>CM067847.1:154951750-156201750 GCA_034509565.1 Triticum monococcum
TGAAAGAGTTAATTTGGGTTGTGTAATGCATATTGGACCAAAGGTTATAGTCATTTGATAAAATGTTAAATTTGAGGCTTTTGTTGTAGCAACTTGATGAATTTTTATCTGGTACACACATCATGTACAGTACCATTTAGCATAGCAGCCACACAACAAAATAGGCTTGTCACACTAGCAGGATAGCCTATTAGCAATTGCAGTTTGTTCTGTATTGCGCCCTTCCGGTAATAGCAGAGCCATAGTGCACTGGGTGATCCCTCTTTGGCCAAGTTTATTGCTTCAACTTGCGTATGGACGGTGTAATGAACAAATTTAGGACACTATAACTGAACCCATTCCTAGCCCTCTCTCGATCTCGCAGTTTCTAGCCCTCCATTCCCGTCATCTGGCTGATTTGAGTCGTTAGATGTGTTGTAAATTTCACATTGTTGAGGAAATCGTTAACTAGTAGCTGCTCGGTTCACTGGCGAGTAGTGAATTAATAGACTAATTGAATAATTGATCAATTAATCAGGCAAATTTATTAGTTTATTGGCTACTCGATGACCCTACGAGTATGAATTAATTGGCAAGTTAACTAGTTAATTGAACGAATTCTTCCTTTAAAGCTAAAAGGCTCAGCGATATCCTTGTTTCGTTGGATGGCAGTCTTAGGTTATTGAAAGCTACGATCTTAGTTGAGCCAATCGTAAGATTTGACACCATTCATATCACATCATATTTGTTGTGAAAATATGAAAACGGGTGTGACAAGAGCACTATCCGATCGACAACATGGTTTCCTACTAGTACCTTCGTCTACCATCCCGCAATCAGGTAGTACGTGCATGCCATGTGTATTTTTCTTGATTGACACCTTTTTTTACACTCATGCATGCCATGTGTAACAGTGTAAGCAATACTCGATCAGTCGCGCTTGGCGAGGAGGAGCTGGAGCAGAATCTCGTTGAAGGTGTCGACCGGTCCGGGAAGGCAGAAGTGGAGGCAGTCGCTCTGCAGCCGCTCCGACACGCCGCGCGCAAACGGGTCACGCTTCATGTACACGCCGGGGTGGCCGTCGGGCCTCATCGTCGCCAGCTTGGTCACGTCGAGCACCTCGACCCTCGTCGCCCCACCGTCCGTCGCCGCCGCGGCCGCGGCCGTCTCTTCTCTGACGATGCTCCTAAGCTGGGCGTGCGTGGCGTCCACCTCCCTCTCCCCCTCCCTGTACGGCAGCCTCCTGGCGCATGTGGCGGGGTCGTCCCACGCCTTCTCGAAGTGCGCCGGCGAGAAGGTGGCCACCACCACGGCGCGGGCGCGGCCGGCGGAGGCGAGGCGGCGTATCGACGCCCGGATGGCCTCCCGGTACGGCGAGAGGAAGCCGATCGCGGTGTGGTTGAGCTGGGGGAGGAGGTGCGTGCCGAGCACCTCGCTGCCGTTGTAGTAGACGCTGGGGTTCCAGAACCAGTGGCCGGTGCTGACGACGGCCACGTCCATGGTGCCGGCGTCGGCGGACCAGCGGTCGGCGAGCGCGTCGAGGCGCACCGAGTTGTAGGGCAGGCTGTAGTTGTCGCACCTGCCCGTGGCCCGCGCCAGGAAGGGCGCCCAGTAGACGGACACCGTGACGTTGTGCGTCGGGAACGCCCAGCGCCAGAACTTGCGCGTCCCGGGCTCCGGGTCGCGGTACACGAGGCGGTACGGGAAGGACGCGCCCAGGAGGCAGACGAGCGACTCGGCCTGGTTCCGCGCCATGGAGTCGCCGACGAAGGCCACGTGCTGGCCGCGGACGGCGCCGAGGAAGGCCGCGGCGTCGAAGCCCGGGAGCTGGCACCCGGGCGCCGCCGGCTGCCACCGCCAGTCGAGGTAGCCGGTGTCGGGGCGGCCGTTGCGGGCGCAGTCCTCGCTGGCCTTGACGTTGCACTCGGTGCCGTTGTACAGCCGCGCGTGCCCCGCCGCCCGCACCCACTGCCCCTCCGAGTAGTCGCAGCCGGAAGTGGAAGTCGACCCTCTTCCTTCAGTGTAGGTGCTGCTGATGTACTGGAGCAGAGGCGAGACGAGGACGTTTTGGCGTGCGGCGCGCGGGGAGCAGCAGAGGAGGTGGAGGAGAGCCAGGCAGAGCACGGCGGTGAAGAGCCAGGCCAAGACGACTCTGCCACGGTGAGTCGACGACGGCTTCTGGCTGTGCTGCTGATGCAGTGGCTGGTACGCTGAAGCTCCCATGATCGCTAGCTAGCTATCGCAACCACGGCCGAATCGCTCGGACTGAGCTAGGGAGGTTGCTTCCAGTTCCAGGGGAGTTCTAGGCTTCTAGCTTTCAGCTATGCCTCTAGGTTTTACATAGTCAGGAACTAACTCATGGTGGGTGGCTTTGTACGGAGTAGTACGATGGCGGATCCCGATTAATTAAGCTGTTAGTGTACCGTTATTTCGATCGGCTGCCATGCAAACAATTTGTTCGACGGTATGTGCACTGGCCGCGCCGACGTGCATGCATGCGGTCGCGGTAAGGTCAGACGTGAGCTTACCGGCCGGAACCTTAGAGCAAGTAGGAGTCAGCGGGCTATAAGAAATAAACTACTCCCTCCGTTCCTAAATACTTGTCTTTCTAAACATTTTAAATGACTACTACATACAGATGTATGTAGACATATTTTAAAGTGTAGATTCACTCATTTTGCTCTGTATGTAGTCACTTGTTAAAATGACTAGAAAGACAAGTATTTAGGAACGGAGGGAATAGTATATTTCTGCTTAGTTGAAGGAAAGAGAAGAGGAGAGAGAAGGTAAGCGGGCTCTTCGTGAAGAGCCAGCTCTAGCACGTGCTCCTAGACACTTTATGAGAATGAAAAGTGGGCCACATAATAAAAAAGTAGTACACTCTTTTGATCTATTATTGTACATGTGGACTATAAGATGGGCCGTAGATGACATGGCACTGGCTTATAGCCAGCAGCTGGCTATACTATTAATCATGCTCTTAATGGCTCTTGAGATTTGGGCGAAGATCGAGAGACTGAATCCATGCAAGTGGCCATTGTCAATGGCTTTCTTGCCCAACGTACTACGTGCCTGGGTAACAGGGTTATATGTATCGATGGATAGTCGTGTGGCAGGAGGATCCAGCGTGGGTTGTACGTACGTAGATCTCCAGGCGATCGGGCGCGAGCAGCGATGTAAACCGTGGGTGCGTCGTGCTTGGGGGGCGAGCACTTGGCCGTTGATTTCGACGCCGGCGAGTTCTGACTTTCTCATTCCAGGATTCTCGTTTACCAATGTTGCAGCGGCTTTGTCCAAGCATCGTAAACCCATCCGAATGCTCCGTACAGTTCCGATGCGCTTCCGTTGATTTCTCAAATAATAAGCATCCGGCTCTAATTTTTTCTTTTCCACACACAGAAACTTCAATCTATTCATCATCTTTTCCTTTTCGAAAAAAAATCGTCATCTTTTCCATTTTTTTATTTTCAATGTTGTCCAACTTGTCAAATGATTCTACTAGGAGGGCCTGATATCTCATGACTATTTTGAATTTACACCACATATTCTTAAGCTCAGAAAGAAACTTATGAATGTGTCTAGAGGTTCTTTAACTATTTTGTCACATTTATGCGTGCAGTGCTTCAATGGGCATACTATTTGTTCTCAATGCAAGCCAAGGGTTCATAATCGCCGTCCTACATGCAGGAGTGAGTTGGGTAACACAAGATACCTTGATTTGGAGAAGGTTGCTGCCTCTCCAGAGGTTCTATGCAAGTTCCAGAACTTTGGATGCTTGGGAATATGAATCAGAATGCCAATACATACTGGCCACATGCGGGTTCTGAATGCACTGTCGCTGATGACATTCCATATCAAACTAGTAAGATGCCCGTGCGTTGCACGGAACAACATGATACATGTTTTTCGGGAATAACATGATGCATGTTGAGATTGACCTGTACGGGAGTAGGTCTCATGTCTAACAATACTGATATCTTTATCTTCCGTCGGATGTGCAATCCTGCTCCTCAACAAAATTTCATTTTTTTTGTTTGTGTGCAAAATTTCATGAAGATTTTTTTTTGTGATGCTTTGCACAAAACTAAACAAAATCGATGCTCCAAGAAGCTTTAAAAAATGGTCAATTTTTGTTTGTCCAGAACACCATCTATGCTATTCCTTCACGAAATGCTACGCACAGCTATGACACTCTAGCAAATTTGTCGCCAAAAGAAATAAGTTTTTTGAATTTTATTACTATTTTTCGAAGTATACTATTCAACTATGTGTATGTGATCTTAGGAAGTCCATGTCACATCTTTCTTCTTCTACTTCTAATTAGAAATGCACACTCCGACTCAAAAAAAAAAGAAATGCACACCAAAATTGATTGTACAGCTAACATACTTTTCTTGGCACACATGTCACTTTCATGTATCAATACAAATTCAGACTCAAGCTGTAGTATGAATATAATCTGTATCCTGAGCATAATCTTTGTTTGGCTTCATGGTTCTCTTGACTATTCACCTCTTCACAGACTAATTCATAAGGTGGAAGGAACACCACAACTACTTCTGCACATATAGTTACAAGATTATAAGGCGTATATTATCTCTCTGTTGTTATCGATGTCGAGATCTTGTTAGCAAAAAACATCCCTGAGATAAGGTCTCGACACTCTAGAGATATGAACATAGCTTGAAATCCAGTACTGAACACCCAATACTTTCTGCAATTTGAGTTCAGCATTTAGTTTTTTGGCTAGAACTTACAACTTCTGAATTGATAAGCTTAGCAACTGGCAACATACCTGAATTTTCTTTTCAATTTTTTTGGATCTTCTGGACCCTTGAGAGGGTAAGCACCAACCAACACACGGAAAGGGTTATCCCACATCCACACATAGGCCGTTCAAAGACATAATATTAGTGCTTGAGCAAAAAACATACAGTACTCAAAGCTATGTATGCAAGGATTGCTTAAAAGCTTGACCACTCTGTTGTGAAAATGACAATGCAGGAGTTAACTTCAGCAAGGAGAGTCAAAGCAAGAAACGCTAGCTGTTTGGTTCGCGCCAGCTCCCAATCAAATCAATAACTGAGCGGATTAGCTATCAAGCGATTCTCTGTTTCCTGTCAAGCAAACCACAGATGGCATGTTTATCATACAACATGTAAGCATCACATCACTGGCATAGACCCTACAATTCAAAATTGTTACTTCTAAAATACATCACATATTATAAGTTTGCTTTCAGAAAAATCTTAATGCAAAATATATTGTGCAAAGTTATCGATTGCCTGTGCGGTGCAATGGGGGCAATCATATTCTAGTGGTTCAAGACCATTCGTGTCCAATATATAACTATAGGAACCAACTCTAGTTCTAACTCTAATCCAATTATACATCAGACTATTGTAGGCGTAGCTCCTTGTAAATGCCTTAATCTAAATGCTTCAAATATTTACGCTGTCGGCGTTCTGGGAACGGGGGTCCTCAGACTTGCCTGCCTGCGGCCTGCGGCGTGGTTCAAAGGAGGCCCAGCACGGCCCATCTTCATCAACACAAGACTCAAGACCCTCGCGAGGGGCCAAGCCTCGCGAGGCGGACGACACGGAGCTTCCTCAGGCACGGCCTCCTCAGGCTGGCTCGTGAGGAGGCGGGGAGATCAAGGCGGGGTACCTCGCGAGGTGCCCGTGACGCAAGCCATGACGACTCAGGGCACCAGGCGGGTGCCAGCGCGCGCAGCATCCTACTTTCCTCTTTGGTGCAAAGGGGGCAAGCGCAGCCGCGAAGTACCGAGGCATCAGGCAAAGGTTGCCATTTTGGTGCAACGAGACCAAGACCAGGAGGACTACGAGGCGGAGGTCATCGTGGAGTCCAAGACGACGTCATCACCAGAGCTTTGCGCAGGCGAAGACTGCTTTTGTCAGGGTAGTTGATACTTGCTGTCCCCCTTCAAATTAGCCCGCCATTGTTGGCTCCCTTCCTGCTCAATATTTGGGAAGAGGACCAGGGCCTCTATAAATAGGGCCAGCTGCCCATGTAGCAGGGGGTTCGGTTTGTTCGTTCGGTTGGCTAGTAAGAGAAAGAGAGAGAGAGAAAGAGAAGGGTGGCTGAACTCCTCCTAGAAGTTCATCACCCAGCCAAGAACAGACCCTCGCGAGGCAGTTCTTCCTTGTATTGTTCATCATCATCAGCCCCAGGAGGCAATCCACCAACCACACACTGGAGTAGGGTATTACACCACAACGGTGGCCCGAACCAGTATAAATCTTGTGTCCCTTGTGCAGTTCTTTTAGTAGTTTAGATCTTTGCGAGGCGGGGAGGTAGAAGGCGTAATCTCCGCGCGCACCCTAGTGTTCGAACCTTAAGGGTCTGCCGGAACCCGGAATCTGACATTTGGCGCGCCAGGTAGGGGTGCGTCGGAATTCGTCGTCCACCGCCCTGTTCTCCTCCGGCCGTCGCATCCATGTCCGACGCTTGTCGGGCCCGCGCCGAGCGCCGGGCCGCCATCGCTTCTCGCATCGCCCAGACGGCGCCCGTCGGCGGACGTCCTCGTCGTTCCCCGTCGCCCGCCGTCAATGCCGCCACCGGCCCGGCGGGGGGCGAGCAGCAAGCGTCGTCTCAGCATCCGTCCGTGCGGCAGGACGGCCGCACCGCTACTCCATCGCCCGCACCAGCTGGTTCTTCGTTTCGCGCGCTCCGCGCCCCCTCGGAGGCTCGAGCTGCGCTCCACGTGGCAAATGAGCTCCTGCGTTGCCGCCCCGCCGGCGACGTCTACGGGGAATGGTTCGACCGCGTCGCCGAGCTCGCTCGCGCCGCAGGGGGCTCCCCTGCGCCATCCCATTGCGCTACACCAACACCCCCGGTCGTCGCGGCCCTCCTGGGCGGCTCGCAGGCGCCGCCCACAAGTCACCACGTCAAGCCGTTTATCCGCCGGGTCAGCGCCGCTTCCACGCGGCAGGGGGCTCCCCCGGTGTAACGCCCCATATGTAACCTTCCTCAATTGTACTCCGACTCATGCCGTTTCTGGCATTAAGTTATATTTAATTATCGGGTTCGGGTCTTTGTCTCCATGTGTTGTTTTGTTTTTCATGCATCTCATATCATGTCATCACGTGCATCGCATTTGCATACATGTTCATCTCATGCATCCGAGCATTTTCCCCGTTGTCCGTTTTGCATTCCGGCGCTTCGTTCTCCTCCGGTGGCCATTTCTAGCTTTCTTTTGTGTGTGGGGATTAAACATTTCCGGATTGGACCGAGACTTGCCATGCGGCCTTGGTTTACTACCGGTAGACCGCCTGTCAAGTTTCGGGCCATTTGGACTTCGTTTGATGCTCCAACGGTTAACCGAGGGACCGAGAAGGCCTCGTGTGTGTGCAGCCCAACACCCCTCCAATTTGGCCCAAAACCCACCAAACTCAGCTCCATCGTCTCGGTCGTTCGATCACGATCGTGTGGGCGAAAACCGCACCTCATTTGGACACTCCTAGCTCCCTCTACCTCTATAAGTAGACCCCCCATTCCAAATCCCGGGTCTCCTCCCCCGAAACCCTAAAATCTCAGATCCCGCCGCCGCCGGACAAAAATCCCGCCGCCGGACGTGTCCGGTTCCTCCCGCCGCCGCCACTTGTCGCCTCCTGGTAGGCCGCCGCCGCCGCCTCTGCCGCGGGCCGGGGAGCCCGAAGCCGGCCTCCGCGGCCCGGTTCGCCCGCGCCGCCGCCCGGGGCGCTGCGCCGCCCGACTCCGCCACCTTCCCCGGCTCCGGTGGCCCGCGCCACCGCGGCTGCCATCGCCGGCCGGAGCTAGGGCGGCCCTCCGCCGCCTCGTCGCCGCGCCATCGTCGCCTCCCGCCGGGGCTCGCCGGAGCTCCCCGTCGCCGGCCTCGCCCGGTCCGGCCGGGGCTCGCCGGACCTTCCCCGCGGCTCCCCTCGCCGTCCGGCCGCCGCGCCATCGCCGGCGCGCGCCGGCGTACAGTGGCGCCACCGCGCGGATCGGATCGGACCCGGATCCGGATCGCGCTGCTACAGTAAACCCTAGGGTGGTTTTTTTTTCTAAGTCACAGAATTTTTGATCCTAGATGCTCAGTTTGACCTGCCATATCTTTGCATCCGTAGCTCCGATTTGGGCGTATAATATGTAAAATTCTTCGTCTCGACGAGTACATCATTTCATTCCATTGCATCATTTGCATTTGAGGTCATCTTCATGTCCAAAATGGTTTTGGAAGGAGGCATGTTGAGTTAAATTGCAGATCCGTTAATCCAACATGCACTTTTGTCATTTTTGCCATATTTAATCCGTGCATGATATGCCTGTGCCCCTTTGGGATGAATTGTTAAGCATGTTGTCTTCTTTCCAGAGGTGCCTTCCATGTATTTTTAGGAGGTGTGTGTTGTCTTGTGCAAGCTTGCGAAGAGGGCTACCTGAGATTTCAGATTTCAGGGACTTAGTGATTTTCACAAAGTCTGAGCCGTTTTAGTTCACGATGCTATATGTTCGGCTTGTTTCCTAGTGATCCGTGCCTCTTTTGAGGATGATCAGTAAGAGTGATTTGTTATGCTTGTTGTGCTTAGTCCATCCATGTCTTTACTTGTTATGTTGGAGCACCCTAGGTTGACTCAATCGAGCTCAACTTTTGGATAGTTGCTGTTTTGGGCAGATCGTTAACTCTTTTGCGATTTTGCCGGAGTGATTGCTAGTGATCCATGCATGCTATGCCATTGTTCTTGCCATGTCTAGCTAGCCATTTTGTGCCTTCTTAATGGATATATGCTTGCCTTGCCATGACTTGCACCGTAGTGAGAGCATCGAGCTCGTTTATATGCCCCCGTGAGTTATTATTTCAGCATGTCCCAGTTTTCACTAAGTCTGAAAAACTGATTGTGTTTCATCGATGTTCGTGTGCTCGGCAGAGTATTTTATGAACCCTTTTGGCCCCAGGTCATGTTGGGTGTTTTGTTAAGCTTGTTGAGTAGCTCCATGCCATGCTCTTACTTGCCATGTTCAGGTTTTCCTTCATGTTGTTTTGCTGCTCCGAAGAGGGCATCGTGGTCTGAAATTTCAGACTAGCGTTAATTTCGCTAAGTCTGAAATCTGTTTTGCTTATTCAGTTTTGCCATGCTTGTTTGAAGCCCTTAACGGATGATTTTGCCTATGCCTCAGTCATGAGGATTTGTTAAGCTTGATGAGTACATCACTGCCATGTAATTTGTTTTCATGTTGGGTGGCTGTAGCATGTTCATTTTGTTGCATTTAGGAGGCATGTTGCTGTAAATCGCAGATCGGTTCGTTTAGTAAAACGCTTGCCATTTCTTAACCGTAGCTCCGATTGCCATGATCTTTATATCGTTTTCAGGGGATTTCTTCCCCTCTATCCAGTGACACACTTGGATTTCCAAGTTGAGGCCAGGTTCATGCTTTTCCTGTGACATGTTGCATTCTTGCATCCCGCAGCGCATCCCGCATTGCATATCATCTTTGCATCTTATTGTTTGCCCTTGCACGTGGTTGATTGTATCCTTGTTGCTTGTTTGTGTTGTTGGGTAGAGCCGGGAGACGAGTTCGCTAACGAGGAGCCCGTTGAGTTTGCTTTTGAGGATCCAGTCAATTCTGACAACTGTGCAGGCAAGATGATCACACCCTTGAAATCACTACTATCTTTGCTATGCTAGTTTGCTCGCGCTTTTGCTTTGCCAATGCTACGATGCCTACCACTTGCTTGTCAGCCTCCCAATTGCCATGATTGAGCCTCTAACCCACCTTTGTCCTAGCAAACCATTGATTGGCTATGTTACCGCTTTGCTCAGCCCTTCTTATAGCGTTGTTAGTTGCAGGTGAAGATTGGAGCCGTTCCTTGTTGGAACATTTATTTACTTGTTGGGATATCATTATATTGCCTTGTTATCTTTACTCATCTATATACTTGGTAAAGGGTGGAAGGCTCTGCCTCTCGCCTAGTGTTTTGTTCCACTCTTGCCGCCCTAGTTTCCGTCATATCGGTGTTATGTTCCCGGTTTGTTGCGTCCCTTACGCGGTTGGGCTATAATGGGAACCCCTTGATAGTTCGCCTTGATTAAAGCTTTTCCAGCAATGCCCAACATTGGTTTTACCATTTGCCACCTACCCTTTTCTTTCCCTTGGGTTTCCGGAGCCCGAGGGTCATCTTTATTTTAGCCCCCACGGGCCAGTGCTCCTCTGAGTGTTGGTCCGAACTAGAGCCCCTTGCAGCGCCACCTCGGGGGAACCCGAGGGCTGGTTTTAGTTGTACGGATTGCTTATCTGAGTGTGCCCTGAGAAAGAGATATGTGCAGCTCCTATCGGGATTTGTCGGCGCATTCGGGCGGTGTTGCTGGACTAGTTTTGACCTGTCGAATCATCTTGTTGTACCGGGATACCGAGTCTGATCGGTGAGTCCTGGGTGGAGGTCTATTCCTTCGTTGACCGTGAGAGCTTGTTATGGGCTAAGTTGGGACCCCCCTGCAGGGATTGATCTTTCGAAAGCCGTGCCCGCGGTTATGGGCAGATGGGAATTTGTTAATGTCTGGTTGTAGACAACTTGAACCTAATTAATTAAAATGAATCAACTGCGTGTGTTGCCGTGATGGCCTCTTCTCGGCGGAGTCCGGGAAGTGGACACGGCGTTGGAGTTATGTTTGCGTAGCCTGCTCTATTTAGTTTCCGCTCGTGCCTTGCCTTCTCTTCTCGCTCTCTTTTGCGTATAAGTTAGCCACCATATATGCTAGTCGCTTGCTGCAGCTCCACTCACCTTACCCCTTCCTTACCTATTTAGCTTAAATAGTCTTGATCGCGAGGGTGCGAGATTGCTGAGTCCTTGTGGCTCACAGATTACTATTATACCAGATGCAGGGACCGATGATACTCCTCCGGATGGTGCGTTCGAGCTGAAGTGGGAGTACGACGAGGACTCTCAGCGATACTATGTTTCTTTTCCTGATGATCAGTAGTGGTGCCTGCTCGGGGTTCGATTCAGGGTTTAGTCGCATGGTGGGGAGTCTTTTCTATTTTGGCGCCGTAGCCGGGCCATGAGTGTTTGTATGATGGATGCTATTTATGTACCTTGATGTGACGTGGCGAGTGTAAGCCAACTATTATTATTCCCCCGTTATATTTATATGTACATGGGTTGTGTGAAGATTGCCTCACTTGCGACTTATGCCTTCAATGCGATTATGCCTCTAAGTCGTGCCTCGACACGTGGGAGATATAGTCGCATCGAGGGTGTTACAAGTTGGTAATCAGAGCCTTCCCCGACCTTAGGAGCCCCATTGCTTGATCGTTTCTACCAGCCGAGTTGTGTCTAGAAAAATGTTTTGAGTCCTTAGGAATTATATATCGGAGAGCTTAGGAATTCTTTTTACTTCCCAGTCTCCTCATCGCTCTGGTAAGGCATCCTGACGTAGAGTTTTGTCTCTTCTCTTCTCAAATTTCACTAAAAAAAATTTTAGGATCACGCGAGTATCTTGGTTTTGTTCCGATGGCTTATGATGAGAATACTGTCTTGGTGCCTCCTGTCAGGGGTTTAGTGGAAGTGTCCCGGGGAGTTGAGCTCTGAGGTGTTGTCATCATAATTCTATCGTTGCAATTCTGGCATACTTGAGATATGTGCGCGACATCGAAAATCTCCTTTATGCAGTTCGTTGGTGAGATAACCTCGACGCCACCCAGTACTGGGGCGGGAGTTCGGGAGTATCGCCATAACTTGTATAACGGATGCTTTTCGAAGGTTGAGATAGATGGTTTCCGAAGGTTTCTTGGTTATGTGTTGAAGGATGGATGCAGCTGGATGTAGGATTTGCTAGCTTGGGTGAGATATTATGCTTCCCCTGTATCCTCAACACCTGATTGCATAACTGGAAAATTTCGGGAATTTCATAGGTGGGAATTCTAGTAGCCTTAGGATATCTTTCCAACAGATGTGTGATATGAAATTGGGGTTCGACGTCTAGTGGTTCGCCTATTCACAGTCGATTTTACAGTGGCCTCGTTGTGTCTTAAAGAGTCCTTGGCTATGCTGACTCGGGGACGCTTCGTATGTCATGTGCACTGCCTTGTACATGATGGTGCTGTACGGTCGAGCCCGTGTAGGTCCTACCACAAACACTTCGGACGAAATTTCTATCACGTGTTTGTTCCGGCTTATACCGCAAGCCAACCCTTGGTTTTATTTCGAGTTGTGGTATTCGTTCTTCTTCGACGTCATATGTTGATTCCATCCCTCGTTGATGTACCTCTTCTACCTGATTCTTCGTGGCTTCGCAATTTAGGAATATGTGACCACTTCAAGAGATGTGCATTCGTTCATTTTGTTCGGATGTGAAGACTTATGTTGCAATTTTTCATTCCGTTGGTTTCACCTTCTATATTTCTCTATTTGTGTGCTAATGGTGGTCAACCTCTTCAGGATGGCTCCTCCAACGCGCACGACTCCGAACCCAGATCCTCCGCCACCTCCGCCTCCTCCGGAAGCATGGCAGGCTGTGATGGCTGCTACTAATGCAAATACTCAGCTGATCATGCAAATCATCCAAGAGCGGAATCAAAGCAGTCAAGCGAATCAAGGCAGCAACCAGAACCAGTTTGCAACTCTGAATCAGTTCCTCGCAAATGGTCCAAAGATGTTCAGTAACTGCGTTGAGGCTACCGATGCTGATGATTGGTTAGTCGATCTGGGCAAGAATTTTGAATGTAGCAACGTCAGACCTGAAGATTTCGTCAAGTTCGCATCTTTCCAGCTCAAGGATCAGGCCGCAGAGTGGTTTCAGCAGTACCGGGATTCCAGAGGTGGACGTTTGATCACTTGGGATGATTTCCGTCGTGATTTCCGCGCTCATCACATTCCTCAAAGTGTGACTGAAAGCAAACGTGAAGAATTCCGCAATCTGAAGCAAGGCTCTTTGTCTGTCTATGACTACAACAAGTTGTTCCAGAAGCTCGCCCGTTTTGCCAAGCAGGATGTTCCTGATGAGAAGAGCATGATCTATCAGTTCAGGGGTGGTCTTCGTGAAGAAATTCAGCTCGCTCTTGTACTCTTCGAGCCGCTGAGATACGATGAGTTCTACAACATGGCACTGAAGCAAGAGGCTGCTCAGCTCAGGTGTGATGCTTCCAGGAAGCGAGTCAGAGACACTTCGTCTTCGTCCTCTACTCAAGTGACCAAGCAGCAGAAGTATTGGCTTCCTCCTCCTCCGTTCCGTCAGCCGTATCAGCAGAAGAGCAAAGGTGGCAGTGGTTCTTCCCACCCACCCAACCCAGGCTTCCAGAACAAGACTTCGTCTCAAGCTCCAAGATCGAGTGCTCCGTATCACCGTCCGCTCTCAGAGGTCACGTGCAACAAGTGCCAACAGAAGGGTCACTACGCCAACAAGTGTTTCAACCAGAGGCGTCTTCCTCCTCCTCCTCCTGTCAGATCGGCAAGTACAGCTGTGGTCAAGCATAATCCCAAGCACGCCAAGGTCAATATGGTGAATGCAGCTCAAGCAGAGGATTCGTCAGATGTGATCATGGGTAACCTTCCTGTTAACGATATTCCTGCAAGGGTTCTTTTTGACACTGGTGCATCGCATTGTTTTATGTCGAGACCTTTTGCATCTAAGCATGATTTTGTTACTCAAGTGTTGTCGAGACCATTGGCTATTGTTTCTCCGGCCCGTCAAATGACATCTCGAGTATGTGTTCCGGATGTCACTATCACTTTGGGCGATCATAAGTTCTTGGCTTCTCCAAATGTTCTCGGCGATTCTGATATCGACCTCATTCTTGGGATGGACTGGCTCTCTAAACACAAGGCTCACCTCGATTGTGCAGCCAGGCAGATTCAACTGACTCATTCTTCTGAAGATGTCATTGTCTTTGCTGCTCGGGATAATACCATCCGGTTATTCTCTCTCAATGAGAAGGGTGAATTGGATGCTATTTCGCAGATTCCGGTTGTTTGTGAGTATCAAGATGTCTTCCCTGAAGAACTCCCAGGCATGCCTCCAAACCGACCTGTTGAATTCGTTATTGAACTTGAGCCCGGTACGGAACCGGTGTGCAAACGGCCTTACAAGCTCGGCCCCGAAGAGTTGAAGGAGTTGAAGAAACAGCTCGATAAGCAAGAAAGTATGGGTCTCATTCGGCCTAGTACTTCTCCGTGGGGTTGTGGTGTTCTTTTTGTGAAGAAGAAGGATGGAACGGACCGACTTTGTGTTGATTATCGTCCATTGAACAAGAAGACCATCAAGAACAAGTATCCACTTCCCAACATTAATGAGCTATTCGAACAACTCAAGGGTGCCCAAGTATTCTCCAAGCTTGATCTCCGTATGGGTTATCATCAAATTCGCATTCGTGAACAAGATATTCCGAAGACGGCGTTCAGAACAAGCTATGGGTCATATGAATACACAGTTATGTCTTTTGGCCTCGCTAATGCTCCTCCGACGTTCTCTCGCATGATGAACTTCATCTTCAACCCCTACACCAACGACTTTGTTTTGGTCTATCTCGATGATATCCTGGTTTTCTCGAAGAACAAGGAAGATCATGCCAAACACTTGCGTTTGGTTCTTGACAAGCTAAGGGAACATCAATTCTATGCCAAGTTCTCTAAGTGTGAGTTTTGGCTCGATGAAGTTCTTTATCTTGGGCATATTATCTCCGCCAAGGGCATTTCCGTGGATCCTGAGAAGGTGTCTGCAATCGTTAATTGGGAACCTCCTCAGAATGTGAAGCAACTCCGTAGCTTCCTCGGTCTTGCAAGTTATTGCCGAAGATTCGTTGAAAACTTCTCCAAGATCGCGAAGCCTCTCTCAAATCTTCTTCAGAAGCACGTCAAGTACGTTTGGTCTCCGGAGTGTGATGTTGCTTTCAACGCTTTGAAAGAGAAATTGATCACTGCTCCAGTTCTAACTCCGCCTGATGAAACCAAGCCGTACGAGGTCTTTTGTGATGCCTCTCTCCAAGGTCTCGGTGCAGTACTGATGCAAGAGAAGAAAGTTGTTGCTTATACCTCTCGCCAGTTGAAGCCAAATGAGAAGAACTACCCCACTCATGATCTTGAGTTGGCGGCAGTTGTGCACGCATTGTTGACTTGGAGACATCTTCTCTTGGGAAGGAAAGTGGACATTTTCACTGATCACAAGAGTCTCAAGTACATCTTCACTCAGCCTAACCTCAACCTCAGGCATACTCGATGGGTCGAAATGATTCAAGAGTACAATCCGAGTATCGAGTATACTCCAGGCAAGGCTAATGTGATTGCTGACGCTTTGAGCAGAAAAGCATATTGCAACAGTCTGATCCTCAAGCCTTATCAACCCGAGCTGTGTGAAGCCTTCCGCAAACTTAATCTGCAAGTTGTTCCTAAAGGTTTCCTTGCCAACCTTCAAGTTTCTCCTACCTTGGAAGACCAGATTCGCCAAGCCCAGCTTCTTGATGCTATGGTGAAAAAGGTGAAGATTGGTATTGCAAAGAGTCAGTCCAAGTACAAGTGCTACCGACTTGATGACAAGGACACTCTCTTCTTCGAGGATCGAATTGTTGTGCCCAAAGGTGAACTTCGTAAAGTGATCATGAATGAGGCTCACAACTCTCTCCTCTCCATCCACCCTGGGAGCACGAAGATGTATCAAGACCTGAAGCAAACTTATTGGTGGACTCGAATGAAGCGCGAGATCGCTCAGTTCGTGAATGAATGTGATGTCTGCAGAAGAGTGAAAGCAGAACACCAAAGGCCAGCAGGTCTCCTCCAACCTCTCGCCATTCCAGAATGGAAGTTTGACCACATTGAAATGGACTTCGTGACTGGGTTTCCTAAGTCCAAGCGTGGCAATGATGCTATATTCGTCGTCATCGACAAGCTGACCAAAGTGGCTCATTTCTTGCCTATCAAAGAGTCAATCACTGCAGCTCAATTGGCGGAGCTCTACACCTCCCGCATTGTCTCTCTGCACGGTATTCCTCAAGTGATATCTTCAGACCGTGGTAGCATCTTTACCTCCAAGTTCTGGGATTCTTTTCAGAAGGCCATGGGCACCAACATTCGCTTCAGCACTGCTTTCCACCCTCAAACAAGCGGTCAAGTCGAGCGTGTCAACCAGATTCTTGAAGATATGCTCAGAGCTTGTGTTATCTCCTTCGGCATGAAGTGGGAGGATTGCCTTCCTTATGCTGAATTCTCATACAACAACAGTTTCCAAGCAAGTTCCGGCAAGGCCCCGTTTGAAATTCTGTATGGTAGAAAGTGCCGTACACCTCTCAACTTGTCTGAAACCGGTGAACGTCAGCTGCTGGGTAATGACCTGATCACAGAAGCAGAAGAAATGTGCAAGGTCATTCGTGATAACCTCAAAGCAGCCCAGTCTCGTCAGAAGAGCTATTACGACAGCAAGCACCGTGATTTGGCTTTCGAGATCGGAGATCATGTCTACCTCCGCGTCTCTCCTATGAAAGGGACTCATCGCTTCGGTATCAAAGGGAAGCTTGCCCCAAGATACGTCGGGCCTTTCAAGATCATCAGCAAGAGAGGCGACCTCGCCTATCAACTCGAGCTTCCTGCAACCTTTGCCAATGTTCATGATGTGTTCCACGTCTCGCAACTCCGTAAGTGCTTCAAGACGCCTGAGCGCACCGTCAACTTCGAGGACATTGAGCTCCAAGAAGATCTCTCCTACCGTGAGCACCCAGTTGCAATCCTTGAAGAGACTGAACGCAAAACTCGCAACAAGTCAATCAAGTTTCTCAAAGTCAAGTGGTCACACCATTCCGACCGTGAAGCTACCTGGGAACGCGAGGATCACCTCCGTTCTGAGTACCCGGAGTTCTTTCAGTCCTAGATCTCGGGACGAGATCTTTTCGTAGTGGTGGAGTGTTGTAACGCCCCATATGTAACCTTCCTCAATTGTACTCCGACTCATGCCGTTTCTGGCATTAAGTTATATTTAATTCTCGGGTTCGGGTCTTTGTCTCCATGTGTTGTTTTGTTTTTCGTGCATCTCATATCATGTCATCACGTGCATCGCATTTGCATACATGTTCATCTCATGCATCCGAGCATTTTCCCCGTTGTCCGTTTTGCATTCCGGCGCTTCGTTCTCCTCCGGTGGCCATTTCTAGCTTTCTTTTGTGTGTGGGGATTAAACATTTCCGGATTGGACCGAGACTTGCCATGCGGCCTTGGTTTACTACCGGTAGACCGCCTGTCAAGTTTCGGGCCATTTGGACTTCGTTTGATGCTCCAACGGTTAACCGAGGGACCGAGAAGGCCTCGTGTGTGTGCAGCCCAACACCCCTCCAATTTGGCCCAAAACCCACCAAACTCAGCTCCATCGTCTCGGTCGTTCGATCACGATCGTGTGGGCGAAAACCGCACCTCATTTGGACACTCCTAGCTCCCTCTACCTCTATAAGTAGACCCCCCATTCCAAATCCCGGGTCTCCTTCCCCGAAACCCTAAAATCTCAGATCCCGCCGCCGCCGGACAAAAATCCCGCCGCCGGACGTGTCCGGTTCCTCCCGCCGCCGCCACTTGTCGCCTCCTGGTAGGCCGCCGCCGCCGCCTCTGCCGCGGGCCGGGGAGCCCGAAGCCGGCCCCCGCGGCCCGGTTCGCCCGCGCCGCCGCCCGGGGCGCTGCGCCGCCCGACTCCGCCACCTTCCCCGGCTCCGGTGGCCCGCGCCACCGCGGCTACCATCGCCGGCCGGAGCTAGGGCGGCCCTCCGCCGCCTCGTCGCCGCGCCATCGTCGCCTCCCGCCGGGGCTCGCCGGAGCTCCCCGTCGCCGGCCTCGCCCGGTCCGGCCGGGGCTCGCCGGACCTTCCCCGCGGCTCCCCTCGCCGCCCTCGCCGTCCGGCCGCCGCGCCATCGCCGGCGCGCACCGGCGTACAGTGGCGCCACCGCGCGGATCGGATCGGACCCGGATCCGGATCGCGCTGCTACAGTAAACCCTAGGGTGGTTTTTTTTCTAAGTCACAGAATTTTTGATCCTAGATGCTCCGTTTGACCTGCCATATCTTTGCATTCGTAGCTCCGATTTGGGCGTATAATATGTCAAATTCTTCGACTCAACGAGTACATCATTTATTTCCATTGCATCATTTGCATTTGAGGTCATCTTGATGTCCAAAATGGTGTTGGAAGGAGGCATGTTGAGTTAAATTGCAGATCCGTTAATCCAACATGCACTTTTGTCATTTTTGCCATATTTAATCCGTGCATGATATGCCTGTGCCCCTTTGGGATGAATTGTTAAGCATGTTGTCTTCTTTCCAGAGGTGACTTCCATGTATTTTTAGGAGGTGTGTGTTGTCTTGTGCAAGCTTGCGAAGAGGGCTACCTGAGATTTCAGATTTCAGGGACTTAGTGATTTTCACTAAGTCTGAGCCGTTTTAGTTCACGATGCTATATGTTCGGCTTGTTTCCTAGTGATCCGTGCCTCTTTTGAGGATGATCAGTAAGAGTGATTTGTTATGCTTGTTGTGCTTAATCCATCCATGTCTTTACTTGTTATGTTGGAGCACCCTATGTTGACTCAATCGAGCTCAACTTTTGGATAGTTGCTATTTTGGGCAGATCGTTAACTCTTTTGCGATTTTGCCGGAGTGATTGCTAGTGATCCATGCATGCTATGCCATTGTTCTTGCCATGTCTAGCTAGCATTTTTGTGCCTTCTTAATGGATATATGCTTGCCTTGCCATGACTTGCACCGTAGTGAGAGCATCGAGCTCGTTTATATGCCCCCGTGAGTTATTATTTCAGCATGTCCCAGTTTTCACTAAGTCTGAAAAACTGATTGTGTTTCATCGATGTTCGTGTGCTCGGCAGAGTATTTTGTGAACCCTTTTGGCCCCAGGTCATGTTGGGTGTTTTGTTAAGCTTGTTGAGTAGCTCCATGCCATGCTCTTACTTGCCATGTTCAGGTTTTCCTTCATGTTGTTTTGCTGCTCCGAAGAGGGCATCGTGGTCTGAAATTTCAGACTAGCGTTAATTTCGCTAAGTCTGAAATCTGTTTTGCTTATTCAGTTTTGCCATGCTTGTTTGAAGCCCTTAACGGATGATTTTGCCTATGCCTCAGTCATGAGGATTTGTTAAGCTTGATGAGTACATCACTGCCATGTAATTTGTTTTCATGTTGGGTGGCTGTAGCATGTTCATTTTGTTGCATTTAGGAGGCATGTTGCTGTAAATCGCAGATCGGTTCGTTTAGTAAAACGCTTGCCATTTCTTAACCGTAGCTCCGATTGCCATGATCTTTATATCGTTTTCAGGGGATTTCTTCCCCTATATCCAGTGGCACACTTGGATTTCCAAGTTGAGGCCAGGTTCATGCTTTTCCTGTGACATGTTGCATTCTTGCATCCCGCAGCGCATCCCGCATTGCATATCATCTTTGCATCTTATTGTTTGCCCTTGCACGTGGTTGATTGTATCCTTGTTGCTTGTTTGTGTTGTTGGGTAGAGCCGGGAGACGAGTTCGCTAACGAGGAGCCCATTGAGTTTGCTTTTGAGGATCCAGTCAATTCTGACAACTGTGCAGGCAAGATGATCACACCCTTGAAATCACTACTATCTTTGCTATGCTAGTTTGCTCGCGCTTTTGCTTTGCCAATGCTACGATGCCTACCACTTTCTTGTCAGCCTCCCAATTGCCATGATTGAGCCTCTAACCCACCTTTGTCCTAGCAAACCATTGATTGGCTATGTTACCGCTTTGCTCAGCCCTTCTTATAGCGTTGTTAGTTGCAGGTGAAGATTGGAGCCGTTCCTTGTTGGAACATTTATTTACTTGTTGGGATATCATTATATTGCCTTGTTATCTTTACTCATCTATATACTTGGTAAAGTGTGGAAGGCTCGGCCTCTCGCCTAGTGTTTTGTTCCACTCTTGCCGCCCTAGTTTCCGTCATATCGGTGTTATGTTCCCGGTTTGTTGCGTCCCTTACGCGGTTGGGCTATAATGGGAACCCCTTGATAGTTCGCCTTGATTAAAGCTTTTCCAGCAATGCCCAACATTGGTTTTACCATTTTCCACCTACCCTTTTCTTTCCCTTGGGTTTCCGGAGCCCGAGGGTCATCTTTATTTTAGCCCCCACGGGCCAGTGCTCCTCTGAGTGTTGGTCCGAACTAGAGCCCCTTGCAGCGCCACCTCGGGGGAACCCGAGGGCTGGTTTTAGTTGTACGGATTGCTTATCTGAGTGTGCCCTGAGAAAGAGATATGTGCAGCTCCTATCGGGATTTGTCGGCGCATTCGGGCGGTGTTGCTGGACTAGTTTTGACCTGTCGAATCATCTTGTTGTACCGGGATACCGAGTCTGATCGGTGAGTCCTGGGTGGAGGTCTATTCCTTCGTTGACCGTGAGAGCTTGTTATGGGCTAAGTTGGGACCCCCTGCAGGGATTGATCTTTCGAAAGCCGTGCCCGCGGTTATGGGCAGATGGGAATTTGTTAATGTCCGGTTGTAGACAACTTGAACCTAATTAATTAAAATGAATCAACTGCGTGTGTTGCCGTGATGGCCTCTTCTCGGCGGAGTCCGGGAAGTGGACACGGCGTTGGATTTATGTTTGCGTAGCCTGCTCTATTTAGTTTCCGCTCGTGCCTTGCCTTCTCTTCTCGCTCTCTTTTGCGTATAAGTTAGCCACCATATATGCTAGTCGCTTGCTGCAGCTCCACTCACCTTACCCCTTCCTTACCTATTTAGCTTAAATAGTCTTGATCGCGAGGGTGCGAGATTGCTGAGTCCTTGTGGCTCACAGATTACTATTATACCAGATGCAGGGACCGATGATACTCCTCCGGATGGTGCATTCGAGCTGAAGTGGGAGTACGACGAGGACTCTCAGCGATACTATGTTTCTTTTCCTGATGATCAGTAGTGGTGCCTACTCGGGGTTCGATTCAGGGTTTAGTCGCATGGTGGGGAGTCTTTTCTATTTTGGCGCCGTAGCCGGGCCATGAGTGTTTGTATGATGGATGCTATTTATGTACCTTGATGTGACGTGGCGAGTGTAAGCCAACTATTATTATTCCCCCGTTATATTTATATGTACATGGGTTGTGTGAAGATTGCCTCACTTGCGACTTATGCCTTCAATGCGATTATGCCTCTAAGTCGTGCCTCGACACGTGGGAGATATAGTCGCATCGAGGGTGTTACACCCGGATCGGACGGCGCCCGAGACCGGCCTGACCTTCAGTTCAGAGGACCACCCCTCCAACTCGGCCTGCTCGGGCGCGCTCCCCATGTTGTGCACTCCCACCATCTGCCAGGTGGCCGTCACCAAAACCCTTATTGATGGCGGCGCGGGCCTCAGCGTGCTCTCGGTCGAGACCTTCAACCTCCTCCGCATACCCCTGGAACGGCTGCAACCCAGCCGACCCTGCTCAGGCGTCGGGGGCAAGCCGTCCAGTTCCTTGGGGCAGATCTGGCTCCCAGTGACCTTCGGCACCTACGACAACTTCCGCACGGAGCTGGTCGACTTCGACATCGCCCCCATCGGCCTCCCCTACAATGCCATCCTCGGCTACCCAGCGCTGGCCCAATTTATGGCCGCGACACACCCGGCGTACAACCTCATGAAGATGCCCGGGAGCAACGGTGTCCTCACTGTGCACGGGGACACCGGGGACGCGCTGCGGGCGCTCAAGCTCGCCTTCATGATGGCGGCGTCGGCACAGCCCGCCGACTTGGAGCCTCCCGAGGCCAAGGGGGCTGCACCCGCCAAGAAGAAGCAGTTGTTCACCCAAGACAAGGCAGAAACCAAGCAGATACCCGTCGATGAGGACGGGTCCACCGACGCCACTTTCACCATAGGCGCCCACCTCAAACCCGAGCAGGAGGAGGCCCTGGTCAGGTTCCTGCGCGCCAACAAGAAGGTATTCGCTTGGGAGCCGGACCAGTTGGCAGGGATCCCCAGGAGTGTAATCGAGCATCACCTCAACGTGTGCCCCAACGTGCGCCCTGTGAAGCAGAAGGCCAGGCGGCAGTCCACAGAAAAGCAGACCTTCATCATCCAGGAGACCCGCAAATTAGAGGCCGCTGGGGTCATCCGCGAGGTCCGATACCCAGATTAGTTGGCCAACCCTGTCGTTGTGCCAAAGAAAGGAGGGAAGGAGCGTATGTGTGTTGACTTCACCAACCTCAACAAAGCATGCCCGCAAGATCCGTTCCCGCTCCCCCGCATCGACCAGATCGTCGATTTCACTGTGGAATGCGATCTGTTATGCTTCCTGGATGCCTTCTCTGGATATCACCAGATCAAGATGGCGGTAGAAGACGTCGAGAAGACAGCATTCCTAACCCCATGTGGGGTATACTGCTACACGTGCATGCCATTAGGGCTGCGTAACGCAGGGGCGACCTTTCAGCGGCTGATGTGTTGGGGAACGCAGTAATTTCGAAAATTTTCCTACGCACACGCAAGATCATGGTGATGCACAGCAACGAGAGGGGAGAGTGTTGTCTACGTACCAACGCAGACCGACTGCGGAAGCGATCACACAACGTAGAGGAAGTAGTCGTACGTCTTCTTCCCGATCCGACCGATCCAAGCACCGTTACTCCGGCACCTCCGAGTTCTTAGCACACGTTCAGCTCGATGACGATCCTCGGGCTCCGATCCAGCAAAGCGTCGAGGAAGAGTTCCGTCAGCACGACGGCGTGATGACGATCTTGATGTACTACCGACGCAGGGCTTCGCCTAAGCACTACAACGGTATGATCGAGGTGGAATATGGTGGCAGGGGGCACCGCACACGGCTAAGGAACGATCTCAAGGATCAACTTGTGTGTCTTGGGGTGTCCCCTGCCCCCGTATATAAAGGTTGGAGGAGGGGGGCCGGCCGGCCAGAGAGAGGGAGGCGCAGGGGGAGTCCTACTCCTACCGGGAGTAGGACTCCCCTCTCCAATCCTATTCCAACTAGGACTCTCAAGGGGGAAAGGAGAGAGAGGGGGGCCGGCCCCTTCTCCTAGTCCTACTAGGACTTGGGGAAAGGGGGGGCGCCGGCCAGCTATGGGCTGCCCCTTTTCTCTTTTCCACTAAGGCCCAATAGGCCCATTAGTCTCCCGGGGGGTTCCGGTAACCCTCCCGGTATTCCGGTAAAATCCCGATTTCACCCGGAACACTTCCTATGTCCAAACATAGCCTTCCAATATATCAATCTTTACGTCTCGACCATTTCGAGACTCCTCGTCATGTCCGTGATCTCATCCGGGACTCCGAACAACCTTCGGTACATCAAAATGCATAAACTCATAATAACTGTCATCGTAACGTTAAGCGTGCGGACCCTACGGTTCGAGAACAATGTAGACATGACCGAGACACATCTCCGGTCAATAACCAATAGCGGGACCTGGATGCCCATATTGGCTCCTACATATTGTACGAAGATCTTTTATCGGTCAGACCGCATAACAACATACGTTGTTCCCTTTGTCATCGGTATGTTACTTGCCCGAGATTCGATCGTCGGTATCCAATACCTAGTTCAATCTCGTTACCGGCAAGTCTCTTTACTCGTTCCGTAATACATCATCTCACAACTAACATATTAGTTGCAGTGCTTGCAAGGCTTATGTGATGTGCATTACCGAGAGGGCCCAGAGATACCTCTCCGACAATCGGAGTGACAAACCCTAATCTCGAAATACGCCAACCCAACATCTACCATTGGAGACACCTATAGTACTCCTTTATAATCACCCAGTTACGTTGTGACGTTTGGTAGTACCCAAAGTGTTCCTCCGGTAAACGGGAGTTGCATAATCTCATAGTTATAGGAACATGTATAAGTCATGAAGAAAGCAATAGCAACATACTAAACGATCGGGTGCTAAGCTAATGGAATGGGTCATGTCAATCAGATCATTCAACTAATGATTTGACCTCGTTAATCAAATAACAACTCTTTGTTCATGGTTAGGAAACATAACCATCTTTGATTAACGAGCTAGTCAAGTAGAGGCATACTAGTGACACTCTGTTGGTCTATGTATTCACACATGTATTATGTTTCCGGTTAATACAATTCTAGCATGAATAATAAACATTTATCATGATACAAGGAAATAAATAATAACTTTATTATTGCCTCTAGGGCATATTTCCTTCATGATGCACATCACCTTGGGCCCGCAGCTCGGGAAGAATGTTGAAGCTTACGTCGATGACATCGTAGTAAAGTCTCGGGAGGCCGGGACCCTGATACAGGACTTGGAGCAAACCTTCGCGAGCCTCAACGCAGTGAACCTACGACTCAACCCAGAGAAGTGTGTGTTCGGAGTCCCCTCGGGAAAACTCTTGGGTTTCCTCGTGTCCCACCGAGGCATCGAGGCTAACCCAGAGAAGATCAAGGCGGTGAAAGACATGAGCCCACCAAAGACCCTTAGAGAAATGCAGAAGCTCACGGGGCGCGTGACCGCGCTAGGGCGCTTCATCTCCAAGTTGGGAGAGCGAGCCCTGCCTTTCTTCCAGCTAATGAAGAAAAAGGGGCCCTTCGAGTGGACTGAACAGGCCGACAAGGCATTCCAGGACCTCAAGAGATACCTGACCAGTCCGCCGGTCATGGTGGCCCCGCGTCCTCGGGAGCCCCTGGTGCTTTACCTCGCCGCCACTCCTTACTCCGCCAGCGTAGCCTTGGTGGCAATCAGAGAGGAGCGCCGAATCAAAAGCACGGCAGCAGCCCAGGACAAGGCAGAACAGGGACAAGGAAGGCCTACAGAAACCACCACTACGGCTGAGGAGGATCAGCCGCCGCAGAAGGGTGCACCGGAGGCGGAAGAGGCCCCTCTTCCAGATGGCCAGTCTCGGGAGGCCTCATTGCCTCAAGAGGTGCCACGGTCTCCGGAAGGAGCCACCAGCACTGATGCACTCCGCCTCATTGAGCACCCAGTGTATTTCGTCAGCACGGTGCTGCGGGATGCAAGAGCATGGTACCCCATGCCTCAGAAACTCCTCCTCGCGCTACTGGTGGCTTCGCGCAAGTTGCGACACTATTTTCAGGGTCACCCCATCAAGGTCATCTCGTCGTACCCCCTGGAGAGAGTGCTCAGGAGCCCTAATTCAGCTAGAAGGGTTGCCGAGTGGAACATAGAACTGCAAGCGTTTCAGCTCGAATTCAGCACGACCAGGGTCATCAAGGGAGCAGCGTTGGCGGATTTTGTGGCAGAGTGGACGGAGGCGCCAGGCCTCAAGGCTGATGAGGATCGGTCCCTATCCCCGGGAAGCGAAGCGCCAGAAGGCTGGGTCATGTACTTCGATGGGGCGTTCTCCAGGCATGGCGCTGGAGCTGGGGCGGTGCTCATATCGCCCACACAGGACAAGCTCTATTACGCCGTGCAACTCTGTTTCCAGCAAGGCGAAAAGGTCTCCAACAACATAGCGGAGTATGAAGGTTTAATAGCAGGCTTGAAGGCCGCGGCCGCCCTGGGAGTGAAACGCCTCACCATCAAGGGCGATTCGCAGCTTCTTGTCAACTTCTCCAACAAGGTGTACGAGCCAAAGGATGAGCACATGGAGGCCTACCTTGCAGAAGTCCGCAGGATGGAGAAGCAATTCTGGGGGTTGGAGTTGCAGCATGTGCCCCGTGGCACCAATCAGGAGGCCGACGATATCGCCAAACGCGCGTCCAGACGGTTACCCTAGGAGCCCGGCGTTTTTGAGGAGCGGCTCTTCAAGCCCTCAGCTCTGCCGTCATTGTCAAACGCGGCTCAGCCCTTGGAGGAGCTCCCCCAGCCACCTGCCTCCGAAGCTCCGACCTATGGCCCGGCCTCAGGAGCGCGCCTGCTCCTGATGATGGAACCTCAGGAGGGATGTTCGATCGCGGAGCTCCGGAGCTACCTGACGCAAGGGACCTTGCTGGAGAAGGAGGAGGAGGCGGAGCGAGTGGCGCGTCAGGCCACGGCATACTGCATCAGAGACGGAGAGCTCTACCGGAAGCGACCAAACGATGTATCCCTGCACTGCATCTCCAAGGAGCAAGGGAAGGAGCTACTGGAAGATATACATGGCGGAGACTGCGGACATCATTCATCATCGCGGGCCCTCGTCGGCAAGGCGTTCCGCAGTGGGTTTTATTGGCCCACCGCGCTCAATGACGCCGTGGAACTAGTGAAAGCTTGTGAAGCCTGCCAGTTCCACGCCAAGCAGATCCATCAGCTAGCAGGAGGCTTGCAGACTATTCCCCTTTCGTGGCCATTCGCAGTCTGGGGCTGGATATCTTGTGCCCGTTTCCTCGGGCGCCAGGGGGCTATCGTTACCTCTACGTTGCCGTGGACAAATTCACCAAGTGGGCTGAAGTAGAGGCTGTCTGCACCATCCCCGCGGGTTCCGCGGTCAAGTTCATCAAGGGCATCGTAAGCCGGTTCGGGGTGCCAAATCGCATCATCACAGACAATGGTTCGCAGTTCACCAGTAACCTCTTCAAAACATACTATGCTAACCTTGGAACGCAGATATGCTACGCCTCAGTGGCGCACCCCCGGAGCAACGGTCAGGCCGAGCAAGCCAACGCGGAGGTCCTGAGGGGCCTCAAGACCAGGACGTTCAAGAAGAAGCTGGAAGCCTGTGGCAGAGGTTGGTACGACGAGCTTCAGTCCGTGCTGTGGTCCATCCGCACCACCGCGACCAAACCGACTGGGGAGACCCCGTTCTTCCTGGTCTACGGAGTGGAAGCGGTCCTCCCTCACGAGGTCAGACGTCGCTCCGCGCGGGTCCTGGCGTTCGACGAGGCGCAGCAGGACGCCATGCGGGGGATGGACCTCGTGCTGGGGGAGGAACGCCGCCGAGAAGCCGCACTGCGAGCGGCGAGGTACCAGCAAGTGCTGCGGCGATATCACTGCCGCAACATCCGCCCCAGGACTCTTGAGGTAGGGGACCTCGTGCTCAGGCGGGTTCTCTCCAGGGAGGGGCTGCACAAGCTCTCTCCCATGTGGGAGGGCCCGTTCAAGGTTGTTCATGTTTCCAGGCCCGGCTCCGCACGCTTGGAGACTCAGGAGGGAGTGCCGGTCCAGAATGCATGGAACATCCAACACCTCCGGAGGTTCTACCCCTGAAAAGGCCCAGAGCCTGTGAAGCAAGGCGAGTGCCTGTGAAGCTATCGCATTTTGGAAAAGGCCCAGAGCCTGTGAAGCAAGGCGAGTGCCTGTGAAGCTATCGCGTTTTGGAAAAGGCCCAGAGCCTGTGAAGCAAGGCGAGTGCCTGTGAAGCTATCGCGTTTTGGAAAAGGCCCGGAGCCTGTGAAGAAGGCCAATGCCTGTGAAGCTCGCCGCCCGTGACACTCTCACGTAATAATAAGTTGGGGCTGTACACGCCCCGGAGTCTCAGGAGCGCCGGCCTCAGGCCCTGGGGCTCCCTCCCACGCCCAGTGGTAGCACTTAGCTCCATGCTGGTGAGAAGACGTCGAAGACTAGATTAGGTGCCGGACGCGGCTTTTCATTTGCTTTCCGCAGTTGGCTTGTTCCTTCTCATTTGAAGTTTTATTGAAGTTGTTGCCGTCTTTGGCTTGCGGTTCTTCGGATTTTCGCTCTCCTGTCTCGTTTTCTCTTGCGCAAGGCCTCGCGAGGGGGGCAGCTGAGCGCCCTCGCGAGCGTTCCTATCCTAGTCATTCAAAGAGTTCGCGACCTGGGCCCCTTTCAGGAGCACCCCTCCAGTCCGAGCCCCACGGGCGTCGCGACACAAACAAAGGGCCTGGGTCGGTCGCCCCCCCCCCCACGACCGGGGTCGGGAACTATCCATGCTTGGGCACATAGCCAGAAGGAACAATAACAAAGCGAAACGATGATTAATAGCAATAACCCAAACACGCCCCCGCGGGGCTCCGCACTATTGTCTTTGTTGCGCAGGAAGAAGGGAAAAAAAAAGAACAAATCCGGCGTGGCTCGCCTCGCACCGGCCCGTAGGGAAGGCCCGGGCTGCCTCTGGAGCTTAGGCGAACTCCCGATCGCGCCTCACCAGGGCGCGGCGGCGTGGAGGCTGATCGCGGCCGCCGCTGGAGGAGTCGCCGCCTGAAGAAGAACCAGAGAAGCTTGAGGAACTCCGAGCGCCGCCAGCCGCGCGAGCGCTGCTCCCTCCATCGTCATTGGAGCTGGGTTCCCAGCCGCGGTCGTCACCCTCGGGGCAGCACCCCGCGCGGCGACCATCTTCCCCAAACACCCTCACGTAGAGGGTGGCGTCGCCGTCGAACTTGAAGTGTAGGGTGCACCGGCGGCCCAGGCCACACGCACGGGCAAACGTCTACCAACCACGGTCCAGGGACAGGCTCCCGGCTGCGGAGACCTCCAGGGAGACCCATGAGGCCCGGCTGCAGCAGCCGTCGGCCTGGAGCCAGAGGCCGCCCGGGGCGCCGGCCGGGAGCTCGCCTAGGAGGAAGCCAGGAAGCGGGAGCCGGGTGCTAGCTGGCTCCGCCGACCACACGACGAACTCCGGCAGTGCTTCAGCAGCATGAACGCGCGGCCTGGGGGGATGCGCAGCTGGAGCGCGCTCCCCGGCTGCAGCAACCCGCCCGTCGCCGTGCTGAAGATCACCTCCACGGCCGCGAGGAGCCGCCGTGGTGGCCGCGGGATGCTTGCGAGGGCGCCCACTGCCGCGCTTGGGTGGGGGAGAGGCGGGCTCAACCCAGCAAGCCTTCCCCTTCTCAGCGGCCGAGAATCTCTTCGACGGGGCCATGAAGAAGAAGGAGAAGCAATGAGGAATGGACTGGAAGGGCACGCGCAGCCCCGTACTTATAGCCAGCGAAAGCCAACCGCCGGCCTCCGCGATCACAGATAATCATGACACGATCTGCATGCAGGGACTTGTCCAACTCACGCGGTCACCGAGGCGTCGTGGGGAAGTGGAGACGCCCACGTCCCATCAACCGCCACGCGGCGCCCAAGGCCGCAGGCTGTTAGGGCCCGCGGCGCTTCGCCCTTACCCTTTTGCCTCTCGGCACGGCCAAGTCCGGGCGCGCCTTGGGCCCGGGGGCTACTGTCGGCGTTCTGGGAACGGGGGTCCCCAGACTTGCCTGCCTGCGGCCTGCGGCGTGGCTCAAAGGAGGCCCAGCACGGCCCATCTTCATCAACACAAGACTCAAAACCCTCGCGAGGGGCCAAGCCTCGCGAGGCGGACGACACGAAGCTTCCTCAGGCACGGCCTCGTCAGGCTGGCTCGCGAGGAGGCGGAGAGATCAAGGCGGGGTACCTCGCGAGGTGCCCGTGACACAAGCCATGACGACTCAGGGCACCAGGCGGGTGCCAGCGCGCGCAGCGTCCTACTTTCCTCTTTCGTGCAAAGGGGGCAAGCACAGCCGCGGAGTATCGAGGCATCAGGCAAAGGTTGCCATTTCGGTGCAACGAGACCAAGACCAGTATAAATCTTGTGTCCCTTGTGCAGTTCTTTTAATAATTTAGATTTTTGCGAGGCGGGGAGGTAGAAGACGTAATCTCCGCGCGCACCCCAGTGTTCGAACCTTAAGGGTCTGCCGGAACCCGAAATCCGACATACGCATCTCAACGCACTGAATATTGGACACTTTCAGGTCGATTGCAATGAGAATGGCTTGTTGTGCAATATGGTTCCGAACCTGGGGCAATCTATGCCTGCAATTTGATCACCTTGCAGCGTGGTCGGGAGCGCATGCCTGTAAGGCACAAACATGGGATAAATATAACTATTTGAAGTGCATTACAGTTATTAGAAATTAAAAACAGAGACTATCCACCTAAATACTGTCAGTAAACTTGCAGCATTGAACAATTGGAAACGCTAGTTCAAAAGAAATTGGAGCTCACCCTACAGATAATACGATAGCTTGAGGATATAATTCCTCACCCATGAGGTTTGACATGGTCAAACATACAAGCCTCCCCTGAAGGTACTGTCCAATTTGGAGTTCTATTATCCAGAATTTTATCTACACGCTACTTATCGTTTTTCCCTGATTCTAGACCATAGCAATGAGCTGTATTTATGTATTGGAGCACAGAACAACAGTAACCAACAATTGCTGTTGAGAACCTAATGATCTATTTTAATCCAAATTGTGATCATAGAAAAGAAAAAATATACTACTATATGTACCAAATGTGTAGAGATTCATGTTGTCGTTCGACATGTAGCCATAGTCGAGTATCTGCTCGTCGCCTTCCTCACAGTAAACAACTCCTTAAGCTCTCTTCGATTAATCGTTCTCCCATCAGTTAATTGTCACAACTGATTATAAAATTATTAAGATATTGATTAGCCTGTATCTAAAAAAAGATACTTGAACTACTGTACACCTGAAGTTGATCAAACAAGCAAATCACATACACAATAGTGGGAATGAAATATATGTGCGCCAGTATGCGCACCTCTTGGCGGACGGAGTTGCACCGGTGAAGCGTGGAGGCATAACACGGCGACATTGGTGTGGCAATTATCATTGACGAAGACTCAGCTGCACCGGAGGATGTTGTGCCAGCGTGATTGCGCTGCGACCAACACGACAGGGCGTATCCCTGGAAGCCAAAAATTGTGGCGTGCAGCCTAGTCAAGGTAACATATACAGTTCAGAGCTTGTGGTGGTCGTTGGAATAAACAGTGTAGTCCTCGTCTGCAGAGGACCCCGCTACTGTCCGTGAGCGCACAAGGGACGCAACCGGCGGAAGGTGGATGTTGGCGTACACATCGGCACAGTCATTGGGCAAGCTGCGCTAGCAGAGAGCGGCCTGGAGCGCCCGCAGCTCATTGACCTTGGCAGCGGCGGCCTGGTCGGGAGCGCATGCCTAGAAGCACGGACATCCTTCCCGGTGGTTCCTCCATTTCTCCTACTCCGACAGCCTGCACGGCAAGATCTAGGAGAGACATTGGGCAAAGCTCAAAGCCAGATCAGATTTATGGAAACCCCAACTACAACTACGGTCTACGGCTGTACAAGAGGCGAAGCCCTCACCCAACTAAACTTCGGCGGTCACCGGGGCAGAGAGTGGAGGGACCTGCGGCGAGGAATTGGGGAGGGGTCCTTGGAAACTTTCTTTTAGCTCCTTCTCGAACACGCGTTTGTTTCGGGAGAGAAGTAGAAACCCCCAGAATATTCTTGTTGTGTTTCAGATGCCTTCTACAAAATTCTGTCAGATGCACAGGGTGTTTTTGCAAAACTGCAAGTTATATGCCTTGGGTCATTCTCATCCTTAGATTCCACATCGGACGGTGCAGATGGCCCTAAGGCAGGCACACCATCACCACCAACCGACATTTTTATAGGTGGAGAGATTTCAGAGTGTTCTTCAAACTAATTCTGTTTGATTGTTGTGTAGGTCTTAGATTTTTTTGCAGATTTATGCGATCGAATCTTGATATGTAACACATGACTTCTGTGTTGCACAGTTGCCGAGAATGCGTTGAGAAAATACAACATGACTTGATGTTTGAAGTTACACCCTTGCAGGGGCATCGACTCAAATTTGCAACGACGAAGTTTATACCATGCTTGTGTAGCTCAGTCTGGTATTTTGGTTGGGTATATTTTTCTTTAGAAATGGAGGTATATCCCCGGCCTCTGCATCATGATGATGCATGTGGCCCTTTTATTAAAAATCCAGAAAGCACCATCGTAAAGGTCTTACAGCTCGCAAACGGAGCAAAACAAAGTACATAAACTGGAAAATTACAAGCGGACAAAAACAACCGATACGGTAATAATAAGGATAAGCTCTCTAGACTCCTATCCTGTTATGCGAACGCCATCCGAACCGGTTGAATATAACCCGAGCCACCATCTCCCATTGGTTGCACCCAGTAACCAAAGGCTTCCTGAAGTTCATAGGAGTGAGTAAGGACCACGTACGGATCCAAGCTGTAGCTTTGAAGATAACCTGCAAAAAAGTTAATTTGTGTTGTCTGTTAAAAATCATATCATTTCTGCAGTTCCATATAGCCCATAATAACGCACACATTCCAATCTGAATACGAGCTGCCGTGATCTGTTTAACCCCAGCTAACCACGTCCCAAACAAAGACGCAATATCTACTGGAGGGTTGATATTAAAAGCTATATGAATCGTTCTCCAAAGTAACTTGGCAAGTGAGCATTCAAGGAATAAATGTTGTATTGTCTCATCTTGAGCACAAAAACAACACCGCGAATTGCATACCCATCGCCTCTTAAATAAGTTGTTCTTTGTGAGTATTACTTGCTTGTGGACAAACCACATAAAAAATTTAATCCGCAAAGGAACCTTAACCTTCCATATATGTAGTGAACTTGAGAGGGGGCCAGAATTGATCAGATCCGTATAAAAATATTTCGCCGTAAATATCCCATTTTTAGTTAACCTCCATTGTGTTGAGTCCGGCATGTCGGAGAGTTGAACTTCAATCAATCTCCGAACCAAGTGCATCCAAGTTGTCCATCTCTCACCCACTAACGTACGTCTGAACTGGATGTTCAAGGGAATAGTTTGAAGGACGATACCTACGTAATCCTCCTTATGTTGCACAATATTGTAGAGGATGGGATATTATAAGGCCAGAGGCGTCTCTCCTAACCACGTATCCTCCCAAAATCTTGTTAACATCCCGTTGCCAACCAAGAATTTGACCCTATGAAAGAAAATATCCTTCGTTCTCATAAGTCCCTTCCAGAACGGCGAATCAGTCAGTCTGATGGTAACCTAGGCTAGCGTTTTCGAGTGCAAATACTTATTACGCAGGATTTGAGACCACATGCCCTCCGGCTCTGTCTCTAACCTGTACAACCATTTGCTCATAAGACATTTATTATTAATTTCCAAGTTCTCGATACCGAGGCCCCCTTGGTCTTTAGGTCGACAAAGGATATCCCATCGCGCGAGACGATATTTCCTCTTGGCCTCATCAGACTGCCAAAAGAAACGAGATCTAAAGAAATCAAGTCGCTTCCGGCCCCTTTCGGAATTTCGAAGAACAAAAGTAAAAACATTGGCATGCTAGTCAATACTGAGTTAATCAAAACTAGCCGACCTCCATATGACATCAGCTTGCCCTTCCAGCAGCTGAGTTTTTTTCAATTCGTTCTTCAATACATTTCCATTCTTTATTGGATAGCTTACGATGATGAATCAGAATGCCCAAGTAACTGAAAGGTAAGGCACCTAATTCGCATCCAAACAATTGTCTGTATGTATGTTCTTCATCTTTGGTCTTCCCAAAACAGAACACCTCACTCTTATGAAAATTGATTTTTAAGCCAGACAATTGTTCGAATAGACACAAGATAAGTTTCATGTTACGTGCCTTAGCCATGTCATGTTCCATGAACAGAATAGTGTCATCGGCATATTGTAGAATGGACACCCCTCCATGAACTAGATGAGGAACTAGACCCTCTACATGGCCATGCTGCTTGGCCCTGCCAATAATTACGGCCAATATATCTGCCACAATATTGAACAGAAGAGGTGACATGGAATCCCCTTGTCTCAACCCCTTATGCGTCTGGAAGTAGTGACCAATGTCATCATTCACCTTAATTCCGACACTACCTTTCTAGACTTGAGTATCAACTTGGTTCCCCCAGGTTTCACTAAAACCCTTCATGCACATTGCCTGCTGAAGAAAAGGTCATTTTACTTTATCATAAGCCTTCTCAAAATCCACTTTGAAGATAACCCCATCTAGTTTCTTCGAGTGAATCTCATGGAGTGTTTCATATAAGACGACCACTCCTTCTAGTATGTGTCGTCCCGGCATGAAAGTTGTCTCACTAGGTTGAACCACTGAGTGAGCAATTTGTGTCAATCTATTGGTTCCCACCTTTGTGAATGTGACGCCCCCGATTCAATCGTACACTAATCATACACGCAAACGTGTACGATCAAGATCAGGGACGCACGGGAAGATATCACAACACAACTCTACAAATAAAAATAAGTCATACAACCATCATATTACAAGCCAGGGGCCTCGAAGGCTCGAATACAAGAGCTCGATCATAGACGAGTCAGCGGAAGCAACAATATCTGAGTATAGACATAAGTAAACAAGTTTGCCTTAAGAAGGCTAGCACAAACTGGGATACAGATCGAAAGAGGCGCATGCCTCCTGCCTGGGATCCTCCTAAACTACTCCTGGTCGTCGTCAGCGAGCTGCACGTAGTAGTAGGCACCTCCCGAGTAGTAGTAGTCGTCATCGACAGTGGCGTCTGGCTCCTGGGCTCCATCGTCTGGTCGCAGCAATCGGGTATAGAAAGGGGGAAAAGAGGGAGCAAAGCAACCGTGAGTACTCATCCAAAGTACTCGCAAGCAAGGAGCTACACTACATATGTATGCATTGGTATCAAATGGAATGAGGGTATCATATGTGGACTGAACTGCAGATGTTGGGGAACGTAGTAATTTCAAAAATTTCCTACGCACACGCAAGATCATGGTGATGCATAGCAACGAGAGGGGGGAGTGTTGTCTACGTACCCTCTAGACCGTTCGCGGAAGTGTTATATCAACGCGGTTGATGTAGTCGTACGTCTTCACGATCCAACCGATCCAAGTACCGAAAGCACGGCACCTCCGAGTTTTGCACACGTTCTTCTCGGTGACGTCCTCGCCTTCTCGATCCAGCAAGAGGGGCGAAGTAGTAGATGAGTTCCGGCAGCATGACGGCGTGGTGACGGTGTTGGTGAAGAACAATCTCCGCAGGGCCTCGCCTAAGCACTACGAAAACTAGGACGGAGGATAAACTAGAGGGGACGGGGTTGCCGGCACACGGCTTGGTGTTTCTTGATGTGTCTTGGGTGCTAGCCCTACCCCTCTATTTATATGTTGAGCCTTGGGGTCGAAACTTGGAGTAAAAGCCTCCACAAAGTCGGTTTCACCCGAAAGGCAAGAGTCCTTCTCGGACTCCAGGGCCAGACGCCAGGGTACCCGGCGTCTGGACCCAGACGCCAGGGACCCTGGAGTCTGGCCCCTGAACTCCGCAAAACTTCCTTTTCCGCTTTCCAAAAACCTTGTGGGCTTTCCCCTTTGGCCCAAATAAAGTGTTCTCGTACCCAAACATTTCGGGAAACATCCGGAACCCCTTCCGGTGAATTCCGGAACCCTTCCGGTGACCAAACACTATTATCCCATATATCAAACTTTATCTCCGGACCATTCCGGAGTTCCTCGTCATGTCCGTGATCTCATCCCAGACTCCGAACAACATTCGGTCACCAACATACATAACTCATATAGTACTATATCGTCAACGAACGTTAAGCATGCGGACCCTACGGGTTCGAGAACTATGTAGACATGACCGAGACACCTCTCTGGTCAATAACCAATAGCGGGACCTGGATGCCCATATTGGTTCCTACATATTCTACGAAGATTTTTATCGGTCAGACCGCATAACAACATACGTTGTTCCCTTTGTCATCGGTATGTTACTTGCCCGAGATTCGATCGTCGGTATCTCAATATCTAGTTCAATCTCGTTACCGGCAAGTCTCTTTACTCGTTCCGTAATACATCATTCCGCAACTAACTCATTAGTTGCAATGCTTGCAAGGCTTATAGTGATGTGCATTACCGAGTGGGCCTAGAGATACCTCTCCGAGAATCGGAGTGACAAATCCTAATCTCGAAATACGCCAACCCAACAAGTACCTTTGGAGACACCTATAGAGCACCTTTATAATCACCCAGTTACGTTGTGGCGTTTGGTGGCACACAAAGTGTTCCTCCGGTAAACGGGAGTTGCATAATCTCATAGTCATAGGAACATGTATAAGTCATGAAGAAAGCAATAGCAACAAACTAAACGATCAAGTGCTAAGCTAACGGAATGGGTCAAGTCAATCACATCATTCTCCTAATGATGTGATCCAGTTAATCAAATGATTTTCAATATTGTCCAGATTGTTAGTACTTGTCAAGTGATTTTACTAGGAGGGCCTGATATCTCATGACTATTTTGAATTTACACTACATATTCTTAAGCTCAGAAAGAAACTTATGAATGTGTCTAGAGGTTCTTTAACTATTTTGTCACATTTATGCGTGCAGTGCTTCAATGGGCATACTATTTGTTCTCAATGCAAGCCAAGGGTTTATAATCGCCGTCCTACATGCAGGAGTGAGCTGGGTAACACAAGACACCTTGATTTGGACAAGGTTGGCGCCTCTCCAAAGGTTCCTGCAAGTTCCAGAACTTTGGATGCTTGGGAATACGAATCAGAATGCCAATACATACTGGCCATATGGCAGGTTCTAAATGCACTGTCGCTGGTGACATTCCATATCAAATTTCAGAGTATTCTTCGAACTAATTATGTTTGATTGTTGTGTAGGTCTTAGATTTTTTGCAAATTTATGCGATCGAATTTTGATATGTAACACATGACTTCTGTGTTGCACAGTTGCCGAGAATGCGTTGAGAAAATACAACATGACTTGATGTTTGAAGTTACAGCCTTGCAGGGGCATCGACTCAAATTTGCAACGACGAAGTTTATACCATGCTTGTGTAGCTCAGTCTGGTATTTTGGTTGGGTACATGACGTATGCATGATCCATTCTCTGAGATGGATGGGATTGCTGATGCTGAAACTGGGTGAGGAAGACATGTTGTCTCAATTATAATTGTCTTCTGTGAATGAGCGCAACTGAATGCATTTTTTGTTAGACTTTTCCTTAACAAACTGAGCATTATCTTCAGCCTAGTGTGATGTGATGACTCTCACCTGGTTATGGTGTACGGGTGAGTTGAACTCATTAGATCTATCACTGTCTAGGATGGTTATGAACGTCTTTAACATAATATTTATATTTCTACGTAGATGACCTTATCTTTATTTCTGGGTTAATCGATATTATGAGTTACTAACAGTAACTTCCTAATGTTATAGTTATATACTCCCTCCGTTCCTAAATATAAGTCTTTTTAGAGATTTCACTATAGAGACTACATTTGAATGTATATAGACGCTTTTTAGAGTATAGGTCCACTCAGTTTGCTTCGTACGTAGTCTACAGTGAATCTCTTTAAAGACTTATATTTAGGAATGGAAGAAGTACATGAACTTTTATCACTAACTCAAATCGCTCTTGCCTACTAACATGCACTCATGTTTAGGCTAGGTTCTATCTCCTTTTTTGATAAATGGCGTTTTTGTTAACTCAAAATGTAGCATCAAGTGGATACCTGAATTCGAAATCATGCATGATATTCGAGATGGGAGCCTGCGCCGCCAAAGCAATCTACCATTTTCTCTCCATCGGGTGATCTCTGTTGTCTCTCTATCCTTTCTCTATTTTCCTTTACCTTCTAACTCTTGCTAATTCACTATTGGACGGCAGCAGCAACATGCAGTAGCTGACGGTGAGTGTGAGACTGAAGGTCAGCCGAGATGCTGGACGGAGGAAGAAGAAGGTGTGGGGATGATGCGGTGGACGAAGGAACATGATGGCGCCGGCCAGCGAAGGGGGCAGATGGTGAGCAGGGGGCCCACGACAACCACTTGAGGAGGTCAGGGCAGTGGAAGAATAAGGAGTGGGTGACTCCGTTTCAGGGGTTAGGTGCGACATATGCCAAAGGATGGCTTATCATGGTGGGGGCGAGTAGAACGTCGCCGGTGCCTGGAAACGGGATGAGGCTAAGGCACGCACGCCGGCGAATCTTACCCAGCTTCAGGGCTCTCCGGGGAGATAATACCCCTACTGCTGCTCTGCGGGGTCTCCGCATGATCACTATGGCAAAAGTGTTTACACGGTTGCTCCTTGAGCTGTTTCTTGGAGGTAGGAGAGGGCAAGGCTAGCTCTCTCCCTTCTATATGATCTGGCCTAGAGCTAATGGGTTCCAACCCTTTGCATGGGTGCCCTGGGGGGTTTATATAGGCCTACCCCCCAGGGGTACAATGGTAATCCGGCTGGACGCGGGCCCAGTCGTCAGTGCCTCTGGCCTCCGTCTTCTCTGCCGACGCTGGGCCCCGCCGACTGGCCTGGTACGGAGCCGACAGGCCGCGTCCGCCGCGGGCGGGTCTTGCCGGCTGCTGATTACTGTAGCAGTGCTTCTGATGACGCGGGCTTGACCATGAGGTCGTGGCGACAGCCCCGCCGCCTGGCAGGCGATCACTATTGCCACTCTCCATCACATCTTGATTAATGGCGCGTGGGCCCCGGGGGAGCGCTCGGCCGACTCCCAGGACGAGATCTTGGTATTTGATCTGAGTCTGGCTACTGGCCTATACGCACTAACCATCTACGCGGGGACAGTTATGGGCACTCGACGTCGTGGTATCAGCCGAAGCCTTCGTGACATCAACGACTGAGTGGCGCGCGCTGGATTGGACCGTAAGCCTGCTCTTGTATTAAGGGGGCTAGTTCTGCTTCCGGCCGCGTTCGCAACATGCAGGTGTGCAAAGGGCGATGGGCCCAGACCCCTGCGCCATAGGATTTAGACCGGCGTGCTGACCTCTCTGTTGTGCCTAGGTAGGGCTGCGACGTGTTGATCTTCCGAGGCCGGGCATGACCCAGAAAAGTGTGTCCGGCCAAATGGGATCGAGCGTGTTGGGTTATGTGGTGCACCCCTGCAGGGAAGTTAATCTATTCGAATAGCCGTGATCTTCGGTAACAGGACGACTTGGAGTTGTACCTTGACCTTATGAAAACTAGAACCGGATACTTAATAAAACACACCCTTCCAAGTGCCAGATACAACCGGTGATCGCTCTCTCATAGGGCGACGAGGGGAGGATCATCGGTTAGGATTATGCTATGCGATGATACTTGGAGGACTTCAGTCTACTCTCTTCTACATGCTGCAAGACGGAGGCTACCAGAAGCGTAGTCTTCGAAAGGACTAGCTATCCCCCTCTTATTCCGGCATCCTGCAGTTCAGTCCACATATGATAGCCTTATTCCAGTTGATACCAATGCATACATATGTAGTGTAGCTCCTTGCTTGCGAGTACTTTGGATGAGTACTCACAGTTGCTTTCTCCCTCTTTTCCCCTTTCCCTTCTACCCGATTGCTGCGACCAGACGTTGGAGCCCAGGAGCCAGACGCCACTGTCGATGACGACTACTACTACTCGGGAGGTGCCTACTACTACGTGCAGCCCGCTGACAACGACCAGGAGTGGTTAGGAGGATCCCAGGCAGGAGGCCTACGCCTCTTTCGATCTGTATCCCAGTTTGTGCTAGCCTTCTTAAGGCAAACTTGTTTAACCTATGTCTGTACTCAGATATTGTTGCTTCCGCTGACTCGTCTATGATCGAGCTCTTGTATTCGAGCCCTCGAGGCCCCTGGCTTGTAATATGATGCTTGTATGACTTATTTTCATTTGTAGAGTTGTGTTGTGATATCTTCCCGTGAGTCCCTGATCTTGATCGTACACGTTTGCGTGTATGATTAGTGTACGATTGAATCGGGGGCGTCACAAGTTGGTATCAGAGCCGACTGCCTGTAGGAATCCCCCTTCCACACTCCTTGGCCGAAGTCAAGTCTAGACATTACAAAACTTTTTACTAACATGGTTGTGTGCCTTACGGGCCCACGTCGCCATTTGGGTGGTATTAGGATCTTTTATTCCTCATCTATACTCCGGGACTCTGATCTCTCTTCTATTCGGGTTAAATGATTTTACTAAATCTGACTCTAGGTTCTCGTAACTACTTTCTCCTGGAGGGCCCCTTATCACAGATGATCGCATGCTGCACCAGAAGATTCCGAAGATACTCTCCGATGTTCTCTTGAGACTTTGTGCCCGCCGCTTTTGCAATTCCCTACCACCGAATTATCCCTATGGATAAATAGATACACCAGCCGTCCTTACTTTTATTCCTAGCTGGTCTTGTTATTGCAAGATACCGTGAAATTCTCTCTATTGTTCCGAGAATACTTTGTGCCTACCGCCTTGCAGTTCTTTGCCGCCTGAATGCCCTTATGGATAAATTCTCGCACCTACCGAGTATCCGCTCATCCCCAGTTGTTTAGGTGTTTCACTAAGGTCTTCGAAATAATATTCGATCTTCCGAAAATCCTTAGCAGCTTATTGCCCTTGAAATTCTTGCTTGCTTGCATTATGGTTAATCCCATAAGTCTCGTAATCATTATTGGCATCCCTTGTCATTGTCATTCTGAGTCTTTGATCCAATATGGTTGCGAATGCTTGCAATCCTCAGGATTTATCCTTCCGGCTCAGACATCATTTTAAACATGAGCTGATTCTCGACCAATCGGATTGCCATTGATTGTACCCGTAAGCATACGCAACTTATCCATCCTTAATCAGAGTGTTTGCTTCTGATCCCTTGGTCGGAAACCATAATTCTTTTGCATTTGAGCTTTGAATTAGTCAGTTGTTTCTATAGTTTGATCTCCTTGCATTCTTTCTCCCTCTGGTTGGGTACCGATGCTCACATCAGACCCCTTGTGGACCACCAGATCCTTTGTTGGATTTTATCCAACAGCGTCCTTCATATTCTATAAGCTTGTGAGCGTTTCCTCGGGTACATAATGCTTTTGGTGAATTGTATCCTCTGTTTTCTCAACCATGCTCTGTTTTCGAGCTGGTGGTATTTACGATTGAACCTTGTGGTATATGATTCCACGATACCCTGATGGGTTGAACCTATGCCTTTCTTAATCTGTGTGAACCCGGAAGTTTTCACGGGTCATACTCCTCTGGTAATTCACCAGGTAGGTTTTGACACGGAAAACATTTTTAACTAGAGCAGTGAATGAAAGTTATTGCATTGAAGAAGTGGGAGTCGACCTTGAACCTTGCGTTCATGCCCATGGACACAATGTAGATCTTATCATTAAAGCTTCTCTTAAATTAATTATTCCTTTGGTATAAGTTCATCTTATATCTGGGATCTGGCCTTTTGCAATTGTGGTTCCGACCATGTTCTCCTTTAAATACCATTTCGCGTGCAAGTTTAAGCGCTTGTCTTCTGTAGAGCAATACCCCAGTCCAACCTCTACTTTGACCTATCGTCGAGTATTACCCCCTCTGGTATCTCGAGATTATCACGGAACTGCATAACTTCTTATGAGTTCTTCATCAAGTATTATTTCTCACTGATTCCAAAATTTTCCCCGGATTCTGAGTTGTTAGACAGTCAAGGACACCGATAGTGAATTGAGTCTGTACTCCGATTCAATAACTATAAGTAATTTTCATTACTTACGAGTTTAATAATCCTTCAAGTCATTCCTAGCCCGGTTGGCTATATCATTATCGTGCTAAATTTTAACCGTGCTACCTAGTCTAGATTCCTGGGTGCGCCCTTCTATCATTGTTTAGTTGTCTATTTTTTCCCTCGAGCATACATCATTATATCATTTGATCCAACAAATGATATTTCCTTGTTCACCTAATTGTGGAAATCCATCCTTTGGAAATCTCGATGATTTGTTGCTGAGCCTATCAGCTACCTCCTCATCCTCTCCTTGGTTTACTGATGAACTCTTGTTTCAGAGCTCACTTCCACAGATCATTTCTGAGAATCTCACAATGTCATCTCGTCAAATTGTATTGCACCTTTTCTTCTCAGGCATCCTGAGTCTGAGGTATCCTGACACCAATCAAATCTGAATCTCGGTGAGATATGATGGTTGGAACATATTTCCAAGAGTTATAACATTGGTCTTTGTATGACCCGATAAGGTGGTGTCATACCTAGCCCACCTGGCCGGAGGCCCTATTGTTATAATTTCCTTTTTAGCAAGGTTAGCCATTCTTCCATGAGGAAATTGTAAGACTTATTCTATAAGTTGTTCCTGATGGATCATGTTGTTTCCAAAGTCTGATCTTCACCTGTAGACCATGTCAATGCTATCTCGAAGCATGTCGCTGGTGCTCCGATTTTCAACAAGAACATTTGAAGCCCAATGCTAAATGTTACTTGCTCAATTATCCAAACACCATTGTATGGGTAATGTCATGAAATTTCTCTCCCCTACCTAAGGAGTTTTCTACATAATATCCTGTCATGCATATCATGCTCTGCTTGTCCTTGGGAAGGATATACCCCTGAATATGTGTTTAAACACATTTTTCCTTTCCATTGTTCTGTTTAACCTGATGATCACATTTTCCTTTCCATTGGTTTGTTTGACCTTTCTTGTGATCTATGTAATCTAAGCAGCAATAATTCACTGCTTATGTAAACACCTCATTGTACAACTCTGCCAATGAGACCCTGTTTCTACTGTTGATGACATTTCGGTAACCGCCGATGGATGAGAACTTTGCCTCTTGGCCCGCCTCGTTCAACGAGCAGGAAAATGGTTCCCTCGCCCTTGGAACCGACGTTGATGCCGGCATAACTGACAGGCTAATCCCTGACATGCCTTGCTTACATGATCACGCAAGATGTCTCCGCCCTTCATACTTTTAACCCACATGGTGGGCCCATAACCCACAGTTCCACATGATCGAAACCTGACTCTCCTGTACACCTTGTTGACACTTTTATCCCTTGCTCTTGGTTTCGTAGGTAATTCGCGAGCCACCTTCCTAGTGATCTATTCTAGTATCAGACGCAATACTTATTCTCGTTGCTCTGAACCCCTTTTCACACTCCGTTTCAGGCATCGAACGATTGCCTACCCGTTTGAAACTTTGGTACCATCGTATATTGCACTCAGCGAATTCACTGAAATACAACTCCTGGGGTACCTTATGTATTTCCCATTGAGTTCACCGTCAGATGCCCAGCTTTGTGGAGATGCGTCCTTCCGGAGTTTTTCCCCTTGGTCGAGTTCGTAGGACGATGGAGATCCCGAAGAAAGGATGACGACTTGATCATGATAAGCTGGAGCAGAGAAATAAAGACTTCAACGTAATGGATCGACCTCTTCGAGAAGAGCAACCAAGATCGAGAAGACCCGTTAGAAATCTGTAACCAAATCTTTCCCCCTTACTCCCCCTCTTAAATCTCGGGACGAGATTTCTTGTAGTGGAGGGGAATTGTGACGCCCGAATAATTAGGCTACAGTAATCCCACGTTAATGATGCCACGTCACCACGATTACTATTGTTAATCTCGTGTTAGTTCAAAATCGATACGAAATTCAAACTTAAAATAAAGTCAAATGGTAAAGATTTTCAAATATTAAAACTAAAATGTTGGGGTGTTGCCAAATAATGCATAGGTAACTATTGTGGAGAAACCACACTTTTATAAAACGTTTAAAGGCTCTAAAGTAATTAAAACGCAGCTATGACAATTAATTAAATGCCCTTTTAAAAATAATAATAATGCAAACTATTTTAATCAGGTGTCATACTTACGGGGCAGTAGAATAAATTATAACATTAATTTAGGAGTTGTATTTATATTTTCTAAAACAACAATTAAAAGAATAAAATAGAAAAGAAAAATAAATAAAAAGAAAAGGAAAAACAAAACTAACCAAAAAAAGGGAAAGAGAAACCCCCCGCCCCCCCGGGCTTTGGCCCAGCAGGCTACAGGCCCAGCCGGCCGACCCCCCCACTCCACTTAACCCCCACCCCGATCAAACCCTAGGGCAACCACCCCCACTTCCCCCATCGATCCAGATCTGGATCAGGATCACCCTGTCGCCCGCACGACCCCCCCACTCCTCCTGACCGAAACCCCCAACCGCTCTCGCTCTCTAGCATCGCCAAGCACCACGTGCCCGGCCCCTTGCCGCATCGAAGACCCACCTCATCGGCGAGCCCGCGCCCAAGGATGGCCGCCTCCGCCCCGCACCTCTACTTCGCCTTGCCGGTGCCCCATTACCTGATGCCGACCACCCCGCCTCGCGACCAGACGTCGCCGCCGCCGGAGCTCCTCGCCCCGGAGCGCTCCCTCGCCGGTCTGCTTCGTCTACGTCGACGCCGACGTCTCCGACCACCACCCCGACCCCCGCTTGTTGGAAATATGCCCTAGAGGCAATAATAAATTAGTTATTATTATATTTCCTTGTTCATGATAATCGTTTATTATCCATGCTAGAATTGTATTGATAGGAAACTCGGATACATGTGTGGATACATAGACAACACCATGTCCCTAGTAAGCCTCTAGTTGACTAGCTCGTTGATCAATAGATGGTTACGGTTTCCTGACCATGGACATTGGATGTCATTGATAACGGGATCACATCATTAGGAGAATGATGTGATGGACAAGACCCAATCCTAAGCATAGCACTAGATCGTGTAGTTCGTATGCTGAAGCTTTGCTAATGTCAAGTATCATTTCCTTAGACCATGAGATTGTGCAACTCCCGGATACCGTAGGAATGCTTTGGGTGTACCAAACGTCACAACGTAACTGGGTGGCTATAAAGGTACACTACGGGTATCTCCGAAAGTGTCTGTTGGGTTGGCACGAATCGAGACTGGGATTTGTCACTCCGTGTGACGGAGAGGTATCTCTGGGCCCACTCGGTAGGACATCATCATAATGTGCACAATGTGATCAAGGAGTTGATCACGGGATGATGTGTTACGGAACGAGTAAAGAGACTTGTCGGTAACGAGATTGAACAAGGTATCGGGATACCGACGATCGAATCTCGGGCAAGTATCGTACCGATAGACAAAGGGAATTGTATACGGGATTGATTAAGTCCTTGACATCGTGGTTCATCCGATGAGATCATCGTGGAACATGTGGGAGCCAACATGGGTATCCAGATCCCGCTGTTGGTTATTGACCGGAGAACGTCTCGGTCATGTCTGCTTGTCTCCCGAACCCGTAGGGTCTACACACTTAAGGTTCGATGACGCTAGGGTTATAAAGGAAGTTAGTATGTGGTTACCGAATGTTGTTCGGAGTCCCGGATGAGATCCCGGACGTCACGAGGAGTTCCGGAATGGTCCGGAGGTAAAGATTTATATATGGGAAGTCCTGTTTTGGACACCGGAAGAGTTTCGGGGTTTATCGGTAACGTACCGGGACCACCGGGAGGGTCCCGGGGGTCCACCAAGTGGGGCCACCTGCCCCGGAGGCTTGCGTGGGCTAAGAGTGGTGAGGGACCAGCCCCTTAGTGGGCTGGTGCGCCTCCACAAGGGCCCAAGGTGCCCAAGAGGTGGAAAGGGGGCAAACCCTAATGGGATATGGGCCTTAGGGCCCATATTGGGGCGCCTCCCCCTTCTCCCCTCCCTTGGCCGCCACCCCTTGGCCCCATCTAGGGCTGCCGCCCCCCCCTAGGGGTGGGAAACCCTAGAGGGGGCGCAGCCCTCCCCTTCCCCTATATATATGAGGCCTAGGGGCTGCCCACAACACGCGATTAGATCTCTCTTGGTGCAGCCCTGCGTCTCTCTCTCCCTCCTCTTCTGTGGTGCTTGGCGAAGCCCTGCAGGATTGCCACGCTTCCCCATCATCACCACGCCGTTGCGCTGCTGTTGGATGAAGTCTTCCTCAACCTCTCCCTCTCTCCTTGCTGGATCAAGGCGTGGGAGACGTCACCGGGCTGTACGTGTGTTGAACGCGGAGGTGTCGTCCGTTCGGCACTTGGTCATCGGTGATTTGAATCACGACGAGTACGACTCCATCAACCCCGTTCACTTGAACGCTTCCGCTTAGCGATCTACAAGGGTATGTAGATGCAACTCTCTTTCTACTCGTTGCTAGTCTCTCCATAGATAGATCTTGGTGATACGTAGGAAAATTTTGAATTTCTACTACGTTCCCCAACAGTGGCATCATGAGCTAGGTCTATTGCGTAGATTCTATGCACGAGTAGAACACAAAGTAGTTGTGGGCGTTGATTTTGTTCAATATGCTTGCCGTTACTAGTCTTATCTTGATTCGGCGGCATCGTGGGATGAAGCGGCCCGGACCGACCTTACACGTACTCTTACGTGAGACTGGTTCCACCGACTGACATGCACTAGTTGCATAAGGTGGCTAGCGGGTGTCTGTCTCTCCCACTTAATTCGGATCGGATTCGATGAAAAGGGTCCTTATGAAGGGTAAATAGCAATTGGCATATCACGTTGTGGTCTTTGCGTAGGTAAGAAACGTTCTTGCTAGAAACCCATAGCAGCCACGTAAAAACATGCAAACAACAATTAGAGGACGTCTAACTTGTTTTTGCAGGGTATGCTATGTGATGTGATATGGCCAAAGGATGTGATGAATGATATATGTGATGTATGAGATTGATCATGTTCTTGTAATAGGAATCACGACTTGCATGTCGATGAGTATGACAACCGGCAGGAGCCATAGGAGTTGTCTTTATTTATTTATGACCTGCGTGTCAACTTAAACGTCATGTAATTACTTTACTTTATTGCTAACCGTTAGCCATAGTAGTAGAAGTAATAGATGACGAGGCAACTTCATGAAGACACGATGATGGAGATCATGATGATGGAGATCATGGTGTCATGCCGGTGACGATGATGATCATGGAGCCCCGAAGATGGAGATCAAAAGGAGCAAAGTGATATTGGCCATATCATGTCACTATTTGATTGCATGTGATGTTTATCATGTTTATACATCTTATTTGCTTAGAACGATGGTAGTAAATAAGATGATCCCTCATTAAAATTTCAAGAAGTGTTCTCCCCTAACTGTGCACCGTTGCTACAGTTCGTCGTTTCGAAGCACCACGTGATGATCGGGTGTGATAGATTCTAACGTTCACATACAACGGGTGTTGACGAGCCTAGCATGTACAGACATGGCCTCGGAACACATGCAAACACTTAGGTTGACTTGACGAGCCTAGCATGTACAGACATGGCCTCGGAACACAGAAGACCGAAAGGTCAAGCATGAGTCGTATAGAAGATACGATCAACATGAAGATGTTCACCGACGTTGACTAGTCCGTCTCACGTGATGATCGGACACGGCCTAGTTGACTCGGATCATGTAATCACTTAGATGACTAGAGGGATGTCTATCTGAGTGGGAGTTCATAAGATGAACATAATTATCCTGAACATAGTCAAAAGGATTTTGCAAATTATGTCGTAGCTCACGCTATAGTTCTACTATTTAGATATGTTCCTAGAGAAAAATTAGTTGAAAGTTGATAGTAGCAATTATGCGAACTAAGTCCGTAAACTGAGGATTGTCCTCATTGCTTCTTAGAAGGCTTATGTCCTTAATGCACCACTCAGTGTGCTGAACCTCGAACGTTGTCTGTGGATGTTGCGAACATCTGACATACACATTTTGATAACTACGTGATAGTTCAGTTAAACGGTTTAGAATTGAGGCACCAAAGACGTTTTGAAACGTCGCGAAACATATGAGATGTTTCGAGGGCTGAAATTGGGATTTCAGGCTCGTGCCCACGTCAAGAGGTATAAGACCTCCGACGATTTTCTTAGCCTACAAACTAAGGGAGAAAAGCTCAATTGTTGAGCTTGTGCTCAGATTGTCTGAGTACAACAATCATTTGAATCGAGTGGGAGTTGATCTTCCAGATGAGATAGTGATGTTTCTCCGAAGTCATTACCACCAAGCTGCTAGAGCTTCGTGATGAACTATAATATATCAGGGACATATATGATGATCCTTGAGATATTCACGATGTTTGACACCGCGAAAGTAGAAGTCAAGAAGGAGCATCAATTGTTGATGGTTAGTGAAACCACTAGTTTCAAGAAGGACAAGGGCAAGAAGGGATACTTCATGAAACGGCAAATCAGCTGCTGCTCTAATGAAGAAACCCAAAGTTGAACCCAAACCCGAGACTAAGTGCTTCTGTAATAAGGGGAACAGCCATTGGAGCAGAATTACCCTAGATACTTGGTAGATAAGAAGGCTTGTAAGGTCGATAGAAGTATATTGGATATACATTGTGTTGATGTGTACTTTACTAGTACTCCTAGTAGCACCAGGGTATTAGATACCGGTTCGGTTGCTAAGTGTTAGTAACTCGAAATAAAAGCTACGGAATAAACGGAGACTAGCTAAAGGTGAGCTGACGATATGTGTTGGAAGTGTTTCCAATGTTGATATGATCAAGCATCGCACGCTCCCTCTACCATCGAGATTGGTGTTTGCGTTGAGCATAGACATGATTGGATTATGTCCGTCGCAATACGGTTATTCATTTAAGGAGAATAATGGTTACTCTGTTTATTTGAATAATGCCTTCAATGGTCTTACACCTAAAATGAATGGTTTATTGAATCTCGATCGTAGTGATACACATGTTCATGCCAAAAGATAATAATGATAGTACCACCTACTTGTGGCACTGCCACGTAAGTCATATCGGTATAAAACGCATGAGGAAGCTCCATGTTGATGGATCTTTGGGCTCACTCATTTTTGAAAAGTTTGAGACATGCGAACCATGTCTATTGGTGTATATGCATGAAGAAACTCCATGCAAATGGACCGTTTGGACTCACTTGATTTTGAATCAGTTGAGACATGCAAATCATACCACATGGGCAAGATGACTGAAAGCCTCGGTTTCGGTAAAATGGAACCAGAAAGCAACTTGCTAGAAGTAATACATTTTGATGTGTGCAGTCCAATAAGTGCTGAGGCGTGTAGTGGATATCATTATGTTCTTACTTCACAGATGATTTGAATAGATGTTGAGTATATTTACTTGATGAATCACGAGTCTGAATTATTGAAAGGTTCAAGTAATTTCAAGGTGAAGTTGAAAGATCGTCGTGACAAGAGGATAAAATATCTATGATATGATCATAGAGATGAATATCTGAATTACGAGTTTGGCACAGAATTAAGACATTGTGGAAATTGTTTCACAACTAATACAGCCTGGAACACCATAGTGTGATGGTGTGTCCGAACATCATAACTGCACCCTATTGGATATGATGCATACCATGATGTCTCTTATCGAATTACCACAATAGTTTATGGGTTAGGCATTAGAGACAACCACATTCACTTTAAAAGGGGCACCACGTAATTCCGATGAGGTGACACCGTATGAACTATGGTTTAGAGAAACCTAAGCTGTCATTTCTTAAAAGGTTTGGGGCTACGACGCTTATGTGAAAAAGTTTCAGGTTGATAAGCTCGAACCCAAAGCGGATAAATGCATCTTCATAGGACACCCAAAACAGTTGGGTATACCTCCTGTCTCAGATCCGAAAGCAATAAGGAATTGTTTCTAGAATCGGGTCCTTTCTCGAGGAAAAGTTTCTCTCGAAAGAATTGAGTGGGAGGATGGTGGAAACTTGATGAGGTTATTGAACCGTCTCTTCAACTAGTGTGTGGCAGGGCATAGGAAATTGTTCCTGTGGCACCTACACCAATTGAAGTGGAAGCTTATGATATTGATCACGAGACTTCGGATCAAGTCACTCCCAAACCTCGTAGGATGACAAGGATGTGTACTACTTCAGAGTGGTACGTAATCCTGTCTTGGAAGTCATGTTGCGAGACAACAATGAACCTACGAGCTATGGAGAAGCGATGGTGGGCCCGGATTCCGATAAATGGCTCGAGGCCATAAAATCCGAGAGAGGATCCATGTATGGAAACAAAGTGTAGACTTTGATAGAACAGCTCGATGGTCGTGAGGCTGTTGAGTATAGATGGATTTTAAAAGGAAGACGGACAATGATGGTAAATGTCACCATTAAGAAAGCTCGACTTGTTGTTAAGATGTTTTCGACAAGTTCAAGGAGTTGACTACGATGAGACTTTCTCACCTGTAGCGATGCTGAAAAGTCTGTTGGAATTATATTAGCAGTTACTGCACTATTTATGAAATCTTGCAGATAGGATGTCAAAACATTGTTTCCTCGACGATTTATGAGGAAAGGTTGTATGTGATACAACCGGAAGGTTTTGTCAACCCTGAAATATGCTAATAAGTATGCAAAGCTCCAGCAATCCTTCTAAGGACTGGAGTAAGCATCTCGAAGTTGGAATGTATGCTTTGATGGATGATCAAAGATTTTGGGTGTATACAAAGTTTATGAGAAACTTGTATTTCCAAAGAAGTGAGTGGGAGCACTATAGAATTTCTGATGAGTATATGTTGTTGACATATTGTTGATCAGAAATGATGTAGAATTTCTGGAAAGCATATAGGGTTATTTGGAAAGTGTTTTTCAATGAAAGCCTGGATTAAGCTACTTGAACATTGAGCATCAAGATCTATAAGGATAGATCAAAACGCTTAATGGTACTTTCAAATGAGCACATACCTTGACATGATCTTGAAAGTGTTCAAGATGGATCAGTCAAAGAAGGAGTTCTTGACTGAGTTGTAAGGTATGAAGTTAAGACTTAAAGCTCGACCACGGCAGAATAGAAAGGACGAAGGTCGTCCCCTATGCTTAAGACATAGGCTCTACAGTATGCTATGCTGAGTACCGCACCTGAAGTGTGCCTTGCCATGAGTCAGTCAAGGGGTACAAGAGTGATCCAAGAATGGACCACAGTACAGCGGTCAAAGTTAACCTTAGTAACTAGTGGACTAAGGAATTTTTCTCGATTATGGAGGTGGTAAAAGAGTTCGTCGTAAAGGGTTACGTCGATGCAAGCTTAACACCTATCCGGATAGCTCCGATAGAGATACCGGATACGTATAATGGAGCAACAATTTAGAATAACTCCAAGTAGAACAGTTATTTGGAATAGCTCCAAATAGAACGTGGTAGCTACATCTAGGAGATGACATAGAGATTTGTAAAGCACACACGGATCTGAAAGGTTCAGACTCGTTGACTAAAAACCTCTCTCACAACCAACATGATCAAACCTAGAACTCATTGAGTGTTAATCACATAGTGATGTGAACTAGACTACTGACTCTAGTAAACTCTTGGGTGTTAGTCACATGGCGATGTGACCTGTGAGTGTTAATCACATGGCGATGTGAACTAGATTATTGACTCTAGTGCAAGTGGGAGACTGTTGGAAATATGCCCTAGAGGCAATAATAAATTAGTTATTATTATATTTCCTTGTTCATGATAATCGTTTATTATCCATGCTAGAATTGTATTGATAGGAAACTCAGATACATGTGTGGATACATAGACAACACCATGTCCCTAGTAAGCCTCTAGTTGACTAGCTCGTTGATCAATAGATGGTTACGGTTTCCTGACCATGGACATTGGATGTCATTGATAACGGGATCACATCATTAGGAGAATGATGTGATGGACAAGACCCAATCCTAAGCATAGCACTAGATCGTGTAGTTCGTATGCTGAAGCTTTGCTAATGTCAAGTATCATTTCCTTAGACCATGAGATTGTGCAACTCCTGGATACCGTAGGAATGCTTTGGGTGTACCAAACGTCACAACGTAACTGGGTGGCTATAAAGGTACACTACGGGTATCTCCGAAAGTGTCTGTTGGGTTGGCACGAATCGAGACTGGGATTTGTCACTCTGTGTGACGGAGAGGTATCTCTGGGCCCACTCGGTAGGACATCATCATAATGTGCACAATGTGATCAAGGAGTTGATCACGGGATGATGTGTTACGGAACGAGTAAAGAGACTTGTCGGTAACGAGATTGAACAAGGTATCGGGATACCGACGATCGAATCTCGGGCAAGTATCGTACCGATAGACAAAGGGAATTGTATACGGGATTGATTAAGTCCTTGACATCGTGGTTCATCCGATGAGATCATCGTGGAACATGTGGGAGCCAACATGGGTATCCAGATCCCGCTGTTGGTTATTGACCGGAGAACGTCTCGGTCATGTCTGCTTGTCTCCCGAACCCGTAGGGTCTACACACTTAAGGTTCGATGACGCTAGGGTTATAAAGGAAGTTAGTATGTGGTTACCGAATGTTGTTCGGAGTCCCGGATGAGATCCCGGACGTCACGAGGAGTTCCGGAATGGTCCGGAGGTAAAGATTTATATATGGGAAGTCCTGTTTTGGACACCGGAAGAGTTTCGGGGTTTATCGGTAACGTACCGGGACCACCGGGAGGGTCCCGGGGGTCCACCAAGTGGGGCCACCTGCCCCGGAGGCTTGCGTGGGCTAAGAGTGGTGAGGGACCAGCCCCTTAGTGGGCTGGTGCGCCTCCACAAGGGCCCAAGGTGCCCAAGAGGTGGAAAGGGGGCAAACCCTAATGGGATATGGGCCTTAGGGCCCATATTGGGGCGCCTCCCCCTTCTCCCCTCCCTTGGCCGCCACCCCTTGGCCCCATCTAGGGCTGCCGCCCCCCTAGGGGTGGGAAACCCTAGAGGGGGCGCAGCCCTCCCCTTCCCCTATATATATGAGGCCTAGGGGCTGCCCACAACACGCGATTAGATCTCTCTTGGTGCAGCCCTGCGTCTCTCTCTCCCTCCTCTTCTGTGGTGCTTGGCGAAGCCCTGCAGGATTGCCACGCTTCCCCATCATCACCACGCCGTTGCGCTGCTGTTGGATGAAGTCTTCCTCAACCTCTCCCTCTCTCCTTGCTGGATCAAGGCGTGGGAGACGTCACCGGGCTGTACGTGTGTTGAACGCGGAGGTGCCGTCCGTTCGGCACTTGGTCATCGGTGATTTGAATCACGACGAGTACGACTCCATCAACCCCGTTCACTTGAACGCTTCCGCTTAGCGATCTACAAGGGTATGTAGATGCAACTCTCTTTCTACTCGTTGCTAGTCTCTCCATAGATAGATCTTGGTGATACGTAGGAAAATTTTGAATTTCTACTACGTTCCCCAACACCGCTGCCACGAACCCTGCACCCCGCCGTGAGCCTCGCTCCCTCCCTCTCCCTGCGCCCGCCGCGCTCACCGCGACCCGGGGCCATCCCGGCCACGCCTGCACCTCCCAACCGCTGCGTGTCGCCCGCCTGCGCTGCTGCCGCCGTTCGTCGGCCGCGCCCAGCGCATGGCCTCGCTCCCCGGTCCCTGCAGCCATCCTCGCCGTCCTCGCCTTGCCGCTCCAGCCCCGGGCCGCCGATGCCTGCCGCCGACGCCCGCCGACTTGACTCGCCCGCCGCTCGCCTCCTGCGCCAGTGCCCACGGCCTGCTGCTTGCTCCGGTCCGCCTGACCTTGCCGGCGGCGACCCGCATCCGCCCCGCGGCCACCCTGCCGGCCACCGCGCCATCGCCCTGGCCGGCGCCCCGCCGCAGCCCCGGTTGCCTCGCTCCGTGGCGCCCGTGCCCAACGCCCGCTATGCCCCCTGAGTCTATGACATGGGGGCCCCACGCCCCAAGACGTTAAAAAAAAGAAAAAGAAATAAATATAAAAAACTAATTAATTAATTAATTAATTTACTCAATTAATCATGTTAATTAACTTAATTAAGTCTGTTAAATTAACCTAATCACTTATTAAACTAACTAATCGTGTTTAGTTAAACTCTATCAATGACAAAGGGGCCCACATACACTATTCACTTTGGACTAGTCAAAATGTTGACTGGGCCAACCCAGCCCCTGGCCCCACATGTCATATGTATATACACATTGTTGGGTACACTCATGTGTACCCATAACAGTTTGTCTTTTGATTATTTCGAATTACATTAAATCCAGAAATTCTAGAATTTATTTAAATCTTCGTAAAATCATATAAAATAAACTGTAACTCGGATGGAAAAACTTTGTACATGAAAGTTGCTCAGAACGACGAGACAATTCCAGATACGCAGCCCATTCGTCCGCCACACATCACTAACCTATCGAACTCACAAGTTTCCCCCTCCATTTCATCTGCCCGAAAACGCGAAACACCGGGGATACTTTCCCGAATGTTTCCCCCCTTCACCAGTGTCACTTACTACCGCGTTAGATCACCCCTGGCACCACGTATTGCCTTGTTATATTTTGTGATGCTTTGTTTGCTCCGTATTTACTATTTCTTCCCCCCTCTTCTCTCTGGTAGACTACGAGACTGACGCCTCTGCTGGTGCCCCGTTCGACTACGGAGTTGACGACCCCTCTCTCTTGCCAGAGCAACCAGGCAAGCCCCCCCTTGATCACCAGATATTGCCTACTCTCCTCTATACTGCTTGCATTAGAGTAGTGTTGCATGTTACTGCTTTCCGTTATCCTATCCTGATGCATAGCCTGTCCTTACTACTACTGTTGTTACCTTTACCTGCAATCCTAAATGCTCAGTACAGGATGCTAGTTTACCATCAGTGGCCCTACATTCTTGTCCGTCTACCATGCTATACTACTGGGCTGTGATCACTTCGGGAGGTGATCACGGGCATATGCTATGTACTTTACACTGTTACATTACTGGTGATACTGTTTGGAGATGGGGGCTGAAGGGGCAGGTGGCTCCATCCAGGTAGTGGTGGGCCTGAGTTCCCGACGGCCCCTGACTGTTACCTTGTGGCGGAGCGACAGGGCAGGTTGAGACCACCTAGGAGAGAGGTGGGCCTGGCCCTGGTCGGTGTTCGCGGATACTTAACATGTTTAACGAGATCTTGGTATTTGATCTGAGTCTGGCTACTGGCCTATACGCACTAACCATCTACGCGGGGACAGTTATGGGCACTCGACGTCGTGGTATCAGCCGAAGCCTTCGTGACGTCAGCGATTGAGTGGCGCGCGCCGGATTGGACCGTAAGCCTGCTGTTGTATTAAGGGGGCTAGTTCTACTTCCGGCCGCGTTCGCAACGTGCAGGTGTGCAAAGGGCGATGGTCCCAGACCCCTGCGCCATATGATTTAGACCGGCGTGCTGACCTCTCTATTGTGCCTAGGTAGGGCTGCGACGTGTTGATCTTCCGAGGCCGGGCATGACCCAGAAAAGTGTGTTCGGCCAAATGGGATCAAGCGTGTTGGGTTATGTGGTGCACCCCTGCAGGGAAGTTAATCTATTCGAATAGCCGTGATCTTCGGTAACAGGACGACTTGGGGTTGTACCTTGACCTTATGACAACTAGAACCGGATACTTAATAAAACACACCCTTCCAAGTACCAGATACAACCGGTGATCGCACTCTCACAGGGAGACGAGGGGAGGATCATCGGTTAGGATTATGCTATGCGATAATACTTGGAGGACTTCAGTCTACTCTCTTCTACATGCTGCAAGACGGAGGCTGCCAGAAGCGTAGTCTTCGAAAGGACTAGCTATCCCCCTCTTATTCCGGCATCCTACAGTTCAGTCCACATATGATAGCCTTATTCCAGTTGATACCAATGCATACATATGTAGTGTAGCTCCTTGCTTGCGAGTACTTTGGATGAGTACTCACGGTTGCTTTCTCCCTCTTTTCCCCTTTCCCTTCTACCCGATTGTTGTGACCAGACGTTGGAGCCCAGGAGCCAGACGCCACTGTCGATGACGACTACTACTACTCGGGAGATGCCTACTACTACGTGCAGCCCGCTGACGACGACCAGGAGTGGTTAGGAGGATCCCAGGCAGGAGGCCTACACCTCTTTCGATCTGTATCCCAGTTTGTGCTAGCCTTCTTAAGGCAAACTTGTTTAACCTATGTCTGTACTCAGATATTGTTGCTTCCGCTGACTCGTCTATGATCGAGCTCTTGTATTCGAGCCCTCGAGGCCCCTGGCTTGTAATATGATGCTTGTATGACTTATTTTTATTTGTAGAGTTGTGTTGCGATATCTTCCCGTGAGTCCCTGATCTTGGCCGTACACGTTTGCGTGTATGATTAGTGTACGATTGAATCGGGGGCTTCACAGGCCGACTCCCGACGGGCCTGACTGGTGGTCCTCTTGCCGTCTCCTGGGGTCTCACTAACTGGTGGGACCCGCTGCCTCTGGGCCGTACAGACAAGCCATCGTGGGTGCAGGATTCGGTCCTGCGGTGCTGATGTCAGGGCCGGCATGGCAACAGTGCCACGCCGCACGAAGATCTTCCGGGGTACGGCGTGCTGTGGCCATGCCTGCCCTTGGTAAGGGGCAGGAGCGGGCTTCATTGTTGCCACTCCCCTGCTCCGTCCCACTTGGTGAGGTCGTGAGGGGTGTTGGAGTCGCAGGACGACTCCCCAAAGCCGGCTTCTCTGGAAGTCGCCAGTCAGGAGTCGGCTTTCCTTGAAGTCGTCCCTGGGACTCGGCCGTGAGTGGTCAGTCGGCCATCTTGCCGTTGACTTCTTGAAGGCGGCTCTTCGTCCTGGGGTCTCGAGGGGCGCAGCCTGCCCTGATGTCTTGAAAGGTTCTGGGGCTCGGGTTGGCCTACCCGTGGCCCATTACTCCGACAGTAGTCCCCGAAGCTGGTGAGGCGTCGCGGACGATCGGCCAAGAAGCCTTAGCAGTTTCCCTTTTCGGGTGCTCAACACATGGTCTTTGATTAACTTCTGCCGGGCCTACTAGAAGGAGTCGGACTCGCTCAATTCCGACTCACACAATATTTCGATCGTCGCGGAGGGATCCAAGTAGCGTGCTAGCTAAGCATCCAGGCCACCGCCCGTTCTAGGCCTGTCATGCGATGACACGCGGCTGGGCTGTCCTGCCAGCCTACGCGCGCGACGGGACAGGCCCATAGGCGGGGCCTGCCACTACCGCGCCTTGGCGCCCGAGCGGATCCACTGCGGCCCTAGCGGACGGTTGGGATTCCCGTGGAGTTACTGCGCGCAGTAACTTTATCGTGGAACGTGGGGGTCGTGGGCGCAGTAAATCCCCACGACCGCCCCCTCGGCTTCGCAGCCCACGAGGCTATAAGTAGGGGAAAGAGGGGGGCACGCGCGCCCCTCCTTCCCACCACTCCTCGCTCTATTCCTTCTCACCGCTCCTCGCTCTCCTCCTTCTTCTTCGCTCTGCCGCGCGCCCAAGCTCCGGCGAACGCCGTGGCGATCAGCTCGCGATGAGTTCTTCCTCTGCCCGCCTCCCCCGGTGCGCTCCGGCACCTGGGATGGCTCCGAAGTTCACGACGACCACGTCGAGTTCCTCCGCCGGACTCGTCGGCTCCCCGGCGAGGATCACGTGCGGGTGCGCCTTGCACCGAAGGGGGAGATTTCCCCCACGCCGCAGGAGGGCGAGCGGGTCATCTTCCGCTCGCACTATTTGCGTGGGTTGGGGCTGCCGGCGAGCAGCTTCGTCCGATCCTTCCTGGAGTTCTACGGCCTCCAGACGCACCACCTCACCCCCAACACAGTGGTGCTGCTGTCCGCCTTCGTGGCCTTGTGTGAAGGCTTCCTCGGAGTCCTCCCCACCCTCGAGCTCTCGTGGGAGTTCTTCTTCTCCAAGCTCGGCACCCAGGCTGCGGGCGTGCCGGCTCAGTGCGGCGCTTTCATCGCCGTGCGAAGGTCGGGGGCCGACAATCCCTTCCCCTCCATCTCGCTGATAAAGTCGGTGAAGATGTGGCAGAGATCCTACTTTTACGTCAGGAGCGTCTCCGCGAGGGGGGACTAGGTCAACCTGCCGGCTTTCAAAGCCGGCCCGCCGGCCGGGCGACTGCCCAACTGGTCGTACCGGGCCAAGTCGCTGACGCCTGCGGGAGCCGGCGCCATCGCGCGACTCCGAGTGCTGACGCAGTCGGAGGGTTTGACTGGTCCAGACTTGCTGGCCGCCTTCGTGGCGCGCCGAGTTCTCCCACTCCAAGGCCGCCCCCACATGATATGCCAGATGAGCGGGCACCAAGGACATGCCTCACGAAGAGGTGGCCTTCATGGTGAACTACCTCTCGGACAGCAAGCTCCTGGAGGATTGGCGGTTCGGCAAGGAGCTGTACTCCCGCACCACCCCCCTCCCCCCGCCCGTGGTGAGTTGCCTTTCCTTTCTTTCTTTGGACTATTTTCTCTCTCGCCGAGTTTGTTTTGACCGGTCGGCTTTGGTTAGAATCCCCTCCTCCACCCGCCAGCCGGCACCTCGGGGCCGGCCCGCGAGTTCCTCGCCGACCGGGCAGAGAGCAACGTCGACGACCCCGATCTGGGGGCGGCGGCTCCGCAGGACGACGCCGAGGGAGGAGGAAGAACAACGGGCGACTTCAGGCCTTCGGCCACTTTCGCCGACTGGCCTGACGATGACGCCGAGGGGGAAGTCGCCCCCCGCCATCGGCCAGGAGCCAGCCAGCCTGGCGCGGGCTCTTCTGCCGCGCCGGGTGCTCCAGGCGGCGGGAAGAAGCGCAGGGCCGTGCCGACCTTGTTCGGCAGTCGGCCGAAGAAACCCAAGGGTTCGGCTGCGGCGACCCGGCGGGACGAGGCGGCTGCGAAGGCCATCCGCTTCCGTAAGGAAGTGAAGAAGCCACCATTGGTCTCCGTGTGAGTATTCTGTCTTAATGTTTTATTCTTCTTTATGGCTTTGCCTGAGTCTTTGCTTGCTCCCCTTGCTTCAGGGCTCCCCTCACTCTTGAGAGGGTCACCGCCGCCTCCGTCATGGGGTCAGCGGAGACGTCCGCCACCACTCGGCGGATTGACCCCGCTGCTGACCTCCAGGAGGCGACAGAGCGGAATGCGCAGGAGAAGCGCAACGAAGAAGAGGTCGTTCACCTGGAGAAGGCGGAGGCCGACAGGGCGGAGACCGAAGCCGCCGCCGCGACGAAGCGGCAGGCTGAGGAAGCCGCACGCCGCCAATCGGCGGTGTTCGTCACCCCGTTGAACTCTGCGCCGCCGCCTCCGGAGTTCTCGGGGCAGACTGGAGAAGCCGGCGGGGAGAACCCCGTCGTGGAGAGGGAAGGCGGCGACCCCTCTACGCCGGACATGAACGTTCCGCCGCCGCCTCCGCCGCCGTCTGAAGGTGCGCAAGGCAAGCAGCCAGCGGACCCTCCGGTGCCGCCGACCGAAGACGAGGCCATGGCGAGGCTACTCCTCCAAGTCGGCTCGCCAACGCGCCGCCGTCTGGAGAAGGCAACTTCGGCACCCCGCCCCCTAGAAGCCGGCACTGCCAGCTCGGCGATCCCAGACACCGAAGCGACGAGCGTCGCGCCCATTGGGTGGGTGCGAGGAGGCGGCACAGGGCCGCTGAACCAGGCGCTCCTGGACGTCCAGGCGAAGCTTCGTGCCGACGGAGACGCTCTCCAGAATTGCACCAAGGCGCACCTGGCGTCGCGGGTAGCCGTCCGGGTATCTTTTTTCCTTTGGTCCTTGTTTCCTTCTTCCTCTCTGTGGGGGCGCGCCAGCGCACCCACTGGGTGTAGTCCCCGAGTTTCGGGCTGGCTGCTGAGCAGGCGGCCCAGAACTCCAATTGATGAAGTCTAGGTATTAATTTTTTATCTGAAATGCTTGACGCAGGATTACCACAACCTCCGCGTCACTGCCTTCAACCGTAACGTTGAAGAGCTGGGAAAGCGGACCGCCGATTTGTCGGAGAGCCGGAGTAAGTCTTTTTCCTTCTTTGCTGGGGCGCGCTGGCGCACCCGCGGGCTGTAGTCCTCGAGATTTGGACCGACTGCTGAGCAGTCGGGCCGGATCTCCCCGGCGATCTTCTTTATTAATGACTTAACGCCTTCTTTCTTTCTTCTTTTCAGGAGCCAATGCTGCTCTTCAACAGCAGCTGAGCGAAGCCAACTCCGTATTGCGCACCAAAGGGGTGGAGTGCAGCAAGCTCGCCACGGAGCACTATCTGCTGGCCACTCAATTGGCAGAGCAGAAGGAGCTGCTTGTGAAGACGCAAAGGGAGGCGGAAGAGACGGAGACCGCCCTCCTGGCCGAGTTCGCGAGCGAGCGCTCCTCCTGGTCTGACAAGGAGGCGATGCTGGCCTCCGGCTTCCATGAGATTGAAGACATCGTTGATGGTGAGTTTCTTTACTTTCTTTCTTCGAGCCGCCGATTATAAGTCGTGCCGACTCCTGGTTTTTGACTTGCTTCTTCGTTTCTTCCTGTCTTTGCAGACTTCTTTCCTGGGCACTCGCGGGCCGCCATCCAAGCCATCGAGGCTGACCGTGAAGGTCGGAGGGCGGAGGGCGCAGAGATTGCCGTCGACGCCCCCCGAACTCTTGACGAGCACATCCTGAGTATCGAGGCTCGCCTTCGGCCGGGTCACCGGATGCTGCGCCGGCTTCAGCGTGTCGGTGCCCAGGCGATTGCCGCCCTGTGGCCGGACATGCAGGCTCCATGCACCCCCAGCCTGACGGCCGACTGGCTAGAGGTCGTGGCTGGTCATCTTGAGGCCTGGAAGGGCTCTTCGGCCCGATCTGGAGCGCGCCGGGCCTTGGAGTTCGTCAAGGCATGGTATCCGGGGCTGGATCTAGACCGGCTGGCCACACTTCGGTCGGAGGCCCAGCCGGAGTTGGCAGCTGCAGAAGACGCCCTCGTCAAGCGTGCTGCGGCGATCGCCGAGTACACCGACACCAGCATCTTCATCCCCGAGTGGTCTGAAGACGGCGAGGAGGTACCGCCGGTGTGGTTTGGGATGAACCCAGACTACGGCGAGGACTCGACGGAGGTGATTGGCTCTAGCGTTGAGGAGGAGGGCGAGGCTGAGGACGGAGGCGAGGCGGAGGCACCAGAAGACGGAGCAGACGACCAGCCTCAGCTCGACCGCGCCTCCAGCAACGAGCCGCGTGCGACCGAGTCGACTGCTGCCGGAGGCGATCAAGCCGAGACTACCCAGCCGGCCGCCCCGACGCCTGACGCTGCCGCCTCCTCTGACCCTCCGAATCCGTCTGCTGCTTCCTAAGCTGCCGCTTTATCTTTATTTTATCTGCTTCAATAGTCTTTGAAGAACTTGTTAATTCGCACAATTCCATCCGCGGGGTGTATTTTGAACTTCTGCTCGAAGATTCGGCCAAGGGCCTATGTTATGTAAATATATTTATCCGAGTTCTATCTTTTCTTGCTCATTGCTCTTTTGGCTTTTTTCCTTTGCCGCTTCTCTTAGTTGCCTGCCTTGCCAATCGGACAGCCGCTCTACGGACTATCGCTGGATCAAATGCTTGGCTACTTTGAGAAGGTAAGTACTTAGCCGTTTTTAAGAGTTTTTGAGCAAGTTGAATAGAAGGCGGCAATCCGACTATTCGAGAGTCAGTTTGCGAAAAAGACTGGAAGCTGTCTTGAGCTATGGTTTATGCTTTGAGTCCTTAACCATTTTTCATGCGAACGCCCATTCTACCTTACCTCTGCCCACCGTACAGTCGCTCTGCGAGCTGCGACTTCCGACAGAAGAGGTTTAGGTGTTACACACTACTTGTCCGGCTGCAGGAAGCATTTCATAGTGCAAGGCGGCAAGTCCCCGGGCCGACTTGTCGAGCCCGGTGCCAAGCGGCATAAAAAGGAGTAACATACTTGCAGGCATAATTTTTATCATACAGACAAAAGAGGGCAGTCCCCGAGCTCGTCTCGGGGGGCCCGAAGTCTTGGTACTTTAATACAAAAGGTAGCGTGGTACATACTGCATCAACTGTAAAATCTTCGGAGGAGATTTGCATTCCATGGCCGCTGTCTCCTTGCCGGAGTCATCCCTCTTGCGTGCTCGGGGCTTCTGAGCATCAATCAGGTAGTAGGAGTCGTTGCCCAGTACTTTGCTGATGATGAAAGGGCCTTCCCAAGGCACTGACAGCTTGTGCTGGCCGGCTGTTCGCTGGATCAGCCGGAGCATAAGGTTGCCTTCTTGGAAAGATCTTGGCCTGACCTTCCTGTTGTGGTATCGGCGCAGGCTCTGCTGGTAGATGCTGGACCGGCTGAGTGCCAACAGCCGGCCCTCTTCAAGCAGATCGACGTCGTCTTGTCGTGCTTCTTCTGCTTCCTCCTCGGTGTACATGGTGACTCGTGGGGAGTCAAACTCTATGTCCGTTGGGATGACGGCTTCGGCACCGTAGACGAGGAAGAAAGGCGTGAAGCCGGTTGACTTGTTTGGATTCGTGCGTAGACTCCAGAGGACGGCTGGTAGCTCATCGAGCCAGCAGCCAGCCGAGCGCTCCAGAGGCTCGATCAGCCGGGGCTTGATGCCGGACAGGATGAGGCCGTTTGCTCGCTCCACCTGGCCGTTTGACTGTGGATGGGAGATGGACGCTAGGTCCAGTCGGATGCCCTGTGTTGCGTAGAAACGCGCCAAGGCACCTTTGGCGAAATTTGTGCCGTTGTCGGTGATGATGTTGTGTGGTATGCCGTACCGAATTGTGATATCGGCGATGAAAGTCACGGCAGTCGGACCGTTCAGCTTCTTGATTGGCTTCGCTTCTATCCACTTGGTGAACTTGTCCACTGCGACAAGTAAGTGAGTTAAGCCACCTCGTGCTGTCTTGAATGGTCCCACCATGTCTAGACCCCAAACTGCAAAAGGCCAGGCAATGGGGATGGTCTTGAGTGCAGAAGCCGGCTGGTGTGGCTTGGAGCTGAACTTCTGGCACCCTTTGCATTTTTGGACCAACTCCTTGGCCTCTTCCAAGGCAGTTGGCCAGAAGAAACCGTGTCAAAAGGCTTTGGCGACGAGTGCTATTGAAGCCGCATGGTGGCCGCACTCGCCTTGATGGATGTCTTTGAGAATCGCTTGGCCTTGCTATGGCTCTACGCAGCGATGGTAGACACTAGTGACGCTGCGCCTGACCAGCTCTCTATTGACTATGGTGTAGGCTGCCGCCCGGCGTTGTATTTGCCGAGCTGAGGTCTCATCAGTCGGCAGCTCTTTGTTCACCAGGAATTTGAGGATGGGCTGGGCCCATGAGGGTGCTGCTATTTCTTCGACCTGCAGAACTGCGACTTGGACGAGGGCGGTTGGGCTGGGAGGCGGCGAGTTGGAGTCAACAACCACTTGCTAGGTTAAGGAAGTCCCCAGGCCGACTAGCGCGGCCCTTGGGCCGAGTTCCGGAGTCTTTGAGTCTGTCGCCGCAGTCCCCGGGCCTGTTTCGACTGTGGTGGCTTTGGAGTCATCCGCCAAAATCCCCGTACCAACTGCCGGGGCTCTGGAGTCAGATCCGACGTCTTCGGGAGGAGCCGGCACAAAAATGGAGTCTGATTCTGGTGAAGGCTTGACAGACGGCTTGAGGAGGCGTTGAAGGGCGACGCCAGATGGTATTGTTTGGCGGGTAGAGCCGATTCAAGCCAAGGTATCTGCTCGGTCGTTGTCGTTTCTTGGCACATGGAGAAACTCGCACCCTTCGAAATACCCGTTGAGTTGCTGCACGAGGAAATGATAACTCGCCATGTTTGCATCTTTCGCGTCCCAGTCGCCGGATGATTGCTAGACCACTAAGTCTGAGTCGCCATAACACAAGATCCGGCGGATGCCAAGTTCTTTGGCAAGCCGGAGCCCGTGAATGAGCGCCTCGTACTCGGCGACGTTGTTGGAGGCGGCAAAATGGATTTGCAGTGCATATTTGAGCTTGTCGCCTTTAGGAGAGGTGAGGACGACGTCGGCTCCCAAGCCAGTGCGCATCTTGGAGCCGTCGAAATGCATCCGCCAATGGGTGGAATCAGGCGCTGCAGGTAGGTACTGGGTCTCGGCCCAGTCGACGAGAAAGTCGGCCAATGCTTGTGACTTGATAGCGGTGCGGGGCTGGTAGTGGATGGTGTAGGGAGCCAGCTCTATGGCCCACTTGGCCACTCGGCCAGAAGCATCTCGGCTACCAATGATCTCCGCAAGCGGGGCCGTGCAGACCACCGTGATTGGATGCTCTTGAAAGTAAGGCTTCAATTTCTTGGCAGTAAAGTGTACGCCGTAGCACATCTTCTGGTAGTGGGGGTAGTTCTGCTTGGAGGTCGACAGTACCTCGCTCAGGTAATATACCGGTCTCTGGATAGGTAGCATCTTGCCTTCCTCCTTGCATTCCACTACAATGACCATGCTGACTACCCGGCCGGTGGCGGCAATGTACGGGAGCATAGGTTCCTTTGGAGTCGGAGCCGCCAGGACCGGTGGAGTAATCAGCATCTTCTTCAACTGGAGAAAAGCTTCGTCCGCCTTATGGTTCCACTCGAAAAAAGTGGTCTTCTTCATGAGTTGGTATAATGGGAGAGCTTTCTCACCCAGCCGACTGATGAATCGGCTGATGGACGCCAAGCTGCTGGTGAACTTCTACACATCCAGCAGTCGGCTGGGTACCTCCATTCTCTCAATGGCCTTGATCTTTACTAGGTTGCATTCTATGCCGCGTTCAGAGACCAGGAAGCCAAGGAGCTGGCCGGCTGGTACTCCGAAGACACACTTCTCGGGGTTGAGCTTGATCTGGAATCGGCGCAGGTTCTCAAAAGTCTCCTTGAGGTCTTCCAGCAGTGTTCCACGCTTTTCCGTCTTCACCACCACGTCATCCACGTAGACGTGGGCGTTCCTGCCGAGCTTCTTGAGGAGGCACTTCTGCATGCAACGCTGAAAGGTGGCGCCGGCATTCCTTAAGCCGAACGTCATGGTGAGGTAGCAGAAGGCTCCAAACGGCGTGATGAAGGCGGTCTTCAGTCTGTCAGCCAGGTTCAGCTTGATCCGGTGATATCCTGAGTATGCATCCAAAAAACTCAACAGCTCGCATCCGGCTGTGGAGTCTATCACCTGATCAATTCTTGGTAGAGCAAATGGGTCCTTGGGGCAAGGCCTTGTTGAGGCTCGTGTAGTCAATACACATTCGCCACTGCTTGTTCTTCTTCAGTACCAGGACCGGATTTGCTAGCCATTCTGGAAAGAACACTTCCATAATGAAGCCGGCTGCTAGGAGTCGGGCTATCTCTTCTCCAACAACTCTTCTCTTATCTTCTGATAGGCGGTACAGGGGCTGCCTGACCGGCTTTGCGTCAGATCGGACGTGTAACTTGTGCTCGGCGAATTCCGTCGGTACACCTGGCATGTCTTTGGGGGACCATGCAAAGATGTCCCGATTCTCAAGGAGGAAATCGATGAGCTCGCCTTCCTATTTGCTGTCGAGGTTTGCACCTACGACAGCGTACCTCTCTGGGTGCTCCGGATCCAAGGGTATCTTCTTTGTCTCTTTGGCCAGTTTGAACAAACCTTCAGCCTCCGACTCCTTCGGGTTGGGCGATACCTCTGGCTGCTTGCCGGCCATCGCCACAACTCGCTCAAGGAGCCGCTTCTCGGCCGCGATTACCAGGGACTCGACCAGCCGACTGCTCTCAGCCGCGCAAGCAGACGACTTCCGGTAGTCGCCAGCCACAGTCAGAATTCCTATGGAACTGGGCATCTTCATCTTGAGGTAGGCGTAGTGGGGGACCACCATGAACTTGGCCAAGGCGGGTCGCCCGAGTAGCGCATGGTATGGGCTCTCGAGGTCCACCACCTCAAACCAAATAGACTCTCGGCGGAAGTGATCTTTGTCTCCAAAGAGGACGTCCATCAGGATCTTGCCGATTGGCGAGCGGGAAAGCCCAGGGACAATGCCGTGGAACACAGTCCGGCTGTTCTGAAGCTGTCTTTGCTTGATTCCTAACTTCTCCATGGTGTCCTTGTACAGGATATTGATGCTGCTGCCTCCGTCTATCAAAACTCACGAGAAACGCGCAGCTCGTCTATCCGTAGCAAAGGTGACGTCCAAGACTAAGGCATAGGAGCCCGGACTTGGCATCACCTCTGGGTGGTCAGCCCTGCTCCAACTGATGGGCTTTTCGGACTAGTGCAAGAACTCTGGCGTCTCTGATGCCACTACATTCACCTCTTGTCATTGCAGCCGCCTGCTGCGTCGATCATCAGCCATGCTGGTAAACACCACGTAGGCTCCGTGTTCTTCAGGGTATTCGTCTTGTACTGCGCCGACTGGCCTGACAGCCGGCTGCTGGGGCGGAGGCAGCTGCCCAGCAGGCGGGGGTGGCAGGAGGCCGTCTCCCTTGGCGATCCTGGTGAGCCAGTGGTACTTCCAGGTGGTGTGGTTTGACGGCTTCGCGCCGCTATGGAACTTGCAAGGTCCATCCAGGGTCTACTCATAGGAGAAGGCCGGCAACCAGTTTGGCTTGCCGCCTTTCTGTCGCTTGGGCGGAGGCTGCTCATCTAGCTGCTGGGCTTCAACGGTCGCGACCTGCCGGCTGCTGGAAGCCGGCTGCGGGGCCTTGCGCTTGTGGTCGCCCTGCTGTTGTCGCCGGTTGGCGTCTGCCGCCGGAGTTCTTGGAGCTTGAGGGGCCACTTTGCCAGTTGTGCTGATTTGAATCTCTGCCTTCATGGAGGAGTCGGCCATGGCGTACTTGTCCGCTATGATCATCAGCTCGTCGAGGGTTTCTGGCTCGTCGCAGAGGAGCTTGTGCTTGAGGAGGGTGCCGTCTCTGCACCCGGCTGTGAAGTACTCGATGGCCTGCACCTCGTGCACGCCCTCACAGGAGTTCCAAAGCTCGGCCCAACGCGTGAGGTAATCGCGAGTCAACTCATCGGGGCCTTGCACGCATAAGGAGAGCCGACGAGGCTTGGGAGAACGCTTGTACGTGCTGGTGAAGTTGCGGACGAACGCTTCGATGAAGTCGACCCAGCTGTTGATGCTGCGGGGCTTCAGGCTGTTCAGCCACGTCCGGGCCGTGCCCTGGAGCATGAGCGGAACGTACTTCACAGCGACGCGCTTGTTGCCGTTTGCTATGCTGACAGTCGTGGAGTAGTCGACTAGCCAGTCTTCCGGCTTCACGGAGCCGGTATACTTGGGCGTGTCTCTTGGGAGCATGAACCCTCTGGGAAAGGGCTCGTCTCGAATGCGGGGCCCAAAACAAGGCGGACCCAGCTCGTCTTCTTCTTCCAGCGCTAAGGATCGTTGAAGTCGGTCGATCCGGTGGCGGGCGTCATTCTCTCCAACTCCCTCTCGGTGGCCAAGACGGTCGCCGAGAGTCGGATGGTCAACAGGCGGCGGGGAGACTCGCCTCTCCTTGCGGGGAGGGGGAGGCGGACAGTCGTCCCGTCATTCCACTGCTCTCGGGCGGCCGTCTCGATCGCACTCTATGGTAATGCGAGTTCGACTGTGGCTGACAGCCGGCTCCTTGTCTCTTCTTCCTCGGGCGCCGCCAGTCGGCATCCGAGATGTCGCACCTTGATCTCAGTGAAGGTCGTCGTTTGGTCGCTGCGGCGCCTCCGTGCGGCAGCCGGCCTCGTTCTGCGCGGCGGCTGCGTCGAGGAACCGCTGGACTCGCTCCATCATGAGGCGGCGTTCTTCGCCCTCGAAATTGTCCAGCTCATCCACCGCTGCCTGGGCGGCTCGGATGTTCTTCGCTGGTGTAGCATACACAGGGCGGCTTGCCCCAAACAGGTTGGCGATGGCTACGCCGCGCTGCTGGACCGCGCCAAGGCGGCTGGGCCCCGCCAGGGCCGGCGAGCCGTCAACGGCGCGATCCGTCTCCCGCTGGTAGGCTTCTGACAAGCGCCTCATGCTGGCCAGCTTCTTCGCGCCTTCGATGAGCTGAAGGCGGCGCGCCTCCAACGTCTCTGCGTCAGCGTCTTCCGGAATGGGCGCAGTTAGGTCTTGTAGCGCCACGCCGAGTGAGTCGTGCGCTCCTCCGCCGGGGAGCTCGTCATGACTGATGACGAGCACCTCGGTGACGGTGCTTCCGTTGCTCTCCGCGCGAGGGAGAGGTTCGTCGTAGACCACCACATTAGTGAGGAACGCGTCGAGCGACGCGGTGTCGGAGTCGACCAGCATCGGGTCGGTGGAGCCCACAGACTCCAAGTCTACGGCAGGCTCACCGGAAACGCGGAGTTGATCGAGGAGGCCCGCGAGGAGGTTCTTGGAGCCGCACGTGCCTGCGTTGGATGCAGGCTCATCGGAGAGGCGAACCTCGCTGACAAGTTCGGCCAGGCAGCTGGCTGCGCAGGCGATCTCAACGCCGCTTAGCACGTCGGTGCAAACTCCGTCTGGCGTGCCTGGCTGGCTGCGCTCGCCAGGGAGGAAAAGGGTTCCCGTCTAGAACAGGTCTCCGGACGGCGGTGCACCATGCCCCACGGTGGGCACCAAATGTCGGTGGTTAGGTGCGACATATGCCAAAGGATGGCTTATCATGATGGGGGCGAGTAGAACGTCGTCGGTGCCTGGAAACGGGATGAGGCGAAGGCATGCACGCCGGCGAATCTTACCCAGCTTTAGGGCTCTCCGGGGAGATAATACCCCTACTGCTGCTCTGCGGGGTCTCCGCATGATCACTATGGCAAAAGTGTTTACACGGTTGCTCCTTGAGCTGTTTCTTGGAGGTAGGAGAGGGCAAGGCTAGCTCTCTCCCTTCTATATGATCTGGCTTAGAGCTAATGGGTTCCAACCCTTTGCATGGGTGCCCTGGGGAGTTTATATAGGCCTACGCCCCCAGGGGTACAATGGTAATCCGGCTGGACGCGGGCCCAGCCGTCAGTGCCTCTGGCCTCCGTCTTCTCTGCCGACCGTTGGGGCCCGCCGACTGGCCTGGTACGGAGCCGACAGTCGCGTCCGCCGCGGGCAGGTCTTGCCGGTTGCTGATTACTGTAGCCGTGCTTCTGATGACGCGGGCTTGACCATGAGGTCGTGGCGACAGCCCCGCTGCCTGGCGGGCGATCATTATTGCCACTCTCCATCAAATCTTGATTAATGGTGCGTGGGCCCCGGGGGAGCGCTCGGCCGACTCCCAGGGGCTGACTCCCGACGGGCCTGACTGGTGGTCCTCTTGCCGTCTCCTGGGGTCTCACTGACTGGTGGGACCCGCTGCCTCTGGGCCGTACAGACAAGCCGTCGTGGGTGCAGAATTCGGTCCTGCGGTGCTGATGTCAGGGCCGGCATGGCAATAATGCCATGTCGCACGGAGATCTTCCGGGGTACGGCGTGCTGTGGCCATGCCTGCCCTTGGTAAGGGGCAGGAGCGGGCTTCATTGTTGCCACTCCCCTGCCCCGTCCCACTTGATGAGGTCGTAAGGGGTGTTGGAGTCGCAGGCCGACTCCCCAAAGCCGGCTTCTCTGGAAGTCACCAGTCAGGAGTCGGCTTTCCCTGAAGTCGTCCCTGGGACTCGGTCGTGAGTGGTCAGTCGGCCATCATGTCGTTGACTTCTTGAAGGCGGCTCTTCGTCCTGGGGTCTTGAGGGGTGCAGCCTGCCCCGATGTCTTGAAAGGTTCTGGGGCTCGGGTTGGCCTACCCGTGGCCCATTACTCCGACACTTCGGTGAGATGTGGCTCGAACGGGTGTTGGTGATGTGGCAATGACCGATGAGAAGATCCTCTCGGTGAGCCCTCTCCCTCTCGTTTGACTATATAATTTGGTATAAGGTCATGACTAATAAAGACTGTATTTGGTGAACACATTTAGTTTTGTCAAGAAACATTGAGTAGTTTGTTTGTTTTCATTTCTGTTCATTATGGCGAATTGATGAGGTTGATTTAGTTGATTACATGGAGGACGAATAGGTGCTCAGCAGATAGAAAACGTTTAGTTGATCATGGATTGGTCCAATGCACTGCTCATTTCCCATATCACTTCATTTTTATAGTACTTGTAGAGGAGATTTGGCATGGAAACCGTCCAAGTAAAAGAAATATGGAAAGCTAGCTCACCTTTCTAATTTCTTTTCTCGGTTACTCCTGCTGTTTTTAGAACATCTCTAGCAGATCCCACGAATCGGGCCATTCGCTATAATAACCGTTGGTTTGCGGGATCCATCTCATATCCCCGGCCAGAACAGATGCTTCAAATCGTGTTGTTCCGAAAAAAAAATTATGGGATCGCATCCGCGAGCCCAATTCTTTCATATGTGCGGGAATCCACCCGATTTTGCCGGATCCCCTTTCAGTTGGCACGAAGCAACTTCCGGCAACTTTACTTCCTGCTTCCCGCGCCAAATATTTTTTGAAAATTTGAAAAATAAATAAATTCAGAAATATTATTAAAATTGTGAATAATTTTTAAAATTAGCAAAAAATTTTAAAATCATAAAATATGTTAAAATAGAAGAAAAAAAAGGCAGGATATGCAAAAAACAGAAAACAGAGAATAAACAGGGAAGAAAACAAACAGAAACCCGGTTCTGAGAACCTTCTAGAAAGTTTCAAGAACCGGTGCAAAACGTCAAGTTATATAGAGATAATTGCATCTATCGTCCTAATGCTTGCTGCCTTGTACCAAAACAGTCTTCATATTTTAAAAGTTTTCAGTACGTTCCTTATACTTGTGTGTGTAGGCGCTGCATACCAAGGCTCCCGGGGCACGGCGATTAGCCGCCAGGTGCGAGTCCTACCCACGGCTCGCCTGCAGGGAGCAGATATTGGGCTGGCCCAGTAACCGCGTCCACGGCATACCAAGGCTACCTGTTTTTTTACTTTTGTCTATACTTCGAAATATTGTGAATATATATTACAAATAACAATTTATATATGAAAAAAGTAAAATTTTACAGAAAAAAATGTTTCCAACGTATACAAAAATTTTACCATGTGAATAATAAAAGTAGAAATGTTACTCATGCGTATGGAACATGTTAATCATGTGTACAAAAAATGTTGACAATTAAAAAATGTCAAATGCTTAAAAACATATGTGACATTTAAAAAATGTGTATATATTGTAAAAAAGGTTTGTGTAATAAAAAATGATCGTACAATAAAAAATGCAAGTTACATTTAAACAATGTACACAAGTTTGAAAATGTGTTCACAGCATTTGCAAAAAAATGTTTGTACAATGTAAAATAAGTTTTGCATAGTTCATAAAAATATTTTTTATCATTAAAAAGTTCCAACATGTAGTTAAAGAATGTTTGACATGTGTTCCAAAAATGTTCAAGACATGTTATCGTAAAAATGTTAGATATGTATTAAAATAACGTGAAACTTCTTTAAAACAAATTGTATAGTAAAAATGTAGAACATGTATGAAAAAGAGTAGACATCAAAACATATTCTGGATTTTTCTGAATTATGTATTTAGAAAACGTTAATCATGTGTAAAAACATTTCCTAGTGTGCATAGAAAATGTACAATGCTTATGAATAATGTAGACATGTGTTAAGAAAAAGAGGTAAAAACCAAAAAAACAGAGAAAATCAATGAACACCAAAGAAAGAAAGAAAATTTAGCAAAAAAAGTAAAACCATAGAAAAATAAAAAAAATGAAGAGAACCGAACAAAAGACCAAAAACAAAGATAAAAAGAAAAGGGAAAAGGAAAAGGAAAACCAAAAAATCCATAGAAAACATGAGGAAAAGTGGGCTACAAACAGTAGAAAAGCCAAGATAAAAAAAACAGAAAACGAACTCACACCATGCTATAGTGTTGGGTTAGCCCGCTATTGCCCGCCGGTAAGCGATTCCTATTGGGAATCGATATGGTTCCCTAAAAAAAGGAATTAGGAATCGATACACGGGAGCATTACCCTGGTGAGGAACTCCTGCCCCCTCGGAGCCCAAATTTAAAATAGCAATCGAGCCTCTTGCAGATCGGCACACATGAATTGGTCAGTGTTTCACCCTAAAAATGTGATGGTTGCATTTTTATTCAATTGGATTATCTACAAGTCTATATGATAGCATTTAACATGATGGTAACTAGCCAACAAAAATGTGTCTTGTTTATTATGACTAATGGTTCTATTCATATATTCGTAGTGCGAAACCATAGCACATAACCGCACAATATGTATTGCGTATTACGACCCGTGATGTGTCACACGAGCGGTAACTTGTAATCAATTTTTAAATATTTTATTCATTTTAAATATAGTGTACATTAGTTTTCATGCAAGTCAAAATTTTACAACTTTGCTCAAATTTATGAAGAAAATTGACACATCATATCAATAAAATTGTTGTTTGCAAACGAAGCCTATCTCAGATGGTTAGTTTATTTATTGGGTGGAAACAACCCACCAGAGTTCAAATCTGAGATTTGGCACCGATGCTTGCATTTTTTTCTTGATTTATTTATGGCTTTCCGGCAATGCCCGTTCAGTTGGAGGAGACATCCACGTCGACTACGAAGGCGTTTGTGGTGACTTCGCCAATCTCAAGATGATGTGCCGGCTTAGTCTCTCCGAGATGATTATAGAGATAGGATGTGTGTGCTTTGCGTTATAGGGGTGAGTGCACGTGCACATATATAAGTGTCTCAACTGAATTAAAAGAAATTATATTGTTGGACCTATCACATACTCCCTTCTGTCCTTTTTAATCCGTATGTCAAGTCAAAATTTGCAAAATTTAACCAAATTTATATTAAAAAAAGATATTGATATCTACAATACCAAATATATATAGGGGATTATGAAACTATATTTCATAATGAATCTAACAATGTCGATTTGACATTGTAAATGTTGATATATTTTTTTCTATAAGTGTCATGAAAGTAGAGATAACTTTGGACAAATTTATATACACAGACTAAAAAGGACGGGGGAGTACATACACTAATTAATGGAAAGTGTATGACATAGCTGACTGCAGGCCGAACACGAGCCGGGCTTCCGGACGAGATGCATCAAAGTGTCGGATAGCCCGGCTATAATCACGAATCAACCACGGACAGCCAGACACGGACGCCACTAAGCAAAAGTTAAAAGCGGTCAGCACTCACAGATAAATAATAAACCTTGCGGAGGAGGTTAGGCACAACTCCCCCCGAAGCCGGCAGGCCACATGCGACATCGGCCACGCCCAGTACAAACACACGAATATGGTGGCAATCCAATTTGTGCAGATCAAGAGCAAGATCAGATGCCTCGCAGCCGTCCACAGGTATCCGCGACTCGAGAGCGCCACCGACGTCCCACGACAGCAGTAGAGGACCATATATCGCATCTAGATTTGCTCAGCGAAGAACACGCCAGACCTCCCAAATATTTCCAGTTCTGCCAGTAGTTGCTTGGAACTTTCAGAAACATCCAGTTCTGCTAGTAGTTGCTTGGAACTTTCAGAAACATCAGTCCCCCAAATTGTTCCTCTTGCACTACACCAAGATCTCCCCAAAATGAAACGAGGGAAGGATGTGATGATTGGGCATTGATGATTGATTTCGGCGGCTAATAAGAATGAAAAAGAGGGTCCAGGCAGAAACACAACCCTGATAACTAGCAATCTGTTTCTGAAAGTTACAACTTACAGGACCTCAAAGCAATTCATACTCCCAGCGTACCAAAGCACACCACTCCAGATCTTCCCTCCAAACTCGAACCAATGATGCTCTCATCACGACCTATCTCGTACCCTAATCGTCTGACGGACGAGCAAAAGAATCATGACGCACACGCACGTACACTGGCCCAAAATTCGTGGTTCCTAGTAGATCAGAAACAGAACCCAGCGCACGATCAGACATGTCTCCAACTAACGATCATGGCGGACTGGTGGTCACCCCGCGACGGTCTGCAGCAGGATCTCGTTGAACGTGTCGATGGGGCCGGGCATGCACCAGTGCACGCAGTCGTTCTGCACCCGCGCGTCCGGCCCGCCGGCGAACGGGTCGTTGCGCATGTACGGCCCCGGGTGGCCGTCCGGCCGCAGGTTGGCCAGCCTCGTCACGTCCAGCGCCGCGAACCGCAGGGGCCCGGCGCCGGCGTGGGCGGCCACCGCCTCCAGGACGGTCCTCCTCATCTCCTTCTCCGTGTATCCCAGCTCCTTCTCGCCCTCCCTGTACGGGCGCCTCCTGGGGCACGCGCCGGCCTTGTCCCAGTCCCCCTCGAAGTGCGCCGGTGAGAACGTGGTGACCGCGACCAGCTTCCTGTCCGCGCCGTGCCGCCGGGCGACCTCGGCGAGCGTCCGGCGCACGGCCTCCTTGAACGCGCCGAAGAAGGCCGTCTCGGTGCGGTTGAGGTCCGCGCAGTCGTGGCAGCCCACGACCCTGCCGCCGTCGTGGTAGACGCCGGGGATCAGGAACCAGTGCCCGACGGACAGCACGGCCGCGTCGATCCCGCCCAGCCGCGACATCCACCGCTCGTCGAACGCGTCGAGGAACACGTTGTTGTGCCGCACGCCGGCGTGCTCCGCCTTCTCGGCGACCCGCACCAGGAGCGGCGACCAGAAGATGGAGACGGTGGCGTTGTGCTCCCGGAAGACCCAGCGCCGGAACCTGTTCTCCTCGCCGTCCCGGTACACGAGGTCCGGCCGGGAGCGGGAGGCGAGGAGGCAGAGCAGCGACTCGCCCTGGTTGCGCGCCATGGAGTCGCCCACGAAGGCCAGGTGCCTGTTGCGGAGCCAGCGGAGGAACGCCTCCGGGGAGAAGGCGGGGAGGTCGCACCGCCGCGGCCGCCACCGCCAGTGGAGGTACCCGGTGTCTGGGCGGCCGTGCGCCATGCAGTTCTGGCCGTCCTTGATGGTGCCGCAGCTCGTCCCGTTGTAGAGCGGCGGGCGCGCGTCCGGCACCCACTCGCCGTCGGAGTAGTCGCACGGCGGCGACGCGGATCCTGACGCCGACACGTCTCCGCCTGCTCGGGCCAACACGACAAGGAAACATTTAGTACTGGAGTACTATCTACTACGCCAAACAATCTCCCAGGAACCCAAAATGCCGCACAAGCGGGTGAAATCACACGCCATTTCTTGCACATTTCAACCGTAAAACCACCATGGCCACTATTTATTGAGCTTATCAAGAGCGCCTTTTATAAATACTTCTAGAACTCCAGAAAACGGCAAGAAAAAGGGGGGAAATTTATCATAGAAGCAAAACGGAATCCGCTGGAGGGAAAGCTGAATCGACCAGCTAAATCGCCCAGAGATGAATCCACGCAGCACATTGCAACTTTGAAGGACCACCGGGACAAATCAATCGATTGGAAGACCTAGCATCGTACCTTGAGTTTCCCCCAAAGCCAACACTTCGCCCCCTCGGCCGGGAGGGGGCGGGGGCGGGGGCAGCTGCTCCTCAAGCGCATTCACGGGCGCGTGCCCTTGCTGGGGCAGCGCCGTCTCGCGCGCCTGCGGCTGCGCCAGGAGCGGCGGCTTGGGCGCGGCCAGCGGGTTGAAGAGCAGGTAGTGGAGGAGCGCCAGGGGGAGGAGGGCGTAGAGGACGTAGGTGAGGAATTGCTTCCTGGGGAGCGACAAGTGGGTGGTCTGGAGGTGGTGGCTCTGCGGGAAATTGGTGCCCATGGCTGCGCGGGGGGAGCTATGTTCGTGCACGGGGGGAGGCAGCCATGGCGGACGGGGCGGGGCACGAGTCAAGAAGGGGATCGAGGGAGATGGGAATCCTTCCTTCCTTCCTTTCCTTGGGAACACAAATGTTTTTTCTACTGGACAGAAAAGAATGTTTTTCTACTGGCCGCTGTCCCTACATTTGGGTTTGTTGTTAAATGGCTGCTTGCTGGGCTCAACTGACATGGCCCAAATAGCCCACAAGCGTAGCACTATTTTTCTTTTGACCAAAGCTTAGCAGTGCTCTGAAAAACATGCCTACTTCGCTTTGCTTCTCGACAATTGGCAAGGTTTGAGCGGGAGTTCGGGGAGACCGATCGTCCATTGGTCGGAGCACGGTGAGACGTTGGTTGGAGCTGGTGAGGGTCGGCTGGTATCTGCGTCCACACCATTGTTTTCATAAGAGGATGATCTGCCATGCCATCAGAGGCCAGGACTGCAAAGTGCCTGCCGGTGGTTGGACGCAGGGGACACAGGTTCAAAACGTCGGACCGGTGGTGTCGTGGGAGCTCATGGGCTCTGCACCTACTCGGCGGGCATCAAGGCAGGATTCACGTAAATATTTGGACCAGATGCTCACAGGGAGTGCCCGGTTATAATATTTTGTGGTGTACTATGTAGTATTTTTTGGATTTCGCTGCATACCGAATGCCGAGTTTTTAAGCATGGCAAATCAAACATTTGAGATGACATATCATGTTGTCGTGGCTCGTGAGGATGACAGTTTACTTTATCAAGCATGACAAATCAAACATTTAAGATGACAAATTATGTTGTCGTGACTCGTCAGATTGAAAGTTTTCTTTATCAATCATGCCAGATCCTTGCCACGTTTAGTTTTTTGGCCAAGAATTGTCATGTCTAAAAATCCGACGTCAGATTTTTTTTAGCATTTTCATATTTTGTTAGGGCTTATTCGATTTAGAATTTTGTAGGATTTTCTTCCTATGAAATTTTTTCATATGTTGAGCATTTGTTTTATATGAACAGAGATGCAAGAGTCCCAGGGATTATGCCCATATTCTTTTTCATATGGTGTTGTGCATAACGTTTGGCGAGCTCGCGCCAACAGAGAGCTTGACCATCGGCTCCCTCACCTTTGTCGCGAATGGGGCATGCTCGTTTGACATCAACCCACCGTCCTTCCCTAACCCCACCATCTTCTTCTGGTCTCTCACGTTCGTCATCGGCCGCTATGGCGATCTCCGACTTCGCGTTCCACCGCCCTATCGGGATGCAGGCGTGGTCCCATCGGAGCCATTGTCACCAATACCACCGGCCTCTGTCTTAGAGGACGGCGACCTCGCATCGACAAACCTCGCGGTTGAAGTCTGTATTCTGGCCTCGAGTTCAAAACGTTGCGTCGACCGTACAACAACCCATCGGCCCGCCCTAGTGTCGTATCTGAGCTTTGCTACCCTCAACTCACTTCTGAAAACAAATGGCGGCGAGGATACCGTGGTTAGCATCATCTTCATCTAGGAGACGGAGGAAGGCGAGGAGATCGGTACAAGCCTAAAACCGACCCCTACCACGGATGGCGATGAACCCCTACAGGCCATCTCCTGGAGCAGGTTCTCATGAAGACACCAAACAGCTCAACGGGCAACAGATCTTCAGCACCAATCATGGCTCCAATCGTCAGCAACACCCGAAAGAACATGCGGTGCCCCCATGTTTAGTTTTGGTAATTGATGACAATCTCTGTGGACTAATGGTTGCCTTGAGTTATATTTGAAGGTTTTGTCCATAGGCTTTTCTTGGAGTGCATTTGTTTGTTTCAAGGAGAGTTTGTGATGACCAAGGTGCTATTCAAGGAATTACCTAAAGATTGGTCTTGTGAGAGGTTGCGGTGTGCAAATTCAAGTGAAGCATCACGAAGAGATCATATGCTTGAAGCTTGCCGTCCATTGTGGTGATAATGGACTTGTGAAGATGTGCGGAAGAGTGGCTCACCCATAGTGGAGTATGGGGGAGCAATCAACTAGTCTTCATCGAGCCAACGCAATCAAGAAAGGTGGTCCAACTTGAGGGAGTCAAGATCGTCATCATCTAGCTCAAGTGGACCATGTGCAAGGCAAAGGTTTGCCCTTGATAGGTTTTCTATTTTATCGGTCTCATGATGGTAGTTGGAAGACCGGGTTATAGGTTCGATTGCCGTACTATCAAGGGGGGGCTCTCGATGAGTAGCTTCATCGTATCATTCGTAGAGGGCTCAAACCATTGCATCTTTGCATCATATTTCTTGGTTCTTGTTTGGTTCTCTTTGTGAGTCTTAGAGCTTATGGTTATCTTGATGATAAGCTTGAGTTCATCGAAAACGGAGTTCACATGCTTCTTCTATTGATGTTTTCGGTGTTGGAGGTTTTACCAGTCTTATCCGAGGAAGGGCTCTCACCATTTTCTTATGGTCCTTTTCCCATTTGCTTCTTATTGATATTTCTATCAAGATTGTGTTAGCCCATGTCATTAGCTTCCCAACAAACTTGGTTTCGTTGAATTCGGAGTCCATTTGCAAAAGTTGTGGTTGTTTTGGTAAAGGCTGCAGCGGTACTACCGCGGCTAGAGCGGATGTAATTTTTTACTACCGCTCCAGAGCAGTACTACCGCGGCTCCTGAGCGGTAGTACCGCTCTAGAGCTGTACTACCGAGGCTCCTGACCAAAATCCCGTGTTTTTCTCGGCGGAGGTAGGCACGAAAGTATTTTTTTAGTACCGCTCGCAAGCAGTAGTACCGCTACCATTTGCGGTAGTACCATGAGGTCGAGCGGTAGTACCATGAGCACGAGCGGTAGTACCGCTTGATAACCCACAAGTATAGGGGATCAATTGTAGCCTCTTTCGATAAGTAAGAGTGTCGAACCCAACGAGGAGCTAAAGGCAGAACAAATATTCCCTCAAGTTCTATCGACCACCGATACAACTCTACGCACGCTTGATGTTCGCTTTACTTAGAACAAGTATGAAACTAGAAGTACTTTGTAGGTGTTTTTGGATAGGTATGCAAGATAATAAAGAGCACGTAAATAAAAAGTAGGGGCTGTTTAGATAAAGACACAACTAAGTTAGTTTTAGTAGAGAGCTTGTTGTTACGAGAAAGTTATTTTTCTCTAGGCAATCGATAACTAGACCGGTAATCATTATTGCAATTTTATTTGAGGGAGAGGCATAAGCTAACATACTTTCTCTACTTGGATCATATGCACTTATGATTGCAACTCTAGCAAGCATCCGCAACTACTAAAGATCATCAACGTAAAACCCAACGATAGCATTAAAGCACCAAGTCCTCTTTATCCCATACGCAACAACCCCCTTACTCAGGTTTGTATTTCAGTCACTCACGCAACCCACTATAAGCGAATCATGAATGTATTGCAACACCCTACAGCGGGGACCCCTCATGCTTGCGCGACACGGAGAGCATCATAGGATAGCACCAATAATAAAACATGCAACTCAAACCAATCTTGATCATCAAATAGCCCATAGGACAAAACGGATCTACTCAAACATCATAGGATAGCCATACATCATTGGGAAATAATATATAGCGTTGAGCACCATGTTTAAGTAGAGATTACAGCGGGTAAGAAAGGGGTTACACCGCTGCATAGAGGAGGGAAGAGTTGGTGATGATGGCGGTGAAGTTGTTGGTGAAGATTGCGGTGATGATGATGGCCCCCGGTGGCACTCTGGTGCCACCGGAAGCGAGGGGGAGAGAGCCCCCCTCCTTCTTCTTCTTCTTCCTTGACCTCCTCCCTAGATGGGAGAAGGGTTTCCCCTCTGGTCCTTGGTCTCCATGGCGTGGGAGGGGCGAGAGCCCCTCCGAGATTGGATCTGTCTCTCTGTCTCTCTGTCTCTCTCTGTTTCTGCGTTCTCAGATTCTATCCTTTCACCGTTTCTTATATTCTCGGAGATCCGTAACTCCGGTTGGGCTGAAATTTTAACACGATCTCTATCCGGATATTAGCTTTCTTGTGGCGAAAGAAGGGCATCAACCGCCTTACGGGGTGGCCGCGAGGGTCCAGGGCGCGCCTGACCCCCTGGGGCGCGCCCCCCTGCCTCGTGGCCCCCTCGTGCATCGTGTCGCGTGGATTTTTCTTCCCAAAAATCATATATATTCCAAAAAAATCTCCATCAGTTTTTATCCTGTTTGGACTCCGTTTGATATGTATATTCTGCGAAACAAAAACATGCAACAAACAGGAACTGGCACTGGGCACTAGATTAATATGTTAGTCCCAAAAATAGTATAAAAAGTTGCCAAAAGTATATGAAAGTTATAGAATATTGGCATGGAACAATCAAAAATTATAGATACGACGGAGACGTATCACCGCTCCGGTGGTTCTACTGGGCTTTTGCCTCCTCACTATTGTTTTTCAAAGGGGTACTACCGCTAGGGCGGTAGTACCGCTCCTTGGAGCGGTAGTACCGCTCTGTGCGGGCTGTGAGCATAACGGTTGGATTTTTCCCCATCTATAAAAGGGGGTCTTCTTCCCCAATGAACCTTATCCTTTGAGCTCGTGTTCTTCCCCCATTGTTGACCTTCTTCGAGCTTGTTAACTCTCAATCCCTCCATGGATTCTTGCTAGTTTTTGAGGGAAAATAGAGAGGAGATCTAGATCCACATTTCCACCAATCATTTTATCCTCTATGTGAGGGGAATCCCTTGGATCTAGATCTTGGAGTTCTTGGTGTTCTCCTTCTTGTTCTTCCTCTCATTTTCCTCCCTAGCATTAGTTGTTTGGGTGGGATTTGGGAGAGAAGGACTTGGGCACTCTGTGTGCCCTTGCCATTACATTTCTGCATCGGTTTGAGTTCTCCACGGTGATACGTGGAAGTGAAGTTTGAGAAGCTTATTACTCTTGGGTGTTTGGGCACCCTAGAGCTTGTTCCTCTTGGGTGCCTTGGCGCCCTAGACGGTTGGTGTTGTTCGGAGCTCAATCATTGTGGTGTAAAGCTTCGGGCAAGCGTCGGGGTCTCCAATTAGGTTGTGGAGATCGCCCCGAGTAATTTGACGGGTACCGGTGACCGCCCCAAGGGTTGCGAAAGTGTACGGGTTCGGTGACCGCCCCCAAGGGTTGCCATTTGTACAAGTTCGGTGACCGCCCTCAAGGGTCCCTTAGTGGAATCACGACATCTTGCATTGTGCGAGGGCGTGAGGAGATTACGGTGGCCCTAGTGGCTTCTTGGGGAGCATTGTGCCTCCACACCGCTCCAAATGGAGATTAGCATCCGCAAGGGTGTGAACTTCGGGATACATCGTCGTCTCCACGTGCCTCGGTTATCTCTTACCCGAGCTCTTTACTTATGCACTTTACTTTGTGATAGACATATTGTTTCTTGTCATATATCTTGCTATCACCTAGTAGTTTATCTTGCTTAGCATAAGTTGTTGGTGCACATAGGTGAGTCTAGTTGTTGTAGGTTTTGTGCTTGACAAATTAACCGCTAGTTTTATTCCGCATTTGTTCAAGACTAAACCATAATTATTTTAAAATGCCTATTCACCCCCCCCCCCTCTAGGCGACATCCATGATCTTTTAATTGGTATCAAAGACTCGTCTCTCTTTATAGGGCTTAACCGCCTAGAGAGTAAGGATGTCGACTAGGGGTTTAGGATTCTATGACACTCTTAGTTTCGATGGCACAAATTTTGATGTTTAGGTAATTCACATGATTAATCTCTTTAGGGTCATGGACACAAATTTAGAGCGAATTGCAGATATGGGTTTTTCTCCTCCAACGTATCCCCAAATATTATCTTTAGAGGATGAGAAAAACTCTGATCTCAATGCTCAAGCTTCTAATGTGCTTTTCGATGCTTTGAGCAATGTAGTTATTTTTCAACTCATGTCGTTTCGGGATGCTCATGAGTTGTGGACAAAGCTTCAAGATAAATATGGCGTGTCCATGTTTTGTGGGGATGATTGTTCTCCCTCCACCTCCGGCCGTGTTGCTTTCTCAACTTCTTCTACTTCACCTACATGCGGATTTCCACAAGGTAATGATATGGTGAGTAGTGGTGTTCATTGCAATGATGATAGTGTGCTTATCGTTGATGATTCCTCATCACTATCTTATTGCAATGCTCCATCTTTGGACTTCAACACTTCAAGCTCTCTAAATGTTTCACATGCTTGTGTTGGTAGTCCTTGCATATCATGTAGAAATTGCTTTACTAAATCTCATGATGATATGCTTGCTATGTCTTGTTGCCATGATAAAAATGCATCTATTTCCTCGAATTGTTGTGCTAACAATGTAGAGGAAACCAAACACCCCATGGAACAATATGTGGTCTTGAATGGTGCCTCAAGGGATCCTACATCATCATCGGTTGGGTTTTGCCTTATGGCTAAGGCTTCAAAGGTATCTCCCACTTTGAATCCCAATATATCTTGTGATGATATTGATGATGACAAGAATGATGATGATGATGATGTTGATAGTGATGAGGAGAATGATAATGTTGCCTCCTTAAAAATTAAGGGGGAAATGATTTTTAAAGCTCTTCATAAGAATAAGATTGCTTGTGCCAACTTCATGGAAATCATGTCTATTGCTATTGAGGGCAAGTAATATATTGATGAGTTGGAATCTCGTCTTGAGGAGCATGATGTCACCATTGAAAAAATGGAAGGTCATGAGCGTGATTACGCTAATGAGATTGCGGACCTCTCCCAAGCTCTTGAACTTGAACAAACCACCAAGGAATCTCTTGAGGAGACTTTTGCTCTAGATTTTTCTAGAGTGAGGGAATCTCATGATAGAGCTCTTGAGGTGGCCAATTTCGAAACTAAAATTGAGAAGCTTGAAGTTGCGCATGCGAAACTCCTTAAGAACTTTGGGCACCTCGAAAATGGCTCAAGGGTCATTAAGAGTGAGCTCATCAAACTCACCGAGTCTCATGCACAACTTAAAGCTTCATATTCAAAAGAGCTTGCAAAGTTGCCTTCTACTTTTGCTATTATTGATGATGCTTGTGCTACTAACTCTATTACTTGTGAAGCATCCATTTTGAAGGAGAATGTTGAGCTTCGGGCTCAACTTGAGTTGCTATCTAGCAATTATGGGAAATTGGAAGAAAGACATGAAAAGCTCTCAAGCTCTCATGATGATCTTCTAGTATCCCATAATGTGTTAAAGATAGCTCATGAGGCCATGATTGCTAAGGTAACATCTAGTGAGCCTCATGTGGATACTAGCATTACTTTTAGTCAAAATGCTATATTGCCTTGTGCTAGTCCTCGTGATTCAACCATGCATAACATTATTACATCTTGTGATGAATTGCTTTCCTTGCCTTGTTGCTCTAACAATGAAGCTTATACTTCCTCTAGTGCTTGTGTTGAGACTAACCATGTAGAGGAAATCAAAGAGCTCAAGGCCCAAGTCACTTCTTTGAAGAAAGACTTGGAAAAGTGTCATGAAGGGAAGGCCACACTCAATAATATCTTGAGTGTGGAAAAATCTCCCAATGACAAAGGTGGACTTGGATTAAAATCCAATAAAAAGAAGTCCAAGAGCAACAAGAAGAAGGGCCAAAAACAAGTCAAGAATTCGGCCAAGATCATTTGCTTCAAGTGCAAAATTGAAGGGCATCATGTTAGATCTTGCCCTTTAAAGAAGAAGGCCATTAGTGACAAGCAACAAGGGAAGCGGACACAAGTTCATTCTCATGCTCAACCTCAAGTTGAAGAAAGGCCTCTTCCCAAGAAAACTCAAGCCAATGCTTCTCAAGTTGAGAAAATCAAGTGAGAAGAAAGTAAAGAGTAGACGTTGCTACCTATGTCGTGAAAAAGGCCACGTCGCTTCTTAATGCACAAATGGTACCTTATCCAACCCTATTATAATTGATGATATCTATTCTCTTGGGAAGGATAAGGTTGGCAATGTGTTTGCCAAATTTGTTGGTGCTCAAAGTGGTGTCAAGAAAAGAACCATTTGGGTAGCCAAGCCTATTGTGACTAACTTCTTAGGACCCAACTTGGTTGGGGACCAACTAGCTCATACTTGATCAATAGGTGTTGTTGGAGGGCATTGGAGACTTGGCTACATTATGAAGAATTAATGGGACTTCATCATTCTCATTGTCTCAAGCCAAGTCAATTGGGTTATCAAGTTTCTATACTATATCCAATGTGCCTCCTTCTGGTAACTTATACTTAAATTGTTTACATTGAAAGTTACTTGCCCCCTTGCATGTTTTGGTTTTGTTCCTTGCATGGGTTTGTATATGACGTGTCTCCAAATTGCTTATGTATATGTTGGTTTGCACATCATGTACATGTGTGCCGTACGTTGAGCCTTTGTGCATCTTGTTTGTATCTTAGTTGGCTCTTATGAGAGATTAATGGAATATCCCAGTGTGTGTGTGGGGGGGGGTGATGTGCTTTGTGCACCTCACAATCCTATAAATGTATGTACATGAGGAATACCATCTAGTATTGATATTACAAGATTATTTAGTCGCTATGTGGTATGTCTTCTCATGAGAAATTCAAATTCTAAATATTCCATTAATTATCTCTTATTGGATCCTCTTATTGCCTCTTGTTAAGTCCTTAATTGGTATCACATTATGGGGGAGTAATATGCTATGTGTATATTACTAGCCTAGAAAATGTGTACATTTGAGATATTGTCACCTAGAGTTGGTATTGTAAATTATCTTGTTCCTAGGTGGCATGTTAGCTCTACAAGTTGCAATTTGTTTTTTGTTTGGTGTGAAGATGATGTTGGATGTCCTTGCTATCTACCACCGGGAATTATTTCCATTTACTTCTTGTCTTTTGACAATTGGTACTCACTTGTGTGGTAGAATTTATTGATCATCTTTACATTGGCTTTTGCTTTTATTTGCCTTTTCTCTTGCCAAGGAATGTATCAACTGCCTTTGTCTTCCATACCACTTGTGGATCTTGTTTATTTCTTGATCTTGTCTAGTGTTTTCTAGATATAGTGAAAGTGGTGATCCCACCTTGTGCATTTTGTATTCAAATGCATTTTCTTTATAATGCACTAGTCTTGGGGGAGCTATCCTATTTTTTATAAAACACTCATCTTGCAATCCTTATCAAGTGTGTGTTGGTGGAAGGCAAGCCGTTTTCGTTTTGGTACTTTGTGCCATCATGAAACTTTGTAGAGAGCTTGGTTTGTTTGGAACCATTCTCTCTTTTGTGAGTTTGATATGTTTTTTTAGTGTATCGATGGATATCTCGTTCCTTGATGTATCGTTCAGTTGTTTTCCTCCAAGTGATGATTTATTCTTTTGGTATCTTTTCTTCACTTGGTTTTTCTTTGTCAATTGGTATCGGTTCTTGAAAGTCTTGAGCATGCATTTTAACTTCATGTAGTTTCTTTGGCACGCTTTCTTTCTTTGACCAAATATATAAGGGAAACTCCACCAAGTCTCTAATTGGATGAGATGTGCATGAAATTCATTTCCTTATCTATATGCACATATCTATGTGGATTTTGTCCTATGTATATTGGTGTTTCTAACTCTTTGGTCCCAATGAGTTTGGGTACCATTTTGTTTGTGTTGTTGTTCTAGGAACAATTGGAGATGCATTGGATGCTCGGCTCACTCACAAGGAAGGTGGTGTCACCATGTGCTTATTGGAGTCAAGCTAGGATGCTCAATGAACTACTATCTACCTTCAATTGGTATCTACTACATTCTTCCAATGTTAACTCGGTAACAAGTATCTTCATATTCTTCATGCACACATTTCTTGCATCAACCTTGTGTAGGTTGTATCACGGCATGTTATTCATTCATTCTTGTGATACTTGTTTCCTTTCTCAAAGCATCTCAACGACGATCTCATGTTGCTAGTTGTGATTTCTTTGATGGTTGTGTGGTAGGAATTCATTTATATACAATAAGACCATATCTAGCCATGTGCTATGCTTCCAAGCAAATATCTTATTGGTATATCTATGACTTCCTTTTGGATATTTTGTTCCTTCATGTTGTAACTATTTCGGGTGTACATCCTTCTTTGTAGATATATATCATCATGATTTCGTCTACCTAGAACCTTATACACTTGAGAGAAATTACATCTCTAGTTGATATCCTTTCTTTCACATCCACCTTGTCTTTCTTATGTTATTTCTTTGGTGGCTCCGTGAAAAGCTTTTGCCTTGAGTGCGTGTCTTCTATCGTTGCATCTTGACGCACTCTTGTGTGGTGAAGATTATTTTCCTCATGCTTATCTTTACGAGGCTTTTGCCATCTTAATTGGTATCCCTCGTCTTGATGAGGCTTTCATCTTCTATCTTCACCACGGGTTGTCACAAGCATAGGTTCTTCATATGCTTATTAGTAAGCTTGTGAACCCATTTGCTAGTTGTGTGCGGGAATGATAGGCCTTGCACCGTGTGCCTCATTCTTTCAAAACTTTATTGATGCTTAACGCTCATCCGTACATTAGTCTTCTCAAGTGCATTGCCTTGACTCACACACATCATTTTGGTTGAGCCCATTCTTAAGTTGCCTCTTTTACTTGTTGCTCAACCATGTGTTTGTTGCAAGTACTAGGCTTTGTTTCCTATATGCTCAGTTGCACTTCTTGTAAGTTTCTATTGATTTTGGGGGAGCTATGATCCTATTTTGTGCACTTTGTATCCAAACACAAAAATTCTTGATGTGCACAAATCATGGGGAGCTTCTCTAGTTTCTTTAGAACAATCCTCTGCTCATATCATAATATCTTTATTCATGTGGCATGCAGGATCTTTGGTCTAGTTGGTTCAATTGATATCCGTTGATAACTTGCTTCAATTGGTATCTTCTGATTGCTTGTGTCTCTCTTTGTTTTGTCTTTGTGACATATATTTATGTTGCAATCTTTGGGCCTCAATATAGTTTGTCTTCCTCCAAGTGTTGACAGCTGGATATGTGTAGTGCATTCCACTCTCTTGTTGAGAAATACAAAATTTATGGAGGACCACAATTTATATTGGCCCACTAAGCTTTTCGCCCATTTTGGCAATCGATGCCAATGGGGGAGAAGTTTCAGAGAGTTTTGTGGAGAAGTCTTCAGAGTTTTCTCCTTGCTTTGGTTGTGTTCCTAAGCATTTGCATCTCATACGCATGCATTATTGGTTGTTGTTGTTGGGGAACGCAGTAATTTCGAAAATTTTCCTACGCACACGCAAGATCATGGTGATGCACAGCAACGAGAGGGGAGAGTGTTGTCTACGTACCAACGCAGACCGACTGCGGAAGCGATCACACAACGTAGAGGAAGTAGTCGTACGTCTTCTTCCCGATCCGACCGATCCAAGCACCGTTACTCCGGCACCTCCGAGTTCTTAGCACACGTACAGCTCAATGACGTTCCTCGGGCTCCGATCCAGCAAAGCGTCGAGGAAGAGTTCCGTCAGCACGACGGCGTGATGACGATCTTGATGTACTACCGACGCAGGGCTTCGCCTAAGCACTACAACGGTACGATCGAGGTGGAATTTGGTGGCAGGGGGCACCGCACACGGCTAAGGAACGATCTCAAGGATCAACTTGTGTGCCTTGGGGTGCCCCCTGCCCCCGTATATAAAGGTTGGAGGAGGGGGAGCCGGCCGGCCAGGGAGAGGAGGCGCAGGGGAGTCCTACTCCCACCGGGAGTAGGACTCCTCCCTCCAATCCTAATCCTATTAGGACTCCCGGGGGGGAAAGGAGAGAGAAGGGGGGCCGGCCCCCTATCCTAGTCCTACTAGGACTTGGGGAAAGGGGGGGGGGCGCCGGCCAGCTTGTGGGCTTCCCTTTTCTCTTTTCCACTAAAGCCCAATAGGCCCATTAGTCTCCCGGGGGGTTCCGGTAACCCTCCCGGTATTCCGGTAAAATCCCGATTTCACCCGGAACACTTCCTATGTCCAAACATAGGCTTCCAATATATCAATCTTTACGTCTCGACCATTTCGAGACTCCTCGTCATGTCCGTGATCTCATCCGGGACTCCGAACAACCTTCGGTACATCAAAATGCATAAACTCATAATAACTGTCATCGTAACGTTAAGCGTGCGGACCCTACGGTTCGAGAACAATGTAGACATGACCGAGACACGTCTCCGGTCAATAACCAATAGCGGGACCTGGATGCCCATATTGGCTCCTACATATTCTACGAAGATCTTTATCGGTCAGACCGCATAACAACATACGTTGTTCCCTTTGTCATCGGTATGTTACTTGCCCGAGATTCGATCGTCGGTATCCAATACCTAGTTCAATCTCGTTACCGGCAAGTCTCTTTACTCGTTCCGTAATACATCATCTCACAACTAACATATTAGTTGCAGTGCTTGCAAGGCTTATGTGATGTGCATTACCGAGAGGGCCCAGAGATACCTCTCCGACAATCGGAGTGACAAACCCTAATCTCGAAATACGCCAACCCAACATCTACCATTGGAGACACCTGTAGTACTCCTTTATAATCACCCAGTTACGTTGTGACGTTTGGTAGTACCCAAAGTGTTCCTCCGGTAAACGGAAGTTGCATAATCTCATAGTTATAGGAACATGTATAAGTCATGAAGAAAGCAATAGCAACATACTAAACGATCGGGTGCTAAGCTAATGGAATGGGTCATGTCAATCAGATCATTCAACTAATGATGTGACCTCGTTAATCAAATAACAACTCTTTGTTCATGGTTAGGAAACATAACCATCTTTGATTAACGAGCTAGTCTAGTAGAGGCATACTAGTGACACTCTGTTGGTCTATGTATTCACACATGTATTATGTTTCCGGTTAATACAATTCTAGCATGAATAATAAACATTTATCATGATATAAGGAAATAAATAATAACTTTATTATTGCCTCTAGGGCATATTTCCTTCAGTTGCATTGCATGGTGATGCATAATTCCTTGTATAAACTCTCTTAAAAGTGATTGTCATCAATTACCAAAATGGGGGAGATTGAAAGAACATGCGGTGCCCCCATGTTTGGTTTTGGTAATTGATGACAATCTCTGTACACTAATGGTTGCCTTGAGTTATATTTGAAGGTTTTGTTCATAGGCTTTTCTTGGAGTACATTTGTTGGTTTCAAGGAGAGTTTGTGATGACCAAGGTGCTATTCAAGGAATTACCTAAAGATTGGTCTTGTGAGAGGTTGCGGTGTGCAAATTCAAGTGAAGCATCACGAAGAGATCAAATGCTTAAAGCTTGCTGTCCATTGTGGTGACAATGGACTTGTGAAGATGTGCGGAAGAGTGGCTCACCCATAGTGGAGTATGGGGGAGCAATCAACTAGTCTTCATCGAGCCAGCGCAATCAAGCAAGGTGGTCCAACTTGAGGGAGTCAAGATCGTCATCATCTAGCTCAAGTGGACCATGTGCAAGGCAAAGGTTTGCCCTTGATAGGTTTTCCATTTTACCGATCTCATGATGGTAGTTGGGAGACCGGGTTATAGGATCGATTGCCATACTATCAAGGGGGGCTCTCGATGAGTAGCTTGATCGTATCATTCGTAGAGGGCTCAAACCATTGCATCCTTGCATAATATTTCTTGGTTCTTATTTGGTTCTCTTTGTGAGTCTTAGAGCTTATGGTCATCTTGATGACAAGCTTGAGTTCATCAAAAACGGAGTTCACATGCTTCTTCTATTGATGTTTTCGGTGTTGGAGGTTTTACCGGTCTTATCCGAGGAAGGGCTCTCACCATTTTCTTATGGTACTTTTCTCATTTTCTTCTTATTGATATTTCTATCAAGATTGTGTTAGCCCATGTCGTTAGCTTTCCAACAAACTTGGTTTCGTTGAATTCGGAGTCCGTTTGCAGAAATTGTGGCTGTTTTGGTAAAGGCTGCAGCGGTACTACTGTGGCTAGAGCGGATGTAATTTTTTACTACCGCGGTTCCTGAGCAGTAGTACCGCTCCAGAGCTGTACTACCGCGGCTCCTGAGCGGTAGTACCGCTCCGGACCAAAATCTCGTGTTTTGCTCAGCGGAGGTAGGCACGGAAGTATTTTTTTAGTACCGCTCGCAAGCAGTAGTACTGCTACCATTTGAGGTAGTACCGTGAGGTCGAGCGGTAGTACCGTGAGGACGAGCGGTAGTATCACTCCGGCGGTTCTACTGGCCTTTTGCCTCCTCACTGTTGTTTTTCAAAGGGGTACTACCGCCCTAGTGGTAGTACCGCTTCTTGGAGCGGTAGTACCACTCTGTGCGGGTTGTGAGCATAACGATTGGATTTTTTCCCACCTATAAAAGGGGGTCTTCTTCCCCAATGAACCTTATTCTTTGAGCTCGTGTTCTTCCCCCATTGTTGACCTTCTTCGAGCTTGGTAACTCTCAATCCCTCCATGGATTCTTGCTAGTTTTTGAGGGAAAAGAGAGAGGAGATCTAGATCCACATTTCCACCAATCACTTTTTTCTCTATGTGAGGGGAACCCTTGGATCTAGATCTTGGAGTTCTTAGTGTTCTCCTTCTTGTTCTTCCTCTCATTTTTCTCCCTAGCATTAGTTGCTTTGGTGGGATTTGGGAGAGAAGGACTTGGGCACTCCGTGTGCCCTTGCCATTGCATTTCGTGCATCAGTTTGAGTTCTCCGCGGTGATACGTGGAAGTGAAGTTTGATAAGCTTATTACTCTTGGGTGTTTGGGCACCCCAGAGCTTGTTCCTCTTGGGTGCCTTGGCGCCCTAGACGGTTGGTGTTGTTCGGAGCTCAATCATTGTGGTGTAGAGCTCCGGGCAAGCGTCGGGGTCTCCAATTAGGTTGTGGAGATCGCCCCGAGCAATTTGACGGGTACCGGTGACCGCCCCCAAGGGTTGCCAAAGTGTATGGGTTCGGTGACCGCCCCCAAGGGTTGCCATTTGTATGGGTTCGGTGACCGCCCTCAAGGGTCCCTTAGTGGAATCACGGCATCTTGCATTGTGCGAGGGCGTGAGGAGATTACGGTGGCCCTAGTGGCTTCTTGGGGAGCATTGTGCCTCCACACCGCTCCAAACGGAGATTAGCATCCGCAAGGGTGTGAACTTCGGGATACGTCGTCGTCTTCGTGTGCCTCGGTTATCTCTTACCCGAACTCTTTACTTATGCACTTTACTTTGTGATAGCCATATTATTTCTTGTCATATATCTTGCTATCACCTAGTAGTTTATCTTGCTTAGCATAAGTTGTTGGTGCACATAGGTGAGCCTAGTTGTTGTAGGTTTTGTGCTTGACAAATTAACCGCTAGGTTTATTCCGCATTTGTTCAAGCCTAAACCGTAATTATTTTAAAACGCCTATTCACCCCCCCTCTAGGCGACATCCACGATCTTTCAACACCAACGGATCTGCGACAACTCACGTGATTCCACCGTCCATGGCTCCCCAGCCTCCGAGCCAGTAAGTATCGCTCCATCAGCACCACGTCTTCCACACCAATTGGGCGAAAACCCCATCGGCTTCGCCATCCTTGGTACCAGACCCCCGGGGTTCATGACTCTTGGGTTCGGCACCTCGGGCCTCGCTAGAACAACGATGGCACCAGCTGTCATCAATGATCACGGACAAGACATTGTGGGTGCTCGGCACACCTTTACTGGGAAATAACCCCACCATATGAACCATGAAGGCCCTTAGGCAGGCCACCATGGTAGCCAAGTTACAACTCCACAGAAACACAACGAAGGTCGCCACACGGCAGGCGCGATGAGGGAACCAAGGCCAACTAACGAAGACGCCAACCTCGACGCCAAACCCGTTCGACCATCAACCCCCTTGCAGCCCTTGGGCGCGAGGCGGTCAACGACTTCGATGAAATGGAGATCCCTTGGGAGCTATGGCGATCCACCCTCACCCATTCACCCACAGACAAGACATTGTGGGTGCTCGGCACACCTTTATTGAAAAATAACCCCACCATATGAACCATGGAGGCCCTCAAGCATGCCACCATGGTAGCCCATTTACAACTCCAGAGAGACACAACGGAGGTCGCCACACGGCATGCGCGATGAGGGAACCAAGACCAACTAACGGAGATGCCGACCTTGACGCCAAACCCGTTCGACCACCAACCCCCTTGCAGACCTTGGGCGCGAGGCAGTCAATGACTTCGATGAAAATGGAGATCCCTTGGGAGTGACGGCGATCCACCCTCACCCATTTACCAGACGTTTTTGACACTAGTGCGGAGGAGGGTGTAGGTTACTACTAATCTTGTATTCATTTCACCGAAAAAAGCTGCTCAAGAATGTGAGTACATACATGATACATCAACGATCTGGAGATAGCACATACTAGAACCGGAGAAAACAACTAACGTGGCATGTCAAGAGAAAAAAAAAAGAAAGAACTACACTAGGCGTATCCGCTTGGATTGCCTAGCACCGTCGAGTCGTTGTCCCGCGCACGGGCGCAGCCCCTGCTCCACCACGCCGCCGCCGGTGCCGGTCGCACGCCGCGCCCCTGCTCCATCTCTGGTAACGGCCGCCATGGTCCTCTTCACGCGGAGCATCTCCCTGAACGTGCCCTCGTCGCCGTGTTGCACCTCAAAGTCGTTCCACCGCTTCCAGAACTCAGGGCAAACCTCGGGATCCGTGAAGGCCGCCGCGTAGGCGTACAGCGCCCGAGCGCGCGCGACTTCCCCGAGCCCGATCTCGAGGTCGGCGAACCCGACGCACATCGCCCTCGCGCCCTCGTCGGGCAGCCCGCCGCCGACGATCGCCTGCCCGTACACGTCCCTCACCTTCAGAAGGCCGTAGAGCTCGGTCGCCCGCGCGACGTACACCTCGTAGACGCCTAGCCTGTCGCCGGCGGGGACGGCGCCCGCGGCCTCCTCGTACACCTTCATGGCGCGGCTCGCGAGGCCGAAGTCCTCCTCGAACCTCGCGTATCTGAGGTACACGGCCTTCTTCCTCTCCGGCGGCGCCTGCACGACGGCCGCCTGGAACAGGTCCCGCACCCTCTCCGGCCGGCTCCTCCCGTGCCTCTGGACGAACTTGGTCAGGTACGCCTCCCATATGGCGTCGGCGTGCGGGTGCTTGAAGGACCTGACGCCCCGCTCGTACGCACGGAACGCGTCCTCGAACCGGCCGTGCTGCTCGAGGAGGGACGCGTGGTCCAGCACCAGCAATGGCGTCACGACGCCGAGGTCGTGCATCTTGTCGTAGACGGCGCAGGTGGACTCGAGCGACCCGTGCGTTGTCATCAGGTCCACGTACACGAGCCACAGCTCGAGACACCGGTGCAGTTTCGCCCGAACGTCCTCGCCGCTGGCAGCACCGGCGCGCGCCGTGGCCTCGATCGATGGTGGCGTGGTCGCTCGCCGGATGAGGTCGATGGCCCGGTCGGGATCCTGGTGCCTCAGCTCCATGTGGGCCCACTCGCAGTAAATCGCCGCGAGGTGCTCCGCCGCCGTGAAGTTCGTCTGCGTGGCTCTGTGGAGGACGTCCCGGGCGCAGTCGACGCTGCCACGGTCCTCGTACATCTTGGCCAGCGCCAGCCAGAGCGTGTGCGGCGGCTTCCCCGTCGCCTTCGCCGGATCGAAGGTCTTGACGGCCTCCACGTAGGTCCCGGCGTGTCTCGCGGGGTCCTTGTGGAAGATCTTGGCCCGCTCGTGGCACGCCTGGACGTCGTGCGGGTTCTGCCTCAGCAGCACGCTGTTGAGCAGCTCCGGCCGGCGTTCCAGCAGCCGCTCGAGCCTCGCCATCGCCAAGTCTGTGCTGTCCCGGTCCGCGAGCCAGCAGTCCTGGACGTCGACGGTGTCCGCTTGGCCGAGCTCGGGCTCCGCGGCGGCCATGGCGTGCTCGAAGTGCAAGTATGCGTCGAACACCATCCGGAAGTCCTTGACGGTGGTCGCCGTGGTTGTGGCCTCCTCGAACACGTCCCTCGCCTTGCCGCGGAGACCTCTCCGCGCGTAGTGGCTGGCCAGACATGTCCACAACACGCCGGCCTCCTCGGGGAACTTGCGGATGCTGCCGCGGAGGATTGCGTCCACCGGCATCCGGGCGACGTCCTCCGGGTGCTGGGCGAGCAGGCCACAAAGGTCAGGCAGGAGCTGGCGCTTCGTTGTGCCCTTGACGGACACGAAGCCTTCGTCGTCGATGGGCGCGGCGAGGTGCTGGGCGGCGTCCCGCCATCTGCCGGCAGAGACGAGGAAGGCGATGAACTCCTCGGCGTGGTCGGGGTCGAACTGGAGGTGGCGGCCATGCACGCGGAGGGCGGTCGGGGCCGGGCAGTCGGGCAGGGAGGCGAGGCGGAGGTGGAGCGGCCACACGCGGTGCTGCTGCGTGACGGGCATGGACGAGACTTGCCTGCTCTTTCGTTGTGTGCCCATCTATGCTTCCATCTATATGGTTTGATTTGTAGATTAGAAAGAAAAAGAAAAAGAAATAGCCGTAGGATTAGGTGGGAGCACGGATGGGAGCACGGAAAGGGAGCAGGCAAGCCGGATCCGACGGGCAGCGAGCGCAGCGCGCGGTCGAGCATGCGGCGGGCGCGAGTGAGAAGGCGCTGATGGAGGAGCGAGGAGGCGTACATGTGCCAGACGCGCGGCATCCTGGACATGCCAGCGGCGAGCGCGCGCTCGAAGGCGGCGTTGAGGCCGGCGTGGGCGGCGTGGGTGACGGGCAGCGCGGGCGCGGCGTCGCCGAGCTCCGTGAGGTAGGCGTGCCAGAGCTTGTAGGACCCGGGGAGGGCCCGCAGCGCCCGCTCGTAGATGGCCGTGCGCTTCGCCGGCGGCGCCGCGCGGCGGGCTGACAGGTAGCGCAGCCAACCGGACAGGCTGAACGGATCACGCAGGACGTCCTTCTCGTATGCGACGTCGTCCGCCGAGACCTCGATCTGCATGACCGCCGCCATGACTGGCTCTTTCTTCTTCTCCTGAGTCGGCGCCTCAACTCAAGTTGTGAGCTGTCGTGAGAGCATCTCCGCGCGCTAAACAGGCGCCGCGCCGCAAAATCTCTCGTTTTAGCGCGCGCAACCCAGCGGATGGCTCCAGCAAGCACGCAATAACCGTGCGCGCGGTATAAGCAGTTGGGCGGGCGCTAGGAAGCGGTACGTCGCGCGGTGTATTTACGGCGCCCGCTTCCGCGCACGGCACATACGACGCTCGCGCTGCGCTCTTCTTCTCCCCCTCCAAAGCCCCGTGCGCGCCGGCGCCGGCGACCCGCACCCATGGACGCACGCGCCGGCACCCCGCTCACCCCGTCCTATAGCCGCGATCCTCCCTCCCCCCCCCCTCCCCCGTCGCCGCCACAAACCCTAGCCTGGGTGGCGTTGGCCTCGCCTCCGCCGGAGCTCCTCCGACGAGCGGCCAAAGAAGGGCAAAACATCGGCGAAGAAAAATAAGGCGGCGGACGGCTCCGACACCTCCAAGGCGAAGAGGAAGAAGTTTGCGGGGCGTGCGACGGGCGCCATGGGTGGCATGGGTGGCTTGGGTGGCTTTGGAGCACCCCGACGCTATGGCCACGATGGGAGGCATGAGTTTTGCTTCTATCATGGGAGGCATGGGTGCACCTCCGGCCGCCATGGACGGAATGTCTTTCGATGAGCCTTCTCGCACACATTCCCATGAAGATGCCGTTGAAGATCTTGCCAACACCGCTGGAGCTTCACGTGATGCGCTGCGCGGTGAGGAGAGGGAGGAAGATTCATCTTCGAAGGCGGAAAAATCGTCTTCCGAAAATGAGGACGAGGACGAAGACGAGGACGAGGACGAGGAATGATATGTCTTTCCTTTGTGTATTGAACTTGATTTGCATTTTGAACTTGGTTGGATGAACTTGTGGGCATGATTTTAAACTTGTGGGCATGAACTTCATCAACTTGTTTGTGTGAAATTTTTATTATGTTGAAAATGTGCATCATTTTGTATTGAAATATGCCATATGCCATGCACCGACGAGTCACGTGCGCTGCATTTTGACGCGCTGCTGGAGCGACGCATGCTGTATTTTAGCGCGGCCGCTGGAGCCAGCGCTGCGCGCCGCGTCAAACCTGTCGATACGCACGTGGCATATGTATTTTTTTTCACAACGCGACCGGCGCCTGTTGAAGATGCTCTGTATTTCAAAGCTGACACGTCCGAACCCGTCACGAAGTCGGTTCTTCGAGGAGGGCTGCAGTCGGCCACGGCCCACAAGATCCCTGCCGCGCCTCCCGGAATCGGTTTGTTTGGTTGTGCCAGATCTGCAACGCAGCGGCCCGGCTCCAACCACACGACACGGCCAGTATTCGGCGCATATCCTCTGTATGGGCAGGCCCATAGTCCCAGATTTTTTCTTTTATCTTTTCTTTTACATTTTAAATTTCACTTATTTAATTTTATTTTAAATTTGAAATATTGTTTTTTCCTTTTCATTTTTTCATGTTCGTTTTTTATTTTATTTTAAATCTTATTTATTTACTTTTATTTTTCATTTTACTAAACATCTTTGAAATTCATGAACATTTTTTCCAAATCACGAACATTTTTAAAATAACTGTTTCTTTAAATCATAAATATCTTTTGAAATCGCGAGAAGTTTTCAGATTCACGAAGATTTTTTTAAATCGTCAATTTTTCGAATTTGTGAACATTTTATTAGAAATTCATGAAAAGTTTTTGAAATTGTGAATCTGTGAACTTTTTGCGAAATATGGGAATTTGAAATTCATGAAGATTATTTTGTTTTTGGTGATCAACTTTTAGTGCATGATCATTTTTCGAATTATGAACAATTTTGAAATCAGCAAACATTGTTGGAATCGACAAACATATTTTAAAATTTGGGAACAACTTCTGAAATTCACGAATAATTTTAATTTTTTACGAATATTTTTCGAATTCATGAATAATTTCCAAATTCATAATCATTTTTGAATCAATGGTTTTTTGAATCGGTGAACATTTTTGAAATTTTGGAACAATGCTTGAAATTTCCGAGCATTTCTTTAAAATTTCGTGAACATTTTCAAAAAAGTCACGAACATTTTTATGAAATCCTGAACGTTTTCGAGATTCAACAACATTTTTTTCAAAATCACAAGACTATTTGAAAATTTTAAACATTTTCGTGAATATTTTTATGAAATCCCATACATATTAAATTGGTGAACTTTTTTGAAATTCATGAACATGTTTATGAAATCCCAAACATTTTTAAAATTCATGAACATTTTTAAATAAGCAACATTTTGCAAAATCATGAACATTTTTTTTGTTTTGGTGAATATTTTATTCGAAATTTGCATTTTTTCTGAAATTTGAAACTTTTTTATACCCCAAATTATTATAAATAAGAAAAGAAATAACAAAAAGGAAAAAAAAGTAATGAAAATAACAGGGAACCTCCTAGCCGACGCAAGGTCCGGTCGAAATGGGTGCACAACCTCCTCATTGTTACGGTTATGATATAGTTCAAATTCACCATACTCTCTCTATCTCGAGCAAACATTGGAGCATATCTAACCACATACTTACAATTAGATGAACTTCTTTTTTTAGGACCAACAAGAGCAAGACCATAGCACTGCTATGAGTTTGTTGTATGAATCATAAGCTTTATCTGTTCGTGCTAATGAAAACAATGTTTCAGCAAGTAATGGTGAAACCGATCCTACGTCTTGCCTAACGACCTAACAATTGAGGGATTGAGGATGTTTGTATGCTTCTTAACATTGTGGGAGATGACAACGATGACCCGCCGGTGCCAGAGACGAGACTGACAAGATGGAGACGACGATGAATGGGAGGAGCACATCCCATCTTGAAGATCTTGGTCCGTGCCGCAACCGGCATTGCAAATCCGAGTCGACGTTGTTGCCAGTGTGAAGAACCCCCTACCATGCCCGAGCGAGTAAAAGAAGGATGAGACGAGTGGGGGGGGGTGAGATTACATATTTCATGCCGTACCACGCCTGCAAATATTCGTTGTCCGCCGTATCCATTTCCGCTAACGCGTACGCCATTCCTCACTTGCATTTGCCTGTTGATCCGAACGTTCCCCGTGAGTCGGGATATGACGTGCTTTGAGTATCGTGCATATCTATACTACTATATAGTGTACCAGTTTTGAAAGTTTGATTTCATGCATCAAAATGCATTCCTGGCCGTTCATTGGGCTCCATCTGACGCCTTATAATGCAGGGATTCTGTAAGGGCATATTTATCCCTTAGTAGTTTTGTTGATTGATGACAATGCTTTTGCGGACTAATCATGTGCATTGAGCATTTCAGATATATCATGTCTAGGCACAAGATGATTTGGTGCCCCTCGAAAACTATTGAAGACGGCATTTCTCTACGTTTCTTTTCGGTGGTTTGAGACGTAGGAAAGCCATACTATTAAGAGGGGGTCCGTGTTGGAAAGGTTTGGGTGGAATCAACACGTACACATCTGTTCCTTTTGCGCCGCCTTTCCTTTGGCTCTTTGGAGCATTCTCCATTTCTTCGAATCTCTGCAAAAGGATTGACTTCGAGTGTTGCTGATCAGGGGCATGCGGTACTGCTGCTCCTCAGAGCAGTAGTACCGCAGGACCCTGCGGTAGTACCGGCCTTGGGCGCGGTAGTACCACAGGTGCTCGCGGTAGTACCGCTTCTCTGACGCGGTAGTACCGTGGCCTTAGGTCTGGCTCAGCAGCACAAGCGGAAGTAGGGGCGGATATAATTTTTTACATCCGCGCCCTAGGCGGTAGTACCGCTCCTGGCTTCCGATACTACCGTGTCGGATTTTTGCATGGATCTAAACTCAGCGGAAGTTGCCACGGATGTATTTTTATATGTCCGTAGCTTCCCATATCTGGACTATCCCTGCCTTGCGGGAGTACCGCAAGGGGGAGCGGTAGTACCGCGCCAGCGGTCCTGCCGCCCTCTGCTACGTCACATCAGGGCTGTGTTAGATACTGCTACGTGGGCGGTAGTACTGCAGTGCCTTGTGGTAGTACCGCGTCTCCGGTACGGTAGTACCATGCGTCGCAGGATGAGTTGGTGGATAACAGTTGGATTTCCTCTTCCACTATAAAAGGGAGTCATCTTCTCCGAATTGACTTACCTCTTCCACCCCAAGCTCCATTGTTGCTCTAAGATCCATTTTCGCCCGATCTCTCTCCCTAGGCAATCAAACTTGTTGATCTCCTAGGGATTGGTTGAGAAGGCCTAGATCTACACATCCACCAAGAGATATTTGATTCCCCCACTAATCCCTCGTGGATCTTGTTACTCTTGGGTGTTTGAGCACCCTAGACGGTTGAGGTCATCACGGAGCCATACTCCATTGTGGTGAAGCTTCGTGGTGTTGTTGGCAGCCTCCAATTAACTTGTGGAGATTGCCCCAACCTTGTTGGTAAAGGTTCGGTTGCCGCCTTCAAGGGCACCAATAGTGGAATCACGGCATCTCGTATTGTGTGAGGGCGTGAGGAGAATACAATGGCCCTAGTGGCTTCTTGGGGAGCATTGTGCCTCCACGCCGCTCCAACAGAGACGTACTTCCTCTTAAAGGGAAGGAACTTCAGTAACACATCCTCGTCTTCACCGACTCCACTCTTGGTTATCTCATCCCTTTATTCGTGCAAGCTTATCTTGTGTTACATCCCTTGCTTGCTTGTTTACTTATTGTTGTTACATCATATAGGTTGCTCACCTAGTTGCATATCTAGACAACCTACTTTGATGCAAAGTTTAAATTGGTACAGAAAAGCTAAAAATTGTTAGTTGCCTATTCACCCCCTTCTAGTCAACTATATCGATCATTTCAATTGGTATCAGAGCCTCGTCTGTTTATTAAGGACTTTGCCGTCCGAAGAGTATGGTTGACACCGTAGACGGTGAGGAGGAGCACCCCGGTGTGATTTCGTCCTCGTCTATGGCCGATGGGGGAACCTCGGTCTCATGCGAGGAGCTCAATGTGGCCTTGGACACATTTAAAACCTTCATGACGACCGAGGTCAAAGGCGTGCTTAAGGATTTTCTTGATGGTCTTAAATTGTCCACCGCACCATTGGAAGTGGTTGATCCCACCAACAAGGTGACGGTTGCTAACTCCGACAAGGGGGAAGCTTATAGTGATAAAGTTCCTTTGTCTGGTGGTAAAAGTGGAAATGGCATCTTTGCCCAGGTGGAACCTACACTTACCTATGGAGGACCGATTCCCTCCACTCATTTAAATCATGCCAGTTCTCCTCCTAAGATTGTGAAAATTGAGGATCTTGACGCTTGGGTCTATCGCTTTAAACGTCATTTATATCATGTTAAATACTAACCTTTGGAGAATCATTGAGCAAGGTTTCTATCCACATGACCCAAGCAACTTCACCCCAAGAGAAGCCACAGATCATCAATTCAACGAGAATGCTCTCTTCATCATCCAAGATGCAATCCCTCCCGAAGATATTATGCATCTCCGACCATTCACCATGGCAAAGGAAGCATGGCACCATGTTGTTTCCCTTTACAAGGGAATCGCAAGCATTCAACGCTCCAACTATGAAGTGGTGCAAGATGAAGCCGATGAATTTGCTATGAATGAAGGTGAAGAACCTCGTGATCTCTATCGGAGACTAACCACACTCATGGTCTCACTCCGAGATCATGGGAGCAAGGATATAAATGACAATTGGATCAAGCGGAAATTTCTCAAAGCCATGATGCCTTACCATAAGGCCATGTCCTCCGTCATCCGTCAAAGGCCGGACTTCCACACCTTGTCCTCAAGTGAAGTGTTGGATGAGTTTGTGGCAATGAGTATCTTGGACAAGACTGCCGACAATGCGGTATTGCGTTCTCAAAGAGCAAAGAAGCATAACCTTGCTTTGAAAGCCAAGTCTAGTGTGGAAGAAGAGGAGGAAGAGGAAGAAGAGGAGAGCAACCCCGAGGATACAAAATTTGATTATCATGAGCACATGGCTCTCGCTTCAAGACAATTTTGGAGCAAGAAGAACTCAAGGCCCAACTTCAACAAGAGCAACTCAAGTGGAGCTAAGGGCAAGCAACGTGTGAGGACTTGCTATAATTGTGGCAATGTGAGCCACTTTGTTGCGGAGTGCCCCTATGAGAAGAGGGAAGACAATGGTGGCAAGGTCATCCGGAAGGACAAGGCCAAGTATTTCCCCAACAAGAACCACTTCACCAAGAAGGATCCTCCCAAGGGATTGGTGGCACAAGAAGAGTACAATGAGGATGATGATGATGATGAAGACGATGAGACGGTTTCCATGGCCTCCGTGGCCATTGCGACAACCCCACGGGTGTCCCTCTTCGACTCACCCAATGAGAACATCATCGCCAAGTGCCTCATGGCTAAAGCCACCAACAAGGTAACCCCCAACATCAAAACTACCATCATTACTCATCCTTCTTTGACGGATTACATTGATGAAAGTGGGGGGGGGGGGGGGGGTCCAACGTGGAGGAAAATGAGTTCGAGTCTTTTATGAGTAAGCTTAAGGGTAAATCCAAGAAGCACTTTGTTTCTCTCTTGGAACAACTTGGTGAAGCCAATGACATGATCGAGGACCACGAAGACACCATCTATAATATGGAGGGGCATAGTCGTGACTATACCGATGATATATTGGATCTCTCTAATACTCTTGAGGAAGAGCGTGGTCATCGCTTGGCTCTTGAGGAGTCACACAACGATGACCATGCTAAATTAAAGAAAGATCTTGATCATGCTCTTGTTGTGTCTCGTGTGCTAAATTCCGAGAAGGCCAAACTTGGTGTTGATCTTGCTAGACTCAAGGAGGAGTTTGATATACTTGACAAGGCTCACAAGGCATTGAAGAGTACTCATGCTAATCTTAAAGAGTCTCATGATCAACTCCAAGTGAGGCTAACCAAGGAGAAAGCCACTTTTCCTCATATGGTTTTAATTGATAATGCAAATGATACTAACCCTTGTTGTGAGCATGTGCATCTTGTTGAGGAGACTGCAAAGTTGAAGGAGCAACTTGAGAAAGGCCTTGTGTCATGCATACAAGGTGAGAAGAACCTCAACGATCTTTTGAGCAATCAAAAGGAAGTTGTGGCCAAGGAAGGGATTGGGTTCGCACCCAAGTCCAAGGACAAGAAGAAGAATGACAAGGCCAAACGACCTCCTCCTCTCATGCAAACTTTTGTAAAATAGGGAGAGGGTGCCTCTAAGGAGAAGAAGAACAATGTGAAGGGTGGTGGTGTCAAGAAGGGCAATGCCACCCCTTCCAACAAAGCCGGCGACTTTAACCCTTCCTATGTGTTATGCCATGCTGGTGATGGGCATGTTTATGCTAAATTTGTTGGTTCTCCGTATGAGTACATTGAATGGTCTATTTGGGTTCCTAAGACCTTGTCACTAACATCAAATGACCCATTACAAAATGGGTACCTAAAACCAAGCATTGATCTCTTGTAGGTGTTTGCTTCCGGTGGGGGATCATGGTTGCTCGATAGTGGAGCCACTAATCATATGACCGGAAGCAAGGACTTGGTGGTGGACGTGCAAAATATTCCATCTATGCCCACCAATGTCGAGTGGGGTGATGCCTCATCCTCTAAGGTATTGGGGCTTGGCAAGGTTGTCATTTCTCATGATCTCACGATCGAGAAGGCCATGCTTGTTGAGTCCCTTGCATACAATTTACTTTTTGTTTGTCAACTTGCAATCATGGGCTTTGCCACTTTCTTTGATATTGAAACCGTGGCCCTCTTGTGGAGCAAGACTCTTAAAGTAGCCTTTGTTGGGCATGTGGAGAACGGTCTCTATGTGATTAACTTTTTGGAGCGACCCACTAAGACCGTGATATACCTAACGGCTAAAGTTGACGTGGGATGGCTTTGGCATCGCTGTTTAGTCCATGTCAATATGAGATCTTTGCAAATCCTTCTCAAGGGGGGCATGTCCGTGGACTAACAAATGTTAGTTTTGCCAAAAAACGTGCTTGCAATTCTTGCATTGAAGGAAAGCTACATGAGAAGGCTCACCCTCCCACGACTATCATTTACTCAAAGAGGCCTTTGGAGCTCCTTCACTTGGATCTCTTTGGACCTCCATCCTTTGATAGCCTTGGGGGTAGAAAGTATTGCTTGGTGATTGTGGATGACTATTCAAGATACACTTGGGTGTACTTCCTCAAGAGGAAGAGCGAGACCCAACAAAACGTCATTGACTTTGCAAATGAAGCTCAACGTCAACACAATGGAAAGATCTTGACAATAAGAAGTGGCAACGGCACCGAGTTCAAGAACTACACCTTGGATGAGTTTCTTAGTGATGACGAGATCAAACATCAATATTCCGCACCTTACACCCCTCAACAAAATGGTGTAGCAGAGAGGAAGAACATGACGTTGATGGATGCGACAAGAACCATGATGGCGGAGTTCAAGTCTCCATACAACTTTTGGGCCGAAGCCATCAACACCGCGTGTCATGCATCCAATCGGCTCTACCTCCGCAAAGGCTTGAACAAGACTCCATATGAGATACTCACCGGTAACAAGCCCAACCTAAAGTACTTCCGGGTGTTTGGGTGTAAGTGTTTCATTCTCAAGAAAGGTGTTCGTTTGTCTAAATTTGAGGCTAGAGCTCATGAGGGTATATTTGTTGGTTATGCTACAAACTCTCATGCTTACCGTGTCCTCAATAAGTCCACGGGACTTATTGAGGAGACGTGTAACGTGGAGTTTGATGAGAATAACGGCTCCCAAGTGGAGCAAAGTGGTACTTGTGATGTAGGTGATGAAATTCCTCCCCAAGCCATAATAATAATGGGTGTTGGTTTTATCCTACCCATTGAGGAACCCCTTGTGGCCGAAGGATAAGGACAATGTTCCACTCAAGTGGAACCATCACCAACCCAAGACCCACACACTTCCGAAGAACAAAGTGAAGGCCCTCAACCTCATGAACAAGACTAAGGGCAAGATCAACCTCAAGATGGCGTTGAACCACCAAGTGATGCCCAAGGTCAAGTTCTCTCCTCCGAGCAAGTTCAGGATCAAGAACAAGCTCAAGACGATGCTCAAGATGATCAAGTAACTGCTCCTCAACTCACTCCTGAGGAGGAATTGGAGCGTCGTGCCGCCAAGATTGCATCCAAGCTATCTACCAAGGGTCATCTCATGACAAATGTGCTTGGAAGCATACGAAAGGGGGTAAGCACTAGTAGACAATTGGCAAACTATTGTGAACATCACGCGTTTGTCTCTTGTGTTGAACCCCAAAAGGTCTATGAGGCGCTTGAAGATCCGAATTGGCTTAATGCTATGCATGAAGAACTCAACAACTTCGAGCACAACAAGGTGTGGAGATTGGTGCGAAGGCCGACGGGGAACCATAACGTCATTGGAACCAAGTGGATATTCAAGAACAAGCAAGATGCTCATGGAATTATTGTCCACAACAAGGCTCGCTTGGTAGCTCAAGGCTACTCCCAAGTCAAGGGTATCGACTACGGTGAAACCTTTGCTCCCGTTGCTCGCCTTGAATCTATTTGTTTGTTGATTGCTTATGCTTCTTATCATAACTTCAAGTTACAACAAATGGATGTGAAGAGTGCTTTGCTTAATGGGTCCTATTAATGAGTTGGTGTATGTCAAACAACCCCCCGGGTTCGAGGATCCCTATTTCCCCGATCATGTGTACCAACTTGATAAGGCACTATATGGCCTTAAACAAGCCCCACGTGCGTGGTATGACCACCTTACCGAGTTGTTGCAATATCGTGGGTTTGAAATTGGGAAAATCGACCCCACTCTTTTTACTAAGAAGGTCAAAGGGGAGTTGTTTGTGTGCCAATTATATGTTGATGACATTATCTTTGGTTCTCCTAACGAAGCTTTCAATGGGGAATTTGCCGCTCTCATGACCTCGAAGATCAAGATGTCCATGATGGGAGAGTTGAAGTTCTTTCTCGGGTTCGAAATCAATCAACGAAGAGAAGGAACCTTCATCAACCAAGCCAAATATACTCAAGACATGCTCAAGAGATTCAAGCTAAGTGAAGTCAAGCCGGCTTCCACTCCAATGCCCGTCAAATGCCAACTTGACATAGATCCCTATGGTAAAGCGGTGGTTCAAGCTCCATGATTGGCTCCTTACTTTACCTTTGTGCATCTAGACCGGATATCATGTTAAGTGTGGGAATTTGCGCACGGTTTCAAGCCACACCTAAGGAAAGTCACTTTGTGGCGGTCAAGCGAATATTTCGATATTTGGCTCATACCCCAAACTTTGGCTTATGGTACCCAAGAGGAGCAAACTTCAACCTTGTAGGCTATTCGGACTCCGATTGGGCGGGAGACAAAGTGGATGGGAAGTCAACTTCCGGAGGGTGCCAATTCCTTGGTTGATCTTTGGTGAGTTGGTCTTCCAAGAAGCAAAGTTGTGTGTCTCTCTCGTCCACCAAAGCGTAGTATGTGGCCGCCGGTAGTTGTTGCGCACAACTTCTATGGATGAGGCAAACTTTAAAGGATTACGGTGTCATTTGTGACAAAATGCCTCTTTGCTGTGACAATGAAAGTGCCATCAAGATTTCTCTCAACCCTGTGCAACACTTCAAGACGAAGCATATTGAGATTCGGTATCACTTCATCCGGGATCATATTAGGCGAGGGGAGATCGAGCTCAACTATGTCAACACTCATGATAACCTTGCAGATATCTTCACGAAGCCTTTGGATGAAGCAAGATTTCGCGAGTTAAGGCATGATCTAAATATCATTGATTCGAGCAATGTTGCTTGAACCCTTGCACACCCCACTGTACTCAACGTGTTATCTTGTTTAGGTGTAGGCATGGACATAGGGGGAGTGTTGTTCTCTCAATGAACTCTCCCTCCCCCAATTATGCATAAATTGATCAACTTTTCCACATTCGCCATTCTTGATGGTACTTGTGCTTCAAAGACGAGTTTTGGTCATGGGCCCAAGGATAATTCTTCGCGGTCCCATAGCAATTAACTCAAACATAGGTGGCTCCAGCCACCGCCCTCTCCTTGGAGAGGTTGTGTCTCGCGGTTGGTGCTTGTTGTCTTTTGCCTTCCCTTCTTCATGCCGAGCTTGTGTTTGGGTTGCCTCGTGTGTTAGCTCGTTGGTGTGTCCGTTTGCTTGAAGGTTGCATTGCAAAGGCTGTTTTCCTCTCTTGTTTGTGAAACGTGCATTTTCTTGGGTTCACGGTACTATCGTGGCTTGCCACGGTACTATCGTAGGAGTTGTGCACAGTACTACCGTAATCAGCACGGCAGTAATTTTTTACTGCCGCTGGAAGAGCGGTACTACCGCCCCGCATGCGGTACTTCCGCCCGGGCGGTACTACCATGATGACCCGCGGTACTACCGCACAGTCACGAGCGCGTGGGGGTTAAGAGCAGGCAAGGGAAGTTCCAACTACCCCATACCCATTCAACTCATCTTCCCCATGAAGTCTCTCTCTCTCTCTCTCTCTCTCTCCTGCCCAAGAACGTCGCCGGAGAACCTCGCCGGATCTCCGTCTCTGCCTGCTCTCCTTGCATTCCGTCTGGTGGGATCGTTCCCCACCATGTCCTCTTGCCATGGAACAAGGTTTCTCCCCAAATCCCTCTCTCATTGTCTCATTGTTTTGCCTCTAGGTTTTTGGGGAGATGCATGTTGTTCTTGAGATTTTAGGCCAAATCTTTGCAAGAGTAGGATGTAGGAGAATAGTGATGCGTAGAGATGCTATTTGGTATGTTGCTACTTGGTAGGTTTGATCAAGCGTAGTACCACTCCTTAGGCACGGATGTTCTCAGATCAGTTTTGTTTCAGATCTGAACCCGAGCGGTACTACCGCAACTCTTGAGCGGTACTACCGCTCCAGCCGTGTTCACCTCGTATGGTACTACCACTCCTAAGGAGCGATAATACCGCGCGAGGCGCGGAAGTAAAATTTTACTACCGCTCCAGGCGCGGTACTACCGTGCCATCCCGGCGCGGTACTACCGCAGTTGGAGAAGCAGTACAATTTTAGTTCCGCACACTTGTGCGGTACTACCGTTGAGTCCGAACCTTCCCGATAGCAACTACCCGATGTTATTTCTACTTGTTTCATTTGTTTTGATGTGGTCTTTGCATTGATCCTTCTCGCTTTTCTTGCATGTTCTTCTGTTGTGTGTCATAGGTGGTGGCTCCGGTTCCAATGTCCGTCGTTCGAACCCCGTTCGCGACACGAGCTCGAAGCGTCCGCGCAACCAAGATGAAGCTCCAGAGGGCTCCAATGCCCCCCATCGCAGAACCAAGTCAACCGCAACCAAGCACAAGGAGCCAACAATGAGTATGGATGAGATGCCACTAGCTGAGTTCGTCACTCGAAGGAAAATCAACCCTATGTGAATCCCCGTGCAAACTTCAGAGGGAATGAGTTCTTCTGGACCAAGCAGCAGTATCTTATCTATCTGGATGTGATCAAGGCCAAGCAGAACATCTACGTGGACGTGCACTGGATTGACATGCATCATATGAGGCAGGATAAGAACCGTGCCTATTTTGGTGAGGCTTTGGACCAGGTGGAGCAGTTTGGCATTGAGGACTTGATCACGTTCCACCTGGACTTTGACCCAGAGATTGTGGCTCAGTTCTTTGCCTCGTGATACGTCCATTTTGCATCATGCTTTTATATCGATAATTATTGCATTATGGGCCGTTATTACACATTATGTCACAATACTTATGCCTATTCTCTCTTATTTTACAAGGTTTACATAAAGAGGGAGAATGCCGGCAGCTGGAATTCTAGACTGGAAAATGAGCAAATATTAGAGACCTATTCTGCACAGCTCCAAAAGTCCCAAAACTTCACGGAAGTTATTTCCACAATATATAAAAAATACTGAGTGCAAGAAGTACCGGAGGGGGGCACTCACCAGCCACGAGGATGGGGGGCGCGCCCCCTGCCTCGTGGGCCCCCTGGTGGCCCTCCGATGCCCATCTTCTGCTATATGGAGTCTTTCGTTTAGAAAAAATCACAAGCAAGATTTCGGTACGAGACTCCGCCGCCACGAGGCGGAACCTTGGCAGAACCAATCTAGGGCTCTGGCGGAGCTGTTCTGCCGGGGAAACTTCCCTCTGGGAGGGGGAAATCATCGTCATCGTCATCACCAACGCTCCTCTCATCGGGAGGGGGCCAATCTCCATCAACATCTTCACCAGCACCATCTCATCTCAAACCCTAGTTCATCTCCTGTATCCAATCTTTATATCCAAACCTCAGATTGGTACCTGTGGGTTGCTAGTAGTGTTGATTACTCCTTGTAGTTGATGCTAGTTGGTTTACTTGGTGGAAGATCATATGTTCAGATCCATTATGCATATTAATACCCCTCTGATTATGAACATGAATATGCTTTGTGAGTAGTTACGTTTTTTCCCGAGGACATGGGAGAAGTCTTGCTATTAGTGGGATGCTTGTCCAAGTAAGGGCAGTACCCAAGCATAAGTGGAATGCTTGTCCAAGTAAGGGCAGTACCCAAGCACCGGTCCACCCACATATCAAATTATCAAAGTACCGAACGCGAATCATATGATCGTGATGAAAACTAGCTTGACGATAATTCCCATGTGTCCTCGGGAGCGCTTTCCTTCATATAAGAGTTTTTCTAGGCTTGTCCTTTGCTACAAAAAGGATTGGTCCATCTTGCTGCACCTTATTTACTTTTATTACTTGCTACTCGTTACAAATTATCTTATCACAAAACTATCTGTTACCGATAATTTCAGTGCTTGTAGAGAATACCTTGCTGAAAACCGCTTATCATTTCCTTCTGCTCCTCGTTGGGTTCGACAGTCTTACTTATCGAAAGGAATACGATAGATCCCCTATACTTGTGGGTCATCAAGACTTTTCTGGCGCTGTTGCCGGGGAGTGAAGCGCCTTTGGTCGGTGGAATTTGGTAAGGAAAAAATTATATAGTGTGCTAAAATTTACTGACACTTGTTACTATGGAAAGTAATCCTTTGAGGGACTTGTTCGGGGTATCTTCACCCCGACCGGTAGAGAAAATATTTGCTCCTCAACCTACTGAACCTACTGAAATGAAAATGTTTACTTTGAAATTCCTTCGGGTATGATAGAGAAACTGCTAGCTAATCCTTTTGCAGGAGATGGAACATTGCATCCCGATTTACACTTAATCTATGTGGATGAAGTTTGTGGATTATTTAAGCTTGCAGGTATGCCCAATGATGTTATCAAGAAGAAGGTCTTCCCTTTATCTTTGAAGAGAGATGCATTGACATGGTATAGGCTATGTGATGATATGGGATCATCGGACTACAAACGGTTGAAATTGGAATTCCATCAGAAGTTTTATCCTATGCATCTTGTTCATCGTGATCGTAATTATATATATATAATTTTTGGCCTTGCGAAGGAGAAAGCATCGCTCAAGCTTGGGGGAGGCTTAAGTCAATTTTATATTCATGCCCCAATCATGAGCTCTCAAGAGAAATGATTATTCAAAAAATTTATGCTCGGCTTTCTGACAACAATCGCTACATGCTCGATACTTCTTGTACTGGTTCCTTTATGATGAAGACTATTGAATTCAAATGGAATTTATTGGAGAGAATTAAATGCAACTCTGAAAATTGGGATCTTGACGAAGGTAAGGAGTTAGGTATAACACCTAAGTTTGATTGTGTTAAATCTTTTATGGATACTGATGTTTTCTGTAAATTTAGCACTAAATATGGACTTGACTCTGAGATAGTAGCTTTTTTTTGTGAATTTTTTGCTACTCATGTTGATCTCCCTAAGGAGAAGTGGTTTAAATGTAATCCTCCCATTGAAGTAAAAGTAGTTGCACCTATTAAAGTTGAAGAAAAGACCATCACTTATAATCATCCTATTGTTCCTACTGCTTATGTTGAGAAACCACCTTTCCCTGTTAGAATTAAGCATCATGCTAAAGCTTCAACTGTAGTCAACAAGAGTAATATTAAGACACATACACCCCCTGAGCAAATTAAAGTTGAACCTAATATTGCTATGGTTAAAGATCTCTTGGCTGATAATATCGATGGGCATGTTATTTATTTCTGCGATGAAGCTGCTAGAATTGCTAGACCTGATACTAGAAATAAGCATAGACCTGTTGTAGGCATGCCTGTTATTTCTGTTAAAATAGGAGATCATTGTTATCATGTGTCGGTGTCAAAACCGGCGGATCTTGGGTAGGGGGTCCCGAACTGTGCGTCTAGGCCGGATGGTAACAGGAGGCAAGGGACACGAAGTTTTACCCAGGTTCGGGCCCTCTTGATGGAGGTAAAACCCTACGTCCTGCTTGATTAATATTGAAGATATGGGTGTTACAAGAGTGGATCTACCACGAGATCAGAGAGGCTAAACCCTAGAAGCTAGCCTACGGTATGATTGTATGTTGTGGTTGTTGTCCTACGGACTAAAACCCTCCGGTTTATATAGACACCGGAGAGGGTTAGGGTTACACAAGGTCGGTTACAAAGGAGGAGATATCCATATACGTATTGCCTAGCTTGCCTTCCACGCCAAGTAGAGTCCCATCCGGACACGAGACGAAGTCTTCAATCTTGTATCTTCATAGTCTAACAGTCCGGCCAATGGAGATAGTCCGGCTGTCCGGAGACCCCCTAATCCAGGACTCCCTCAGTAGCCCCCGAACCAGGCTTCAATGACGACGAGTCCGGCGCGCAGTATTATCCTCGGCATTGCAAGGTGGGTTCCTCTTCAAATTCTGTGTACCTGTCGAAATAATGTCCGGTTCCTTGTGATGGTTTGTACTTCTTGGCTTCTACGCCCAATAATGGCTACTTTCCACGTGTCGAGCGAATGTGAAGAGCCAGGGTGTTTTCACATTTACCCCCTAGCTATGTAAATGAGCCGTCTATTTAAAAAGACGAGGATTCAGATCCAAATCACATCATCCTCCCTTGCTGAGTCTTCATCAGAGCGTACCCGACAGAGATCCATTCCACCATGGCCGGTCGACGTAGCTCCTCCTCTCGCACCCCTAGTTCCAATCCTGGAGATTGGGAGAGATGTTCCATCCCACACAACAAATTGGTGATGCTTCAATCCAAGGGATTTCTTCCCCCAGCGTACCTGGTCCCGGATCGAGCCGGGCTTGCCACTTATAATGGCGGAGAGCAAGCGGAGAGCCATCCCAATCCCTCCAAGGGAGAGCGGGTATGCCTTGTCCCTTATCTGGTAAGAGGGATCGGATTCCCATTCCATCCGTTTCTCCAAGGGCTTCTGGAGTTCTATGGCCTCCAGCTACACAACCTCACGCCTGCCTCTCTGCGGCATATCGCGGGATTCGTACCCCTTTGCGAGTTATTTTTGGGCTGTGAGGCTCATTTCGCTCTATGGAAGAAGCTGTTCTGCCTGGTGCCCCGTTCTAAGAAGGGATCAATATATCAAGTGGGCGGAGCCGAAGTGTGGCGTATCGCCGGGACCGGATACCTATTCGGGACCCCAAAGAAGACGTCTGAAGACTGGCCTTCAGAATGGTTTTATATAGAAGATGTCCCCCTTCCGGACCCTATTCGGATCGACCTTCCTGAGTTTGACAACGCCCCTTTGAAGAAGCGCCAGAGCTGGCGTCCACGGAGCCCCCTGGAGGAAGACGACCGGGACATTCTTTATCTGATGAGCCGGATAAGCTCTTTAGCTCGATCCGGATTGACCATGATCGAGGTCATGGCTATATGCATTATGCGGGGGGTGCAGCTACTCCAGTATAGAGGCCACCCCATGTGGGATTTCAACAGGGAGGATGACGCCACCCGCCACGACCGCAAAGGGCCGGGATCGGCTGCTGATCTAATAAAGATCTTGTCCACTTTGTACAAGGGAGAAGAGGAGGAATTCCTCTGTCAACCCACAGGGCGGATTCTCAATGTACAATCCTCCGAGCTGGGTAAGCAGAGATTTTTCTCGCCCATCCGTTTTCTATTCCCGTAGTTTAAGTATTCATTCTAGCGATTTCATCACAGGAGCTGCGCCAGGCATTAAAGGAGATAAACAACCCTCCCCCACAGCCCGAGGACCCTGGACGGTCCCTTGACCCGGCCTCCCAGGAGGATCCGGACATATCCGTGGAGCTGATCGACGAGGTATTTTACCAAGGGAGTAATGACATTACCTTGGTGGCCATTACGGCCGATTACCCTGGGCTAGTTCCAGCCTCACAGGTGACTGAGACCGAAATGCCAACACTTAAAAAGGGATCCGTCCTTGTGCTCTTTTTATTGCCGCATAACAGCCATGTTTTGCAGGGGAGGTCCTCGGGGCAGAAGGCCGAGCCTGTGGCAACTAGCCAACAAGGGGCCGCTAGGCCAGGCAGGCTGAAAAGATCTGCAGTCTGGATTGAGGCACCGGCGCAGAGGTATGGCGCGCCGTCTTTATTACAAGACATCATTTACAGAGGCATACTAATGCCCATGCCTTCTTTTCAGGAAAAAGAGCGCTCGCCGGACTATACCCGAAGAGGCTACCAATCGCGCCTCCACAAGCCAGGCTCCAAGGCCGGACTCAGAGGTGGGAACGGGTACAAGGCGTGCGCCGGGTGCTGCTCCGACAGAGGATATGGATAGACTGTCCGCCACCCATTCCAAGGTGGAAAGTGCCATGAACCACAGGCGTCGCCGGACTGTTCTTCGTGACGCTTGTTTCTCCCCAGAGGCATTGGATGCCTTCAACTCGGGAGACGCGCACCTCCGTCCGCTCAAGATGGTCTAGCCAGAGCCACGGAGCAGTATGTAAAAGACATACGGGTGAGAAAATTTGATGATTATATATATCAGTAGCCCCTGAGACTTGAAATAGTTAGGATAACTGATTTAAGGATCATTTCTTATGTAGGTTCTTACAGAAAAGAATACTCAACTGTCCCAGGAGCTGGAAGAGTGCAAAGCCCAACTTCAGGCCGCACTGTCCACCGCAGGGGAGCCCAAAGAGACCCCCGCTGGTAACATATCCGTCAAATGATAAGTATCATATTAGAGTGCGGCTTTATATGCAAATCTGACAAAAAAAATGCAGATGACGCTGGAGTGAATCCAGATAAGCAACAACTCAAACGCCAGCTGAAGGCTGGTGAGAGCGTGCTTACAAGGGTGAGGCAGGAGAAGAATGATCTCCAAGATGCCAACACCAAGCTGGGCGTGGAACGGAAAGATGTTCGTGCCCAACTGTCGGACTCTGTTAAGGAGAATCGACGGCTTCAGCACGACATATTTAGTAAGTTCTTGAATGAACTTAAAAAGAGTTCGGCGGGGAAGCTGGCTGACAGGGTTATGTCTGTAGGTATGTTAACAGGTCGTCCGCCCGAGGAGATGCCTAGTTCGACGGGTGATCTTCTTCCCGAGCTTGCACAGTTGCACGAACGAGTTCAGCAGGTGATGCAAGGCATTGCCCAGGCCTTGTGGCCGTCCGTCTCCCTACCCGAAGGCCTTGGAGAGCTTGCAGAGAAGCTGAAGGGAGCACGGCGGCGCTTTCGATTATGGAAGATATCGGCCTGCCGTCAGGGCGCCAGGGAAGCTTGGGCGATGGTGAAGACACGGTACACGAAGGCTGACCCGAACCACATGGCCGAAGTCGGACCTGTGGGGCCTGATGGCAAGGAGATCCCTGTAAATTTAGTGTACGGCCAAGTAGAATTGGCCGCAAAGTATTCCCAATAGGACTGTAGACTAGACAGCCTATTGGATGGCATTGAAGAGGAATTCAACCAGTCAAATTGACTATGTAATTGTAAAGTGACATATATGATGCCTTCTAGCCGGATTGTAGAACGTTTGTCGTGGCTGACCTTTTCGCTTCAACCTCGGGACCCAACAGTCCGGAGTGTATCCGAATACCCTCTCGGTTATATAAGAACCGGGGCATGCGTGGAGACTAGGCGTAGGGGTCATTAGTGCTTTATCAGACAAGTGCCCAACTAGTTATGTTATATTACATGGGTAGTAAGAAACATCTTCCAGAGAGAATAGTTCCGTTAAGGGTTCCTTTCCCTAGGTAGGCATGCCCTAAAGTGCATGTCCGGACTGCGACAAGAAGCGCAGTAAAAACGTCTGGGGGCCGATATGGTTAATAAATAAAAGTCATCTTTTGTTCACCGACCGAATATTCTCTTAAGAACGCTAGCTTTCGGCTTCACCCAGTCTAAGGTACACGTCTGGCTGACCCGACGGTAACAATCGCAAAGGTGCTCCCCTTATGCCCTAGCCGAATTAACGGGAACGTAGGGCATAAATACAAGAGCCAGGCAACCCAGCTTGGCCAAAACTTAAGTCATATCGATGCATATAATGGTGAAAAAAGTTACATGCGGAAGTATAACGCATGTGTTGGGCGTGATGCTAGGTAAATAATTTAAGCTTCTGTGAAAGAAGCCCCCAGGTGTAGATAGTGCGGCTAGCACCTCTGTAGTGTACAAGTGAGGCACAAGGTGACCCTTGAAGGCCTAGAGGAATAAAAGAAAGAAAGGGAAACAAGACAGACGACACATATGCAGAAAATGGACAAAGGGAAGGGACTAACATAAAGTCCAGTGCTAGGCATAGAATCTTTCGAGCCTGACTACGTTCCATGGGTTCGGCTCGAGTCGAGTAGTCGATGCATCCCGCAGTTGGTACGCTCCGCCAGTCAGAACTTGGTCGATGACGAAGGGACCTTCCCATTTGGGCTCTAGCTTGTTCTTTTTCTTATCCGACAGCCGGAGAACTAGTTCGCCAACGTTATAAGTTTTGGCTCGTACTTCTCTGCTTTGGTATCTGCGGGCCTATTGCTGGTAGAATGCGGAACGGGCTTTGGCTATGTCGCGCTCTTCCTCCAAGGTGTCCAGACTGTCCTGCCGATCGAGCTCGGCTTCTCTTTCTTCGTACATGCGCACTCGAGCTGAGTCATGAATTATGTCACAGGGCATGACTGCCTCTGCGCCATACACAATAAAAAATGGTGTGTATCTGGTACTACGATTCGACGTGGTCCGCAACCCCCAGAGTACGGAGTCGAGCTCCTCTACCCAGTGCGTGCCAGACTCTGTTAAGGAGCGCACTAGTCTGGGTTTAATGCCGCTCATTATAAGACCATTTGCTCGTTCGACTTGACCGTTGGTTTGTGGATGGTAGACTGAAGCATAATCGAGCTTGATGCCCATTTTGCTGCACCAGAGTTTTACCTCGTTGGCCATGAAGTTCGTGTCGTTATCAGTGATGATGCTGTGGGGGACACCGTAGCGATGTACAACCCCGGATATGAAATCTATCACCGGTCCGGATTCGGCTGTTTTAACCGGTTTGGCCTCTATCCATTTGGTGAATTTATCCACCATGACCAATAAGTATTTTTTCTTGTGGGTTCCACCTTTAAGGGGTCCAACCATGTCAAGCCCCCAGACCGCAAAGGGCCATGTAATGGGGATTGTTCGGAGGGCGGTGGGTGGCATATGGCTTTGATTTGCAAAGAGCTGGCAACCGGCGCGGCGCTGGACTAAGTCCTGTGCGTCTGCCCGGGCCATTGGCCAATAGAATCCTGTACGGAAGGCCTTGCTCACAAGAGCCCGGGCTGCGGCGTGATGACCGCCGAGTCCGGCATGAATTTCTGCCAAAAGGTTCCATCCTTCCTCTTCGGAGATGCACCGTTGAAGGACTCCAGTAGCGCCTTTTTTCTACAATTCTCCCTTGTGGACCCTGTAGGCCTTTGATCGCCGCACTATGCAGTGTGCCTCATTTCGGTCCTCCGGGAGTTCCTGTCTAGTTAAGTAGGCCAGGAATGGTTATGTCCACGGGGCAATAATAGCCATTATTTCATGGGCTGATTGTGTTATTTCGGTGGCGGAGCCTCCGATTGTGTCAGAGAGTTCGGTATCGGGTATTTTGGCCGGGTTCGGACTATTGTTACCGGTGTCCCCTTCCCATGCTACGGATGGCTTGAAAAGCCTTTCCAGAAAAATGTTGGGAGGGACCGCGTCGTGTTTTGCGCCAATGCGGGCGAGGATATCCGCCGCCTGATTGTTTTCCCGAGCCACATGGTGAAATTCGAGCCCCTCGAACCGGGCTGACATTTTTAGGACGGCATTGCGATAAGCGGCCATTTTTGGATCCTTGGCATCAAAGTCTCCATTTATTGGGGATATTGCATGGTTTGAATCCCTGCGCACCTCTAGGCATTGAATGCCCATGGATACTGCCATCCGGAGACCATGTAGAAGGGCCTCGTATTCGGCTACATTGTTGGAGTCCGTATACATTATCTGTAATACGTATTGAACGGTGTCTCCTGTTGGGGACGTCAAAACGACGCCAGCCCCCAGACCAGCCAACATTTTGGAGCCGTCGAAGTGCATGATCCAGTTTGAATATGTGCCGCACTCTTTAGGGAGTTCGGCTTCCGTCCATTCAGCGACGAAGTCAGCCAAAACTTGCGATTTCATCGCTCACCGTGGCTTGTAAGTTATGTCGAACGGGAGGAGCTCAGTGGCCCATTTGACAATCCGACCCGTCGCGTCGCGGTTGTTTATAATATCGTTAAGTGGCACTTCCAAGGCTACCGTTATCGAGCACTCTTGAAAGTAGTGTCACAGCTTCCGGGATGCCATAAATACCCCGTACGCTATCTTTTGATAATGCGGGTACTGCGATTTGCATGGAGTAAGGACGGTGGACACGTAGTAAACCGGCTTTTGAATAAGAAATTTGTGTCCATCCACTTCTTGCTCGACGACAAGCACTGCGCTTACCACTTGATGAGTTGCCGCAATGTATAATAGCATTGGTTCGCCAGTGTTTGGCGTGGCCAGGACTGGGTTTGTTGCCAACATGGATTTTATTTCGTTGAGTCCGGCCGTGGCGGCGTCCGTCCACTCGAAGTGTTCGATGTGCCGGAGGAGGCGATAAAGGGGTAATGCCTTTTCTCCCAAGCGGGAGATAAAGTGGCTTAGAGCCGCCACACATCCAGTTAGTTTTTGTATTTTTTTGAGGTCTGTTGGGGTAGCCAACTATGACAACGCTCGGATTTTGGCCGGATTAGCTTCAATACCTCTACTGGAGACAATGAATCCCAGGAGCTTTCCTGCTGGTACGCCAAAGACGCATTTTTCCGGATTGAGCTTGATGTCATATGTTCGGAGGTTGTCGAATGTGAGCCTCAAGTCGTCTACTAGAGTTTCAACATGCTTGGTTTTAATGACCACGTCATCCACGTATGCCTCCACTATTTTGCCGATCTGGTTTGCCAGGCATGTCTGAATCATGCGCTGATACGTTGCACCGGTGTTTTTTAGCCCGAAGGGCATTGTGTTGAAGCAGAATGGGCCGTATGGTGTGATGAATGCCGTTGCGGCTTGGTCTGGCTCTGCCATTTTGATTTGGTGGTAGCCGGAGTATGTGTCGAGGAAACACAATGAATCGTGTCCTGCGGCAGCATCGATGATTTGATCGATGCGGGGGAGGGGGAAGGGATCCTTTGGGCAGGCCTTGTTAAGGTCCTTAAAATCGACGCACAAGCGCCAGGATTTGTCCTTCTTTGGTACCATCACCAGGTTTGCTAGCCAGTACGGATGTTTTATGTCTCTGATGAATCCGGCCTCCAATAGCTTGGCTAGTTCCTCTCCCATGGCTTGTCTTTTGGGCTCGGAGAAACGTCGAAGAGCCTGCTTGACTGGCTTGAATCCTTTTAGGATATTTAGGCTGTGTTCAGCCAGCCTGCGTGGGATTCCTGGCATGTCTGAAGGGTGCCAGGCAAAAATGTCCCAGTTCTCGCGTAGGAACTCTCGCAGTGCGGCGTCAACACCAGGGTTTAATTGTGCCCCGATAGATGCTGTTTTTGTAGGGTCCGTTGGATGGACTTGGAATTTGACTATTTCGTCCGCCGGCTTAAAGGACGTGGACTTGGATCTTTTATCGAGTATCACGTTGTCCCTATTCATAGTGGAACGCAGCGCAGTTAGTTCTTCGGCCGCTAGGGCTTCGGATAGTGCCTCAAGGGCCAGTGCAGCTGTCTTATTTTCGGCGCAGAGTGCTATGTCCGGATCACTAACAAGAGTGATGATTCCTTTGGGCCCGGGCATTTTTAGCTTCATGTACCCGTAATGGGGTATGGCTTGGAAGATTGTAAACGCCTCCCGCCCTAATAGAGCGTGGTATCCGCTGCTGAACGGGGCCACTTGGAATGTAATTTCTTCGGACCTGTAATTATCCCGCGTGCTGAATACCACGTCTAGTGTGATTTTTCCGGCGCAGCGTGCTTCCCGACTGGGGATGATTCCTCTAAAGGTTGTGCTGCTTTGCTTAATACAGCTCTAGTCTATTTCCATCCTTTGAAGAGTTTCCTCATAGATGAGGTTTAATTCGCTGCTGCCGTCCATGAGTACCTTGGTGAGTCGAAAGCCGTCCACGATTGGACTGAGGACCAGTGCGGCTGGTACTCGGGCTGTTTGGAATTTAGGTTCATCACTGGCATTGAAGGTAATAGCCGTGTCGCTCCAAGGATTTGTTTCTGCTATGTGGCAGATTTTGGACGTGCTGCGGAGTGTTCGCTTCCGTCTTTTATTTGACACGAAGGTCTCGAAGACCGTTAAGACCGTACTGTTGTCCTCGGGGTGGTGCTCTGCAGTTTTTGGGAGGAGTAGATCCTCACCACTTTTGGCCACCTTCCGGAGTATCTAGCATGCTCTAAGGCTGTGCGTTGGTATCGCATCCGTTGTACTATGAATTTTGCAGGGTTCGTTGAGCCATCCCTCCAGTATGGTTCCTTGCCCCTTAGAGGGCTTTTGCTTTTTGGTAGTTAACCCAGATGTATTCTGATAATGCACCCTTTTATTTCGGACTGGGTTTGTATTCCGGGCCGGATTATCCCAAAATTTTATTTCGGTTTTCCAGGCGCTTTCCATCGCACAGTACTTTTGTACTATGGACACCAAGTCGGCAAAGCGTGTAATTTCACGGCGACTTATGGCGTTGAGGATTCCCTTGTCCATGCAATTATTGCAGAAGAGTGAAATTGCGTCTTCCTCGTGGCAGTCCTTTATCCTGTTCTTGACCAGGAGGAATCTAGCCCAGTAATGGTGTACTATTTCTGCGGGCTCTTGCCTAATTTGGGATAGATCGCGTATGTTTGGGGGGGGGGGTGGGTGGGATTGAATCCGAATCCTCACCCAATCTGAGGCTCAGTGTCCAAGGAGTTTCCAAACTCGAAAGTTTGGATTCTTGGATGTTTTCCGGTAAATCTGGCCCACTGCCTGATTCTGGGTTCAGGCTTTGAGTGACATCCTCCCCTCCGCGGGTATCCGGCTTGGAGGGATCGGGAATCCGGACGTAGCTAGTCCTTAAGATAGATGAAGTTTTCCCGCATTGTTCTTCCACCACTGCAACGTGATGGGTGACCTGGGGAGAGTTAATTTCTCTTAGATTGGGTTTAGGCCCAATCTGATCGTAGTCTGTAGCGACTCCCAGGGCGGCGATACGATCCAAGAGCTCATTCAGGGAAGAGAGCTCCATTGGATCTAACTGCTCGACGAGTTCCGAGTTGATGTGAAGATTGCTTTTGATGACCCGAGAAGTCATCGTCGGTGTAGCGGCCGAACAGGCGGTCATAAGAAAACCACCAAGCCGAAGAGTTTGGCCGATAGCCAGGGCTCCCTCAGCGATAGTGCCGTCTTTAAAGACGGGACGAGACATCCTTCCTTGTGGCGACGGCACAGCGGAACTCTCAATGAAAGCACCAATGTCGGTGTCAAAACCGACGGATCTCGGGTAGGGGATCCCGAACTGTGCGTCTAGGCCGGATGCTAATAGGAGGCAAGGGACACGAAGTTTTACCCAGGTTCGGGCCCTCTTGATGGAGGTAAAACCCTACGTCCTGCTTGATTAATATTGAAGATATGGGTGTTACAAGAGTGGATCTACCATGAGATCAGAGAGGCTAAACCCTAGAAGCTAGCCTACGGTATGATTGTATGTTGTGGTTGTTGTCCTACGGACTAAAACCCGCCAGTTTATATAGACACCGGAGAGGGTTAGGGTTACACAAGGTCGGTTACAAAGGAGGAGATATCCATATACGTATTGCCTAGCTTGCCTTCCACGCCAAGTAGAGTCCCATCCAGACACGAGACGAAGTCTTCAATCTTGTATCTTCATAGTCTAACAGTCCGGCCAATGGAGATAGTCCGACTGTCCGGAGACCCCCTAATCCAGGACTCCCTCATCATGGCTTATGTGATAGGGGTGCTAGTGCTAGTGCAATACCTCATTCCTTATATGAAGAAATTATGCATGATATTGCACCTGCCGGGATAGAAGAAATCGATGTTACCATTAAGCTCGCCAATAGAGATACTATTTCACCAGTTGGGATTGTTAGAGATGTTGAAATCTTGTGTGGGAAGGCTAAATATCCTGCTGATTTCCTTGTTCTTGGTTCCCCTCAAGATAGCTTTTGTCCCATTATATTTGGTAGACCCTTCTTGAATACTGTTAATGCTAAGATAGATTGCAAGAGGGATGTTGTTACTATTGGTTTGGGTGATATGTCTCATGAGTTTAATTTTTCTAAATTTCGTAGACAACCCCGTGATGAAGAATTGCCTAGTAAAGATGAAATTATTGGCCTTGCTTCTATTGTCATGCCTCCTACTGATCCTTTAGAACAATATTGGCTAGACCATGAAAATGATATGTTTATGAATGAAAGAAGGGAAATAGATGAAGTATTCTTTAAACAGGGACCTATTCTGAAACACAACTTGCCTGTTGAAATCCTAGGGGATCCTCCTCCACCCAAGGGTGATCCTGTGTTTGAGCTTAAACCATTGCATGATACTCTTAAATATGCTTATCTTGATGAAAAGAAGATATATCCTGTTAATATTAGTGCTAACCTTTCAGAGAAGGAGGAAGAAAGATTATTGAAAACTCTGAAGAAGCACCGTGCTGCTATTTGATATACTCTTGATGATCTTAAGGGCATTAGTCCCACTCTATGTCAACACAGAATAAATTTGGAGAAAGATGCCAAACCAGTTATTGATCACCAACGACGGCTGAATCCTAAGATGAAAGAAGTGGTAAGGAAAAAAAATACTAAAGCTCCTTGATGCAGGTATAATTTATCCCGTTGCTGACAGTCAGTGGGTAAGTCCTGTCCATTGTGTCCCTAAGAAGGGAGGTATTACTGTTGTTCCTAATGAGAAAGATGAATTGATTCCGCAGAGAACTATTACTGGTTATAGGATGGTAATTGATTTCCGCAAATTAAATAAGGCTACTAAAAAAGATAATTACCCCATACCTTTTATTGATCAAATGCTAGAGAGATTATCCAAACACACACATTTTTGCTTTCTAGATGGTTACTCTGGTTTCTCTCAAATACCTGTGTCAGCTGAGGATCAAGAAAAGACTACCTTTACTTGCCCTTTCGGTACTTTTTCTTATAGACGTATGCCTTTTGGTTTATGTAATGCACCTGCTACCTTTCAAAGATGCATGATGGCTATTTCCCCGACTTTTGTGAAAAGATTTGCGAGGTATTCATGGATGATTTCTCCGTTTATGGATCCTCTTTTGATGATTGCTTGAGCAACCTTGATCGAGTTTTGTAGCAATGTGAAGAAACTAATCTTGTTCTGAATTGGGAGAAATGCCACTTTATGGTTAATGAAGGTATTGTCTTGGGGCATAAAATTTCTGAAAGAGGTATTGAAGTGGATAAAGCTAAAGTTGATGCTATTGAAAAGATGCCGTGTCCCAAGGACATCAAAGGTATAAGAAGTTTCCTTGGTCATGCTGGTTTTTATAGGAGGTTCATTAAGGACTTCTCAAAAATTTCTCAGCCTCTGACTAATCTATTACAAAAAGAAATTCCTTTTGTCTTTGATGATGATTGTGTAGAAGCATTTGAAATACTTAAGAAAGCATTGATTTCTGCACGTGTTGTTCAGCCACCTGATTGGAATGTACCCTTTGAAATTATGTGTGATGCTAGTGATTATGCTGTAGGTGTTGTTCTAGGGCAAAGAGTTGATAAGAAACTAAATGTCATTCAATATGTTAGTAAAACTCTAGACAATGCCCAGAGAGATTATGCTACTACTGAAAAAGAATTTTTAGCAGTTGTATTTGCTTGTGATAAGTTCAGACCTTATATTGTTGATTCTAAAGTAACTATTCACACTGATCATGCTGCTATTAAATACCTTATGGAAAAGAAAGATGCTAAACCTAGACTTATTAGGTGGGTTCTCTTGCTACAAGAATTTGATTTGCATATTATTGATAGAAAAGGGAGCTGAGAACCCCGTTGCAGACAACTTGTCTAGGTTAGAGAATGTTCTTGATGACCCACTACCTATTGATGATAGCTTTCCCGATGAACAATTAAATGTCATAAATGCTTCTCGTACTGCTCCATGGTATGCTGATTATGCTAATTATATTGTTGCTAAGTTTATACCACCTAGTTTCACATACTAGCAAAAGGAAAAGTTCTTCTATGATTTAAGACATTACTTTTGGGATGACCCACATATTTATAAAGAAGGAGCAGATAGTATTATTAGACTTTGTGTACCCGAGCATGAACAGGAACAGATTCTATGCAAGTGCCACTCCGAGGCTTATGGAGGACACCATGCTGGAGATAGAACTGCACACAAGGTATTACAATCTGGTTTTATTGGCCTACTCTCTTCAAGGATGCTTGATACGTCTCCGTCATATCTACTTTTCCAAACACTTTTGCCCTTGTTTTGGACTCTATCTTGTATGATTTGAATGGAACTAACCCGGACTGACGCTGTTTTCAGCAGAATTACCATGATGTTGTTTTATGTGCAGAAAACAAATATTCTCGGAATGACCTGAAACTCCACGGGAGGTCTTAGAAAAAACAATAAAAAATCCTCGCCAAATATGAAGACCAGGGGGCCCACACCCTTTCCATGAGGGTGGGGGGCGCCCCCCTAAGGGCGCGCCCCCTACCTCGTGGGCCCCCTGTTGACCCTCCGACGCCAACTCCAACTCTATATATTTGCTTTCGGAGAGAAAAAAATCAGAGAGAAGAAATCATCACGTTTTATGATACAGAGCCGCCACCAAGCCCTAAAACCTCTCGGGAGGGCTGATCTGGAGTCCGTTCGGGGCTCCGGAGAGGGGGATTCGTCGCCGTCGTCATCATCAACCATCCTCCATCACCAATTCAATGATGCTCACCACCGTGCGTGAGTAATTGCATCGTAGGCTTGCTGGACGGTGATGGGTTGGATGAGATTTATCATGTAATCGAGTTAGTTTTGTTAGGGTTTGATCCCTAGTATCCATTATGTTCTGAGATTGATGTTGCTATGACTTTGCTATGCTTAATGCTTGTCACTAGGGCCTGAGTGCCATGATTTCAGATCTGAACCTATTATGTTTTCATCAATATATGAGAGTTCTAGATCCTATCTTGCAAGTCTATAGTCACCTACTATGTGTTATGATCCGGCAACCCCGAAGTGACAATAATCGGGACCACTCCCGGTGATGACCATAGTTTGAGGAGTTCATGTATTCACTATGTGCTAATGCTTTGTTCCAATTCTCTATTAAAAGGAGGCCTTAATATCCCTTAGTTTCCAATAGGACCCCGCTGCCACGGGAGGGTAGGACAAAAGATGTCATGGAAGTTCTTTTCCATAAGCACGTATGACTATATACGGAATACATGCCTACATTACATCGACGAACTGGAGCTAGTTCTGTGTCACCCTATGTTATGATTGTTACATGATGAACCGCATCCGGCATAATTATCCATCACTGATCCGGTGCCTACGAGTTTTCTATATACTGGTTTACGCTTATTTACTTCTCCGTTGCTACTGTTACAATCACTACAAAATACCAAAAACATCACTTTTGCTGTCTTTACTTTTGTTGCCGTTACCACTACTATCATATTGCTTTGCTACTAAACACTTTGCTGCAGATACTAAGTTTCCAGGTGTGGTTGAATTGACAACTCAGCTGCTAATACTTGAGAATATTCTTTGGCTCCCCTTGTGTCAAATCAATAAATTTGGGTTGAATACTTTACCCTCGAAAGCTATTGCGATCCCCTATACTTGTGGGTTATCAAGACTAATTTCCGGCGCCGTTGCCGGGGAGCATAGCTCTATTCTTTGAGTCACTTGGGATTTATATCTGTTGGACACTATGAAGAACTTCAGAGATCCAAAAACCAAGATTTATCCCTCAACTACGAGGGGAGGTAAGGAACTGCCATCTAGCTCTGCACTTGATTCACCTTCTGATATGAGTAAGTTTGCGACACCTACATCTGCTTCTGCTATTCGTTCTGATATGTCGCATGTTATTGATGATGCCACTTCTGCTATGCATGATACTTATGATGAAACTGCTTCTATGCCTGATACTACTGTGCCACTTAGTGATTTTCTAGAAGAACAAATTGCTAGGGTTAGAGAAAAAGAAATTATTGAATCTGAATACGATGATGATAGTGATGATGAAAATATGCCTGTTATTCCTGAGGGTTATTTATTTGATCAAGATGCTTCTTTAGCTACTTTAGCTTGCAGAGATAGATATGAGCTTAAGAGGTTATTAATTAAATGGAACAAAGAATCCCTTAGAGATAAAATGAAACCTGGCCCTGCTTTTGCTACTTCACCTATATGTGTTCCTGATAAAGATTATGAATTCTCTGTTGATCCTGATATAATTACTTTGGTTGAATCTGATCCGTTTTATGGCTATGAATCTGAAACTGTTGTGGCACATCTTACTAAGTTAAATGATATAGCTGCCCTGTTCACTAATAATGAGAGATCACGTTACCTCTATTTACTCAAAATATTTCCGTTCTCATTAAAGGGCGATGCTAAGATATGGTTTAATTCTCTTGATCCTGGTTGTGTGCATAGTCCCCATGATATGATTTATTACTTCTCTGCTAAATATTTCCCTGCTCATAAGAAACAAGCTGCTTTGAGGGAAATATACAACTTTATGCAAATTAAAGAAGAGAGTCTCCCACAAGCTTGGGGGAGGCTTCTCAAGTTACTTAATGCTTTGCCCGATCATCCTCTTAAGAAACCTGAAATACTTGATATCTTTTATAATGGACTAACCAATGCTTCTAGAGATTACCTGGATAGTTGTGCTGGTTCTCTTTTCAGGGAAAGAACACCGGATGAAGCTGAAATTCTATTGAATAATATGTTGACAAATGAAAATAATTGGGCATCTCCTGAGCCACCTCCTGCTCCAATTACTGAGCCTATTCCTAAACCAACTCCGAAGAAGAGAGGTGTTCTATTTCTCAGTCCCAAAGATATGCAAGAGGCAAAGAAATCTATGAAAGAAAAAGGTATTAAAGCTGAAGACGTTAAGAATTTACCTCCTATTGAAGAAATACATGGTCTTAATTCATCGCCTGTTGAAGAAACTTATGATCTCAATCATTTATTTACTGACGAACCTCCTGATCCCGATATCCCGACATAGGTAGTAAAGGTAAATTCTCTCTATAGATATGATAAAGCTGAAGTCCCTCCTACTAAAATTGCTAGTCAGTTCTTGGATGAGTTTGATAACTTTATGTATAAGCAAGATGACTTCAATGCTTATTTTGGTAGACAATTAAAAGAAAATGCTTATATGATTAGACGCTTGGGTGATTATATGGCTGCTATTAAAGGTGAACTTAAACTTATTAGCAAACATGCTTCTATAGTCACCACTCAAGTAGAACAAGTACTTAAAGCTCAAAAAGAAGTGCTTAATGAAATGAATAGTAAGAAAAATGATTATTCTGTTAGAGTGGCTACTAGAAATGGTAGAATGACTCAGGAACCTTTGTATCCTGAAGGCCACCCTAAGAGAATCGAGCAAGATTCTCAAGGAAATAATATTGATGTTCCTAGTTCTTCTAAAAAGAAGAAGAAGAAAAATGATAGAACTGTGCAAACTTCTAGTGAACCTATTGCTGAACCACCTGATAATCCTAAATGATATTTCTATGTCTGATGCTGAAACACAATCTGGTAATGAACATGAACCTAGTAAAAATATTAATGATGATGTTCATGATGATGCTCAACCTAGTAATGATAATGATGTAGAAATTGAACCTGTTGTTGATCTTGATAACCCACAATCAAAGAATCAACGTTATGATAAAAGAGACTTTGTTGCTAGGAAACATGGTAAAGAAAGGGAACCTTGGGTTCAGAAACCCATGCCTTTTCCTCCGAAACCATCCAAGAAAAAGGATGATGAGGATTTTGAGCGCTTTGCTGAAATGATTGGGCCTATCTTTTTGCGTATGAGATTAACTGATGTGCTCAAAACAAATCCTTATGCTAAATATATGAAAGATATCATTACTAATAAAATAAAGATACCGGAAGCTGAGATTTCCCCCATGCTTGCTAATTATACTTTTAAAGGTGGAATACCAAAGAAACTTGGAGACCCCGGAGTACCTACTATACCTTGCTCCATTAAAAGAAATTATATTAAAACTGCTTTATGTGATCTTGGAGCCGGTGTTAGTGTTATGCCTCTCTCTTTATATCATAGACTTGACCTGAATAAGTTGACACCTACTGAAATATCTTTGCAAATGGCTGATAAATCAACTACTATACCTGTCGGTATTTGTGAGGATGTGCCTGTTGTGGTTGCAAACGTTACTATTTTAATAGACTTTGTTATACTTGATATTCCCGAGGATGATAGTATGTCTATTATTCTTGGAAGACCTTTTCTTAATACTGCAGGGGCTATTATTGATTGCAACAAAGGCAATGTCACTTTTCATGTTAATGGTAATGAGCATATAGTACACTTTCCGAGGAAACAACCTCAAGTTCATAGTATCAACTCTATTGGAAAAATTCCATCGATTATATTTGGAGGTTTTGAATTTCCTCTTCCTACTGTCAAAAAGAAATATGATATTCTTATTATTTGGGATGTGCATATCCCCGTTGAGGTAACTTAGTGTTATTCGAAATTTCTCCGGTTTCATGATTATCGGAATGAGTTTGTTAACAAGACTTGATCAACCTTGTTAGCGGATTCTTTTTGATGAGCATGAGATGGATGAAACTAGAAGCACAAACTTCTGTACCCTCTTTATATTTTCTGTTATTTATATTAAATAAAGTAAAAATGGTATTTTTCTGTCTGTTTCTTGACTTATCCGTGCAATATAAAAATATCCCGAAAATAAAAATCCTCAGAATGCCATGCCAATTTAATATGATTTTTTTGAGAATATTTGAGGATTTACTGTGCAAAAATTACCATGGGAGGAGCTGCCACCTGGTCACGAGGGTGGTGGGCGCGCCCCCTATAGGGCGCGCCCCCTGCCTCATGGGCCCACGGTGGCCCTCCTCCACCTATTCCAGCACCCATCTTCTTCCTCTATCTCACACAAACCCGAAAAACCAACTCAAGCACGAGTTCCAGCCACTTTTGCTGTGATTTTCGATCTCCTTGCTCAAAGCACCTCTCGCAAAACTGCTTGGGGAGATTGTTCCTTGGTATGTGACTCCTCCATTGGTCCAATTAGTTTTTGTTCTAGTGCTTTATTCTTTGCAAATTTGTGCTGCATAGGTGACCATGTTCTTGAGCTTGCATGTCAAATTTATATGGTTCCTAGTAGTTCTAATGCTTGATATAGGCTCTAGGCACTTGTAGGACTAGTTGCTATCAGTTTAATTGAGTTTGGTTTACTTTTATTTTGAAGTTACTAAAAAATTTCAGATTGTTTTAGAAAAATGATGAGGAGATTATTGAGGGGCTCATCAAGCCAAAGCTCAAAGGAAAATGCACCTAAGCCTAAGTATAATTTGCCATGCACCGCGGAGATTCGGGCGTGTGAATGGCCTTCTGAAGATTTCTTGAGAGCAGCCGGTATCTATGAAGATTTTCATGAATTGGCCCACAATGCAGGTCTCACCTCTTTCCTCCACGACCAATGCGATTACTATCTCTTACTCACAAATACCTTTGTGCAAAACTTTTATTTTCATCCTAGGAACTCACCACCTACGGTGGAATTTCAATTATATGATGAGCCTAAGGAGATGTCGCTTTATGATTTCTGTCGGATTTGTTTAGTCCCTTTTGAGGGCAAGACAGAAGAACCACATCATGATGATGTGGCTGGATTTATTGATAATATCACTGTAGGAGAAACCAGGAAGGTTTCTGATGCACGAATCACTAGCATACATTTTCCTATTTTGCGTTACTTTGCATTACTTGCTAGTCGTTGTTTAATTGGACGAGGAATTTCTGGAAACCTTAGCATCCCTGATTTAATTATTCTGCTCCAAGGTTTATATAGTGATAACACTTTTAGTTTGGGCGGTATTATTGCTAGACGGTTAAATATGAACCGTACTAAGGGCCCCATTTTGGAGGAATCTATGCCACACGCCTAGCCACACATTTTAACATACCTATTGGGCATGCCGAGAAGGAAGAAAAAGTGCTACCCCGTGTTTATCTAGATCATAAAAGTATGGTGGCACATGATTTTATTGTTAAGTATAGGGTAGGGGAGCTTAGATATCAATTGTTCTTTAATAAACATCATCCTGAGACTATTACCCTGCCTGCTCCTTCTTTGTTTGATTTGACTGTAGGCACGTACCTTGTTCCGTTGACGACTATTCATGCCTACCGAAACCTTGCACCAGTCGAGGAGCCAGAATAGGAACCACAAGATGAGCCTTCGCGACAATCTGTTTATTCTTGGGATCCAGAGATGACTGTCAGCCAGTGGCAGTCAGAGTCTTCTTCTTCATCATAGTATGATCCCAACTATTCTTCGTTGTAGTACGACCCCAACAACTATTGGTATGGATATCCGCCAGGCCAGCCGTGGCCATAGACCAACTTAGGCCAAAAGCCTAAGCTTGGGGGAGTACGTATTTCTCACCGACATTACATTTATGTTCACACACACGCATTGCTAGATGTCGGTGCTCATACTTTTTCACTGTAATATCCATGCTAGTTTATTTTCTTTTTCCTGCTTTCTTCTTGTGTGTTTGCTTAACCTTAAGAAAAACCAAAAAAATAGTAGTAGTTTATTTTTCTGCTGTAGTAGTAGTAATTAAAAAGAAAACCCAAAAATATTTCCCGTTCTTCTTTCGCTTGTTGGGAGCTTTCCCGTGTAAATAGTTTTATTTCTTTTCCTTTCTTGGGGGTAAGTAGGAGAAGACCATAATTAAATTGTTGAAGTGACTCTTATATGCATTATTGATTGATTTAACCAAGAGCCCATATTGCCTTGTCTTCTCCTGTTTATTGAATGCTCACAGATTCCAGCTTAGTCCAATGCACGTGCACTCTTATTATTATTCACACCGTTCGGTCATACAAGTGAAAGGCAATTATGATGATATATGATGGACTGACTGAGATGAGAAAAGCTGGTATGAACTCGACCTCTTTTGTTTTTGTAAATATGATGAGTCTGTCGTTCTTGATTCAGCTTATTATGAATAAACATGCTTGCAATGACAATTAGAGATCATAGTTGCTTGTGCCATGCTTGATTAGCTATGAGTTATAATGATTTACCTTGTATGCCAACATGCTATTGAGATGATTATGATGTGGTATGATGGGGTGGTATCCTCCTTTGAATGATTTAAGTGACTTGACTTGGCACATGTTCACACATGTAGTTGAAACAAAATCAACATAGCCTTCACTATATTTATGTTCATGGTGGATTATATCCTACTCATGCTTGCATGCAATGTTTATTAATTTTAATGCATGTACATGGCTGTTGTCGCTCTCTAGTTGGTCGCTTCCCAGTCTTTTGCTAGCCTTCACCTGTACTAAGCGGGAATACTGCTTGTGCATGCAATCCCTTATACTCCAAAGTTATCCCAGATGAGTCCACCATACCTTCCTATATGCGATATCTACCTGCCGTTCCAAGTAAATTTGTATGTGCCAAACTCTAAACCTTCAAATAAACATTCTGTTTTGTATGCTCGAATAGCTCATGTATCAACAAAGGCTGTCCTTATCTTCCATGTTAGGCAGGTTATTCTCAAGAGGAGTGGACACCGCTCCTCACTCACGAGAAAATGGCTGGTCACCGGGATGCCCAGTCCCATGCTTTATGCAAACTAAATCAAAATTAATTGCAAACAAAACTCCCCCTGGGACCTGATGTATGTTGGAGGCACTCGTTGTTTCGAGCAAGCCATGGATTGATGCTTGTTGGTGGAGGGGGAGTATAAACTTTACCATTCTGTTTGGGAACCGCCTATAATGTGTTTAGCATGGAAGATATCGCCATCTCTTAGTTGTTACGTTGACAATGAAAGTATACCGCTCAAAATACAATTTATCTCTATTTCAAAACCGAGCTCTGGCACCTCTAGAAATCCCTGCTTCCCTCTGCGAAGGGCCTATCCATTTACTTTTATGCTGAGTCATCACCCACTTATTAAAAAGCACTAGCTGGAGAGCACATCCGTCATTTGCATTCATCACTATTAATTTATGTTGGGTATGACTATGATTGGATCTCTTTTACCATGAATTACAATGTCTAGTCAGTCCTTGATCTTTAAAGGTGCTCTGCATTTATGTTTTGCGGTCTCAGAAAGGGCTAGCGAGATACCATCTTGTTATATCATATTATGATTGTTTTGAGAAAGTGTTGTCATCCGAGATTTATTATTAATACTTGCTAGTTGATTATGCTATTGATATGAGTAATGATGAGACCTGAGAATTATTGCAAATGTGGTTAGTTATGATTTATGCTGAAAACTTGAATGCTGGCTTGACATAGTTACAACAACAAGAGCAAACAGAGTTTGTAAAAGTTTTTCTTTCTTTCTTCAGTTTGTCAACTGAATTGCTTGAGGACAAGCAAGGGTTTAAGCTTGGGGGAGTTGATACGTCTCCGTCGTATCTACTTTTCCAAACACTTTTGCCCTTGTTTTGGACTCTATCTTGTATGATTTGAATGGAACTAACCAAGACTGACGCTGTTTTCAGCAGAATTACCATGATGTTGTTTTATGTGCAGAAAACAAATATTCTCGGAATGACCTGAAACTCCACGGGAGGTGTTAGAAAAAACAATAAAAATCCTCGCCAAATATGAAGACCAGGGGGCCCACACCCTTTCCACGAGGGTGGGGGGCGCCCCCCCCTAGGGCGCGCCCCCTACCTCGTGGGCCCCCTGTTGACCCTCCGACGCCAACTCCAACTCTATATATTTGCTTTCGGAGAGAAAAAAATCAGAGAGAAGAAATCATCGCGTTTTACGATACGGAGCCGCCGCCAAGCCCTAAAACCTCTCGGGAGGGTTGATCTGGAGTCCGTTGATTCGTCGCCGTCGTCATCATCAACTATCCTCCATCACCAATTTCATGATGCTCACCGCCGTGCGTGAGTAATTGCATCGTAGGCTTGCTGGACGGTGATGAGTTGGATGAGATTTATCATGTAATAGAGTTAGTTTTGTTAGGGTTTGATCCCTAGTATCCATTATGTTCTGAGATTGATGTTGCTATGACTTTGCTATGCTTAATGCTTGTCACTAGGGCCCGAGTGCCATGATTTCAGATCCGAACCTATTATGTTTTCATCAATATATGAGAGTTCTAGATCCTATCTTGCAAGTCTATAGTCACCTACTATGTGTTATGATCCGGCAACCCCGAAGTGACAATAATCGGGACCACTCCCGGTGATGACCATAGTTTGAGGAGTTCATGTATTCACTATGTGCTAATGCTTTGTTCCGGTTCTCTATTAAAAGGAGGCCTTAATATCCCTTAGTTTCCAATAGGACCCCGCTGCCACGGGAGGGTAGGACAAAAGATGTCATGCAAGTTCTTTTCCATAAGCACGTATGACTATATACGGAATACATGCCTACATTACATTGACGAACTGGAGCTAGTTCTGTGTCACCCTATGTTATGACTGTTACATGATGAACCGCATCAGGCATAATTATCCATCACTGATTCGGTGCCTACGAGTTTTCGATATACTGGTTTATGCTTATTTACTTTTCCGTTGCTACTGTTACAATCACTACAAAATACCAAAAACATTACTTTTGGTGTCTTTACTTTTGTTGCCGTTACCACTACTATCATATTGCTTTGCTACTAAACACTTTGCTGCAGATACTAAGTTTCCAGGTGTGGTTGAATTCACAACTCAACTGCTAATACTTGAGAATATTCTTTGGCTCCTCTTCTGTCGAATCAATAAATTTGGGTTGAGTACTTTACCCTCGAAAGTTGTTGCGATCCCCTATACTTGTGGGTTATCAATGCTCGTAAGTTTGTCTTATCTTGTGATGAATGTCAAAGAATTGGTAATATTAGTAGACGTCAAGAAATGCCTATGAATTATTCACTTATTATTGAACCATTTGATGTTTGGGGCTTTGATTATATGGGACCTTTTCCTTCCTCTAATGGGTATACACATATTTTAGTTGTTGTTGATTACGTTACTAAGTGGGTAGAGGCTATTTCAACTAGTGGTGCTGATCATAACACCTCTATTAAGATGCTTAAAGAAGTTATTTTTCCGAGGTTTGGAGTCCCTGGATATTTAATGACTGATGGTGGTTCACATTTTATTCATGGTGCTTTTCATAAAATGCTTGCTAAGTATGATGTTAATCATAGAATTGCATCTCCTTATCACCCACAGTCTAGTGGTCAAGTAGAATTGATTAATAGAGAGCTCAAATTAATTTTGCAAAAGACTGTTAATAGATCTAGAAAGAATTGGTCCAACAAACTTGATGATGCATTATGGGCTTATAGAACTGCATATAAAAATCCTATGGGTATGTCTCCGTATAAAATGGTTTATGGTAAAGCACGTCACTTACCTCTCGAACTAGAACATAAGGCATATTGGGCTATTAAAGAGCTCAATTATGATTTCAAACTTGCCGGTGAGAAGAGGTTATTTGACATTAGCTCACTTGATGAATGGAGAACCCAAGCCTATGAGAACGCCAAACTGTTTAAAGAAAGGTTTAAAAGATGGCATGAAAAAAGGATACAAAAGCATGAGTTTAATGTAGGTGATTATGTATTGTTATACAACTCTCGTTTAAGATTTTTTGCAGGAAAACTTCTCTCTAAATGGGAAGGTCCTTACGTTATCAAGGAGGTCTATTGTTCCGGTGCCATAAAAATAAATAACTTTGAAGGCACAAATCCGAGGGTGGTGAACGACCAAAGAATCAAACATTATATCTCAGGTAATCCTATAAATGTTGAAACTAATATTATTGAAACTGTAACCCCGGAGGAAAACATAAGGGACACTTTCTAGAACGTTCCAGACTCCAAAACAGTTCGAATGGCAATTTTTCTCCGTTTTGGGATATTTAGAAAAATAGGAAAATAAGAAGCAGTCCGAGAAGGACACAACGCTTCCACGAGGGTGGGAGGTGCGCCCTACCCCCCTGGGCGCGCCCCCTTCCTCGTGGGCACCTCGTGTGCTCTCCGGACTCCGTTTTCTTGCACGATACGTATTTTGGTCGGTAAAAATTCATTATATAATCTCCCGAAGGTTTTGACCATAGTATCACGCAAATATCTCCTGTCTTTGTTTCGAGCTGTCCTGCTGCAGATTAGAGGAACATGTCATCCCAGGATTCAGAAGGAGAAAGCTATGTGGCTGATTAGCTTGCAGATCCTAAGGTCTATGGGATGTGGAGCATTGTGGTTGGACTACGGAAGAAGAAGAGGACTATGAACCCAAGGGAAAGGAGGAGGCGAGCTCAGATGAAATGAAGTCCCATTACCTCAACCTGGGGACATGCATGTGGAGTTCAAAAAGTCAAGCCTCCCTGATAGAGCAAAGAAACTTAAGATTGAGTTTATCCCTTTTCGCCTCTTGCAGGAAAACAAGCAGGAATTATGCAAAAAGATATTAAGCCTGGAGCAGGAGATTGATGACCTGAGGGATCAAAATTTTGTCCTCAGGCACAAATTAAGGAAGAATCCTATGCCATCAGCAAAACCATCATCTTCTTCACCGACAAAGAAGGAAACATAAACACATGGGTATGGGCACTCCCCTTGGCAACTGCCAGGCTCGGGGGAGTGCCCCGGTATCGTATCACCATCACTTTTATCTTTACCGTTTTTCTTAGTTCGATCCTTTTGATAGTATCTTGATCTAGTAGAATAAAGTTTTAGTATGATCTAGTTGTGAGTTTTGCTTTATGATCCTTCTATGTAATCGAGTCTGTGAGCTAGATATATAATAAAGATTAGTGTTGAGTCAAGGGCTTGATTATGTTGTTATGATCTTGAGGGAATAAAATAAAAGAGAAAGAATAAAATAAAAAGAGATCTTATGGAGAGTAATGGCTTCACATATAAAGAGTATGATGAATACAAGTTGTTGAGAGTTGTCAAACATAGTTTTGGTCATCGTTGCAATTAATAGGAAGTAATAAATAAAGAGAGGTCTTCACATATAAATACACTATCTTGGACATCTTTTATGATTGTGAGCACTCATTAAAATATGACATGCTAAAGAGTTGACGTTGGACAAGGAAGACAATGTAATGGGTTATGTTTCCTTACATCTGAGATAAATTATATTGTCATGGATCATCCAACATGTTGAGCTTTCCTTTCTCTCTCATGCTAGCCAATTATTTGCACCAAGTAGAAATACTACTTGTGCTTCCAAATACCCTTAAAACCAGTTTTGACATGAGAGTCCACCATATCTACCTATGGATTGAGTAAGATCCTTCAAGTAAGTTGTCATTGGTGCAAGCAATAAAAATTGCTCTCTAAATATGTATGACTTATTAGTGTGGGAGAAAATAAGCTTTATACGATCTTGTGATGTGGAAGAAATAAAAGCGATGGATTGCATAGTAAAGGTCCATATCACAAGTGGCAATATAAAGTGACGTTCTTTCGCATTAAGATTTTGTGCATCCAACCATAAAAGCGCATGGCAACCTCTGCTTCCCTCTGCGAAGGGCCTATCTTTTACTTTTATCTTCTACCTTATGCAAGAGTCATGGTGATCTTCACCTTTCCTTTTTACATTTTATCCTTTGGCAAGCACAATGTGTTGGAAAGATCCTGGTATATATGGCTAATTGGATGTGAGTTTTCATGAACTATTATAGTTGACATTACCCTTGAGGTAAAACGTTGGGAGGCAAAACTATAAGCCCCTATCTTTCTCTGTGTCCGATTAAAACTCCATACCCATAAGTATTGCGTGAGTGTTAGCAATTGTGAAATACTATATGATAGTTGAGTATGTGGACTTGCTGAAAAGCTCTTATATTAAGTCTTTCCTATGTTATGATAAATTGCAATTGCTTCAATGACTGATATTATAGTATGTTAGTTTTCAATGAAGTTTATGATTCATACTTGAAATTGTGATTGAATTGTTACTTTAGCATAAGAGATCATATGCCAATAATTATATAAGTTGATGTTCTAAGAATGATCATGATGCCCTCATGTCCATATTTTATTTTATCGACACCTCTATCTCTAAACATGTGGACATATTTTTCGATTTTGGCTTTCGCTTGAGGACAAGCGAGGTCTAAGCTTGGGGGAGTTGATACGTCCATTTTGCATCATGCTTTTATATCGATATTTATTGCATTATGGGCCGTTATTACACATTATGTCACAATACTTATGCCTATTATCTCTTATTTTACAAGGTTTACATAAAGAGGGAGAATGCCGGCAACTGGAATTCTGGGCTGGAAAAGGAGCAAATATTAGAGACCTATTCTGCACAGCTCGAAAAGTCCTGAAACTTCACGGAAGTTATTTCCAGAATACATAAAAAATACTGAGTGCAAGAAGTACCAGAGGGGGGCCACTCACCAGCCACAAGGGTGGGGGCGCGCCCTACCTCCCTGGGCGTGCCCCCTGCCTCATGGGCCCCTAGTGGCCCTTCGATGCCCATCTTCTGCTATATGGTGTCTTTCTTTGAGAAAAAATCACAAGCAAACTTTCGGGACGAGACTGCGCCGCCACGAGGCGGAACCTTGGTGGAACCAATCTAGGGCTCTGGCGGAGCTGTTCTGCCGGGGAAACTTCACTCCGGGAGGGGGAAATCATCGCCATCGTCATCACCAACGCTCCTCTCATCGGGAGGGGCCCAATCTCCATCAACATATTCACCAGCACCATCTCATCTCAAACCCTAGTTCATCTCTTGTATCCAATCTTTGTATCCAAACCTCAGATTGGTACCTGTGGGTTGCTAGTAGTGTTGATTACTCCTTGTAGTTGATGCTAGTTGGTTTACTTGGTGGAAGATCATATGTTCAGATCCATTATGCATATTAATACCCCTCTGATTATGAACATGAATATGCTTTGTGAGTAGTTACGTTTGTTCTTGAGGACATGGGAGAAGTCTTGCTATTAGTAGTCATGTGAATTTGGTATTCGTTCGATATTTTGATGAGATGTATGTTGTCATCCCTCTAGTGGTGTCATGTGAACATCGACTACATGACACTTCACCATTGTTTGGGCCTAGAGGGAGGCATTGGGAAGTAATAAGTAGATGATGGGTTGCTAGAGTGACAGAAGCTTAAACCCTAGTTTATGCATTGCTTCGTAAGGGGCTGATTTGGATCCATATGTTTCATGCTATGGATAGGTTTACATTAATACTTCTGTTGTAGTTGTGGATTCTTGCAATAGGGGTTAATCATAAGTGGGATGATTGTCCAAGTAAGGGCAGTACCCAAGCACCGGTCCACCCACATATCAAATTATCAAAGTACCGAATGCGAATCATATGATCGTGATGAAAACTAGCTTGACGGTAATTCCCATGTGTCCTCGGGAGCGCTTTCCTTCATATAAGAGTTTGTCCAGGCTTGTCCTTTTCTACAAAAAGGATTGGGCCATCTTGCTGCACCTTATTTACTTTTATTACTTGCTACTTGTTACAAATTATCTTATCACCTCAGTCCACTTGCATTCTGATGAAGAATAGACCTTGATGTGGATGACAAATGGACAACAGCTGACCGCCAAGTGGAAGGACTTCATGGATCTGCTACAAGTTCATGATGAGGGGCTCGACAAACACGTTGGTGTTCTCCCTCATGCCAACTCCGAGTCTGCTAACAAGAACAAGCTCCAGCCATACTATGTTGAGAAGCAGCTTTCCAGTGGCAAGAAGACTTGGGTACTGAACCCATTCCTTGACATCATGTATCGGATCTTCCGCAACACCCTCTTCCCACGTATTCGTGACAAGGATAAGGTACATGCCTATCTCATGGATATGATGCTCATCTGTGAGGGGGCGCATCGTGTTCAGACGCAACCACTTGATGTCTCACATATTATGTGGTGTGAGCTACGGTTTGCGGTGTTCAACCGTAAGGTACCCATCTATGGTCCTTAATTGTTTCACCTCATCTCAAAGACGTGGGAGAAGCTCTATCCTAATGTTGAGTTTGAGCCCCCCGACTGGACCCGTCACGAGCCCATCAAGCTCCGCGTCAAGCCTAAGTGGGCTAACACTACTACCCGTGCTGAGGCAGCGGCTGTTCAGATGGACATCGATGAGGATGAGGTTGAGGAGGAGGAAGTGGATGAGGACAACTCTGCTGGGTATGCTCCTCCCTCTACTGAGCCCTCATGGGCTAAGAAGCTGAAGGCCAAGATGAAGACTTTGTTCTGCATGCAAGCCAAGGGGCAGTACATGACCCATGTTGCTTCCAAGGAGAGTCGCCGCCGCGACAAGAGGATCTTGAGGATGTTTGGCGAGGAGATATCTAGCGGGTCCGAGAAGCACATCACTCCAGAGGCAGAATGGATGGCGAAGTAGGGCTACCAGTGGACTGAGTCTGAGGAGGAGACCATCCCCGCTGTCGAGACCGATGAGGACCGTGACGAGTGATTGCTCCAGCTTGAGCTACCACCTGTGTCGTAGGTGTCCTCTCTGCCTTTATGGCGTCTCTATGCCAAAGGGGGAGAGAGTGTTGGGATTTGTGAGTCTTGTGTCGTGTTTGTTGCTTGTGTCGTGTTTGCTTTCGTTCTGTTGGACCTCATTTGCTTTGGTTTGGTTTGTCGTGAGTCATGTTCCCTTATCATATCGTGTAAGACATATGCACTCTATCGTATCTTATTATCTTTCCTGCTTAGTAGCCCATGAACTTATGCCATCTCGTGCTAGTTAATTTATGCTCTTATGTATCATCTTGCCTCTCTGTTAGTATTAGTTACTCCTTTGCAAGATTTGCTTCGTCTATAAAATATAGGGGGAGTGTCGATCCTAGTATGTGTGCCGTGCAGTCCAAAGCACATCTCCAGAGTGCACACATCTAGGGGGAGCCCGTCTATATTTTATATATGTTGGGTTTCCCTATGCTTTATTTATATTCCTATGTGCAAATCCTGTATTGTCATCAATCCACCAAAAAGGGGGAGATTGTAAGGGCATATTTATCCCTTAGTAGTTTTGGAGATTAATAACAATGCTTTTGTGGATTAATCGTGTGCATTGAGAATTTCAGATATATCATGTCTAGGCACAGGACGATTTGGCGCCCCTCGAAGACTATTGAAGATGGCGTTTCTCTACGTTTCTTTTCGGTGGTTTGAGTCATAGGAAGGCCGTACTATTAAGAGGGGGTCCCCGTTGGAAAGGTTTGAGTGGAATCAACACGTACACATTTGTTCCTTTTGCACCACCTTTCCTTTGGCTCTTTGGAGCATTCTCCGTTTATCTGAATCTCTGCAAAATGATTGACTTCGAGTGTTGCTGATGTGGGGCATGCGGTAGTACTGCTCCTCAGAGCAATAGTACCACAGGACCCTGCGGTAGTACCGGCCCTGGGCGCGGTAGTGTCGCTACTCTAACGCGGTAGTACCGTGGCCTCAGGTCTGGCTCAGCAGCACAAGCGGAAGTAGGGGCGGATGTAATTTTTTACATCCGCACCCTACGCGGTAGTACCGCTCCTGGCTTCCGGTACTACCGTGTCGGATTTTTGCATAGATCTAAACTCAGCAGAAGTTGCCACAGATGTATTTTTATATGTCCGTGCCTCCCCATATCTGGACTATCCCTGCCTTGCGGTAGTATCGCAAGGGGGGTGGTAGTACCGCGCCAGCGGTTCTACCGCCCTCTGCTTCGTCGCATCAAGGCTGTGTTGGATACTGCTGCGTGGGTAGTAGTATTGCAGTGCCTTGCGGTAGTACCGCGGGCCCTTGAGGTAGTACCGCGTCTTCGGTGCGGTAGTACCATGCGTCGCAGGCTGAGTTGGTGGATAATGGTTGGATTTGCTCTTGCACTATAAAAGGGAGTCATCTTCTCCGAGTTGACTTACCTCTTCCACCCCAAGCTCCATTGTTGCTCTAAGCTCCATTTTCTCCCGATCTCTCTCCCTAGCCAATCAAACTTGTTGATCTCCTAGGGATTGGTTGAGAAGGCCTAGATCTACACATCCACCAAGAGATATTTGATTCCCCCACTAATCCCTCGCGGATCTTGTTACTCTTGGGTGTTTGAGCACCCTAGACGGTTGAGGTCGTCAGGGAGCCATACTCCATTGAGGTGAAGCTTCGTGGTGTTTTGGGGAGCCTCCAATTAAGTTGTGGAGATTGCCCCAACCTTGTTTGTTAAGGTTCAGTCACTGCCTTCAAGGGCACCAATAGTGGAATCATGACATCTCGCATTGTGGTAGGGCGTGAGGAGAATATGGTGGCCCTAGTGGCTTCTTGGGAAGCATTGTGCCTCCACACTGCTCCAACGGAGACGTACTTCTTCTCAAAGGGAAGGAACTTCGGTAACACATCCTCGTATTCACCGACTCCACTTTTGGTTATCTCATCCCTTTACTCGTGCAAGCTTATCTTGTGTTACATCCCTTGCTTGCTTGTTTACTTATTGTTGTTGCATCATATAGGTTGCTCATCTAGTTGCATATCTAGACAACCTACTTTGATGCAAAGTTTAAATTGGTATAGAAAAGCAAAAAATTGTTAGTTGCCTATTCACCCCCCTCTAATCAACTATATTGATCCTTTCAGATTCGCTGCTACAATAGCATCAGTGTTATCTGCGTCATTCTAGAAGCATCTAGGAGTATATGTTAGAACCAAGTAGCGACCCCACTGCATGTCAGTTCTTTGGAGTGAACAGAGTCACACCATGCCATAGTCGAATCGCCTGGAGCAGTGCAAATTGTTTTACTACAAACGCCCGCAGAGCTACTTGACACGTGTGGTTGGAGACACAAGTGCGATCTGCACTACTAAGTCTCTTTTTTCCACTAAGTCTGATAGGAGGTGACAAATAAGAATAAAAAAATAAAAGGTAAACAAATCAAACCAGTGCATAGCGCACATATAAACCTGGCTCGCATGCAATTCTGGGTGGAAATGTTTTTCCAAGGCGAGTTCATATGTACCCTGGTTCATTTATATATTTTTCGCAATAGGTATCCTAATTTTTTGCAAATTACATATTCATGTAATAGTTACTGTCGTAAGAAGGTGACAAGCTTTCTTATGCTAATTCCGAGGATTTTATTTATGCTTCCATACATTCACAATGGTCATTTGTCTCGAATCATTTCTCCAGGCATTTTCATGACTTATTTTCACCGAAATCACTTTGCAAAGTAAAGATGCGCATTGCGCATGCACGCGTACTAGTACGGTTAGGGTGTGTTCGGTTTTAGCCACCAACTAGAATGGCATGGGTCGGACCCGTTCCTGGGCCTCGTTCTAGCTTTTAGTTGATGAGTGGAATGGAACCCACTGGTTCCCACCGAACGGATATTCGGCCCAGATCCGGAACATAGCGATACCTCCAAATCGGAGGAATCTCAAGGAACCGCTCGCGCACTCCTCTCCGCTCTTGTGTGGCACATCTCCCTGGTCTCTCTACCTCCCTCAATCTGCGCCGCCGGGCCTCCTCCTCCGATATGCGCTGCCGGCCACTCCCGCCCCATCCTTGCGTTGGCGCTGCTCGCCTCGCGCTCGTAGCCGCCCCGGCCGCGTCCCAACCGGGCACACCGAGGCATCCCATTCATTGCGGCGGACATGCAGCAGAAGATCGCGTGGCCGTCCAACTCGTCCTCCTTCTGTCATTACGTAGCAACGGAAGGGGTTGTAGCTAGCTTGTCGGTGATGGCCACACATGGGCAGCAGCAACAGGAGGGAGCGGCCAGGGCAACAAGCATCGTAAATAGCAGAGGAAGCGGCGGCGCTGGCAAGCATCACCGGCGGCCAAGGACAAAAGCCGGGACAAGTGAAACTATTGATTTTTTCTAGCTTGTTATTGCTTGATTGATGCTTAATCTATATGCTCTGTGCTGAGGTTCCATTGCAATTCCAATTACATTCCATTCCAATTCTTCAAACCAAACACTGAAATATAACCATTACATTCTGAAAGAACATGCTATGTCTTTATGTCATATCATTCTTTTGCAATCTTTGGGCCTCAATATAGTCTGTCTTCCTCTAAGTATTTATCGTTGGATATGTGTATTGCATTCCACTCTCTTGTTGAGAAATACACAATTTATGGAGGAACACGATTTAATATTGGCCTTCTAAGCTTTTTGCCCATTTTGGCAATCGATGCCAATGCGGGAGAAGTTTCAAAGAGTTTTGTGGATAAGTTTAGAGAGTTATTTCTTCTTGCTTTGGTTTTGTTCCTAAGCATTTGCATCTCTTACGCATGCATTATTGGATGTTGCATTGCATGGTGATGCATAATTCCTTCTATAAACTCTCTTGAAAGTGATTGTCATCAATTACCAAAATGGGGGAGATTGAAAGAACATGCGGTGCCCCCATGTTTGGTTTTGGTAATTAATGACAATCTCTATGGACTAATGGTTGCCCTGAGTTATATTTGAAGGATTTGGCCATAGGAATTTCTTGAAGTCCATGTGTTGGTTTCAAGGAGTTTATGAGTTGACCAAGGTTATATTAAGGAATTATTCTAAGATTGGTCATGTGAGTGTTGAGCTTATTGCAAGCATGTCTTGAAGAAGAAGATTGTGTGATCATGCATGTTTACCTTTAAGACATCATCCAAATGAAGAGAGTTGTAAAGATTCAAGGTTGATCAAGACTAAGTCAAGAGTGAATCAAGTTGATCAACACACAAAGCGCACAAGTTGTACCGAGAGGGACCAAGTTATCCCATGGTATGGTAAGCATTGTCCATTACGCTTTGTGTACTAACCCATGGTATACATGAGAGTTCTTTGTGGAGTTAGGTATGTTTCCATGGTCTTGCGTCAAGAGGAAGATCTCATACAACCCATGGAGGATGACATCAAGTGGTGATCGTCATCAAGTTTGCAGTGTGCAAGTTCAAGTGGAGCAACACGAAGAGTGGCTCACCCATAATGGAGTATGGGGGAGCAATCAAGCTTGAAGCTTGCCGTCCATTGTGGTGTCAATGGAATTGTGAAGATGTGCCAAAGAGTGGCTCATCCATAGTGGAGTATGGGGGAGCAATCAACTAGTCTTCATCGAGCCAACACAATCAAGAAAGGTGGTCCAATCTGAGGAAGTCAAGATCATCATCATCTAGCTCAAGTGGACTATGTGAAAGGGAAAGGTTTTCCCTTGATAGGTTTTCTATTTTATCGGTCTCATAGTGGTAGTTGGGAGACCGGGTTGTAGGATCGATTGCCGTACTATCAAGGGGGGCTCTCTAGTGAGTAGCTTGATTGTATCGTTCGTCGAGAGATCAAACCATTACATCCTTGCATCATCTCTCCTGGTTCTTGTTTGGTTCTTCTCCTTGTGAGATTTGGATCTCATGGTCATCTTCTTGACAAGCTCAAGTTCATCGAAAACCGATTTCATATGCATCTTCTTTTGTGTTTTCGGTGTTGGAGGTTTTACCGGTCTTAATTGAGAAAGGGTTCTCACCATTTTATTTAGGGTATTTTCTCAATCGCTATTTCTTGATATTTATATCAAGATTATGTTCGCTCTTGTCCTTAGCTTTCCAACAAACTTGATTTCATCGAATTCGGAGCTCGTATGCGAAAGTTGTGGCTATTTTGATATTACCTGTTTTACATAGAGAGGTTGCACCGCCCCATAGAGAGGTTGTACCGGTTGACCGGTACAACCAGTGTTTGGAGCGGTTGTACCACTCCAGAATTGGTCCGAAAGTTGTACTGGCTATGTACCACTCTACCACCGGACTAGTTTCTGTTGTGGTGCGGTTGTTGGGCGATTGTGGGCCGGTTGTACCGCTTATTGCTTGTTACCGGTTGTACCGGTGCTCGTAGCGGTTGTACCGCTCCTATGTTATTCTGCACATAACAGGCAGATTCATGGGGACCTATTTAAGGGGCCCTTCTTCCCCAATGGTTCCCCATCTCTTGAGCTCGTTTTTGCCCCCATTGTTGACCTTCTTTGAGCTTGCTAACTCTCAATCCCTCCATGGATTCTTGCTAGTTTTTGAGGGAAAAGAGAGAGGAGATCTAGATCAACACTTCCACCAATCACTTTCTCCTCTATGTGAGGGGAACCCCTTGGATCTAGATCTTGGAGTTCTTGGTGTTCTCCTTCTTATTCTTCCTCTCATTTTCCTTCCTCGCATTAGTTGCTTCGGTGGGATTTGAGAGAGAAGGACTTGGGCACTCCGTGTGCCCTTGCCATTGCATTTGGTGCATCGATTTGAGTTCTCCACGTGATACGTGGAAGTTACAAGTTGAGAAGCTTATTACTCTTGGGTGCTTGGTACCCTTGAGCTTGTTCCTCTTGGGTGCTTGGGCGCCCTAGACGGTTGGTGGTGTTCGGAGCTCAATCATTGTGGTGTAAAGCTCCGGGCAAGCGTCGGGGTCTCCAATTAGGTTGTGGAGATCGCCCCGAGCAATTTGACGGGTACCGGTGACCGCCCCCAAGGGTTGCCAAAGTGTACGGGTTCGGTGACCGCCCTCAAGGGTCCCTTAGTGGAATCACGGCATCTTACATTGTGCGAGGGCATGAGGATATTACGGTGGCCCTAGTGGCTTCTTGGGGAGCATTGTGCCTCCACACCTCTCCAAACGGAGATTAGCATCCGCAAGGGTGTGAACTTCGGGATACATCGTCGTCTCCGTGTGCCTCGGTTATCTCTTACCCGAGCCCTTTACTTATGCTCTTTACTTTGTGATAGCCATATTGTTTCTTGTCTTATATCTTGCTATCAGTTAGTTGTTTATCTTGCTTAGCATAAGTTGTTGGTGCACATAGGTGAGCCTAGTTGTTGTAGGTTTTGTGCTTGAAAAATTAACCGCTAGGTTTATTCCGCATTTGTTCAAGCCTAGACCGTAATTATTTTAAAGAACCTATTCATCCCCCTTTAGGCGACATCCACGATCTTTCAATTGGTATTAGAGCCTCGTCTCTCTTTGTTAGGCTTAACCACCTAGAGAGTAAAGATGTCGACTAGGGGATTAGGATTCTCTGACACTCTTAGTTTCGATGGCACAAATTTTGATGTTTGGGTAATTCGCATGCTTAATCTCTTTAGGGTCATGGACCCAAATTTAGAGCGAATTGTAGATATGGGTTTGATACGTCCATTTTGCATCATGCTTTTATATCGATATTTATTACATTATGGGCTGTTATTACACATTATTTCACAATACTTATGCCTATTCTCTCTTATTTTACAAGGTTTACATAAAGAGGGAGAATGCCGGCAGCTGGGATTCTGGGCTGGAAAAGAAGCAAATATTAGAGACCTATTCTGCACAGCTCCAAAAGTCCTGAAACTTCACGGAAGTCATTTTCAGAATATATAAAAAATACTGAGTGCAAGAAGTTCCAGAGGGGGGCCACACCCTCGCCACGAGGGTGGGGGCACGACCTACCCCCCTGGGCGCCCCCTGCCTCGTGGGCCCCCTGGTGGCCCTCCGATGCCCATCTTCTGCTATATGGAGTCTTTTGTGGAGGAAAAAATCATAAGCAGGCTTTCGGGATGAGACTCCGCCGCCACGAGGCGGAACTTTGGTGGAACCAATCTAGGGCTCTGGTGGAATTGTTCTGCCGGGGAAACTTCCCTCCGGGAGGGGGAAATCATCGCCATCGTCATCACCAATGATCCTCTCATCGGGAGGGGGTCAATCTCCATCAACAACTTCACCAGCACCATCTCCTCTCAAACCCTAGTTCATCTCTTGTATCCAATTCTTGTCTCCAAGTTTGGGATTGGTACATGTGGGTTGCTAGTGGTGTTGATTACTCCTTGTAGTTGATGCTAGTTGGTTTACTTGGTGGAAGATCATATGTTCAGATCCTATATGCACATCAATACCCCTATGATTATGAACATGAATATGCTTTGTGAGTAGTTACGTTTGCTCCTGAGGACATGGGAAAAGTCTTGCTATTAGTAGTCATGTGAATTTGGTATTCATTCGATATTTTGATGAGATGTATGTTGTCTCTCCTCTAGTGATGTTATGTGAACGTCGACTACATGACACTTCACCATTATTTGGGCCTAGAGGAAGGCTTTGGGAAGTAAGAAGTTGTAACGCCCCGAGACCGATGTGCCAGGTGTCCTCCGCTTATTTGCCGTCGTTGCCATGTCATTAGCTTGCGTGTTGCATTTCATCATGTCATCATGTGCATTGCATATCATGTCATCATGTGCATTTCATTTGTTTACGTGTTCATCTCATGCATTCGAGCTTTTTCCCCGTTGTCCGTTTTGCATTCCGGCGTCCCGTTCTCCCCCGGTGGTCATTTCTACCTTCCTCTTGTGTGTGGGGGTTAAACATTTCCGGATTGGACCGAGACTTGCCAAGCGGCCTTGGTTTACTACCGGTAGACTGCGTGTCAAGTTTCGGGTCATTTGGACTTCGTTTGATACTCCAACGGTTAACTGAGGGACCGAGAAGGCCTCGTGTGTGTTGCAGCCCAACACCCTTCCAAAGTGACCCAAAACCCACCTAACTCCGTTCCATCGTCTCGGCCGTTCGATCACGATCGCGTGGCCGCAAACCGCACCTCATTTGGACTCTCCTAGCTCCCTCTACCTATAAATATAGCCTCCTCCCCGAAATCCCGGATCAAACCCTAGATCCACCCCTCCACCGTGCATCCGGACGCGTCCTCACCGGCCGGACATGTCCACCCCGTCCAGCCACGTCGCCCCGGCCAATCGGGTGCCGCCACGTCGCCCCGCCGCCGCTCTCCTCCAACCACAGCTTGCCACCTGTCCATCGCCGGCTCCCTCCACCGCGCCACCCGGAGGAGCCCACGGCCGGCCCGCGCAGGCCCGGATCCCCGCCACCGCGCCCGTTCCAGTTTTCCGCTCGAGGGGAGGAGCCCCTCGATCTTGCACCTTGCAGCCGACCTCGCCCGGGCCCGCTGTGCCGCCCCCGAGGATCAACTCTCAGGTTAACCGCCGCCATGGGTTCCTGCAGCCTCGAGCTCCATCCCTCGCCCACGGACGGGATCCGCCGGATCCGATCCGCCGCAGGCCGTTCCCGCCTTCCGCCGGAGTCCACCGTGGGAGCGCCGCCCCACCTCGCCGGAGATGCGCCGCTGCCCGCCTGCTTTCCCGATCCCCTCTGGATCGTGGAGAACGACGACAGGCGCCATCCCCCATGGGCCCCGCGTACGGCCCAGTCAGAGCCAGCTCGGCCTGCCTCCTCCTCCTTCACGGGCCCCGCCTTTGGCCCAGCGTGCCGCGCCCCCAGGCCCAGCGCAGTGCCAAGCCAGGCCTAGGCGGGCCAGATCCACGCCGCCCCTTCCAGCTGCGTGCCTGCCTCCTTCTCTGAACCGGGCCGAAGCCCATGGGTGAGGCCACCCAGCGCCCCACCTCTTTTTTTTCCTTCCTGCTATTGGGCCATTTAGTTTCGGCCCGTGATGTTTTTTCAGCGTCTGTGAATTTGTCCAATTATTCCTGAGACAACAGTTTTGCAGAAAAGTCCCTAAACTTCATGCATTTAATAACATCTAAACCGTGCATCGGATTAAAATGATTTATATATGAAACTTGCTCAGAATTTTGTGTAGATTAATAATATCCAACTGTCACCCATGTTTAAAATGTTTAAAATGCTGTTTGCATATATTTGCCCCTATGCCATGCTAAAATGATTTAATTCATAACTAAATAACCGTAGCTCCGAATTAAATAAACTTTATATGTAAATGGGGTAGAATTTCGCCTAGTTTATCATGGTGGCATCACTTTCATGTTAAACAACTCTAAAATTGTGTTTAGGACAGATCAGGACCAAACCTAATATTTGCACATGGGGATTTTCCGGACTTGTTGTTTTGTTGTTCCGGCCTCATTTAAACTTGACTAGATAGGTAGTTTTCGTTTGCTTCACCTCTTGCCATGTTAATCAACATTTAATATTGTTGGGTACATAAACGGTAGAGGACTAAATAATTGACGTGGTGTTCCGTCAATATGCACCTCGTTGCATATTGAGCTCCACTTAACTTGTAGTGTTGTTTGTGCACTTTGCCATGCCATGCCATGCCTCTTTAAACCGGACATGCATCATACTCGTTTGTGCATCATGCCATGTTGATGTGTTGGTTGTTTACTATGTTGTGTGCTTCTTTTCCGGTGATTGCTTCTTCGGGTTGATTCCGGTAACGTCGAGTTTGTGAGGACCCGTTCATCTACGTCCGTTTGTCTTCTTCATGGACTCGTTCTTCTTCCTTACGGGATTTCAGGCAAGATGATCATACCCTCGAAATCACTACTATCTTTGCTATGCTAGTTTGCTCGCTCTTTTGCTATGCCATTGCTACGATGCCTACCACTTGCTTGTCAGCCTCCCAATTGCCATGTTCAGCCCCTAACCCACCATTGTCCTAGCAAACCGTTGATTGGCTATGTTACCGCTTTGCTCAGCCCCTCTTATAGCGTTGTTAGTTGCAGGTGAAGATTGAAGTTTGTTCCTCGTTGGAACATGGAGATGTTGTTCCTTGTTGGAACATGTTTACTTGTTGGGATATCACTACATATCGTATTTTAATTAATGCATCTATACACTTGGTAAAGGGTGGAAGGCTCGGCCCTATGCCTGGTGTTTTGTTCCACTCTTGCCGCCCTAGTTTCCGTCATATCGGTGTTATGTTCCCGGATTTTGCGTCCCTTACGCGGTTGGGCTATAATGGGAACCCCTTGACAGTTCGCCTTAAGTAAAGCTTTGCCAGCAATGCCCAACATTGGTTTTACCATTTGCCACCTAGCCTTTTCCCTTGGGAGTCGCGCATCCCAAGGGTCATCTTTATTTTAACCCCCCCGGGCCAGTGCTTGTCTAAGTGTTGGTCCGAACTAGAGTCCTTTGCAGCGCCACCTCGGGGAAACTTGAGGGCTGGTTTTAGTTGTACGGAGCGCTCATCCGGTGTTGCCCTGAGAACGAGATATGTGCAGCTCCCATCAGGATGTCAGCGCATCGGGTGGTGTTGCTGGTTTAGTTTTACCCTGTCAAAATGTCTTGTTGTACTGGGATACCGAGTCTGATCGGAACGTCTCGGGTGGAGGTCTATTCCTTCATTGACCGTGAGAGATTGTCATGGGCTAAGTTGGGACACCCTGCAGGGATTTGAACTTTCGAAAGCCGTGCCCGCGGTTATGGGCAGATGGGAATTTGTTAACGTCCGGTTGTAGAAAACCTGAAGTCGACCTTAATTAAAATGAATCAACCGCGTGTGTAACCGTGATGGTCTCTTTCCGGCGGAGTCCGGGAAGTGAACACGGTTGTTGGAGTTATGCTTGACGTAGATAGTCCAGGATCACTTCTTGATCATACTTTTATCGACCGTGCTTTGCCCTCTCTTCTCGCTCTCGTTTGCGAATAGGTTAGCCACCATATATGCTAGTCGCTTGCTGCAGCTCCACCTCATACCTTTACCTTACCCTTAAGCTTAAATAGTCTTGATCGCGAGGGTGCGAGATTGCTGAGTCCCCGTGGCTCACAGATACTTCCAAAATCAGTTTGCAGGTGCCGATGAGTCCGAGCAGATGACGCAACCAAGCTCAGGAGGAGCTCGATGAAGATCTTGTCCTTTGTGTTGTTTTGTTCCAGTTGATCAGTAGTGGAGCCCAGTTGGGGTCGATGGGGGACCTTTGTCGCATTTGGGGTTCTTCTTTTATTTTGGTGCCGTAGTCGGACCATGAGTGTATTTGATTGATGTAATGTTTATTCATGTAATTGTGTGAAGTGGCGATTGTAAGCCAACTATGTAACTCTTTCCTTATTATATTACATGGGTTGTGTGAAGATTACCTCACTTGCGACATATGCCTTCAATGCGATTATGCCTCTAAGTCGTGCCTCGACACGGGTGAGATATAGTCGCATCGAGGGTGTTACAAGTTGGTAATCAGAGCCTTCCCCGACCTTAGGAGCCCCCATTGCTTGATCGTTTTTAGTGGCCGAGTTGTGTCTAGAAAAATGTTTTGAGTCCTCAGGAATTATATATCGGAGAGCTTAGGAATTCTTTTTACTCCCCAGTCCCTTCATCGCTCTGGTGAGGCATCCTGACGTAGAGTTTTGACTCTTCTCTTCTCAAATTTCACTAAATTTTTTTAGGATCACGCGAGTATCTTGGATTTGTTCCGATGGCTTATGATGAGAATACTGTCTTGGTGCCTTCTGTCAGGGGTTTAGTGGAAGTGTCCCGGGGAGTTGAGCTCTGAGGTGTTGTCATCATAATTTTATCGTTGCAATTCTGGTATACTTGAGATATGTTCGCGACATCGAAAATCTCCTTTATGCAATTCGTTGGTGAGATAACCTCGACGCCACCCAGTACTGGGGCGGGAGTTCGGGAGTATCGCCATAACTTGTATAACGGATGCTTTTCGAAGGTTGAAGTAGATGGTTTCCGAAGGTTTCTTGGTTATGTGTTGAAGGATGGATGCAGCTGGATGTAGGATTTGCTAGCTTGGGTGAGATATTATGCTTCCCCTGTATCCCCAACACCTGATTGCATAACCGGAAAGTTTCGGGAGTTTCATAGGTGGGAATTCAAGTAGCTCTTAGGATTTCTTTCCGACAGATGTATGATATGAAATTGGGGTTCGATGTCTAGTGGTTCGCCTATTCACGGTCGATTTTACAGTGGTCTCATTGTGTCTTAAAGAGTCCTTGGCTATGCTGACTCGGGGACGCTTCGTATGTCATGTGCACTGCCTTGTACATGATGGTGCTGTACGATCGAGCCCGTGTAGGTCCCACCACGAAAACTTCAGACAAAATCTCTATCATATGTTTGTTCTGGCTTATTCTGCAAGCCAACCCTTTGTTTTTGTTTTGAGTTGTGGTATTCGAGTTGCTTCGAAGTCAAATGTTGATTCCATACCTTTCCCCAAATGGTGTTCTCATATTCCTATGTGAATACTAATCCCTCTTGATCATCGAGTTTGTGTTGTCAATTCTTTTCAACCGGTGTGTCTCTCCTCAAGTGGATCCGATCATTTCAACTCCCGCAAGATCAATTATCACTTCTTCTCAACGGTGTTTGTTTCATTCGTCCCAAGCTGCCTTTGTTTTTTTCCCTCCCTCCCACCCTTGTTTCTTCGAGGAACCATATTTTATATTCAAGTATCTTTTTATTGATGTGAAGTCTCTTCTTTATTTCCTTTCAATGTTCTTATCCGGTGATTCTCATGTATATTTTAATGGAGCTTCGAGTTCGTCATTCTTCATTCTTTTCATCTCCGGTGGTTCCAAGTCAAGCTTTGTTGATCATATCCTTTCCTCGTTTCAATGTTTTCTCATGCCGGTGCAATTCTTATTCGTTCACCTCTCGCCATTCTATTGTCCCAGAGTGCTCAAAATATCTCAGAAGGATCGTCTTGTCATTTAAGATCCGTTAATCCTATTTCGAGATTGTTATCTCTTTCTAGCCATTTATTTTCAACCGGTGCAACCTCCCTTTTAAATCGTTCTACGGTGTTTTCTCTTGAGTGGGCCCTAACCCACAGGTCTTTTTCCAGGATCTTACCTGACTCTTCTTATTTTCCCGGAGTTATTCTCAAATCCACTTCGAAGTTTGACGTAAGAATGAATTATCATCAGTCAATTGTTTTTCTCCAAGATCTTTCAAATTCTTTTCTTTGCTGGCTCAACTTTTCCATTCTTCATTCCGGAGTGTCTCAATAATTCACGGTGGTGTTTCTCGTTGTCATTCTCAGATTGGAAGACCGAAGAAGAGTTTCGCTTTAATCTTGCTCCATTCTCGTCAAGATTTGTGATTCTAGCTTGTTACCATCCTCTCATAATTGTTCGATTGTGAGAATTCTTTTCATCCATCCGGAGCAATTCAGGAGCCTTTTCAGTTTGCTATCTGGAGTCCGTCAATTCAGGTTTATTCATTCTTAGCTGTCAGTTATTAGTCTCCTATTTTACCGGTGTTTCGTTCAAGCGTTCTCTAATCAGTTCGTGATCTCCTCGTTCTCTTGTATGTAAATCCTCTCAAGCACCTTCGTTCATTTTATAATTCTTCCCGGTGTTCCTTTATCTTTTCTTCGTTCATTTTAATTCTTACGGTGGTTCGTTCAAGATTTCTCTTCCTTTCTCGTCATATCAATTTTATTCGTTGTTTCAACCCTTCCGGTGGTTCGTTCAATACTTTCCCAAGTCTGATGTTATATCTCTCTTAATCTTTTTCTACAAGAATAAGTAATATGCCAAATCTGTTGTTTGTCATCAATTTCAATTGGTGATGGATATGCATAATGTAATTCTTATTCTTGTTTCATCGAGTTTATTCTATTCCTGTTTTTTCCGGAGTGGCTCATCATACTAATTCTTGATCTCAATTGTTCATCTTATCTTTTCCCGGAGTTCCAACCTCTTTCAATTATATTATCACGGAGATCTCTATCTAAATCATTGCGAGGCTTAAATCTTATTCTTTCCATCATTCAATTATTTTGGATCATTCTTTTTGTTACCGGAGTTCTTCATGGAGGCTCTACATGATGGTTCATCAAGGATTTTTATTCCTTCTCGAAGTTTTCATCGAGATTCTTTTAAGAAGCTCAAGTTTTCTTCATCTTGCAATCCGGGGTGCATTTCCTTCTACCGTATCATTGAAGATGGTATTATGCCATCCTTGATAATTTGAGTTCATGTTTTCATGATTCACATGTTGTCAAGATTGAGATATTTTGAATCCATCAATCTCTTCGTTGGAGTTATCTTGGGTTATATTTCACCTTAAGCCTTCCCTAAGGATGGTTGATATTATGGTGCTTATATATGATCCAAGTTTCTTCATTTATCCTCCCGATGATATAAGTTCTCGTCTCCTTGTTCATTCTAACCCAATTCTTTTCCCGCGAGTGGCAAATTGTCACCTCATAATTTGAGATGTATTCCATAAGACCATATCAACCTATTCTTTTCGTTGGTGGTTTTTCCAACAACTCCGTCCAACCCTTCTCCAAAAGATGCCTTTCCAAACTCTTTTGTGGCAGAAGTTGCCATTTTCTCCTCATTCCTCCTATTTCAGTTATCTATCTTCTTACTTTTGTTCCGGAGGCATTGTGATGTTCATCTTTTCAACCCATCATCTCGTTTTGGTCAAAGATCATGATCTTTCCATGCCTATACTTTTATTGGAGTGTTCTGTCCTCTTTTCAAGTATCCTCTCATCTCGTCTTGTTCAATTCCTTCCATTTACAGACGGAGTGCTGTCCAAATTATATCACTCTTATTCCTTCCCTATCTTGCTTAACCGGAGCATTGTGCCCCTTTGTTAAAGTTCTTTTCGCCTTATCAAGTCTTGCATCCCTTTCTTAACCAGAGTGTCGTGTTTTCATTCGAGCTCTCTCATCTTATCAAATTTTGACTCCCTTCTCAACCGGAGTGCTTTCTGAGATCTTTCTTACCCCTTGTTCCATTCATTCAATAGTTCCGGTGGCAGTGTGTTGTGATTTCATCAAGTATCTTCTCATCTTATCAAGACCTTACTCAATTCCTTTTCTTTCCAACCGGAGTGCTGCCCGAATTTGGTCTTCCTTGATCCCCTTCCTTAACCGGAGTGTTTTCAATATATATCTTCCCTTCAACCTCAAGGTTTTTCGCAATGTTCTTTCTTCCTCTTTTCCAAATGGCTGTTTTCGACCTTGTTCACCTTCGTTGAATTCTTTTCTCGAATTTGTTCAACCTTTTCAAGGTTCTTTGGTTTCACTCGTTTGTCAAAGAAGCAACTTAGTTTTACCTCTCCTCTTCCTCTTCCGTTTCCCTCTGGTGCCATTCTAGATCTCGGGACGAGATCCTCTCGTAGTGGTGGAGTGTTGTAACGCCCCGAGACCGATGTGCCAGGTGTCCTCCGCTTATTCGCCGTCGTTGCCATGTCATTCGCTTGCATGTTGCATTTCATCATGTCATCATGTGCATTGCATATCATGTCATCATGTGCATTTCATTTGTTTACGTGTTCATCTCATGCATTCGAGCTTTTTCCCCGTTGTCCGTTTTGCATTCCGGCGTTCCGTTCTCCTCCGGTGGTCATTTCTACCTTCCTCTTGTGTGTGGGGTTAAACATTTCTGGATTGGACCGAGACTTGCCAAGCGGCCTTGGTTTACTACCGGTAGACCGCCTGTCAAGTTTCGGGTCATTTGGACTTCGTTTGATACTCCAACGATTAACCGAGGGACCGAGAAGGCCTCGTGTGTGTTGCAGCCCAACACCCTTCCAAAGTGACCCAAAACCCACCTAACTCTGTTCCATCATCTCGGCCGTTCGATCACGATCGCGTGGCCGCAAACCGCACCTCATTTGGACTCTCCTAGCTCCCTCTACCTATAAATATAGCCTCCTCCCCGAAATCCCGGATCAAACCCTAGATCCACCCCTCCATCGCGCATCCGGACGCGTCCTCACCGGCCGGACATGTCCACCCCATCCAGCCATGTCGCCCCGGCCAATCGGGTGCCGCCACGTCGCCCCGCCGCCGCTCTCCTCCAACCACAGCTTGCCACCTGTCCATCGCCGGCTCCCTCCACCGCGCCACCCGGAGGAGCCCACGGCCGGCCCGCGCAGGCCCGGATCCCCGCCACCGCGCCCGTTCCAGTTTTCCGCTCGAGGGGAGGAGCCCCTCGATCTTGCACCTCGCAGCCGACCTCGCCGGGGCCCGCTGTGCCGCCCCCGAGGATCAACTCTCAGGTCAACCGCCGCCATGGGTTCCTTCAGCCTCGAGCTCCATCCCTCGCCCACGGACGGGATCCGCCGGATCCGATCCACCGCAGGCCATTCCCACCTTCCGCCGGAGTCCACCGTGGGAGCTCCGCCCCACCTCGCCAGAGATGCGCCGCTGCCCGCCTGCTTTCTCGATCCCCTATGGATCGAGGAGAACGACGACAGGCGCCATCCCCCATGGGCCACGCGTACGGCCCAGTCAGAGCCAGCTCGGCCTGCCTCCTCCTCCTTCACGGGCCCCGCCTTTGGCCCAGCGTGCCGCGCCCCCAGGCCCAGCGCAGCGCCAAGCCAGGCCTAGGTGGGCCAGATCCACGCCGCCCCTTCCAGCTGCGTGCCTGCCTCCTTCTCTGAACCGGGCCGAAGCCCATGGGTGAGGCCACCCAGCGCCCCACCTCTTTTTTTTCCTTCCTGCTGTTGGGCCATTTAGTTTCGGCCCGTGATGTTTTTTTCAGCGTCTGTGAATTTGTCCAATCATTCCTGAGACAGCAGTTTTGCAGAAAAGTCCCTAAACTTCATGCATTTAATAACGTCTAAACCATGCATCGGATTAAAATGATTTATATATGAAACTTGCTCAGAATTTTGTGTAGATTAATAATATCCAACTCTCACCCATGTTTAAAATGTTTAAAATGCTGTTTGCATATATTTGCCCCTATGCCATGCTAAAATGATTTAATTCATAACTAAATAACCGTAGCTCCGAATTAAATAAACTTTATATATAAATGGGGTAGAATTTCGCCTAGTTTATCATGGTGGCATCACTTTGCATGTTAAACAACTCTAAAATTGTGTTTAGGACAGATCAGGACCAAACCTAATATTTGCACATGGGGATTTTCCGGACTTGTTGTTTTGTTGTTCCGGCCTCATTTAAACTTGACTAGATAGGTAGTTTTCGTTTGCTTCACCTCTTGCCTTGTTAATCAACATTTAATATTGTTGGGTACATAAACGGGAGAGAACTAAATAATTGATGTGGTGTTCCGTCAATATGCACCTCGTTGCATATTGAGCTCCACTTAACTTGTAGTGTTGTTTGTGCACTTTGCCATGCCATGCCATGCCTCTTTAAACCGGACATGCATCATACTCGTTTGTGCATCATGCCATGTTGATGTGTTGGTTGTTTACTATGTTGTGTGCTTCTTTTCCGGTGATTGCTTCTTCGGGTTGATTCCGGTAACGTCGAGTTTGTGAGGACCCATTCATCTACGTCCGTTTGTCTTCTTCATGGACTCGTTCTTCTTCCTTACGGGATTTCAGGAAAGATGATCATACCCTCGAAATCACTACTATCTTTGCTATGCTAGTTTGCTCGCTCTTTTGCTATGCCATTGCTACGATGCCTACCACTTGCTTGTCAGCCTCCCAATTGCCATGTTCAACCCCTAACCCACCATTGTCCTAGCAAACCGTTGATTGGCTATGTTACCGCTTTGCTCGGCCCCTCTTATAGCGTTGTTAGTTGCAGGTGAAGATTGAAGTTTGTTCCTCGTTGGAACATGGAGATGTTGTTCCTTGTTGGAACATGTTTACTTGTTGGGATATCACTACATATCGTATTTTAATTAATGCATCTATACACTTGGTAAAGGGTGGAAGGCTCGGCCTTATGCCTGGTGTTTTGTTCCACTCTTGCCGCCCTAGTTTCCGTCATATCGGTGTCATGTTCCCGGATTGTGCGTCCCTTACGCGGTTGGGCTATAATGGGAACCCCTTGACAGTTCGCCTTAAGTAAAGCTTTGCCAGCAATGCCCAACATTGGTTTTACCATTTGCCACCTAGCCTTTTCCCTTGGGAGTCGCGCATCCCGAGGGTCATCTTTATTTTAACCCCCCCCCCCGGGCTAGTGCTTGTCTAAGTGTTGGTCCGAACTAGAGTCCTTTGCAGCGCCACCTCGGGGAAACTTGAGGGCTGGTTTTAGTTGTACGGAGCGCTCATTTGGTGTTGCCCTGAGAACGAGATATGTGCAGCTCCCATCAGGATGTCGGCGCATCGGGCGGTCTTGCTGGTTTAGTTTTACCCTGTCGAAATGTCTTGTTGTACTGGGATACCGAGTCTGATCGGAACGTCTCGGGTGGAGGTCTATTCCTTCGTTGACCGTGAGAGCTTGTCATGGGCTAAGTTGGGACACCCTGCAGGGATTTGAACTTTCGAAAGCCGTGCCCGCGGTTATGGGCAGATGGGAATTTGTTAACGTCCGGTTGTAGAAAACCTGAAGTCGACCTTAATTAAAATGAATCAACCGCGTGTGTAACCGTGATGGTCTCTTTCCGGCGGAGTCCGGGAAGTGAACACGGTTGTTGGAGTTATGCTTGACGTAGATAGTCCAGGATCACTTCTTGATCATACTTTTATCGACCGTGCTTTGCCCTCTCTTCTCGCTCTCGTTTGCGAATAGGTTAGCCACCATATATGCTAGTCGCTTGCTGCAGCTCCACCTCATACCTTTACCTTACCCTTAAGCTTAAATAGTCTTGATCGCGAGGGTGCGAGATTGCTGAGTCCCCATGGCTCACAGATACTTCCAAAATCAGTTTGCAGGTGCCGATGAGTCCGAGCAGATGACGCAACCAAGCTCAGGAGGAGCTCGATGAAGATCTTGTCCTTTGTGTTGTTTCGTTCCAGTTGATCAGTAGTGGAGCCCAGTTGGGGTCGATGGGGGACCTTTGTCGCATTTGGGGTTCTTCTTTTATTTTGGTGCCGTAGTCGGACCATGAGTGTATTTGATTGATGTAATGTTTATTCCTGTAATTGTGTGAAGTGGCGATTGTAAGCCAACTATGTAACTCTTTCCTTATTATATTACATGGGTTGTGTGAAGATTACCTCACTTGCGACATATGCCTTCAATGTGATTATGCCTCTAAGTCGTGCCTCGACACGTGTGAGATATAGTCGCATCGAGGGTGTTACATAAGTAGATGATGGGTTGCTAGAATGACAGAAGCTTAAACCCTAGTTTATGCGTTGCTTCGTAAGGGGTTGATTTTGGATCCATATGTTTCATGCTATGGTTAGGTTTACCTTAATACTTTTGTTGTAGTTGCGGATGCTTGCAATAGATGTTAATCATAAGTGGGATGTTTGTCCAAGTAAGGGCAGCACCCAAGCACCGGTCCACACACATATCAGATTATCAAAGTACCGAACGCGAATCATATGAACGTGATGAAAACTAGCTTGACGATAATTCGCATATGTCCTCGGGAGCGCTTTACATCATATAAGAGTTTGTCCAGGCTTGTCCTTTTCTACAAAAAGGATTGGGCCACCTTGCTGCACTTTATTTACTTTTGTTACTTGTTCCTCGTTACAAATTATCTTATCACAAAACTATCTGTTACCTATAATTTCAGTGCTTGCAGAGAATACCTTGCTGAAAACCGCTTATCATTTCCTGCCGCTCCTCGTTGGGTTCGACACTCTTACTTATCGAAAGGACTACGATAGATCCCATATACTTGTGGGTCATCAGGGTTTTTCTCCTCCAAAGGATCCCCAAATATTATATTTAGAGGATGAGAAAAACTCTTATCTCAATGCTTAAGCTTCTAATGTGCTTTTCGATGCTTTGAGCAATGTAGTTATATTTCAACTCATGCCGTTCCAGGATGCTCATGAGTTGTGGACAAAGCTTCAAGATGAATATGGTGTGTCCAAGATTTGTGGGGATGACTGTTCTCCCTCCACCTTCGGCCGTGTTGCCGTCTAAACTTCTTCTACTTCACCTACATGTGGATTGCCACAAGGTAATGTTATGGTGAGTAGTGTTGGTCATTGCAATGATGATAGTGTGCTTATCATTGATGACTCTTCATCACTATCCTGGTGCAATGCTCCATCTTTGGACTTTAACACTTCGTGCACCTTACATGTTTCACATGCTTGTGTTGATAGTCCGTGCATATCATGTAGAAATTGCTTGAATAAATCTCATAATGATATGCTTTCTATATCTTGTTGCCATGATAAAAATGCATGTATTTCCTCGAGTTGTTGTGCTAACAATGTAGAGGAAACCCAACACTCCATGAAACAAGATGTGGTCTCAAATGGTGCTTCAAGGGATCCTACATCATCATCTATTGCTTTTTGCCTTATGGCTAAGGCTTTAAGGGTATCTCCTACTTTGAACCCCAATATGTCTCTTGATGATGATCTTAATGCTAATGATGATGAGGATAATGATGAAGAGAATGATAATGTTGCCTCCTTAAAAATTAAGGGGGAAATGATTTTTAAAGATCTTCATAAAAATAACATTGCTCGTTCCAACTTCATGGAAATCATGTCCATTGCCATTCAGGGCAAGAAATATATTGAGGAGTTGGAATCTCATCTCGAGGAGCATGAGGTCACCATTGACAAAATGGAAGGTCATGAGCGTGATTACGCTAATGAGATTCACTACAAAAAAATACACTTCTGTGATGATACGTGTTTGTCACAGTAGGTCACGTTTTTTTGTCATGCATGTACATCCATGACGATTTTATGACAGAATCAAGATAGTCATACATGTGCTGTTGTAGAAGTGTTCCATGACATTACCAAAATTATCATCACGGAAGTGTCCACTTCCATGACAATAAATCACGCGTCACAGAAGTGCTTTCTTCAAGGGTGACCGACACGTGGCATCCACCATAACGGAACAACGTTAAGCTATCGGGTCCGGTTTTGGATTCGATAACCCGTTAACAGCCCGGACCAATGGGGATTTTCCACGTGTAAAATCATCATTGGCCACAGGAAACACGTGTTACCTCATCGTTGGGACAGATGTCATCCACTCATTGGACAGGAGGCGCCTATGATAGGTTGACACATGGCATGACCCAACAGTGCCCATTCCGGTGAAAAAGGCTGGCCCAGTAAAAATTAGCAGGCCGGCCCATATAGGGCCTACTTGTGTCAGGTCCATTTAATCCCATGGCCCATACGAGATGTGCCAATTCGGCCCGTTAAAAATTTGACACCAATGCAGCCCATCGTCAGTTCGAGCCCGTTAACAACCCGCTATATATTTGGGCTCAATATCGGCCCGATGAGATTTCGGCCTGTTAACGGCCCATTTAATGGATGGGCCAATTTTCAGGATGTACATCTTTTGGCCTTTTAGCGACCCATTTAAATGTTGGGCTAATTTCCGGCCCGGTGTGTCTTCAGCCTGTTGACGGTCCATAAATCTAAAGGGCCATTTGTGGTCGGGCCTAAGTTTCGGCCTTTTAGCGGCCCATTTAAGTGTTGGGCCAATTTCTGGCCCGGTGTCACTTTGAGCTTGTTGACGGCCCATAAATCAGTTGGGCCATTTGTAGTCGGACCTGAGTTTTGGCCTTTTAGCGACCCATTTAAGTGTTGGGTCAATTCCCGGTCCTCTGTGCCTTTCAACCTGTTAACGGGCCATAAATAAGTTGGGCCATTTGTAGTCGGACCTTAGTTTTGGCCTTTTAACGGCCCATGCCCTTCATGGTCCAATACCAGCCCGGTTTCTCTTTCGGACTGCTAAAGACCCACAACACAGTTGGGCCGTTTACAATACGACCTGACTTTCGGCCTCTTAGTGGCCCATGCTCTTCATGGTCCAGTACAAGCCCGCTGTTTCTTTCGGCCTGCTAAAGGCCTACAGTATAGTTGGGCCATATGTAGCCCAAACTTAGTAACGGCCCGTTAGCGGCCCGTGAAATAAATTGGGGCCACCTGTTACCCGCTTCGATGTCGACTTGTTAACGACCCGGGAGGTAAGAGGGCCGACCATTAACTTTCGGCCTAGTAACGGCCCATTAACTTAATGGGCCCACTAAAGTTCATTCATGTCTTTAGGCCAAATTAGATAATTTGAGCCCATTACGACGAGCAATTATGCACAGGACCAAAACCGATCAAGCAAAGGTACGGCATACAAGGAATAACGTTGCACATCCAGCATATATTACAGGAAATTACATCCACTGGGCAATCAAAGATTGATGCCAGTGCAAATAAATGAGCAGAACCTAACCATCTACAACGCTACAATCTGCAACCTCAGCACAGATGACGCCCATAAGCATGTGGGCAAGTTCTTGCTGCTTTTCTACAGTGTCTCTGAAAACATTGACCAGTTGTTGTGTCGCACGACTCTGCACCTCTGATTCACCCACCATTTCCATCATTACTTCAGCCATTAATTGGTTCACAAACATACATTTATTCCATTGCATTCGAGACAGAGGATACTGAGCAGATTCAGATGGCAATTTTGGCAGGCTTGTATTATTGATAGTGGAGAGTGTCTCGACCACTGCATCATAACATAAATTAGGACAGGAACCAAACAGATTAATCATGAGTTATTGCCATATTACCTGGCCTAGATTTACTAGAAAGAAACAATGGGGTTTCCTTGCCGTATTCAGAGTTTGTCTATCTTCAGCAGCCTGCACAAAATTAACACACTAGCATTGCTATCATTGGCCAAGTCAGATAATAGGAAAGCTACATTGACACAACGAACGTTTGGGCAACTAGCCTACACCAAATTAACACAATATGGCACAACTATGATCAGCCAGGTAAGGTAATACGAAAGCAACATTGACACAATGAATGAATGGGCAACCAGAGAAGCACTACAATTCAGTAATGTGCGTGATATGAGATAGTACATTCATGCAGCTCGGTATGCAAAACTACCAGGCAGTTTTCCTTACAAAAATCAACATTGGCGCCTTTAACATTTTGCTACAACTAATTTTAGACCAGATAAAGGTTAGATTCACACCGATTAACAAAATACATGCTGATGTAAAAATATAGTGATATACAACATGTACTTACATTAGCATTGGAGCACAGAGAATTCCCGCAAGATATTTTCCTCGAATACGATCCCAATGGAGGAAGTCTTGTATCGTTTAACCTTATTTTCTAAAAGAGAGATGGGTAAGAAACATGTAGAAAATATGATCAGAATGCTATAAAATTTCATGATGCGAGGATACGCACACGCTTCTTAGAATGGAGTTGACATTCTTTTGCTGGACTGGAGCGGACTAGTTATTTGGCCACTGGAATCTGGTTATTATCAGTGGGAGTTGGGTTTCTCTATGCTGGAGTAGTATCTATGAAAAATGGAGTTGGTTTATTATCTCCTGGCGTTTGGATCTTTTGCAAAGACCTGGTTTGGAACCCTTCAGATTCTAACATAGCCGTCTTCCCCTTGCATGCCTTATATAGAAGAATGGTGATTCAGTTATAAAACATGCTACAACAGAGATGGAATAGGTACTGAAAAATAGAAAGGCATGACATATTGACATGTATTCCCTCCATCCGGAAATAAATGGATGGGTCTAGGCGTATTTCAGTTCTAGATACAACTGGTTTTATCCATTTCTGCGACATTTAATCCGGACGGAGGGAGTATGATGTAAGAGCTAGGGATACGACATGACAACACAGTAAAAAAACACTAAAAAAACCCACTGCAGAACCAAAGTATTCAAACCCACTGATATGAGATAGTACACTCATGTAGCTCAGGATGCAAAACTACCACGCAGTTTTCCTTGCAAAAAATCAACATTGTGGCATTTAATCATACATTTTGCTACAACAAAATTTAGATCAGATAAAGGTTGGATTCACGCTGATTAACAAAATACATGCTGATGTAAAAATATAGTGATATACAACAGGTACTTACATCTACATTGGAGCACAGAGAATTCCTGCAAGAATCTTTCCTCATAAACGATACCATTGCAGAAATTCTTCTATCTGTTAAGCTTATTTTCTAAAAGAGAGATGGGTAAGAAACATGTAGAAAATATGATCAGCATGCTATAAAATTTCATGATGCAAGGATACACACATGCTTCTTAGAATTGAGTTGACATATTTTTGCTGGACTGGAGCGGACTAGCTCTTTGGCCACTGGACTATGCTTATTATCAGTAGGAGTTGGGTTTATTTGTGCTGGAGAAGTGTCTATAAAAACTGGAGTTGGTTTATTATATCCTGGCGTTTGGATCTTTTGCAAAGGCCTTGTTTGTAACCCTTCAGATTCTAACATAGTCGTCTTCCCCTTGCATGCCTTGTATAGAAGAATGGTGCTTTTATTATAAAACATGCGGCATTAGAGAGATGGAATAGGTACTGAAGAATATAAAGGCATGACATATTGACATGTATTCCCTCCATCCAAAAAAATGGATGGGTCTAGGCATATTTCAGTTCTAGATACATCCTTTTTTATCCATTTCGGCAACATGTAATCCGGACGGGGGGGTATGGTATAAGAGCTAGGGATACGACAGGACAACACAGCAAAAAAACACTAGTTGAATGTAAAACTGTATGCTAGCGGAATACGTACTGAAATAACTAAGGCAACATACACGTGTATGATTGGGAAAATAAGATGGCACTGCAACAGAGCACTAGAACAACACTTCAATGTAAAAAAACATGGTATGGTAGATAGATGAAGTACATACTGATGAATAACAATGCATAAGATATTCAGAAGCATGATGTACAAATTAAGCAGATGGCATTGCGATAGAGTAGAACGACAGTACTTGAATTTGAAAACATGTTATCATGAATGGAATAGGTACTGAAAACAGGAAGGCATGACATATTTACATGCATGATCAGCATGCTAAGCACATGGCATTGCAACAGAGTAGATACACTCCAGGACATTATATGCATGTTGTACCCATATCACAGGCCAAGTTAGAGCAAGGACCTTGTGGGGTGAAGAGGATTCATCATCTTTCTGCAAGTCTTTTGAAGAACTGCCTTTACATGTTCCATCATATTGGGTATCATTGACATCAAGTTTATTGGCCTTTACATTGCTCCGTGAGGTTCTTGTGGATATATCAGTGTGTGCAATTATATCTGACATGCATGGAAGACAACTAGTAGTTAGATTTATGTAATGAGTGCCTGTAGGAGACGACATAAATAGTAGGACTGGGGTTAACTAGCAGCAACATGTCTCATAAACTAAAGGGAGAACACAGATGAAATCTACAGAATATGTATCGTTTGTACTCGAGATTAACTAGATGGCACACAAAAGTATTAAAGAACAACATAGGTAATACTAGAAGTGGTATAATACTATAATCACCAGCCTGCGGGATAGCATTGGCTGATGGATGATAACTATGGAACAATGTTACCTAAAGAACAAGTATCTTAGCTGGACTATGGAACAGCGTTAACTCCTGAACAAGACTCGTAAGAGATCAGCATGAATATACAGTGAAATGTGATGATCTATTTTCCATGCTTAGATGAATAATAAAGCCATAAATGTTGCACACAAGTAAGATGAGGGTACAACCTATCTGGCTGCCATCCATAGGAGTGAGCATCATGTGCTGACTTGTCGATGGCCCTGTAGTTGTTGTGGCTGTCCATGTTGGGCACGCGCATTCGATGCAAGGAACTGTTGAGTGGGGACTATAGCTCCCTTCTGGTGTATGCTTCCCTTGTTGGAGCAGCTGCTGTGAGTCGGAAGACGGTGTGTCTGAAGATGCAAATAACGCATAATGTTAAGAACGACATATCTCTTTGATCTGAAGAAATACACTAAGAGATCAACAGCAAGGTACGTGAGTGGTCACACGTCTGTTGACTGAAGACTAAATTGGGGTCACACGATTTTATTTTATTTTGGTACTGTCCGATCTACGCCGGATGGCTGGCCATCTTGTGCCTCCCAGCTGACACTGTTCGGAATCTTCCCCGAAGAGCCAGCGACCAACGGCAGAGCAGCCTGCCTCCGCCGTCCATGGCCCCGGCCAAAACCCCGCTCCCCGCCCCACCACACTACCGTGGTTGCGCCGCCCCCAGGCCAATCCACAAAGACTCCCCGTCATCCAGATCCGGCGGTGGCAATAGCTTCAACCCACGCAACTCTAAAAGATAGCCATCTAAGCGCTGCTTCCGCGGCGAACTTGCGGCCCTGCACCCTTACGTTAGACACCAGCCAACCGGCAGCCTAAGAGCTCCGCCGCCTCGAGGGGTGCTGCTTCCCATTGGGAATCGATTGGCCTAGAATAAAAATTCAGACAATTGCCGCCTAAATAAAGTGATTTGACATGAGGGTGCGACCTATCTGGCGGCATGGTGAAGTAGGCAGGTCCAGCTCTCGAGTCGGTGAGGCCGGCGTGGTTGCGGTGGCGACCGGCGGCAAGGAAAGAGCGATGTCGCGACGGTCGATGGCTACGTGGAAGCAGCGCCAGGACTCTGGACGGATCCGAAATTGGAGCTGCTCCGGCGCCGTGAACAACGGCGGGGGTGAATCGGCTCCGGTACGGTTCACGCGGCCGTCGTCGAGGCAGCACCAGCAGCACGGAGTAAGAGGCACATGGCCCAGTGCACGACGGCAAATGGACAGTGTCTCCGGCATTAGGGAGGAGGGCGGACTGTGAAATTGGTGCGGTGGGGGCACCATGGAGGTGGGGCTGAGGTTTCGCGGCTCAGGAGAAGGGAGCTTCCCGGGGAGAAGGTGATTTGGCGCCCATGAGGTATGAATGGGGGCGGGCAGGGGGGGGGGGAATTGGGAGGGGAGTGGAACCATGTCTTACGGACTCATTTGTCTAAAATGTGAGGGGGAGTTACAGTTCTACCCTTGCCTATAGGCTTCTCGGCTTGGGTCTGTGTACTGAGGGTCGGGGATAGTAGAGTAACTTTGCTTCTCCCCAAATAGTGGGCGGGAGTGATTTCGGGCGAGGAGGGTGCGTTTTGAACTATAGTGGGCGCGAGCGATTTCAGGCGAGGAGAGCGTGTTTTGAAATAGTGGGCGCGAGCTATTTCGGGCAAGGAGAGCGTGTTTTGCCGACCATGGTTTATGAATTATTTGGCACATGTCATTTCGGCCGAGGAGAAGGCGCGCTTGGATGAAGTTGCGAACCTACCCTCAATGTACAACGGGCCAATTGATGCGTGTCCACATAGGACGGTAATTTCGCGTCTCCCATTTATTTGCTCGGGCGAATTCCACCGAGCAGAGAGGATGTTTAATGGTTCGTTCAAATTTTGGGAGAACGAGCATCCACATCTACCTTACCAAGTCGATTCGGATCAAATTTTGAAATATTAGCTTGCCACTTCTTTTTTAGATGGAGACATGATGCTCGGGAGTAATGTGTTTTTACATGCTCGTTGCTAGCGATTTACTATATGACAAATAGTTGACCCACTCAAAATGCGAATCAAACCCAAAATGAAATATCTCGATTCAATAAATAGCTCGTTCAGTAGGTCAAAATAGTGAACTAAATCCAAAATTGAACACCTCAATCGAGTAGCATGTTGTATAGTATTATAGTACTCCATGAACATGTTGAAAGTCAAATTAATGAACTTGTTTGATATACGCATATATCCGTTCATGGTGTGGATTGCAGACAACATGTTCTCCAATTTAAATATTTGAATGCAAGTTTATATCGAAACATGGTTTATATCAGTCTTTGATGCATAACACGCGACCTCCCCCTCTCCCGGACACCTGTTCTGTCTCTCTCTCTCGCCGACAATCTTCAATTCTGTCACACGCATCCGACACAAAAACCTTGTTGGTACCTGTCGGTATCAAAACCGGCGGATCTCGGGTAGGGGGTCCCGAACTGTGCGTCTAGGCCGGATGGTAACATGAGGCAGGGGACACGATGTTTTACCCAGGTTCGGGCCCTCTTGATGGAGGTAAAACCCTACGTCCTTCTTGATTAATATTGATGATATGGGTAGTACAAGAGTAGATCTACCACGAGATCAGAGAGGCTAAACCCTAGAAGCTAGCCTATGGTATGATTGTATGTTATGGTCGTTGTCCTACGGACTAAAACCCTTCGGATTATATAGACACCGGAGAGGGTTAGGGTTACACAAGGTCGGTTACAAAGGAGGAGATATCCATATCCGTGTTGCCTAGCTTGCCTTCCACACCAAGTAGAGTCCCATCCAGACACGAGACGAAGTCTTCAATCTTGTATCTTCATAGTCTAACAGTCCGGCCAATGGAGATAGTCCGGCTGTCCGGAGATCCCCTAATCAAGGACTCCCTCAGTAGCCCCTGAACCAGGCTTCAATGACGATGAGTCCGGCGTGCAGTATTGTCTTCGGCATTGCAAGGCGGGTTCCTTCTCCGAATACATCACAGAAGAATTTGAATACGAGGATAGTGTTCGACCCTGCAAAATAAGTTTGACATTCCACCATAGAGAGAGAATAATATCTTCGCAGATCTAATTTGCTGGCTTGTTTTGGCAGCATGACATTACGTCATGGCCCTGTAATTAATTCGAACCGTTTCTTTTAACCAGCCCCGCACATAACGTGAGGCAGTTTTTTGACACGTCTTGTCAAAGCAGAGATCGTGTCCCCTTATTATGGGATTCTCATCAATACGGGCATGGGTAACCCAACCGCGCCATCAATTGCGGTGCTTGGGGGATAAGCGAGTTTTACCAGGCAAGTGGGGACGCTTGGTTTCGTCCGCCCATATAAAGGGATAAGGATTCACCTTTCTATCCACGCCTTCTTCCTCCTTTGCTCATCCGCTCCCGCACACTCGAGCTCTAGCGCCCAAGTCCTCACTTCCACCTCAACCCTCTCCAACCATGTCCAGAGCGGGAGGCAAGTGGATGGTCTCCTCCGTCATGGAGGGAGACATCAAGAAACTGAGGAGAGCCGGATACCTGCCCGACGACATCGCGCACCGGCTTCCAGATGAGGGGTAGCTCATCCCCACCCCCAGGCCCCATGAGAGGGCGGTATTCCTCACCCATTTCCTCCGCAGACTGGGATTCCCTCTCCATCCCTTTGTCCGGAGGCTCATGTTTTATTATGGCCTGGATTTCCACGATCTGGCCCCGAACTTCAACCTCAACATCTCGGCGTTTATCGTCGTGTGCGAGGCCTTCCTACGCATCAAGCCCCACTTCGGCTTATGGCTGAAGACCTTCAATGTCAAGCCGAAGGTGGTGGGCGGCCGCCAGGCGGAGTGCGGAGGCGCCATGGTGGGCAAGATGCCCAACATAACATGGCTCGAGGGCTCCTTTGTGGAAACCATAAAGGGGTGGCAATCGGGGTGGTTCTATATCACCGAGCAGCGCGACCCCGCCTGGGTAGCGGCCCCCGAGTTCCGATCTGGCGTCCCCATGCGGCTCACCTCCTGGAAAGAGAAGGGCATGTCCTGGGGTAGTTCGAAAGAGCTGACCGGACTCCAAACATGTATTCAAAACATGGTGGACAAGAAGCTCAAGCTCGTCAACATAGTCCAGGTTATGCTCATCTGCCGGATACTCCCGTGCCAACAACGGGAGTTCACCTTGTGGGAGTTCAATCCGGCGCAGCACCGAACTCTAAACAGGCTCTTCGACACGACTCATGAAGATGCGTGGAGGGTGCTGTTCAAAAGTCCCGAGGTCCCTCCCCCTGTTACTAAGGATCGTGGATTCAGCGCAAAGCACCAAGCCAGTGCGTTAAGCTGCTTTACCTTTCACAGGATACTTATTTTTTATATAGATTGACTCTATGCGGGATCTAAACTCCCGGACCTTTGACAGGACTGGCAGAAGATGGCCGGACAGATCGATTGTCCGGCTCCTTTGCCCGAAGGCCCCGCAGACGCTCTTCTGGAGAAGATGCTGACTCCAGCCCCTTATAAGGTGCTGGAGAAGACCAAGAAGGCCAAGGGAACCCGAAAGAGTTCCCGACGCCAGGCGTCGTCGGACTCATCGTCCGATGACTCAGCGGCGCACTCTTCCCCTGAAGACGAGGAAGAGGAAGAAGATGCTCCTCCACCGACTAGGGGAGACAAGAAAAGGAAGGCCGCCCCAACTAGGGAGGCCGGAGGGTCGAAGAAGGGAAGAACTCTCCTTCCGGACAGCTCCACCGCCGCCGACAAAAGCGAAGACGAGTGGTTTCCCAGGGCCAAGCCCCCGAGGAGATCGTAAGTATTCAGATACCAAAGTTAGCCATAGGATTCCTTTGTCGCACTGCTTTCCCTAACGCCGAACACAATTATGCAGGCCGCCCTAAGCCAATATCGAGGTATCGTCGGATGGCTCCCTGGGCTCGTCGGACATGGATAGCGATCCAGTCCCGACCGCCACCTCCCCCCATCCTACCGACGACGCCGAGGTGTTGTCTCAAGAGGTACCGGATCGAGGGGAGACAGTCCCGGAGGCGCCTCAAGGCGACCTTCCGGACTCCGGGAGCCGCGGGGACGGGGCCCCCGAGAGCTCCGAGTTCGGCCCTCAACCGAACACCGTGCCGGACCCTCCAGCGGTTCCAGACTCGGGCAGGCGGCCTCCTTCTACGAGGGGCAAAACGCCTGTGCCGGTGACCTCTGTCCATCTAGAGGCACTGGACAATCTGCTGGAAGCGCTTCGCAGCGCTTCCATCGACGAGGAGCACCGCACTATCATGAGTGCGGTGATCCAGAAGGTTCAGTCCGCCAAGAGCGGATTGACTGAAGCCTGTGCCAGCCTTCTAACAGGCTTTGAGGTAAGTGTGTTTAAAATGTAGTATAAATATTACCGCATAGACAGTAGCCCCTGATGCTTTGTTCGGTGTTCACAAAGAAAAGCCGAACAGAGGATCAAATAAAATCGCAGGAGTCTAATATAAGTGTGTCAATATGCGTATGCAGGCTTCGCTGCTGGCGTCCGCCGCACTAACTGTGGAGGTCACCGTACTAAAGCAGGACCTCGAGGGGTCCAGGAAAGAGCTCGGCCTTGTCAAGAGGCAGCTCGAGGAGAACAAGGGTAAGTAATACCTTGTCTATAGATATGTATATATATATATATATAAAAGGACGCGATTGTAAAATGACATGATCATTGTATGTTTTCCAGGGGCCACGACCGAGGTGGCGACCCTGAAGCAAGCGCTAACCAAGGCCGAAGATACAGCAGCCAAGGAGCGCATCGAGCGAGAGAAGCACGAGGCTCGGGTGGGCGAGGTGCAGCAAGAGCTCTAGGCTCTCGTGACAAAGAACGAGGCATTGGAGCTTGACTCGAAGACGCGACAGTCTGAGCTTGCCGCGGCCCTTGAGAGCGCAAAGAGTGCCAAGGCCGAGGCCCAGAAGGCCCTCCAAGAGATCTACGCAATGAAGAAGATAGCGGCGGGTAAGGCTTTCTATATGCAAAGCAAGCATGTAAAAGTAAATTACCGATTACTTACTCGGATCCGAAACTCTTTAGGAGCATTCGCAGATTTGCCCCGCAGTGTGTCCGATGCCGTGCAATTTTACCAGGCCGAGGACGGAAGCTCGACAGAGAAGCTGTTCTGGTCCTAGTATGCTGAGGCCGAACATCCGGTGCCGATGAGCGACCAGCTGAAGCAGATGGTCGAGCTACATAAGGCGGTCGATCAGGCCATGAAGGGCTTTATAGTCCGGCTGTGGCCTGGCGACGCCCTTCCGAACAGCTTCTTCGGCCTGGTGAGGCGGCTTGTGGATGCCTGCCCACGGCTGGAGGTCGTCAAGCGATCCATCTGCATTGAAGGTGCACGCCGGGCTTTCGCCCGTGTAAAAATGCAGTGGGTCAAGCTACACGCCGTGAAGCTGATCAAGGAGGGGCCGCCGGAGGGCAAGGAGCACCGCCACACCAAGGTGTACTACGAGGGTGTTCTGCCGGGTGCCCGTTTATCGCGGATGAGTGTTCAAAAGATGTAATATTTGAATGAGACATGCTCGTTTTATCCTGTATGTATGAAAACTTGTTTCATATGCGCTATGCAACGCTTGTTGGAATTTAAAATATTACCTTCTGTTTGGCTGTTTATCCAATCTGAGAGATGGCTAGTCCTTGGCTTCTGCCCCCATGCCACGAGTGCTGGGGTGTTCAGGATGAACCTGAGCACTCTTGTTCCCATATTTGGGTCCTTCGAGGGAGGTGCTCAGCACAACGAACAAGGCAACCGGACTAATAATGCTTTATCACTCTCACTTAGCCATAGAATTCTATAATTTTAAATTTGGGCGAAGCCCCTGGTATTCGGAAGGCCGAATTCGGGGCGCGATACACACCTGTAAGCCGGATAGGGCCGGCCCCTCGCCCTAAGCGGCATAAGTCTTTAGGGACTCAAAAAACCTCGCCGAACAGCGACCAGTCTCTCGCCTTATCATAACAGTCAGCTTTAGCTTTCTCTAGTGAGGTGCTCAGCCCGGCAGAACCGGGGCACAATCGCAGCAGTTCTCCTAGCGCTACCTTAGCCGATAGAGCGGAACGTAAGGTACCAAAACATAGGAGCCGGGCAAACCCAACATTTTACCAAAGACATGATTCGGAGCTAATGCATATAATGCTATAAGTTCGGGGTGGCGCACTTGTGAAAGTGTTCGGACTTTTCACACCGCATTGTGGGGTATGTAAGCCCCTGGTGTATTGGTCGTACCAAAGTGTACGGTTGCAAGGCGTCATTAGTGAACACACACACACACACACACACACACACATATATATATATATATAACAAGAATGCAATAATAGTCGTAATGTTATGCATTGTTTATTGAAAAATTGCGTTAAAGCAGAGTGATACAGATAGTGCGATAAGCAAAGAGTAGGACTATGTCCCTTCCAAGGGCAAGCTGAGGAATGATATTAAATTGAATATTTCACTCGTTACTGTAATCAGCCTGGGAATTCCGTGGTATAATGTAGTTGTCTGCCTCCTTGGTTGCTGCATCATGTGTTCAGCAACAGTGCTGCCAGACAGTGTTTCCAGAGGTTAAGGTCCTGAAAGAAAAAGAAAAATAACCAAACGGGAAGCCCCTAGTGCGGTTTAGGCCGCGTTTTGGGGCGTGCCGCAGTTGTGCACCCCTCCCCACCTATGCCCATGGCATTTTAATGTGTAATTATGTACGCGCGGCACGAGTTTCGCCGCTGGGCTGGGATTGGGGTGGCCGCCGTATTGCTACGCGAGCTCAGATCGCGCCAGGCGGTCTATTTGCCGATTGCCCCGCGCGTGCTTGAAGGTGTCCGGGCTGTGAAGCGCCGAACTGGTTGATTGCCTTGAGAGGCTGCTTTGCGCTTCTGCTGCGAGGGCTACAGTGTGCTCCTCTATTCGGAGAGAGCGCTCTGTGTTTCCATTGACTGTAATAACTCTGCAAGGTCCTCGCATCTTGAGCTTGAGGTATGCATAATGCGGTACCGCATTTAATCTAGCAAATGCGGTTCGCCCGAGCAGCGTGTGATAACCACTGCGGAACGGGACTATATCGAAGATTAGCTCTTCGCTTCGGAAGTTATCCGGGGATCCGAAGACCACTTCTAGTGTAATTGAGCCTGTGCAATGGGCCTCTACACCTGGAATGACGCCCTTAAAGGTCATTTTCATGGGTTTGATCCTTGAGGGGTCTATACCCATTTTGCGCATTGTGTCCTGATAAAGCAGGTTCAGGCTGCTACCGCCGTCCATAAGGACTCGGGTGAGGTGAAATCTGTCGATGATTGGGTCTAGGACCAGTGCGGCGAATCCTCCATGATGGATACTAGTGGGGTGGTCCCTGCGATCGAAGGTGATCGGGCAGGAGGACCAAGGGTTGAACTTTGGGGCGACTAGCTCCAACACATATACGTCCCTGAGCGCACGCTTCCGCTCCCTCTTGGGGATGTGGGTTGCGTATATCATGTTCACCGTCCGCACTTGCGGGGGAAACCTCTTCTGTCCTCCAATGTGCGGCTGCTGGGGCTCCTCCTCGTCATTGCTATGCGGCCCCTTGTCCTTGTTTTTGGCAATTAACTTGCCGGCCTGCTTGAACACCCAACAATCCCTGTTGGTGTGATTGGCTGGCTTGTCTGGGGTGCCATGTATTTGACACGAGCGATCGAGTATGCGGTCCAAGCTGGACGGACCCGACATATTTTGTTTGAATGGCTTTTTCCGCTGACCGGGTTTAGAGCCTTTGAATCCGGCATTGATTGCCGTATCCTCAGTATTTTCGCTGTTAATGCGGCGCTTATGCTTGTTGCGACGTGACATGCTATTGCCGTCCTTGGTATCTGAGGTACCATGGTTCTTTGATATGTTATTACTGCGAGCCAGCCAGCTGTCTTCTCCCGCACAAAAGCGGGTCATGAGCGTCGTGAGAGCTGCCATAGATTTCAGCTTTTCCTAACCAAGGTGTTGGGCTAGCTGCTCATCTCGGATGTTGTGCTTGAAAGCCGCTAAGGCCTCCGCATCCGGACAGTCGACGATTTGATTTTTCTTTGTAAGGAACCGAGTCCAAAATTGCCTGGCCGACTCTTCTGGCTACTGAATTATGTGGCTTAAATCATCAGCGTCTGGTGGTCGCACATAAGTACCCTGAAAGTTGTCGAGGAATGCGGCTTCCAGATCTTCCCAACAGCTAATGGAGTCCGCTGGCAAGCTATTAAGCCAATGCCGTGCTGGTCCTTTGAGCTTTAGTGGGAGGTGTTTGATGGTGTGTAAGTCATCGCCGCGGGCCAAGTGGATGTGGAGGAGAAAATCCTCAATCCATACCGCGGGATCTGTTGTGCCGTCGTATGATTAAATGTTTACAGGTTTGAAACCTTCTAGGAATTGATGTTCCATTACTTCGTCTGTGAAGCATAAGGGGTGTGCGGCGCCTCTGTATTGGGCTATATCGCGACGCAGCTCGAATGGGTCTTGCCCACTGTGTTCGGCCCGGCCGGATTTGCTTTTACTGTATCCGGCGTGACGTTTGTCATCTCGCAGAGTGGTGCGCCCTCGTGATCCGTAGATCGGTCTTGAATGCTTTGCCTTGTCCTCCAATATGTCTCGCAGGTCTGGCGTATCTCCCCATGCCTTTTTATTTGAATGGCGTTGGGGTGGAGGCTGAGCTTTTGGTTGGAATGCCTCTCTATCGCGGCCACGAGGTGGCCGATCAGCCATATCATACGCTTCTTCCTCCAGTCGGGGAAGTAACCTGCACCTTGGGTAACTCTTGGAGGGACGCTCGAGTTTATATTCCTCGGCCGCGAGGACTTCAGTCCATTTGTCAGCTAGCAGATCTTGATCAGCTTGAAGCTGCTGCTGCTTTTTCTTCAGGCTATTTGCCGTGGCCATAAGCTGGCGCTTGAAGCACTCTTGTTCGATGGGATCCTCTAGGATGGCGAATTCATCGTCGTCGAGGCTTGCCTCGTATTCGGAGTTGGGCATGTGATCATCCTCCTCCTCTCCGTCTGCCGCTCTCTCAAGAGAGCTGGCTCCTTCATCCTCCTGCTCTAAATCTTGCTGGAGGGGATTGTTGTTGTCTTCGGCACTATCCGGAGTATTATTATCTCCTGTGCCGGTATCACCACTTTTGCTTTGGCGGGACTTAGAGCGGCACCGCTGACGTCGGCGCTTGGGTTGCTTCTTGGAGGGATCATCCTCCGCTATCTCGTCGACATTGCCTTCGTTGGGTGTATCCACCATGTATATGTCATATGACGAGGTGACTTTCCAGTGCCATATAGGTGCTGGTTCATGTTCGTCTCCTACACCGTCTTCCATACCGTCGATGTCTTCGGAGTCAAAGTCGAGCATGTCGGTTAAATCATCGACAGTGGCTACGAAGTGGGTGGTGGGTGGGCGTCGAATTTCTTCGTCGTCCGCATCCCAGTCCTGTTGGCCATAATCCGGCCAGGGCTCTCCTGACAAAGAGAGAGACCTTAGTGAATTCAGAATGTCGCCGAAGGGCGAGTGCTGAAAGATATCTGCGGCGGTGAATTCCATGATTGGCGCCCAATCGGATTCGATTGGCAGGGGCGCGGGCAGTTCGGAGTCAGAAAAAGAGTCCGGCACCTTGGAGTCACGGGCTGCGCAGAAGATTATGCTGGTGTTTGGCTCGATCACCATTGAGACTGCAGCCCCTAAGGTGGTGTCTAGCCACACGTCCTCGATTGGTGCAGTTGGCTCCGAGCTAAGGGTTGGAGCTGATGCGGGCGCGGCCTCTGGGGTACTGTTTGGCGGCAGAGCTAGGTCATACCCATCGTGACAGTGCGGCGCGCCCGGCTGTGGCTCGAATCCGTCGAAGATCAAGTCTCCGCGGATGTCAGCTGTGTAGTTCAAACTTCCAAATCTGACCTGATGGCCAGGGGCGTAGCTTTCAATCTGCTCCAGATGGCCAAGCGAATTAGCCCGCATTGCAAAGCCGCCGAATATGAAGATCTGTCCAGGGAGAAAAGTCTCACCCTGGACCACATCGCTATCGATGATAGTAGGAGCCATCAAGCCTAACAGCGACGACACAGAGGAACTCTCAATAAAAGCACCAATGTCGGTTTCAAAACCAGCGGATCTCGGGTAGGGGGTCCCGAACTGTGCGTCTAGGCCGGATGGTAATAGGAGGCAGGGGACACGATGTTTTACCCAGGTTCGGGCCCTCTTGATGGAGGTAAAACCTACGTCCTGCTTGATTAATATTGATGATATGGGTAGTACAAGAGTAGATCTACCACGAGATCAGAGAGGCTAAACCCTAGAAGCTAGCCTATGGTATGATTGTATGTTATGGTTGTTGTCCTACGGACTAAAACCCTTCGGTTTATATAGACACCGGAGAGGGTTAGGGTTACACAAGGTAGGGTACAAAGGAGGAGATATCCATATCCGTGTTGCCTAGCTTGCCTTCCACGCCAAGTAGAGTCCCATCCGGACACGAGACGAAGTCTTCAATCTTGTATCTTCATAGTCTAACAGTTCGGCCAATGGAGATAGTCCGGCTGTCCGAAGACCCCCTAATCCAGGACTCCCTCAGTACCTCTCCATTTCTCTCCATCTCTCTCTCTCTCTGTGTGTGTGTGTGGGGGGGGGGTTCTTTCTAGTTCGCATGCATATATACACCATCTATAGGTCTCTCTCGCACACTATGTATGATACTCTAGCTAGTCCAAGCTAGATATCTTGGGTGCACTTGTCGTACGCACACAAATTCCTTGGCTCTTTGCCGTAACTCTCTCATGCACCACTATGTCGTCTCGGAGCTCTTCCCCCCCTCTCTCAAACTCTCCATCCACCCGGGTCACACATACACATGCATATCTCACTCGCACTCGATAGGCCCATCTAAAACTCTATCTCTCCCCCTCGTTCTCTCTCCATCTCACATGCGCACACACACAATCCCATGCCCAGCTTGCCAAGTATGATGGTCTCTCACTCAATTATAGGCACACGCAGTCCCCCCTATATGTATATGACTAGCTAATCTTAGTCTCTATCACAAACATGTGCATGGTCTATCTCGATTTCTCTCGGGGCATCTTTCTATCGTGCACGCACTCCCTCTATCTCCCACCCATATAGTCCCCTCACGATCTCGACGGGATCTCTCTATCACAAACACACCTCTCTCCCTCCCCATGCGTCCATGCCATCCATGTGTCCCTCTCGACCTTTGTTCCTTGTTGGCCAGACCTCTATTGGACATGTGCTACAGGGGTGTCTCTCTCCGTTGCAAACAATCACACACTAGCTATCTTCGTGTATCTCCTCGCCTCGCCTTTCCATCTCGGAGATGCATGCGTGATATGTTCGCATAAGAAACGAAAAAGCACACACTCTCTCTCTCTAATTTATCGTTTGTTGTCACTTTCTCTTTCACACACATACTCTTTTTGCACACTTACTCATTCTCCTTCACACGCACTTGATCTGTCTCGACCGAGGCACTCTCCTCGGTCCATAGCATATAGATTTATTGAAAAGTCAAACATCACAAAGTTTGACCATGTACGTGGAGAAAAAGAATTACATCTAGTACGGCAAACATATACCATTAGATTCACCATGAGATGTAGTTTTGTATGATGTATCTTTGGTATTGTAGATGTAAATAACATTTGCGTAAACCTGATCAAAGTTTCCAAAGTTTGACTTCTAAAAAATTTACATGCACTGCATTATCGAGCGGATGGAATATCTCTTTCCCCCTCTCAGCTATCTGATGCACCACTCAGCCTTATCGGGGCTCCTCAATCTCTCTCAAACTTTATTGGTTAGTTTGGTTCGTGACCTGACCCTCATGCCTTGATGGCCGGTATTGCCTGGTGTGGACGTGAGATGTAAAATATTTCTGCCTGGCCAGGCTTGTGTGGTGCAGAAGCGTTTGGTTCATGCCTGGGCTAGGCAAAGCATCAACGTCCCAGCAATCAATCCATGCATCAATTATTTAATGCTAATATCCATCCATGTTGCTGTTAGCCTCGTGGCCACACGACCAGGCACGGCCAGGCGTTTGAAATCGGTCGCCTGGGCCAGGCTACTTGCAGTGACTGGAGTTCAGCCAGGCTAATTAAAGTGCAAGGGAACCTAGGCCAGGTGGGCTTTCTTTTTCACAGGGTAGCAACCAAACAAGTGTGCATGAAATCCAGCCACAATCCCAGGCCAGGCAAAAGATGCTCAGGACGCAAGCCAAACCGGCCTTATATCTCCCTGGTTCACACATACACATGTCTCGCTCGCGCTATACATATAGACCCATCCAACACTCTCCGCCCTTGTTCTCTCTCCATGTGACACGCACCCCCCTAAGTACCATAATCCCTCACTCCATCATAGGCGCAAGCACTCCCCCCTCCTAAGTATGATTATCTCTTACTAGCCATCAGGAACACACGTATTGTCTCCTTCCATCCATACGTCTATCTCGATATCTCTGGGGGCATCTTCTATCGCGCACACACCTTGTCACTCGATCTCCCACCCATGTAGTCCCATCACGATCTCTAGGGGATCTCTCTATGACAAACATACACTCTCTCCTTCCCATGTCTGCATTTTCTCCGTACGTCTCTCTCGACCTCTCTCCCTTGTTTGTCAGACCCCTCTTGGTCACGTGCTAGGGGTCTTGCTCTCTCGGTTCCAAACAACCACACACTATCTCCTCACCTTGCCTCCGTTGTCAAAGATGCATGTGTGATATGTTTGCATAAGACACGCATGCTTTTTCTCTACTTTTATCGTGTGTTGTCCATGTCTCTTTCACACACGCACACACACTTTTTTCACTCTCTCTCTCTCTCTCTAGTTAGGGACTCTGTCACGTCCATAAGCATATGGATGTTTTGAAAAGTCAAACCTTAGAAAAGTTTGACCAGATATATGTGGAGAAAAACATTTACATATGGAACGATCATTAGATTCATCACAACATGTACTTACTTCATACTATCATTTATCTTTGGTATTGTAGATATAAGTAATTTCTTTATAAACTTGGTCAAAGTTTCAAAAGTTTGACTTAAAAAAATGTTGGAACTACATTATCGAACAGAGGGAGTAGCTCTTTCTCTCTCTCTCTTTTCTATCTCTCATGGGCCTCCCCTCTCACTCGAACTCTCTATACCGACGGATTATACGCTCACTGTGTCAGCGTATAGCTCTGTATATTGTTTAGTTGACCGGCCAACCAATCCACATGCTGCCTTGTCAGCTCGTGTTTTATATCTTCGTGTGCTGGCCCATGTGGCAGTGGGTGAAAATAAGTAAACTAGAGGCCCATCTCACACGCGGTGAAGTAAACAAAGTTGAAACCACTCGGGGTAGCACCCCGCACGCTAGTAAACTGAGGGCGCATTGAGGACAAACTTCTTGCGCGTGAAGGACGCACTCGCGACAATTCACCACTGCGTGGCGGCATGCACAGAAGGATGCACTCGCACACACCCAGCACACAACAAACACCAGCACACGTGTACACCGGCATCACCGTTGGTTGAGATGGACGGCGAGGCAGCCAACAAGCAGAGGCGGCTCGAGCCAAAACCGCATCCGGCGAGCCTGGACTTCATCAACAGCCTCCCCGACGACATGCTGCTCGTCATCATCGGCCTCCTCCCCACCAAATCTTCCGTGCGGACCGCCCTGCTCTCCCGGCGGTGGCGCCCCCTCTGGCGCTGCGTCCCCCCTCAACCTCACCGTCGACAGCTGCCTCTGCGACAGGGATTGCAAACGCATGGCCGCAGTCTCCAAGATCCTTTCATCGCACCCTTGGCCAGCCAGACGCCTTGACATCCGCATGTTCAGTACCAACTGCAAGGTCCAACCCAAGTTTGACGAGTGGTTCTTATCCCCCGCCCTAGATCAGCTCGAGGAGCTCAGCTTTCAAGCTGGATGATGTCACTCTCTGCCGCCGTCTGTGTTCCGCCTCATGCCAACGCTGCGCCGCGCCAGCTTCAGCTCCTGCTATCGACTCGAAAACTTATTTGCCCATTAGTGACTTGTCAGGGCGGTGGATTTTAGTTTGTACGATAATGCTGCATCCACCTAAAGTAACGAAAGTTCGTAAACTTCCTAGTAATTCCCTCTTCGTAGGTGCAGCATTACTCCTAACATTTGTAATATCAGTTTGAAACTTGTAATATTGCCGTGTCCTATTCCTGCGTTTTCAAAATCCTGCGAATCAAACAGGTCCTGAGTTGGTGATGATGCTGTGCCTCCCATCTTTCACCAATAGCCGTCGGATCTAGATCTGACGCATACAAACCAAGCTTCTCCATTTTTGCAAAAAGATGTCCACACTTGTTCCCTATTTACAAACAACTCCTTGTCTCTCACAATCAGCCTTATCTCCTCCCCAACACATCTAGAAGGCCGTGGAAAAATCTGGCGCGGTGGCCGCTGCCGGAGCCGTCCACCCCCAATCTTGGTGTTCTGTGCAATGCATGGGCATCTACGCACGGGAAATTATGTCGAACAGGGCTAGTTTTAAGAAGACTAGCTCTACAACCATGATGATAGTGACTGCAGACGGTGAGGCTGACTATGGTATGCCGAACACGGCGCCTATACTCAGGTGTCATCTCCGGCGCAGGGTCTTGTCACTTCACTGTGAGGAGCAACACGTAATAATTTGACCAACGGGTAGTACAGTGCTAGTACTCCTACTACTACATTGGTAGTACTACTACTAGTACTAGTAGCACCACCGTATGGATTTAGGAGTACTACCACGTCCATCTGGATTTTAGTATTTGACTAGCAATATCTAGTAATGCATGTCACAAAAAATGTACTACTCCCTCTGTAAATAAATACATGGTGTTTTATTCCTATCGGCGAGAGAAGTTAATGTTTTTTGCTAACTAGAGTACTAATAGGATTACATGCAATGAACTAAACACTGCATGTCATGTTTGGTAGTCTCAAGTCATTGAAAGCATGCACGGCCCACATCTCTCATTGGTTGATATGTCATGAAATAAGAAACAAGGAGGGAGTTAATGCACCGTGCCTAAGCATTTTGGGATTATTTGGTTTTCATAAGGTGACTTACACAACATTTTTGTTTACATGCATTAACATTTTATTAGTTAAATCAAAGGTCAAAACTTGGCGCAAAATGCAAAGGGGACCAATAAACCAGTAAACATCAAACTTCTCTCGTTTGGTCCCAACTAGAGGTCCGGTGAGATAACAATACTGCACCGGCACGGAGGGGGACGCGGCTTCATTGACTTACGGCAACTGCCTTTGGGTGAATGACACGTGGGCCCAGGGGTGGCTGGCCCACCTATCATACAGCCAAAGGCAGGTGCAGTAGAGGGCCGAGGAGTAGTACGAAATCCTACGCACCTACACACGCTAACCAAGGGCAAGAGTGATCACTCGAGTCGCAAGATCAGTTGACTAGAAGCTAAGCTAGACCCATGGAGGCGATGAGCGCGAGCATCAGCCGGCTGCGCCAGATGGTCCACGACGCCGGCCTGCGGCCCGGCACCGAGGAACGTCTCCAGGTAGTATTGCTTGAGGCCGCCAGGGTGAGGGGCCGCTTGGACGATAGCTTCGTCTCCTTGTTCGACGAGGTCCTCGTCGGTTTCCTCGAAAAGTTCACCGTCGTCAAGAAGCTTGCGGATGACTTTGACATAAGCCTCCAGCCGATGCGCCCAGGCTCTGCGATGACGGCCACCCTCAACGGCCACTATGGTGACAACCTCTTCGACGCACTGGTGGCCCTGCGACTGCCCGCAGTCGCGCCGGAGAATGTCCACCTCGAGGTCGTGCTCGCTGCGCAGCGCCTGGCGCGGCAAGACACCATCGACATAATCACCCACGTCTACGCGCAAATCGTCCACAAGGACTACTACATGCAAGAGGAGGACGATAGGACGCTGGCCTTCTTGGACCGCAGGGCAACCTTGGACTTTACTATTCAGAAGCACGTTGAGCTCGCCGCCAACGCCGCTGCTCCTCACACGTCGGTTGGTGACCCGGCGCACTAGGACGTGAGGATGTCGTTGATGGATCCGTATGTATTTTTATATTTCCGTCAAATCCATGTAGTAGTATATGATACTACAGTAATTATCTTACCTTTCGCATCAACTTCATAATTTTCGTACGTACTCCATGCATGAATGGCGCCAGAACCAAACTTCTCATTACTCTAGGAAAAATCGTTATTTTCTATCTATCGGTCGCGCCATGGAGCAGAACCAAATATTACAAGTTACGAGTTCAAAAGGAAAAGCCTGCCGTGTTCGCGTTGCACCCCCACACGGTTGGTCCGGCACACTGCTCAAGCGGGAATGCATGCGGTGTTGCATTTTCACTTACAAGTGGGACCGCAGTTGAGCAAACCGACTATCGGCAAACCCCCACCCCGCCCACCGCGCGATGGCTGAGAAAACAGGAGGGAGAAGAGATGGCTGTAGTACGGACTCCAAGAAAATTGGTGTCGGATGGGACTCGTGTGGGTGGCGTGTGCCGTACTGCTAGATGTGAATGCTAGTTATGGCCCATGCCACCCCACTATATCGAGCCTATATCTAGGTACGTAGAACAAATTTCCTGCAGTCCGTGCTCAGCCCTCCTCTATCTCTCTTCTTAGCCAGCCAGCGGACGCGCGGAGCCCATCGCCTGTTTGCTCAAATGCGGCCCCACATGTCAGTGAAAACGCAAGAGGACCCACTAAACCTGCACATCTTTCACCTCGACGTGTTGGTGATGAAAAATAAATCCAATAAAGATCTTCGGTGGCCGCTTTTGGAGTTACTCAAGAGTAGTAAGATTCTATTTACAGTTTAACCCAAGATGCACATCTCGTGGCTTCAACTACCACTCTATTTTCTTTCATGGCACGACCTGGATGCTGGGTGTCCCACGTGTCGGCAAAAGGAGGAAGAACCCGACCAAATCTTCGGTTGTGCTCTCGGATTAGACTAGTTGTGCTAACTTAAAAAATTTATTGTGTACTCCCTCCGTTCCAAAATACTTGACTTTCATTTGTCCAAAAATGGATGTACCTATATACTAAAGCATGTCTAGATACATATATATTTTGACAAATAGAAGGCATGTATTGTGCAACGGAGGGAGTAGAATGGATGCAAGTTTTTGTATTGGGAAGAAGAGTACATCCATATATTGATAGAGTGCAATTTAGTAGATGTTCTATCACTTTTAGCTAGCACAGAGGCTAGAGATGAGATTAGTGCACTTGTTGATACTCCTACTAGAATAGAGGCTAGACATGAGACTAGATGCGAGGAAGCAACGTCTACTTCTTTACACTCGAAGAAGAAAGAAGCACGCAAGATCGAGCCTCCGCAGATCAACAATGAATGCATCGAGAAGGCACTAATCCAACTTACAGGAGTAGTAAAATGTATTCTTGTGGTTCTTGTTTTCTTTGGTCTTGCTTTTGTAGTCAAAATTATCGTTGGAGTTCGTGCAAAACGGAGGTCCATTTGGGGTCGTGCGTTGGAGTTGGCCTTACAAGTGGGACCGCAGTTAAGGAAACCGACTATCGGCAAACCCCCAACTCGCCCGCCGCGCGATGGCTGAAGTTAGAGAAACGACGAGGTTGAAGAGATTGCTCTAGCACGGACTGCAAGAAATAATATGGTGTCAGATAGATGTCGTGGTGGTGGCGTGTGCCGTACTCCTGGACGTGAATGCTTGTTCTGGCCCATGCCACCCTACTACTCCTACTACTTACTCCTACTATATAGTACTAGTATTGAGGATTCAAGGTGCTGGTTACGTACAGCAAACACATTAACATATGGCTACAGTAAAAACACCCGCCCGACGCGCGAAGCATGTGAAGCTAGTACAAATAGTGTACTACTATTGTTGATTGGCCTCATCCGATAACCTGTTGCAATGCACGTACAATTATGTATTCGGAAAATATTTTTTTGCCTCGTCGCACCACTCACTCAGAGAAGCGACTCGAAAGCCATTCATAAATTTAGTAAGTTTATCACAGGCATATCATTTTATTACATATAACAGGTCATCAACCCACATCGATAACGAGGATACATTATAAATACTAAAGTTTTCACCATGCAACAAATAACAAGCAATGAAATGAACTTCAACTCAACCATTCCTCAGCGTTGGAAACGCTTGCTTTGAACCACAAGTGATTCTCTGGGACGGGCCATCGATTGTCGATCTGGAAACCAATGCAGGACTGATCATCCAGGCTGAAGCGGCCTACTATATCAGTACCAGGGTAGGGAACCACCCAAATGTCCGAGGTATAGACACAATTGCTTCTCATAAATGGTACTAGTAACGTTGTGTCAACAACAGTTGGATCGCCTTTCACCATAATCGGATAGTTTTGTCCAAGGAAGAGCAAGTTTTCTCCAAGACTATCAATTCTGTACCAGGGAGAAGGAGTTGGCGCTAGCACACTAGTATCCATCCCGAATACCATGCAACGGGTCTTGGAATAGGTCCGGAGAGTGTGACCATGGGAGACTACACCTGCTTCCTTAGCAGTAACGTCATCAGTGGGCTGTATACACACAAGAAGAGGTGATCCATCGGAATTAGTTGCCAAGCGCCACAGAGTATATGGGCGCTGCTCGTGCTCATCACCATCGTCATCTCCCCCTTGGTTATAAAATTTTTCAAGTATAGGTGGTGGGATGTTCACAGGACCTTGGAAACACAAGAAGAAGGTTAATTAGTAAAGGGAAACTTGCTAACCCGCATGCATGTGGATGAAACAATTATAATTATGGTGGAAGACAAACGTACCGAAACTACGAGGATCCCATGCAAAAACAGTGCCACGAGTGGTGGCAGCAAACACAAGGCCCTCGTATTGAATTGCATCACAGTACTCATCCGTGTACAGAAACTGATTTTTGAGCAATATCCATCGAGTCAAACCACTAAGGACGGCAACAAGCTTGTCGAAGATAGCAGCAACTTGATAGTTGTTGCAATTCCAAGAGCGGTTGGGAACTTGACAAATTGCTATCTTTCGTAGAAGACAGTCACCATGATCGTATTTGAACGTGCATACAACACCGGTGTGCTCAACCTCTAGGCAGTCTACTGAGATTTTTGGAAGTGGAACCCGGTCACGAGTGTACACATTCACAAGTTCCCACTCGCAGTTGGACCCAATGTAAACAATCCAATCTCCATTGGCGCCCGCCCAAGCCTTGCCCTCAAGCGATGGCATCTTAACATCATATGTATCATTATCAAGCGGCATCAACTTGCACAGGGCGAGGCCACCGTCGTGCCGGCGCCAGTCATCAGGGTCACGGCGAAGAAGATACGGGAGATCAAAACGCTCCTTGACTCTTGGTTTCTTTGTAATGATGTTATTAGTTGAGTCGAGAATGGGCTTGAATGAACCTGCCATGCTAGCCGAGGTGATGACGTCGCACCAATCAATGAGTTCCTCCACCACGTCATCTTTCAGATTGGGGCAAGAATAACGGGGTCGTTTCTGGCCTGTTCCCTCCATGGAAAAGACGATCGAACAATGGCAGAAGAAAGGGTAAAGGGCTGACGAAAAATGGAGGAGGGAGAGGAAGAGCGTGCGACAGCAGTTCCAAATCAAGAGGGAAAGGCGAAGAGTTGGTGGACGGTTGCGAGTTTGCCACGGTTCATGAAGAGGTGCCCCGGCCTACACGTCCGTTCGGAAATACTCCTACTACTCGCCGTCATCTCACTGATATGTTGGAACGGGACCACATGTCAACGAAACATGGTGTGTAATTTCTCGTGCAAAATGCGATCAGGCCGCGTTGGCCCGAGGTGCCGCATTAGTTATCGACCTTTATTTTTTTAATGGCGTGCCGATCAGTTTTGAAGCACGACTAACTGGTACTGTACGCAGAGAAAATATAAACTACTCTACCACTACTCCACCTCCAGTACTAGAGTATAAAAAAGATATATAGGCTGGAGCTTGAGCGCTTTCTTGCTAAGGGCTGCCCACTTGATTCTCACACTACCACCCTCTCTCCAGATCTAAAAAAGACAGCCCCTCTCTCCCACCTCACCGGTGGTCACAGATCCGCCAGGGAAGAAAAGGACATGCAGCGTTGACGCACTCGTCGTCGGCGAGCGAGGTCACGCACTAACGACAAGGCCGTCCTCTCAGACCTAGCGCCCACGCGGGATGGCCTCCGTCCCCAAGCTCGCTGTCGTAGTGTGTGCGGAGGACGACGACCACGAGCGAAGCCACTTCCCGCCGACCCTCAAGTATGCTACCTCTTTTCGAACCATAACCTTGTTCTATTGCCCCATCTGCCACGTCGTTGCATGTGGATCTTTTTCCACTCCACCATCTTCCCAATTTGCTATCATCTGCTCTGCTGGCCACGCAGACGAAAACCATAATTTGCACTATTAAAGGAAACCCTACTTCATGCAGACTAATCCATGTCTGGGTTGAATAAGGAAAGGAAGGGAGACTGTACTGTCCAAGAGAGTAGGCATCGAACCCGCATCTAGGTTGAAAAGGGGAAAATCAGTAGCTAAGGAACGAGTCTCGTGTCTCTTGGTTGAAGAAGGGTAGAAAGGCATGACAACGCAATAGAGAATGACCAGGTCGATCGGTTTGTTGTCCTCGCATAGGAAAAAGGTGGCTAAAGAGAACAAAAATGGGACGTAATCCACATATGCTACCTGGATATTTGTTGCTCTGGGCAACCATACCTCCCTCACCACTCTGCGTCCGTGGAGGTACATCGTACTGGTGCGCCCACTGTCCGAATGGGCCTCCCATGCTCTTATTGCCACTTTTTTGCTGTTAGTATAACGCCAGCAGTCAAGTCAAGCAATGCTACTGCCAAAGTGATGCCACATTTAACTAATGCCGCTCTTAGTCTAATGCCACCGATAAATTTAAGCAATGCCATTTAATGTCACTAGATTATTTCAGGGTTAGCTGTTGATTGTGGATGTATTAAAGATTTTTCAGCTAAGGCATTCTAATGTTGTTGCACAACCAGTATACCAACGATGAAACTTGTTACTACCTTCAGATTTTTGCACTGTTAATGCTTATAGATTACATACCTCACTTTCATGAGATAAGTGCCAAGGTGCTGATGTCATTTTATTTTGGTTAAACTACATAGACAATTATGAAGACAAGAGGAAAGGTCAAGAGTGGGCACCTCCTCCTCCGGTTGTTCTCTTGATTCGTTCGATCAATTTTTTATGTTTGATCAATTATCAAGATTGGGATAGCAATTTTTAAGCCCCCCCCCCCCCCCGAGTTCGAAATGATATTTACCTCGGAGGTACATGGTTTGCAATTTTTTTATACTGTCATTAGTTAATAATGCTAGTTACCTTCAGACTTTTGTATTTGGTTTAATGCTCATGCACAGCTAGTATACCAATGCTGAAACTTATTACCTTTACATTTTGTATTGTTAATTCTTATAGAAACCTTCTAGTGCTAGAGTTTATTGAAATCTGTTTAGTAAAACCATTGTACTGTACCCTGTAATAAACTAACTACTCTACTGTTGCACTAGCCACTGGATTAGTGTATATTTGTAGTATTCAAATGGTGTTGCATTAGCGTATGGACATAAATAAAGTGTGGCAAGCTTTCCCGGATATGTGCTCAAGAAAACTACTACCTATTTTTCTAAATACTACATGTTTGGGTACTTTAAATTGAACCGCGAAAACGTCTTATATTAAGGAACAAAGGGTGTAGAGTTCACTCAAATTATCCCGGTAAAGCTAGTCACACCTTTGTTAAAATTAATGGTCATTATGTTATCGGAGGAGGTCTGTATGTTTGTCTCTAATGCCTGTCGACTACATACCTGACATCATGATGTAATGTTAAGTCATTTCCTTTTGTATAGTGTCATTGAATCGTCAAGGCGGTGATGGCATTTTATTTTAGTAGAACTCCACAAAATTTGCTTAAAAGAAGAGGAAAGGTCAGGAATGGCTCAGTTTTTCAGAAAAAACTATGTATGCCTTCCTGATATCAGCCGTTGTTGATTTATTTATTCCTTCAAACAGGTGGTTAGAAACAGTCTTGCTACCTTTTCCCATTAATAAATTGGAATGCTTATATTTGTGAGTCTATGCTTCAACTAGTGCCACTTTTAGAGTAATCACACTTTCAATATCTATGCAAACAGGGATGCTCGATTTAGTGGAACTGCACAAAAAGTCCAACCGGTTCAACATTAGGAGCATGTTTTTCCCAAACCTTTATATCCAATTGGTGGCACTATGAGCTGTTCATTACGAAGGTACATGGTTTGCTACTATCTTGCTACTCTTTTTGTACTGTCATTAGATAGTAATACTAGTGGTTTGCATGTGAATTTATTTGCAGTGTGGACCTACATTGGAGGTGCAGGACAAGATTCAATGATTGGATGCTCAATTTCGGTTGTATCGATTTCACCTCTTCCATCACTGCGAACATGGATATCCTTGGTCTGATGAAGAATAGGCGCTATATTTCTGCTCTGAACCAGCAAATCAATCCAGTATGAAATTGTACAGGGCAAAACATAACTGTATCAGATTGTCCAGTGCAGAACATGACGGATGCTAAGTGGAAGAGACATGTTTAAACCGAAAATACAAGGTGTAGTATATGTTTACTAGCTGCTTGATAATTGTGCAGATAGAGATGTCTGCCTGTTGCTATTTGGCAAACAAACAAAGTGTCCGCAATTTTGGTTGAACTGCACAAGAGAATAGTATAGTCACTGCATGCAGTGCCATTTGAAAATAGACACAGAAAGATTGGATAGTCACTTCATGGACTGCAGAAAAGTAGTACTGTACTATTTATTGGCCAACACTAGGTGCTTCATTGCTTTGGTCTGATTATACAATGGGCATCATTTTGCCTAAGTTAAAGTTTGTATTCCGAAAATAGTCTCGCGGTGTGATCGAGAGAAGACCAAATCATATTGCAGTGGATGTTCCTCCATCATGTGTGGTTCATTCTCATGGTTCCAGCTATTGGCGAAACCACTTACGTTTGCAAGAGGAATTGTAGACTTCACAAACAAATTTGTCTTTCAGTCTGTACTGAATGTTGGCCAAGAGAAGCAACCATGTTAGTAGGAAGAACAGATGTTTTCTCTAGATCTTTGCTTTTGGAGCTACATATTTGTATATGATCTGTGAATCATTGAGATGCATTAACATGTTAATCTCATGTATGGGAATCGTACTAGTTAGTTTTAGTTCCGACGCAAGATCCGAAGTGGCTGATCTTTGCTTTTGGAGCTACATATTTATATATGATCTGTGAATCATTGAGATGCATTAACAGTTACTTATTTCTATTCGCTCAGTGTTTACAAGTTACTGGTCGATCACTAGCTAGCCTACAAATGCGCTCTTGGCAGTTTTATTTGTGACGCAAGATGCAAAGTGGCAGTTTTTTGAATAAAAATGCGTACCTCTAAAGAAACTGACAAGCTACACTATCGATCCTACACGGATAAAAATGCCTACCTCTGAAGAAACTGACAAGCTACACTATCGATCCTACACGGATAAATAGCGGATCACGCACGTACTACCTCCTTTCCGGTTTGTAGGGCTCAATTCAAGAAATGACCTACTCGATCCTACACGAATAAATAGCGAATCATGCACGTACTAGTACCTCCTTTCCGGTTTGCAGGGCTTAATTCAAACCTCTCACCAACCAAGGTACTCCCTCCGTCCGGGTTTATTAGTCTCGTGAGCAAAGCAGCAAGACCAAGGCATGGCAATAATTAATGGCATGCAGAAGTTTAAGCCTAATTAATTCCAGTGATTTAAGTGGCTGCATGCGTGCCCTCGGCTGTGACTTGTTGCATGCTGCTTCGCGTATTGCCTGCGAGCGATTCTGAGTGCCTGCATGCAGCCGACCGTAATTAAGGCAGCTAACTGATGCGAAAAAAGATACGCTTTAATTGTTGCGGGCTTTTTAAATCCGTGGAATCATTATTGACAAGGAGGGAGATGATTCGAGTGCACTCGTTTGACCGCCATGCCGGCGTGCGACCCAGACGGGACGGGATGGCACAGTCATAATTTTAGTTTCTCTAGTTTTCCACGGCAAGCTGGTGCGCTAAGCCATTATGCATTGAATTCCGATGACCGTCGCGCTACCTTCCGCCTATAAGTACTGTTTCCCGGCCTTCTCCGGTGCCACCATGACCCAACTCGCCATATCCTCATAAGCCCCCACCGGCCTGACGTCGCTCGCCACGTCCGCCATGCCCCTGCCCGTCCACGGTAGGCGACGCCGGAGGCTGTCACCGCCGGAACTAGTGTTCGGGTTTTCACCAGAAGGCAGACGGAGGGAGGAGGCATTCTATCTGTCTTTAGCTGGCAATGCGGAGATCGAGGAGTTGTTGGAGCACGACCGCATGGTGGAGGAGCAGGAGTTGTTGGAGTGCGGCCGCCTAGCGGAGGAGCAGCGTATTGCCGATTTGTGCCGCCAGCGGGACATGGAGCAGCAACGCACTGACGCTCTGAGTCGCGAGAAGAGCGCCCGCAACTGGGCCGACTATGTGGAGGCCGGCGCCCGGCAAATAGCCCTGGAGGCTGTCGGGCATGCACGCGTTCGCGACGCCGATTTTTACTACCAACTCGTCAAGTGGGTTTCCCACTTGGAAGCCGAAGCTTCGGTGGACCACGCCGGCATGAAAGGGCCAACGCGCGCGAGCAACGTGCCCTATCGCACCTCTTGCAATTCCGAGGCGAGGCGCACGACACCGGTGCCGGTGTTTAGCGCGTACCATAGATGGCGGCCGACATCGTCTAGGTAGCTAAGAGTAAGTTAGTACTTGTACGCTACTAGAGTATTAGTGGGAGTAGATAGTTAACTTGGCTATGATGGTTGTCAACGTGGAAGTTCAGTACTCTATATGTGGATCAAACCTGTTACTTTGCTCTGAATGTTGAACTTTTCGTTTGAACGTATGGAATGGGTTGTTATTTTTTTAAATGGGTTGTATTTGTCCTCCACGGGTTTAGAGGCTGACTTGTGGGCCTAGCAAGTTGACGCGTACACAATCAGGAGATGATTGTACGTGGAGAGGATGACAGCAGGGGCCCGCCAAGGTCATGGCAGTACGCAAGCAAGTGCCTCCTTATTTCAAGCCAATAAAAAAAATGGCTCCTCCTAGTGGATTTCTGACATCTGGGTCCCATGCCATTATCAACGTAGTCCATAAACAAGAGAATTGCACAATGAGCGGCTGACACCAGGGACCCAGCAGCTCGCCCAGTTATTTTTGTTTTGGGTTAATTTGATAAATGCCACTCCAAATCTGGTGTATCCGAGAAATGCCACTGCAATTTCCAAACTTTGAAAAATGCCATTTCATGCCATTTCTAGTGGCATTTTTCGAAGTCTGGAGTGGCGTTTTTCAAAGTTTGCAAACTGTAGTGGCGTTTTTCAAAGTTTGCAAAAATTGCAGTGGCATTTTTCAAAGTTTGGAAATTGCAGTGGCATTTTTATGAATCGCCATAATTGGAGTGGCATTTATCTAATTTGTTTTTGAGACGGAAGTAGGGTGTCAACTGGGCTGTGCGGGACACTCTGGCCTGTCTAGACAACCTTTTCTTTTATGTTTACCACAGACCAGCCCAGTAGTTTTTTTTTCTTTCTGAAAATGGCTAGCCCAGTTTTTTGTGATTTGTCAAGTAAGTCGCTTTATCAGGCCTGTTGGGCTGCAAATCTTTCAAGACGAGGAGAGCTTCATTCGGTTGGCTGAGAAAATGGCCTATCAGTAATGAGAAATGGGTTGTACATTTTTAAAACACATCAAACCGGCAATTAGTTTCAAATATCTTTTTTCATTTCGAGATTTTAAATTGCATTGATTTTTATGCATGGAAAATTTATTGGATTTTATATTGATATATATTTATTTTTAAAATCAGTTTGAATGTGACTCGAAATTTCGGAATTAAAAACAGTTCAGACCGCATCGACATATGCAAAATTTCGTATAATTTTTTAACCGTGGCCACAATATGGCCTGTAATGCTAACAAAAAGAATATAGGCTCCAAAAAACCCTGTAAGAATTAGCAAATGGGCTGTCAACTATTTGAAATAATGGCAGATGGGCTGTATGCTGTTTTCCATAGATTTGAGGCTTTCCACAGATGGCATGTATAAAGTTGGATGTCCATCCAACGGCCGTCGTGCTTCTTCAATCTCTGCTCTTCCTGCTCCAGCTGCTCAAACAAGAACCAGCGGGACTGCCTGCTCCCTCCCCCCCCCCCCCCACGGCCGGCTGTGCTGCCGCGCAGGCCTCACCACCCCACCGTACTCCCATCGTTGGCCTAGCCATCCCTCTACCCACCCACACCTGCTGTTATTCTCCGGCGACGACACACGAATCAGTAAACCCTCGTACAATCATACTCCCCTCCGCGTGGGAAACAAAAACAACTATCGAGTCTTCCCTGCCTCCGTGTCGTTCCCTTCCTAGGCCTCGCCGCCGTCCACCGCCCTGGTGCTCTCGGCGCGTCGTGCAACGTGGTCAACGACCGACATGCATCTGAACTGGACTATACGTGGAGAGGCTGACAACTGGGTCCACGACCACACGCAAGGAAATGCCTCCTTATTACGCGCAAAATAATGATTCCTCCACCTAACATCTGGGACCCATCGAAAGGGCCTCTGTATTTCACGAAAAAACGTTACCGCCGCTGACAGCTCGGACCCACCAGCTATATCTTCGCACGCAAGGAAGTGCCTCCTTATTACGCACAAAAAAGAATGAATACTCCCCCTGCTAGCTGGGACCTAGTACAGTGGGCCTACTAAGTTCGCAGGGACGAAGGGCTTTGTCAACTTAGTCAGTATGCACGATTCTAGCTCGAGTGACTGTATGATGTCTATCCAATGGTCGTAGTGCTTCTTCAACCTCTGGTCTTCTTGCTCCAGCCGCCCAAAGCAGCATTGGTCGTGCCGCCTGCTCCTGCCTCCCGTGGCCGGCTGTGCTGCCGCGGAGGCCTCACCGCCCCCATACTACTCCCACCGCTGGCCAGGCCATCCCTCCACTCCACTCACCAACACCCCCTATTATTCTGCGGCGACGGCAGCACAGCTGAACCAGTGAACCCTCGTACTCCTCTTCGCATGGGCATCCACTGCCGCGTCTTCCCCGGCTCCGCGTCGTCCCCTTCCTAGGCCTCGCCGTCGTCCACCGCCATGGTGCTCTCGGCGCGGCGTGGTCAATGTGGTCAACGACCGAATTCCATCAGAAGAATATTGTACGTGGAGAGGCTGGCAGCTGGGTCCACGGCAGCCGCAAGGAAGTGCCTCCTTATTACGCGGAAAATAATTATTCCTCCACCTGACAGCAGGGACCCACCGGACGCCCACCAGTATTTCGCGAAAAAACGTTTGCCCCTGACTGCTGGGACCCACCCGGCGGGCCACCGTATTTTGTGAAAAAAAACGTTCCCCCTGCTGTCAGCTCGGACCCACCGGAAGTGCCTCCTTATTACGCACAAAAAAATGAATACCCCCTGCTAGCTGGGACCCACCTTTGTGGGAGGATGACTTGTGGGCCTACTAAGTTGACGGGGACAGAGGGCTTTGTCAACTTAGTCAATATAAACGATTCTAGCTCCAGTGACCGTACGATGTCCATCCAACGGCCGTAGTGCTTCTTCAACCTCTGGTCTTCTTGCTCCAGCCGCCCAAAGCAGCTCCGGTCGTGCCGCATGCTCCTGCCTCCCGTGGCCGGATGTGCTGCCGCGGAGGCCTCACCGCCCCCTACTATTCCAACCGCTGGCCAGGCCCTGCGGCGACGACAGCCTCACACCACAGCCGAACCAGTGAACCCTCATACTCCTCTCCGTGCGGGCTTCCACTACCGCGTCTTCCCCGGCTCCGCGTCGTCCCCTTCCTAGGCCTCGCCGTCGTCCACCGCCCTGGTGCTCTCGGCGCGGCGTGGTCAACATGGTCAAGGAACGACTTCCATCGGACGGAATGCCTCGTGTTCATGGGGAGGCAACGGAATGCGTCGTGTTCATCGGGAGGCAATAGAACGCGTGGGAGCCAACCGGCTGGGTCGGAATGGAATGCGTGGTCATGTTCATCGGGATGGCTTGGACGGAACAGGCGATGGAAACGAGGCCTAGCGTACCGCAGAACGGAGGAAACGGACCTCCTACGGTTGAAATGGGGGTCCTGTTGATCGGGAGGGGTGTGGCATACCGCAAAACGGAGAAATGGACCTCCTACGGTCGAAACGGGGGTCATGTTGATCGGGAGGGGTGTGGCGTACCGCAAAACGGACGAAACGGACCTCCTACGGTCAAAACGGGGGTCATGTTCATCGGGAGGGGTGTGGCGTACCGCAAAACGGGACTCCACGGGATACTGTTCATCTCCACCGTCGACCTCCTCCAGCCTCCACGGGCTACCGTCGACCTCCTCCAGCCTCCACGGGCTCCTGTTCATCCAGCCTCCACCGCGCGCTACTCCACCGGCTATTGTTCAACCACCCATCCATCGTCTATAGTTCATCCAGCCCTCCACACCAACGGGTCCTGTTCAACCACCCCTCCACGGGCACCCCTCCACCGTCTACTGTTCATCCAGCCCTCCACCACACCACGGGGTCATGTTCATCCAGAGGCAATGCCACCGCTCACTGTTCATCCAAACCCCCCCCCCCCCCGCAACACCCACTGTTCATCCCAAATGCAACATCGACCGGCTTCAGTTAGCAGTAGTAGCGAAGGAATCGCTCGATCGGGTTCAGTTAACAGCCATCGATCGATCGCTCGGGTTCAGTAACGCGTAGCCTGCAGTGCAATCGCTCGGGTTCAGTTAGAGCCCAACGCCTCACTTGGGTTCAGTTAGAGCCAAAGCCTCGCACACACGCGCATATGTGTACGAGATAAACGCGCATCGCTCGGCCCCCGACCTCCCACCGTAACCGAGAACTACCCGAAATTTTCCTCACCCTCGCTTCTACCACGGTCTTTTCCGTCATGGACGGCCCAAAGAATGTCATGCAGCTGCGTCTCCGGCCCGCCCAGGACGAAAAGCCCATTTTCTGTCATGATTTTTTGTCATAGAAGTAGGAGCCCACCACATCTATGATGATACCGAGTTTTTTCACAATTATCGTCATAGAAGTGTCATATGTATGACAGAAAAAAAATTTGTTCGGCCCAAAATGTCACGGATGTGTCTTTTTTTGTAGTGATTGCGGACCTCTCCCAAGCTCTTGAACTTGAACAAACCACCAAGGAATCTCTTGAGGAGACTTTTGCTCTAGAATTATCTAGAGTGAGGGAATCTCGTGAGAGAGCTCTTGAGGTGGCAAATGATTTTGAAACTAAAAATGAGGAGCTTGAAGTTGCGCATGCTAAACTCCTTGAGGACTTTGAGCACCTCGAAAATGGCTCAAGGGTCATTAAGAGTGATCTCATCAAACTCACCGAGTCTCATGCTCAACTTAAAGCTTCATATTCAAAAGATCTTGCCTAGTTGTCTTCTCCTCTTGTTGTTAATGATGATGCGTGTGCTACTAACTCTATCTCTTGTGAAGCATCCATATTGAAGGAGAATGTTTAGCTAAGGGCTCAACTTGAGTTGCTATCTAGTAATTATGGGAAATTGGAAGAAAGCCATGAAAAGCTCTCAAGCACTCATGATGATCTTCTAGTATCCCACAATGTGCTAAAGATAGCTCATGAGGCCATGATTGCTAAGGTAACATCTAGTGAGCCTCATGTGGATACTAGCACCACCTCTAGTCAAAATACTATATTTCCATGTGCCAGTCCTTGTAATTCATCTACTCACAGTGTTGGTACATCTTGTGATGAATTGCTTTCCTTGCCTTGTTGCTCTAATGATGAAGCTTATACTTCCTCTAGTACTTGTGTTGAGACTAACCATGTAGAGGAAATCAAAGAGCTCAAGGCCCAAGTCACTTCTTTGAAGAAAGACTTGGAAAGGTGTCATGAAGGGAAATCCACACTCAACAATATCTTGAGTGTGCAAAAATCCCCCAATGACAAAGGTGGACTTGGATTCAACTCCGATAAGAATAAGAAGTCCAAGATGAACAAGAAGAAGGGCCAAGAACAAGTCAAGAATTCGGCCAAGATTGTTTGCTTCAAGTGCAAATTTGAAGGGCATCATGTTAGATCTTGCCCATTGAAGAAGAAGGCCATTAGTGACAAGCAACAAGGGAAGCGGCCACAAGTTCAGCATCATGCTCAACCTCAAGTTGAAGAAAGGTCTCTTCCCAAGAAAACTCGAGCTAATGCTTCTCAAGTTGAGAAATCAAGTGAGAAGAAAGTGAAGAGTAGACGTTGCTACCTATGTCGTGAGAAAGGTCACCTCGCTTCTTCATGCACTAGTGGTAACTTATCCAACCCAATTATTATTGATGATATCTATTCTCTTGGGAAGGATAAGGTTGTCAATGTGTTTGCCAAGTTTGTTGGTACTCAAAGTGGTGTCAAGAAAAGAACCATTTGGGTTGCCAAGCCTATTGTGACTAACCTCTTAGGACCCAACTTGGTTGGGGACCAACTAGCTCGAACTTGATCAATAGGTGTCTACGGAGGGCATTGGAGACTTGGCTACATTATGGGGATTTTCATCATTCATATTGTCTCAAGCCAAGTCATTCGTATTATCAAGTTTCTATCTTATATCCAATGTTCCTCCTTGCGGTAACTCGTGCTTAAAGTGTTTACATTCATAGTTACTTTCCCCTTTGCATGTTTGGTTTCGTTCCTTGCATGTGTTTGTATATGTTGTGCTTCCAACTTGATTATCTTGAGCAATCAAGTATGTGTGTGTTGGTTTGCACATCATGTACGTGCGTGTCATGTGTTGAGCCTTTTGCATCTTGTTTATATCTTAATTGGCTCGTGTGAGAGATTAATGGAACATCCCATTTTGGGGGAGTGATGTGCTTTGTGCACCTCACGGTCCCACAAATGTGTGGACATGAGGAATACCACCTAGTATTGATATTGCAAGCTTATCTAGTCACTATGTGGGTATGTCTTCTCATGAGAAATTCAAATTCTAAATAGTCCATTAATTATCTCTTGTTGGATCCTCTTATTGCCTCTTGTTAAGTTTTTATTGGTATCACATTATGGGGGAGTAATATGCTATGTGCATATTACAAACCTAGAAAATGTGTACATTTGAGATTATTGTCACCTAGAATTGATATTAAAAATTATCTTGTTCCTAGGTGGCATGTTAGCTCTACAAGTTGCAATTTGCTTGTGTTTGGTGTGAAGATGATGTTGGATATCCTTGCTATCTACCAACGGAATTATTTCCAAATACTTCTTGTCTTTGACAATTTGTACTCACTTATGTGTGGTAGAAATTATTAATCATCTTTACACTGGCCTTTGCTTTTATTTGCCTTATCTCTTGCCTAGGATTGTGTCAACTCCCATTGTATTCCATACCACTTGTGGATCTTGTTATTTCCTTGAGATTGTCTAGTGTTTGTATAGATATAGTGAAAGTGGTGATCCCATCTTATGCTTTTTGTATTCAAATGCAAATTCTCTATAATGCACAACTCATGGGGGAGGTATCCTATTTTCTATAAAACACTAATCTTGTGATCCATTTTAAGTGTGTGTTGGTGAACGGCAAGCCGTTTCTTTTTGGTACTTGTGCCATCATGAAACTTTGTAGAGAGGTTGGTTTGTTTGGAACCATCCTCTCTTTTGGGAGTTTGATATCATTTTGTGTGTTCCAATGGATATCTCATTCCTTGATGTATCTTTTAATGATATCTTCCAAGTGATGATTTCTCCATTTGGTATCCTTTTCACTTGGCATTTCCTTGTATTTTGGTATCGGTTCTTGAAAGTCTTGAGCATGCATATTAACTTCATGTAGTTCCTTTGGCATGCTTTCTTTCTTTGATCCAATATATAGTGAAACTCCACCAAGTCTCAAATTGGATGAGATGTGCATGAAATTCTTTTTCATATCTATGTGGACATATTTATGTGGAGTTTGTCCTATGTATTGTTGGTTCTGTAACTCTTTGGTCCCAATGAGTTTGGGTACCATTTTGTTTGTGTTGTTGTTCTAAGAACAATTAGAGATGCAGTGGATGCTCGGCTCACTCACAAGGAAGGTGTTCTCACCATGTGCTTATTGGAGTCAATCTAGGATGATCAATGAACTAATTTGTACCTTCAGTTGGTATCTACTACATCCTTCCAATGTTAACTCGGTAACAAGTATCTTCTTATACTTCATGCATGCACACATTTCTTGCATCAACCTTGTGTAGGTTGTATCATGGCATGTTACTCATTCCTTCTTGTGATACTTGTGTCCTTTCTCAAAGCATCCCAACAATGATCCCTTGTTGCTAGTGGCGATGTCTTTGTTGCTTGTGTGTGGACTTCATTTATATACAATAAGACCATATCTAGCCAAGTGCTATGCTTTCAAGCAAATATCTTATCGGTATATTTATGACTTCCTTGTGGATATCTTGTTCTTTCCATGTTGTAACTATTTCAAGTGTACATCCTTCTTTGTGGATTGATATCGTCATGATTTTGATCTACCGAGAATCTTATACACTTGAGAGAAGTTACATCTCTAGTTGATATCCTTATTCTTTCACGTCCACCTTTTTCCTTGGTGGTTTCGTGAAAGGATTTATCTTGAGTGCGGGCCATTTCTCGTTGCATCTTGTTGCACTCTTGTGTGGTGAAGATTATTTCCCTCTTGCTTGTTATGATGAGGCTTTTGCCAATTTAATTGGTATCCCTCCTCTTAACGGGGCTTCCTTTTATATCTTCACCACGGGTTATCACAAGCATATGTTCTTTATTTGCTTATTAGTAAGCTTGTGAACCCTTTTGCTAGTTGTGTGTGGGAATGATAGGCCTTGCACCGTGTGCCTCATTCTTTCAAGACTTTATTGATGCTTAATGATCATCTGTACATTAGTCTTCTCAAGTGCATTGCCTTGACTCACACACATCATTTTGGTTGAGCCTATTCTTAAGTTGCCTCTTTTACATGTTTCTCAACCATTTGTTTGTTGCAAGTGCTAGGCTTTGTTTCCTATATTCTCACTTGCACTTGTTGTGAGTTTCTATTCATTTGGGGGAGCTATGATCCTATTTTGTGTATTGTGTATCCAAATACAAAAATTCTTATGTGTGCACAGATCATGGGGAGCTTCTCTAGTTTCTTTAGGACACTCCTTTGCTCATATCATAATATCCTTTATTCTTGTGTCTCATAGGATATTTGGTCTAGTTGGTTCAATTGATATCCTTTGATTGCTTGCTTCAATTGGTATCTTTTGATTGCATGACTGCTTGTTTCTCTCTTTGCTATGTCGTTATGGCATGTCATTCTTTTGCAATCTTTGGGCCTCAATATAGTCTGTCTTCCTCTAAGTATTTACCGTTGGATATGTGTATTGCATTCCACTCTCTTGTTGAGAAATACACAATTTATGGAGGAACCCTTTTTATATTGGCCTTCTAAGCTTTTCGCCCATTTTGGCAATCGATGCCAATGGGGGAGAAGTTTCAGAGAGTTTTGTGGATAAGTTTAGAGAGTTATTTCTTCTTGCTTTGGTTTTGTTCCTAAGCATTTGCATCTCTTACGCATGCATTATTGGATGTTGCATTGCATGGTGATGCATAATTCCTTCTATAAACTCTCTTGAAAGTGATTGTCATCAATTACCAAAATGGGGGAGATTGAAAGAACATGCGGTGCCCCCATGTTTGGTTTTGGTAATTAATGACAATATCTATGGACTAATGGTTGCCTTGAGTTATATTTGAAGGATTTGTCCACAGGCATTTCTTGAAGTCCATGTGTTGGTTTCAAGGAGTTTATGAGTTGACCAAGGTGCTATTAAGGAATTATTCTAAGATTGGTCATGTGAGTGTTGAGCTTATTGCAAGCATGTCTTGAAGAAGAAGATTGTGTGATCATGCATGTTTACCTTTAAGACATCATCCAAATGAAGAGAGTTGGAAAGATTCAAGGTTGATCAAGACTAAGTCAAGAGTGAATCAAGTTGATCAACACACAAAGCGCACAAGTTGTACCGAGAGGGACCAAGTGATCCCATGGTATGGTAAGCATTGTCCATTACGCTTTGTGTACTAACCCATGGTCTACGTGAGAGTTCTTTGTGGAGTTAGGTATGTTTCCATAGTTTTGCGTCAAGAGGAAGATCTCATACAACCCATGGAGGATGACATCAAGTGGTGATCGTCATCAAGTTTGCAGTGTGCAAGTTCAAATGGAGTAACACAAAGAGTGGCTCACCCATAATGGAGTATGGGGGAGCAATCAAGCTTGAAGCTTGTTGTCCATTGTGGTGTCAATGGAATTGTGAAGATGTGCCAAAGAGTGGCTCATCCATAATGGAGTATGGGGGAGCAATCAACTAGTCTTCATCGAGCCAACACAATCAAGAAAGGTGGTCCAACTTGAGGAAGTCAAGATCGTCATCATCTAGCTCAAGTGGACTATGTGCAAGGAAAAGGTTTGCCCTTGATAGGTTTTCTATTTTACTGGTCTCATAGTGCTAGTTGGGAGAACGGGTTGTAGGATCGATTGTCGTACTATCAAGGGGGGCTCTCTAGTGAATAGCTTCATCGTATCGTTCGTCGAGAGCTCAAACCATTGCATCCTTGCATCATCTCTCCTAGTTCTTGTTTGGTTCTTCTCCTTGTGAGATTTGGATCTCATGGTCATCTTCTTGACAAGCTCGAGTTCATCGAAAACCGATTTCATATGCATCTTCTTTTGAGTTTTCGGTGTTGGAGGTTTTACCGGTCTTAATTGAGAAAGGGTTCTCACCATTTTATTTTGGGTATTTTCTCAATTGCTATTTCTTGATATTTCTGTCAATATTGTGTTTGCTCTTGTCCTTAGCTTTCCAACAAACTTGATTTCATCAAATTCGGAGCTCGTATGCGAAAGTCGTGGCTGTTTTGATATTACCTGTTTTACACATAGAGATTGTACCGCCCCATAAAGAGGTTGTACCGGTTGACTGGTACAACCGATGTTTGGAGCGGTTGTACCACTCCAGAATTGGTCTGAAGGTTGTACCGGCTATGTACCGCTCTATCACCGGAATAGTTTCTGTTGTGGTGCGGTTGTTGTGCGGTTGTGGGCCGGTTGTACCGCTTATTGCCTGTTACCGGTTGTACCGATGCTCATAGCGGTTTGTACCGCTCCTATGTTATTCTGCACATAACGGGCAGATTCGTGAGGACCTATTTAAGAGGGTCTTCTTCCCCAATGGTTCCCCATCTCTTGAGCTCGTTTTTGCCCCCATTGTTGACCTTCTTTGAGCTTGCTAACTCTCAATCCCTCCATGGATTCTTGCTAGTTGTTGAGGGAAAATAGAGAGGAGATCTAGATCCACATTTCCACCAATCACTTTCTCCTCTATGTGAGGGGAACCCCTTGGATCTAGATCTTGGAGTTCTTGGTGTTCTTCTTCTTGTTCTTCCTCTCATTTTCCTCCCTAGCATTAGTTGCTTCGGTGGGATTTGAGAGAGAAGGACTTGGGCACTCTGTGTGCCCTTGCCATTGCATTCGGTGCATCGGTTTGAGTTCTCCACGTGATAAGTGGAAGTTACAAGTTGAGAAGCTTATTACTCTTGGGTGCTTGGTACCCTTGAGTTTGTTCCTCTTGGATGCTTGGGCGCCCTAGACGGTTGGTGGTGTTCGGAGCTCAATCATTGTGGTGTAAATCTCCGGGCAAGCGTCGGGGTCTCCAATTAGGTTGTGGAGATCGCCCCGAGCAATTTGACGGGTACCGGTGACCGCCCCCAAGGGTTGCCAAAGTGTATGGGTTCGGTGACCGCCCCCAAGGGTCCCTTAGTGAAATCATGGCATCTTGCATTGTGCAAGGGCGTGAGGAGATTACGGTGGCCCTAGTGGCTTCTTGGGGAGCATTGTGCCTCCACACCGCTCCAAACGAAGATTAGCATCCGCAAGGGTGTGAACTTCGGGATACATCGTCGTCTCCGCGTGCCTCGGTTATCTCTTACTCGAGCCTTTTACTTATGCACTTTACTTTGTGATAGCCATATTGTTTCTTGTCTTATATCTTGCTATCACTTAGTTGTTTGTCTTGCTTAGCATAAGTTGTTGGTGCACATAGGTGAGCCTAATTGTTGTAGGTTTTGTGCTTGACAAATTAACCGCTAGGTATATTCCGCATTTGTTCAAGTCTAGTCCATAATTATTTTAAAGCGCCTATTCACCCCACCCCCTCTAGGCGACATCCACGATCTTTCACATTTTAGCCCCAACCAAACATGACAACGGAACCGACCCATTCCGGTGGAGTGGAACTATTCCATTCCATTCCAGTCAGTTTCCGAACCAAACACACCCTAATAGTGTCTTGCGTGAGCAACCAAACAGACTATTTTTAAAACCACTAGGTTGTTTGAAGTGGATGCGGACAACAAACATGTCAAGAACATTGCACTAGCGAACCAATATGTGATTGGACGGTTAGGACGACAGTGTATCGCCAGCCCACCACGGTTCAGGTCATGGCGCTCGCATTTGTTCTGAAATTATTTCAGGATTTTAGGCGACGCACATTCAATGATAAGAGATGTTTTCGTCGACTACGAAGTGCCTACGATGACTTCGTAAAATCTTAATAGAGTGTTTGGTTCCTTGCATAGCCTCAGGCTGCATCGTATCCACCATCCTGGTTGAGTCTAGCATGTCTAAGACGATGCAAAAATGAGTTGAGATGTATGTTTGATTGTGTGTATGGGGTCAGGTAGGCTAATGTGAGATGTTGTTTGGCAGGTTGTATGAGAAATCCACATGTACTTCCCCAAAGCACGACCGCGACGGAATTCTGTCAGGCCAAACAAGCACCAAGGCATCTCCCATGTGGGGCATTGCTATTGCCAACCTCCCCATGACGCCGCTCCTACGAAGCACACGCATCGGATGCGTTTTCACCATCTGGGCGCCGGCGGGCGGGGTCGCAACGGAGGATGGAGCTCGGACCGATGGCGAGGTTGAGGCGGCGCTCTTGACGGCAGCAGCGGCGCAAGAGGGAGCTCTCGACGGAGGCGGCGGCGATTGGCTGGTGAGCTTGATCTAATCTGATGCGTGACTGAGGAGAGGAAAGAGAGATCAAGAAGGTTGCGGTGGCAGTTTGGAAGTAAATTTGAAAGATATCAAGACCAAACTTACGTAACATTTCGTTTTAAGTGGGAGGCGTGGGTGCAAGTGGGGGCTGTATCGGGGAAATGCCTGATTCCTCTGCATTCGTCTCAGCCTGGCTGAGAGGGGTTCTTTTGCATCAGCCGGGTCAGACCGAGGAGGCCCTACAGGAAACCAAACGGACCGGATTTTGCATGCCTCATGCGAGCCAGGTGCGAACCAGTGAACCAAACACTCCTAAACTGATATGCCGGCTCAGCCTTTTGAAAATGCCCATAGGGATAAAAAGTATGTGTGTGCGTTTATGGAGATGAATTTATATGCGTATGTATGATAAACATTGCACTATGCTGAGACAGGACACATCAGGTACGGGTACTTCACCGTAGCGGGGTACCGTAATTTTGCCGCGCCGCGCGGCTCCAACCACGCGCAGTACGCCACGAGGCACGCGTGTGCCGCAGATACACGACGAACCTTTCGAGCCAAACATCAAGAGCAGCAGGCGCGACGAGCGGCGGGCGACACCCAACCAGAGTCCAGAGTCGAGAGTAGTGGGCAGGCGGTAGCATGCAGCGTCACCTCGGTCGTTAGTACCACCCGACCACCCACCGCCACCGGGCGCCGCCCCCATAAATCAGCAGCATCATTGCCCGCCTCCACCGCCGCCGCCCTCCCGCCTATTCTTTCTCCCCCGTCGATCGACCCACCCCGTTCGGGAGGCGGCCTAGAAGCAGGGAGCGCGGACGCCGATGGGCAACTGCCAGGCGGCGGAGGAGGCGACGGTGGTGGTGCAGCACCCGGGCGGCGGGCGGGTGGAGCGGCTCTACTGGGCCACCAGCGCCGCCGAGGTCATGCGCGCCAACCCGGGCCACTACGTCGCGCTTGTCACCCTCCGCGTCACCGAGGGGGACGGCCAGCAGCAGCGGCGCGGCGCCGTGCGGCTGACGCGGGTGAAGCTGCTCAAGCCCCGGGACACGCTGCAGCTCGGCCACGCCTACCGCCTCATCGCCGTCGACGAGGTCACCAGGGCCGTGCAGGCCCGGAAGGAGGAGAAGACCAGGAGGGCGCAGCGGCAGCGGCAGCAGGCCGCCGGGGGGCCCGCCTCCGCCGGCGACGACCAGTCCCTCATGGACGACGGTCTCGATCAGGTATAGTACCTTCTTGCTCATTACTGACACCCATGTTTCTTTCGCTGTTCATCGATGGCAGCTCCTTGTTTCTGTACCATGCATGTTCTTCCCCTTAATGGTCAATAATCAACCAATAGTACTTTGCATGTACAAGAAGAACCTACCCTTTTTCCTTGCTTTGTGGTCTCCCCCTGTTCGCTGGTTCATTCCAGCTCTTCACTAATCACTAATTAATTTGAACTAGTGGTGCATATGTGCAATTGATCAAGACATGTCATTAATAAGTCTCTAAAACGTTGGTATCTGACAAAACAACGAAGGCCATTTTGCCCTCATCGTTTGTTCTTCAGAAATTTGTATTTGTGTACTTCTAATTTTGAAAATTTTGAAGTTCACAAGAGCATTTAGTCCTTATCCAATCTCCAATATGAAAAATGGTTTTTCTTGATTGTGACATAAGAGTAGGTAACTGCCTAGTTAGTTAACCTGCTAATGCTGCAGCTTGCTGTTAATTAACTTGGGGTAGCTTTGACCATAGACCATTTGCACTTGTTATTTTTCTTGCTCAGTTGGCCACCGTCCCAAATTTTATAGTGCCTTACTATCATAGTTAGTATGAGTTATGCATGACACAACAGTACCTAACCGCCCAACCATTTTTGATTTACTAAAGATATCATACATTAGCCGATCATGACACAATGATGACTCGAATAATGTACTACTCTAAACACGATATGATAGCTCCTCATACATATAATGGGCATATTATTCCCACTCAAGAGCTAAACTATACTTTAGGCCACATCCTGCTTTGCTCACACCACATGGAAACGGCAGCGACGGATACCTAGAAGTTCCTGCCGCCGCCCAAACAAAATCCCGCGAGCTAGCTAGGTTGACATTCCCCAATGGAAATGCCAGATACTACATGATGAATATGGCGCCTACCAACAACTACTAGTGGACAAGGAATCGTTCACCATTTATTCTCTTCCCAAAACTTATGGGAATCGTCACTCATTACGATCTCTAAAACTTATATGTACAACATGGCAAATTGGCATGTTCTGATTACTTTGCTGCCGCCCGTCGTGTGTATTGCAGTTGGAGCAGCAGGACAGGGACGGCCACGCGAGCAGCTCGACGAAAGGCTCCAGGCACCGCCAGTGGCGCCCGTCTCTGCACAGCATCGCCGAAGTCAGCAGCTGATGCGGCCGACGTGTGGCCTGTATTTTAGAGCTCGAGTTCATCTCATCAGATGGTTGCTAGATTCAAGCTCAACACCGGAAGATGAGTCATGAGCGTCTGCAAATTACCGGTTTTAACTCATCTTTTTAGTGAGATTAAGGTTGGTGCCTCCGCATCTCAGTGTTGGGTTGGGACAGAGAAAGGTCGAACATGTAGTGTGGTGTAGTAGTATATTCAGTTATGATGCAAAGTACGTATCTTTGCAGGTGGGTTTTGAGGATCTTGCTGTTGCTGTGTACTATAATGTGAGTATTGTTGTTGTTGGTGGTGCCGAATTCGTAATCATAGGCTCGCTGCATATTTGCAATCATAAGGCTGCTGCAATGATATATAATCAGCGCTGGCTGGAATCCACACTTTTTATTTTGGAATCCACACTTTTATTTGTTGGAAGCAAAGTACATGTATCCAATTGTTATTGTTTTCTCGTGGTGACAAGGCCGAAAGATCCTTGATCAGGCGCGCGCAAACCTGAACTGAATGAAACGTGGGTCCAGCTGTGTTGGAATAATTGTTTCAGCATAATAATGAATCAAAGAGGCATTTGGCCATGTTTCTACAACCCCCAAATAAGTATACCCTGCAAGTAGGCCTATATGTTGATGCAAGTAGGCCACCTCTGTGGTTACGAGATACTCCATGACTAATTGTGGCATCTGCTACTACTAGCTGATTTGATTTTTTTGAGATGGGATTGGTGCCTAACTGATTTCAGGCAGCGGATAGCTAGCATCCTGTGCAGCAGTAAGAGACGGTCGCTAGTGCTCGCCACGCTGACCTACCTACCAAAGCGGTTCTCCACTTTCACTGACGGGCTTTCAGTCGAGCAGGGCAGTCCAGCGCGCGGCAGCGCGACACGTAAACGATGCCCCGAACGCCGTTGTTTTCAGGCGACAGGCGCACCCGGAAAGCGGGCGGGCCTTCTCGATCTTCTCAGCCCGCTCTGCCGCAGAAGCAGAGCCACAAGCAGGCCACGCCGAGGACACGACGGACGGCCGCGCCCATGCCGTTCCAGTGCGTGCGGATGCACCACGGCTGACGGCTCCACTACTTCGACATGTTTGTCTGTGTCTGTGCGTGATCCTCCTCGTCCCCGCCGGTTCGCTGCAACGCGACGCCCATACGGCTGCAGCCTTTTGTGACTCCGATGGAATGGTGTGTGGTCGCTGTTCCGGGCATTTGGCTGGGTTCTTTTGACGCGCCTTTGGCCGAAAGGAGCCCCGCGAGGACGCACGTACGCCGCCCGCATGCATGATTTGATGTTGATGAACTGGGATGAATCGTAGCGAAAGTGGCCGTGGCATAGGTTGGGCCACCGTCTGGAATGCTGGATTACTGTGTCGCTGCTTTTTCATTTCGTTTTGTGGTTCACGGACCACGGTGGAAAGGAGGCGGCACCAACGCATGCCGTCCGCATGCATGCGCCCGACGCGCACTCACGCGTGGCGATGGACAAAGCTGGGTCACGTCATGGGCATACGCGGTTCATCTGTGCTTCCAACTGTGCTACAAGTACAAAGCTGAGCCAATTCAGTTGAATAGTTACACCAACAGAGTCAACTCTTTTTTTTTGCAAGATGGCAACAAAGTCAACTCACTGATGCAAATTAAAACAACAGCACGGATGGTTCATGGATGGAGGAAGGAACAGCAGGTGCAGGTATGGTACTGAGGGATACCCCGGAAAATACTCCTCCGTTTCTGAATATTTGTTTTTCTAAAATTTTAACAAGTGACTACATACGAAGCAAAATGAGTAAATCTACACTCTAAAATATGTCTATATATACATCTGTATGTTGTAGTCCATTTAAAATGTCTAAAAAGACAAATATTTAGGAACGGAGGGGGTATTATCTACTCTTTCTATAAAGAATTATTCAGATGCCGTGACGCGCTCGAAGCTGAATTGTGTGCTTGTATGGAGGGGCTTTCACTTGCTTCCCAAAGGACGGATCTACCTATATGTTTGGAGATGGACTCGCTTTCAACGGTGAACATGGTGAATGAAAGAGAGATAGACCGGTCTGTCTATGCTTTTTTGGTGGCGGAGATTAAACACTTGCGATCTCTTTGTATGACTTGTACTGCTCATGTCAAACGTAGTCAAAATATTGTTAGCGATTTCTTAGCTAAATTTGCTAGTAGTGAACATAGAACTGTAGTCTGGCCAGGCTCCGGCTTCCCAGAAGTCGTTGATCTTTGTAAGGTGGATTGTATGGTTGAGTAATACAAGTTTATACCCGCAAAAAGAAAAACATAGTTACCAACTGAAAGTTTTTTTTTAACACAATACAGACGCAAGCGGTCATATACACACACATACACTCACCCTATGAACACACACACGCACACCATACCCCTATGAGCACCTCCGAAAGACTGGAAGTTTTCTTGACTAAACCAAACAATTAGCTAACTGTATTTGCACCAATGACCTGTATTTATATATCTAAATAAACACAGTAGATCTGCATCACATCAAAAATATTGGAAGAAATGCAAACAACATCGGTCGGTGATAAAACTGAAAGTTCCGTCAATGTTTTTCAAATGCGTCTCTCTTTTGTGTATTGATTTGTTAAAATGACTCTCGAGTGAAAACACTGCGGAAGACTGAGCCTACACAAGCTGGGCTAGTGACCTCGAAGGTTTTGAAGAGCCGCTTGAACCGCCTACCCTAATAGTCAAGGTTCTAATATGGTAGGGGACACACCCTTTGCATGCCAAGTCGCTGAGCCGTCATTTCCTAGTCGTATCGGTGACGAAGAGGACTGGGAAAGAATGAATATGAGAACCCATGAAAACTCAATTGGCACTATCGTCGCCACAACCCCCCACCAAACAAGAAGAAGCGTTGGACAACAATCTACAAGATCTACAGAACTAAAACACCACAGGATCTACAGGTGGATCGTGTCAGGCATAACGATAACACCCGGACGAAGACAACGTTGTGGACTTCTATGCTCCATTACAACCCTTGGGTAGTCGGATCAATCATTCCATATTATATCCAATATGTTAGAATCAGACATATGGATAGTATCAAATCTCTCTGTTCTAAAAATACTAGTATCAAATACACATTTTCTGTCAAATGTGTTCCAGTTTCACCGTGATTGTTACTATATACTGATGTATTAAATGGAAAATCCAGCAAATATATAACATGGCAAAATAAGCTTCAATAATTGATTGTTCATAATTAGCTACCTCCCACCCCTAGGTCTATTAGTATTGCAATGAGATATCTATTTGGATTATGTATGATTTCCTACTTGATCATTTTTGTCGAGAGCGTTGAGTCAATGATTTTTTTTATGTGAAACATTTTGCAAAAGGATAGTACGAGAAATACCTATAAACCTTACCTTTACAAATACAACAACTTGCATTTGAGAAAAAGGTAAGGACCACAATCCCTTAAATTTACCTTCGAAACCCTTTGAAGAGGCCCTGTGTTTTTCACAAGCATTTGAGAATTAGAAACTATCAAAATCTAACAAAAAACTGTAAGTTTTTTTTGCATGATAATATGCGTATCATTCAAGTTATAAGCCACGTAAACATCTACTCCATCCGTCCCATAATATAAGAACATTTTTCAAACTAACAAAACTTGAAAAACGTTCTTATATTATGGGACGGAGGGAGTAATTGACAAAACTAGAAAGACAATAAAACTCTAGGCTTTGCACAAATGAACATCAACCATGAAAGAAAATTATGATCAAGACCGCAGAATCCCTTGAGTATGACTCCAACGCCCACCCCCCCCCCCCACCCCCCCACCCCCCCGCCCCCGCGCCTCCTACACTGCAACAGGGTCGCATCAGCCACCGAAAGAAAATGTGACGGATCACCTCTTTCACCCGACCTTGACCCGGCTCCATCACTGATAAGCTGTTTTTCGGACCTCCAAAGTAGCTTATCAAAGACGAAATGTCACACCCTGCATTTTGTAACTCTTCATTTGCATTAATAAAGCATGAAAATCTGGTCCAACAAAAACATTTGCATTATTTGGCTTTTATTTGGAGTTGGTTTTCTCTCTGTGCTTTTCAAGTGCTCTTTAAAGTCAACACAACTCCACCCCCTATACTTCATCTCCTTGCCCCAAACTTCTGCCCAATGATCATGCCATGTGTATGGGGCAATATAGTATTTTCTCACAAAAATAATTTGGCCAAATAGTATTTTCAAAAATTAGTTTTCCAAAAACCCCTGGATTGAGGTTTGCACTGCAAATACCTGATTTGGGGGTGTGAAAAATATTTCCAAAAGTATATTTGAAACCTATTAGATAAAGGATTCCCATAAACCCCAAAAATATAATTTTAAAAGTTATTTTCCTATTTTATTTAAAGGCTTTTTCTTAAGGCCAGAAATGGTCTTTAATAGGTTAAAATTATTTTAATATTTTAAAAATATTTGAGAAAATTTAGGGAAACTCAGTGGACATATATTTCCCATATATAAGAGTTTCAACACATGGTCATGTTCAAAATATTGGAAAAAAACCTCCCAAAATCATTTCTGCTCATTTCAAGGATTTGAAATATTTCTACAGGAATTATTTTCATAAAAATCCAAGAAAAATCCAGCAAGTCAAAAATGCATATTGTGGTGATCTTGCAAAGCCTCACTTCAATCAAGGTCATTTTGGTCCACCAAAATGCCCCATAACCCTTTCTGTTCAGAACAAAATTTGAGCAAGTTTGTACTACCAACTTTCTCTTCTTGACCCCAACTTTTATGAGCATGTTCATATGACCAAATGATGACACTAAAGCAAGTGGTGAATCAAGGAGAATGGTTTTGCATGACTAAATCTACACAAACCCCTTTCTGTTGATTTCTAGGGTTTACAAAAGTTGCATTGGCTACTTTGCCCAAATGAGCTCAAATTTGGTTGTACACCCTATTTCTAAGTGTCATTCCATCATGTTAAGTATCATGGCAATTGGAGTTCATTTTCTTGCCCAAACCCTTATCAAACACCTTCTGCCATTTTACAAAAACCACTGTTTTGACCCCTTCCACTATTCTTGGTAAGCTCAACTTTTTACCAGAGCTTAATCTAGTCACCTTATACCTCCATTAGCAATGGCAAGACCTCAGATCAATTATTTGGGGGTGAAACCCTCACTTTCTCTCTCTAGACAGCCCATTTCCACTCTTCTTCTTCTTCTCTCCTCACTCCAATGGCCATCCATGGCATCCTATGCTCTCTCCCCTTTCTTTACTCCTCCCTAGAGCTACCAGACATGCTTGGCCGTGCCCACTTTGCCAAAAAAATGGCATGCCGGCCATTTGCATGCTCTGGAGCGCGCTACAGTGCGCTCCCGCACTGTAGCCGCCCCCTGCCAAGCACACCCGGCCACCTCGGGCCTCCCCCTCACGCCAGCCGATGCGCCTCGACGTCCGCAACACGGCAGCTGGTCGGCCCCCTCCTCCTTCTCTCTCTCCTGCCCCTGCTCGCACACGCACCATGGCCGCCCGAGAGCTCCAATGAGCGAGCTCACACGCGCGGCGTCTCTGACCCTTCCCCGCTCCCTCTCTTCTTCCCCTAGGCGTAGTCGACCCCCATGAACACCCCAGACACACTCGAACAGGCCCCCGTGACCCGTGGCGACGGCAACGAGCTCGCCGACGCACAGTCCACGGTGGACCATCGCACGGCTATATAAGCCCGCCCCGGGCCGCTCCAGTGGCATTCGCCTCCTTCTCACACCCCCAAGAGCGCGCCCACACCACCCAGTCAACCCCGGAGAGCTTCTGTGCTCGGGATCGACCGGAGCTCCGCCGCCTCGGGTCACCATCGATCCAGAGGTACGGGCTCCCTCCGTCCCTCCTCTCTCTCGATCTGGACCCTCCGCACCTCCCTGATCATTTCCCCTCTGTTTCCCCTCTCTCTTGCAGTCGGAAACGGCCGGAGCCGTCAACGCCCGACGCTCCTCCACCGCGAACCTCGTCGCCGGCGAACCCCTGCACTCCGGCGACCGCCTCCACCTCCACCCGAACGGCGACTCCGCCCTGAGCAAGCCGGTGCGCTCGGATCGCCTCGCCGTTGACCACAGCGACGCCGGTGAGCTCGCCCCCCCTCTCTGGCCGAGGTTGAAGACGACGGCCGTGGGGCCCGTCAGCCAGCCTCACATACTGACGGGTGGGCCCCACCCGTCAGGTTTAAACACGCACGCGCGCGCACCGGTTCGCTGCGTCGGCTGGAGGCGTATTTTCCAAATGCGCCTTCGACGTGGCCGCCCTGCGCGGGCTGAATCCCCTCTGGGCCTGCTGCACTGTGGCCCTTTTGGCCGAGTTGCACAGTGTTGTTTCCCCTTTTTCTTTTTCTGAAACTTGCAAAAATTCCACAGGATTAAATAATAATCCAAATGCAATAATTCCAACTCCCATATTTTTCTAAAAATCCCACCTATTTAATGGTGCAACTTCCATTTAAATCCAACCAACTTTTATGTATTGTTCAAATTTAAATTCAAATTTGAGCAGTTTAATCTCTGTTTGGAAATCCATATCCCCTCTTATATAACTCCAAATCCAAAACTAGAAATTTTCCCCTTCTTAGATTTCCACCTAGTATTTTATAAAAATAGGTCGACATTTTTCTGAGCACTTTGGTTTTTCTGTTTTATTATTGCCTTATTTTTCTCGTTATTATTTTGCGACGATAGATTGCGTTGCTGACGAAGGGGTTGGACCAGAAGACTTTGAAGACCCAGAAGACCTTGTTGAGCCAGGCAAGCAGCCCTTTGACCATGACTATGAAACCCTTTTTATGTATTTCATATAGCACTTTATTATTGTTGCATCGGAATCATGATGAGAGGGTAGCCCCTCTGGTGGGTTGCCTTCATCTCCTCCTTGTTGGTACTTGCATTGCGCATGACCCTACCTCCTTATGAGGGTTATGCCGATGGAAATAGTTAGGATGCTAGGTAGTGCTTCGAAATAGGGATGGGAATATGCATGGTGATGGAGACAAAGTATTTTGAAAGGACTTTTCGAAAACCCCGTCGGGTGCCACTTATGCCCGAGGGAGACAATGAGTTGGGTAGCCACTTGATGACGAAGTGGAGTACCAAGGCAAGTGTGTGTGTTGTTTTCAAAAACGGATTGGTTTAAGTTGCGACCGTTATTCCAACCTTACATGCGCAACCACTCTACCCTTATATGGGAAAGGGCATTATTGATTACCTAGGCCGATACTAGCTTGGAGCCCGCATTACTAGTGACGGGGGAGAGTTGGTGCTCTCTCTCGGGACGGGGTCGTGCCAGGTAGGGCGGTCATGACTGTTTTCATAGGACACCGGATACACCGTTGTGTCCCCTCTCGGATGTTACAATCTCAAGTGAGTCTCGTATGATGTGCATCGTGAGGATACAGAACAACGAGTGGACTCCTTGTTAGTGTCGTCTAGGGAAAGATAGTGATCGGGTGCTTACCCCGTGTACTTGAGGTACCGCGGGTCGTGGATGACACGGAAGTTCTCCGGATCTTGTGGGTAAAGTGTGCAACCTCTGCAGAGTGTAAAACTATTCGAATAGCCGTGTCCACGGTCAAGGACAGTTGGGTAACCGCTCTTGGGCTACGTCCATATGTTTTCAAACGAGTGTGAGTGTTTGGATAAGTGGGAAGAACCACTCGGGTCAAGTCAAAGGACTTGACATGATTGAGTTGGGTTGGTGCCCACTCTATTTATGTTGATATCTGTAACCTGTCCTTATGGTTACTTGAATTCTCCTGATGCATGTCTTACAAGTTGTTGAACATGTCATTGCACTCGAAAACTAGCTTTCCGCAGAAATTTACCTATATCATGCATTGTTGTACCTTGAACCAAAACATGGGTTGCTTGCGAGTACATTCAAAGTACTCATTGGCTTGCCACTGGTTATTTAATTGGCCAGGCATGGAAGAACAGGAGTTCGAAGAAGAGTTCTTTAAAGACGAACATGCGAACTAGGACGTTTCCCAGTCAGAATGCCTGTAGGGTTAAGGCAGGTGGCATGGGTTCTACTTATCGACGAAGATTTCCGCTGTTTATGTTTCATTTGATGTTCAGCCCTTAAGGCTTTATCTATGTAAGACTTGACCATAATGTTCATAATTTGTGTAAGACGGTATGTATGGATGTAAGACTCTTGTTATTCAGCTTCTGTGTGTTCAGTGAGCATTGATCTCTGGGATCACTGTACACATGCATTCGGTGGTCTCGACTTATGAGTCGGGGTCCCCACACGAAACCTTTGCGTTAAAAGAATCTGATCAGGGCAACACCCTAGACATGCCATCAAACTCTAGATCTAGCACCCCGCTCAATGATGATGCCAGAAAAGGAAACTGTACCCGCTAGCCACCAACCACAAATTGAACACCTGACCAGCCGCCTTCCATTTACTGCTGATGTAGACCACTGTCTACATTCGCTCCTGCACTATCCTAAGCTTTATTGATAAGGTTTTGGCTCTAACTTGCTCCTCGCCTGGGCTCCACACACACACACACACACACACACACACGCACACGCACACGCACACGCACACACACGCACGCACGCATGCACGCACCGAGAGAGGGAGAGAGAGAGCCGGGGCACGGATAAACATATTCGTGAATGTAAAACAATATCCATGAAATTTTAGGAAATACTCAAAAAATTTCAAAATTTTGCCCTAATTCTTAAACAAAATCCTCAATTCAAAAAATGTTCAGGAATTCGAAAACTATTCATGTGTTCAATAAATGTTCGTCTAAACAAAACAAATGTTTGTGAATTTTAAAAAATGCCCAATATTTTAAATAAATGTTTGTCTATTCAAAAAACTGTTCGCCGTTTCAAAAATAAATTATGTCTAGGTTTTGATTAGTTCTTGGTAAGTCTTTATATGTCTAGGAGTTAGGAGTAGTTTGTGGTAGATGAGATTTATTTTTAAAGTTTAAACATTTCATGGCGCTACACAATGACAAGCGTGTCATGCGGTGGCAAGCTCATTGCCTTCGGATTTATCATGTCAAATGCATTGCGATCACGTGGACATCATGTCCATCATCAACGAGAATCGAAAGAAAGATAAGTGGCAAAATGATGAGCCACCGTGTTAAAATAGAGGAAGCTCATATGTCGAGGTATTGAGTCATATTTATTTGACCAGTGTGTAATTTTTTATCTACCGTTGCAAAGCACGGGCATGTTTGCTACTCCTTCTGTAAACTAATATAAGAGCGAACGCTCTTATATTACTCCCTCCGTTTCTAAATATTTGTCTTTTTAGAGATCTCAAATTGTTACCACATATGGATGTATATAGACATATTTTAGAGTATAGATTCCCTCATTTTGCTCTGTATGTAGTCACTTGTTGAAATCTTTAAAAAGACAAATATTTAGGAACGGAGGAAGTAGTTTACAGAGGGAGTAGTTTTTATACAGAGAGGCAAAATAGCCAAAATAGCCCATTGGGCCGAAGTACGTGGCCCACATCGGCTAAACATGCAGCGGACCGGCCTGTTTACTAAAGGGGCCGTGTTGGGCCGGCACAGCACAGCCGTTAAGTAAACGTGGCATGGTTTGCCAAGTTTTGTTCCCACGCGTCGGCCTGATTTTCTTCCTTGTCACTCGCACGGCGCGGCCCAATCCCCGACCAGACTCGTCGCTCCCTGACCCTTCCCCTCCAACGCCGAAGCCCTAACACGCAGCTCCGGCGGCTGAGCTCGCCCCAGCGCGCGCGCACCCCCACGGACGGCTCACCGGCGAGGCGGGGCCTCCTTCGACCACCGGTTCGTCTTTCCCTCTCTCTCGACTCCCAATACTACTCGCGTCCGCCCGCCTCGCGCTCTCGCGTGCCGATGCTCACCAGATGTTCGCTGTAATGCCTCCCCCAGACGAAGCAGGCGGGGAGCCTGACGCTGCCCAGCGCGGCTTTGGGCCAGATGACGAGGACCAGCGGCGCGAACGGCGGCGGGCAGCAGGGGTCGGGGAAGCTCCCGCGGAAGCGCTTCTACCGGGCGCGCGCGCACAGCAACCCGCTCAGCGACTCGCACTTCCCGATCCCGATATCGCCCGACGACGTCGACCTCTCGCAGCACTACCCGCGCTACTTCCCGGCCGACAAGGGCGAGCACGGTGATGGGGACGGGGACGCGGAGGCGCCCCGGATCCGCTTCGCTGACGTCGGGTGCGGGTTTGGTGGGCTGCTCGTCGGGCTCTCGCCGCTCTTCCCCGACAAGCTCATGATTGGCATGGAGCTCAGGGACAAGGTAATTTTGATGCTCTTGCTTCAATTTGGCTTTGCTGCCTGGAAGAGTTGATGTTGAAGTGTATAGTCATAGGTAACAAGTAACAACAAGCGATTAAAACTATCATATACTCAGAACTTTTACCAAGTGCTAACTGCAAGGTCATGGACATCGATACATAGTTCATAGTTCGTACAAAATGCATGTGCCATCCCTGGTGGAGTGCCTGATATTGCTTATGCATTTTATTAGTAGGCCAAATATGTGAATAGTTTATTTGATTTGTTTTCTGATAATGGACATGAATTTCTGCTACACAAGCATGCTTAATTTGGTATGTGATGGTATAATACAATGGATTTCTACATAGCGAAGAAGTGAAAACTTCCCCTCTTTCAAACTACTTGTTTACTCTAGTTGAGTAGTTCAAGGTTTATGATTGATTGTTTTGTTTGTCAAATTTTGATACAGGTGACTGAGTATGTCAAAGAGAGGGTTCTGGCTTTGAGAGCATCAAATCCAGGACAGTATGACAACATATCCGTTGTGCGCACCAATTCAATGAAATACATTCCTAACTACTTCGGAAAGGCTCAGCTCTCCAAAATGTTCTTCCTGTTCCCTGATCCTCACTTCAAGGAGAAGAACCACCGGAGGAGGGTGATTAGCATGCATTTGCTCGATGAATACGCTTACGTGATGGAAGCGGGAGGAATCATATACACTATTACTGATGTAGAGGAGCTTGGTATATGGATGCGCACATGTCTGGAGAAACACCCACTCTTCGAAGCTGTTCCAGAGGAAGAGATAGAAGTCGATCCAGTTGTGAAGCTACTGTCTAGTGCCACCGAAGAAGGCCAGAAGGTCGCGAGGAATGGAGGGCAGACTTTCCAGGCCATCTTCAGGCGCATCTCCTTGCAAGAGGAATAAGCAATTTCGGTAGTTACTAAGCTCTTAGCACAAGTGTACTTTCCTGGACTTACGCTAGATGGATTTGTGCCATTTCTATACATTTTTGTAGCATGATTTCACTATCCAGTAGTCTTACATAGCTCTGCTATCTCAAATGTTTGGCTCTACTTTACAATTTTTTTTGGAAGATTGCTACGAGTTCACTCTCAGATGATCCGAGTTCTCTGCATTCCCATGTCTAGTAATTTGCATGTTTGAGAACTGATATTTCTGTTTGGAAATTGGTACCAGGTTGCATTTTGTGAATGTTCATATTTACGCAAATCTGTGGATGAAAATTGTTAAGTTGCTTCATACGTTGACATAAAGAGAGAAACTTTTGTACACCATACTTTTTACAGTATGGGTATATTCAATAATGATGAAAAATTAGGTTCCCTTGTGAAAAAGGAAAAAGGGAAAATGACTCTTCTGAATTCTACAGTTTGAAGAAAATACAATCACAACTTCATAATGTTTCAATCATGTAGTAACTGGTAACACCAACTAGTCTCTGAATGTTGTTAATCGAGTTACATCTGAGGCCAGCTTTATGCAATTACAGTATATCACCAACTGAGATACCATGTTCAAGTAGTTTGATTTCCTGTATGCCCACTGCCTATCCCAAGGCATGATGTACAGACTAGACAGCATGTCCATGAGAACAACTGCAGAGCAAATTTTCCAAGTTCCAAGTTGCATGGAGTCAACAAATAGGAGAATTTCATCTAGCGCTGACTATTTCGTCCTTGCCGGGTTACATGTTTCTGGTTCCATCTACATAAGCTTCTAGAATCCGGATGCAAAGGAGCGATCAACAGTCCATGAACAATCAGAATAATCACCTAAAGACAGAGTTCCCATGTTCTACTAACTTTCTAACATTTGATCTTTGTCTCGAACTTTTGTCAGAACAGAACCTCACACACCTCTGTTGGCTGGAACAAGTTTGAGAAGCTTTGCCAGATCATATGAGTTGAAATCCCTTCCGAAACATAAGCTCAGGTCCAATGGAGTCTTCCCACCCTGTAATGTGTAAACATAAATCCAAACAACTTGTGAGTTCAGAGTTCAGGCATCATCTTTTGGTCCTCAGGTAACATAACGCATCAACCCATGTAGTTTAGACAGTAGCTCAAGAGTTCAGAGTAAAAAGCAAGATATGCATAGCAGGAATAGTGGTCTAGATAGAACGTCAAGCTTCAAGAAGTTGTAGAGTGGATATGAACATTTCTCAAGGCGACCATCGAAATTTTGTGACGCAACATACAATGGTATGAAAATGTACACGAAATAGGACCTGAGCGCATAAGAAGCAAAGATCATAGATCCAAAAACATTAAACCAAAAGGGCCATACATTGGTTCTTCTTGTCTGATCAGCACCATTGACAAGCAATATCTTTGTTATATCTCGATTTCTACTCTGTACCGCTAAATGCAGTGGTGTCCAGCCATCCTGCATGACATGAGAAATATGAGAAACTAACTTAATGTCTCAGAATGGTTGAGCTGGTAAAAGAAGTGTGCCCTTTCAACTTACAACATCAACAACGTTAACATCAACCCTGTACTTAATCAGCAGCTTCACAGTTTGCAGGGCACCAACTTGAACTGCATAATGTAATGGTGTGGCTCCATCCTGCAAATGGGGCAGACCAAATTCAAGGGCCAATGTATAGGAATAGTCTTAAACTTCAAGATGCGAACTGCATTGTTGCTAGTGAGGAACCAAATCCATCTGACAAGTGTAAATGCCACTTTCCAAGTTCAGTTAGTATCTTCCACTTTATTATGGGACTAGAGAAATATAAATCATAAAAAGGATATTGCCGGTTACCCTATCTGTGACATGAGGATTTGCTCCTTTTCTTAGGAGATGGCTAATGACAGCCTCCTTTTTGCCTATTATCGCCTTGTGAAGAGGAGTGAAACCATCCTGTATCAACAACACCACCAATATTAGCACTACTATCCTAGATGGCGTTTTGGACAGGCATCACAACGAATTAAGCAGGACCTACTTTATCAACTAAATCGATATCAACACCATTGTCGAGCAGCTTGTCCATCAGAGGTATCTGCAGCGCCAATGCGTATGTATGAAGCGGATGCCATTTTGGCTGCACCAAGCAATGCAATTTCAGAGGTTAGAATCAACATCCAACATTCCGACAGTTCACGCATCTACATTACTCATTACTCAGATGTCAAAAATAGGTATGTTTATAAGTTAGAAAGATCATCCTTCCAGTCCATGCGTCATCCAATGTGATGCACACAGCCAAACGAGGCATGATGTCGAAATCAGCTTACAAAATGGTAACAGATGTCACGCTGGGCTAGCGTCGGTGAAGAAACCAGTCATCGCCAACTCACTGCATTTTACTTTTACAACTAGCATATAACCACCTAAAGTCCCAAACAGCACTAAAACCTGATAGAGAACAACTCTCCAAGACAGTGGGGAACACTCAAAATGGTATGAAGACAGTGAAACACACTTAACTGATGAAATTTTGGTGACATCAGCAGTCTCATTCTGATCCAAGATAGCCTCTTCTTCTGGCGTTAAGAGAAGCTCGATTTCTAGACAAACAGAATAGCAGCACAATAAGGTGTACAGTTCAAAAAACAGTAAAGCAAAAATACTGAAATGAGAATTGAGAGGCATAAACAGCACAGCACACTCTTTTTCAGAGTGCAAACTGGGAGACCAGAAGCACATAAAGAAAATTCGGAGGAGTAAATTTCGCTCGGAGACCCAATCGATACCTCTCCGGAGCTCCTGCTCTTGACGCTCCTGCTGCCGCGTTGCAACGAGCCTGGAGAGCGGGAAGGGGGAAGGGAAAGGAGAGCTTCTTTGTCCGGTCGCTTGCTTTCCCTCATCCTCGTAGTCGCTCCCGGAGCCGTCGTCTGGTTCCTCCCAGAAGGCGTCGCCGCCGCGAGGGAGGGCGCGTGCCGGGGAACGGAAGCCAATTGAGAGCGGCGGCGGAAGAAAGGGAGACGGACGGTAGCGAGGTAGTGCAGCGCGGTGGGAGGCGGGGAGTGGAGAGGCATGGAGAAGAGCGGCGGCGGCGGAGGAGGAGGAGGAGGCCGTGGCCGCCCATGGGAGCATCTCTCGCCCGGCGCCTCTTATCGCAGAAGGGCTGAGCCGAAGGATGCTTCTCCCTGTAGTGTCTTCACTAGGATCTGACTGTCAGCCCCCGTTCCAACCCGTCTACCCATTTGGTCTGCACGAATCCGTTTGAGTCGAAACGGACAGAAATCCAAAACCGAATTTGGACCGAATTTGCGTCTGTGCGCGACGCCTGTTGGGTTACTTACCACGGATAGGATCACCAGACGTACTTCCTCCTATTCATTTTAGTCCGCATATAAGTTTTGTCCAAAGTTAAAATATCTTGACCAAACTTATAGAAAAAATTATCAATATCCACAATGCAAAATCAATATTGTTAGATTCATTATGAAATGTAGTTTCATATATTTAATATCAAAATATGTATATGGCAACTGTGTGGCAGATTGCAAAACTACCACACAACCTCACGGTGCTTCGATCGGGATCGGGCGACTGCTCGTGATATGCGCGGGGCAGTTGCTCGACTGCGGGCGTGAGTGGCCTGGGCGTTGACCCACGGGACTAATTTCGCTTCGCCATTGTGGTCCTTTTCGTCCTCCACCTCGTCGACAGGAAGCTCCGCTGCGACGTCCGTCGTCCTCCTGCGCAACAGCCTGTCCACATGACCTTGGGACTGACCACGCCTGTCAGTGTCAAAACCGGCGGATCTCGGGTAGGGGGTCCCGAACTGTGCGTCTAAAGTCGATGATAACAGGAGACAGGGGACATGATGTTTACCCAGGTTCGGGCCCTCTCTATGGAGGTAATACCCTACTTCCTGCTTGATTGTTCTTGATGATATGAGTATTACAATAGTAGATCTACCACGAGATCAGAGATGCTAAACATAGAAGCTAGCCTATGATATGATTGTCTGTTGTCCTACGGACTAAAACCCTCCGGTTTATATAGACACCGGAGGAGGCTAGGGTTACATAAGGTCGGTTACAAAGGAGGAGATATGCATATCCGCATTGCCTAGCTTGCCTTCCACGCCAAGTAGAGTCCCATCCGGACACGGGACGAAGTCTTCAATCTCGTATCTTCACAGTCCAACAGTCCGGCCAAAGGATATAGTCCGGCTGTCCGGGGACCCCCTAATCCAGGACTCCCTCATTAGCACCTGAACCAGGCTTCAATGACGATGAGTACGACGCGCAGTGTTATCTTCGGCATTGCAAGGTGGGTTCCTCCTCCGAATACACCATGAAAGAGTTTGAATACAAGGATAGTGTCTGACCTTGCAAAATAAGTTTCACACACCACCGTAGAGAGAATAATATTTCCACAAATCTAATCTGCTGACACGTTTTGATAGCATGACATCACGCCACGACCCGGTCATTATTTGAACCGTTTTTCTTTAACCAGCCCCGCATATAACGCGAGGCGGTTTCTTGACACGTCTTGTCAAAGCAGAGATCGTGTTCCCCTTATCACGGGATTCTCGTCAATACAAACGTGGGTAACCCAACCGTGCCTGTTGGTATGACTCCTAGATCTTAGGTAAGTCTCAAACGACCACGAGGGGGACGCCTGATATTCACCCTCTTTATAAAGGGACAGGGCTTTTTCTTTTTCCCCTCCCGCGCTCAATCGAATCCTTCCCCCGCCTCGAGTTCTAACACCCAAAGCTCAGGTCAGGCGCTTCGGACCTTCAATCATGTCCGGATCCAGCCTTCAAGGCCGGTGGATGCCTTCCTCCGTCACAGAGGAGGACATCAAGAAGTTGAGGGAGGCCAGATATCTGACCGCCGAAATTTTGCATAGGCTGCCCGCCCGAGGGCAGGTCGTCCCTACTCCCGAACCCAAAGAGAGCGTCATGTTCGTCTCCCACTTCCTCCGAGGACTAGGCCTCGCTCTGGATCCCTTTGTTAGGGGTCTTATGTTCTATTACGGGCTGGATTTTCACGATCTGGCCCCGGATTTCCTTCTTCACATCTCGTCATTTATTGTTGTATGTGAGGCCTTCCTCCATATTACCCCTCACTTCGGCCTGTGGCTCAAGACCTTCGATGTGAAGCCGAAGACGGTCGAGGGGCAGTACGCAGCGTGCGGAGGTGCTTTAATAAGCAAAATTGCTGACGCTCCATGGCCAAAGGGTTCCTTTCCAGAGGTGTCCGGATTGTGGCAGCGGGCGTGGTTTTACATCACAGCCCCCCGAAGTGCTGAGCTGGGGTCCAGCCAAGGACGTGCCAATACTGCAGAGCCGTATCTGAGATCTCTTCGAGGGAGATTTCAGTCTGGTTATGGTAATGCAAGTTATGCTGGTTCGTCGAGTCCAGCCTTGCAAACGCCGACCCCTCCGTATGTGGGAATTCAACCCGAAGGACCGCACACTATTCAACATTTCCTCGGCATGACGCACGAGGAGATGTACAAACCGTTCTTCGGACCCCAAATAGAGTGTCCGGACACCACCGAGGACGTGGGCCTAAGCTGCAACCGCTCCGCTGCCCAAGTAAGTAATCCCATGGCCGAACACACTATCCTTTTATTTATCATGACATCATTCTGAAGAATCGCTCTTTGAACAGGACTGGATAACAAAGGCGAAGCTGATCCGGTGTTCAGTTCCCCTTCCTGAGGGTTTGGACAATCCGGTGCTGGAAAAGATGCTCGAGCCAGCACCTTGTCTAGTGCCCTCAAAGGAAGATGAAGGGGGGGGGAATAAAGAGGGCGAAAGCGGGCCTCCATCGCTATCTATTCCAATCGAGGGAATGAGCGCCTCCACGAGGGAGGATAACCAAGGGGGAGAATCTGACATTCTCTCTCCCCGGGGAAGGAAGATGACTACCTCTGAAGATCCGGAAACTAAGGTTTCCAAACGGGAGAAGAAATCTCCGCCAGAGGGTCCTGCCTCGGAGGGTATTCTGGCCGCACAATGTCCGCGCGGGGATCAGCCCTCTACCGAGCTGTAAGTAATCAAAAAGTACTTAATAGTGAAGATATCCTATCTTACTTCCGAAGACAATAATCAATACTTATAAATTATAGTCCGGATCGCATCCCTTCTTGACAGAGTTTATCTTCGGGGGATCTTCTTCCGGACATGATGGAGAGTGAAACGCCTCCCCCGGACTCCCCAACTCAAGATGCGGGCGACCTTGAAGTGTCGTCGCGAAGGGTATCTCCGGATCCACTAGGGCCAGAGGATAACCCTTTGGCTGCCCGGCATCCCCAGTATCCGGCTCCTGAGGGGAGCGACAGCAAGGGTCCATACAGTGTGCGGTCGGACGCGCTGAAGGATCTTCTAGGGCAAGCTGTCGTCTCGGAAGCGCATCATACGCTAATGGGTACGGTAATTGAAAGTATTTCATCCGCTGAAAGCGGTCTGCACGAAGTTTTTATGAGTCTGCTGAAAGGCTTCGAGGTACGTGAAACAATATATGCCTTTAACAGTACCGCATACGTTAGGTATGCCCATGCAGATAGTAGCCCCTGAGACTCTGGTTGTCGTCAGGAACGGCGGCAAACAGAGGATCATAGTCCCAGGTAATAACTAGATCGCCTTTATGTGCTGGTAGTTGAAGCTGTTGGAAATATGCCCTAGAGGCAATAATAAATTGGTTATTATTATATTTCCTTGTTCATGATAATCGCTTATTATCCATGCTAGAATTGTATTGATAGGAAACTCAGATACATGTGTGGATACATAGACAACACCATGTCCCTAGTAAGCCTCTAGTTGACTAGCTCGTTGATCAATAGATGGTTACGGTTTCCTGACCATGGACATTGGATGTCATTGATAACGGGATCACATCATTAGGAGAATGATGTGATGGACAAGACCCAATCCTAAGCATAGCACTAGATCGTGTAGTTCGTATGCTAAAGCTTTTCTAATGTCAAGTATCATTTCCTTAGACCATGAGATTGTGCAACTCCCGGACACCGTAGGAGTGCTTTGGGTGTGCCAAACGTCACAACGTAACTGGGTGACTATAAAGGTGTACTACGGGTATCTCTGAAAGTGTCTGTTGGGTTGGCACGAATCGAGACTGGGATTTGTCACTCCGTGTGACGGAGAGGTATCTTTGGGCCCACTCGGTAGGACATCATCATAATGTGCACAATGTGGTCAAGGAGTTGATCATGGAATGATGTGTTACGGAACGAGTAAAGAGACTTGCCAGTAACGAGATTGAACAAGGTATCGGGATACCGACGATCGAATCTCGGGCAAGTATCGTACCGATAGACAAAGGGAATTGTATACGGGATTGATTAAGTCCTTGACATCGTGGTTCATCCGATAAGATCATCATGGAACATGTGGGAGCCAACATGGGTATCTAGATCCCGCTATTGGTTATTGACCGGAGAACGTCTCGGTCATGTCTGCATGGTTCCCGAACCCGTAGGGTCTACACACTTAAGGTTCGATGACGCTAGGGTTATAAAGGAAGCTTGTATGTGGTTACTGAATATTGTTCGGAGTCCCGGATGAGATCCCGGACGTCACAAGGAGTTTCGGAATGGTCCGGAGGTAAAGATTTATATATAGGAAGTCCTATTTCGGCCATCGGGACAAGTTTCGGGGTCATCGGTATTGTACCGGGACCACCGGAAGGGTCCGGGGGCCCACCGGGTGGGGCCACCTATCCCGGAGGGTCCCATGGGCTGAAGTGGGAAGGGATCCAGCCCAAAGTGGGCTGGGGTGCCACTTTCCCCTAGGGCCCATGCGCCTAGTGTGGGGGAAACCCTAAAGGAGGAGTCCTACTAGTGGAAGGCACCCCTAGGTGCCTTGGGGGGGGGGGGGGTGAGGGAAACCTCCCTTGGCCGTCGCCCCTAGGAGATTGGATCTCCTAGGCCGGCGCCCCCCCTCCCTTGGCCCTCCTATATATAGTGGGGGAAGGAGGGCTCTTGAGATATGCCTTTGGTTGCCTCCTTCTCCCTCTCCAACATCTCCTCCTCTCCCGTGGTGCTTGGCGAAGCCCTGCAGGATTGCCACGCTCCTCCACCACCACCACGCCGTTGTGCTGCTGATGGATGGAGTCTTCCTCAACCTCTCCCTCTCTCCTTGCTGGATCAAGGCGTGGGAGACGTCACCGGGCTGTACGTGTGTTGAACGCGGAGGTGCCGTCCGTTCGGCACTAGGATCATCGGTGATTTGAATCACGACGAGTACGACTCCATCAACACCGTTCTCTTGAACGCTTCCGCTTAGCGATCTACAAGGGTATGTAGATGCACTCTCCTTCCCCTCATTGCTAGTCTCTCCATAGATAGATCTTGGTGACACGTAGGAAAATTTTGAATTTCTGCCACGTTACCCAACAGTGGCATCATGAGCTAGGTCTATTGCGTAGATTCTATGCACGAGTAGAACACAAAGTAGTTGTGGGTGTTGATTTTGTTCAATATGCTTGCCGTTACTAGTCTTATCTTGATTCGGCGGCGTCGTGGGATGAAGCGGCCCAGACCGACCTTACACGTATTCTTACGTGAGACTGGTTCCACCGACTGACATGCACTAGTTGCATAAGGTGGCTAGCGGGTGTCTGTCTCTCCCACTTTAGTCGGATCGGATTCGATGAAAAGGGTCCTTATGAAGGGTAAATAGCAATTGGCATATCACATTGTGGTCTTTGCGTAGGTAAGAAACGTTCTTGCTAGAAACCCATAGCAGCCACGTAAAACATGCAAACAACAATTAGAGGACGTCTAACTTATTTTTGCAGGGTATGCTATGTGATGTGATATGGCCAAAGGATGTGATGAATGATATATGTGATGTATGAGATTGATCATGTTCTTGTAATAGGAATCACGACTTGCATGTCGATGAATATGACAACCGGCAGGAGCCATAGGAGTTGTCTTTATTTATTTATGACCTGCGTGTCAACATAAACGTCATGTAATTACTTTACTTTATTGCTAAAGCGTTAGCCATAGTAGTAGAAGTAATAGATGACGTGCCAACTTCAAGAAGACACGATGATGGAGATCATGATGATGGAGATCCTGGTGTCATGCCGGTGACGATGATGATCATGGAGCCTCGAAGATGGAGATCAAAAGGAGCAATATGATATTGGCCATATCATGTCACTATTTGATTGCATGTGATGTTTATCATGGTTTTGCATCTTGTTTACTTAGAACGACGGTAGTAAATAAGATGATCCCTCATAAACAATTTCAAGAATGTGTTCTCCCCTAACTGTGCACCGTTGCTAAAGTTCGTCGTTTCGAAGCACCACGTGATGATCGGGTGTGGTAGATCCTTACGTTCACATACAACGGGTGTAAGACAGTTTTACACATGCAAAACACTTAGGGTTCACTTGACGAGCCTAGCATGTACAGACATGGCCTCGGAACACAAGAGACCGAAAGGTCGAGCATGAGTCGTATGGTAGATACGATCAACATGAAGATGTTCACCGATGATGACTAGTCCGTCTCACGTGATGATCGGACACGGCCTAGTTGACTCGGATCATGTAATCACTTAGATGACTAGAGGGATGTCTATCTGAGTGGGAGTTCATAAGATGAACTTAATTATCCTGAACATAGTCAAATGGGCTTCGCAAATTATATCTCGCGCTTTAGTTCTACTGTTTAGATATGTTCCTAGAGAAAATTTAGTTGAAAGTTGATAGTAGCAACTATGCGGACTAGGTCTGTAAACTGAGGATTGTCCTCATTGCTTCATAGAAGGCTTATGTCCTTAATGCACCGCTCAGTGTGCTGAACCTCAAACGTTGTCTGTGGATGTTGCGAACGTCTGACATACACGTTTTGATAACTACGTGATAGTTCAGTTAAACGGTTTAGAGTTGAGGCACCGAAGACGTTTTGAAACGTCGCGAAACATATGAGATGTTTCGAGGGCTGAAATTGGGATTTCAGGCTCGTGCCCACGTCAAGAGGTATAAGACCTCCGACGATTTTCTTAGCCTGCAAACTAAGGGAGAAAAGTTCAATTGTTGAGCTTGTGCTCAGATTGTCTGAGTACAACAATCATTTGAATCGAGTGGGAGTTAATCTTCCAAATGAGATAATGATGTTTCTCCGAAGTCATTGCCACCAAGCTACTAGAGCTTCGTGATGAACTATGATATATCAGGGACATATATGATGATCCTTGAGACATTCACGATGTTTGACACCGCAAAAGTAGAAATCAAGAAGGAGCATCAATTGTTCATGGTTGGTGAAACCACTAGTTTCAAGAAGGGAAAGGGCAAGAAGGGATACTTCATGAAACGACAAATCAGCTGCTGCTCTAGTGAAGAAACCCAAGGTTGAACCCAAACCTGAGACTAAGTGCTTCTGTAATAAGGGGAACAGCCACTGGAGCAGAATTACCCTAGATACTTGGTAGATTAGAAGGCTGGCAAGGTCGATAGAAGTATATTGGATATACATTATGTTAATGTGTACTTTACTAGTACTCCTAGTAGCACCAGGGTATTAGATACCGGTTCGGTTGCTAAGTGTTAGTAACTCGAAATAAAAGCTACGGAATAAAGGGAGACTAGCTAAAGATGAGCTGACGATATGTGTTGGAAGTGTTTCCAATGTTGATATGATCAACTATCGTATGCTCCTTCTACCATCGAGATTGGTGTTTGCGTTGAGCATAGACATGATTGGATTATGTCTATCGCAATACGGTTATTCATTTAAGGAGAATAATGGTTACTCTGTTTATTTGAATAATACCTTCAATGGTCTTGCACCTAAAATGAATGGTTTATTGAATCTCGATCATAGTGATACACATGTTCATGCCAAAAGATATAAGCTAGTAATGATAGTACCACCTACTTGTGGCACTACCACGTAAGTCATATCGGTATAAAACGCATGAAGAAGCTCCATGTTGATGGATCTTTGGGCTCACTCGTTTTGAAAAGTTTGAGACATGCGAACCATGTCTATTGGTGTATATGCATGAAGAAACTCCATGCAAATGGACTGTTTGAACTCACTTGATTTTTGAATCACTTGAGACATGCAAATCATACCACATGGGCAAGATGACTGAAAGCCTCGTTTTTCAGTGAAATGGAACTGGAAAGCAACTTGTTGGAAGTAATACATTTTGATGTGTGCAATCCAATGAGTGCTGAGGCATGTAGTGGATATCGTTATGTTCTTACTTCACAGATGATTTGAGTAGATGTTGAGTATATTTACTTGATGAATCACGAGTCTGAATTATTGAAAGGTTCAAGTAATTTCAGAGTGAAGTTGAACATCGTCATGACAAGAGGATATAATGTCTATGATATGATCATAGAGATGAATATCTGAATTACAAGTTTGGCACAGAATTAAGACATTGTGGGAATTGTTTCACAACTAATACAGCCTGGAACACCATAGTGTGATGGTGTGTCCGAACATCATAACTGCACCCTATTGGATATGATGCATACCATGATGTCTCTTATCGAATTACCACGATAGTTTATGGGTTAGGCATTAGAGACAACCGCATTCACTTTAAATAGGGCACCACGTAATTCCGATGAGATGACACCGTATGAACTATGGTTTAGAGAAACCTAAGCTATCATTTCTTAAAAGTTTGGGGCTGCGACGCTTATGTGAAAAAGTTTCAGGCTGATAAGCTCGAACCCAAAGCGGATAAATGCATCTTCATAGGACACCCAAAATAGTTGGGTATACCTACTGTCTCAGATCCGAAAGCAATAAGGGATTGTTTCTAGAATCGGGTCCTTTCTCGAGGAAAAGTTTCTCTCGAAAGAATTGAGTGGGAGGATGGTGGAGACTTAATGAGGTTATTGAACCGTCTCTTCAACTAGTGTGTGACAGGGCACAGGGAGATGTTCCTGTGGCACCTACACCAATTGAAGTGGAAGCTTATGATAGTGATCATGAAACTTCAGATCAAGTCACTACCAAACCTCGTGGGATGACAAGAATGCGTACTACTTTAGAGTGGTACGTAATCCTGTCTTGGAAGTCATGTTGCTAGACAACAATGAACCTACGAGCTATGGAGAAGCGATGGTGGGCCTGGATTCCAAAATGGCTCGAGGCCATAAAATCCGAGAGAGGATCCATGTATGAAAACAAAGTGTAGACTTTGGAAGAACTACTTGATGATCGTAAGGCTGTTGAGTACAGATGGATTTTAAAAGGAAGACGGACAATGATGGTAAGTATCACCATTAAGAAAGCTCGGCTTGTCGTTAAGAAGTTTACCGACAAGTTCAAGGAGTTGACTACGGTGAGACTTTCTCACTCGTAGCGATGCTAAGAGTCTGTTGGAATTATATTAGCGATTACTGCATTATTTATGAAATCTTGCAGATAGGATGTCAAAACATTGTTTCCTCAACGATTTTCTTGAGGAAAGGTTGTATGTGATACAACCGGAAGGTTTTGTCAATCCTGAAAGATGCTAATAAGTATGCAAAGCTCCAGCAATCCTTCTAAGGACTGGAGTAAGCATCTCGGAGTTGGAATATACACTTTGATGGAGTAATCAAAGTTTATGGGTTTATACAAAGTTTATGAGAAACTTTTATTTCCAAAGAAGTGAGGGGGAGCACTATAGAATTTCTGATAAGTATATGTGAATGACATATTGTTGATCCGAAATGACGTAGAATTTCTGGAAAGCATATAGGGTTATTTGGAAAGTGTTTTTCAATGGAAAGCCTGGATTAAGCTACTTGAACATTGAGCATCAAGATCTATAAAGATAGATCAAAACACTTAATGGTACTTTCAAACGAGCACATACCTTGACATGATCTTGAAGGTGTTCAAGATGGATCAGTCAAAGAAGGAGTTCTTGCCTGAGTTGTAAGGTATGAAGTTAAGACTTAAAGCTCGACCACGGCAGAATAGAGAGAAAGGACGAAGGTCGTCCCCTATGCTTAAGACGTAGGCTCTACAGTATGCTATGCTGTGTACCGCACCTGAAGTGTGCCTTGCCATGAGTCAGTCAAGGGGTACATGAGTGATCCAAGAATGGATCACAGGACAGCGGTCAAAGTTATCCTTAGTAACTAGTGGACTAAGGAATTTTCTCGATTATGGAGGTGGTAAAAGAGTTCGTCGTAAAGGGTTACGTCGATGCAAGCTTAACACCTATCCGGATAGCTCTGAGTAGAGATACCGGATATGTATAATGGACCAACAATTTAGAATAGCTCCAAGTAGAACAGTTATTTGAAATGGCTCCAAATGTAGCGTAGTAGTTGCATCTACAAGATGACATAGAAATTTGCGAAGTACATACGGATCTGAATGTTGCAGACCCGTTGACTAAAACCTCTCTCACAAGCAACATGATCAAACCTAGAACTCATTGAGTGTTAATCACATAGTGATGTGAACTAGACTACTGACTCTAGTAAACTCTTGGGTGTTAGTCACATGGCGATGTGACCTGTGAGTGTTAATCACATGGCGATGTGAACTAGATTATTGACTCTAGTGCAAGTGGGAGACTGTTGGAAATATGCCCTAGAGGCAATAATAAATTGGTTATTATTATATTTCCTTGTTCATGATAATCGTTTATTATCCATGCTAGAATTGTATTGATAGGAAACTCAGATACATGTGTGGATACATAGACAACACCATGTCCCTAGTAAGCCTCTAGTTGACTAGCTCGTTGATCAATAGATGGTTACGGTTTCCTGACCATGGACATTGGATGTCATTGATAACGGGATCACATCATTAGGAGAATGATGTGATGGACAAGACCCAATCCTAAGCATAGCACTAGATCGTGTAGTTCGTATGCTAAAGCTTTTCTAATGTCAAGTATCATTTCCTTAGACCATGAGATTGTGCAACTCCCGGACACCGTAGGAGTGCTTTGGGTGTGCCAAACGTCACAACGTAACTGGGTGACTATAAAGGTGCACTACGGGTATCTCTGAAAGTGTCTGTTGGGTTGGCACGAATCGAGACTGGGATTTGTCACTCCGTGTGACGGAGAGGTATCTCTGGGCCCACTCGGTAGGACATCATCATAATGTGCACAATGTGGTCAAGGAGTTGATCATGGAATGATGTGTTACGGAACGAGTAAAGAGACTTGCCGGTAACGAGATTGAACAAGGTATCGGGATACCGACGATCGAATCTCGGGCAAGTATCGTACCGATAGACAAAGGGAATTGTATACGGGATTGATTAAGTCCTTGACATCGTGGTTCATCCGATAAGATCATCATGGAACATGTGGGAGCCAACATGGGTATCTAGATCTCGCTGTTGGTTATTGACCGGAGAACGTCTCGGTCATGTCTGCATGGTTCCCGAACCCGTAGGGTCTACACACTTAAGGTTCGATGACGCTAGGGTTATAAAGGAAGCTTGTATGTGGTTACCCAATGTTGTTCGGAGTCCCGGATGAGATCCCGGACGTCACGAGGAGTTCCGGAATGGTCCGGAGGTAAAGATTTATATATAGGAAGTCCTATTTCGGCCATCGGGACAAGTTTCGGGGTCATCGGTATTGTACCGGGACCACCGGAAGGGTCCCGGGGGCCCGTCAGGTGGGGCCACCTATCCCGGAGGGTCCCATGGGCTGAAGTGGGAAGGGATCCAGCCCAAAGTGGGCTGGGGCGCCACTTTCCCCTAGGGCCCATGCGCCTAGTGTGGGGGAAACCCTAAAGGAGGAGTCCTACTAGTGGAAGGCACCCCTAGGTGCCTTGGGGGGGGGGGTGAGGGAAACCTCCCTTGGCCGCCGCCCCTAGGAGATTGGATCTCCTAGGCCGGCGCCCCCCCTCCCTTGGCCCTCCTATATATAGTGGGGGAAGGAGGGCTCTTGAGATATGCCTTTGGTTGCCTCCTTCTCCCTCTCCAACATCTCCTCCTCTCCCATGGTGCTTGGCGAAGCCCTGCAGGATTGCCACGCTCCTCCACCACCACCACGCCGTTGTTCTGCTGATGGATGGAGTCTTCCTCAACCTCTCCCTCTCTCCTTGCTGGATCAAGGCGTGGGAGACGTCACCGGGCTGTACGTGTGTTGAATGCGGAGGTGCCGTTCGTTCGGCACTAGGATCATCGGTGATTTGAATCACGACGAGTATGACTCCATCAACCCCGTTCTCTTGAACGCTTCCGCTTAGCGATCTGCAAGGGTATGTAGATGCAATCTCCTTCCCCTCGTTGCTAGTCTCTCCATAGATAGATCTTGGTGACACGTAGGAAAATTTTGAATTTCTGCCACGTTACCCAACAGAAGCTCCGTTGGTGAGCCGGGCTGATGGTTTTGTCGAATTAAAGCGGCAACTGGATGCGGCAGATGCCGACATCATGCTTGTCAACAAGCGGCTTGACGAGGCACATGGTGAGTGATTTTTCTGGTGATCGTCACATAATAAGAGCAGCATGATGCCAGTATCGTTAACATGCTGTGACTGCAGATGGAGCTGCCACTGTGAAGACCCTTCGGGCAGAGCTTGCCCGAGCCAAGGAGCAAGCAAGGAGTAGCAATGCGGCCGCTTTAAAGGCGGCCGAAGAGTTAAGGGCCGAACAGGCCGCGGATTGCGAGAGCAAGGAAAAAATAGCCAAGATGGCCGTAGAGTTAAAAGATGCTGCTGACCGTTACCGGCTTCTTGAAGAAGAAAACCGAGCGAAGGCGACGGACCTAGAGAAGGCCCGGGTGGCTGCCAAGGAAGCTCGCTCCAAAATTGAGCGACGAAGGAGGAGCTGAATCAAGCTGCAAATATCGTGTCTGGGAAGCCCTTCTTGTTGCGGACTAAGTTTGGAGATCCGAAATATCCTCCTCTGGACCGGCTATGGAGTTCTGCGGACGCGTACATGGATTTGGCAGCAAGTGCTGCTGACGCAGCCAAGTACTTCAAGGATTAGAAAGTTCCCGAAGTGGAAAAGCTATTTTGGTCACTGTTTCACGCTCCAGTCCGTCCGCTGCTGCTGAATGAGCGATTGACCGGTTGGGCCGAGCTCCATAGGTTGTTTGGACTTTCCATGAGGTCCGTTGTGGATCACCTGTGGCCGGGAGGGCCAAGGCCGAGTAGCTATTTTAGCTTAGTGCAACAATTCCTTGAAGCTGTGCCACGCGTCGATGCTGTAAAGAGATCAGCGTGCATAGAAGGTGCGCGGATGTCCCTTGCCCGTGTCAAAACATACTGGGCGGAGATAGAGACCACCACTATTGCGACACAGGGTTCGGCCATAGGCCGAGTTGCCGCCGAGCACTACTTTGAAGAAGTCCTTGAAGGCGCTCGTTTGATAGAGGCTCAGTGCTCGAAGAATATTATTTTCCAGTGACATGTGGTCCCATTGTACAAACAATGTTTTTCTAAATTAATCAAGGCTGTATTTATACTTTTGCCCGAAAGTACTATGATGCCTCATGTGCGGCCGTTTATGTATATATGTATATAACCTGAAAGTTTGCAGTCGTCGGCTTCCGCCCCACGCATATAATGCGGGGGTGTTCGCAAAAGATGCATATCCACACTTGATCCAACGTCTTGGTCCGTTAAGGAGGTGATAGCGTAGCGAACGAGGCAATCGGACTATATTGCTTTAACACTTTCATTTAGCCATAGAAGTTTGACAGTGGGGCTACTATATAGCCCCTGGTACTTCTGTGCTCGTCCGAATACGATGCGCGTACGTACATGACCGGGAAATGGCCCTTCGTTAATGCGGAGGAATCCCGAAGATTCCGATTAGTCATCGAGTGGTTGACCAGTCTCTCGCTATATCATGACAGTCAGTTTTCGGCTTTCTCTACTGAGGTGCTCATCCGGATGAACCAGGGCACAATCGCAGTAGTTCTCCCAGTGCTACCTTAGCCGATATAACAGAACGTAAGGTACCAAAACGTGAGAGCCGGGCAAACCCAACATTTGACCAAATACATGATTCAGAGTTGATGCATATATGGCCAAACTCGCGACGCCGAACACTCCCTAAGGTGTTGGTCTTTATAACATATACCGGGCTAAACAATGCCCTTTATAAAAAACCCCATGTGTCCGGGTATGTGCAAAATCCTGGCGTGGCCACATGCCAATAACGCCGGCATCCTTCTTGGTTGTGTGGAGTATCCGGAGGATGTGAGCAACAAGAGACAACAAAAAAGGTTTACGCAGTGCCTTAATCTAAAAAGAAACCTTTGGGCGGGTCCCTGCTGCACGTCTGCGCTTGTGTCTCCGTTGTGCCGTGTCCTGAACGGGTGTAGCACGATTGTAACCTGCAAAAAGAAAGAACTTAGGTGAAAGTTGTCGTGCCGAAAAGAAGAATGAGTTATCAGAATTCCAGAGATGCCTAGTTGAGCTGGGCTGGCCCTGATTACACGCGGGAAGCCCCTGGTATCGTGTTATGAGGGTTCGAAAACCAATCTCATGCATGTATGATGGAACGCCGGACTCATCTAACCGTGTCCGTGGTCTTGACGACCTGCCATTTTTTCTGATTGGTGAGGCCGTCTAGTGTGCGGCTGTTAGAGCCGCCGCATCCTATTTCATATGTGAAGAGCGGTTGGTATTTCCGCTAACTGTAATGACGCCTCGTGGACCGGGCATCTTGAACTTGAGAAAAGCATAATGCAGTATTGCGTTAAAACGAGCGAAAGCTGCCCTTCCGAGTAGTGCTTGAAAATCACTTCGGAATGGAGCGATGTGAAAAGTTAACGTTTCACTTCGGAAGTTATCGGGAGAACCGAATACCACCTCTAGTAGTAGAGAGCCCGTGCAGTGGGCCTCTTGGCCTGGTATTACTCCCTTGAAGGTAGTATTACTGTGGCTTATTTGTGTTGGGTCTGTCCCCATTTTGCGGACTGTGTCCTGATATATTAGATTGAGATCACTGCCGCCGTCCATGAGGACCCTTGTGAAATGGTACCCATTTATTATTGGGTCTAACACCAAGGCCGTCAGTCCTTCGCGCCGGATATGTGTATCATGATCTCTACGATCAAAAGTGATCGGGCAGGCCAACCAGGGGTTGGACCTAGGGGTGACGAGCTCTATGGCACGTGTGCGTCAGAGTGCGTGATTGCTTCTTCTCCTTGTCACATGGATCAAGTTTACTATTTTAACCTCCGGTGGGAACTTTTTCTGTCCTCCGGCGTTTTGCTGGCGAGGTTCATCCTCGTCTTCGCTTGGTGTCTCTTCCCCTTTTGTGTTCGGTGTTTAGCTTACCGGCCTGCTTGAAAACCCAACATTCTCTGTGGGTATGATTTGCAGGTTTGTCTGGGGTGCCGTGAATCTGACAGAGTTTGTCAAGAATTTTGTTTAGGCCAGATTGTCCTTCTCTGCTGCCTTTGAAAGGCTTTTTCCGCTGACCTGGTCGGGAGCCCCTGAATCCGGCATTTACCGCCGTGTTATCTGGGCTACGTTATTTACTTCGACGCTTGTTTTTGTTGCGTCGTGGTTTACCATTGCCATCCCTTACTTCGGATGTGCTTGGGTTGCTGGTGCTGCTACGGGCCAACCAGCTGTCCTCGCCCGCACAAAAGCGGGTCATGATGCTTGTTAGGGCTGCCATTGTTCTCGGTTTTTCTTGACCGAGGTGTCTGGCGAGCCATTCGTCTCGGACACTGTGTTTGAAAGCTGCTAAGGCTTCGGCGTCCGGACAGTCGACTATTTGGTTCTTCTTGGTGAGGAACCTATTCCAAAGCTTTCGGACGGACTCTCCAGACTGTTGGATTATGTGACTTAAATCGTCTGCATCTGGAGGTCGGACATAAGTCCCTTGAAAATTGGCCCGAAAAGCGTCCTCGAGCTCCTCCCAACTTCCAATTGAGTTTTCGGGGAGGCTTTTCAGCCAGTGCCTAGCTGGCCCTTTAAGCTTGAGGGGCAAGTATTTAATGGCATGGAGATCGTCTCCACGAGCCATATGAATATGGAGGATGAAGTCATCTATCTAGACTCCCGGGTCTGTGGTTCCGTCGTACGCCTCTATGTTCACTGGTTTGAATCCCTCTAGGAATTCGTGATCCAGTACCTCATCGGTGAAACATTATGGGTGTGCGGCACCCCTGTATTGGGATGCGCCATAGTGTTCGGACGGTTTTAGTATTCGGTGTTGGTTTTATACCGTAGCGCGCTTCCTAGATCCATAGATAGATCTGGTCGCACCGGATTTTTGACGCAAGTTCTCACGTAGAACGTGTGTTGACTTATGCATGACTTTGTTAGCCGCTCTATCGCGTTCACAGGGTGGTGGATTCGGCCGGTTGGCTGTATCACTTATCGGCTGTATGGCCTCTAAGGCCTCATCGTCGAATTCCGGTAATAGCTTGCGCTTTGGATAGCTATTTGGGTGGTAGCTTCTACCATACTTTGTTACTTTGTTCCACTTGTTGTTGAGCGTATCTTGTGCGACCTTTAGCCTTTGCTTCTGTTTCTTCAGGCTTCTCGCTGTGGCAGTAAGCCTTCTGCGGAGGTTCTCTTGCTCCAAGTTTGTTTCCGGGATGATGGGTGCATCTTCGTCCGGACTGTTTTCTTCCCTAGACGGGGATTGATGAGGCTTATCTTTGGCGTCATCGTGTTCGGATGTCGAATCCGTACTATGTTTGCAGTTTGCATCTTGATCATTTTCTGCCAGCGGGGTGGTGCAATTGTCGTCGCTTCCAGAGTCACATGGACTATTATTATCGTTGTTCTTGCTATGGCGGGACTTAGAGCGGCGCCGCTGACATCGGCGCTTGGGTTGCTTCTTGGAGGTATCATCCTTCGTTGTCTCGCCGCCATTGGCTTCTTTGGGGGTGTCCACCATGTATACGTCATGTGATGAAGTAGCGGTCCAGCGCCCTGTGGGCGGTGGTTTTGGTTCGTCTCCTGCATCGTCGTCCATACCATCGATGTCTTCGGAGTCGAAGTCGAGCATGTCGGTTAAGTCGTCGACAGTGGCTACTAAGTGGGTGGTGGGTGGGCAACGAATTTCTTCGTAGCCCGCATCCCATTCTAGCCGGACATAGTTCAGCCAAGGTTCTCCTGACAGGGAGAGAGACCTTAATGAATTTAGCACGTCCCCGAATGGTGAGTGCTGAAAGATGTCCGCAGAGGTGAACTCCATGATCGGCGCCCAGTCGGACTCGACGAGCACAGATATGAGCAGCTCGAAGTCCGTGGCCGTAGATGAATACAGTGGTTTGGCAACACGACTCTCGTAAGAGGTAAAGTCAGTATCCGGCTCTATCGCCACTGAGAGTGCGGCCTCCATGGCGGGGTCCATCCCTCCGCTCTCGGATGGCGCGACTTGCTCTGGATCGATGGACGGAGTATCTGCGGATGCGATCTCCCGAATATTGTCCGACGGCAGAGTGGCGTCATCCTCGCCAAGACTGTACGGCGCGTCCGACATGGGCTAGAATCCGTCGAAGATCAAGTCTCCGCGGATGTCGGCCGTGTAGTTCAAGTTTCCAAATCTGACCTGATGGCTAGAGGCGTAGCTCTCAATCTGCTCCAGATGGCCAAGCGAATTGGCCCACAGTGCAAAGCCGCCGAATATGAAGATCTGTCCGGAGAGGAAAGCCTCACCCTGGACTGCATCGCTAGCGATGATCGAAGGAGCCATCAGGCCTTATGGTGACGACACAGTGGAGCTCTCAATGAAAGCATCAATGTCGATGTCAAAACCGGTGGATCTCGGGTAGGGGGTCCCGAACTGTGCGTCTAAGGTCGATGGTAACAGAAGACAGGGGACACAATGTTTATCCAGGTTCGGGCCCTCTCTATGGAGGTAATACCCTACTTTCTGCTTGATTGTTCTTGATGATATGAGTATTACAAGAGTAGATCTATCACGAGATCAAAGAGGCTAAACCCTAAAAGCTAGCCTATGGTATAATTGTCTGTTGTCCTACGGACTAAAACCCTCCGGTTTATATAGACACCGGAGGAGCCTAGGATCACAAGGTCGGTTACAAAGGAGGAGATATGCATATCTGTATTGCCTAGCTTGGCTTCCACGTTAAGTAGAGTCCCATCCGGACACGGGACGAACTCTTCAATCTCGTATATTCACAGTCCAACAGTCCGGCCAAAGGATATAGTCCGGCTGTCCGGAGACCCCCTAATCCAAGACTCCCTCAACGCCATTGTTGTTTTCTCCTTGGCGGAGCCGTTTTCGACAATCAATGTCTCCTCACCGGCTTCCTCGTCTGTCTCTGTCCAAGTCGATCTCGCATTCGAGCGCGGTGAGAATCGCCGTTCCTCCCGCTCGCCCTCGTCGTATGCACCCGAGCGCAGGCCGCCATGCATGAGCTTGAGCTCGAGGCATGGGTGCTCGGCCGGTGCACACACAGCAGGCACGCAAGGCCACACCCCGTTGCACCATGCGTGTGCTCATCCGCACCCCGCGCACTCCCAAAATGCCAAGGAAAAGCCTGGTAATTCAGGGTGAAGCTCCGTCGCGAGCAGCAACCATGGCTGCAGACCAAGTAAAGCCTGATGCCGCTCTGCCTATAAAAATCCTCGCGCTGATATAACATCATGAAACTAACTACTACCAAGTAGCTAGTACTATGAATTATAACCCAGGCCACTAGGGATCGATCCCTAGTTTTGCCCAATTTTTTTGTATTTCTGATTTTTTTTTTGCCATGCTCGTGTTGAGCAGTTTGTGGGTGGTAAAAAGAACAGTAGGTAATGAGGATCATTTTGGCCCCCAGAAAAAAAACTACTGACAATTACTGTGGTAACAATTTTGACCCCAGAAAAAAGAGTTGTTGAAAACATATCCACCGTCATTTTTTTTGAATAAATAGTGTGGTAATATACATACACACACACCTGATAACTTACACACAAATTTCATGGTAACTTTGACTTGAGAAAAGACTTGCTGAAAAGTATAACTCGCTAACTTATTTTTGCGGGGAATAACCTCACTAACTTATGCGTATATCATGATAATTTTATGCCTCACGGACTTGATAAATTATGTACAAACATTGATAACTTTGGACGATTTTGACCCCAAAAAAAGAGTTGTTGAAAACATATCCGCCGTCATTTTTTGAATAAATAATGTGGTAACGTACGTAATGCACACCTGATAACTTACACACCAATCCGATGGTAACACTGATAACTTACACACCAATCCGGTGGTAACACTGACTCCGGGAAAGAGTTACACTATGTGAAGCATGTAAAAGATCACTAAGAACAAGATTTTTTTCACCGGAGGGGGGGATAGAGAATGACAGTCATCCAACACCTTATGTCATCTCAGCTAAAAATGGTGGCGTGACCTTTGAGTTTACATTTCTTTTAGAAACACCAGTAACTTTTTTAGTACACGCAACCTGTAACTACAGGTACATTGTGTTGGATCCATGATCCAAGAAATTACAAAGTAACACCTACATCTAGGAGCTACAATGAAATTTCTTGGAGTCGTCTTCTTGGTAGTATCAAGCTTTGTAAGAGGAAAAACTAGCAAGACTTTTACATGTGGAAATTGTAGGATGATTGAATATTATGTTGTTGTATTGATCTGATCCAGGTGTGGGATATATATATATAGTACAAGAGGGGTAGAGACTTGGAGTACAAGACAAGTTACATGTGGTTTAAATTAATTCTATCTCTATCTCCTTATCTCTAATTTAAACCCAATTATGTTTCTAACATTCCCCCTTAGTTGTAGTGGGAGTGAAGCGGACGAGTACGACTGGATTTGAAGTCTTGCGCTTTCGTCGTCTTCTCCGCTGCGTCATCATCAACTGCGTCTCTGATGGGTTGGCACCTAGGGCGGTGACTGTGTCCCCTTCTGGTGCCTTCCTGCCTTCTCCTCTATTCCCTCCCGCAGTCACGGCGGGAGTGTCGTGGACGCAAGTGACGAGGCGGACGCTGTTGACTGGAGTTGTTGCCGATGAGTTGCTGTAGACGTAGCCATTAATGTCGAGGTAGCCGATCATGATGATGTAGCCGTGGTCGAGGTAGTCATGGTCGATGGTGTGGTCTTCGTGGATGATGAAGCCGCACAAAGCCGGAGGCGCAAAAAAATGCACTATAACGGAGCTGCAGACGTGGACGATGCACCTTGCGGATGTCAGAGAGTGCCGTCGGCGATGAGTCCACCGATTTTGCCAAGACCGGAGGAAGCCCATCGAGCACACATCGGTTTTGCCAGAACCGTGTGGCCGTGTAGGGTCGTCACTGTAGTGACGCCGTGTTGAGGTAGTTGTGCCGTCGTGAATGACGTGGTCGATGCCGTCGTCGTGACGTGGTCATTGCCGTCGTCGAGGTCGCGTCTTGCAGAAAAGTTTGTCAGAGGACGCTAAGTGTCCATCTTGTGAACGAGGCGGCAACGGTGTGTTGATGAAGATGTTGGTGAAGACCACGCTGAGAAGACCTTGATGATAAAGTGTCGATGATGTCGTTGCAGCGGCATGTCGACGATGAAGTCGCTTGAAGGCGTCCCCTATGGTGACGATGTGTCGATGCCGTGTTGTGCGGAACAAATATGTTGGCTCGTAGCCTGACGTAGTTGTACAGCTACGAGCATGGTAGGGTTGGCAGAGGAGTAGATCGTCTGGTACTCTGGTGTATGTCGGTGGAGGGTTCAGCAGGTCCAGTCGATGGGTCGTGCGTCGTTCGCGCGCGTGGTTGCTGCGGCCTTCGGATCTGTGGCAGCGCTGGTGCGTAACGGGCGAGTCAAAGCCGAGGTGGTAGCCCGGCTTGCAGTCACCGTCAGGCTGCAAGCATGCATACCATAAAAATTCGATTGGATGGCCGTGACGTGCACTTGGTACCTGCGTGCATGGCATCCGACGGCGCCCGCGTGTTCGCATGCGCTCGGTGTTGGCCTAGCCTTGCGGGCGGCGCGCACCTGTGGCCGCGGCCGTGATCGTGACAGCCTGGTGTCGGAGATGCAATTGCTTGGACGAGGCCGACCTATCGGCCAGATCGACGCAGCATTGTTCTGATGCAGAAGAGGTCGATGTAGATTGGATCGAGGTCGCGGAGCCGCTGCAGGAATACGCGCTGCAGTTTCCGCACGTGGAGTCAATTGCTTGCGGAGGTTTCGGCCTCCCGTGATCGGGACGCGAGCGTCGTCGTTGCGGCTGGGCCTGGTCACCGTGGCTTGACGAAGTTCGTGCCGGCTCGTCCCGGCTTGATGCAGATACTGTCAGAGCCGTGGAGCCGTATATGTATTGCCAAGGCCGTCGAGATGCCGATTTGCTGTCGATGTAGACGATGACGCAGGAAGCCCCGCGTGGGATCGTCAGCTGTCCGCTGCCCCGTGACTTCAAGCGGCTGCGTGGGTGAGGTCGCCGCGACGAACCTTGCGCTGATTTTCACCAGAATTTGAGGATCCTCAGATTTATTTGTGGCTAAAGAGAAACTAATCTAATAGAATTTCGAAAATTAGAATTGACCTAATATATGAAACTGATCTAATCTATAATCTATGGAACCGATCTAATTTTTTGATCGATCGGGTGCCGCGCCCCCGGGAAGAGAGATTAATCTTCCTGGAGACGGCGTGCTGCGGAAGTAGAATAGGAACCTAGGATCGGCGTCGTGAGACTAACCGCTCTAATACCATGTGGAAATTGTAGGATGATTGAATATTATGTTGTTGTATTGATCTGACCCAGGTGTGGGATATATATATATATATATATATATATATATATATATATATATATATATATATGAATGAGTACAAGATAAGTTACATGTGGTTTAAACTAATTCTATCTCTATCTCTTTATCTCTAACTTAAACCCAATTATATTTCTAACACTATAAAAAGACTACAATTGGACCAGAGCAGCAATAATGTCACCCATTTACCTGCACGAACTTAATTACCAGTAAAAGTTTATGAAATAACTTCAAATTGATGTACATATGAGAGGCACAAGGAATAGAACAAATACAAATGTACTGCGGGTCACAATTACACGAATCTCAAAGCAAATGCAGGGTGGTTATTCTGTCGGTACATACCATGAACATTAGTAAGGACTTTGACAACCCATAGAGTATTCGATTGGTTCGGTAGACCAGCATGGTCTGGGAATTGTATAATTAAACGACAGGTCATAATCATCCATGGAGTCTTCAGGATGCCTCAAAGCCTTGATCCTAGCACACTTTGCTTGCATTTCATTGTCCATGCAAATATGGTAACAAGACCGGATGTCGAGAGACTCTAGGAGCGGGCAACCATTAAGGATGAGTTCCAAACCACTGTTGGTGAGCGAATTAGCCGTGAGCTGCAACGACCGCAACTCCGACATGCTAGCGATCGCCATGGCTGCGCTGTCATCTACGATTTCACTGTAGAAGGACCTTTGGCTCAGTCGAAAGCGCTTCAGTAGAGGACAGGCATCCCCTATGACTTCAAGTGTTTCTGGAAAGCGGTGCATACAGTTTGATATCTCTAACTCCTCAAGCATGGGGAACTTTGTGATCACCGCCTTGAAGGCCGAGTCCACAATGTCACGACACTCGATGAGTCGAAGGCTCTTCAAGGATGGCGCCCTGCAAAGTAGAGAGAAGCCGACTATAAATTAAAACTTGACAGTAAATTAGAAGAGTCATTTGGGAAAAGATTGGAAAAATCTAGGAAAGGGGAGCTTGAGGAAAGTAAAGATGTTGAGATGCTTAGAAGATGTGGAAGGCCGAAAGGCAAGGAAGACCTGAATGTTGAAGCCATGGCTAGGGAGGGAGCTGCTAGCAAGGATGAATATGGTGACTCCATCATTCCTACTTTCATTAATACACACAGAAATAAATTGCTAGAAATAGCTTTTGGGGTAGGTGTAGATCTGGGGACACAAATTGATATGATTGATTATAGTATCAATCTCATTAAAAAATAGAACAGGTTAGAATTGACTTGTGGCTCAGTAATAATTCTAAAGAAAACTCCGTCACATTGAAGAGGAGGTCCATGTAATTGAAACATGGGAACATGATATTAAAGACTTGTTAGAAGAGGAAGAAGATTCTGATAGAGAGGATGAGGAAGATAAAGTTTGGGAACAAGCTAAACATCTTTACTCACATAAGAAAGGGAAGAATAAAAGCAGAACCTACCAGAATTCTAAAGGAAAATCTAATCTTGGTATTAATTCTTTTAATAAACTAGGGAAGAAGAAGAAATAGTCCTTTCTTCCTGCTAATGAGAGGTGTTTTCTGGAATATGTGAGGTTTTGGGGGGATTTAAAAAGGAGGTTTTTGAGGGAAATGGTGATGGATATGAAAGCTGACTTTCTGGGTTTACAGGAGACCATGAGACAAAGTTATTCTAGAAATGATTTGCAAGCAATTTGTGCTTGCAGGGATTTTCATTAGCACTTTGTACCAGCCAGGGGGAAACTAGGGGGCTTTTGTTGGGGGTTAACTATACTCCTCTAGATGTGATCTCTGAAGACGAGTGGGAATATTAAATCAAAATGAATGTGCATGATGTTAAAACTAGGTTTATATGGGACCTGGTGTTGATATATGGGGATGCATAGCCTGAGAGAAAAGCTAGTTTTTTAGCTGAACTCTCTAGGGCAATACATGCTTGTATAAATCCCATCCTCATTGGAGGGGATTTTAATATAATCAGAAAAACTTTAGATAAAAACAAGCGTGAAACTACCAGACATTGGAGTTTCATTTTCAATGTTATCATAGAACATGCTGGCTTGAGAGAACTTGATTTACATGGTAGAAAATATAACTAGGACAATAATCTACCTAACCCTACTTTGAAAATTAGACAGGATTTTATGTTGTGTTGATTGGGGGGAAAATTACCGTATGACTAAAGTGACAACTCTAGATAGGGAGAAATTTGATCACACTCCCGTGCTTATGGATATAGGGGATCTGCCTAAAACTGATCCAATATTCAGGTTTGAAAATTCCTGGTTTCTAAGGGACGAGTTGGACAAAATTGTAATAGACCCTTGGAATTATCCTAATATAATGGGGTCTAGTATTGAAAGATGGCAGGAAAAAATGAGGAATTTGAGACCTAAACTAAAAGGGTGGAGTAGAAATATGAATGCCGGGTATAAAGAGCTGAAAATATATTTTGCGACAATTTGATGATATTGATAAAATATGTGAGGTTCGTCGATTAACTGTTGCTGATAGGTAGGAACAAATGGAGCTAAGATCTCAACTAGGTAGGCTTTTGAAACAGGAGGAGGCAAAATGGAAACAAAGAGCAAAAATTGATGAGCTGCTAGAAGGAGATAGTCATACCAAATTCTTTCATGCTAAAGCTAATGGCAGAAGGAGGAAAAATAAAATCAATAGTTTGGATCAGGATGAAGGAAAGATAGAGGGGGAGAAAAACATTATGGAGTATATCAAAAATTATTATCAAAACTTATTTGGACATCCAGAAAGATTAAACATTGCTCTGGGCACTAATAATGTTGCCAATATACCCAGAGGGGCTGGAGATAGGTTGACTGCTAAGTTCACAATGGAATAAATTAAAACTGTTGTTTTTGATATGGCACATAACAAGTCTCCAGGCTCTGATGGTTTCACTGCTGAATTTTATTAGTATTTTTGGGATCTCATTAAAAATGATATTAAAGAACTCTTTGATGATTTCCATAGTGGTAACATGGATATATCTAGATTAAACCATGACATTATCACACTAGTCCCTAAGACTAAAGAGGCTAATCATATTCAAAAGTTCAGACCAATATGTCTACTGAGTGTTATATTCAAAATCTTTAATAAGGTGCTAATGAACAGATTAAATGGAGTTGCTAATGAAGTCATATCCCCTATAGAAACTGCATTTGTTAAGTGGAGATACATTATGGAAGGGGTTCTCATGTTGCATAAGGCTTTGAATAGTATCCATAGAAAAAGCAGAGTGCTCTGCTCTTTAAGGTAGATTTCGAAAAAACATATGATAAAGTGAAGTGGCCTTTTATTCTACAAATGTTAAAAACAAAAGGATTCCCAAATAAGTGGACTGACAGGATAATGCATACTATCAGGGGGGAGGTGCATGTTAAGGTAGATGATAATATTGGGAAATATTTCCTACACACAAAGGTATGAGACAAGGGGGCTCCATTTCACCCTTGATTTTTGCTATGACTATTGATGCACTGGCTATTTTGACGAATAGGGCTAAAGCAAGTGGTCTGGTGAAAGGGGTATTAGAGGAAAATACTGACAAAGGAATAAACACGCTTTAGTATACTGATGATACAATCTTTCTAATGCAAGATGATTTTTAAAGTGCACATAATTGGAAATTTATATTCTGTTTGTTTGAACAGATGTCAGGATTGAAATTAACTTTTGTAAGGGTGAGTTGTTCTTATTTGGGGAGGTTGCTAATAAAGCTTTGCCCAAGTATTTACTTGCCCTATAGGACGTTTTCCAATGAAGTATTTAGGGCTGCCCCTGCACAAGAAAAGAATCAAAAACAAAAGTTGCCCCCCCCTGAAAGCAGAATGGAGAAGAAGTGTGAGAATTGGCAGGGAAGATTATTAGCTAGGGCTAGTAGGGTCACCTTGATAAAATCCTCTCCCACCGGGATTCCCTATTATATGATGTCCTTTTATGGGCTCCCGGTGGGGGTAAATAAAAGAATGGATTATTTTAGAGCCAGACTTCTATGTCAAGAAGAGGAAGGAAAAAAGGGAAATATCATCTGGTGAGCTGGTCTGAAGTGTGTAGGCCTAAAGATTTGGGAGGATTGGGAATACAAAACTTAGCTTTAATGAATAAAGCATTATTGGTAAAGTGGTGGTGGAAAATCTTTAATAGTATTGGTCTCTGGCAAGATATCCTTCTCAACAAATATTTGAAGGGAGAGGGCCTGGCAACTGCCAAATACAGATAGGGGGACTCCCAGTTCTGGTCTTAGATCCCTAAGCAGAAAAATCATTTTCTTTTAGTGTGTAGGTTTGAAATTGGGAATGGGGAGAGTGTCAGATTTTGGGAAGATGGATGGGTTAATGATAGAGCATTGAAAGATGACTTCCCTCGATTATATAACTTGTGTTTTGATAAAAATAAATATGTCAAATATATGTTTGACAAGAGTTTATGTAATGTTAGTTTCAGAAGAACCTTATATGGGGATTCTTTGGAACAATGGGAGCATATTAAGGTAGTTGTTCTGGTGTGGTCTTGAGTGGGGACAGAGATAGAATTTCCTGGACCTTAGACAAAAAAGGAATCTACATTGTCAAATGTTATTATAGATTCCTGATTGAGAATGGGATTAAATACCCACATAAATTCCTATGGAAAACTAAGATGCCACCTAGGGTGAAAGTCTTTATTTGGTTGGTCTTGCGTAATAGTATTTTAACTAGAGATAATCTGTTTCGTAGGGGGTGGGTGTGAGATAACACTTGCCAATTTTGTATGCATATTGAGAGTGTTAATCATATATTCTTGAAATGTTCCATGACGAAAATGATGTGAAATATTATTCAATATGGTTTTGATATAAAACAATTGCCTGACAGCACTCATGATTTGTTTGGGATTTGGTTGAAGCAGTTTGGAAAACTGAAGAAAAAATCCCTGGTGGCAGTGGGGATAGCAGCAGTTTTCTGGACTATGTGGAAACTTAAAAATAGTGTGGTACTTGATAAGAAAAGGATATCTGATCCATGTATACCTGTTAATATGATGATTAAAATGTTACATGATTGGCCCGTGTTGCAGATAAACCCAAAAAGTCGAAGAATAATGACGGAGGGCGTAAGAAAAGTTGAGCAGATTACATGAGACATCTTTCGAGCAACTTTAGGAAGGAGGATGGCGCGTAGAATTACAGCTGTGCAATGCTGCTCTGGGAGCTCTCCCTTTGTTCACTTGTCTTGCTCCTCCCTGGTCTTTGTTTCTTCGGCTGAACTTGTTCTAGTAGCATTGTTCGTTTTGGAGAATGCTTTAGTAGTATTGATGTTACGTGCGTACTCGAGAACTTGACCTATGAGACCTCTCAGATCAGTGTTTGTTAGGTTAAGCTCCAGTCTTAGCTTTGAACCCGTCTAGGCTGCGAGGCTTTTGCATTTCTAAAGGGGTGTGAGACTCTGATTCCCCATCACCCTGCAGGGGTGTGCATCGTCTAATATGCTGGCCGGGACTTGTTGCTTTGTAATAGTTGGTGTGTGTAAGACTTAGTGATTTCTGATGACAATGAAATAAGGCCCTTATTTTTTTTGAAACGGAAAAACAAGGCCCTTATTGCAAAAGGGCAATAATGAAAATTTCTATTTCTGCAACAGAGGCCTTGTTTTATTATGTTTCTTAAATACATGTCTTGTTTTTTTTAAAAAAAAGGTTCAGTAAGAACGCAACAAGGCTCGTGTTGCAAAGAGTCGAATGCAACACGAGGGGTGTTGCAAAAGCTGGTGCACACTAATGAAGAGAAAATCAGACGGTCGCCGAGCTCGCCACTCAACAGTTACCAAGGTGACGGATATTTTCTAAACATCACCCGGCCAACGGGTAGCACAACCCTTATCGAAAAGGTAAACAAGCAAGAAATCCTTACGCGTTGCCGACGAGGGAGAGAATCCTTTCTGTGACGTAGCTCCCGCCCCAGAAGGCCTCGCACCGACCCGCACTACGCCTCATGGCAGCTCTCACCATCTGAAGCAATTTCCTCGAGTTGAGGTAGAAGCCATCGGCATAGTGAAAGCGCATATCGATGCGGCGCCACAGCTCGGGCTCGTCCGTACCAGCCCTGCGCCATGGGCTGCACACCATGTCCGGCCCCATGAGGATCTCGATGTGGTCCAGCCTGCTGAGCACCGCCAGCAACACATCCCGTGGCAGCTCCGCCCAATCCCTCCACTCCGCCTCTGTATCCATCCCGTCCTGGGGTGGTGGTGGTGGCGGCAGTCGGCGAGGCTCCTCGAGAAGGCAGGAAAGGGAGGGTGGTGCGGCCATGGCAAGAGGTCTCGGCGTCAGTTCTTGTTTATACAGGAGGGAGGTAGACCACAGTTCCTCTCCAATCCTATACTATGTGCCAAATGGAGACGCCGGAATTGGAGGCCGGTATCTCGTCGGCGTTACTACGTTTATCTTCAGTTATTTTGTCTATCTGCCGAAAGCGACGCTAATTAATTATCTCTTTCTTTTGGGTAAAGAAGCACTCCATCGTTGTCCCTAGCTAACCAACGGCGTTGTATCCAAGGCGTTGATCAAGGAGTATACTATATAAGATAGTAATAATAACTTCAACTAAAATTAAGTATGGTTCTGGGTTCGTCTTGACTTTCGAGCTCAGTCGATGTACAGTGGATCTGTTGCAACTCGAAATCTTTCTCCAAATTTCATCACTATATATATACTAAAGGAAAAAATATCTCATACTGGATATTTCAATCTACTACATTTTCTTTTCTTTTTGGCGGGTGCAATCTACTATATTTTCTTATTCACATTCTGTAATTAACAATACTAGTAAGGTACACGTGCATTACACGCATGAGATTTTGTAACCAAATTATAAATAAATATCACACTATAGCATATAAGCTTTGAGTCATATATGCATGATGTAGATGTTCGTTTAATTCTTATAGTTCATCTCATTCAAAATTAATTAGTTTTATAAAAAAATCTATTTTAAAATTCATGGAATTGTGCATTGTAAAGCATAAAGTAAAAAACAAAAAGTGATAATTTATTTATAAAAAAAGTTTGAACAATTAAGATATGAAAGATTCTAGAACAAAGGAGAAGTGCTTGTGTTTTGAGGTTTGTGCATTATGCTTAAATTCAATCATGGAGTGTGTACATGTGGCAGAATCTGCTGGAATGTAGATGATATCTAACGGCCAGTAGTGTTCGGATTTGCCATCTCTGTACCGTCGGATTGGCTTCATCTAACGACCAACTTTCAAAGTTATTCACACACTATATAAAGTTATAGATATTTGTAACAAGTATATTTTCAACGGATAAATTTTTGAAGGTTATATTTCCCACGCTCATTTCGAACAACTATATGGGCATTAGAGCATCTACAGCCGCGGGACTCAAATCCGTCTCAAACGCCCAGGCGGGCTGACCCTTCAGTGACCTGTCACAAAAAACCGATCCTGCCAGGCGCCTCAAAAGTCCGAGCTACCCCGCGCCCCTCATATCCGGCCCAAATATGTGGCGGCCCGGACGCGTCCGCCACGTTAGCCTAGCGCACCTCGACCCTACATATATCCCATTAGATGAACCCTAGGCCGCAGTCCGCTCAGTCCATTTCACTCTCCCCGTCATCTCCTGTTTCCAATCCGATCCATGGCAGATGATCGTAGTGGCTTCGGCTCCAATGGCGACAAGAGCAACGTCGATGTGGTCGCTCTCCGCATTGCTTTGCGCCGCTCCTGTCTAGATCAGGGCACCGGCAGCGGAGGCAGCTCACAGAGCGACGCATCGTCCCCCTTCGCCCGCCGTCCTAGTGCAGGCGACGTTGACGGGCCCTCCTGTCTGGCGCGCAACACCGGTGAGAGAGCCACCCCGCAGCCACCACATCCATTGTACCTCCAGAGGGCGTCCACATGCACCGTTGGGTGCTTGTGCCCTCACCGGTGCCGGGCCGGTTGAGGATGCCCGAGTCGGAGGCGCGGGCCACACGACACGAGTGGCAAGGCGCGAGGGAGGCCATGGTGGCGGGCGACGCGTCGGCGAGGCGCCAGGAAGTCACGCGCGCGACGGTCGATCCCGAGGACGTGCTCATTGCATCCATCCTCCGGTGCTCCCTGACAACGGCAGAGACGGATGCGTGGCGTGAGCCCATGCCCGTGTGATGGCACGACATGACCTGTTTATTGTTTTGGAATTATTTTTAATGTACATGCCAAAAGCCCTAAAACAACCCAAATTGGCCCAAAAGCTAACACTAATGGATAAACGGGCCACAGGTCGGCACATTTAACTTACTAGAAGATACCCCGCGTGTTGCGGTGGAATTCGCTAAAAAATAATCTGATGCTTAAAAACATAGAGTTTGTATGAAAACATAATATAAAATGATGACAAATAATTTTGTTTGGAACAAATATTGTTTAGAGTAAGCATCTAGAGAAAATATGATGAAAAGCCAAAAATGTGTGCATATCATTTTTTATATTTGTTTTTTTCCTTGACAATATATCATCGAGGTGATGAGACAAAAACTCCGTTAAGTAGTGACATCTCAACTCTTGGCTAAACCTAAAACAGCGGTAACAAACGTAGTTGTGCATTGGAAAACAAAGCTTGCATAGAAAAATAAAACAGAAGTTCACTCATAATCTGATTTTCTAAAAAAAAGGTTCGCTTATAAATCCTGAGGCTCACTGTTGAGTAAATCATGCTTCTCATTAGATCAACCCTGTGCAACGTACTGCTGCCACTGCCTGATTCTTTTCATTTGTCTTCTCTAGTGCCGAAAACTGCGTGCTTCTGTATTGGATGAAGCTGAGTTCCATCCTACAAAAGCTTGATTAGCACTGGATTTGTTAAACAAAAGTGATGAGTTGCCTGATGAAGAGGTTTGATGGGATGAACGTATCTAGCGCAATCCAGAGCCTCCAGATTCACATCCAAAGTTATTTTTTTCTTCGAAATGGAGACAAAAGATTTACCTGATCCATTAAATAAGAGGAGAATACAGTTTAAAGTTTTTACAAGCGCCTCTGCAAAACGGCATGGCAATTACTTTCGAACAACAATACACCCTAGTTTCTTAGAGCAACTCTTGCAGACCCCGCATCCTGCCGGCCCGCAAAACGCGTTTGCAGTTCGCGTAAAACCGCTTTCGCGGGCTGGCTCGGGCTGGCACAGATGCAGACCCCCCAAACGGATCCGTAAAAAAATGCATTCGCGGAATATACCTTTTTACGGATCGGCTTTGCGGGGTCTGCTCTTTGCGTCGCTGCATCCCGCATATCATCAGCCCGCAAATATCAAATCCAATATAATTCAACAATTGAAAACAAACTGAATTATTCAAATCAAACATAATACAATAATCATCCGCATTACAAATAATTATTCAAATCATTGTAGCAAACTTAAATAATGCAAAACAAAACTTGTCATGAATACAAAAATTAGTCACTGTCCAGCCCCTTTGCCAATAGTGCTCAATGAGATCTTCTTGAAGTTGAAAGTGTGTGCCTGCATTTTCAATCTCCGTGTATGTCTGAAGAAAAGCTCTAATGTGGTTTGGGCCTCTAGGTGGTTTGACATGACTACCCACATTGTCGTAAAAGAATTCTAAGTTCATTCCTCTCTCATCTTTAAGAATCATATTGTGCAGGATAACACAGCATGTCATGATGTTCTTCAAGGTTTTCTTATCCCAAAAACGAGCAGGACCACGGACAATGGCAAACCTAGATTGCAAAATACCGAATGCTCTTTCAATGTCTTTTCGGGCTGCCTCTTGCACCCTTGCAAATTCACATTGTTTTTTTTGTTTTGGATTCTTTGATGCTCTTGACAAATGTGCACCAAGGAGGGCATATACCATCTGCAAGATAGTACCCATTTGTGTATTCATGCCCATTGATAGTGTAGTTGCAAGCAGGAGCATCACCATTAGCAAGCCTAGCAAACAAATGAGACTGTTGCAACACATTGATATCATTGAGAGTGCCCGGCATACCAAAAAAGCAAAGCCAAATCCATAAATCCTCGGATGCTACGGCCTCTAGCACAATTGTTGCATCACGAGACTTGCCACAATACATTCCTTGCCAAGCCTTGGGGCAATTTTTCCAAGTCCAATGCATACAATCGATGCTACCTAGCATGCCAGGCCAACCTCTCCTCTCATTAGATGCCATCAATTTCTTTGTGTCATCTTCATTGGATGCCCGAAGATACTCAGGACCAAAGACACGGACGATCACTTTCACAAATCTACGCACATACTCAATTGTAGTATCTTCACCAATGCGAAGATACTCATCGGCATAGTCAGCCGGAATGCCATATGCAATCACCCGCATAGCTGCGGAGATTTTTTTATATGCACTAAATCCCTTTAAGCCCGCGGCATTCCTTATTTGAGTAAAATACCGGCAATTTGCCTCGCAAGCTTCAACAAGTTTCACAAAGAGGGATCGGCGCATTCGGTACCTTCTCTAGAAGAGGTGCAGAGGATATGGCAGATTGCCTGCGAAATAGTCTTGCATCAACATCTCGTTCCCAAGATGGTGATTCCGAGGAATGCACAGACGCCCGACAGTCGGTCCTCGCCTCCTCTTCCGGTGCTCGTCTTCATGCTCCTTCACGGCAAGCGCCATGATTAATGTTTGCTGCCGAAAGGTCGCAAGCATGGTCTCAACATCCGAGTCATCCGAATGGGACGAATCGGAGAGCAAGAACTTCTCGCACGAGCTCAACTCCATCTACATGCACACCAGCGCGTCAATCAACAACACAGCTTGCAAAAATCACTAAAAACAACTAGTGGCGGCGGGGAGGCGGCGATGGGGGCGGCTCTTCTCGCCGAATCCGGGGGCCGGTGCAGCGGGTCGGCGCGGGAGGGTGTGGGGCGGCCCTGATGACCCACAAGTATAGGGGATCTATCGTAGTCCTTTCGATAAGTAAGAGTGTCGAACCCAACGAGGAGCAGAAGGAAATGATAAGCAGTTTCCAGCAAGGTATTCTCTGCAAGTACTGAAATAAGTGGTAACAGATAGTTTTGTGATAAGATAATTTGTAACGAGCAACAAGTAACAAAAGTAAATAAGGTGCAGCAAGGTGGCCCAATCCTTTTTGTAGCAAAGGACAAGACTGGACAAACTCGTATATGATGTAAAGCGCTCCCGAGGACACATGGGAATATCGTCAAGCTAGTTTTCATCACGTTCATATGATTCGCGTTCGGTACTTTGATATTTTGGTATGTGGGTGGACCGGTGCTTGGGTACTGCCCTTACTTGGACAAGCATCCCACTTATGATTAACCTCTATTACAAGCATCCGCAACTACAACAAAAGTATTAAGGTAAACCTAACCATAGCATGAAACATATGGATCCAAATCAGCCCCTTACGAAGCAACGCATAAACTAGGGTTTAAGCTTTTGTCACTCTAGCAACCCATCATCTACTTATTACTCCTCAATGCCTTCCTCTAGGCCCAAATAATGGTGAAGTGTCATGTAGTCGATGTTCACATAACACCACTAGAGGAGAGACAACATACATCTCATCAAAATATCGAACGAATACCAAATTCACATGACTAGCAAGACTTCTCCCATGTCCTCAGGAACAAAAGTAACTACTCATAAAGCATAAACATGTTCATAATCAGAGGGGTATTAATATGCATATAGGATATGAACATATGATCTTCCACTAATTAAACCAACTAGCGTCAACTACAAGGAGTAATTAACACTACTAGTAATCTACTAGCACCAATCCCGGACTTGGAGACAAGAATTGGATACAAGAGATGAACTAGGGTTTTGAGATGAGATGGTGCTGATGAAGATGTTGATGGAGATTGTTGGAAATATGCCCTAGAGGCAATAATAAAATGGTTATTATTATATTTCCTTGTTCATGATAATTGTCTATTGTTCGTGCTATAATTGTGTTATCCGGAAATCGTAATACATGTGTGAATACATAGACCACAACATGTCCCTAGTGAGACTCTAGTTGACTAGCTCGTTGATCAATAGATGGTTACGGTTTCCTGACCATGTACATTGGATGTCATTGATAATGGGATCACATCATTAGGAGAATGATGTGATGGACAAGACCCAATCCTAAGCATAGCGCAAGATCGTGTAGTTCGTCTACTAAAGCTTTTCTAATGTCAAGTATCTTTTCCTTAGACCATGAGATTGTGCAACTCCCGGATACCGTAGGAATACTTTGGGTGTGCCAAATGTCACAACGTAACTGGGTGACTATAAAGGTGCACTACGGGTATCTCCGAAAGTGTCTGTTGGGTTGGCATGAATCGAGACTCGGATTTGTCACTCCATATGACGGAGAGGTATCTCTAGGCCCACTCGGTAAGACATCATCGTAATGAGCTCAATGTGACTAAGGGTTGGTCATGGGATGATGTGTTACGGAACGATTAAAGTGACTTGCCGGTAATGAGATTGAACGAGGTATTGGGATATCGACGATTGAATCTCGGGCAAGTAACGTACCGATTGACAAAGGGAATTGTATACGGGATTGCTTGAATCCTCGACATCGTGGTTCATCCGATGAGATCATCATGGAACATGTGGGAGCCAACATGGGTATCCAGATCCCGCTGTTGGTTATTGGCCGAAGAGTTGTCTCGGTCATGTCCGCATGGTTCCCGAACCCGTAGGGTCTACACACTTAAGGTTCGATGACGCTAGGGTTATTAGGAAGACTTATATGTGATTACCGAATGTTGTTCAGAGTCCCGGATGAGATCCCGGACGTCACGAGGAGTTCCGGAATGGTCTGGAGGTGAAGATTTATATGTGGGAAGTTGTCATACGATCACCGGAAAAGTCTGAGGGCATATCGGTATTATATCGGGGCCACCGGAGGGGTTCCGGGGGTCCACCGAGAGGGGCCACCTCTCTAGGAGGGCCTCATGGGCCGTAGAGGAAAGGGAACCAGCCCTTGGAGGGCTGGGCGCATCCCCCCTTGGGCCCATGCGCCTAGGGTTGGGGGGAAACCCTAGAGGGGGCGCCCCCCTTGCTTGGGAGGCAAGCCCCTCCTCTTGGCCGCCGCCCCCCTCTAGATCTCATCTAGAGGGGGCCGGCCCCCTTCCCCCTTACCCTATAAATAGAGGGGCAAGGGGAGGGCCGCAACCCACATCAAAGACGCAGCCCCTCCCCTCCCCAACACCTCTCCTCCTCCGTTAAGAGATTGGCGAAGCCCTGCCGAAGTACTGCCGCTCCACCACCACCACGTCGTCGTGCTGCTGTTGGAGCTCTCTTCCTCAACCTCTCCCTCCTCCTTGCTGGATCAAGGCGCGGGAGACGTCACCGCTCCGTACGTGTGTTGAACACGGAGGTGCCGTCCGTTCGGCGCTAGGATCATCGGTGATTTGGATCACGACGAGTACGACTCCATCAACCCCGTTCCCTTGAACGCTTCCACTCACGATCTACAAGGGTATGTAGATGCACTCCTCTCCCTCCCGTTGCTAGATGACTCCATAGATTGATCTTGGTGATGCGTAGAAAATTTTAAATTTCTGCTACGATCCCCAACAGTGGCATCATGAGCTAGGTCTATGCGTAGTTTCTATGCACGAGTAGAACACAAGTTGTTGTGGGCGTCGATTTTGTCAATTTACATGCCGTTACTAGTATTATCTTGATTCGGCGGCATCGTGGGATGAAGCAGCCCGGACTGACCTTACACGTACGCTTACGTGAGACTGGTTCCACCGACTGACATGCACTAGTTGCATAAGGTGGCTAGCGGGTGTCTATCTCTCCCACTTTAGTCGGATCGGATTCGATGAAAAGGGTCCTTATGAAGGGTAAATAGAAATTGGCATATCACGTTGTGGTTTTGGCGTAGGTAAGAAACGTTCTTGCTAGAAACCTATAACAGCCACGTAAAAACTTGCAACAACAATTAGAGGGCGTCTAACTTGTTTTTGCAGCATATGCCGTGTGATGTGATATGGGCAAAAGGATGTGATGAATGATATATGTGATGTATGAGATTGATCATGTTCTTGTAATAGGAATAACGACTTGCATGTCGATGAGTATGACAACCGGCAGGAGCCATAGGAGTTGTCTTAATTTATTTATGACCTGCGTGTCAACATAAATGTCATGTAATTACTTTACTTTATTGCTAACCGTTAGCCATAGTAGTAGAAGTAATAGTTGGTGAGACAACTTCATGAAGACACGATGATGGAGGTCATGGTGTCATGCCGGTGACAATGATGATTATGGCGCCCCGAAGATGGAGATCAAAAGGAGCAAAATGATATTGGACATATCATGTCACTATTTGATTGCATGTGATGTTTATCATGTTTTACATCTTATTTGCTTAGAACGACGGTAGCATAAATAAGATGATCCCTCGCAATAATTTCAAGAAAGTGTTCCCCCTAACTGTGCACCGTTGCTAAGGTCCGTTGTTCCGAAGCACCACGTGATGATCGGGTGTGATAGGTTCTAACGTTCGCATACAACGGGTGTAAGCCAGATTTACACACACAATACACTTAGGTTGACTTGACGAGCCTAGCATGTACATACATGGCCTCGGAACACGGAAGACCGAAAGGTCGAACATGAGTCGTATAGAAGATACGATCAACATGAAAATGTTCACCGATGATGACTAGTCCATCTCACGTGATGATCGGACACGGCCTAGTTGACTCGGATCATGTATCACTTAGATGACTAGTGGGATGTCTATCTGAGTGGGAGTTCATTAAATAATTTGATTAGATGAACTTAATTATCATGAACATAGTCTAAAATCTTTGCAATATGTCTTGTAGATCAAATGGCCCACGCTAATGTTGCCCTCAACTTCAACGCGTTCCTAGAGAAAATCAAGCTGAAAGACGATGGCAGCAACTACACGGACTGGGTCCGTAACCTGAGGACCTCATAGCTGCCAGGAAAGCATATGTCCTTGATGCACCGCTAGGTGAAGCACCTGTTTTCCCAGCAGAACAAGACGTTATGAACGCTTGGCAGACGCATAATGATGATTACTCCCTGGTTCAGTGCGGCATGCTTTACACCTTAGAACCAGGGCTCCAAAAGCGTTTTGAGCAACACAGAGCATATGAGATGTTCCAAGAGCTGAAAATGGGTTTCCAAGCTCATGCCCGGGTCGAGAGATATGAAGTCTCTGACAAGTTCTACAGTTATAAGATGGAGGAGAATAGTTCCATCAGCGAGCACATACTCAAAATGTCTGGGTTGCACAACCGCTTGTCTCAGCTGGGAGTTAATCTCCCGGATGATGCGGTCGTTGACAGAATCCTTCAAACGCTCCCACCTAGCTACAAGAGCTCTGTGATGAACTTCAATATGCAGGGGATGGAAAAGACCATTCCTGAGGTATATTCAATGCTGAAATCAGCAGAGGTGGAAATCAAAAAGGAACATCAAGTGTTGATGGTGAATAAAACCACCAAGTTCAAGAAAGGCAAGGGTAAAAGGAACTTCAAGAAGGACGGCAAGGGAGTTGCCGCGCCCGGTAAGCAAGCTGCCGGGAAGAAGCCAAAGAATGGCCCCAAGCCTGACACTGAGTGCTTTTATTGCAAGGGAAACGGTCACTGGAAGTGGAACTGCCCCAAGTACTTAGCGGATAAGAAGGCCGAGAATGCCAAAGGTATATGTGATATACATGTTATTGATGTGTACCTAACCAGCGCTCGTAGTAGCTCCTGGATATTTGATACCGGTGCAGTTGCTCATATTTGTAACTCAAAACAGGAACTGCGGAATAAACAGAGACTGGCGAAGGACGGGGTGACGATGCGCGTCGGGAATGGTTCCAAGGTCGATGTGATCGCCGTCGGCACGCTACCTCTACATTTACCTACGGGATTAGTTTTAAACCTCAATAATTGTAATTTAGTACTAGCTTTGAGCATGAACATTGTATCTGGATCTCGTTTAATGTGAGATGGCTACTCATTTAAATATGAGAATAATGGTTGTTCTATTTATATGAGAGACATGTTTTATGGTCATGCCCCGCTGGTCAATGGTTTATTCTTATTCAATCTCGAACGTGATGTTACACATATTCATAGTGTGAATGCCAAAAGATGTAAGGTTGATAATGATAGTCCCACATACTTGTGGCACTGCCGCCTTGGTCACATTAGTGTCAAACGCATGAAGAAACTCCATGCAGATGGACTTTTGGAGTCTCTTGATTATGAATCATTTGACACGTGCGAACCATGCCTCATGGGCAAAATGACCAAGACTCCATTCTCCGGAACAATGGAGCGAGCAACTAACTTATTGGAAATCATACATACTGATGTGTGCGGTCCAATGAGTGTTGAGGCTTGCAGTGGCTATCGTTATGTTCTCACCCTCACTGATGACTTGAGTAGATATGGGTATGTCTACTTAATGAAACACAAGTCTGAGACCTTTGAAAAGTTCAGAGAATTTCAGAGTGAGGTTGAGAATCAACGTGACAGGAAAATCAAGTTCTTACCATCAGATCATGGGGGAGAATATTTGAGTCACGAATTTGGCACGCACTTAAGGAAATGCGGAATTGTTTTACAACTCACGCCGCCTGGAACACCTCAGCGTAATGGTGTGTACGAACGTCGTAAACGCACTCTATTGGATATGGTACGATCTATGATGTCTCTTACCGATCTACTGCTGTCATTTTGGGGTTATGCTATAGAGACTGCCGCATTCACTTTAAATAGGGCTCCGTCAAAATCCATGGAGACGACACCGTATGAATTGTGGTTTGATAAGAAACCTAAGTTGTTGTTTCTGAAAGTTTGGGGATGCGATGCTTATGTCAAGAAACTTCAACCTAAAAAGCTCGAACCCAAATCGGAAAAATGCGTCTTCATAGGATACCCTAAAGAAACTATTGGGTATACCTTCTACCTCAGATTCGAAGGCAAGATCTTTGTTGCCAAGAATGGATCCTTTCTAGAGAAAGAGTTTCTCTCGAAAGAAGTAAGTGGGAGGAAAGTAGAACTTGATGAATATTGCCTCTTAAACCGGAGAGTGGCGCAGCTCAAGAAAATGTTCCTGAGGTGCCTGCACCGACTAGAGAGGAAGTTAATGATGATGATCATGAAACTTCAAATCAAGTTGCTACTGAACTTCGTAGGTCCACAAGGACACGTTCCGCACCAGAGTGGTACGGCAACCCTGTCCTGGAAATCATGTTGTTAGACAATGGTGAACCTTCGAACTATGAAGAAGCGATGGCGGGCCTAGATTCCGACAAATGGCTGGAAGCCATGAAATCCGAGATAGGATCCATGTATGAAAACGAAGTATGGACTTTGACTGACTTGCCCGATGATCGGCGAGCCATAGAAAATAAATGGATCTTTAAGAAGAAGACAGACGCGGATGGTAATGTGACCATCTATAAGGCTCGGCTTGTCGCTAAGGGTTATCGACAAGTTCAAGGCGTTGACTACGATGGGACTTTCTCACCCGTAGCGAAGCTGAAGTCCGTCCGAATCATGTTAGCAATTGTTGCATTCTATGATTATGAGATATGGCAAATGGACGTCAAAACGGCATTCCTTAATGGTTTCCTTGAGGAAGAATTGTATATGATTTTGTCGATCCTAAGAATGGTGAAAAGGTGTGCAAGCTCCAACGCTCAATCTATGGGCTGGTGCAAGCATCTCAGAGTTGGAACATTCGATTTGATGAGATGATCAAAGTGTTTGGGTTTACGCAGACTTATGGAGAAGCCTGTGTTTACAAGAAAGTGAGTGGGAGCTGTGTAGCATTTCTCATATTATATGTGGATGACATACTATTGATGGGAAATGATATAGAATTCTTGGAAAGCATAAATGCCTACTTGAACAAGTGTTTTTCAATGAAGGATCTTAGAGAAGCTGCTTATATATTAGGCATCAAGATCTATAGAGATAGATCGACACGCCTCATTGGTCTTCACAAAGTACGTACCTTGACAAGATATTGAAGAAGTTCAATATGGATCAGTCCAAGAAGGGGTTCTTGCCTGTATTGTAAGGTGTGAGATTGAGCACGGCTCAATGCCTGACCACGGCAGAAGATAGAGAAAAGATGAGTGTCGTCCCCTATGCCTCGGCCATAGGGTCTATTATGTATGTCATGCTGTGTACCAGACCTGATGTAAACCTTGCCGTGAGTTTGGTAGGAAGGTACCAAAGTAATCCCGGCATGGAACACTGGACAGCGGTCAAGAATATCCTGAAGTACCTGAAGAGGACTAAGGATATGTTTCTCGTTTATGGAGGTGACGAAGAGCTCGTCGTAAAGGGTTGCGTTGATGCTAGCTTCGACACAGATCTGGATGACTCTAAGTCACAAACCGGATACATGTATATTTTGAATGGCGGGGCAGTCAACTGGTGTAGTTGCAAGCAAAGTGTCGTGGCGAGATCTACATGTGAAGCGGAGTACATGGCAGCCTCGGAGGCAGCACAAGAAGCAATCTGGATAAAGGAGTTCGTTACCGACCTAGGAGTTATTCCCAATGCGTCGGGCCCGATGACTCTCTTCTGTGACAACACTGGAGCTATTGCCCTTGCCAAGGAGCCCAGGTTTCACAGGAAGACCAGGCATATCAAGCGTCACTTCAACTCCATTCGTGAAAATGCATATAGGATCCGAACATATGATCTTCCACCAATTAAACCAACTAGCATCAACTACAAGGAGTAATTAACACTACTAGTAATCTACTAGCACCAATCCCGGACTTGGAGACAAGAATTGGATACAAGAGATGAACTAGGGTTTTGAGATGAGATGGTGCTGATGAAGATGTTGATGGAGATTGCCCTCTCCCGATGAGAGGAGCGTTGATGATGACGATGGCGATGATTTCCCCCTCCGTGAGGGAAGTTTCCCCGGCAGAACAGCTCTACTAGAGCCCTAGATTGGTTCTGCCAAGGTTCCGCCTCGTGGCGGCGGAGTTTCGTCCGAGAAGATGGCTTATGATTTTTCCCATCGAAAGACTCCATATAGCAGAAGATGGCCACCGGAGGGCCACCAGGGGGCCCACGAGGTAGGGGGCGCGCACAGGGGGGTAGGGCACGCCCCCACCCTCGTGGGCAGGGTGTGGCCCCCCTGGTGAAGTTCTTGCTCTCAGTACTTTTTATATATTTGGAAAACATCTTCCGTGAAGTTTCAGGACTTTTGGAGCTATGCAGAATAGGTCTCTAATATTTGCTCCTTTTCCAGCCCAGAATCCCAGCTACCGGCATTCTGCCTCTTTATGTAAACCTTGTAAAATAAGAGAGAATAGGCATAAGTATTGTGACATAATGTGTAATAACAACCCATAATGCAATAAATACTGATATAAAAGCATGATCAAAATGGACGTATCAACTCCCCCAAGCTTAGACCTCGCTTGTCCTCAAGCGAAAAGCCGAAATCGAGAAATATGTCCACATGTTTAGAGATAGAGGTGTCGATAAAAATAAAATACGGACATGAGGGCATCATGATCATTCTTAGAACATCAACTTATATAATTCTTGTCATATAATCTCTAATGCTAGAGTAATAATTCAATCACAATATCAAGTATGAATTGTAAACTTCAGTGAAAACTAACAAACTTTAATCTCGATCATTGAAGCAATTGCAATTTATCATAACATAGGAAAGAGTCAATGTATAAGAGCTTTTCATCAAGTCCACATACTCAACTATCATATAATCTTTCACAATTGCTGACACTCACGCAATACTTACAGGTATGGAGTTTTAATCGGAAACAGAGAAAGATAGGGGCTTATAGTTTTACCTCCCAACGTTTTATGTAACGCCCCGAGACCGATGTGCCAGGTGTCTTTCAGTTATTCGCTGTTGTTGCCTTGTCTTTGCTTGCATGTCATGCATTCCATATCATGTCATCATGTGCATTTCATTTGCATACATGTTCGTCTGATGCATCCGAGCATTTTCCCCGTTGTCCGTTTTGCAATCCGGCGCTCCTATGCCATCCGGTGTCCCTTTCTACCTCTTTTCATGTGCGGGTGTTAAACGTTTTCGGATTGGACCAAGACTTGTCATGCAGCCTTGGTTTACTACCGGTAGACCGTCTGTCAAGTTTTGTGCCATTTGGACTTCGTTTGATACTCCAATGGTTAACCGAGAGACGAAAAGGCCTCGTGTGTGTTGCAGCCCAACACCCCTCCAAAGTGGACCAAAACCCACCAAAACCCCTTCCATCACCTAGGTCGTTCGATCACGATTGCGTGGCCGCAAACAACACCTCTTTTGGACTCTCCTAGCTCCCTATATATATATATATATATATATATGTGTGTGTGTGTGTGTGTGTGTGTGTGTGTGTGTGTGTGTGTGTGTGTGATCCCCTCCAAAAATCTGCGGACGAAACCCTAGCTCCTCCTACCTCGCGCCACCGGACAAATCCTCCTGCGCCCGGACATGTCCGCCATCTAGCGGACGAAATCGCCGCCGCCGCCTCATCCAATCCGCCGCCGACACCAGTTCCCGCCGGACCGCTCCCCCGCTGCCGGCCCGTGAGCCCGGATCGGGCCTGCGGGGCCCGTCTCACCATCGCCGCCAGCCCCGCCTGGGTTCTCCCTCGCCGCTGCTCGCCCGAGGCGCCTTGCAGCCGCGCCGCCCTCCTCGCCGCCTTCGCCGCCAGGGCGCTGTCTCCACCACCTCGCGCCCGGCTCGCCGGCCGGAGCTCGCCGCCGGCTAGCCCCGCGAGCCCCCGCGCCTCCTCGACCACGGCGGTGGCCGGAGCCACCCCACCGCCGCCGGATCCGGTCGGGAGAGGCCGGATCTGCCTCTCCCCTGCCTCCCCGCCGCTTCTTCGACCTCGCCGAAGTTGCGTCGAGCTCGCCGGAGTTGCCTCGGTTCATGTGCCGAGGATCCCTAGATCCAGATCCGGTTGACTTTTTCCCTCTCTCTCAATATTTTTTTGCATACTTCGTCAGCTCATAACTCTGCAACCGTTGCTCCGATTCGTGCGTGTAGCATATCAAAATGTTCGTCTCGACGAGTACATCATTTCATCTCATTGCATCATTTTTATTTGAGCTCATCTCGATGCCCGAAATGTTGTTGGAAGAGGGCTATGTGATGATAGTTTCAGATCTGTTTCAGCAAATGCACTTTTGTCATTTTTGCCATGATTAATGTGTGCATGCTATGATCCTGAGCTCTTCATGTGTTTTGAAGAATGCCATGCCATTTTTACAGGGGTGTATGCCATGTATTTTTGTGATCTTTGTGGTGACTAGCACAAGCATGCAAAGTAGCTTACTTAATGTTGCTGATTTCAGGGACTTAGAATTTCACTAAGTCCTTGCCCTGTCATTATTTTTATGCCATATGTTCATGTTGTTTCCTAGTGATCCGTGCCTCTTATGAGCATGACCAGTAAGGATGTTTTGTAGATAATGTTGTGCTCTATCCATCCATGTCTTTGTTTGCAATTATGGAGCACCCTAGATTGAGTCAATCGAGCTCTACTTTTGCTATAAAATATTCCTGGCAGATTGTTAACATGTTTAGCAATTTTGCCGAGCTTGTTGTTGTTGATCCATGCATGCTATGTTGTTGTTCTTGCCATGTCTAGCTTCTATGCCATGTCTATTTGCTGGGTGTATGCTTAGTTTGTCATGCAATGCCTTGTAGTGAGTGCATCGAACTCGTAAACATGCCTACTTGATATCTGTTTTGCATGCTCCAGTTTTTACCAAGTCTGAATCTGTTTATATTTTTGCTATGTTCACATGCTTGCAATTGTATTTTCTGATCCCTTTTGGCTTATGGTCACTAAGGGACTTTTGTTGTATGCTTTGAGTAGCTTCATGCCATGCCTTGCTTTGCCATGATATGTTCCTGTAGCATGTAGTTTTCATGCTCTAAACATTGCTTCCTGATGTTAAATTCCTGTCATGTTGTTATTTTCTCTAACTATGTAACCTGTTATCATTTGCACTTTTGCCATGCTTGTTTGAACCTGTTAATGAGTGAATTAGCCGTAGCTCAGTGTTCATCTTTTGTCAAGAATCTTGAGTGGATCCCTGCCATGTATTTTTTTTGTCATGTTGGAGTGCTATAGCATGTTGTTCTTGATGCATTTAGATGGTCTCGTGCTGATTATCGCAGACCGGTGCCATATTTGTTTTGCTTGCCATTTCCAAACCGTGCATCCGATTCCGGTGATCTTTATATCGATTTCGACCGAAATAAACTCCTATTTCCAGTGGCACTCTTGGATTTCCAAGTTGAGGCCAGGTTCAATCTTTCCTTTCCAAATCATGCATACGCATCACATATCGCATCCCGCACATCATACCATGTTTGCATCATGTCGTTTGTGCATTGCACGTGGTTGATTGTGTCTCCCTTTGCTTGTGTTCTTGCTTGGGTAGAGCCGGGAGACGAGTTCGTGTTCGAGGAGCCCGTTGAGTATGTTTACGAGGATCAAGCTTTTCGTCTTCTTGGAGAACTTTGCAGGCAAGAAGACCATATCCTCGAAATCACTTCTATCTTTGCTTGCTAGTTGCTCGCTCTTTTGCTATGCCTATGCTGCGATACCTACCACTTGCTTATCATGCCTCCCATATTGTTAAGCCAAGCCTCTAACCCACCTTGTCCTAGCAAACTGTTGTTTGGCTATGTTACCGCTTTGCTCAGCCCCTCTTATAGCGTTGTTAGTTGCAGGTGAAGATTGGAGTTTGTTCCATGTTGGAACATGGATATTTTGTTGGGATATCACAATATCTCTTATTTAATTAATGCATCTATATACTTGGTAAAGGGTGGAAGGCTCGGCCTTATGCCTAGTGTTTTGTTCCACTCTTGCCGCTCTAGTTTCCGTCATATCGGTGTTATGTTCCCGGATTTTGCGTTCCTTACACAGTTGGGTTATAATGGGAACCCCTTGACAGTTCGCTTTGAATAAAACTCCTCCAGCAAGGCCCAACCTTGGTTTTACCATTTGCACTAACAACCTAGCCTTTTCCCTTGGGTTTCACGGACTCAAGGTTCATCTTTATTTTAACCCCCCTGGGCCAATGCTTCTCTAAGTGTTGGTCCGAACCGAGTAGACTGCGGGGCCACCTCGGGGCAACTTGAGGGTTGGTTTTACTCGTAGGATGTCTCATCTGAGTGTGCCCTGAGAATGAGATATGTGCAGCTCCTATCGGGATTTGTTGGCACATTCGGACGGCTTTGCTGGACTTGTTTTACCATTGTCGAGGATGTCTTGTAACCAGGATGCCGAGTCTGATCGGATTGTCTTGGGAGAAGGAATATCCTTCGTTGACCGTGAGAGCTTGTGATGGGCTAAGTTGGGACACCCCTACAGGGTTTTGAACTTTCGAAAGCCGTGCCCGCGGTTATGGGTAGATGGGAATTTGTTAATGTCCGGTTGTAGATAACCTGAAACTTAACTTAATTAAAATGCATCAACTGCGTGTGTAACCGTGATGGTCTCTTCTCGGCGGAGTCCGGGAGGTGAACACGGTGTTGGAGTAATGCTTGACATAGGTTGTTATAGGATCACTTCTTGATCATAGTTTGTCGCTCGTGCCTTTGCCTTCTCTTCTCGCTCTCTTTTGCGCATATGTTAGCCACCAAATATGCTAGTCGCTTGCTGCAGCTCCACATCATACCTTTACCCTTCCTATAAACTTAAATATTCTTGATCGCGAGGGTGTGAGATTGCCGAGTCCCCGTGACTCACAGATTACTTCCAAAACCAGTTTGCAGGTGCCGATGTCACCGAGCAGGTGACACAACCAAGCACAAGGAGGAGCTCGATGAAGATCTTGTCCTTTGTGTTGTTTCGTTCTAGTTGATCAGTAGTGGAGCCCAGTTGGGGTCGATCGGGGATCTGTGTAGCATTTGGGGTAGTCTTCTTTTATTTTGGTTCCGTAGTCGGACCTTGTATCTATCTGGTTGATGTAATGCTTTATTCATGTATTGTGTGAAGTGGCGATTGTACGCCAACTATGTATCTTTTTCCCTTATGGATTACATGGGCTGTGTGAAGATTACCTCACTTGCGACATTGCTTACAATGCGGTTATGCCTCTAAGTCGTGCTTCGACACGTGGGAGATATAGCCGCATCGTGGGCGCTATATTTTACCTCAAGGGTAATGTCAACAGTAATAGTTCATGAAAACTCACATCCAATTAGCCATATATACCAGGATCTTTCCAACATATTGTGCTTGCCAAAGGATAAAATGTAAAAAGGAAGGGTGAAAATCACCATGACTCTTATGCAATGTAGGAGATAAAAGTAAAATATAGGCCCTTCGCAGAGGGAAGCAGAGGTTGTCATGCGCTTTTATGGTTGGATGCACAAAATCCTAATGCGAAAGAATGTCACTTTATATTGCCACTTGTGATATGGACCTTTATTATGCAGTCTGTCGCTTTTATTACTTCCATATCACACGATCGTATAAAGCTTATTTCCTCCACACCAATCAATCATACATATTTAGAGAGCAATTTTTATTGCTTGCACCGATGACAACTTACTTGATGGATCTTACTCAATCCATAGGTAGATATGGTGGACTCTTATGGCAAGACTGGTTTAAGGGTATTTGATAGCACAAGTAGTATCTCTACTTGGTGCAATGAGTTTGGCTAGCATGAGGGGGAAAGGCAAGCTCATCATGTTGGAAGATCCAAGACAATATAATTCATCTCAGATGTAAGAAAACATAACCCATTACGTTGTCTTCCTTGTCCAATGTCAACTCTTTAGCATGTCATATTTTAATGAGTGCTCACAATCATAAAAGATGTCTAAGATAGTATATTTATATGTGAAGACCTCTCTTTCTTTATTACTTCCTATTAATTTCAACTATGACCAAAACTATGCTTGTCAACCCTCAACAACTTTTATTCATCATACTTTTCTATGTGAGCTCATTACTCTCCATAAGACTCACATGATCTCTTTGTTTCTTTTTATTTCTTTCTCTTTTCTTTTATTCACTTAGGATCATGGCAAAATAATCAAGCCCTTGACTCAACACTAATCTTTATTATATAGCTCACAGACTCGATTACATAAAAGGATGATAAAGCAAAACTCACAACTAGATCACACTAAGAACTTTTATTCCACTAGATCAAGGTATTACCAAAAGGATCGAACTAAGAAAAATGGTAAAGATAAAGTGATGGTGATACGATACCGGGGCACTCCCCCAAGCTTGGCAATTGCCAAGTGGAGTGCCCATACTAGATACTCAATTCTTCTTTGTTGGTGGAGATGGTGGTGATTTTGTTGGTGGCATGGGCTTCTTCCTTAATTTGCGTTTGAGGACAGAATTTTGGTCCCTTTGGTCCTCGATCTCCTGTTCCAGGCTCAGTATCTTTTTGCATAGTTCCTGCTTGTTTTCCTGCAAGAGACGAAAAGGGATGAACTCGATCTTAGGTTTCTTTACTCTATCTGGGAGACTTGACTTTTTGAACTCCACATGCATGTCCCCAGGTTGAGGTAGTGGGAATTCATCTTCATCTGAGCTCGTCTCCTCCTTTCCCTTGGGTTCATAGTCTTCTTCTTCTTCCGTAGTCCAACCACAATGCTCCACATCCCCATAGACCTTAGGATCTGCAAGGTAATCACCCACATAGCTTTCTCCTTCCGAATCCTAGGATGACATGTTGCTCTGTCTGCTGTAGGACAGCTCAAAACAAAGGCAAGATATTTTTGCGTGATACGGGAGTCAAAACCCCCGGGAGATTATATGATGAATTTTTACCGACCAAAATACGTGTTGTGTATGAAAACGGAGTCCGGGGAGCACACGAGGTGCCCACGAGGTAGGGGGCACGCCCAGTAGGGTAGGGTGCGCCCTCCACCCTCGTGGAGCCCTCGTGTGCTTCCCGTACTGCTGCTTATTTTTCTATTTTTCTAAATATTTCAAAACGAAGAAATATTGCCTTAAAAACTGTTTTGGAGTCGGTTTACTTACCGTACCACATACCTATTCCTTTTCGGAGTCTGAAACGTTCCGGAAAGTGTCCCTTATGTATTCCGCCGGGGTTACGGTTTCAATAACATTGGTTTCAACATTTATGGGATTACCTGAGATATAATGTTTGATTCTTTGACCGTTCACCACCTTCGGATTTGTGCCTTCGAAGTTGTTGATTTTTATGGCACCGGAACGGTAGACCTCCTCGATAACGTAAGGACCTTCCCATTTAGAGAGAAGTTTTCCTGCAAAAAATCTTAAAACGAGAGTTGTATAGCAATACATAATCACCTACATTAAACTCACGCTTTTGTATCCTTTTGTCATGCCATCTTTTAAATTTTTCTTTAAACAACTTGGCATTTTCGTAGGCTTGGGTTCTCCATTCATCAAGTGAGCTAATATCAAATAACCTCTTCTCACCGGCAAGTTTAAAATCATAATTAAGTTCTTTAATAGCCCAATAAGCCTTGTGTTCTAGTTCGAGAGGTAAGTGACATGCTTTACCATAGACCATTTTATACGGAGACATACCCATAGGATTTTTATATGGAGTTCTATAGGCCCATAATGCATCATCAAGTTTCTTGAACCAATTCTTTCTAGACCTATTAATAGTCTTTTGCAAAATTAATTTGAGTTCTCTATTACTCAATTCTACTTGACCACTAGACTGAGGGTGATAAGGTGATGCAATTCTATGATTAACATCATATTTAGCAATCATTTTACATAAAGCACCATGAATAAAATGTGAACCACCATCAGTCATTAAATATCTAGGGACTCCAAATCTTGGAAAAATAACTTCTTTAAGCATTCTAATAGAAGTGTTATGATCAGCACTACTAGTTGGAATAGCTTCTACCCACTTAGTAACATAGTCAACAGCAACTAAAATATGTGTATAACCATTAGAGGAAGGAAAAGCTCCCATATAGTCAAAGCCCCAAACATCAAATGGTTCAATAACAAGTGAATAATTCATAGGCATTTCTTGACGTCTACTAATATTACCAATTTTTTGACATTCATCACAAGATAAGACAAACTTACGGGCATCCTTGAAGAGAGTAGGCCAATAAAAACCAGATTGCAGTACCTTATGTGCAGTTCTATCTCCAGCATGGTGTCCTCCATAAGCTTCGGAGTGACACTTGCGTAGGATCTGTTCCTGTTCATGCTCAGGTACACAACGTCTAATAACACCATCTACTCCTTCTTTATAAAGATGTGGGTCATCCCAAAAGTAATGCCTCAAATCATAGAAGAACTTTTTCTTTTGCTGGTATGTGAAACTAGGTGGTATAAACTTAGCAACAATGTAAGTAGCATAATCAGCATACCATGGAGCAGTATGAGAAGCATTTTATGACATTTAATTGCTCATCAGGAAAGCTATCATCAATAGGTAGTGGGTCATCAAGCACACTTTCTAACCTAGACAAGTTGACTGCAACGGGGTTCTCAGCTCCTTTTCTATCAACAATATGCAAATCAAATTCTTGTAGCAAGAGAACCCATCTAATAAGTCTAGGTTTAGCATCTTTCTTTTCCACAAGATATTTAATAGCAGCATGATTAATGTGAATAGTTACTTTAGAATCAACAATATAAGGTCTAAGCTTATCACAAGCAAATACAACTGCTAAGAATTCTTTTTCAGTAGTAGCATAATTTCTTTGAGCATTGTCTAGAGTTTTACTAGCATATTGAATAACATTTAGTTTCTTATCAACTCTTTGTCCTAAAACAGCACCTACAACATAATCACTAGCATCACACATAATTTCAAAGGGTAAATTCCAATCAGGTGGCTGAACAATAGGTGCAGAGATCAATGCTTTCTTAAGTATTTCAAATGCTTCTACACAATCATCATCAAAGAAAAATGGTATATCTTTTTGTAATAAATTAGTCAGAGGCCGAGAGATTTTTGAGAAGTCCTTAATGAACCTCCTATAAAAACCGGCATGACCAAGGAAACTTCTTATACCTTTGATGTCCTTGGGACATGGCATATTTTTAATAGCATCAACCTTGGCTTTATCAACTTCAATACCTCTTTCAGAAACTTTATGCCCCAAGACAATACCTTCATTAACCTTAAAGTGGCACTTTTCCCAATTCAAGACAAGATTAGTTTCTTCACATCTCTACAAAACTCGATCAAGGTTGCTCAAGAAATCATCAAAAGAAGATCCATAGACGGAAAAGTCATCCATGAAAACCTCACAAATCTTTTCACAAAAGTTAGAGAATATAGACATCATGCATCTTTGAAAGGTAGCAGGTGCATTACATAAACCAAAAGGCATACGTCTATAAGCAAAATTACCAAAAGGGCATGTAAAAGTAGTCTTTGATTGATCTTTGGCTGACACATGTATTTGAGAGAAACCGGAATAACCATCTAGAAAGCAAAAATGTGTATGTTTGGACAATCTTTCTAGCATTTGATCGATAAAAGGTAAGGGGTAATGATCCTTTTTAGTTGCCTTATTTAATTTGCGGAAATAAATTACCATCCTATAACCTATAATAATTCTTTGAGGAATCAATTCATCTTTATCATTAGGTACAACAGTAATACCCCCCTTCTTAGGGACACAATGGACAGGGCTTACCCACTGACTATCAGCAACGGGATAAATTATACCTGCCTCGAGGAGCTTTAGTATCTCCTTTCTTACCACTTCTTTCATTTTAGAATTCAGCCAGCGTTGATGATCACGAACTAGTTTAGCATCTTCTTCCAAATTAATTTTATGTTGACATAGAGTGGGACTAATGCCCTTAAGATCATCAAGAATATACCCAATAGCAGCGCGGTGCTTCTTCAGAGTTTTCAATAATCTCTCTTCCTCATGCTCTGAAAGGTTAACACTAATAATAACAAGATATATCTTTTTCTCATCAAGATAAGCATATTTAAGAGTATCAGGTAACGGTTTAAGCTCAAACACGGGATCACCCTTGGGTGGAGGAGGATCCCCTAGGATTTCAACAGGCAAATTGTTTATCAGAATAGGTTCCTGTTTAAAGAACACTTCATCTAATTCCCTTCTTTCATTCATAAACATGTCATTTTCATGGTCTAGCAAGTATTGTTCTAAAGGATCACTAGGAGGTACGACAATAGAAGCAAGACCAATAATTTCATCCTTACTAGGTAATTCTTCTTCACGGTGTTGTCTACTAAATTTAGAAAAAATAAATTCATGAGTCATATCATCTAAACCAATAGTAACAACATCTCTTTTGCAATCTATGGTAGCATTAACAGTATTTAAGAAGGGTCTACCAAATATAATGGGACAAAAGCTATCTTGTGGGGAACCAAGAACAAGAAAATCAGCAGGATATTTAGTTTTCCCACACAAGACTTCAATATCTCTAACAATTCCCATTGGTGAAATAGTATCTCTATTGGCAAGTTTAATTGTGACATCAATATCTTCCATCTCAGCAGGTGCAATATCATGCATAACTTCTTTGTATAAGGAATAAGGTATTGCACTAGCACTAGCACCCATATCACATAAGCCATGATAACAATGATCTCCTATTTTAATAGAAATAACAGGCATGCCTACCACAGGTCTAGGTTTTCTTTATCACGGGGTTTAGCAATTCTAGCAGTTTCATCACAAAAATAAATAACATGTCCATCAATATTATCAGACAAGAGATCTTTAACGATAGCAATAGGTTCAACTTTAACTTGCTCAGGAGGTGTATATGTTTTAATATTGCTTTTATGAACCACATTTGAAGCTTTAGCATGATCCTTTATCCTAACAGGGAAAGGTGGTTTCTCAACATAAGAAGTAGGAACAATATGATCATTATAAGTGATAGTATTTTCTTCAACTTTAATAGGTGCAGCTACTTTTACTTCTATGGGAGGATGATATTTAAACCACTTCTCCTTGGGGAGATCAACATAAGCAGCAAAAGATTCACAGAAATAAGCTACTATCTCAGAGTCAAGTCCATATTTAGTGCTAAATTTACGGAAAATATCGGTATCCATAAAAGATTTAACACAGTCAAAACTAGGTGTCATACCCGACTCCTTACCATTGTCGAGGTCCCAATCTTCAGAGTTGCGTTTAATTCTTTCCAATAAATCCCATTTGAATTCAATAGTCTTCATCATAAAAGAGCCAGCACAAGAAGTATCAAGCATGGTGCGATTGTTACCAGAAAGTCGAGCATAAAAATTTTGAATAATCATTTCTCTTGAGAGCTTATGATTGGGGCATGAATATAACATTGATTTAAGCCTCCCCCAAGCTTGAGCGATGCTTTCTCCTTCGCGAGGCCAAAAATTATATATATAATTGCGATCACGATGAACAAGATGCATAGGATAAAACTTCTGATGAAATTCCAATTTCAATTGTTTATAATTCCAAGACCTCGTATCATCACATAGCCTATACCATGTCGATGCATCTCCCCTCAAAGATAAAGGGAAGACCTTCTTCTTAACAACATCTCCGGGTACACCTGCAAGCTTAAATAATCCACAAACTTCATCCACATATATCAGATGTTCATTAGGATGTTTTGTTCCATCTCCTAAAAAAGGATTAGCTAGCAGTTTTTCTATCATACCCGAAGGAACTTCAAAGCAAGCATTTTCATTTTCATTTTCAGTAGGTTCAGTAGGTTGAGGAGCAACTCTTTGCTCTACTGGTCGGGATGAAGATACCGCGAACAAGCCCCTCAGAGGATTACTTTCCATGGTAACAAGTGACAGTAAATTTCAGCACACTATATAAATTTTTCCTTACCAAATTCCACCTACCAAAGGCGCTTCACTCCCCAGCAATGGCGCCAGAAAAGAGTCTTGATGACCCACAAGTATAGGGGATCTATCGTAGTCCTTTTGATAAGTAAGAGTGTCGAACCCAACGAGGAGCAGAAGTAAATGATAAGCGGTTTCCAGCAAGGTATTCTCTGCAAGTACTGAAATAAGTGGTAACAGATAGTTTTATGATAAGATAATTTGCAACAAGCAACAAGTAACAAAAGTAAATAAGGTGCAGAAAGGTGGCCGAATCCTTTTTGTAGCAAAGGACAAGCCTGGACAAACTCTTATATGATGTAAAGCGCTTCCGAGGACACACGGGAATATCGTCAAGCTAGTTTTCATCGCGTTCATATGATTCGCGTTCGGTACTTTGATAATCTGGTATGTGGGTGGACCGGTGCTTGGGTACTTCCCTTACTTGGACAAGCATCCCACTTATGATTAACCTCTATTGCAAGCATCCACAACTACAAAAAAAGTATTAAGGTAAACCTAACCATAGCATGAAACATATGGATCCAAATCATCCCCTTACGAAGCAACGCATAAACTAGGGTTTAAGCTTCTATCACTCTAGCAACCCATCATGTACTTATTACTCCCCAATGCCTTCTTCTAGGCCCAAATAATGGTGAAGTGTCATGTAGTCGACATTCACATAACACCACTAGAGGAGAGACAACGTACATCTCATCAAAATATCGAACGAATACCAAATTCACATGACTACTAATAGCAAGACTTCTCCCATGTCCTCAGGAACAAAAGTAACTACTCACAAAGCATAAACATGTTCATAATCAAAGGGGTATTAATATGCATATAGGATCTGAACATATGATCTTCCACCAATTAAACCAACTAGCATCAACTACAAGGAGTAATTAACACTACTAGCAATCTACTAGCACCAATCCCGGACTTGGAGACAAGAATTGGATACCAGAGATGAACTAGGGTTTTGAGATGAGATGGTGCTGATGAAGATGTTGATGGAGATTGCCCTCTCCCGATGAGAGGAGCATTGGTGATGACGATGGCGATGATTTCCTCCTCCGGGAGGGAAGTTTCCCCGGCAGAACAGCTCCGCTAGAGCCCTAGATTGGTTCCGCCTCGTGGCAGCGGAGTTTCGTCCGAGAAGATGGCTTATGATTTTTTCCCATCGAAAGACTCCATATAGCAGAAGATGGCCACCGGAGGGCCACCATGGTGCCCACGAGGTAGGGGGCGCACCCAGGGGGGTAGGGTGCGCCCCCACCCTCGTGGGCAGGGTTTGCCCCCTGGTGAAGTTCTTGCTCTCAGTATTGTTTATATATTTGGAAAACATCTTCCGTGAAGTTTCAGGACTTTTGGAGTTGTGCAGAATAGGTCTCTAATATTTGCTCCTTTTTCAGCCCAGAATCCTAGCTGCCGGCATTCTCCCTCTTTATGTAAACCTTGTAAAATAAGAGAGAATAGGCATAAGTATTGTGACATAATGTGTAATAACAACCCATAATGCAATAAATATTGATATAAAAGCATGATGCAAAATGGACGTATCAGGCCCCACAGCGCGATTCCGCCCGCAGATATGGTCGGAATCGCGGGCGGCGGGCAGGCGGCGACGAAAGGAGGGGGAAAAGAGCGCGGGGCTGAATGTCCCTCCCGCCAACTGCTTCTCTCTGATGCAGGGCACCGCAGCCGCGAGGGGGAAACCCGTGTTTTCCCAGGTTGGGGTCGGGATTTTGCCGCGCCCCTCAAAAAATTTTGCGGGCCGTGGCAGGATGCGGGGTTTGGTCGGGCCGGTTTTCCGGCCCGTACCCGCATTTTGGCGGTTATTTTGCGGGTCGGGGGCGGATGCGGGTCTGCTAGAGTTGCTCTTAGCACCTGCCGTAACCCATAGTTTTGCCTCAAGCACGATATTTTGGAGCAGGATAGGTGGCGGCGTGCTCTTGTTGTGAAACACATGCGCGTTTCTCTCGTTCCGAATAGTCCAAAAGATGAGTATGGTGAGGGAGGACATCGCTCGTCTATTGGGGTTTCGCCGATCCAAAGTTATCGCCGTTACGGTAGTTCACGGCTCTGCTTTGATGGTTGTCCTCTCGGTATGGCATTCTTCTTTATTGATTTGGCGCCTCTGGATCTGCTTGTTCCACCATGCAGTAACATCTAGAAACGGGTAAAAATACAACCCAAAATTTAATGATTCATAAATTGTCCTAGAAATCAAAATTGTGCCTCATTATTTCTGTGGTCTGATTAGATAAACCAATTCATCAAATCAGCAAACCAACCAGTCCACAATTAGTCTAAATTATGATTTGCTGGCTTTGGATTCTAAAAAAATTAGGCAAAGAACATGATCGAACTTTTTGTCATACCTTCACTGGTCTAGCCGGATAGTTCAGTGTATAGTCGATCTCCAGCGCGTGGCACACCAAACCCCCGCTACATTTGCACGGTCGATTGCCTATCAGCAGCAACGGTCAAGGTGCAGAAGCTACATATGATCAAGCACCAGGAGTCACTACAAAAAAAATACACTTCCGTGATGATACGTGTTTGTCACAGTAGGTCGCTTTTTTTGTCATGCATGTACATCCATGACAAATTTATGACAGAATCAAGATAGTCATACCTGTGCTGTCGTAGAAGTGTTCCATGACATTACCAAAATTATCATCATGGAAGTGTCCACTTCCATGACGATAAATCGCGCGTCACAGAAGTGCTTTCGTCAAGGGTGACCGACACGTGGCATCCACTGTAACGGAACACCGTTAAGCTATCGGGTCGGGTTTTGGATCCGATAACCTGTTAACAGCCCCGACCAATGGGGATTTTCCACGTGTAAAATCATCATTGGCTAGAGGAAACACGTGTCGGCTCATCGTTGGGATAGATGTCAACCACTCATTGGACGGAAGGCGCCTATGATACGTCGACACATGGCACGGCCCAACAGAGGCCCATTCCCGTGAAAAGGCCGGCCCGTTTGACTTGGTCAAAAGCTGGCAGGCCGGCCCATGGAAAACCTGTTAACGGCTTGTTCGAATATAGCCCATTTACAACCCGCTAACCCAAGGCCCGTTACGCCCTATCCGAATTAGGCCCAGTAGCGTCATCTAGGCCATCCAATATGATTCCAGCCCATTTTCACTTCTAGCCCATGTATGGCCCATGACGTCTTTTGGCCCATATGAGGCCCTATGTAACTCTTGGCCTACTAACGACCCGTGGTGAAACTGGCCCGTAATGAACAGTGTATCACTTTACACCCATTAACGACTCGTGGTGAAACTGGCCCGTAATGAATAGTGTATCACTTTATACCCATTAACGGCCCGTTATTACGTTGGGCCGTTTCCAGCCCATGTTATCTTTCGGCCTTCTCAGAGCCCATTTATTCTTGGGCTCATTTCCAGCATTCGTTTACTTACGGCCCGTTACTGTCATTTTCTGCTTGTGGGCCAAATTCAGCCTGTGGTTATAGTCGGCCCGTTTGTGGTCCGTTAATACGCTGGGCCGTTTTCATAGCGTCATCAAATACGGCCTATTAACGATGGCCCATTATGGTTGGCCCATGAATGGATGATTCCAACTCTAGCCCGTTTACGGCCATAATGCGGCCTGTTATTGGCCCATGTTTGGCCATCGTTCATACTGCCCGTATAAGGCCCATTGATGATACGGCCCGTAGAAGGCCCATTGTTTCTATGGCCCGTAGAAGGCCCACTGTTTCTACGGCCCGTAGAAGGCCCACTGTTTCTACGGCCCATAGGAGGCCCAGTGTCACTACAGTAAATATTAGCCCATGGTTATTATGGCCTAGTTTTAAAAAATAGGTTATTGCAGCCACTAGCAAACCGCGGAAAAAGAACTGCAATGACTAGAAGCAAACAAATAAACAAGACAACACGGAAATAAATAAGCAAGCAACTTACGCTAGGCTATCACGGCTATCACACTTATTACATCCACTGGGCATCAAAGTTTGCCACCAGTGCAAATAAACGCGCCGACAAAAGAATATACAAAACTAAGAGCACTTCAGAAGGCATTAGGCCTGGCCAGGTCGCCCCCCCCCCCCAAACAGCTGAAGAAGCTGAGTAGACCTTAGTTGTGTCAACGATACATGCATCAACACTAGATTTAAGGCATGATGGTGTGCACAGCAGTCCTCTGACATCTTCATTGCATCTTTGACTTCAAGTCAGAGCTGAGCTGAAGCAAGCCTTTCCGCTTTAAGTCGAGACTGAAGAAGTCGAACTGATTGAGGCAGTGACTGCACAGAGGTTGTCTCACACCTGCTGGTGAGTGGCTTCAACTCACTGTCTTCATCAAGACAGGACCTTGGGGTCATCTCGCTGTTCTCAAGATGGTTTGGCTCACTATCTTCCCTAAAGTTTTGCCTGGCGTAAGAGATACGAGTTTGAAAGAGAAACAAGGAGACACGTAACAGGTTTCACAATTATATAAGCAAATAAATGGATTTGTTCTGCATAAGGAACATGTTTTTACAACTACAATTTGAAACTGGTAGTTGTTGCAAACATCCAATCAGATGTAAACAGCAAAGCAAACAACAGTGGAGGAAATGATGCCTACCCAAATCTATACTAGAACAAAGTTTGAATGCTTGAGAAGGATGAACTTACATTACATGTTAACACGGGCTGGACAAAGCCCTTCTCCATGTTGATGGAAGGATAATTCCATAAATTCCCCAAAGAAAATTCTTTATAAGCGTTGCCATTATTCTACATTTTGCAAAGAGTAAATATAGATCAAATAATATTGGAAGAAACAGAGGATAATGAAGCTTAGGTGCAGACTGATGATACATAATCGAATAGCAATTAATTAAGTACAACGTTACAAGGCAAAAGGGAGAGAGGTACTGACAAGAGCAATGCAGAGCCCATTATAGTTTTGAGATCGTATTATCCTCTGAGCAAGGAGATTCATCTAAAATTAGTTTTCATACAAGAGAGAAGGTAAGGCACAAGCAGAAATTTAGGAGTTCAAATTTTGAATTGATATCATAGACAGTACCTGACGCTAGGCTCCCAGCAGTTCTAATAGGGGTTTGGCCACTGGAGTAGGGGTAAAGTGTGGTCCAGTTGGGCCTGTGTTTTCTATGGCTGCTGATCTATCTGATTTAATAGGTATCACTACCTTTTCCAGATACCTAGTTTGTACTCCTTGACGACCTACACTCACCCTCTTCCTTTTGGACACCTATTACGAAAGAACAACATTTGACTGGAAAAACATAGTGTGATGACACATGGAATAGGTACAGAAAATGGATAGGTATGGCATATACTCATATATGATGCTTAAACTAAGCAGATGGTGTAACAAAGTATAAGTAATGCAAGAGGTCAGAAGCAAAATATGTGCGACCAATACAACTTTGCAAAGTTAGAGCAAGCACCTTGATGGGTGAATAAGATATATAGGCCATCCTCCACCATGCCAAGTTTGTTAGGCAGTGGATCATTCCGCAATATTCCTCTCGTGTGCCCATTCTCATATTCATTTTGATAATGTTCAATATCTGACATGCATGAAAACATAAAAACAAGTGAGATTTTCTTTCTAATGCAGAAGTGATTCTAATCCAATACTGCCTCCCTGTAAACCCCTTTGTGCTATCTCTGCAATTCTTTTAAAAGATGCCATGCATGCTGTAATTTGTTGTGTGCATTAATATAATGTGGCCTACTACTCAAAATATGAGAGCTCCAGAAGTGATGACACTTCGCAGATGATAGCTTCAACATATAGTAAAGAAGAACAAGTCGACCTGACCTGACAGATTCAAAATATACTAATGGAGAACAACTCGACCTGACCAGTCGACCACAAGAGAAGAGTATCATCTTAAAGAAGAGCAGAAGAGCAAGCAGATTGAAGATATTACAGGTCTTTTAATACAATGTCGGTTGGCCACCCATGATGAACCAGAGCGCACAGAGAAATACTATTCTTTCCGGTCTCTCCATATGTGGCTCACATGCATTTCAAAACTAAAGTAGGAACATTTAGCTAACTAATTAAACATCTCTCAGTTTTACTAATATCAGCAATAATATCATATATGAATTTGTACAACTAAGCTTGTTTAGCTCGATGGGTGGAGCAGTGCTATTACGACACGAACCACGTAGGCTGATTGTGGTCATCATAAAATGGGGAAAACATAAGCATGATGAGTACAGTGTTGACCGTGGCAGTGGGATGGCAGATCTGAAGCTGCAAACCGCGCAAAGGGTAGTTAGCAACCGATGTTTGCTTTGAAATAACAACTAAGATTTGTTATGGACAAGAAAGTACGGTCAACAAGTGACAAAGAAATGCAATTATGATGTTTCTCTATATGTCGCGACATGCATTTGGAAACTCAAGTGGGACCTTTAGCTAACCAATTAAATGTGTCGGTTAACTAATATCAGTATCATATCACAATCATATTTGAACAACTAAGCTTTCAAATTCTGCGTGTTGTGTTGTTTAGATTGAAGGGTGGAGTAATGCTAGTACGACAGAAAGCACCTACGCAGATCATAGTAGAGTAGATAAAAGGGGAAAACCCTAAGCATCAAGAGAAAAATCAGGAAAGTGGAACTAGCTGGACCAGTGGGTGGTGCACATGCTTTTCGAAACGAATATAGGAACATTAGGTGACCAATTAAACGTTCTCTGTTTTAGTGATATAAGCATCATATCAAATTCGTATTTCAACATGTAAGCTTTGGGTTGAGGTCTTGAGGAGCAGTGCTAGCATGACACGAAGCACCTACGATGATGGTAGTGAATATAAAGGGGGGGGAACCATAAGCTTTATGAGTATAGTGCCCGTGCCATGGCGGATCTGAAGGTGCAAACCGGACAAAGCTACTTCGCAACCAATGTTTGCTTTCAACTAGCCACTACGATTTGGTACGGACAAGAAAACTACAGTAAACAAATTACGATCTATTTTCCGGGTGAGATCAATAACTTAAGCACATATGGAAGAGTACCACCTCTCTTGCGACGCCGTGTAGGCCTATGCTGATACGCTGAGGGTGATGCAGGTGCGATGGCTGTCGGCGGCGGGGAAGAAGACTTTAGACGGCAGACGGCCGAGTCGGGGGATATATCCTGTTGCCGTGGACGAGGCGGTCGTAGGAGCGGCAACGACAATGTGGACGACGATGCCGATGAAGCGAGAGGAGGTGATGAAAGGATGCTGGTCCAGTGCTGTGGATGAGAGACGTCCATCTCTTGCAGTGGGCGATGGGGTAGGGGTAGCGGCTCCGGCAAGGTGGAGGATGGGGTGGCGGACGGAGGAGGCTGGCCGCAGTGCGGATGTTGTCGTGCCGCCGATGGTGTATGAATGCGGAAATGGAGGGGAGGGAGGATCTCAAACTTTGGGACGCGCTTCTCTGAAATGGGGGAAAGTTACAAACTTATCCCCTGTTTAAAATTTCGGACATCGCGTCGGTTGGGGATAGGACGGTAATCTCGCATCTCCCAAATATTTGCCGGTAACTATTTCGGGCGAGGAGAGGGTGTTTTTGCCGCCCACGGTTGGCGCCCACGGTGTATGAACAGGGCTGACAGGTAGGGCGGTTGTGTCACGTCTGATGGAAGTTGCACATCTGCCCCTATTTAAAATATAAGCCTACATCGATTTCGGACGAGGAGAGTTTGTTTTGCCGCCCACCGTGTATGAATGGGGAAATGGAGGAAGAGAAACATGTCTTTCGGATGAGCTTGAATCAAATGTGTTTTGCTGCCCACGTTTGGCGCCCACCGTGTCTGAATGGGCTCAGAGGCCGTCGTGTCACGTATGATTGAAGTTACTAGTCTACCCCTATCAACAGCAGTGTAAATCCTCTCGATAAGGATGTCAAGTGTTAGGGGTAGATAGTAATTTCCATCTCGCAAACACTTGCTTCGAGCAGCCCACAAATTATAGTGGGTGTTTAGCCGCTTCGTTCAAAACTTGGGAGAATTAGCATTCACGTTTGCCCTGGGTCCTGGCAAACTAAATTCAAATCCAATTTGTATTTGATTACGAATATCCACAGATAATTATACATTTTGTTTTTTATTTCTTCAAAACCACAACAAAGATTTATTCCACCTTTATATATGATTATGATTTAGAAATGCCGTGATCTTCGAATTCGGTAGGTTGGATACACTCTGAGTCAAACAGTTATTTCATCCAATACAATATGTTCACATGACAAACAGTTCACTTTATGTCAATCATAGAAGTTCTGAGGATTACCTCGCCTAAAAAATTCGGATCATTACAACACATGGACAACATAGGGGGTCTTGCAACATAATCCATTCAGAGACATGACACAACATGCAAGTACAATAATCTAATGAAAATTTGAACTGGTATCTAAAGAAGAACCGGGATTATCTTGGGCTTCAGATAGCAGAAACAGCAGGACCTCCTCCGTCTTCAAATGCAACATTCTTACTTCCTCCAATTCTTGGGTTGCTTGCATAATGCGTGCCGCTAATTCCGTAATTTCCAGCCTCAAGATAAATATTACCTCATTCATGGCAGCCACACCATCTCTTTTGCCTCTAGTAGAGCCTCAAGCACTATAATATATGTTCTCAGACTGCTCTCCGGCGGTGTTGCCTCAGAACTGCTACCATCTGGCAACATGGATGGCGCACTGCTTCCACAAATAGATTCTGGGGTTGTACATTGTGTCCTAGTGTGAACGGCATCTTGAAAGGTTTCCGCTGGACATCAGTAAGAGATAGTTATCGTATGATCCAGGCAGTAAGCTTGCATGGTAAACGACGGACGAATTATTGCCGAGCATGGCAAACTATATTTAAATGGTTCGAAGCAGCATCAGTCAAAAAGAAATTAAAATGGTAAGATGAAACTAGGGATGTAAGTGGCAAATAAAAGAAATCCGCCAGTCCCATCTAGTTAGTTTTTGCTACCTCCCTAGTTCATTGTCCTAAAAAAACAAAATCTCTTTTGAACTATCATACCACTAGTGGACTTTAATCGGGATTAAACCAGACCCAGTTGACATCCCTAGTTGAAAGGGAGTGTACAACCGCTATATTTAAGTTGCCAAGGCAGCTAAGCAGTTGAAATAATCTGAGAAAGCACTTAACAGTGTGGCCTCATATAAACTATGAAGACAGTCATGTGATGAAGTTGAGAGGAAAAGTTAACGACTCAAATGAAATAGGCATGCATTTCTTTACGATAGTACAGCAGGCACTGCTGACATATTGGCCAACTTAGGTATAGCGTAACAACAAATAAGCATTCGAATCAAGCAATACAGCAAAGCAAACAACTGAACTATTTGTAATTCGGTAGGATTACACGTTGAGGGCACAAGCCAAGAAAGCAGCCCACTCGCATTACATTTCACATGTACTAAAACACACTGGCTTACCATATGTTGCTATGAAGCCTAGCTGTTGTTGCAATGTTATTTGAAGATATCGTCAGCATCCTGTGGTTGCAAATCTAGTTGTTATAGTTTATTCTACACCATCTATTTAGGTAAAATTAATTTTAATCGCATGCACTGGTCCGAATTGATCATCAATGGTTCATCTAAACTAATGAAAGAAGGGTGTGTGCAGACACGACAATACTCCCTCCGATTCTTTTTACTTTGCGTATAACTTTTTCTCAGTTTTCTCGTATTAGTCTGCGCGTTGCCGATTCCTAGTGCTGGTTTCCTTTTGTGCCCCGCCCCATCCGTCTCTGCCCTAATTAATTGGCAAATTAGTCCAGAAAAATTAAACCAGTGCCCTCCTTGGTATGCGGGTCAAGAATTATGGGCAGAGTAAATAGAATCGGAGGGAGTATATCTGCTTCCCTCTATTTTTATGCTTGTTCGAGGTGCCAGCCCCAAAAGAACAAATATTTTGCTTGATGGGGTTGGCAGCTCCATAATTAATAGAAGCATCAAATTAGTCATGCAACTTGGGAAGATCATGAACACACAAACAAGTAATGAACAGAGGCTCGGAGCAGTGATGTAATAGCTAGCATCAGAAAATGTAGGGTAAAACGAACAAAAAGCAGTGGAACCACATGCTAGTTTGCTGATGTGTAATTAAGCATAGAGAACATTAAGTGGTCTGATGGAACCAATAGGTGGCATCAGAACAAAACTAAAGCATATTAACTATATGTGCACTGGTATGTAATTTAGCACATGTAACATGTTCACTGCCAGAAGTATGGCCCTACAGGTGCAAGCAGAATAACGCGTCTCATGAAAAACTGAATGATGCCCTAAAGAAATTCAAAGGTGCGGTGCTTATGCTAGGAAAGTGAACGTAGGCGCCGGCCGTTGGATAATAGTACCTGATTCTCGACGGCGTATGGGTATCGTTGTCATACTTGATAGCTAAGGATCTTCGATGGTACTCGTGTTGCGGTTGAGTTTGGGCCGGCTGTCGTCATCGCTGAAATGGCTCCGGTGCTACGGTTGCGGCGCCTGTCGACATACAAGAAAGCTCATCAGTGGTAAGTGAACAGTTGCACAATAAAGAGAAAAACCGAAGGAGTACAAATCGAAATAACCTGATGAGGCTGCGGCGTCGGTAAAGTAGGGCCGGTGGAGTTGAATATGGCGTCCGTGGAGCGGGTCCGGTGCAGTGGACGAAGGCTTCGGCGGGCGCGTTGTACAGTGCTTTCGGTGAGGCGGATCTGTTGCGGCGGATGGGGGCTTGTATGAAGGGCCAGCGAAGGGGCGGACGAGGGAGTCAGTGAAGGGCCTAAGTTGTGGTGGACGAGGGCGCCGATTAAGCAGATCCGGTGTGGTGGACCATGATGGCGGTCAAGGAGATCTGGAGCGGTGGACAAGCCAGTCGCTGAAGCGGCTCCGGTGAAGTGGTGAGTTGGCAGTTGGGGGTTCCAAGGTGCGGAAGGTAGATCCGATGGGGTGTGAGGTCCACCACTGCGGCGGAGGACTAGATTCGGCGGCTTGCCGTGGTTGGGGGTCGGGGAGGGGCTCTGGGGAAGAATGTTGGGGGCAAAGAGGGGAAAACAATGGAGTTACCAAAGCAGCCCTTTTCCGTTCATGTGGCAGGGGTAAAACAGGAATATCGCAGCGCTAGACTTTCGGGCGCGTGATATTTCGCTGTGAGCGGGAAGTTTGAAAGCTTTTGGCACCTAAAATTATAAGTATTCTGCTCTCGTACGGCTAACTATGATATCATGGCCGACAATTTGTTTGTTTTGCACGCAAAAAAAGTGCAAGTTCTGAAAATCAATGTCTCCAACTCGAAACTTAGATTGTCCATTCAATTCAAATATGGATCATTGAGCTACTACAAGCAAATACCATCATACGGTCCAATTCAAATGAAATTCCAAATGTGTTTATCCTAAATATGATGACAAAAGCAAAAATGTGTATGTGTATGAATAAAGTGGATGATTGTAAAGTTTGAACATGCCCGTATGTGTATATCTCTAGGTTTGATACATGAATTTGAAATCACGAAATCCCGGCTTAAAAATGTACCTCTGTTTAAATGAATTACAAAAGCTAATGATGGAGTCAAATTCCAAAATTCCAATCTTAGGTTTATAATTCTGGTACATCAAGGTATATCATGCATGTTCAAAAGTATTGTTATCTCATAGTACAAACTGTGAAACAAATTTATCAACCATGAGTGCACAATATCTCAATTACGCTAAAGTCCCTCAAATATAGACACCTCACTCTTTATCTGAAGTCAACCCCCCCCCCCACCACACACACACACACACACACACACACAGAGAAGTCGTTCTTTCCCCCAAACACCAACACACGAGCACATTAACACCCCTCTCTCTTGTAAAGTCCGGACCCCAACATAGGTCTCTATCACTTTGTCTCTCGGGCATGCACACATCTCTTCCCTCACTCTCTAGGTCTCCCGCTATCTCTCTTACCCAAGCACACGCACTATGTAGAGTGTATATTTCCCATACACACAAAACGTCGCCCCCAAACGTCTATCTCCCTAGTTATGTGGTTCTCGCGCACTCACCTCACACACCACCCCCACTACAAGCAAGCACACTTTGTCTCCTTATGCACCACTCTCCTCTTTCTATCTCTCCCACATGCGGACCCGCCCCAGCTCCTTCCCTGTATACATATATGTCGTGACTCTTTGCATAGCTCCCTAATGTATAATCGTTCTCGATTTCGCACATTGTTCTCTACACCATCTATTCTAGCTCTCTCATGAAGTCCCTATCACACACACGATGACTCGCTTCCCTTGTGTCTCTGTTCATAGGCCAATTTTGGACAACATCAACATTGTCTCCCTATCTATACGCCATTTATGGACACAAATGACCCCTCTCGCCCCCTCTCTTCCTCTCTCTCTTTCTCTCTCTCTCTCTCCGGCGCCATCTCTCTCTTTCTCTCGCTCTCACACCCCTCTCCCACACACACACACACTTGATGTCTCTTCCAAATAGTCTGCTCCCCCTGCCCGCACCCGTGCTATATCGCTACTACATATGTCACACCATTCCCCCTTCCCTTATACTAGGTTTACATCATCAGTGGTCTCTCTACTCCACATACACTCGCTCACTCTCACACACAAACGCATGCACAAACACACAGACACGCACAAACACCCATTTACCTGGATCCTCATCTCTCCTCATGTCTGCATGTGTATCTCACACACTCACTCTCTAATTATGTATATGTGTCTCCACGTTACACAACACAAAGCCCCATGTACATGTCTCTCTCTATCCTCCACACACATAGACACAAAGAATATGTTATCATTGCCTCAGTCTCTAACATATCACACACGCACACACACACACTCTCTCTCTCTTGCAAACACGCTCAACAAGGGTTTCCCCGTGAATAATTTACCGTCTATTCATGAACAGTCGTGGCAGTACGGCGAACACGAGACATGAAAAAGAATAAATCTACACGTGCTTAGACCACCTAGTGTGACTACTAGGACTAGAGCAAGCCAAAAAGCACGCCGCTGTCACCCCCTCCTTGTCGGCAAGGGAAAATCTCGGGTTTACACAGTCGAGAAGTCATTGTGCTAAGGGCCCACATGCCGAGGCGTTGAATAGAATGTAGATGCTAGTTTACGGAAGCAAGTATTGATAATACGTTTGTATCTCCATACTTATATTTCTTCTCTTATAAAAAACCGAGTTGGTGATGATGGTACGTGTGCCATCTTGCAATATAGACCGTCCGATCTATATCCGACGGATGGAAATTAAACTAAAAGATACCCGCACCCCTCTCCACATTTGCAGACAAGGCCTTCCCTCGTTCATCCTTATCTCCAACAAACCTCATTGTTGAGCAATTAAGAAAGGAAGCCTCTCGAACAAACTGGCCCGGTGGCCGCTGCCGGCGTCGTCAATCCCCATGCCTCCGCTCAGTTCGACCACCAACCACCACCACACCCCACTCCTCTTCACCTTATCTCATATTTCTCGAGATATCATTAGTTTTTACACATGGTATTACTCCCGCAATGTTGATGTTTCGTGCAATGCACAGATCTTGCTAGTACTCCTAGACAAGACTAAGTTGGTGATGCTGGTGTGTCTGCCATCCGTCGTTTCTGACCATTATATCTACATCTAACGATTGTGAGGTAAGTTGTTTCCTTTTCTCACAAACATCCCACTTGTCTACCAATTTGCAGAAAAACTCATAATTAGTATCTTAAAACCAACCACATCCCTCCTTGACCTCACCAAAACAGTCGAAGGAATATATTCTAATTGAAACATAATATATCTCTAGTGACATATGTATATCAAAATTAGAGTGTTCTGTACCAAGTTTGTGAATAAGTATTATTCTAATTATGATTCATTGCAACGGACATGAACATTGCTAGTATTTCCAACCATGCATTTCTTTTCCTAGTATTCCATAGTTTCGAGTTTTCCATCAAGATATTAGTCACTCATGGTTGATATTTACTTTCAATCATGTACACATATGCACTATGTAACTAGCCTTGATTATTGGCTTCCAAAGCTTAAATTTCACTCCTACTTACAATATGTAGAGTATTTAACAAAAAAACTACCACTTTCAACCAGCCCTAGGAGGAATCTATTGTACAAAAAATAGCAAAAACATACCCAAAATTTCTTAATCCACGCCAAAAACTACCTAGTACTCCTACCGATTAGGTTCGTTTAAACCCATTTATGACAGGGTTGGCCCACATGTCTGTGCTGACGAGGCAGCTTAAACCAACACATTTTGTTTGACCGTTGACACGAGGGACCCACATCTGACCTTCTATCCTGTTATTCCCCCTCAAATCATTATTTTTCCTGAACATTACTTCAAACAGTACTGATGCGTGTTTGTCGGTGGCGCCGGTGATGAGCGAGTTGGTCACCGCTCCGCCGGACGGGCCAGACGCCGCGCTGGCCTCCGCACGGGTTGGCAGGCTGGCCCGAGCGTGACTCATGAGCGAGCAAGCCGCCGTGCTGGCCTTTGCTCGAGCTAGATGGCTGGCCTTAGCACGGCGCGCGCGAGCAAGCCGCCACGCTGCCTTGCCAATCTAGCTAGCAAACCTTGCAGACAAGCAGCTGGACGGAGCTATCTTGGCTAGCTGGCATCCGGGCTGCCGCAACATGGGCTCCGCACCACCGGCGGTTTTGACCTCGCCTTCTGCCGGCGGCGGTAGCTGCGTCCCGTGACCGAGGATGACTAGGTGGACGGGCCGGAGGTAGGAGGTCACTCGAGGATTTTTGTTGGTAAGAGTATGTGCAATGGTTGATAAGGTAGTCTTATCTTAAGTCTGCCACGTATGCAAGTGGTACTAGTTTCTTGGCATTTTAGTGGTTTCTTATTAGAGCAAGTACAATAGAGCTGAGTCAGCGGGCTATAAGAAATAAACTTCTACTACATGTTGGCTATAAGATGGGCTGTAGATGACATGGCACTGGCTTATAGCCAGCAGCTGGCTATACTATTAACCATGCTCTTAGGGTTTTCTTGTAAGGAACAATGTATGTACTACTAGCGACAAAAGGCGATTCTAGGTTGCGTTGTACTCCAACGAGTACTACTAGTGGTCGCGGGAGTGTATACCTCGTTTTGTTGGTTCGATCCCTGCCGAACGCACGGCGGCCTTTTTAAAAAATAGTACTACTACACTTCGCTGCGAGCCAATATTTTACACGGGTAGTTTGAGTTTTGAAGTCAAACGGACATGCGGCCCCACAATCTGGGTGCACTAGACAGCCTAGCCACATGAAGGGGTTTTCCGTCCCAGCATCCCGTGGCTCGCGTGCTCGCCCTAGCCGCACCTCGCTTGCAGCTTCCAGCTAGTAGCATATTTAAACTAGTGCCTCCCAATTAAGCTCGAGTAGCCGAAAAAGCCTGGCGGGCATTGGGAACTGTGCAATATGGCTCTATACGTAAAGTGCTCTACTACTACTCTGTAGCTTGTGGCGTTGCATGCATGGACTTCACTCCATTATCGGCTCTACTATAAAAGAAATTCCTCTTGTCGTGTTTTTTTAAACGGAGGCAAAAGCTTTGCTTCATCTCATTCATAAAGAAGGAACTACTAACAAAGTTCGACGAGATCCATTACACCTCCACAAATGGAAGCGAAAAGCCTAGTCTCGCTGTATCAAATAACTCAAATGTTCTGCCCCCGCAGTAACCGTCGCTGATAAACAGGCTGCTAGTGTGTGCGTGAGAGGAGCGGCTGAGTAGGCCAGCTACGTGAGAGGAGCGGCTGAATAGAGCACCAAGAGTACCTACTAGGCCACTACGCAGGTGTACTTCCCCTGCATTGATAGTACAGCGATGGTTCTAGAGAACAGTAGTACCCTCCACTTCCAACTGTAGCTCCTTGGCCCTGAGATTCAAGAGTTCAAAACTGGTGCACTATACTAGACTAGACTAGAAGTACAGTACATCGCACTACTAGTTGAGAAAAGTAGTACTAGTACTGCTACAATACAGGTACGTACTCCTCTGTCACATAATGTAAGACGTTTTTTGACACTAGTTGGCATGTACAAAAAATGGCAAAAACATACCCAAAATTTCTTAATCCACGCCAAAAACTACTACCCAGTGCCAAAAAAATTTACTAGTGCTATTATTTACAGTATAATGCAATCCCATAACGTCCCATAATCCCTTTCTTTCAAAAAAATCACTTCTGGTAGAGAGCTTCTCATAGGCCAGCGCCACCGCATGCAGTCATGTGAGAGAGAGGGAGACATCCATGCACCATGCAGAGAGAGGAGAACGCGGGCGGAGAGCCAATGGGCTGCATGGGGCATTTATAGCTGCTAACTCCTCCCATCCATGCGCCAGGGGTATTTCCGTCCAGAAAGCATGCAGCGAGCCCTTGCCTTGGTATCCGGGTCTGCTCTTATGCACAGAGTAAAAAGAATCGGAGGGAGTACTGGTAGTAAATAATAGCCTCACCCCTTCGCTGAGGAACGATCTACAGTTGGAAGGGACGAGGCCATGTGGTTACTACGCTCTTATCTCCTCCTCGCCAGTTCCCCTCCCCCCGAAGAGAAGTTAGTTCGTTGCTGCTCCCATGGATTCGCCAGGCGGTTCTCCTCCTCGTCGGGGCTGGGAGACCTTGGACGACGATCCTGTGGGAGAAATCACACGCCGCTCTGACGTCCTCACCGTCGCAAGACTCGGTGCTTCCTGCACCAACTTTTTCAAGACGCTGCTTAAATAGGCCATGCTTGTTGGTCTTCCATGCATCCTCGAGGAGAAGGTTCTTCTATGGGACAATCCTTCGAAGAGTCCACCGCTCCCTGGCCATGGTTGCACGTTGACTCAACTAGAGTTGCCGACGTTGAGAGGTAGTCGGATTTTGTCCGGTGAGCAGGTCAGTAATGGAGTTTAATCATGTAGTACATAGTTATTCCATTTCCATCCCGTAATTTCTCCGCTGCCCACCTTCTTATATATAGGTCTGGGTCGGTGCCAATGAAGACTGGCTTGCATACCTCCGGCCGGATACCACCATCATTTTGCACAACATCCAGAGCAGTGCGATCGTTCCGGTAGACCCCTTCTCCAACATTGGGATCGGCCTTCCGGACTGGCTGGGCAAGAATACGTATGATGATGCCTACATGAGATTGAAGAAGATAGCAATTGCGGACCCGCCAACAAAGCAACGCGGCTAGGACGATTACTATCTCATCGCGGTGTTCGACATAAGGATTGCCATGAATGCATGAGGCAGTAACAGCAGATGCTGGCGCATGTTGGCGGCGGCAGATTTGTACCCCTACACGTTCAAAGACGCCGTGCGCCATCTAGGCCGCATCTTCGCGGTGACAAGCCAGGGGACTTGTTTCATCTGGTTGACATCCTACGGTACGGGAAATTACAAACGGAATGCACAAACCATCATTTGCATCCCTAACGGTACTCCATTATTTTGCAGGGACCAGTCATCCCTCGATCAAAATAAGATCGCCGATCCTGGATGTGCATTTGCATCCATGATTCGGTCTAACCTGGAACCTTGTAGCTGACTTTGGCATATTGGGATCAACTATCTTAGCAGTCGTTACCCATGGTACCACTGATGTGCAACATGGTCACATAATCTACCATGATTGGACCGTCACCATCTACCCAGGCATTCCATTTTTAACCCTCTCGCCTTCTCTTTCATTGTTGTACTAGTAGTATACTTTGTAGTACTAGTAGGAGTACTTTTTACCTTGGATGACGCGTATAGCTAGCTAGGCCCGTGAAGACTTGAACCCACTAGCTGCCACCATTTTTGTTTTTCCATGTCTTACTATCTCATCCATGTAGCCAAGAGTGGCTATATATATTAAGCCGGTTATTTTACTTCCTCTATACCGGAGTAGTACTATTTGTTGCACAGTATTACTGACCGCCACATTTCAGCACAACATTATTATGCATGGACCTTGACTATGTACGTCACCATGTGTCCAGATCTGGGATGCCGCGTGTACCAGATGAACGGTGCCGAGTTCGACCCCCGTGATGCTATGTGGGTGCCGAGGAACACTCTTGGAGAGTACTTGCTTTTCATCGGGGACAGCTACCCCATTGTGAAGCGGATGCCACCTTCCGTGCACGACACGGAAGGCCTACCGTTCATGAAGCATGGTTGTGTCTTTAGTGTGCACCGCCGGATGAACGACATGCTGGGACACGCTATCCCTGATTTATGATGCTTCAGCTTGGATGAGTCTCCATCATGTGGAACCGGACTAGAAAGCTGCGACAATGATTCCCGTTGCCCACCGCTATGGATCATGCCATCCATGAAGAACACCTGGGACTGGAACCTGGAGGAGGACATGTAGCCCATCTGTAACGTGTATGTGGAGTACGGTAATTGTGGACGGTAGCGCTGTGAATATATGTAGACTAGTCATGCACAAATTTATCACATGAGTTGGAGATGAACTTGTGTGGCATACTAGCATTTGTCCTTCAGAATTTATTACTAGTAAATGTGTTATGTGTATGTGCAACTTGTGTGGTTGTTGCACGGGCTCCAACACGCTCTTTGAGAAAAAAATGTGGCACAGCTTTGGATATACATGACGTGGCGGCATCATACAGTAGCATCGTTCGCTATAGTTGTACTAGTACACTCCTACTAGGACGACAACTCCTATAAAACCTTGCGCTTGGCTCTTTGCCTCTTCGGGAGGTTCAATAGTCCGTAGTCGTGTGAACCTTGCACTTGGCTCTTCACCTCTTCGGAAGGTCCAACAATGATGATACTACAGTACAATATGCTTCTGGCAATCTGACACCGATTGAACTGCTACACATCCACCGCGAGGGCGAGGGCGAGGGAGAGGGAGAGGGAGAGGGAGAGGGTGCTGTAGTCAAAACCCTCTCCTCGTCCTGCGAACCACCGCGCGCCTGGGCGAGGGAGAGGCGTAGTAAGCAAGCTTCTCCTCGTTCGGCGAGTTGACGGGACACATCAAAGCAGTACTAGTACTACTACTAGTAGTAGTATTCCATACTGCGTCCTTTCCGATTAATATGGCTTAATTTGAAATGAGAAAAATACACTGGCGGTCAACGTATGTAACAATACGCTCTTTACGGTCACTATATATAGTTATGCGGCGATTATGCGATCACTAGCTCATCGTAGAGCACCGTATTGCACCCTACTGACCAGCCACATAGTCGACGTGGCATTTTGTTGACTGGTTAAATTGTCACCTGGTTTCTGGGTCCCACCTGTCAGTTGGCAGAGCAATGAAATCAGTTAAACAAAACTTTACGCAGGTGCTCCACGAGTCCAACCCTTGCGCGCGAACCGCCCTGGCTGTGTATGTGAGTGCATGCACGTGTCCTCCCTCGGTCTTCCAACAAAGAGTGTACTACATGATGTACATCTACACTTCCAATGTGTTTAGCCTTTAATCTAAATCGATATTGATTGACTAATGCACCAACTTGTGTTGTAGGTATAGGCTACATGTCTATCATTAATTACAGCATGCAACGGCCTTCATTTAATCTTCTTATCTCAATGGTCGCATGCACACATAAGTCTGGTACTTTTGGGCGTTAATTATGTTGGGGAACGTAGCAGAAATTCCAAATTTTCCTACATGTCACCAAGATCTATCTATGGAGAGACTAGCAACGAGGGGAAGGAGAGTGCATCTACATACCCTTGTAGATCACTAAGCGGAAGCGTTCAAGTGAACGGGGTTGATGGAGTCGTACTCGTCGTGATTCAAATCACCGATGACCAAGTGCCGAACGCACGGCACCTCCGCGTTCAACACACGTACAGCCCGGTGACGTCTCCCACGCCTTGATCCAGCAAGGAGAGAGGGAGAGGTTGAGGAAGACTCCATCCAGCAGCAGCACAACGGCGTGGTGGTGTTGGAGGAGCGTGGCAATCCTGCAGGGCTTCGCCAAGCACCACAGAAGAGGAGGAAGAAGATACGCAGGGCTGCACCAAGAGAGATTGAATCGCGTGTGTTATGGGCAGCCCTAGGCCTCATATATATAGGGGAGGGGAGGGGCTGCGCCCCCCTCTAGGGTTCCCACCCCTAGGGGGGCGGCAGCCCTAGATGGGGATCAAAGGTGGCGGCCAAGAGGGGGAGAGGAGAGGGAGGCGCACCAATATGGGCCCTAAGGCCCATATCCCCTAGGGTTTGCCCCCTTTCCACCTCTTAGGCGCCATGGGCCCTTATGGGAGGCGCACCAGCCTACTAAGGGGCTGGTCCCTCACCACTCTTGGCCCATGCAAGCCTCCGGGGTTGGTGGCCCCACTTGTTGGACCCCCGGGACCCTCCCGGTGGTCCCGGTACATTACCGATAAACCCCAAAACTTTTCCGGTGTCCAAAACATGACTTCCCATATATAAATCTTTACCTCCGGACCATTCCGGAACTCCTCGTGACGTCCGGGATCTCATTCGGGACTCCGAACAACATTCGATAACCACATACTAACTTCCTTTATAACCCTAGCGTCATCGAACCTTAAGTGTGTAGACCCTACGGGTTCGGGAGACATGCAGACATGACCGAGACGTTCTCCGGTCAATAACCAACAGCGGGATCTGGATACCCATGTTGGCTCCCACATGTTCCACGATGATCTCATCGGATGAACCACGATGTCAAGGACTTAATCAATCCCGTATACAATTCCCTTTGTCTATCGGTATGATACTTGCCCGAGATTCGATCGTCGGTATCCCGATACCTTGTTCAATCTCATTACCGGCAAGTCTCTTTACTCGTTCCGTAACACATCATCCCGTGATCAACTCCTTGGTCACATTGTGCACATTATGATGATGTCCTACCGAGTGGGCCCAGAGATACCTCTTCGTCACACGGAGTGACAAATCCCAGTCTCGATTCGTGCCAAACCAACAGACACTTTCAGAGATACCCGTAGTGTACCTTTATAGCCACCCAGTTATGTTGTGACGTTTGGCACACCCAAAGTATTCCTACGGTATCCGGGAGTTGCACAATCTCATGGTCTAAGGAAATGATACTTGACATAAGAAAAGCTTTAGCATACGAACTACACGATCTAGTGCTATGCTTAGGATTGGGTCTTGTCCATCACATCATTCTCCTAATGATGTGATCCCGTTATCAACGACATCCAATGTCCATGGTCAGGAAACCGTAACCATCTATTGATCAACGAGCTAGTCAACTAGAGGCTTACTAGGGACATGGTGTTGTCTATGTATCCACACATGTATCTGAGTTTCCTATCAATACAATTCTAGCATGGATAATAAACGATTATCATGAACAAGGAAATATAATAATAATCAATTTATTATTGCCTCTAGGGCATATTTCCAACAGTCTCCCACTTGCACTAGAGTCAATAATCTAGTTCACATCGCCATGTGATTAACACTCACAGGTCACATCGCCATGTGACTAACACCCAAGAGTTTACTAGAGTCAGTAGTCTAGTCCACATCACTATGTGATTAACACTCAATGAGTTCTAGGTTTGATCATGTTGCTTGTGAGAGAGGTTTTAGTCAATGGGTCTGAACCTTTCAGATCCGTGTGTGCTTTAAAATTCTCTATGTCATCTCCTGGATGTAGCTACCACGTTCTATTTGGAGCTATTCCAAATAACTGTTCTACTTGGAGCTATTCTAAATTGTTGCTCCATTATACGTATCCGGTATCTCTACTCAGAGCTATCCGGATAGGTGTTAAGCTTGCATCGACGTAACCCTTTACGACGAACTCTTTTACCACCTCCATAATCGAGAAAAATTCCTTAGTCCACTAGTTACTAAGGATAACTTTGACCGCTGTCCTTGGATCACTCTTGTAGTTCGACAAGACCCAATCCTAAGCATAGCACTAGATCGTGTAGTTCGTACGCTAAAGCTTTTCTTATGTCAAGTATCATTTCCTTAGACCATGAGATTGTGCAACTCCCGGATACCGTAGGAATACTTTGGGTGTGCCAAACGTCACAACGTAACTGGGTGGCTATAAAGGTACACTACGGGTATCTCTGAAAGTGTCTGTTGGGTTGGCACGAATCGAGGCTGGGATTTGTCACTCCGTGTGACGGAGAGGTATCTCTGGGCCCACTCGGTAGGACATCATCATAATGTGCACAATGTGACCAAAGAGTTGATCACAGGATGATGTGTTACGGAACGAGTAAAGAGACTTGCCGGTAACGAGATTGAACAAGGTATCGGGATACCGACGATCGAATCTCGGTCAAGTATCATACCGATAGACAAAGGGAATTGTATACAGGATTGATTAAGTCCTTGACATCGTGGTTCATCCAATGAGATCATCATGGAACATGTGGGAGCCAACATGGGTATCCAGATCCCGATGTTGGTTATTGACCGGAGAACGTCTTGGTCATGTCTGCATGTCTCCCGAACCCGTAGGGTCTACACACTTAAGGTTCGATGACGCTAGGGTTATAAAGGAAGTTAGTATGTGGTTACCGAATGTTGTTCAGAGTCCCAGATGAGATCCCGGACGTCACGAGGAGTTCCGGAATGGTCCGGAGGTAAATATTTATATATGGGAAGTCATGTTTTGGACACCGGAAAAGTTTCGGGGTTTATCGGTAATGTACCGGGACCACCGGGAGGGTCCCGGGGGTCCACCAAGTGGGGCCACCAACCCCGGAGGCTTGCATGGGCCAAGAGTGGTGAGGGACCAGCCCCTTAGTAGGCTGGTGCGCCTCCCATAAGGGCCCATGGCGCCTAAGAGGTGGAAAGGGGGCAAACCCTAGGGGATATGGGCCTTAGGGCCCATATTGGTGCGCCTCCCTCTCCTCTCCCCCTCTTGGCCGCCACCTTTGATCCCCATCTAGGGCTGCCGCCCCCCCTAGGGGCGGGAACCCTAGAGGGGGCGCAGCCCCTCCCCTTCCCTATATATATGAGGCCTAGGGCTGCCCATAACACACGCGATTCAATCTCTCTTGGTGCAGCCCTGCGTCTCTTCTTCCTCCTCTTCTGTGGTGCTTGGCGAAGCCCTGCAGGATTGCCACGCTCCTCCAACACCACCACGCCGTTGTGCTGCTGCTGGATGGAGTCTTCCTCAACCTCTCCCTCTCTCCTTGCTGGATCAAGGCGTGGGAGACGTCACCGGGCTGTACGTGTGTTGAACGCGGAGGTGTCGTGCGTTCGGCACTTGGTCATCGGTGATTTGAATCACGACGAGTACGACTCCAACAACCCCGTTCACTTGAACGCTTCCGCTTAGCAATCTACAAGGGTATGTAGATGCACTCTCCTTCCCCTCATTGCTAGTCTCTCCATAGATAGATCTTGGTGACACGTAGGAAAATTTTGAATTTCTGCTACGTTCCCCAACAGTGGCATCATGAGCTAGGTCTATTGCGTAGATTCTATGCACGAGTGGAACACAAAGTAGTTGTGGGCGTTGATTTTGTTCAATATGCTTGCCGTTACTAGTCTTATCTTGATTCGGCGGCATCGTGGGATGAAGCGGCCCGGACCAACCTTACACGTACTCTTACGTGAGACCGGTTCCACCGACAAACATGTACTAGTTGCATAAGGTGGCTGGCGGGTGTCTGTCTCTCCCACTTTAGTCGGATCGGATTCGATGAAAAGGGTCCTTATGAAGGGTAAATAGCAATTGGCATATCACGTTGTGGTCTTTGCGTAGGTAAGAAACGTTCTTGCTAGAAACCCATAGCAGCCACGTAAAACATGCAAACAACAATTAGAGGACGTCTAACTTGTTTTTGCAGGGTATGCTATGTGATGTGATATGGCCAAAAGGATGTGATGAATGATATATGTGATGTATGAGATTGATCATGTTCTTGTAATAGGAATCACGACTTGCATGTCGATGAGTATGACAACCGGCAGGAGCCATAGGAGTTGTCTTTATTTATTTATGACCTGCGTGTCAACTTAAACGTCATGTAATTACTTTAGTTTATTGCTAACCGTTAGCCATAGTAGTAGAAGTAATAGTTGGCGAGGCAACTTCATGAAGACACGATGATGGAGATCATGGTGTCATGCCGGTGACGATGATGATCATGGAGCCCCGAAGATGGAGATCAAAAGGAGCAAAGTGATGATGGCCATATCATGTCACTATTTGATTGCATGTGATGTTTATCATGTTTATACATCTTATTTTCTTAGAACGGCGGTAGTAAATAATATGATCCCTTACAACAATTTCAAGAAGTGTTCTCCCCTAACTGTGCACCGTTGCGACAATTCGTGTTTCGAAGCACCACGTGATGATCGGGTGTTAGATTCTAACGTTCACATACAACGGGTGTAAGACAGATTTACACACGCGAAACACTTAGGGTTAACTTGACGAGCCTAGCATGTACAGACATGGCCTCAGAACACAGAAGACCGAAAGGTCGAGCATGAGTCGTATAGAAGATACGATCAACATGAAGATGTTCACCGATGATGACTAGTCCGTCTCACGTGATGATCGGACACGGCCTAGTTGACTCGGATCATGTAATCACTTAGATGACTAGAGGGATGTCTATCTGAGTGGGAGTTCATAAGATGAACTTAATTATCCTGAACATAGTCAAAAGGATTTTGCAAATTATGTCGTAGCTCGCGCTTTAGTTCTACTGTTTAGATATGTTCCTAGAGAAAAATTAGTTGAAAGTTGATAGTAGCAATTATGCAGACAGCAGAAGGCTTATGTCCTTAATGCACCGCTCAGTGTGTTGAACCTCGAACGTCGTCTGTGGATGTTGCGAACATCTGACATACACATTTTGATAACTACGTGATAGTTCAGTTAAACGGTTTAGAGTTGAGGCACCGAAGACGTTTTGAAACGTCGCGAAACATATGAGATGTTTCGAGGGCTGAAATTGGGATTTCAGGCTCGTGCCCATGTCAAGAGGTATAAGACCTCCGACGATTTTCTTAACCTGCAAACTAAGGGAGAAAAGCTCAATTGTTGAGCTTGTGCTCAGATTGTCTGAGTACAACAATCACTTGAATCGAGTGGGAGTTGATCTTCCAGATGAGATAGTGATGTTTCTCCGAAGTCATTACCACCAAGCTGCTAGAGCTTCGTGATGAACTATGATATATCAGGGACATATATGATGATCCTTGAGATATTCACGATGTTTGACACCGCAAAAGTAGAGATCAAGAAGGAGCATCAATTGTTGATGGTTAGTGAAACCACTAGTTTCAAGAAGGGCAAGGGCAAGAAGGGATACTTCATGAAACGGCAATTCAGCTGCTGCTCTGGTGAAGAAACCCAAGGTTGAACCCAAACCCGAGACTAAGTGCTTCTGTAATAAGGGGAACAGCCACTGGAGCAGAATTACCCTTGATACTTGGTAGATGAGAAGGCTGGCAAGGTCGATAGAAGTATATTGGATGTACATTGTGTTAATGTGTACTTTACTAGTACTCCTAGTAGCACCAGGGTATTAGATACCGGTTCGGTTGCTAAGTGTTAGTAACTCGAAATAAAAGCCGCGGGATAAACGGAGACTAGCTAAAGGTGAGATAACGATATGTGTTGGAAGTATTTTCAAGGTTGATCAAATATCTACGCTCCCTCTACCATCGAGATTGGTGTTTGCGTTGAGCATAGACATGATTGGATTATGTCTATCGCAATACGGTTATTCATTTAAGGAGAATAATGGTTACTCTGTTTATTTGAATAATACCTTCAATGGTCTTACACCTAAAATGAATGGTTTATTGAATCTCGATCGTAGTGATACACATGTTCATGCCAAAAGATAATAATGATAGTACCACCTACTTGTGGCGCTGCCACATAAGTCATATCGGTATAAAACGCATGAAGAAGCTCCATGTTGATGGATCTTTGGACTCACTCATTTTTTTAAAGTTTGAGACATGCAAACCGTGTCTATTGGTGTATATGCATGAAGAAACTCCATGCAGATGGATCATTTGGACTCACTTGATTTTGAATCACTTGAGACATGCAAATCATACCACATGGGCAAGATGACTGAAAGCCTCGGTTTCAGTAAAATGGAACCAGAAAGCAACTTGCTGGAAGTAATACATTTTGATCTGTGCAGTCCAATAAGTGCTGAAGCGTGTTGTGGATATCGTTATGTTCTTACTTCACAGATGATTTGAGTAGATGTTGAGTATATTTACTTGATGAATCACGAGTCTGAATTATTGAAAGGTTCAAGTAATTTCAGGGTGAAGTTGAAAGATCATCGTGACAAGAGGATAAAAGATCTATGATATGATCATAGAGATGAATATCTGAATTACGAGTTTGGCACAGAATTAAGACATTGTGGAAATTGTTTCACAACTGATACAGCCTGGAACACCATAGTGTGATGGTGTGTCCGAACATCATAAATTCACCCTATTGGATATGATGCATACCATGATGTCTCTTATCGAATTACCACAATAATTTATGGGTTAGGCATTAGAGACAACCACATTCACTTTAAAAGGGGCACCACGTAATTCCGATGAGATGACACCGTATGAACTATGGTTTAGAGAAACCTAAGCTGTCATTTCTTAAAAGTTTGGGGCTGCGACGCTTATGTGAAAAAGTTTCAGTCTGATAAGCTCGAACCCAAAGCGGATAAATGCATCTTCATAGGACACCCAAAGCAGTTGGGTATACCTCATGTCTCAGATCTGAAAGCAATAAGGGATTGTTTCTAGAATCGGGTCCTTTCTCGAGAAAAAGTTTCTCTCGAAAGAATTGAGTGGGAGGATGGGGGAGACTTGATGAGGTTATTGAACCGTCACTTCAACTAGTGTATAGCAGGGCACAAAGAGTTGTTCCCGTGGCACCTACACCAATTGAAGTGGAAGCTTATGATAGTGATCATGAAACTTCAGATCAAGTCACTACCAAACCTCGTGGGATGACAAGGATGCGTACTACTTCAGAGTGGTACGTAATCTTGTCTTGGAAGTCATGTTGCTAGACAACAATGAACCTACGAGCTATGGAGAAGCGGTGGTGGGCCTGGATTCTGATAAATGGCTCGAGGCCAAAAAAAATCCGAGAGAGGATCCATGTATGGAAACAAAGTGTAGACTTTGACAGAACAGCTCGATGGTCGTGAGGCTGTTGAGTACAGATGGATTTTAAAAGGAAGACGGACAATGATGGTAAGTATCACCATTAAGAAAGCTCGACTTGTCGTTAAGAAGTTTACCGACAAGTTCAAGGAGTTGACTACGGTGAGACTTTCTCACTCGTAGCGATGCTAAGAGTCTGTTGGAATTATATTAGCGATTACTGCATTATTTATGAAATCTTGCAGATAGGATGTCAAAACATTGTTTCCTCGTCGATTTTCTAGAGGAAAGGTTGTATGTGATACAACCGGAAGGTTTTGTCAATCCTGAAAGATGCTAATAAGTATGCAAAGCTCCAGCAATCCTTCTGAGGACTGGAGTAAGCATCTCGGAGTTGGAATGTATGCTTTGATGATATGATCAAAGATTTTGGTGTATACAAAGTTTATGAGAAACTTGTATTTCCAAAGAAGTGAGTGGGAGCACTATAGAATTTCTGATGAGTATATGTTGTTGACATATTGTTGATCAGAAATGATGTAGAATTTCTGGAAAGCACATAAGGTTATTTGGAAAGTGTTTTTCAATGGAAAGCCTGGATTAAGCTACTTGAACATTGAGCATCAAGATCTATAAGGATAGATCAAAACGCTTAATGGTACTTTCAAATGAGCACATACCTTGACATGATCTTGAAGGTGTTCAAGATGGATCAGTCAAAGAAGGAGTTCTTGCCTGAGTTGTAAGGTATGAAGTTAAGACTTAAAGCTCGCCCACGGCAGAATAGAGAGAAAGGACGAAGGTTGTCCCCTATGCTTAAGACGTAGGCTCTACAGTATGCTATGATGTGTACCGCACCTGAAGTGTGCCTTGCCATGAGGGGTACAAGAAATTATGCCCTGGTCAATGTGTAAATCTCTAAATGTACAGTCTTTCACGGACGTAGGGAGTAGGTTGAGCACTTGAGCATGAGCGTGAGCGTGTGTGTTGCGTCGTGTGCTGTGTGCCGCATGGGTGCATGAGTGTTGCGTGCATCCATGTGTACGTGTGAGTGTTGCATGTTGCATGCATGGGGCTTACTCCCTCCCATTGACATGTCCATTTGGCTATAGATTTCAACAAGTGACTAGGTACGGAGCAAAATGAGTGAAGTGAGCGTAGAGGCATAGGGATAATGTAGAAAGGAAGTCCTCGCGATCCATTTATTCCCCATCTCGGTCACAAAGAACTATTCAACTAGTCTTCGGAGTGAAGTGACAATACACACTGCAGCAGATGGGACACGTAATTAATAAGCTGAACCAGCGTGTTGGTGTTACTAAATCAGTCATTTATGTTTGGTAGTCTCAAGTCATTGAAAGCATGCACAACCCACATATCTTATTGGTTGATATGCCACAAAACAAAAAAACGAGAAGGGAGTTAATGTACGGTGCCTAAGTGTTTTGGGATTATTTGGTTTTGGTAAGGTGACTTACACACCTAGACGGAGGGACTAGTAGAATTGAGATTGAATGCACTTTCTTCCCCGTCTTCCACTCTTCTTCCTCCTCTCTTCTTCTTCCTCCTCTCTTCCCCATCGTCGGCCGCACACCATTTACCCCCGCTCACTGCTCGCCCGCCCGCGCCATCTTCCTTGGTAGCTCGCGTGTACCATATCCCCCCGCTCACTGCTCGGCCACACGAGGAGAAGCTTCTTCGCTCGCCCGCCCGAATCCACTTCCCCGCTGGCTCGCAGGCACCGAAAACCCCAATGGCAGAACCGACTGACACGCAGAGCCGCGATTGGAATTCCCTCCCCGATGTTCTCTTGGAGCAGATCTGTAGTCGTATGGACCTACTCAGCACCGTCCGTCTGGCCGCATGCTCGGTGTCTTTGTACCGTCTACTCGTCTGCAACCGGCCGGCTCTTTTCAAGACACCCTACTTGCTAATGCCTGATCCTCACAGGCGGCCCAGACACCGACTTGACGATCCTACGGAGGTTGCCGTGGTGCCCCTCGACATGCTACCACTACCCGTCCACCTGTCCTTCATGCGCGGCCACTACTCGGCGGGCATGAAGGCCAACTGGATCGTCCTCATCCACCACACCGGTAGTCCATGGCTTCTCGTGGATATCTACACCCAGCGAGAGATCACCCTTCCGTCGTTGGATACCGCCGCCATCGAGCCTCGTGGCCCGCCGGACACTCCTGCCTACTACGCACGAGACGCGTCAAGCTTTTGGCTCGACCTCTGTTTGCAGAAAGTTGTAATCTGTGAAGTGCCCACGCCATCAGAGGACTACATGGATTACAAGCTCATTGCCTTGTTCAACAAGGGATTAGTCTATCTGGAATCCAATCGCCATACATGGTTATGGCTCATCATCAATCGTGTTGAGGAAACATTTCTGTCTGATGCTATAGTGCACGATGGCATCGTTTACGCGGTCGACGCACAGATTGGCTACCTATATTGGTGGAATCTATCGTCATGTAATTTTTCCATCTCATCTCATCTTTACCTTATGAATACGACTGCATGTTCATTTGTTACAAATTTAGAATGCATAGCATGTCTATAACCACATCATTGCTATATGTTCCTCTCATTTCCTAGATTTTTATGACCACACATGTTATTGTTAGAGTTGATATGAGAACAATTGGCATCTAATGATTGTTAGAATACATATTATGGGCATAACAGCATGATTGCTATATGTTACTCTCGTTTACAAGATTTTTATAACAACACATGTTATTGCTTAGAGTTGATATGAGAACAGTAGTAGTAAGTGCTATGGTAGAATATGAGTAGGCGCTGTCATAGCTGTTTTCCTCTCATTGTTACATGATGTTTGAACCATGACATATTGCTATAATATGAAAGCCATTGGCTTATTTTTTTAACTTGGGGTATGATTATGACCACGACATTGCAATTCTCTGTCTATGATATGTGTCACTGTTATAATAATCTTAATTCCACACATCCTCTGAACATGATTGTTTATTTTTGTCCTTCTGGTCTCCAATTTGAATTGTTGCAGCAGACGCAAATGCGCTGGCCTTCATGATTGCAGGACCTGGAATCATACCAGCCGATGGGTGGTGGTTTATCGCTCGTTCAGCTGACGGCGGTCATTTGATGCTCATTCGCACGTACCAAATTGACCAAACCACATGCAGTACAATGCGTGGGGCGTTCGTGACATTGATGGCTATGGCTGCTTCGTGTTCGAGAAAGATCCCAGCTCCGTTGGCCCAGGCGTATTCAACTGGAGGCGGGTTTACAACCTCGGCAACCACTCCTTGTTCCTCGGGCTCAATTATCCGATCATCCAACCAATCATCGATCATATCATCGGCGATGATTACTATGCTATGCAACTTCCATTCGCGAGGGAGGGCTGTGTTTACACATCATACCATGGGTTTCATGAATCACCATATCCAGAGATTCGTCGACACAGCTTGTTGCCAGATAATCTTCAGTGTGTGAAAGGCATCAAGCTTCCATGCGATGGATGGCTTTTGCAAACCCGACATGCGGCGATGTGGTTCATGCCAACAGCAAATATGCACAACTTGATTCATGCTGATATCTAGACTGAGCCATGTATTCTGCTGCTGTAGCATGACCCTCTTTTGTTGGATATTATGTACTGTTGTTAGTTTGAAGCACTCCTCTGGTTTGAAGGATAGATACCTTCCTGGGATCAAGTGCATCCTAACTCACCTGCGTAGGATGTACTGATAATGATGATGGAGATGTTGTGCAGAAGCCATATATATATATATCAGTTAGGCTTCAAGTGCATACTTGTTAGTTAAACCTATGTATAAATCGTGACACTAAATACACTAGTAAGTAGTACAGTAGCAGTACTAGTATACGTCGGTTAAATTATTCATCATGTCCACACATTGAATTGACGTGACAACACGCTGCGCGTGAGGTGACACAAGAATCCCGGCAGCGTGTTCGGGTATTCTGGACTTCAGATTTGGAGTACCACTTATCTGTCGAAATCTTTCATCATTCACTTAAAACAGTCGATTGATCATACATTGAGTACCATATAACTGGAGTTACCGATGCAAGTCGAAGAAGGATTGGCCCGTGCTACCGGCTGGCGTCAAGTTCGATCCCACGGATTAGGAGCTGATCGAGCACCTTGAGGCCAAAGTGAGTGCTGACAGCACAAGATTTCAGTCTCTCATCGATTTTTTCATACCAACCATCGACAGCGAGCGCGGCATATGTTACACCCAACCTGAGAAACTTCCAGGTAAGACATCGATCGGCCGTCTACTTGCACAAACATATTCCTTTGTTTATAGCTCTATTTTTCTTTTTAGACGTAGACCTGGTGAAGCAATTACAATTTGACAGTTAATAAAAAGTGAAACAAGTGACTGCAACATGCCAAAGATGTTATGAAAATGCCAACTAGGTACACTAAAACATGTATTCCACAATACTGCAGGTATCACATTGAGTGGCCTAAGGAAGCATTTCTTCCAACGCAATTCCAGGGTGTTCAAAAGGGGCGTGTGGACGCGTCGCAATATATAGTCGGAGTGCGGCATGCACGCGATGTGGCACAAGACCGGCAATACCTTGCCGGTGATGGTCAACGGCCGGCAGACGGACAGCAAAACAGGTTTTGGTGCTACACACCAACAAGAACTTCGACCAGCAGAGGACCAACTGGGTGATGCACCAGTACCACCTCGGGGACCTGGAGCAAGAGAAGGAGCGGGAGCTGGTCCTCTGCAAGATTTTCTACCAGACGAACACTAGGGCCAGGAGTAAAAAGATTATAAGTTAGTTTGGTATTGGTAGTTGTACTACCTTGTCGTCCGCAAGTTGGTATTGTTGTTAACGATCTTTTGGTATGAACTTGCATTTGCTTCCAACCATCATGCCGAGGGTCGACGTGGATATAAAGTCGAATCATTTGTTTCGAAACGAATTTTCAGGCACCTGATTTTTATTTGATGGGTAGCATAAGCACCCGCCGTTCGAATTCCCAGTTCTCCGAATTTTTCGAAACAAGTGCATGCACTTATTATCACGATAAAAAACAATATTCGTGCTGCATCCCAATTATCAGTCTGTACTTGCAGAATTCTCTCGTTTATTGAGCATGTATATTGTTTTTTCAGGTCGAGCAAGTTTCAACTGGGCTGTAGATTGCCCAGGGTTGTTTTGTTTTTAACAGGCCCAGCCCATGACGACAACGGGGCACAAAGATCCAGCACGTATCTACTGGCCTCTGGCCCGCCAGCGTTAGTTATATTTTGTCTTACAACATCCGCATGCAGTTTTTTTACTAAATCAAACACACAGCCCAGTTCTATTTTCCTCTTGAAACGCATGTCCTACATCCGTTTTCTAATCTCTACCTATAGTTTTACTAGTTCATATACACGTATCATTATATTGAAAACACATAAAATTCCCTTTTCATATTTACATCCTTATTTTTGTTGTCTTTCCCACCCAGCGCTGATTTTTTTACCACTGGTTTTCCCTTAAACCAACTAAATTGTCCCACGTCTTATTTGCTTACAAAAACAAAACGATTTTTTTGGCAAATCAATAAGTTCTTCAAAAATGTTTATCATTTCGGGATTACAATAGTTCGTACTCCACCGAAATATGCAAAATAAGGTTGGACTTTTTGACTGTTGTCCTGGGCAGATAATGGGATGTAATAAATTACTTAAGAATTAGCAAATGGGCTGCAAATTATAAAAAATAGCAAATGGGCTTTATGTTGTCTGCCACAGATTTGGAGGCTGACTTGTGGGCCTACTAAGTTCATGCGTACACAAGGTTTCTCAAAAAAGAAACTTAGTCAACAATCGACTCTACCAGCGTCAGACCGTTAGATGTCAATCTAACGGCAATCGTGCTTCTTTAGTCTCTGATCTTCCTGCCCCAGCCGCCCAAACCAGCGCCGTCGGAACCACCTGCTCCCGCCTCCCATGGCCGGCAGTGCTGCCGGGAAGGCCTCACGGCCCCATCATACTCGCATCCCTGGCTTGTCTATCCCTCTACTCACCCACACCTCCTGTTATTTTCTGGCGACGGCAGCCGAACCAGTCAACCCTCGTACTCTCCACCGCGTGGGTAGCCACTGCCATGTCTTCCCCGGCTCCGTGTCGTTCCCTTCGTAGGCCTCGCCGTCGTCCACCGCCCTGGTGCTCTCGGCGCGGCGTGGTCAATGATGTCCATCCAACGACGTAGTGCTTCTTCAACCTCTGGTCTTCTTGCCCCAGCCGCCCAAAGCAGCGCCGGTCGTGCCGCATGCTCCTGATTCCCGTGGCCGGCTATGCTGCCGTGGAGGCCTCACCGTCCCCATACTACTCCCACCGCTGGTCAGGCCATCCCTCCACTCACCCACTCCCCTTGTTATTCTGCGGCGACGGCAGCCTCACACCGCAGCCGAACCAGTGAACCCTCGTACTCCTCTCCGCGTGGGCATCCACTGTCGCGTCTTCCCGGGCTCCGCGTCGTCCCCTTCCTAGGCCTCGCCGTCGTCCACCGTCATGGTGCTCTCGGCGCGCCGTGGTCAATGTGGTCAACGACCAACTTCCATCGGAAGAGTACTGTACGTGGAGAGGCTGACAGCTGGGTCCACGGCAGCCACAAGGAAGTGCCTCCTTATTACACGCAAAATAATTATTCCTCCACCTGACAGCAGGGACCCACCGGATGGGCCACTAGTATTTCACGGAAAAAACGTTTCCCCCTGACTGTTGGGACCCACCGGACGGGCCACCGTATTTCGTGAAAAAAAGGTTTGCCCCTGACTGCTGGGACGCACCGGACGGACCAAATATTTCGCAAAAATAACATCCCCCCCCCCCCCCGCTGTCAGCTCGGACCCACCGGAAGTGCCTCCTTATTATGCACAGAAAAATGAATACTCCCCCTGCTAGCTGGGACCCAACCTGGTGGGAGGCTGACTTGTGGGCCTACTAAGTTGACGAGGATGGAGGGCTTTGTCAACTTAGTCAATATGAACGATTCTAGCTCCAGTGACCGTACGATGTCCATCCAATGGCCGTAGTGCTTCTTCAACCTCTGGTCTTTTTGCTCCAGCCGCCCAAAGTTGCGCCGGTCGTGCTGCGTGCTCCTGCCTCTCGTGGCCGGCTGTGATGCCGCGGAGGCCTCACCGCCCCCTACTACTCCCACCGCTGGCCCATGCTATCCCTCTACTCACCCACACCCCCTGTTATTCTGCGGCGACGGCAGCCTCACGCCGCAGCCGAACCAGTGAACCCTCGTACTCCTCTCCGCGTGGGCATCCACTTCCGCGTCTTCCCCGGTTCCGCGTCGTCCCCTTCCTAGGCCTCGCCGTCATCCACCGCCTTGGTGCTCTCGGCGCGGCGTGGTCAATGTGGTCAATGACCGACTTCCATCGAAAGAGTACTGTACATGGAGAGGCTGACGGCTGGGTCCACGGCCACAGCCCAGTTTTTTGTGATTTGCCAAGTAAGTCGCTTTGTCAGGCCTGTTGGGCTGTAAATATTTCAAGACGAGGAGAGCTTCATTCGGCTGGCCGAGAAAATGGCCCATCAGTAATGAGAAATGGGCTATACATTTTTAAAACACATCAAAACGGCAATTAGTTTAAAATATCTTTTTTTTCATTTCGAGATTTTAAATTACATTAATTTTTATGCGTGGAGAATTTGTTGGATTTTATATTGATATACATTTATTTTTAAAATCAGTTTGAATGTGAGTCAAAATTTCGGGATTAAAAACAGTTCGGACCGCATCGAAATATGCAAAATTTCGTTAATTTTTTAACCGTGGCCACAATATGGGCTGTAATGCTAACAAAAAGAATATGGGCTCCAAAAAAAACCTTAAGAATTAGCAAATGGGTTGTAAATTATTAGAAATAATGGCAGATGGGCTATATGATATTTTCCATAGATTTGAGGCTTTCCTAAAAAAAGGTTGACGCACAAGCACTGACTGTTGGATGTCCATCCAACGGCCGTCGTGCTTCTTCAATCTCTACTCTTCCTGCTCCAGCCGCTCAAACAAGCGCCGGCGGGACTGCCTGCTCCCTCCTCCTCGCGGCCGGCTATGCTGCCGCGCAGGCCTCACCGCCCGACTATACTCCCATCGCTGGCCTAGCCATCCCTCTACTCATCCACACATGCTGTTATTCTCCGACGATGGCAGACGAACCAGTAAACCCTCGTACAGTTGTACTCCCCTCCGCGTGGGAAAAAACTGCCGAGTCTTCCCTGCCTCCGTGTCGTCCCCTTCCTAGGCCTCGCCATCGTCCACCGCCCTGGTGCTCTCGGCGTGGCATGGTCAACGTGGTCAACGATCGACATGCATCTGAAGTGGACTGTACATGGAGAGGCCGACAGCTGGGTCCACGGCCGCACGCAAGGAAATGCCTCCTTATTACACGCAAAATAATGATTCCTCCCCTGACATCAGGGACCCAGCGAAAGGGCCTCTGTATTTCGCAAAAAAAACATTACCGCCTCTGACAGCTCGGACCCACCAGCTATATCTACGCACGCAAGGAAGTGAAACCTTATTACGCTCAAAAAAATGAATACCCCCCTGCTAGCTGGGACCCACCTTGGTGGGAGGCTGACTTGTGGGCCTACTAAGTTCACGGGGATGGAGGGTGAGGGAGTCCTGGATTAGGGGGTCTCCAGACAGCCGGACTATATCCTTTGGCCGGACTGTTAGACTATGAAGATACAAGATTGAAGACTTCGTCTCGTGTCCGGATGGGACTCTACTTGGCGTGGAAGGCAAGCTAGGCAATACAGATATGTATATCTCCTCCTTTGTAACTGACCTTGTGTAACCCGAGCCCTTTCCGGTGTCTATATAAACCGAAGGATTTTAGTCCATAGAAAAACAACAATCATACCATAGGCTAGCTTCTAGGGTTTAGCCTCTCCGATCTCGTGGTAGATCAACTCTTGTAATACCCATATCATCAAGAATAAATCAAGCAGGACGTAGGGTTTTACCTCCAACAAGAGGGCCTGAACCTGGGTAAAACATCGTGTCCCCTGCCTCCTGTTACCATCCGCCTTAGACGCACAGTTCGGGACCCCCTACCCGAGATCCGCCGGTTTTGACACCGACATTGGTGCTTTCATTGAGAGTTCCTCTGTGTCGTCATCATCAGGCTTGATGGCTCCTTCGATCATCGTTAGTGATGCAGTCATGGTGAGACTTTTCTCCCCGGATATATTTTTGTATCCGGCGGCTTCGCACTGCGGGCCAACTCGCTCGGCCATCTGGAGCAGATCGAAAGTTACGCCCCTGGCCACCAGGTCAGGTTTGGAAGCTTAAACTACATGGCCGATATCCGCGGAGACTTGATCTTCGACGGATTCGAGCCTCTGCCTTGTGCGTCACGCGGTCACGATGAGTACGATTTAGCTCTACCATCAGACAGTGTTCAGGAAATCACACCGGCAGCCGCTCCGACCCTCAATTCGGAGCCAGTTGCGCCATCCATGGACGGGTGGATGGACCCCGTCACGGAGGCCTTACCCTCGGCGGCGATCGAGCCGAACACCAACCTTATCCTTCGCGAGGCCCGTGACTCCACATTGCTGGACTCTCCTCCGAACTCTGAACCATCCGCGCCCCTGCCAATCGAATCCGATTGGGCGCCGATCATGGAGTTCACTGCCGTGGATATCTTTCAGCACTCGCCCTTCGGCGACATACTGAATTCACTAAGGTCTCTCTCTTTGTCAAGAGAGTCCTGGCCGGATTATGACCGGCAGGATTGGGATGCGGACGACGAAGAAATTCGACGCCCACCCACCACCCACTTCATAGCCACTGTCGATGATTTGACCGACATGCTCGACTTCGACTCCGAAGACATCGACGGTATGGACAACGACGCAGGAGACGAACAGGAACCAGCGCATATAGGGCACTGGAAAGCCACCTCATCATACGATATATACATGGTGGACACACCGAAAGAAGGCAATGGCAACAAGACAGCGGAGGATGACCCCTCCAAGAAGCAACCCAAGCGCCGACGTCAGCGGCGCCGCTCTAAGTCCCGCCAAAGCAAAAGTGGTGATACTGGCACAGGAGATAATAACACTCTGGATAGTGCCGAAGATGGCAACAATCCCCTCCAACACGATCTAGGACAGGAGGATGGAGAGGCCAGCCCTCCAGAGAGAGCGGCAGATGGAGAGGCAGAGGATGATAATTGCATGCCCCCCTCCGAAGATGAGGCAAGCCTTGACAATGACAAATTTGTCGTGCCAGAGGATCTCGTCGAACAAGAGCGCTTCAAGCACCGGCTTATAGCCACGGCAAATAACCTTAAGAAAAAGCAGCAGCAGCTTCAAGCTGATCAAGATCTGCTAGCTGACAGATGGACTGAAGTCCTCGCGGCCGAGGAATATAAACTCGAACGCCCCTCCAAGAGTTACCCAAAATGCAGGTTGCTACCCTGACTAGAGGAAGAAGCATATGACGCGGCTGATCGGCCACCTCGTGGCTGCGATAGAGAGGCATTCCAGCCAAAAGCTTAGCCTGCACCCTGACGCCATTCAAATAAAAAGGCATGGGGAAATACGCCAGACCTGTGAGAAGTATTGGAGGACAAAGCAAAACATGCAAGATCGATCTACGGATCATGAGGGCGCGCCACTATGCGAGACGATAAACGTCACGCTGGATACAGTAAAAGTAAATCCGGTCGGGCCGAACACAGCGGGCAAGACTCATTGGAGCTGCGTCGCGATATAGCCCAGTACAGAGGCGCAGCACACCCCTTATGCTTCACAGATGAAGTAATGGATCATCAAATCCCAGAAGGTTTCAAACCCGTAAATATAGAATCATACGACGGTACAACAAATCCTGCGGTATGGATCGAGGATTTCCTCCTGCATATCCACATGGCACGTGGTGATGATCTACACGCCATTAAATACCTCCCACTCAAACTCAAAGGACCAGCTCGGCATTGGCTCAATAGCTTGCCGGCAGAGTCCATTGGCTGTTGGGAGGATCTGGAAGCCGCATTCCTCGACAACTTTCAGGGCACTTATGTGCAACCACCAGATGCCGATGACTTGAGCCACATAATTCAGCAGCCAGAGGAATCAGCCAGGCAATTCTGGACACGGTTCCTAACAAAGAAAAATCAAATCGTCGACTGTCCGGATGCTGAGGCTCTAGCAGCTTTCAAGCACAACATCCGCGACGAGTGGCTAGCCCGGCACCTTGGTCAGGAAAAGCCGAAATCTATGGCAGCCCTCACAACACTCATGACTCGCTTTTGTGCAGGAGAAGACAGGTGGCTGGCTCGCAGTAACAACATATCAAAGAACCATGGTACTTCGGATACCAAGGACGGCAGTAGCAGGTCACGTCGCAACAAACATAAGTGCCGCATTAACAATGACAATACCAAGGATACGGCAGTCAATGCCGGATTCAAGGGCTCTAAACCCGGTCAGCGGAAAAAGCCATTCAAAAGAAGCACTCCAGGGTTGTCCAGTTTGGACCGTATACTCGATCGCTCGTGTCAAATACACGGCACCCCCGACAAGCCAGCCAACCACACCAATAGGGATTGTTGGGTGTTCAAGCAGGCCGGCAAGTTAATTGCCGAAAACAAAGATAAGGGGCCACATAGCGATGACGAGGAGGAGCCCCGGCAACCGAATACCGGAGGACAGAAGAGGTTCCTCCCACAAGTGCGGACGGTGAACATGATATACGCAACCCACATCCCCAAGAGGGAGCGGAAGCGTGCGCTCAGGGACATATATGCGTTGGAGCCAGTCACCCCAAAGTTCAACACATGGTCCTCCTGTCCGATCACCTTCGATCGCAGGGACCACCCCACTAGTATCCGTCATGGCGGATTCGCCGCACTGGTCCTAGACCCAATCATTGATGGATTTCACCTCACTCGAGTCCTTATGGATGGCGGCAGCAGCCTGAACCTGCTTTACCAGGATACAGTGCGCAAAATGGGTATAGACCCCTCAAGGATCAAACCCACAAAAACGACCTTTAAAGGTGTCATACCAGGTGTAGAGGCCCATTGCACAGGCTCAGTCACACTAGAAGTGGTCTTCGGATCCCCGGATGACTTCCGAAGTGAAGAGTTAATCTTTGATATAGTCCCGTTCCATAGTGGTTATCATGCACTGCTCGGGCGAACCGCATTTGCGAGATTCAATGCGGTACCACATTATGCATACCTCAAGCTCAAGATGCCAGGACCTCAGGGGGTCATTACAGTTAATGGAAACATAGAGCGCTCTCTCCGAATGGAGGAGCACACTGCGGCCCTCGCAGCGGAAGCGCAAAGCAGCCTCTTAAGGCAATCCACTAGTTCGGCGTTTAAGGACCCGAACACCTTCAAGCGCGCCCGGAGTAATCGGCAACAGGACCGCCTGGCATGTTCCGAGCTCGCATAGCAATGCGGCCCCCACCCCGGCCCAAGCCAAACGGCGAAACTCATGCCACACATATATAATTATGCATTAAAAATACCATGGGCACAGGTAGGGAGGGGGCACGACTACGGCACGCCCCAAGACGCAGCTTAAACCGCACTAGGGGCTTCCCACTTTGTTATTTTTCTCTCTTTCAGGACATTAATATCTGGAAACCCTGTCCGGCAGCATGATTGCCAAACACATGATGCAGCAACCAAGGAGGCAGAAAGCTACATCACACCATGGAACTCCCAGGTGGATTACAATAACGAGTGAAATACTTGCTTTAATATTATTCCTCAGCTTGCCCTTGGAGGGGACATAGTCCTACTTTTTACTTATCGCACTACCTGTATCATTCTGCTCTAACGCATGTTTTTTAATAAACAATGCATTGCATTAAGGCTTTTATTGCATTCTTCTTTATATATATATATATATATATATATATATATATATATATATATATATATATATGTTCATGCGTGACATCTAGCACCCGTACACTCTGGTACGGCCAATACACCAGGGGCTTAAGTACCCCACAATATGGTGTGAGAAGTCCGAACACTTTCACAAGTGCGGCACCCCGAACTTATAGCATTATATGCATCAGCTCCGAATCATGTCTTTGGTCAATAGTTGGGTTTTCTCGGCTCCCATGTTTTGGTACCTTACGTTCCGCTATATCGGCTAAGGTAGCACTGGGAGAACTACTGCGATTGTGCCCCGGTTCAGTTGGGCTAAGCACCTCAGTAGAGAAAGCTAAAACTGACTGTCATGATAAGGCGAGAGACTGGTCGCTGTTCGAGAGGTTTTCGAGTCCCTAAAGACCTATGCCGCTTAGAGCGAGGAGTCGGCCCTTCCCGGCTTAAGGCGTGTATCGCGCCCCGAATTCGACCTTCCAAATACTAGGGGCTTCACCGAAATTTAAAATTATAGAATTCTATGGCTAAGTGAGAGTGATAACGCATTATAGTCTGATTGCCTTGTTCGTTGTGCTGAGAACCTCCCTCGAAGGACCCAATAATGGGAACAAGAGTGCTCAGGTTTATCCCGAACACCCCAGCACTCGTGGCATGGGGGCAGAAGCCGACGACTAGCCATCTCTCAGATTTGATAAACGGCCAAACAGAAGGTAATATTTTAAATTCAAACAAGCGTTGCATAGCGCATATGAACAAGTTTTCATAGATACAGGATTACACGAGCGAGTTTACTCAAATATTACATCTTTCGTACACTCGTCCGCTATGAGACGGGCACCCTTCAGGACACCCTCATAGTACATCTCGGGGTGGCGATGCTCCTTGCCCGCCGGCGGCCCTTCCTTAATCAGCTTCACGGCATCCAGCTTGGCCCATTGCACCTTCACACGGGCGAAAGCCCGGCGTGCACCTTTGATGCAGACGGACTGCTTGATGACTTCCAGCCATGGGCAGGCATCCACAAGCCGCCTCACCAGGCCAAAGTAGCTGTTGGGAAGGGCGTCGCCAGGCCACATCCGGACTATAAAGCCCTTCATGGCATGTTCGGCCGCCTTTTGTAGCTCGACCAACTGCTTTAGCTGGTCGCTCATGAGCACCGAGTGTTCGGCCCCAGTATGCTGAGACCAGAACAACTTCTTCGTTGAGCTTCCCTCCTCAGCCTGGTAAAACTGTGCGGCATCCGACATGCTGCGAGGCAAATCTGCGAACGCTCCTGGAGAGCTCCAAATTTGGGTAAGTAACAAGTAATTTACTTTCACATGCTTGCTTTGCATAAGGAATGCCTTACCCGCCGCTATTTTCTTCATCGCCTCAATCTCCTGGAGGGCTCTTTGGGCTTCAGCCTTGGCATTTTTCACGCTTTTGAGGGCCGCGGCCAGCTCGGACTCTCGCGTCTTCGAGTCACGCTCCAACGCCTCATGCTTCGACATGAGAGCTTGGAGCTCTTGCTGCACCTCGCCCACCTGTGCCTCCTGCCATTCCCACTCGGTGTGCTCCTTGGCCGCTCTGTCTTCGGCCTCGGATAGCGCTTGCTTCAGGGTCGCCACCTTGGCCGTGGCCCCTGGCAATTTTACGATGATCCTGTCATTTTGCAATCGCGTCTTCTTTTATATATACATATCTATAGGTAGGGTATTACTTACCCTTGTTCTCCTCGAGCTGCCTCTTGGCAAGGCTGAGCTCTTTCTTGGATCCCTCGAGGTCCTGCTTCAATGCGGCAACCTCCGCAGTCTGTGTGGCACAGGCCAGCAGCGAAGCCTGCATACGCATATAGACATACTTATGTTAGACTCCTGCGATATTGTTTGATCCTCTATTCGGCTTTCCTTTTTGAACACCGAACAGAGCATCAGGGGCTACTGTCTATGCGGTAATATTTTTCCTATATTTCAAAAACTTACCTCAAAGCCTGTTAGAAGGCTGGCACAGGCTTCAGTCAATCCGCTCTTGGCGGCCTGAACCTTCTGGACCACCGCACTCATAATAGTGTGGTGCTCTTCGTCGATGGAAGCGCTGCGAAGCGCTCCCAGCAGATTGTCCGGTGCCTCTGGTTTGACAGAGGTCACCGGCACAGGCGTCTTGCCCCTTTTGGAAGGAGGCCGCCTGCCCGAGTCCGGAACCACTGGGGGTTCTGACGCGGTGTTCGGCTAAGGGCCGAACTCAAAGCCCTCGGGAGCCTTGCTCCCTCTGCTCCCGGAGTCCGGAAGGTCGCCTTGAGGCACCTCCGGGATTGTCTCCCCTCGACCAGGTGCCTCTTGATACAATACCTCGGCATTGTCCGTAGGGCAGGGGAAGGTGGCGGTCGGAAGTGGATCGCTATCCATATCCGACGAGCCCAGGGAGCCGTCCGACGATACATCGATACGGGCTCGTGGCGGTCTGCATAATCATAATTCGGCGTTAGAAGAAACAGTGCGAAAAATGAATGCTATGAGTTACTTTGGCATCCGAATACTTACGACTTTGCCAGGGGCTTGGCCCTGAGCAGCCACTCATCTTCGCCTTCGGCGGCGGTGGTAGAGTAGTCCGGAAGGAGAGTCCTTCCCTTCTTGGACCCTTCGCCCCCCTAGTTGGGGCGGCCTTCCTTTTCTTGTCTCCCCCGACTGGAGGGGGAGCATCTTCGTCTTCCTCCTTGTCTTCGTGGGAGGAGTGTGCCAAGGAGTCCTCGGACAATGAGTCCGATAACACCTGGCGTCGGGAACTCTTTCGGGTTCCCTTGGCCTTCTTGGTCTTCTCCGGCACCTTATAAGGGGCCAGAGTCAGCATCTCCGTGAGGAGAGCGTCCGCAGTGTCTTCGGGTAGAGGGGCCGGACAGTTAATTTGCCCCGACGTCTCCACCCAGTCCTATCAAAGGCATGGAGATCAGACCCCACACATGATTAAGCTAGGGGAAATAAAATATCCTACCGGATGTATAGAACTCACCGAATGCGCTCGGCGCTTCGCGCTTAGCCCGCGGTCCTCGGTGAGGGAGGGAGGGACCTCGGCGCCCTTGAACAGCACCTTCCAGACATCCTTGTGCGTCGTGTCGAAGAGCTCGCTCAGAGTCTGGTGCTGGGCCGGGTTGAACTCCCACAAGTTGATGTCCCATTGTTGGCATGGGAGGATCCGACAGATGAGCAAGACCTGGACTATATTGACAAGCTTGAGCTTCTTGCCGGCCATATTCCGGATACATTTCTGGAGTCCGTCCAGCTCTACCGATGAACCCCAGGATAGGCCCTTCTCTTTCCAGGAGGTGAGCCGCGTGGGGATTCCGGATCGAAACTTGGGGGCAGCCACCCATTTGGCGTCGCCGGGCTCGGTGATGTAGAACCACGCCGATTGCCACCCATTTATGGTCTCCACAAAGGAGCCTTCAAGCCATATAACGTTGGGCATCTTGCCCACCATGGCTCCGCCACATTCTGCTTGTTGGCCGCCCACCAACTTCGGCTTGATATTGAAGGTCTTTAACCACAGGCCGAAGTGGGGCCGGATGCGGAGGAAAGCCTCACACACGACGATGAACGCCGAAATGTTGAGGACGAAGTTCGGGGCCAGATCATGGAAGTCCGGCCCATAGTAGAACATGAGACCACGGACGAATGGATGGAGGGGAAACCCCAGTCCGTGGAGGAAGTGGTGGAGGAAGACTACCCTCTCGTGAGGTTCAGGGGTAGGAACGATCTGCCCCGCAGCGGGCAGCCGATGCACGATATTCGCGGCCAAGTATCCGGCTCCGTGCAGCTTCTTGATGTGTCCCTTCGTAACGGAGGAAGCCATCCATTTGCCTCCCGCTCCGGACATGATTGGAGAAGGTTGAGGGGAAGGATGTGGGCTTGGGCGTTGGAGCTCGAGTGCGCAAGAGAGGATGAGCAAGGAGGAAGAAGGAAGAAGGCGTGGGTAGAAAAACGTTAAACCTTGTCCCTTTATAAGGGCGGCCGAAACTATGCGCCCCCACTAGCCTGGTAAAACCCGCTTATCCCCCAAGCGCCGTAATCGATGGCGCGGTTGGGTTACCCACGCCCGTATTGATGAGAATCCCGTAATAAGGGGGACACGATCTCTGCTTTGACAAGACGTGTCAAAAAACTACCTCACGTTATGTGCAGGGCTAGTTAAAGGAAACGGTTCGAATAATCACCGGGACGTGGCTTAATGTCATGTTACCAAAACAAGTCAATAGATTAGATTTGTGGAAATATTATTCTCTCTACGGTGGTATGTGGAACTTATTTTGCAGGGTCGGACACTATCCTTGTATTCAAATTCTTCCGTGGTGTATTCGGAGGAGGAACCCGCCTTGCAATGCTGAAGACAATACTGCACGCCGGACTCATCGTCATTGAAGCCTGGTTCAGGGGCTACTGAGGGAGTCCTGGATTAGGGGGTCTCCGGATAGCCGGACTATATCCTTTGGCCCGACTGTTAGACTATGAAGATACAAGATTGAAGACTTTGTCTCGTGTCCGGATGGGACTCTACTTGGCATGGAAGGCAAGCTAGGCAATACGGATATGTATATCTCCTCCTTTGTAACCGACCTTGTGTAACCCTAGCCCTTTCCGGTGTCTATATAAACCGGAGGATTTTAGTCCATAGAAGAACAACAATCATACCATAGGCTAGCTTCTAGGGTTTAGCCTCTCCGATCTCGTGGTAGATCAACTCTTGTAATATCCATATCATCAAGAATAAATCAAGCAGGATGTAGGGTTTTACCTCCAACAAGAGGGCCCGAACCTGGGTAAAACATCGTGTCCCCTGCCTCCTGTTACCATCCGCCTTAGACGCACAGTTTGGGACCCCCTACCCGAGATCCGCCCATTTTGACACCGACAGAGGGCTTTGTCAACTTAGTCAATATGCACGATTCTAACTCCAGTGACCGTACGATGTCCATCCAACGGCCGTAGTGCTTCTTCAACCTCTGGTCTTCTTGCTCCAGCCGCCCAAACCAGCGCCGGTCGTGCCTCGTGCTCCTGCCTCCTGTGGCCGGCTGCGATGCGGCGGAGGCCTCACCACCCCCTACTACTCCCACCGCTGGCTAGGCCATCCCTCTACTCACCCACACCCCCTGTTATTCTACGGCGACGGCAGCCTCACACCGCAGCGAACCAGTGAACCCTCGTACTCCTCTACGCGTGGGCATCCACTGTCGCGTCTTCCCCGGCTCCGCGTTCTCCCCTTCCTAGGCCTCGCCGTCGTCCACCGCCCTGGTGCTCTCGGCACGGCATGGTCAGTGTGGTCAAGGAACGGCTTCCATCAGACGTGGACTATACGTGGAGAGGCTGACAACTGGGTCCACGGCCGCAGCAAGGAAGTGCCTCCTTATTACGTGCAAAATAATTATTCCTCCACCTGACAGCGGGACCCACCAGACGGGCCACCGTATTTCACGAAAAAAACGTTTCCCCCTGACTGCTGGGACCCACCAGCTACATCTTCGCAGGCAAGGAAGTGCCTGACAGTCGGGACCCACCTGGACCTGGTCGAAGCGTACGTAGCGTTGTCATTCTGGTCGCGAACGTGTACATACATACTGGTCGATGTAGAGGCGCGCACGTGTCGTAGTAGAGGCGCGCACATAGCATTTACACGTACATACAACGGCCAGGGTGCAAGAAAGAAAATACGGCCACGTATGTGTACATACGGGCGGGGTCTCGAACGCCTACTCGCGCATACGTACGACAGAGGAAACGGACTTGTGTTGGAGCGCTACGGTCGAAAAGGGGTCCTGTTCATCGAGAGGGGTGTGGCATACCGCAAAACGGGACTCCATGAGATACTGTTCATCTCCACCGTCGACCTCCTCCAGCCTCCACGGGCTCCTGTTCATCCAGCCTCCACCGCGCGCTACTCCACCGGCTACTGTTCAACCACCCCTCCACCGTCTACTGTTCATCCAGCCCTCCACACCACGGGGTCCTGTTCAACCACCCCTCCACCATGTACTGTTCATCCAGCCCTCCACACCACGGGGTCCTGTTCAACCACCCCTCCACCGTCTACTGTTCATCCAGCCCTCCACACCACGGGGTCTTGTTCATCCACCCCTCCACCGTCTACTGTTCATCCAGCCCTCCACCACACCACGGGGTCCTGTTCATCCAGAGGCAACGCCATCTCTCACTGTGCATCCACCCCCCCCCCCCCCGCGCGCGCAACCCTCACTGTTCATCCCATCGATCGGCTTCAGTTAGCAGTAGTAGCGAAGAAATCGCCCGATCGGGTTCAGTTAACAGCCATCGATCGATCGCTCGGGTTCAGTAACGCGTAGCCTGCACTGCAATCGCTCGGGTTCAGTTAGAGCCCAACGCCTCGCTCGGGTTCAGTTAGAGCCAACGCCTCGCACACATGCACGTACGTGTACGAGAGAAACGCGCATCGCTTGGCCGCCGACCTCCCACCGTAACCGGGAACTCCCCGAAATTTTCCTCCCCCTCGCTTCTACCATGGTTTTTTCCGTCATGGACGGCCCAAAGAATGCCATGCAGCTGCGTCTCCGGCCCGCCCAGGACGAAAAGCCCATTTTTTGTCATGATTTTTTGTCATAGAAGTAGGAGCCCACCACATCTATGATGATACCAGGTTTTGCCACAATTATCGTCATAGAAGTGTCATATGTATGACAGAAAAAATTTCGTTCAGCCCAAAATGTCACGGATGTGTCCTTTTTTTGTAGTGAGTGGGCCGGCCCAGAAGACAGCCTTGCCTGCCGGCTCGGCTGGCTGGCCCGGAATGGGCCCATGTGGGCAATGTACTTAAGCCTGTCGGTAGCGCGTGAGTGGCTAGCGAACGGCTGGCAGGAATAACTACTTTCCTCTTTCGTGTTGTAAAGCTAAACCTCCTCCTCCCTCCTCTCCATGGATCTGTGAATTGTAGCTCGAGCTGTGATAATGGAGGATAGTTGAGGAACTGTGTTTGAGTGCTAACAACCTGGTATCAGAGTCGTTCCGTCTTGGAGCTGCCCCACCACCACCATCGCACGCGTCTGGCAAATCACCGATGAGCCGAGGCGATGGAGCGGATCTCGCCGGAGACCAAGGCGATCTACGAACTCCTCCGCGCTGACTTCGATGCTGCCCTCGCCAAGAGCTCCTCTGAGCGCAGCGAGAAGATGGTGTCCGCGCTCGCGAAGCTGGACTCCAAGCTCGACCAGCTATCAGGGCGACTCGAGGATGTGAAGCTGTCCCTCGGAGTCGACATCAATGAGCTAGAGTTAGCTTCTTTTCCTCCAATATGCATAAAGACCTAGACTTAGCTTTATTTCCTCCAATATGCTTACCATAATGACCTAGAGTTAGCTTCTTTTCCTCCAAAATGACTTAATAAGCTTACTGACCTACAAAACCATCCATTTTACCTAAGTTAGCTCTAAAATGATCTATACTTAGCTTTGTTTCCTCCAAAATGACCTAAGTTAGCTCTAATATGCTTAGTTAACTAGGTTTGCTCAATAATGACATGTACTTAGCTTACTTATGTCAAAAATGGCATAATTAGCTTAGTTAGCTCATAAACGATCCATTTTACCTAAGTTAGCTCTAAAATGACCCATTTTACCTTAGTTAGCTCATAAATGATCCATTTTACCCAAGTTAGCTCTAAAATGACCCATTTAACCTAGGTTAGCTCTAAAATGATCCATTTTACCTAGGTTAGCTCTAAAATGATCCATTTTACCTTGGTTAGCTCCAAAATGACCCATCTTACCTAGGTTAGCTCTAAAATGATGCATTTTACCTAAGTTAGCTCATAAACGATCCATTTCACCTAGGTTGGCTCATAAACGATCCATTTCACCTAAGTTAGCTCACAAACGATCCATTTTAACTAGGTTAGCTCCAAAATGACCCATCTTACCTGGGTTGGCTCTAAAATGATGCATTTTACCTAAGTTAGCTCATAAACGATCCATTTCACCTAGGTAAGCTCATACACGACCCATTTCACCTAAGTTAGCTCACAAACGATCCATTTCACCTAAATTAGCTCATAAACGACCCATTTCACCTAAGTTAGCTCATAAACGGTCCATTTCACCTAGGTTAGCTCATAAACAATCCATTTCACCTAAGTTAGCTCACAAACGATCCATTTCAACTAAGTTAGCTCATAAACGATCCATTTCACCTAAGTTAGCTCATAAACGATCCATTTCACCTAAGTTAGCTCATAAATGATCCATTTCATCTTAGTTAGCTCATAAACGATCCATTTCAACTAAGTTAGCTCATAAATGATCCATTTCACCTTAGTTAGCTCATAAACGATCCATTTCAACTAAGTTAGCTCATAAATGATCCATTTCACCTTAGTTAGCTAATAAACTACCATTTCAACTAAGTTAGCTCATAAATGATCCATTTCACCTAAGTTAGCTCATAAATGACATATACTTCTTCTTCTAGTCACCTTTTTCTAACTTTCTTATTTGCTATTTTGCAGATTTCATTCACTTCATGGAAGCTAGCTTGCTATGATGGAGTGCTTGTTTTTCTTTCATTCTCTTCTAGTATTCTTCTAGCTTGCTATGATCAAACTTTCTATCTTGATGAAACTTTGCATTGTAATATGTATGGATGGAACAATGTGTATGTGCAACTTGCTATGTATGAATGGATGGAACTATATATGTATGTACGATGAAACTTATGTGCTAGATATGTCATATGTTTGCGTTTAAATAGCCATGTGAAATATATATATATATATATATATATATGTCATATATATTTGCTGTGAAAATTGTTGGATTTAAAAAATAGAAAAAAGAGGCAATGCAGGCTCTTTGCCGTCTGCCGCCGACGGCAACAGGCTCTTTGTCGTCAGTGGCGGACGGCAAAGAAGCCACGTGGCAGCCACCTGTGCTTCCTGGGAGCTGACCCATTTGGTCAGTTTCCCTACAGCGGAGGAAGGCAAAGCCTTTGCCTACAGTGGCGGACGGCAAAACTTTGGTGGGTAGTGACGTGCGGATGACGTCATTTGGCAGACGACAAAGGCATGATGCTTGTTGCCGTCAGCTGGCGGACGGCAAAGACTACCGTTAGCCACCTAACGGACTAACAGCGAATTTATTGCCGTCGGCTTTCTTTGCCGTCATCCGCTGATGGCAAAGGCCCCTTTCCTGACCGCTTCAGAAAGCAGACGACAAAGAAGGTCTTTACCGATCCAATCTCTGCCGGAGCCTTTTGCCATCCACGGCATACGGCAAAGGCCTTTGCCGTCCGCCATCCATGCCTTTGCCGTTTGCCTTGGCGGACGGCAAAGTAGCTGATTCCTGTAGTGAAATTCTATGGGCCTTTTGAAGTTGTCGAGTGAATTGGTGAAGTGGCATATCGGTTGGCTTTGCTGGTCACCAGTCGTGTGCACCCGGTGTTTCATGTCTCTCTTCTGCGGAAAGTACTCGGCCTATGTAACGCCCTCGATGCGGCTATATCTCCCACGTGTCGAAGCACGACTTAGAGGCATAACCGCATTGAAAGCAATGTCGCAAGTGAGGTAATCTTCACACAACCCATGTAATACATAAGGGAAAGAGATACATAGTTGGCTTACAATCGCCACTTCACACAATACATGAATAAAGCATTACATTCATCTAAATACACTCAAGGTCCGACTACGGAACCAAAATAAAAGAAGACTACCCCAAATGCTACACAGCTCCCCGATCGTCCCAACTGGGCTCCACTACTGATCAACTGGAAAACGGAACAACATAAAGAACACGGTCTTCATAGAGCTCCTCCTTGAGCTTGGTTGCGTCACCTGCACGATATCATCGGCACCTGCAAACTGGTTTTGGAAGTATCTATGAGTCACGGGGACTCAGCAATCTCACATCCTCGCGATCAAGACTATTTAAGCTTATATGTAAGGTAAAGGTATGAGGTGGAGCTGCAGCAAGCGACTAGCATATATGGTGGCTAACCTGTACGCAAAAGAGAGCGAGAAGAGAAGGCAAAAGCACGGTCGAGAATCTATGATCAAGAAGTGATCCTAGAGAAACCTACGTCAAGCATAACTCCAACACCGTGTTCACTTCCCGGACTCCGCCGAGAAGAGACCATCACGGTTATACACGCGGTTGATGTATTTTAATTAAGGTCAACTTAAGGTTTTCTACAACCGGACATTAACAAATTCCCATCTGCCCATAAATGTGGGAACGGCTTTCGAAAGTTCAAAACCCTGCAGGGGTGTCCCAACTTAACCCATCACAAGCTCTCACGGTCAACGAAGGATATTCCTTCTCCCAAGACAATCCGATCAGACTCGGCATCCCGGTTACAAGACATCCTCGACAATGGTAAAACAAGTCAAGCAACACCGCCCGAATGTGTCGACAAATCCCGATAGGAGCTGCACATATCTCGTTCTCAGGGCACACTCAGACTGTCCAAACTTCCAGTAGGCCAGCCCAGAGTTGCCCCTGGTGGCCACCGGCGGCTGACAAGGTGGACCAACACTCAGAGGAGCACTGGCCCGGGGGTTTAAATAAAGATGACCCCTGAGTCTGCAGAACCCAAGGGAAAGAAAAGGCTAGGTGGCGAATGGTAAAACCAATGTTGGGCATTACTGGAGGAGTTTTATTCAAGGCGAACTATCAAGGGGTTCCCATTATAACCCAACCGTGTAAAGAACGCAAAATCCGGGAACATAACACCGATGTGATGGAAACTAGGGCCGCAAGAGTGGAAAAAAACACCAGGCATAAGGCCGAGCCTTCCACCCTTTACCAAGTATATAGATGCATTAATTAAATAAGAGATATTGTGATATCCCAACAAAATATCCATGTTCCAACATGGAACAAGCTCCAATCTTCACCTGCAACTAACAACGCTATAAGAAGGGCTGAGCAAGCGGTAACATAGCCAAACAACGGTTTGCTAGGACAAGGTGGGTTAGAGGCTTGGCTTAACAATATGGGGGCATGATAAGCAAGTGGTAGGTATCACAGCATAGGCATAGCAAAAGAGCGAGCAACTAGCAAGCAAAGATAGAAGTGATTTCGAGGGTATGGTCATCTTGCCTGAAATCCCGCAAGGAAGAAGAACGAGTCCATGAAGAAGTCAAACGGACGTAGACGAATGGATCCTCACAAACGCGACATAATCAGAACCAACCCGAAGAAGCAACACCGGAAAGAAGCACACAACATAGTAAACAACCATCACATAAACATGGCATGATGCACAACCAAGTATGGTGCATGTCCGGTTTAAATGTGCATGGCATGGCAAAGTGCACAAACAAAACTACAAATTAAGTGGAGATCAATATGCAACAAGTTGCATATTGACGAAACACCACATGACTTATTTAGTTCTCTCTCGGTTATGTACCCAAAAATATTAAATGTTGTTAAGCATGTCAAGAGGTGAAACATAAAGGGATTATTTATCTAAAAAATTTAAATGGGGCCGGATATAGCAAACAACAAATCTGGTGAATCCCCGTATGCATTAGTAAATTAATGCAAACAACAATTTAAACTATCTTAATGTTGTTAACATGATACGGATGACATGATCAAGTTTTTATGCAAGTATTATTAAAAGTTGACATGAGCGTGATGAGAGCATTTGTGTCACCGTGGTAGAAAGAAAGGGGTACCACGGCGACAAAACGGAAATGACGCCGCGGCAACATTCCGATGATCCGGTAGCTCACGGGGATACCGGTGCAAAAGGAAGTGGGTGCGAGTGTGTCATGCAAGAAGATGGGGTGATCCCGGTTACCGGGTTCCAACGGGTCGACGGCGTGGCAACGAAGAGGAACAACTACCATTCACGGGCGGATACAACATCCAAACATGCATCTCATACAACTCATGCATTCGTCGACGGGCGTTCGTTCTCAGCGGTTATACCTTCGAAGCGTGCGTTTCGAAGAGGACCGGTTCGTAGAGGAAGTAGTCGTTCACGAGCCATTGAGGGAAGTAGTGGTACATGTTTTCGTAGATGTTCTGGGTCATCGGTAGAGGTACTTGTCGCATCGTCGGGCGTATTCGTACCCGTTTCAGAGAGGAACTTGGCCTATCCATGTACTTGGCGTTTTGCAATCCCATGTCCAGGGTCGTCATGTAGTCGTTCGGGCGTCGTGGAGGAACTTGACGTTCACGGGGTCCTGGTCTTGGCCATGGAGAGGGGCGCAACCCACGCAAGGAGGGGAGGCCGTGGTGGGTGCACTCGGCCTGCGTGTGCAAAGGTCGACGGAGCTGGGCCTGGTGGAGGAACGTTGCGAGGGGCACGCCTCATGGTCCACTAAAAGGAGCAGGGGAGGTCGTTGCGGTCAATAGTACGGCGATCCCTCACTGGACTTGGCGCAGACGCGAACGAGGGCTTAAGGCGGCTGGCTCCGGGATGCAGGGCACGGAGGGAGGTGTTGATCCGGCCGTTTGACGGTGTCCCCGGTGAGAACCGAGTCACGGCAGGGGTGCGGCGGCCATGAGATGGTCTCCTGTTACAGAGAACAAGAGAGATGAGAGGTGGAGGAGGGAAAGAGAAGGAAAAAGAGGCGCGAGGGAAGAGGTCTTGAAGGTCGCCGGCGTTGAGAGCTCCGATGAGCTGGTCCGGTGGCCTTGCGCGCGGCGGGCACGGGTGCTCGAGGCGGCAAGGCGACCGGTGCTGGGGGGGCCCAGCGAGCTCCGACCTGAACGAAGGGGACAGGCAGCGCGGTCTTCCTGCTGGGCGTGGAGGATGGTAGAAGCGGGGAACGGCGCCATGGAAGGTGGCTGGAGGAGGCGCGGTCGGGGACTAGAGCTGCAGAGGGAGGAGCGCGAGATCGAGAGGGAGAGATGGAGATGGGGAACGAGGGGTACGGGCGAGAGGAGGGGTCGAGCGAGGCAGGCGCTCTGCCTCCTGGCGGCGCGAGGGGAAGACGAGAGAGAGCGTGGTGAGGGGATAGGGTTAGAAGGGAGAGAGTGGGCCTAGGGTATGATTAGGTGGGCCAAAAAGGCCGGCCCAGAAGAGAAGGGGCTGCGCCTGGATCCTGGCTGGGCTCTTTCTCTCTCACACACTCTCTTCTCTTAACCAAAAAGAGAGAGAGAAAAAATAAATATAGATAGAAGAAGAAAAAAAATAAAGAGAGGGTTAGGGATGGAATTTGGGCACGGGGACAATTTTTACGGACTCGTAAAGATGTGCACGGTCCACGAAAACTAGGAGAGGCCTGATTGCAAGAATTTAATTCAAAGTCACTTGAATTTAATTCAAATGGTTTGAACAAGGACTAGGAATTAGAGGTGTCCAAAAATGTTTGGATTTTTGGTGGAGCTCCGGAAAATGATGAAAGAAATATAAGGCAAGGTTAGAGAGTCAACACTTGAAGAAGTAAAAGGCCAAGGGATTTAATATGCAAGTGTGTTAAGGTGAATTCCAAATAAATGGAATATTTATAATAGCTCCATAAATATTAGGAGGATAATGTTATAAAGAGAAGTCACTCTTCCCTCGATTTAAATGGATCGAAGATCCACACAAATTATTTAGTGGGTTTTAAGACGGGTTGCATATTGACATGATGACATGATTCAAGGCACATGATGCAAAGGGGAAAGCAACAAGCAAACAAAACACATGACGAAACCCGGAATCCATGGATGGCATCTGAATCTCCAGTCTTGGGGCGTCACAGCACTCCACCCCTACGAGAGGATCTCGTCCCGAGATCTAGGATGGCACCGGAGGGAAAAGGAAGAGGAAGATAAGAGGTAAAACTAAGTTGCTTCTTTGACAAACGAGTGACACCAAAGAACCTCGAGAGGTTGAACAAATAGAAAGGAAGAATGCCACGAAGATGAACAAAGTTGAAAACACTCTGTTAGAAAAGAGGAACAAGGAACATTACGAGAACCTTGTAGGTTGAAAGCATAAGAAAAAAGGTTGCAATGGACGAGAAGTACATGCAAGCACTCCGGTTGAAACGAGATGTACAAGGGACGATAAGGATCAATTATGATTAGAGTCCGGTTGGAAATGGAAAACATAGACTATGAACTTCGCGAAATGAAAGCACTCCGTTACAAAAGAGGGAGAGAAAGAAACGATTCGGGTAGCACTTCGGTTGAAAAGAGATGAAAAGAACTTGAGCAGAGGGCACAACAATCCGGTTAAAAAGGATAAGCATGAAAAGATCATGATGTTGACAAAACAAGATGATGGGTTCAAGAGAGCAACATCACAATGCCTCCAGAAGAAAGAAATAGAAGATAGATAATTGAAAGAAAAGAATGGAGAAGAAAATGCCAGCTTCTGCCACAAAAGAGCTTGAAAAGGCATCCTTAGCAGAAGGGTCGAACGGAGTTGTTGAAAAACCGACAACAAAAAAGATAGGCTTGAAGTGGGCTTATGGAAAACATCTTGAAATTATGAGGTGAAATTCTGCCACTAACGGAAACGATAGATTGGATTGATATCAACAAGGAGATGAGACGCTTATATCACCGGAAGGATAAATGAAGAAATTGGGTCATATATAAGAACCATAAATAGCAACAATCCTTAGGGAAGACTTTAGGTGAAATATAACCCAGGATAACTCCGATGACGATATTGATGGATTTAAAATACCTCATTCTTAGCAACATGTGAACCATGAAACATGAACTCAAATTATCAAGAATGGCATAATACCACCTCCAATGATACGTTAGAAAGAATTGTACTCCAGATAGCAAGATGAAGAATACTTGAGCTCCTCTAAAAACAATGTTGATGAACACTTCAAAAAAGAATTAAATCCTTGATGAACCATCATGTAGAACCTTCATGAAGAACTCCGTTAAACAAAGAATGATCAAACGGAAGGAAAGAGAAGTTGGAACACAAGGTGAATCCTTGCAATGATTAGATGGATCTTCGCGATGAAATAATTGAGAGAACTTCGAAACTCCGGGAGAAGAAAGATGAATCAAGTAAAGCCTAGAATTTGATGAGCCTCCGGAATAAAGAATAGAATTTACTTGATGAAACAAGAATAAGAATTACATTATGCTTATCCTTCACCAATTTGGATAGATGACAAGCAACTGATTTGGCATATCACTTATTCTCGTTGAAAAGGATTAAGAGAGATATAACATAAACTTGTGAAGGTCTTCAACAAACCACCGGTAGGATTTGGAACAACGAATAAATTGATATGATAACGAAGGAAAAAAATCTTGAATGAACCACCGTAAGAATTGAAAATGAACGAAGTAAAAAGGATGAATCACCGGGTAAGAATTGTGAAATGAACGAAGATACTTGAGACAATCTAGATACATGAGAACGAAGGGATCACGAACTAATTAGAGATCACTTGAACGATGCACCGGTAAGATTTGGAGAATGATAACTGAAAGCTGAGAATGAAATAAACATGAATTGATGGACTCCGGATAATCAAACTGAGAAGACTCTTGACTTGCTCCGGATAGGTGAAAAGAATTCCCACAATCAAAAATAATTATGAGAGGATGGCAACAAGCTAGAATCACGAATCTTGAAGAGAATGGAGCAAGATTAAAGAGAAACTCTTCTTAGGTCTTCAAATGTTGAGAAAGATGACGAAAACCACCACTGAGAATTGCTTAGACACTCCAGGAGAATGAAAAGTCTTCGGTTGAGCCAACAATGAACAGAGTTGTAAGATCTTGGAGAAAAGGCGTTTGACTGATGATAACTCATTCTTATGTCAAACTTTGAAATGAATTTGAGGATAGCTCCGGAAAAACTAGAAGAGTCAGGTAAGATGCTGGGAAAAGACCTGTGGGTTAGGGCCCACTCAAAAGAAACACCGTTCAATGATTACTTGAAAAGGAGAATGCACCGGTTGAGTTAAATGGCTTGGATAAGATAACAACCTCAAGATAGATTTGAACGGATCTTGAATGAAAAGACGAGTCTTCTGAGATGTCTTCAGCACCCTCGAACAAATGAATGGATAGAGAGGTGAACCGGCTAGAGAAGACATTTGAAATACGGAAAAGAATATGATCAACACCGAAAGCTTGAATTTAATCCATCGGAGAAGAAAATGAGTGACGAGTGACGAACTTGAAGCTTCGTTAGGATCATCATGAGAATCACCGGGTAAGAATATTGACGGAAAAGAATGGAGAGTGTAAGGTCATATTTATCCCTAAGTGTTTTGGTGATTGATGACAACGCATTTGCGGACTAATCGTGTGTCATGAGCTTTCCAGACTCTTCTCTGCTAGGCACAAGACGATTGGGTGTCCCTCGAAGACTGACGAAGACGGCGTCTTTTCTACGTTTCCTTTTGGTGGATTTGAGTCATAGGGAAGCCGTACTATTAAGAGGGGGTCCGCGTTGGAAAGGTTTGGGTGGAATCATCACGTACACGTCTCCTTGCATCCCTCTCTTTCTTCCTTGGAGCTTTGTCCGTTTTATCCGCCTCTAGTGACTGGCTGTTCTTGTGGTTGCGGTAGTACCGCTCCAGGGGCAACGGTAGTACCGTGGGCATCAACGGTAGTACCGCGCAGGCGCGCGGTAGTACCGCTGGTGCTCGCGGTAGTACCGCTCCCCCTGGAGCCATACTACCGCAGCCCACTCGCTAGTGCCGCCCGGGTGCGGTAGTAGGGGCAGATGTAAAATTTTACATCCGCACCTCCGCGGTACTACCGCTTTCGCTGTACGGTAGTACCGCGCTAGGAGGCTAGGCGGTAGTACTGCCCCTCGGCAGTACTACTATGTCGCGTTTTTGTTACTTCCGTTATTTTGCGGAAGTATGCACGGTAGTACCCTGTCCTCCTAACAGGCTCTTGCCTCGCGGTAGTACCGCGCTGTGGGCGCGGTAGTACCGCACCACCGTGCGGTAGTACCGCCTGACCGCAAGCCGTACTACCGCGTGGCCGTGCGGTAGTACCGTTGACCTTGCGCGGTAGTACCGCTGGCCGCGGGCTGGTTTGTGGGCAACGGTTGGATCTTTTCTCCACACTATATAAAGGGTCTCCTTCTTCCCCGTTGACTCACTTCTTCCACCATTAATGCTCCATTATTTCTCCAAGCTCCATTTTCGCCCGATCTCTCTCCCTAGCCAACCAAACTTGTTGATTTGCTTGGGAGAGGTCGAGAAGGCCCCGATCTACACTTCCACCGAGAGATATTTGATTCCCCCTTTCTAATCCCTTGCGGATCTTGTTACTCTTGGGTGTTTGAGCATCCTAGACGGTTGAGGTCACCGCGAAGCCATAGTCCATTGTGGTGAAGCTTCGTGGCGTCATTGGGAGCCTCCAATTAAGTTGTGGAGATTGCCCCAACCTCGTTTGTAAAGGCTCGGTCGCCGCCTCCAAGGGCACCAATAGTGGAATCACGGCATCTCGCATTGTGTGAGGGCGTGAGGAGATTACGTGGCCTTAGTGGCTTCTTGGGGAGCATTGTGCCTCCACACCGCTCCAACGGAGACGTACTTCCTCTCAAAGGGAAAGAACTTCGGCAACACATCCTCGTCTCCACCGTCTCCACTTTTGGTTATCTCGTGCCTTTACTTGAGTAGCTTATTTGTTTCATATATCTTGCTTGCTTGTGTTCCTACTAGTGTTGCATCATATAGGTTGCTCATCTAGTTGCATATCTAGACAACCTATTTTGATGCAAAGTTTAAATTGCTAAAGAAACGCTAAAAATTGTTAGTTGCCTATTCACCCCCCCCCCCTAGTCAACCATATCGATCCTTTCAATTGGTATCAGAGCCTCGTCTCTTTATTAAGGACTTTACCGTCCAAAGAGTATGGTTGATACCATAGACGGAGCGGAGGAACACTCCAGTGTGAATCCTATCTCGTCTACGGGCGATGGGGGAACTTCGGTCTCTCGTGAGGAGTTCAATGTAGCCTTGGAGACATTGAAAACCTCCATGACGACCGAAGTTGAAAGCATGTTTACTAAATTTCTTGAGGGGCTTAAACTATCCACCGCACCGTTGAAAGTGGGGGATCCCGCCAACAAGGTGTCGGATGCTATCCCCGACAAGGGGGAAGCTAGTAGTGAAAAGGCTCCTTCTTCTAGTGGCAAGAATGGCACCGGCATCTTTGCCCATGTGGAACCACCACTTGTTTATGGTGGACCGGTTCCTTCTACTCATTTGAATCATGCCGGTCCTCCTCCTAAGATTATGAAAAATGAGGATTTTGATTCTTGGGTTTACCACTTTAAACGTCATTTAAATCATGTGAACACTAACCTTTGGAGAACCATTGAAGAAGGTTTCTACCCACATGATCCAAGCAACTTCACTCCTCGAGAAGCCGCGGATAATCAATTCAATGAGAATGCTCTCTTCATCATTCAAGATGCAATTCCACCCGAAGACCTACCTCATCTTCGTCCCTTCTCCTGGGCCAAAGATGCATGGAATTGTGTCGTGTCTCTCTACCGGGGAAGCGCAAGCATTCAACGTTCCAACTATGAAGTGGTACAAGATGAGGCCGGTGAGTTTGCAATGAAGGAAGATGAAGAGCCTCGTGAGCTTTATCGGAGAGTCACCAAACTCGCAGTCTCACTACGAGATCACGGGAGCAAGGACACGGATGATAATTGGACAAGCGCAAATTCCTCAAGGCAATGATGCCCTACCACAAGGCCATGTCCTCCGTCATCTGCCAAAGACCGGACTTCCACACTTTGACCTCAAGCGAGGTGTTGGATGAGTTTGTGGCCATGAACATTTTGGACAAGACCGCCGACAATGCGGTGCTCCGGTCTCAATGGGCAAAGAAGCCCAACCTTGCTTTGAAGGCCAAGCTCACCATGGAAGAAGAAGAAGAGGAAGAAGAGGAGAGCAACCCCAAAGATACAAAGTATGCATATCATGAACACATGGCTCTTGCTTGAAGGCAATTTTGGAGCAAGAAAAACTCGAGGCCCAACTTTAGGAAAAACAACTCGAGTGGGACAAGGGGCAAGCAACGTGTAAGGACTTGCTACAATTGCGGCAACGTGAGTCATTTCGTTGCGGAATGCCCGTATGAGAAGAGGGAAGACAATGGTGGCAAACTCATCCGAAAGGACAAGGCCAAGTCGTTCCCCAACAAGAACAACTTCACCAAGAAGACTCCTCCCAAGGCCTTGGTTGTGCAAGAAGAGTACAATGAGGATGATGACGATGATGAAGATGATGAGTCGGTTGCCATGGCCTCCGTTGCCATTGCAACTACGTCACGAGTGTCTCTCTTCGACTCACCCAACGAGAGCATCAACGCCAAGTGCCTCATGGCTAAAGCCACCAACAAGGTAACCTCCAACATCAAAACTACCATCATTAATCATCCTTCCCCATCGGATTGCATTAATGAAGTTGAGGGAGCTAATGTGGAGGCTAACGAGTTTGAGGCCTTTATGGGCAAACTCAAGGGAAAATCCAAGAAGCGGTTTGTTGCTCTCTTGGAACAACTTGGTGAGGCCAATGACATGATCGAGGCTCACGAAGACACCATCTCGAAGATGGAAGGGCATAGTCGTGACTATGCCGATGATATTTCGGATCTTTCCAATGCTCTTGAGGAAGAGCGTGGTCTTCGTTTGGCTCTTGAGGAGTCACACAACGTTGATCATGCTAAGTTAGAGAAAGATTATGATCATGCCCTTGTTGTGTCTCGTGTACTAAATTCTGAGAAGGCCAAACTCGGGTTTGATCTTGCTAGACTCAAAGAGGAGTTTGATATACTTGACAAGGCCCACAAGGCCTTGAAGGGTATTCACGCTAGTCTCAAGGAGTCTCATGATCAACTCCGAGTGAAGCTAACTAAGGAGAAAGCAACTTTTCCTCATATGGTTTTACTTGATAACGCAAATGCTACTAACCCGTGTTGTGAGCATATGCATCTTGTTGAGGAAAATGCAACGTTGAAGGCACAACTTGAGAGAGGCCTTGTGACTTGCATACAAGGCAAGAAGAACCTAAATGATCTCTTAATCAACCAAAAGGGAGGTGTGGCGAAGGAAGGGGTTGGGTACGCCCTCGACTCCAAGAACAAGAAGAAGAATGACAAGACCAAACGACCTCCTCCCCTCATGCAAACCTTTGTGAGGGCGGGAGAGAGTGTCCACGAGGAGAAGAAGAAGAACAAAGTCAAGAAGGGCAATGTCTCCTCTCCCAACAAAGCCGGCGATTTTAATCCTTCTTATGTGTTATGCCGAGCTAGTGATGGGCATGTTTATGCCAAATTTGTTGGTTCTCTTCATGAGCACATTGAATGGTCTATTTGGGTTCCTAAGACCCTTGTTACTAACGTCAAAGGACCCATTACAAAATGGGTACCTAAAACCAAGCATTGATCTCTTGTAGGTGTTTGCTTCCGGTGGTGGATCATGGTTGCTCGATAGCGGAGCTACAAATCATATGACCGGAAGCAAGGACTTGGTGGTGGATGTGCACAAGGCTCCATCTATGCCCACCAATGTCGAGTGGGGTGACGCCTCTTCTTCTAAGGTATTGGGACTTGGCAAGGTTGTCATCTCTCATGATCTCACGATCGAGAAGATCATGCTTGTTGAGTCCCTTGCATACAATTTACTTTCCGTTCGTCAACTTGCAATCATGGGCTTTGCCACCTTCTTTGATATCGATACCGTGGCCCTCTTGTGGAGCAAGACTCTTAAAGTAGCCTTTGTTGGGCATGTCGAGAACGGTCTATATGTGATTAACTTTTCGGAGCGACCCACTAAGACCGCGACATGCCTAATGGCTAAAGTTGATGTGGGATGGCTTTGGCATCGCCGTTTAGCCCATGTCAATATGAGATCTTTGCAAAGTCTCCTAAAGGGGGACCATGTCCGTGGACTAAAGAATGTTAGCTTTGTTAAAGATCGTGCTTGCAGTGCCTGTATCGAAGGAAAGCTACATGAGAAGGCTCACCCTCCCACGACTATCATTTATTCAAAGAGGCCTTTGGAGCTCCTTCACATGGATCTCTTTGGGCCTCCATCCTTCGATAGTCTTGGAGGTAGGAAGTATTGCTTAGTGATCGTGGATGACTACTCAAGGTATACGTGGGTGTATTTCTTCAAGAGGAAGAGTGAGACCCAACAAACCGTCATTGACTTTGCAAATGAAGCACAACGTCAACACAATGCAAAGATCTTGACAATAAGAAGTGACAACGGCACCGAGTTCAAGAACTACACCTTGGATGAATTTCTTAGTGATGAGGGAATCAAGCATCAATATTCTGCACCATACACCCCTCAACAAAACGGTGTTGCGGAGAGAAAGAACCGGACGTTGATGGATGCGGAGACCATGATGGCGGAGTTCAAGTCTCCGTACAACTTTTGGGCCGAAGCCATCAACACCGTGTGTCATGCATCCAATCGGCTCTACCTCCGCAAGGGCTTGAACAAGACTCCATATGAGATACTCACCGGTAACAAGCCCAACCTCAAGTACTTCCGGGTATTCGGGTGTAAGTGTTTCCTTCTCAAGAAAGGTGTTCGGTTGTCTAAATTTGAGGCTAGAGCTCATGAGGGCATATTTGTTGGTTATGCTACAAACTCTCATGCTTACCGTGTCCTCAATAAATCCACGGGACTGAGGAGACGTGTAACGTGGAGTTTGATGAGAATAACGGCTCCCAAGTGGAGCAAAGTGGCACTTGTGATGTAGGTGATGAAATTCCTCCTCAAGCCATAAGAAGAATGGGTGTTGGTTTCATCCTTCCCATTGAGGAACCCCTTGTGACCGAAGGAGAAGGACAATGCTCCACTCTAGTGGAGCCATCACCAACCCAAGGCCCACACGCTTCCGAAGAACAAAGTGAAGGCCCTCAACCTCATGAACAAGACCAAGGGCAAGATCATACTCAAGACGGTGTTGACACACCAAGGGATGCCCAAGGTCAAGTTCTTCCCCCCGAGCAAGTTCAAGACCAAGAACAAGTTCATGACGACGCTCAAGATGATCAAGTAATCGCTCCCCAACTCACCACCGAGGAGGAATTAGAGCGTCGTGCCGCCAAGGTTGCTTCCAAGCTCTCCACCAAGGATCATCTCATGACGAATGTGCTTGGAAGCTTAAGAAAGGGGGTAAGCACTCATAGACAATTAGCAAATTATTGTGAGCACCACGCGTTTGTCTCTTGTGTGGAACCTCTCAAGGTGTATGAGGCGCTAGAAGATCCGGATTGGCTCAGTGCCATGCATGAAGAACTCAACAACTTCGAGCGCAACAAAGTGTGGAGATTGGTGCCAAGGCCAACGGGGAACCACAATGTCATTGGAACCAAGTGGATATTCAAGAACAAGCAAGATGCCCATGGGACCATCATTCGCAACAAGGCTCGTTTGGTAGCACAAGGCTACTCCCAAGTCGAGGGTATCGACTACGGTGAAACCTTTGCTCCTGTCGCTCGTCTTGAATCCATTCGCATGTTGATTGCATATGCTTCTCATCATAACTTTAAGTTACATCAAATGGATGTGAAGAGTGCTTTCCTTAATGGTCCCATTAATGAATTGGTGTACGTCAAGCAACCCCCCGGGTTCGAGGATCCCTACTTTCCCGATCATGTGTATCAACTCGATAAGGCACTCTATGGCCTTAAACAAGCTCCACGTGCGTGGTATGACCACCTTACCGAGTTGTTGCAAGACCGTGGGTTTGAAGTTGGGATAATCGACCCCACTCTTTTTACTAAGAAGGTCAAAGGGGAGTTGTTTGTGTGCCAATTATATGTTGATGATATTATCTTTGGTTCTCCTAACAAATCTTTCAATGAGGAATTTGCCGCACTCATGACCTCAAAGTTCGAGATGTCTTCCATGGGGGAGTTGAAGTTCTTTCTAGGGTTCGAAGTGAAGCAAAGAAGAGAAGGAACCTTCATCAATCAATCCAAATACACTCAAGACATGCTCAAAAGATTCAAGCTAAGTGACGTCAAGCCGGCTTCCACTCCAATTCCCACCAAGTGCCAACTTGACTTAGATCCCAATGGTAAAGTGGTGGATCAAAAGGTATATCGTTCCATGATTGGATCCTTGCTTTACCTTTGTGCATCTAGACCGGACATCATGTTGAGTGTGGGAATTTGTGCATGGTTTCAAGCCGCACCTAAGGAAAGTCACTATGTGGCGGTCAAACGAATCTTTCGATATTTGGCTCATACCCCAAACTTTGGCTTATGGTACCCAAGAGGATCAAACTTCAAGCTTGTAGGGTACTCGGATTCCGATTGGGCGGGAGACAAAGTGGATAGGAAGTCCACTTCCGGAGGGTGCCAATTCCTTGGTTGCTCTTTGGTAAGTTGGTCTTCCAAAAAGCAAAGTTGTGTGTCTCTCTCGTCCACCGAAGCGGAGTATGTTGCGGCCGGTAGTTTTTGTGCACAACTCTTATGGATGAGGCAAACTTTAAATGATTATGGTGTCACTTGTGACAAAGTGCCTCTTTGGTGTGACAATGAAAGTGCCATCAAGATCTCTCTCAACCCGGTGCAACACTTCAAGACGAAGCATATTGAGATCCGGTATCACTTCATCCGGGATCACATTAGGCGAGGAGAGATCGAGCTCAACTACGTCAACACTCATGATAACCTTGCAGATATCTTCACGAAGCCCTTGGATGAAGCAAGATTTCGCGAGTTAAGGCATGAGCTAAATATCATTGATTCGAGCAATGTTGCTTGAACCCTTGCACACCCCACTGCACGCAACTTGTTGTCTTGTTTAGATGTAGGCATGGACATAGGGGGAGTGTTGTTCTCTCAATGAACTCTCCCTCCCCCCATTATGCATAAATTAATCGAGTCTTTCACATTTAGCCATGTTTGATGGTGCTTGTGCTTCAAAGACGAGTTTTGGTCATGGACCCAAGGATAATTCTTCGCGGTGCCATACCACTTGACTCAAACATAGGTGGCTACGGCCACCGCCCTCTCTTTTGGAGAGGTGGTGTCTCGTGTTTGGTTCGTTTGTCGTTTGCCCGTCTAGTTTGTGTGTTGCGTGGTTTTGTGGTGTTGTGCTTGCTCGGAGCAGTTTAGTGCAAAGATCCTGTCTTTTTCATGCTCGAAACGTGCATTCTCTTGAGCCCACGGTACTACCGCGCCTTGGCGCGGTACTACTGCTTGGGAGGCACGGTACTACCGCACCCAGCACAGTACTACCGCTCTTCGCGGTACTACCATGTCTGGGCACGGTACTACCGTGCCGTCAAGGGCGCGTGGGGAGGTTATGGCTCGGGCAGGGGAGTTCCAACTCCCCATACCCATTCATTGTCTCTCTCTCCCTACGTCTCTCCCTCTCAAGAACGGCGCCGGAGGCCCTCGCCGGATCTCCGTCTCCGGCCACTCTCCTCGGATTCCGATCGGTGGGATCGTTCCCCACCACTTCCTCTTGCCATGGACCAAGGTTTTTCCCCAAATCCCTCCTTTTCTTGGCTGTTTTCTCGCTTCTAGGCTTTTGGGGAGAAACTTGTTGTTCTTGAGATTTTAGGCTAAATCTTTGCAAGAGTGGGATGTAGGAGAGTCGTGATGCGTAGGAAACATACTTGATATGTTGTCTTATGGTAGCTTTGTCCAACCGTAGTACCGCCGTGATTTCGCGGGCTTTCTCAGATTTGAACCGTCTCAGATCTAGCACCGTGCGGTACTACCGTGCCCGATGTGCGGTACTACCGTTCCGCAGGCGCGGTACTACCGCGCCGGCCGTACTACCGTAGGGTTCAAAACTCCCTCTAGGCATGTATCATGTGTGCTTTCTACTTGTTTCCCTTGTCTTTGTTGTGATCTTTGTATTAATCTCTCTTGGCTTTTGTGGGTGTTTTTGCGTTCTGTGTCTCAGGTGGTGGCTCTCGCCGTTCCAATCCTAGCCGTGACACCAGCTCCAAGCGTCTGCGCAACCCCCAAGATGAAGCCCCAGAGGGCTCCAAGGCCCCCAAGCGCAATGTCAAGACTACTGCCAGCAAGCTCAAGGAACCGGCTAAGGCCATGGACGAGATCTCCGCCACTGAGTATGTCGAGCGCCGGAAGATCAATCCCTATGTGAATCCTCGGGCTACCCTCAAAGGCACCGAGTTGTTCTGGACCAAGCAACAGGTTCTCATCTATCTGGATGTGATCAAGAACAAGCAGAACACCTTTGTGGATGTCAAGTGGATTGATATGCATCATCTGCGGAAAGACAAGTTTCGTGACTATTTTGGAGAGGCTCTGGACTTGGTGGAGCAGTTTGCTATTGAGCCGGTGATCTCCTTTCACCTTGACTATGACCCTGAGCTTATCTTTCAGTTCTTTGCCTCAGTGTACTTTCATCCCGGGGTGGAGCGGTGGATGACTTGGATGACCAATGGCCATCAGTTGTCTGCTACATGGAAAGAGTTCATGGATCTGCTGCACATTCCTGATGACGGGCTCCACACCCCAGTTGGTGTCCGTCCCCATGCCAACTCTGAGTCTACCAACAAGAACCTGCTTCAGCCCTTCCTTGTTGAGAAGGTACTCCCCAATGGCAAGTCTACTTGGGTGTTGAACTCTTTTCTGGATATCATGCATGGCATCTTCCGCAACACTCTGTTCCCACGCATTGGCGACAAGGACAAGGTTCATGCATATCTAGTGGACATGTTGCTCCTGTGTGCAGAGGCTCGTTCTTCTCAGACTCAGCCACTTGATGTCTCTCACATCATGTGGTGTGAGCTTCGGTTTGCAGTGTTCACTCGCAAGGTTCCTATTTATGGCCCATACCTGCATCTGCTGCTCTCTACCACTTGGGAGAAGACGTATCCAAGTGATGAGTTCCTTGCTCCAGACTGGGTCCGCCATGAGTCCATCTGCCTCCGCGTCAAGCCCAACTGGGCCAACACCACTACTCGTGCTGAGGCATCTTCTGCTAGGAGGGCTACTGGTCAGGGGGAGGCTGCTGAGGACCGTGCTGAGGATCGTGCTGCTGAGGACCGTGATGCCAGGTTCACCACCTCTTCCTCTGAGCCATCATGGGCCAAGAAGCTGAAGGACAAGATGAAGACTCTCTTCTGCATGCAGGCGAAGGGACAGTACAGGGCTCATGTGTCTGACAAGGAAAGTCGCCGCCGTGACAAGAAAGTGATGAGGCTCTTTGGCGAGGATGTGTCTGGCGGGTCTGAGGACGTCATCACTCCTGAGGCTGCCTGGATGTCTAAGCAGGACTACACGTGGACCAGCTCAGAGGAGGACGTGGAGGAGACTATCCCAGCCGCCGAGTCTGACGAGGAGCACCAGGAGCAGTGGGACGACTTCTCTGCTTGAGCTACCACTTGTGCTGTTGGTGTCCTCTCTGCCTTTTTGGCGTCTCGATGCCAAAGGGGGAGAGAGTGTAGGGATTTGCGTTTTGCGTGTGTCGTGCTTAGTGTGTGTGGTGTGTTTGCTTGGACCTCGTTTGCTTCTGTTTGGTTTGTGTCTTCGAGACCTATCCCCCATATGGTGTAAGACATATGCACTCTATCTATCTATCTTAGTTATCTTATGTTTGCTACATCTTGTCTAGTGATAGATATGCTTTGTTTCTATAACATAGGGGGAGCTGTGATCCTAGTATTCATGTGTCGTGCGGTCCAAAGCACTCATCTAGGTGGCACACATCTAGGGGGAGCCCGTCTATATTATAGAGAGGAGGGGCTTGCATTTACTTAATATTATTTTCTTTATGCAAATCCCGTTTTATCATCAATCCACCAAGGGGGAGATTGTAAGGTCATATTTATCCCTAAGTGTTTTGGTGATTGATGACAACACATTTGCGGACTAATTGTGTGTCATGAGCTTTCCAGACTCTTCTCTGCTAGGCATAAGACGATTGGGTGTCCCTCGAAGACTGACGAAGACGGCGTCTTTTCTACGTTTCCTTTTGGTGGATTTGAGTCGTAGGGAAGCCGTACTATTAAGAGGGGGTCCGCGTTGGAAAGGTTTGGGTGGAATCATCACGTACACGTCTCCTTGCATCCCTCTCTTTCTTCCTTGGAGCTTCGTCCGTTTTATCCGCCTCTAGTGACTGGCTGTTCTTGTGGTTGCGGTAGTACCGCTCCAGGGGCAACGGTAGTACCGTGGGCATCAACGGTAGTACCGCGCAGGCGCGCGGTAGTACCGCTGGTGCTCGCGGTAGTACCGCTCCCCCTGGAGCCATACTACCGCAGCCCACTCGCTAGTGCCGCCCGGGTGCGGTAGTAGGGGCGGATGTAAAATTTTACATCCGCACCTCCGCGGTACTACCGCTTTCGCTGTACGGTAGTACCGCGCTAGGAGGCCAGGCGGTAGTACTGCCCCTCGGCAGTACTACTATGTCGCGTTTCTGTTACTTCCGTTATTTTGCGGAAGTATGCACGGTAGTACCCTGTCCTCCTAACAGGCTCTTGCCTCGCGGTAGTACCGCGCTGTGGGCGCGGTAGTACCGCACCACCGTGTGGTAGTACCGCCTGACCGCAAGCCGTACTACCGCGTGGCCGTGCGGTAGTACCGTTGACCTTGCGCGGTAGTACCGCTGGCCGCGGGCTGGTTTGTGGGCAACGGTTGGATCTTTTCTCCACACTATATAAAGGGTCTCCTTCTTCCCCGTTGACTCACTTCTTCCACCATTAATGCTCCATTATTTCTCCAAGCTCCATTTTCGCCCGATCTCTCTCCCTAGCCAACCAAACTTGTTGATTTGCTTGGGAGAGGTCGAGAAGGCCCCGATCTACACTTCCACCGAGAGATATTTGATTCCCCCTTTCTAATCCCTTGCGGATCTTGTTACTCTTGGGTGTTTGAGCATCCTAGACGGTTGAGGTCACCGCGAAGCCATAGTCCATTGTGGTGAAGCTTCGTGGCGTCATTGGGAGCCTCCAATTAAGTTGTGGAGATTGCCCCAACCTCGTTTGTAAAGGCTCGGTCGCCGCCTCCAAGGGCACCAATAGTGGAATCACGGCATCTCGCATTGTGTGAGGGCGTGAGGAGATTACGGTGGCCTTAGTGGCTTCTTGGGGAGCATTGTGCCTCCACACTACTCCAACGGAGACGTACTTACTCTCAAAGGGAAGGAACTTCGGCAACACATCCTCGTCTCCACCGTCTCCACTTTTGGTTATCTCGTGCCTTTACTTGAGTAGCTTATTTGTTTCATATATCTTGCTTGCTTGTGTTCCTACTAGTGTTGCATCATATAGGTTGCTCATCTAGTTGCATATCTAGACAACCTATTTTGATGCAAAGTTTAAATTGCTAAAGAAACGCTAAAAATTGTTAGTTGCCTATTCACCCCCCCCCCTCTAGTCAACCATATCGATCCTTTCAATTGGTATCAGAGCCTCGTCTCTTTATTAAGGACTTTACCGTCCAAAGAGTATGGTTGATACCATAGACGGAGCGGAGGAACACTCCGGTGTGAATCCTATCTCGTCTACGGGCGATGGGGGAACTTCGGTCTCTCGTGAGGAGTTCAATGTAGCCTTGGAGACATTGAAAACCTCCATGACGACCAAAGTTGAAAGCATGTTTACTAAATTTCTTGAGGGGCTTAAACTATCCACCGCACCGTTGAAAGTGGGGGATCCCGCCAACAAGGTGTCGGATGCTATCCCCGACAAGGGGGAAGCTAGTAGTGAAAAGGCTCCTTCTTCTAGTGGCAAGAATGGCACCGGCATCTTTGCCCATGTGGAACCACCACTCGTTTATGGTGGACCGGTTCCTTCTACTCATTTGAATCATGCCGGTCCTCCTCCTAAGATTGTGAAAAATGAGGATTTTGATTCTTGGGTTTGCATAGGATCCACTTGAAGAGAAACACATCGGTGAAAAGGATTGGCATGACAATCTCGATTATCAAGAAGGATTAGTATTTGCATAGGAGTATGAGAACACCACTTAGAAAAATTATGGAATCAACACTTGACTTCGAAGCGACTCGAATACCACAACTCAAAACAAAACAAGGATTGGCTTGCAGAATAAGCCGGAACAAACATATGATAGAGATTTCGTCCTAAGTTTTCATGGTAGGGCCCACACGGGCTCGATCATACAGCACCATCATGTACAAGGCAGTGGACATGACATATGAAGCGTCCCCGAGTCAGCATAGCCAAGGACTCTTTAAGACACAACGAGACCACTGTAAAACCAACCGTGGATAGGCGGACCACTAGACGTCGAACCCCAATTTCATATCATACATCTGTCGGAAAGATATCCTAAGAGCTACTTGAATTCCCACTTATAAACTCCCGAAATTTTTCCGGTTATGCAATCACGTGTTGGGGATACAGGGGAAGCATAATATCTCACCCAAAACTAACAAATCCTATATCCAGCTGTATCCATCCTTCAACACATAACCAAGAAACCTTCGGAAATCATTTACCTCAACCTTCGAAAAGCATTCGTTATACGAGTTATGGCAATACTCCCGAACTCCCGCCCCAGTACTGGGTGGCGTCGAGGTTATCTCACCAACAACTGCATAAAAGAGATTTTTGATGTCGGCGAAACTCAGGTATTCCAGAATCTCAACGATAAAATTGTGACTACAACACCTCGGAGCTCAACTCCCGGGGACATTGCCGCAACCCCTAAATGTCAGGAGGCACCAAGAACAATGTTCTCGTCACAAAACCATCGGAACGATTCCAAGATACCCGCGTGATCCTAAATTTTTTTAGTGAAATTTGAGAAGAGAAGAGTCAAAACTATACATCAGGATGCCTCACCAGAGCGATGAAGGGACTGAGGAGTAAAAATAATCCTACTCTCCGATATATATAATCCTAAATGACTCAAAACATTTTTCTAGACTCAACAACGCCAGCGATTCTATCAAGCAGGGGGCTCCTAAGTCGGGGAAGGCTCTGATTACCAACTTGTAACGCCCTCGATGCGGTTATATCTCCCACGTGTCGAAGCACGACTTAGAGGCATAACCGCATTGAAAGCAATGTCGCAAGTGAGGTAATCTTCACACAACCCATGTAATACATAAGGGAAAGAGATACATAGTTGGCTTACAATCGCCACTTCACACAATACATGAATAAAGCATTACATTCATCCAAATACACTCAAGGTCCGACTACGGAACCAAAATAAAAGAAGACTACCCCAAATGCTACACAGCTCCCCGATCGTCCCAACTGGGCTCCACTACTGATCAACTGGAAAACGGAACAACATAAAGAACACGGTCTTCATAGAGCTCCTCCTTGAGCTTGGTTGCGTCACCTGCACGATATCATCGGCACCTGCAAACTGGTTTTTGAAGTATCTGTGAGTCACGGGGACTCATCAATCTCACACCCTCGCGATCAAGACTATTTTAGCTTATAGGTAAGGTAAAGGTATGAGGTGGAGCTGCAGCAAGCGACTAGCATATATGGTGGCTAACCTATACGCAAAAGAGAGCGAGAAGAGAAGGAAAAAAGCACGGACGAGAATCTATGATCAAGAAGTGATCCTAGAGAAACCTACGTCAAGCATAACTCCAACATCGTGTTCACTTCCCGGACTCCGCCGAGAAGAGATCATCACGGTTACACACGCGGTTGATGCATTTTAATTAAGGTCAACCTAAGGTTTTCTACAACCGGACATTAACAAATTCCCATCTGCCCATAACTGCGGGCACGGCTTTCGAAAGTTCAAAACCCTGCAGGGGTGTCCCAACTTAGCCCATCACAAGCTCTCACGGTCAACGAAGGATATTCATTCTCCCAAGACAATCCGATCAGACTCGGCATCTCGGTTACAAGACATCCTCGACAATGGTAACACAAGTCCAGCAACACCGCCCGAATGTGCCGACAAATCCCGATAGGAGCTGCACATATCTCGTTCTCAGGGCACACTCAGACTGTCCAAACTTCCAGTAGGCCAGCCCAGAGTTGCCCCTGGTGGCCACCGGCGGCTGACGAGGTGGACCAACACTCAGAGGAGCACTGGCCCGGGGGTTTAAATAAAGATGACCCTTGAGTCTGCAGAACCCAAAGGAAAGAAAAGGCTAGGTGGCGAATGGTAAAACCAATGTTGGGCATTGTTGGAGGAGTTTTATTCAAGGCGAACTGTCAAGGGGTTCCCATTATAACCCAACCGTGTAAGGAACGCAAAATCTGTGGACATAACACCGATGTGACAGAAACTAGGGCAGCAAGAGTGGAACAAAACACCAGGCATAAGGCCGAGCCTTCCACCCTTTACCAAGTATATAGATGCATTAATTAAATAAGAGATATTGTGATATCCCAACAAAATATCCATGTTCCAACATGGAACAAGCTCCAATCTTCACCCGCAACTAACAACGCTATAAGAAGGGCTGAGCAAGCGGTAACATAGCCAAACAACGGTTTGCTAGGACAAGGTGGGTTAGAGGCTTGGCTTAACAATATGGGGGCATGATAAGCAAGTGGTAGGTATCGCAGCATAGGCATAGCAAAAGAGCGAGCAACTAGCAAGCAAAGATAGAAGTGATTTCAAGGGTATTGTCATCTTGCCTGAAATACCGCAAGGAAGAAGAACGAGTCCATGAAGAAGTCAAACAGACGTAGACGAACGGATCCTCACAAACGCAACGTAATCAGAAGCAACCCGAAGAAGCAACATCGAAAAGAAGCACACAACATAGTAAACAACCATCACATAAACATGGCATGATGCACAACCAAGTATGGTGCATGTCCGGTTTAAATATGCATGACATGACAAAGTGCACAAACAAAACTACAAATTAAGTGGAGATCAATATGCAACGAGTTGCATATTGACGAAACACCACATGACTTATTTAGTTCTCTCTCGATTATGTACCCAAAAATATTAAATGTTGTTAAGCATGTCAAGAGGTGAAACATAAAGGGATTATTTATCTAAACAATTTAAATGGGGCCGGATATAGCAAACAACAAATCTGGTAAATCCCCATATGCATTAGTAAATTAATGCAAACAACAATTTAAACCATCTTAATGTTGTTAACATGATGCGGATGACATGATCAAGTTTTTATGCAAGTATTATTAAAAGTTGACATGAGCGTGATGAGAGCATTTGTGTCACCATGGTAGAAAGAAAGGTGTACCACGGCAACGAAACGGAAATGACGCCGCGGCAACATTCCGATGATCCGGTAGCTCACGGGGATATCGGTGCAAAAGGAAGTGGGTGCGAGTGTGTCATGCAAGAAGCTGGGGTGATCCCAGTTACCGGGTTCCCACGGGTCGACGGCGTGGCAACAAAGAGGAACAACTACCGTTCACAGGCGGATACAACATCCAAACACGCATCTCATACAACTCATGCATTCGTCCACGGGCGTTCGTTCTCAGCGGTTATACCTTCGAATCGTGCGTTTTGAAGAGGACCGGTTCATAGAGGAAGTAGTCGTTCACGAGCCATTGAGGAAAGTAGTGGTACATGACAACAGTAGTGATACACGTTTTCGTAGATGTTCTGGGTCATCGGTAGAGGTACTTGTCGCATCGCCGGGCGTATTCGTACCCGTTTCGGAGAGGAACTTGGCATATCCATGTACTTAGCGTTTTGCAATCCCATGTCCAGAGTCATCATGTAGTCGTTCGGGCGTCGTGGAGGAACTTGACGTTCACGGGGTCTCGGTCTTCCATGGAGAGGGGCGCAACCCACGCAAGGAGGGGAAGGCCGTGGTGGGTGCGCTGGGCCTGCGTGTGCAAAGGTCGACGGAGCTGGGCCTGCTGGAGGAACGTTGCGAGGGGCACGCCTCGTGGTCCACTAAAAGGAGCAGGGGAGGTCGCTGCGGTCAACGGTACGGCGATCCCTCACTGGACTTGGCGCAGACGCGAACGAGGGCTTGAGGCGGCTGGCTCCGGGATGCAGGGCACGGAGGGAGGTGTTGATCCGGCCGTTTGACGGCGTCCCCGGTGAGAACCGAGTCAAGGCAGGGGTTCGGCGGCCATGAGATGGTCTCCTGTTACAGAGAACAAGAGAGATGAGAGGTGGAGGAGGGAAAGAGAAGGAAAAAGAGGCGCGAGGGAAGAGGTCTTGAAGGTCGCCGGCGTTGAGAGCTCCGATGAGCTGGTCCGGTGGCCTTGCGCGCGGCGGGCGCGGGTGCTCGAGGCGGCAAGGCAACCGGTGCTGGGGGCCCCGGCGAGCTCCGACCTGAACGAAGGGGACAGGCGGCGTGGTCTTCCTGCTAGGCGTGGAGGACGGTAGAAGCGGGGAACGGCGCCATGGAAGGTGGCTGGAGGAGGCGCGGTCGGGGACTAGCGCTGCAGAGGGAGGCGCGCGAGATCGAGAGGGGGAGATGGAGATGGGGAACGAGGGGTACGGGCGAGAGGAGGGGTCGAGCGAGGGAGGCGCTCTGCCTCCTGGCGGCGCGAGGGGAAGACGAGAGAGAGCGTGGTGAGGGGATAGGTTTAGAAGGGAGAGAGTGGGCCTAGGGTAGGATTAGGTGGGCCAAAAAGGCCGGCCCAGAAGAGAAGGGCTGCGCCTGGATCCTGGCTAGGCTCTTACTCTCTCTCACACTCTCTTCTCTTAACCAAAAAGAGAGAGAAAAAAATAAATATAGATAGAAGAAGAAGAAAACAAATTAAGAGAGGGTTAGGGATGGAATTTGGGCACGGGGACAATTTTTACGGACTCGTAAAGATGTGCACGGTCCACGAAAATTAGGAGAGGCCTGATTGCAAGAATTTAATTCAAAGTCATTTGAATTTAATTCAAATGGTTTGAACAAGGACTAGGAATTAGAGGTGTCCAAAAATGTTCGGATTTTTGGTGGAGCTCCGGAAAATGATGAAAGAAATATAAGGCAAGGTTAGAGAGTCAACACTTGAAGAAGAAAAAGGCCAAGGGATTTAATATGCAAGTGTGTTAAGGTGAATTCCAAATAAATGGAATATTTATAATAGCTCCATAAATATTAGGAGGATAATGTTATAAAGAGAAGTCACTCTTCCCTCGATTTAAATGGATCGAAGACCCACACAAATTATTTAGTGGGTTTTAAGACGGGTTGCATGTTGACATGATGACATGATGCAAGGCACATGATGCAAAGGGGAAAGCAACAAGCAAACAAAACACATGACGAAACCCGGAATCCATGGATGGCATCTGAATCTCCGGTCTTGAGGCGTCACAGCCTAGCTCATGAGGTACTACCCCAACTGCCCTCTCCAGATATGCAGTTTCAATTCCTAGAACAGGTGTTGCAACAGCGAGTGGTGCGTCGCAGATCGAATTCTCTAGTGCAAGTATTGGTGAAGTGGAGCAACACTCCCGTGGAGATGGCAACATGGGAAGACAAGGTGCAACTCAAGCAAAAGTTTCCCAGAGCACCGGCTTGGGGGCAAGCTGTTTCTAACAGGGGAGGGATTGCCAGCAGCAACGGTCAAGGTGAAGAAGCTACAGATGATCAAGCACCAGGAGTGGGCCGGCCCAGAAGACAGCCTCGCCTGCCGGCTCGGCTAGCTGGCCCGGAATGAGCCCATGCGGGCAATGTACTTAAGCTTGTCGATAGCGCATGAGTGGCTGGCGAACGACTGACAGGAATAGCTACTTTCCTTTTTCGTATTGTAACAGTTAAACCTCCTTCTCCCTCCTCTCCATGGATATGTGAATTGTAACTCGAGCTGTGATAATGGAGGATAGTTAAGGAACTGTGTTTGAGTGCTAACATTGCCTCCCAAACATATTCCTCAAGTCGATGGGCATAAGTGCGCTGCTACCTGCTGCCTACCTGTGATTTAGATTTCATACGATTGGCAGAAGATTTGATCGCGGTTTGTATGAAGAAGTATACAGGAGCAGGGGCCATTAGAAAACTGAACTGGGCCTCATTCGGTCTTCCAGTATGGTGGATGGATTATGGAGGGGCCACCGTTTGGTATTCCAGTACAGTGGGTGCGTGCCACATAATCTGATAGAAGAAATAAAGATGACTTGGCTTAGGCGATCACATATAATTTTTCTGCAGACTTGCTTAGGTGGATGGTTGCACGTTGATTGACGATGCGGATAGCCTGCATATCAAGGGAAATTGGTTAGTGAAGATGAACTATTTTAGATAATATAGACAGACGTGCCATGCGTGGACCTTGAAGTGAGCACAGCTCGTTTATAAAATGGGCCGACCTGGGCCATGCCGTGCAGACACGTTTAATGGGGGCGGGCCGTGCTGGGTCGTGCCGGCCCATTTCGCCAGGTCTGGATAGAACTCCCTGAATTACACGCAAACTCTTTTTTTCTGTGTCTCAATTTCATTTTTATTTTTCCTCCCAGCCTCCCCCTTTTTCCTCCCGTGCGAAAACCCTCGCCTCGTCGTCCTCCTCTCGCTTCTCCTACCTTCCTTCTAGAAACCTCCCCTCCCCTCCCCCGAGATCTCCCGGCGCCACACAGCTGCTCCCTCCACCCCCCACCTCGCTCTCTCCTTCCCTCTCCGTGCTTGCGCGACGATGGATGAGTGGGTTCGCCAAGCAGAGGCGTGGGCGGGCCAAGCAGAGCACTGGATCCGCCAGCAACCCCCGGAGCAGATTTACGTCGCGGTCGCCGTGATTATTGTAACGATTCTGGTGCTGGTCGCAGGTGAAATGCCAAACCCCCCTGAGTCCCGCGGTATCGTGCTTGCTGTTAGGAAACCTAGGTAGATGTGGAAGGTAGTGACGGGGAACTGGCTTGAGTACGCTTTCAAATTTGCCTGGAAGCAATTTATGTGTGATAGTTGTCCCTTTTGTTTGACGTATTAACTAGCTGAGGATCTGGAGTGAGTGACCAATTTTGTAGTTAGCTGTAGTTATACTGACACTGGGTTCAAATGTGATTGAAGCACAATCGATTCCGTGCCTTGGATCATGCGGAGAATTGTCGTACAGTTGTAATTCATAGTATTCTGTGATGGGCTGGTAATTTTGGAATTGAACTAACTTGAGTGGAAGCAGAGATACTGGAAGCTCCAGTTAAACTTCATGCTTCAGCTGATTATGGTACATGCTTTGCTGTGCATTACAAGTTGTAACAAGGTAGGAGTGATGCCCTGTTGATTCATCCATATTATTTGTGCATGTGCCTTGTAGAATGATAATACTGCCAGATGTTACAGTTAACAAGTTCTCAAATGTCAGGGCATCTGACAATGGCAATGACATTATAATATGCGTGGCACTAAAAAAAAGGAGGGACTAGTGTTTCTTAATCTAGAGATAAGTTATATTCAAAAGTGTGACATTATTACTCCTCGTTAATGTCTTAGTGTATATAATGGGTGCACCCAATGATGTAAAATGTCTTGCTGTATTCATTATGCTTGCTTAGGTTTCTGCTTTTGTGATGTATTATTTCATTGGTACTATTTGTGTAGTAATTAACACGCAGTTGCTTTGTATGTTTGATTGTTTAACAGCTTCTTGTCTGAAATCATCGAAACCTAACACCATAGTTCTATCCGGGCTTAGTGGCAGCGGCAAAACCGTTCTTTTCTATCAGGTATCATTCCAATTCTGTATGTGGTCCTCTTTCTTTTGTGCATCCCCTTATCTAGTGATACAACTTTTCAACTCCTCATGGATTAACATGATATCATAAAGTATGACGAGAGTAATGGCCATGCATGCCTTGCCTCACAAACTTGATTGCTGCTGTTTATCTCTGTGTTGTCAAGTTTTAGAAGTTAGGCATAACAGGTGTTACTCTGACAGAGGCCTTAATTTCAAAACTGACATCCGGTGTCTGATTTGCCAATGATTTTTTCGATATAGCATATGACATTTGTGAATTGACATGGATTTCAGTTTTCTGATTTGGTAAAAAAGATGGGGCATGTGTCTATGACTAACACCGAGAATGATGTTATGATATTCTGTTTGCAATTTGCTCTTGTATATGCTTCCTTTGACGCAATTTGTTCAGTAGCTTATGACATGGCCTTTTAGCTGAATTTCCACTCAGGTTGCGTTGGTGCCATACTGTTATCTGTCGTGCATCTCTTGCCTCGCCCCCTTGATTTTACTGTATATATGATTTTATATAGTGCATGCCTGCATGGCAAGATTTTGGAGAACAAAGACTACTTTTCATTTCCTTTTTTAGTTTTAGTTATCTTTCCAGTGGAGGAATTACACAGTTTCTTTGTATTATCTTTTGGTTTTGTGCTAATTTTCCATCTCTCGTTTTTAGCTTCGCGATGGATCATCACATCAGGGAACTGTGACTTCGATGACACATAACAATGCTACATTTGTTCTGCACTCGGAGCTGGAAAGGGTTAGAACTTTTTGGAGATGAATCCCTGCTACACCTTGATATTAATATAACTATCTAGAATCAAGGCTACCGTTTTCTTATAGAAACATATGTTTGCTGACTGCAAGATTTTTACTTACTTTGTTCCCTTCCACTCAACAGAAAGGCAAAGTAAAACCTGTTCATGTTATCGATGTTCCTGGTCATGCAAGGCTGAAATCGAAGCTTGATGAAGTCCTGCCTCAGGCAGCTGGGATTGTTTTTGTCGTGGATGCTCTAGATTTCTTGTCTAGCATGCAAGCTGCTGCGGAGTAATTTTGCTGACCTACTTTCTGTTATTTGGTGTTGTTTGGAAAATTTGATGGTGTCCAATTTCGCAAACTTTGATTGTCAACCCAATCATATGCTGTATTCAAACTAGGAGTGTGACTAGGACCTTATTTCGTATTCAAACATGTATAAAAATGTTTGATCTGATGCAGTTCGTACCGCCTGACAGTTTTCTCTTTAACTCTCACGACAGGTACTTGTATGACATTTTGACGAAGGCAACTGTAGTGAAGAAAAGGATTCCTGTTCTGATATTCTGCAACAAGACAGATAAAGTTACAGCTCACTCAAAGGAGTTCATCAAGAAGCAGTTGGAGAAAGAAGTGTATGTTTCATTTTTCATATTCAACATTCTTGCATGGTTGGAACTTAGAATGCATCATCTTGGGTTGGCGTGTTTAATAATTCTGTGAATTTATAGGTATTGGCTAGATTAGTACTGCAACTTGAATTTATTTGTTTGTTTTTGTGTATATTATGCTGCAAAAAATGTTTACATACATGTATATTCTATCCATATTTCCGTGATCCTGGTACAGTTGAGGTCGCTCTGTAAATTCTGTGAATTATATGTATTGGCTAGATTAATAGTGCAGCTTGAATGAACTCGTTTGTTTTTTGTGTATATTATGCTGCCCAAAAAAAATGCTTACATACATGTATATTCTACTGATATTTCCCTGATCCTGGAACATCGGAGGTCACTCTGTAACCACTCATATATCTTGAAACACCTGAGGGAGCATAACAGAACCATTTGCATTGACTGACTGACACAAACTTGTGCTAATTTTTTTTTTGTAGAAACAAGCTCCGGGAATCAAGGAACGCCATATCATCCGCTGACATCAGTGATGAAGTCCAACTTGGGTTACCTGGAGAGGCATTCAACTTCAGCCAGTGCCAGAACAAGGTGATAGTTGATGAAGGTGCTGGTCTGACTGGTGATGTTTCAGCAGTTGAGCAGTTCATCCGCGAGTATGTGAAGCCGTAGAGTCATCTTTTACCCCATCGTCATAGTAGTGACTAATGTTTCTGCAGAAGTGTAATCTGAGCTGTGACTAATTTTGGCCTGACGAAAGAAGGAAAAGTGGGAAACCATCAGCATGATCCCTTCCCATTAAATCTACTGTTGTCCTGACTTGACTTTGTGAGACATAGCAAATTGCATTGGTAGCTTCCTGACGAACGTTTGAGGATTCAGAACCTGATCTGTTATAGAAATATTGTTGAACATTAGTTGTTATGTACTACTCCCTCCGTCCCACAATATAAGACGGATTTGCAAGTTGTTTTAGCTTGCAAAAACATCTTACACTGTGGACGGAGGGAGTAGGTTTTATTTCATTCTTGTCCCTAGTCACATTCCTTTTTTGGGCAGGATAGTAGAACAGCTCGATGGTGTTCTTTGTGTGCCTCCCAGTCATCGTAATTAAAGAACAAATAGGTGCGAATCAATCAATGTATATTTCCTTGAGCCATGACTTGCGAGTCATCTACTGGCTAATTTGGAGCAGCTGCAATGCTATGAATTCAGAATTGTTTGGTGTGGCTTCGTGCTTAACATTTATATGGACATGCCTGTGGAAAGTTTTGCTCTTGAACTACTGTGCCAATCAGATTAGCTGGAAGTTTTTGTGAATTTTGGTGTAATATATACTTAAATTTGCAAATAATTTATACTTATATGCTGGAGATACGACGATTTTTTTGGGACGCTTAAGGACTTTTGTGGTTCGGGTGTTGTCTTTGGTGGTGGTTTTTTTAGCATCAGTACAGACACAAGTGCTCATATACACGCGCATACACGCACACCCTACCCCTATGAGTATCTCTGAGAGACTGAGCCGACATATCACTGTTTACCTAACCATCTCAATCACAGATTGATTCACGTCTTTGGTGGTGATTAGAGTGTTGTTGTTGCGAGTATTTCATCATTACAATAGGGTCTTTGTTTATATATTTTTTTTGTTCTTGGCTGTGTGCATTGTCTTTCGATATTTTGTTGGTGCAGAGGTCGGGTGTAATTGGTATTTTTGTGATATTAATATATTCCCCTTTAAAAAAACATCCCAAAGTTGAGTTATTAAAAAAAATCAAGTTCACGTGAAGACTTACATTTAAGACCAGAGAATAATAAAAAAATGCATAAAAAGGACAGAAAGGAAAAGGCCCACCACATTCGACTTGCTCTCCAAGCGAAGCAGCCCCGGGGATCCGCGGTCAGCGTTGAAAATTGGACGGTGGGAAAAAAATAAAACAGAAGAGAAAGTGTTCAGCAACCTGAAGCAGAGGGGAAGGAACAAGAAAGGGAAACCCAGACCTGTGTAGAACCGCCACCTCGCCGCGAGGGAGTAAAGGAAGAAAAAAAAAATGCTCGCCCGCACCCTCGTCGCCCGCCTCCGCCCCCGCCTCGCCCCGTCGCTCGCCGGCCTCGGCGGCCGCGCGTCGGCGGGCGCCGCCGCCGCCGCCACCGACATCGTCGTCGACGAGGACGCGCCGCGGCCCCTCGGGCCGCCCGTGCCGGTCGGGGTCGGGGCCGCCGTCGCGGCCACCGTGCCCACCGTCCTGCAGCCGCGCGTGCTCATCTACGACGGCGTCTGCCACCTCTGCCACCGCGGTGAGCGCACGCGGCCCAGCCCTAGGACACACGCTCCTCGATTCCTCATTCCTGGGCACCATTTGGGCTCCAACCGTGGCCTAATTTGGGCCGAACGATTCGAGTGTCGGTGGCTCTGGTTTGTTGCGCCTGGTAATCGCTTGTGATGGCGAATTGTTCGCGGTTTTCGCAATGCAGGGGTGAAGTGGGTGTTCAGGACGGACAAGCACGCCAAGATCAGGTTCTGCTGCCTGCAGTCCAAGGCCGCGGAGCCGTACCTGAGGCTGGTGGGCATGGACCGGGAGGACGTGCTCCGCCGCGTTCTCTTCATCGAGGGCCCTGAGGCCTACTACGAGGGCTCCACTGGTTAGTATCCTCCTCCTTCAGATTCAGAGCAGGCTTTTCTTGTTAAGTGTGTCCTGTCAAGACTTTTCTGACAGCTGGTTACTAGCGATGTGATGCTGCGGTGAGAATAGTAGCAAGTAGCATCACCTGAGATGAAATTCTTGCTTTAAGGGTGAATTCCTGTCATTTTGTGCAGAATTCTGACACGAGGGCCACTTGAATTCTTATGTTGGTTTTTATTTCAGTACCATCTAGTATCATCATATACAGTATGATATTTATCATAATTTATGAATTGTGAGCCGATTGCCTTGCCCTTCTTGTTGATTCTTATGAGTCAGGTCAATTGCAGGATCTATCTTTAGCTAGGCTTGTGAAGGATAGTCAAGCACCTTGCTTATAATTGAACTCATCAATACTTCACTTGTTTCGCTAAATTTATCTACTATATTTCAGTTGTTCAATTGCGTGTTTTGTGCTGCTGTTTGGCTCACCCCTTGCTCAACAAAGTTGCAATGATAACTGTTTTTGCTCTCCGGCACTAGATTGTGTAAAGGCATAATTATTTTTAGTTTATAGTTTAATCAGTTCTTGAGGCATCAGAATTCTGAAATGGTTTCAGATTTCCTTATGGTTGTTGCAAATTATAAACAAGAGCTATGCTGTGATATACTCCCTCCGTCCGGAAATACTTGTCATCAAAATGGATAAAAGGGGATGTATTTAGATGTATTTTAGTTCTAGATACATCTCTTTCTATCCATTTTGATGACAAGTATTTCCGGACATACGGAGGGAGTACTGTATAATGGAACTAAACTAAAAACACACACTCAGTTCAGGAAAAAAAATTAGAATAAAATTATTCCATCGCTGTTGATTCTCTCGGGTTGTCATGGCACTGAACATTCTCAACATTTTTGGTTGCAGCTGCGCTGAAAGTTGCATCATACCTACCTCTTCCCTACTCGGCGCTGAGCTCCTTGCTGATCATCCCCGTCTCACTGCGCGACGCAGCCTACGACTACATTGCAAGGAATCGATATGACTGGTTCGGCAAAGATGACAAGTGCCTGGTGACCAAGGACCGGGAGCTTCTCGAGCGTTTCATCGACAGGGAGGAAATGCTCGGTGGCGGTCCCAGCAACAGCTCTTATTGACCACCGCCGTTTGCTTCTCCGTAGGTGTAGGCAGAGGAGATGTAAGTAATCTTCGCAACTATGTAGGCGATTATGGTTAGTTTGACTAAGCCTGGAACTTCAGCTCCGTTTTCAGTAAGTAGCTAAAAGTGCTGGCTGGGATGCAAGCATATATCGCAACATCGGTCAGATGTTCCCACTTTGCGTCTAACTTTTAGATCTGGTTAACTTCCAAGGAAGGGGAGAGTTTTTGGATCTGGATTATCTCACGGTGCAACAGGCTTTGAAATGCCCTGGGCTTGTCAAGTTTCTCAAGATTTGTCCATGACATTTTTGCCTGCAACTTTGGACCGTCCTTTGTTGATGGCTATTCTGTAGTACATAACTTTAAGGCACATTTCTTATTAGATTCCTGAAAACACCATCTTATATGGGCATAGTTGCCGAAGACCCTGTGATGTACTATGAATTATGGCACTCGCGCTACATTATCTGAAGCACCATGTGATGTACTACTCCCTTCGATCCATATTACTTGTCGCTCAAATGGATGTATTTAGACAAGTAGGTTGGATCAGAGGGAGTGCTGTATTTTTATTATACTCCTGCTTTCGCCTGCAATAGCTGCAGTTGCAAAGAAAAAACCATCGTGTCCATTGAGAAGGCAAAGAAAACGGTTGTACGACAAAATAGCTAGACTTGTCCATAGATTCATGCAGCATGAGGAAAATTCTCCCTACTGCCCTACAGTACAACAGAGAACAACTATGTACGAGCCTGCCAGACTACGTCTCCAACAAAGGTTTGCTGCACAGGCTTGGAAACAGCTACCAGCCGGCCTGCGGTACAAGGAGAAGCAAAACTACACATGCCTGGCATGGCAAAGCTACATTTTCCTTCAGAACTATAGATTTCGTTCATGAGGCTCCAAGTACGGGAACCCGAGCGTGTCGAACACGTCCTTCTCCTCGTGACAGTTAACTATAGCCTCTGATCTTCCCGCCTGCGAAATTCACGATAAAAGATGAAATGCCGACAGAGAAATGAAGGAAGACATAATTTTAATGACCGGCAAACAAGTGTATGTGCTTACGCGCTTTCCACCACTGCTCTGTGTAGCAAGATACAAACCCGTGTCATCAAGGACGTAACCTTTGGATTCTGCTAATATTCTCAATCTGCATGTTGTAATTGTACAAGTTATTTCCAAAAGAATAAAGTTGGGTTTTCATAAACCATGGCACGATGTATGCATAGAGCTCGAATTTATACCGTCGATTTAGAACATCATTTCCAGTCCAGGCTAGCAGCCCGAATGCATACCTGTTCCTTGGGTATACCTGCCAGCACCAAACAGTAGACACCGACACGAAATGAACTATGTTCTCCAGTTCCAAAAGAAACAAATCGTGCTAACTGAAGAATAAAAAGCGTTAATATATAACTGAACATCTCCTACTGGAATAGTGGAATCACTCCATACCTTGAGGTCAATGCGATGCCGCAACTCACGTCCAGGATATGTGCAAAGACCGAAATATGTGTCAACCCCGCTGTCAGTTCCCTGCATTTCATCGAGCAATGTTAGCTAACTCAAACCTTCTTAACACACTTCTGCAGGAAGTTGAGAAAGGAACTTATCAGATATTGTAACTTTCTACTCCCTCTGTAGCTTAATACTGTATAACACATTTTGTTTACACTATCATAGTGTCAAAAAACGTCTTATATTAAGTTATGGAGGGAGTACTTTTTATCACCACATTTTTTTGGATTATTATTTACATGCTCTCTTCCATATAATATATCTTCTCAAATTCTGTGGAACTGGTGGGTACATACCTCAATACTGTTTATGCTGAAGATAAGATCCTCCCTCAAAAAGTTGATGTCCTTCAACCTCTGAACAAACTTCGGCAGAAAACCTACATGACTGCAAAGAATTGCAAGGCCCGATTCACAACTTCTTGTTCTACAAAACTGTTCTTGCATAAATATGAATTGACATGCTTATAAGGGAGAATACGCAACAATCCAAACTTCCAAGTTACAATGAGTTGATAACAATGTTTTTTTTTTACAGAAGTTGATAACAATGTTGTATAACAAAACTGCTGCTCAGAATGATAGCGAGGTTCTGTCTTCTCCTCATGTTTTAATTTCCTAGCCAGAGTTGAATTCATAAGAATATTATAGCATACACTGAGTGGACCATAGAAGCATACATTCTCCCGATATATTTAAAATCATTAGACAAGGCGTGTCCAGTTCTAAACCTGGTTTCACATGCTTTGAAGTATACCTTTTACCATCATCATGAGTAATTACAATATCCATGTCACCGCAAGATGATTTTCCACGTCTGTATGATCCTCCGCATACAATTGTCACCTTCAAATAAGAATCACGCATGACAAATTTTAGAAATAACTATAGGAAGTGATTGGCCTTAACAGCTTATGTGTGATCTGCACAAATAGTTCCTCAAAATGGTCTCTGTAACTCACTCCAGGCAAGATATCTGTCCCAACTTCTTGCAAAAGCTTCTCCATCTCACTGACCTAGATAAGGAAAGAATGTAATGTGTGCTGTGTTGCATGGCTGTGAAAAATCTAGTAACTAATGGCAAATAAGTCCACGAATTACATACCTCATGCCGAGGGATTCTTTGTCTGATATCGTCAAAGAATTTCAAGCCAGTCCTCTGAGCATATGTAAGTGAGTCATCTTTCCGAAGGTCATCAAGAGTACGGTGTCCTTTATCATATAACTTGAGAGCAGTTGCAGGACCAACACCCCAAACTTCACCGAATAGGCTGACTGCCCGTACCTTTAAAATTATGCAAATCTATTATCAGGACATGCAACTGAATAATGCTTAAGCATGTAGTACTTGCTCAAAATTAGGCTACCTTCTCATCATTCTCAAAGTGTTCCAGTTTGGAAAGCTTTCCTGTTGTTACTATTTCATTAATCTGCGAATCAAATGATGAATGCAAAGTCAATCTTTTCTTGGAACTTCTATGTTCAGGCTCCTATTTGGCCCATACTAACTGCTCAGCATCATCTAGCACCTTTAGGTTTTATGCTATCAGCGAAAATGGAAACAATTTTCTTCTAGTAAACAAGACAAAGACAATAAGTCCATCTTATTAATATGTAACAGGAAGGAGTATTAGTTACTTTTAAATTGGAGTCCAAAATATACTTGTCGTCTTTTTAAAATGTCGAAAGAGTTGCGCACTACACTAGCAGTCACCAACAAACAGTTAGAAATGGTAGAACAAGACATACATACATGGTCTCTCAAAGATTTCCCAATGGCAGGGAGGTTTTTAACTTGGTCGCCACTTTCTATTTTGAATGGCAGTTTCTCGATTACGGGAATGGCCTTGTAATAGCTAAATGATCTCCGGTCATCTCCCATGGCTTCAAGAGAAAAGTGAAATTTCACAACAATCAACCAAATGATGAGAACATTACTGCATACAGTGTGTCGATGTCCTTTACCTCTATATATGTTGATAAGTTTTCCAAAAATCTCAGTGACGTTCCTGTTGAGGTCTGGTGGAGCATATGTTGTGGGTTCCCCAGAAGAAGCTTCCTGGTTGTATAACTAATGAATTAGCATGCAAAGCAGAAAATCCCCATCTATGCAAAAATGAGATAAAGCCCAGCACTGAGAAGTGAAGACTTCCAAGTATACACTCCATGGATGAGAACTTGAATAGATATAAAGTTGCTTGCCAATGGGCAACAGGGTTGAATTCCAATATTCAGCAGGCATGTAAGTACAATCTATAGCTCAAAGTTCATTAGAAATAATATTTTTCTTTTTTGATGGCTCACTGTGTATAAACTTTGGCAAACTATAGAAGAATAAGTGTGTCAAAATAAGCTAATTTAAGCTTTAGAGAAAAGATGGTTCAGGCACATTGGTTTATCAGGTCATGGTTATACCTCAATATCAAGAGACCCTACGGTATCCTTAGTATCCCCAGAGCTAGTCTGGCTATGTGCAAACTGGCCAGGCCCCTTTTCGACACCTGAACCATCATGCACACTTGTACTTGCGTCTCGATGCTCTCCGGTAGCTACCTCCTCCTTCCCATCATGTCCACTAGTTCCTTTGTGACTCTCAGGATCCTCAGATGACATTTTGCTCCTCTTCGCAGGATTGGACGCGACTGTACCAGCTGCCTTTTTGGGCTTAAATTCCTCTTCGTAATTGATGGTGAACTTGTGCTCGGGCAGCCTCTCGCCGGACTTGAGGCATTCCTCCAGCCAATCGAAGGACACCACGCTCTGCAATCAAAATCCAATGCTCAGGTGAATACAGGCACTCGTCGCGGCCTCTCAGAAGGCTTATTTGACACCCACATTACTTTGGCAAGTGCAGGCCTTTCGGAACTGAATGCAGATGTGGGATTGCACACAGCAATAGGAGAGGGTAAGAGAGACTAGGGCTCTACGGGGTCTAAGGGGGGCTGGGGAGAGCAGCTGGTCTTACCCCCGTGAAGCGGTGGAGCCAGTCGGCGGTGAGCTCCCGGAGCAGCGCCTTGGCGTCGGCGGCGAGAACGTGGTTGATCCTGGCGCCCTTGGCGTCGGCGTCCTTCTTCTCCAGGCGGCCCCCCATCTGCACCAGCTTCTGCTTCCACACCTGCAATCCAAAAGCCCTAAGCACAAATGGGAGGCAAATCGGACGGGGGCGGAAGGGGGGAGAGGCGGCGACCTCGAGGCGGCGGGACTGCACGCCGTGGGGCACGAAGAAGGCGGAGACGCCGCGGAATATCCCCTCGGCGTCCCTCGGCGGCTCCGCCGGCTTCCGCTTCGGCGCCATCTGAGCCTCTCCTCCCCCCTCCCTCCCTCCGTCGCCGCTGGGGTTTTGAGGTTTTAGGTTGTTCTAGCACCTTTTTTTTAAGGAAGGTTGTTCTGAATATCTATCTGGCCACAGCACATCTGCATGAGGGCATACATTGCTGCTGAGCTTTTGAGTCTTTGACCACAGGACAGCAGACTCTGAATATCTATCAAGCCACAGCACACAGGCAAGCAATTCTGAACCAGTTCAGGTTCAGCAAGCACAAACAAATCCGAACCAAACCGTCATGTACATCATCTGATATACAACAAAAATATGAGCAACAAACCAAACCACACCAACAGAAATATCTGTCGTATAAAAAAGTAAAAGACCACAATGCTGCCCTCCTCCTAATGTGGGGAGGGGCTTATTGCTTGTGAGTGAGTAAACCAAAGTAAATACCCTATCCTTCTCTCTTTCCCCCTCAAATTTTACAACTCAAGCATTGTACAGACAAAAACAAACAAAAATGGCACGCAAAACTATCAACCAAACGGTAGTACCGATCCTTCTCCCGGTTAAAAACTGTTTACTGATGCGCAGTGACTGTGCCCGGTTAACCACTGTCTTGGTGAGCTCAGGCTGGTATGTTCGTCTCAGGGTTTGTCGGTGGCCGAGTCCGTGTCGTCGTGCGATGGCGCCTCGATGGCAGCATCGGCGTGCGACGGCTTGTCGCTGGCTGCGCCTTCTTCCTCTTCCTCTGAAGGTTTGTCAGTGACTGGCTTCTCAAGAGACGTGATATCCTCTGATGACTTCACAGTGGCGTCTTCTTTCTCCTCCGATGGTTTCTCGATATCTGTTCTGTCGTTTGATGGCTCAGCACTGGCTTCATCTTCCACTGATGGTTTGTTGGTGACTGGCTCCTCAACAGCCATGCTGTCCTCTGATGGCTTATCAAGATCCACTCTCTCGTCTGATGGCTCAGCACCCACCTTGTCTTCCTCTGAAGGTTTGTCAGCGGTTGGTTTCTCAAGAGCCACGCTGTCCTCTACTGGCTTCATAGCATCATCTTTTTCCTCTGCTGGCTTCTCGAGATCCACTGTGTTGTTTGATGGCTCAGCACTCACCTCATCTTCCTCCGAAGGTTTCTTAAGAGCTGCATTGTCTTCTGCTGGCTCCACACCTACCTCACCTTCATCTGATGGCTTCTCAGGAGTAACGGCATCCTCTGATGGCTTCTCGGGAGCTGAGCTGTCCTCTGATATCTCAACGATGGCCTCACCGACATCTGTGGGTTCTTCGACAGATGTGGTGCTTTCTGGTGTTGTATCTAATGCAATGCTTTGAGGCAGTGTCTCATCAGAAATTTCACGCTGTGCAGGTTCCTCGGTGGTAGTGCTGATCTTTGGAGTGCTTTCAGGCAGCGTTTCAGTAGCTAAGCTGCTTTCTGATGGATTATCAGTAACAACGTTAGTCTCAGTTTCGAGTGGCTTCTCAATAGATACATCCTTTTGAGGTTCCAATGGCTGATCAGTTAAATTATGAGGAGCAGCATCCATTTGAGGTTCCGACGACTTCTCAGGCTCTGATGGCTGTCCTGATGATTCAACAGCAGCTGCATCACCTTGAGACTCAGATAGCTTCTCAGTAGACACGTCACTTTGATGGACTGCTGGTTCCTCCACTGATGCGTCGCTTTGAGGTTCTGGTAGCTTCTCAGCCGACTGATCAGCAGCTGCATCTGTTTGTGGTTCTGATGACTTCACGGCAGCTGTGTCAAATTCAAGCTGCAATGACTCCTTAGCAATTGCATCACCACTACGCTCTGTTTGATCCTTGTCATCTGCTTCATGTTGAGATTCCAATGGCTGCTCTGTACATGCATCTTTTTGTTGTTGCAATGGTTGCTCCACTGGAACCTCTGCCGGTGCAACACTTTGAGATTCTGATGACTGCTCAATGCCTGCATCATTTTTAGCTTCCATTATCTGGTCAGTTGCTTCTTGAGGAACCACAGCGTCTTGGGATTCCAACGTCTGCTCAACAGTTAGCTTACTTTGAGACTCTGACAAGTTCTCACCAGATGCAGCCCCTTCTTGCTCTGATGGATCCTTCGTCGGTTTGTCAGAAGAGGCATCAATTTCAGGCACTGGTATGTTCTTGACAGAGACATCATCTTGTGTCATCAGGTCCCTTTGTGGTGTAGCATCAGCAATATCTTCACTTTGAAGTTGCTTCTCGACGGTCTCTTCAGTCTGAAGTTGCTCCTCAGAAGATTCATTTGTTTGTAATGACTTCTCTTGAGAACTTTCTTGTGATGGCTTCTCGGTGATTGCAGTTATTTGAAGAGCCTTTTTTTGAGAACTTTCTTGTGATGGCTTGTCGGCGGTTGCAGCAATTTGAGGTGTCTTTGCTTCAGATGGCTTCTCTTGAGAGCTTTCTTGTGATGGGTTCTCGGTGATCGCAGCGATTTGAGGCGCTTTTTCTTGCGATGGCTTCTCTTGAGAACTTTCTTGTGGTGGCTTCTCGGTGACAGTGATTTGAGGTGCCTTCTCTTGTAATGGTTTCTCTTGAGAATTTTCTTGTGATGGCTTCTCGATCACTGCCTTGGTTTGCAATGCTTTATTGGTAGCCATATCACTCGCTGCCAGATTTTTTGGAGTTGTACTTCTTTGCCATGACTTCTTCACAGCCATGTTGCTCGGGGCTGGCTTGGTGACAGTCACATTGCTTTGTGTCGTTGTCACAGCTGCTGCTGCACTGCTTTGTGATGGCTTCTCAAATGGCGTGTTGCGCTTCCACTGCCGTTTGATCACTCCAGTACTTTCAGTTTTCTTTGCATCGACTACACTACTCTGGGGTTGCTTCTCGGCTCTCGTGTTGAATTGCCATGGCTTTTTCACTACTACTGCAGTGTCCTCCGAAGGCTTCACATCATCTGCATTAGTTTGTTGAGGTTCCTCACTGGGCTGCTGTAGCACAGCTGCATTAGTTTGTTGAGGTTCCTCACTGGGCTGCTGTAGCACAGCTGCATTGGTTTGTAGAGGTTCCTCACTGGGCTGCTGTAGAACAGTGGCCACTGTACTGGTTTCCACTGGTTTCATATCAACCTCACTGCTCTGCAGAGATTTCTCACTGGCTATTCTGCGGCCCCATGGCCTTTTAATTGCTGTGCTGCTATCTAATGGCTTTGTATCACTCGTCGGTGACGGCTTCTCAGTTGGTCCACTGCTTTGTTTCTGGTTCTCAGCAACCACAGGGCGTTGCCATGTTTTTTTGACCACTTTGCCGCTTTCTGACGGCTTCACATCATCTGCACTGGTTGATGCTGGCTTATCCGATGGTAACATGCTCTGCTGTGGGTTCTCAGTAGCTACACTGCGCTGCCATGGCTTTTTTACCCCTGTGCTGCTGTCCGACGGTTTCCCATTAGTCCCATTACTGGATGACGGCTTCTCAATGGCTGCATCGCCCGGTGATGGCTTTTCAGTGGATGCACTAGTCACTAACGGCTTATTTGTGGGAAGACTGCGTTGCCATGGTTTTCTTATGGCCGCACTGCTTCCTGATGGCTTAGTATCAACCACACTGCTCTGTGGTGGCTTCTCGGCACTGCTTTCTGATGGCTTATTGTTAACTCCAGGACTCTTTGACTCACTCGCAGTAACACTTTCACTTTCTGCTGACTTCTCGACTGTGCTTTCTGGCGGTTTAGCAACATCAATGCTACTCTGCAATTGTTTTTCAGCTGCAACATCATTTTGGGATGGTTCATCAGCTGTGAGCTCATTTTCTGTGGTCTTCACACTGACTTCATCACCTTGACCTGGCTTGTCAGTGGCTTCTCCAGTTTCTGGTTGTTTCTCGACAGCCACTTTTGCATTTATAGTGTTCTCCTCGAACTGACTGAAGTTTCCCTTGACCATAAACAACTGAGAATGGTGGGTCTTGCAATAAAGTTTGCCTTCGTGTGTGACATTGTTGGATGGGCTGAGTGTACAACCACCATGGGTGCAACGGAAGCATGATTTATGATACGCGCCTCCGTTAAGATCAACCTGAAAGAAATGAGTTGAACCAAAAACAAGTTTAATAAGGTAAATACAGGAAGTGATAGAATGAGAAAGGAAAGGCATTCAAAGAAAAAATATTGCTAAAAATGCAAACATTATAGGCATTTATTGGATCTGCCATAGATGCTGAAGATAATTAGATGTCACTTCCGCAGCTATGCACTATGTTAGAAGGCATAAAAGACCCAACACATACTAGTGGATTGGTATAACATCTCTTCAGCAAAAAAAAAAAAAACGATTTGGCTCGTGGACGAGATATTGATTAGTTCTTTTTTCCTCCCTGCTACTTGCAAGTGGGATTAGATAACTGCATTAGATGTGGGAGTCTGCCAGATCGTAATTCCAAATATAAACATGACAAGTTTTATTACATCTGCAGTTGCCATGGAACTAGTCTTGTCATGAATTATGACAATTTTAGCAAGATGACAGAACAAACCACAACTCTTCTGTACAACCTAGACACAGTAACTCCGGCTATTATAGAGAGAACCAAATATACTAAATACTTATTTTTCTGGGCAGATGATGGTTTAATGTGCATTAAAGTAGAAGCCAAAGATTAAATAATACTGACCTTTTCAAGAGGGTACACAGTCTTGTTACAAACTACGCACTTGTCTTGCGTGCCGACAAACATGCTAGAGAATCTGCTGTTTTGCTGGCCCTGCATTTTGGAAAAATATCAAGGAGGAAATGGACATACTATTGTGTATATTGCAACATAAGATACCACGCATATGCTTCAACCACACAAAAGGTGTGTCCTACAGAAGCTTAATACCTTGGGTCCATTTGATTTTTCTGATTTAGCTGATCTTGTCACACCTGACATAATACAAAATTGCTCCCAAATTTAGAGAACAATATGACAAAATAATCCTGAAAATAAAGACATCTGAGTGCGAATGATAAGTATTGCCTTCAGTACCTTCAAAACTTTTTTCTAAACTGCCAGTTGATTTTAATATCTGGTCATAGTGAGGTTTGCAGTACAGAACACCTTCGATCGAAGAATAATTACTAAACTGCAGAACAAACAAGAAAGAAAAGAAAAAAAATTAGTTCCCGTGTTAGTTTACTTTTATGTTTCAAAGATGCAGCTTTAGCCGCAAGCAGGAAAACATAGTACCAGTGCCAAGTAATATGATGTAGCATAAAAGATTTAATGTGAGTATTTCTGCTTTCAGAAAAATAATTTAGTTTTTAAATAATAGAGCATAGACTATGTCAAGCATGTGGTCCGAAGGAATATTCAATAATGCAAGGAACACATGTCTAATCTAGGACCAAGAGCGCACACATATCAACTTAAATTTGTCTTTTGCTTTATTGGTAGTTCATTGTGTCAACTGGCTACATCTTTATCATAGCTATAAACTGCTTTTATAACACTAAAAGAGAATTACAGGGATCCTAAAACAGATCAGGGCTCAAGGGGTCCACTCCACCCATGGGCAAATCATCACTAAACTGCATGTGCTATGCTGTCGTGCCCGTTTCTTTAAGGAAAGGCAAGTACAGACAACTCATCATACTAATATGACACATTGTGCAACGAAGATGGATTCCTTGAATGAAGTTAAATGCATAATATAACATCATGGTTTTTTTAGATGGCTTGAGCCGCGTGCTACTCATTACCACTCTCTGATGGACAATCTGCAGGGTGTGGAATGGACAAAATCATCGTGGTTGACGTAAACACGCAGCCTAACTTCATAACTGGGTGTGGTTGAGAAGGAGAAACCCACACAGCAAGTACAAGTACCAACCACAGCATCAATCAACTGAACAATTTGAACAGGGACAGACAATCATAAGCAAGCTAATGATGCTGAGGTACGCATTACAAGTACTTACCTCCCATAAAGCTCGCAATAATAGCCCGAATCACCGGGGGGGGGGGGGGGGGGGGGGGGTAAGCATGCAAGCATCTTATAAATCATAGCATCCGTCCTACTTTAGTACTAGCACTTTATTTATACCATCATCTGAACAGTGGAACTCTAGTTGGCTCGCATGATTCATTCTGGTCACGGGGGGGGGGGGGGGGGGGGGGGGGGGGGGGGAGGGAATTGACCTGGAGGGTGCTCTTGCAGTGGTGGCAGCGGAAGCAGGGGCGGTGGTAGGCGCGGCCGTCGGCGGCGAGCTCCTCGACCGGGTACACCTTCTTGCCGCAGGAGGCGCACTTCTGCGTGGTGCCGCCCCACGCCGCCGCCATCCCCTCCCCCTCCCCCTCCGCCTCCCCGTCGCTGGCCAGCGCAGCCCCCGCGTCCCGCTCTTCTCGCCGCCTCGCGATGGCTAGGTGCGTGCGGGAGGAGGAAGGATCGGGGGGAGGGAGGGAGGGAGAGGAGAGGAGAAAGGAGGCGACGATGGGGATGATGATTAGTGGAGGTGAAAGCGGCGGCAGCACAGCTCAGAGCTGCGGAGGGAGGAGAGGAGAGGGGGGGAGGGGGGAGGCTTGGCAGAGAGCAGGGAATAACGAGCGGCAGCGCACGCAGCAGCGGAGTTGGTGCGGTGTGCGCTCCTACTTTCGTCAAAAGGGAGAGGGATTTGCTACGCCCACCACTCCACGCTGCTGCCTTGGGAAGATATCCGGCCGGCCATTGGGGCGTGTGTCGTGCGGCGTTGATGATGATGATTGAGCACAAAGAAAAAAACATTTATGCTTGTTTTTCCTCTAGGAATAATATGTGCCTTTAGGCTGGTCAATAGTGGGGGTAACTTAACAAGTGTTGTATTGTTTCATCATGATCACAAAAATAACAACGGGAACTACCTACCCACCGCCTATTTACTAAGTTATTTTTGGTGAGGATCACTTGCTTGTATACGAACCACATAAAGATTTTAATACGCAAGGGAATCTTAACCTTTCAAATATATAACGATCTCGAGATTGGGCGAGAATTAATTAAATCCATGTAAAAAGATTTCACCGTAAACACCCCATTTCCAGCTAAATTCTAGTGCATCGAATTGGATTGATCGGATAACTGAACATCTATCAATCTCTGAACCAAGTGCATCCAGGCATTCCATCGCTCACCAACTAACGCACGTCTGAACTGAATATTCAAGAGACTCGATTGAAATACTGTGCCTACGTAATCCTCCTTGTGTTGCACAATGTTATATAGGGTGGGGTATTGTATGGCTAGTGATGTCTCCCCTAACCATGTATCCTCCCAAAATCTTGTTGACATCCCATTGCCAACCAAGAATTTGACCCTACGAAAGAACAAATCTTTCGTTCGCATGAGTCCCTTCCAGAATGGCGAGTCAGTTGGCCTCACGGTGACCTGGGCTAGCCTTTTCGATTGTAGATACTTATTGCGTAGTATCTGTGCCCACATACTCTCCAGCTCTGTCTCTAACATGCAGAGACATTTACTCATAAGACATTTATTCTTAATTTCCAGGTTTTCAATACTGAGACCCCTCTGGTCTTTGGGTCGGCATAAAATATCCCATCGTGCGAGACGGTACTTCTTCCTAGCCTCATCTGACCATCAAAAGAATCGAAATCGAAAGAAATCAAGTCTCTTCCGCACCCCTTTCGGTACCTCGAAGAAAGATAGTAGGAACATCGGCATACTAGTAAGTACTGAGTTGATCAGCACTAGCCGACCTCCATAAGACATTAGCTTGCCCTTCCAGCAACTAAGCTTTTTTCAGTTCGATCTTCGATTCACTTCCATTATTTATTAGATAGCTTACGGTGATGAATCGATGTGCCCAAATAACTGAAGGGCAAAGAACCTAATTCACACCCAAACAATTGTCTATATGTGTCTTGCTCTTCTTTGGCCTTACCAAAGCAGAACAACTTGCTCTTCTGAAGTTTATTTTCAACTCACTCTTGTGAATTGATGCCGCGTGATGTGACCGGGCGGGAGGCCCGACACAACTAGATGTGTGTCACCGCTTTAAAGTAGGTGTGTCGTCCCGAGAAACCAACCTCGGACGCTGCGTCGCATTGAAGCGGGTTGACTGTCCGTTCACCTGGCTTGGTCGTGCCTATTCAATCCATGCTCTGACAACGTCCACATCCACACCTTCGCGTTCAATTGCTTCTCCAAACTCCTCCTCTCCTCATCCACACCGTGCCCAAGTCGTACTTCTTTGTATCGATAGGCGGCAACGGTGGCGACAAATCTTGGCGTTGCCGTCATTGCTCTTCGAGGTCCTTGGGTTCCATGCCTGTCGGCTCCCCCGACAAGGAGGATATCATCATCATCATCATCATCCTCTCCGTCAGCAGTCGCGCCCCTTCTTGGAGGCCGCGGGGACGGACGAGGAGTTCGTCCATCAGATCGAGTTGCCGACGGAATGGTCGCTCCAGAAACGTGGCCCGATGCCTCCTCGCCGCCGCCTGCCGTCAAGGAGGAGCTGCACTCCCCATTGTGCTACCGCGTCCAGCAAGAGCTGGTGTCGCCTCTCCTCCACATGGAGGAGGAGCCGACGTCCCCCCAACACAACCGCGACATCCAAATCGCGCTCCGCATGAAGGAGAAGCCATGCATCCCCCAACACAACTGCGGCATCCAAACCGTGCTTCACATGAAGGAGAAGCCACGCACCCCCCACACACACAAAGGACGTGAAGGAGGAATCGATGCCCCCTCGCAACCGCGGCATCCAAATTTACCGTACTTGACATATCTGGTTGTTTACATACCATGAAATACATGATTAATTTCAAAATGCAGGTCTGAATGAAATCTCAAGTGTTTATTTTGCTCATCAATATTTCATGATACTAATTCTTCCTTGGAACTCTTTTTATGTGACCTCGGCAAGAAACTTTTATTAACCTTTTTCATACCAAACAACTTTAGTATCTTGTCAATATATATTTTGGCTAAGCCATGTTAGTCACAACTATCTCCATAGATTGGTATGCCTAATACCAAGGCTATCTTGCCTAAATACTACATCGAAAAACTACTTTCAATGAAGTCCTAATTTGTGTCAATAAATTTACATAATTTTCAATCAACGATGTGTCATGTGCATGAAGGAAATATGCCCTAGAGGCAATAATAAAGTTGTTATTTTATATTTCCTTATATCATGATAAATGTCTATTATTCATGCTAGAATTGTATTAACCGGAAACTTGATACATGTGTGGATACATAGACAAAACATAGTGTCCCTAGTAAGCCTCTACTAGACTAGCTCATTAATCAAAGATGGTTAAGTTTCCTAACCATAGACGTGTGTTGTCATTTTATGAACGGGATCACATCATTAGGAGAATGATGTGAATGACAAGACCCATCCGTTAGCTTATCATATTGATCGTTCAGTTTTATTGCTATTGCTTTCTTCATGTCATATACATATTCCTTTGATTATGAGATTATGCAACTCCCAGATACCGGAGGAATACCTTGTGTGCTATCAAACGTCACAACATAATTGGGCGATTATAAAGATGCTCTACAGGTATCACCGAAGGTGTTTGTTGGGTTGGCATAGATCGAGATTAGGATTTGTCACTCCGAGTATCGGAGAGGTATCTCTGGGCCCTCTCGGTAATGCATATCATAATAAGCCTTGCAAGCAATGTGATTAATGAGTTAGTTACGGGATGATGCATTACGGAACGAGTAAAGAGACTTGATGGTAACGAGATTGAACTAGGTATGAAGATACCGACGATCGAATCTCGGGCAAGTAACATACCGATAGACAAAGGGAATTATGTATGTTGTCATAAGGTTTGACCGATAAATATCTTCGTATAATATGTAGGAGCCAATATGGGCATCCAGGTTCTGCTATTGGTTATTGACCAGAGAGGTGTACCGGTCATAGTTCTCGAACCCGTAGGGTCCGCATGCTTAACGTTCGTTGAAGATATAGTACTATATGAGTTATGTATGTTGGTGACCGAATGTTGTTCGGAGTCCCGGATGAGATCACAGACATGACGAAGAGCTCCGGAATGGTCCGAAGGTAAAGATTGATATATAGGATGATATGGTTCGGCCAAGGGGAGAAGCCCACGGGGCTTTAGGTCGATGCAAAAGGAGTTTTGCGGAGGCTAGGGGGCCAAACACCGGAGACCCTGGCGTCTGGGCCAGACACCAAGGACCGTGGCGTCTGGTCCCGGAAGTCCGAGAAGGACTCTTCCTTGTGGGTAAAACCGACTTTGAGGAGGCTTTTACTCCAAGTTTCGACCCCAGGGCTCAACATATAAGTAGAGGGGCAGGGCTAGCACCTCGAACACATCAAGAATCACCAAGCCGTGTGCCGGCAACCCCATCCCCTCTACTTTATCCTTTGTCATAGTTTCCGTTGTGCTTGGCGAAGCCCTCTGGAGATTGTTCTTCACCAACACCGTCACCACGTCGTCATGCTGCTGGAACTCATCTACTACTTCGCCCGTCTTGCTGGATCAAGAAGGCGAGGACGTCACCGAGATGAACGTGTGCTGAGCGCGGAGGTGCCGTACATTCTGTACTTGATCGGGACGGATCGTGAAGGTGTACGACTACATCAATCGCATTGATAAACGCTTTGGCTTTGCGATCTTCAAGGGTATGAAGATGCTCTCCCCCTCTCGTTGTTATGCATCTCCTAGATAGATCTTGCGTGAGCGTAGGATTTTTTTTTGAAATTGCATGCTACGTTTCCCAACAGTGGAACCTAAGCCAGGTCTATGCGTAGATGATATGCACGAGTAGAACACAAAGAGTTGTGGGCAGTGATTGTCATACTGCTTACCACCAATGTCTTATTTTGATTCGACCGTATTGCTGGATGAAGCGGCCCGGACCAACCTTACATGATCCTTTTCATGAGACTAGTTCCACCGACAAACATGCAACTAGTTTGGCATAAAGGTGGCTGGCGGGTGTCTGTTTCTCCAACTTTAGTTGAATCGAATTTGACTGCGACCGGTCCTTGTTGAAAGTTAAAACAACAAACTTGATAAATCACCGTTGTGGTTTTGATGCATAGGTAAGAACGGTTCTTGCTAGAAGCCCGTAGCAGCCACGTAAAACTTGCAACAACAAAGCAAAGGACTTCTAACTTGTTTTTGCAGGGCATGTTGTGATGTGATTTGGCCAAGACATGATGTGATATACGTTATTGTATGAGATGATCATGTTTTGCAAAAAGTTATCGGCAACTGGCAGGAGCCTTATGGTTGCCGCTTTATTGTATGAAATGCAAACGCCATGTAATTGCTTTACTTTATCACTATGTGTTAGCGATAGTTGTAGAAGCAATAGTTGGCAAGACGACCATGACACTATGATGGAGATCTAGGTGTCAAGCTGGTGACGATGGAGATCATGACGGTGCTTTGGAGATGGAGATCAAAAGCACAAGATGGTGATGGCCATATCATGTCACATATTTTGATTGAATGTGATGTTTATCTTTTATGCATCTTATTTTTCTTAGTATGGCGGTAGCATTATAAGATGGTCCCTTACTAAAATTTCAAGCTATAAGTGTTCTCCCTGAGTATGCACCATTGCGACAGTTCGTCGTGCTGAGACACCACGTGATGATCGAGTGTGATAAGCTCTACGTTCACATACAATGGGTGCAAGACAATTTTACACATGCAGAATACTCGGGTTAAACTTGACGAGCCTAGCATGTACAGACATGACCTCAAAACACTGGAGACCGAAAGGCCGAACGTGAATTATATAGTAGATATGATCAACATAGAGATGTTCACCATTTAAGACTACTCCATCTCACGTGATGATCGGACATGGTTTAGTTGATTTGGTCACGTAATCATTTAGATGACTCGAGGGATGTCTATCTAAGTGGGAGTTCTTAAGTAATATGATTGATTGAACTTAATTTATCATGAACTTAGTCCTGATAGTATTTGCATATCTATGTTGTAGATCAATAGCTCGCATATAGCTCCCTTGTTTTATTTTTGATATATTCCTAGAGAAAACTAAGTTGAAAGATGATAGTAGCAACTATGCAGACTAGGTCCATGATCTGAGGATTATCCTCATTGTTGCACAGAAGAATTATGTCCTTGATGCACCGCTAGGCGACAGATCTATTGCAGGAGCAGAAGCAGACATTATGAATGTTTGACAAGCTCGGTATGATGACTACTTGACAGTTTAGTGCGCCATGCATAACAGCTTAGAACTGGGATTTCAAAAACGTTTTGAACACCACGGAACATATGAGATGTTCTAAGAGCTGAAAATGATATTTCAGACTCATGCCCGTGTTAAGAGGTATGAGACCTCTGACAAGTACTTTACCTACAAGATGGAGAAGAATAGCTTAGGTAGTGAGCATGTGCTCAGAATGTCTGGGTACTACAATCGCTTGAATCAAGTGGGAGTTCATCTTCCAGATAAGATAGTGATTGACAGGGTTCTCTAGTCTCTATCACCAAGTTACTAGAACTTCGTGATGAACTATAATATGCAAGGGATGACAAAAATGATTCCCAAGCTCTTTGCGATGCTGAAATCAGTGAAGTAGAAATCAAGAAAAGTATCAAGTGTTGATGGTTGACAATACCACTAGTTTCAAGTAAAAGGGCAAGGGAAAGAAAGGGAGCTTCAAGAAGAATGGCAAGCAAGTTGCCACTCCCGTGAAGAAGCCCAAAGCTAGACCTAAGCCTGAAATTGAGTGTTTCTACTGCAAAGGGAATGGTCACTGGAAGCGGAACTCCCCCAAATACTTGGCGGATAAGAAGTATGGCAAAGTGAACAAAGGTATATTTGATATACATGTTATTGATGTGTACTTTACTAGTGTTCATAGTAACCCCGAGGTGTTTGATACCGATTCAGTTGCTAAGATTAGTAACTCGAAACAAGAGTTGAAAAATGAACAGAGACTAGTTAAGGGCGAGGTGACGATGTGTGTTGGAAGTGATTCCAAGGTTGATAAGATCACCATCGCACACTCCCTTTACCTTCGGGGTTAGTGTTGAACCTAAAATAAATGTTATTTGGTGTTTGCGTTGAGCATGAATATGATTGGATCATGTTTATTGCAATACGGTTATTCATTTAAGTCAAAGAATAATTATTATTCTGTTTACATGAATAAAACCTTCTATGGTCATACACTCAATATAAATGGTTTATTCAATCTCGATCGTAGTGATACACATATTCATAATATTGATGCCAAAAGATGCAAAGTTGATAATGATAGTGCAACATATTTGCGCACTGCCGTTTAGGTCATATTGGTGTAAAGCGCATGAAGAAACTCCATGCGGATGGACTTTTGGAATCACTTGATTATGAATCATTTGATGCTTGCGAACCATGCCTCATGGGCAAGATGATTAAGACTCTGTTCTCCGGAACAATGGAGCGAGCCGCTGACTTATTGGAAATAATACATACCGATGTATGCGGTCCGATGAGTGTTGAGGCTCGTGGCGGGTATCGTTATTTTCTGACCTTCACAGATGATTTGAGAAAATATGAGTATATATCTACTTGATGAAACACAAGCCCGAAACATTTGAAAAGTTCAAAGAATTTTAGAGTAAAGTGGAGAATCATCGTAACAAGAAAATAAAAGTTTCTACGATCTGATCATGGAGGCAAATATTTGAGTTATGAGTTTGGCCTTCATTTGAAACAATGTGGAATAGTTTCGCAACTCACGCCACCTGGAACACCACAGCATAATGGTGTGTGTGAATGTCGTAACTGTACTTTATTAGATATGGTGCTATCTATGATGTCTCTTACCGATTTACCACTATCGTTTTGGGGTTATGCATTAGAGACAGCTGCATTCACGTTAAATAGGGCACCGTCTAAATCCGTTGAGACGACACCGTATGAACTGTGATTTGGCAAGAAACCTAAGTTGTCGATTCTTAAAGTTGGGGGTTGCGATGTTTATGTGAAAAAAGTTTCAGCCTGATAAGCTCAAACGCAAATCGGAGAAGTGCGCCCTCATAGGATACCCAAAAGAAACTGTTGGGTACACCTTCTACCACAGATCCGAAGGCAAGGTCTTTGTTGCTAAAAATGGATCCTTTCTAGAGAAGGAGTTTTCTCTCGAAAGAAGTGAGTGGGAGGAAAGTAGAACTTGATGAGGTAATTATACCTTCTCCCGAATTGGAAACTAGCTCATCACAGAAAACCGTTTCAGTGACGTTGACACGTCTCCGTCGTATCTATAATTTTTGATTGTTTCATGCCAATATTATATCACTTTCACATACTTTTGGCAACTTTTTATATGATTTATTGGACAACCTATTGATGTAGTGCCCAGTGCCAGTTCCTGTTTTCCGCATGTTTTTTGTATCGTTGAGTGTCCATATCAAACGAAGTCCAAATGCAATAAAAAATACGGAGATTTATTTTAGATTATTTGTGAATTTTGGGAGTTGGAATTTCCGGAAAAAATCGTGTTAAAAGCTCAGTGCAATCGGAGTTACGGATCTCCGGGAATATAAGAAACGGGTTTCGGCCAGATCCGGGGAACGCGAAACAAAAGAGAACAGAGAGGGAGATCCAATCTCAGAGGGGCTCTCGCCCCTCCCATGCCATGGGAGCCAAGGACCAGAGGGGAAACCCTTCTCCCACCTACGGAGGAGGCCAAGGAAGAAGAATAAGGAGGGGACTCTCTCCCCCTCGCTTCCGGTGGCGCTGGAGTGCCACCGGGGGCAACGATCGGGACGACGATCTACATCAACAATCTTGCTACCGTCAACACCAACTTTCTCCCCCTCTATGTAGCGGTGTAACACCTCTCCCCCGGGTGTAATCTCTACTTAAACATGGTGCTCAACTCCATATATTATTTCCCAATGATCTATGGTTATCCTATGATGTTTGAGTAGATCTGTTTTGTCGTGTGGGTTAATCGTGATCTTGGTTGGTATGATTGTATATTTTATTTATGGTGTTTTCCTATGGTGTCCTCCGTCTCGCGCAAATGTGTGGGGCCCCCGTTGTAGGGTGTTGCAATATGTTCATAGTTTGCTTATTGTCAGTGTTGCGAGAGTGACAGAAACTTAAACGCGGATAGGTGGGTTATGGCGTATGGGAGTAAAGAGGACTTGATACTTAATGCTATGGTTGGGTTTCACGACCTTAATGATCTTTAGTAGTTGCGGATGATTGCTAGAGTTCCAATCATAAGTGCATATGATCCAAGTAGAGAAACTATGTTAGCTCATGCCTCTCCCTCATATAAAATTACAAGAATGATTACCGGTACTTGTTATCGATTGCCTAGGGACAAATGACTTCCTTATTGACAAAAGCTATCTACTTTTATTACCTTGCAATTTATTCGTAGTTTTATTCCCGCAAAGTACTTGCAGATTTATTCCTACAAAATAGTTTCATACTTGTTTCCGGTAAAGCAAACATCAAGCGTGCGTAGAGTTGTATCGGTGGTCGATAGAACTTGAGGGAATATTTGTTCTGCCTTTTCGCTCCTTGATACGTCTCCAACGTATCTACTTTTCCAAACACGTTTGCCCTTGTTTTGGATTCTAACTTGCATGATTTGAATGGAACTAACCCGGACTGACGTTATTTTCAGCAGAATTGCCATGGTGTTATTTTTGTGCAGAAATAAAAGTTCCCATAATGACCTGAAAATCAACGGAGAATATTTTCGGAATATATAAAGAATACTTGCAAAAGAATCCATGTAAGGGGGCCCACACCCTGTCCACGAGGGTGGGGGCGCGCCTACCCCTCTGGGCGCGCCCTCCTACCTCGTGGGCCCCCTGACGCTCCACCGACCTCAACTCCAACTCCATATATTCACTTTCAGGGAGAAAAAAATAAATAAGAAGGATTCATCACGTTTTACGATATGGAGCCGTCGCCAAGCCCTAAACTCTCTCAGGAGGGCTGATCTGGAGTCCGTTCGGGGCTCTGGAGAGGGGAATCTGTCGCCATCGTCATCATCAACCTTCCTCCATCACCAATTTCATGATGCTCACCGTCGTGCGTGAGTAATTCCATCGTAGGCTTGCTGGATGGTGATGGGTTGGATGAGATTTATCATGTAATCGAGTTAGTTTTGTTAGGGTTTGATCCCTAGTATACATTATGTTCTGAGATTGATGTTGCTATGACTTTGCTATGCTTAATGCTTGTCACTAGGGCCCGAGTGCCATGATTTCAGATCTGAACCTATTATGTTTTCATGAATATATGTGAGTTCTTGATCCTATCTTGCAAGTCTATAGTCACCTATTATGTGTTATGATCCGTTAACCCCGAAGTGACAATAATCGGGATACTTACCGGTGATGACCGTAGTTTGAGGAGTTCATGTATTCACTATGTGTTAATGCTTTGTTCCGGTACTCTATTAAAAGGAGACCTTAATATCCCTTAGTTTCCAATAGGACCCCGCTGCCACGAGAGGGTAGGACAAAAGATGTCATGCAAGTTCTTTTCCATAAGCACGTATGACTATATTCGGAATACATGATGCCTACATTACATTGATGAACTGGAGCTAGTTCTGTATCACCCTATGTTATAATTATTGCATGAGGAATCGCATCCGACATAATCATCCATCACTCATCCATTGCCTACGAGCTTTTCAAATGTTGTTCTTCGGTTATTTACTTTTCCGTTGCTACTGTTACAATCACTATAAAACCAAAACTGCTACCGTTACTTTTACCACCGTTACCACTACTATCATATTACTTTGATACTAAATACTTTGCTGCAGATATTAAGTTTCCAGGTGTGGTTTAATTGACAACTCAGGTGCTAATACTTGAGAATATTCTTTGGCTCCCCTTGTGTCGAATCAATAAATTTGGGTTGAATACTCTACCCTCGAAAACTGTTGCGATCCCCTATACTTGTGGGTTATCAAGACTATTTTCTGGCGCCGTTGTTGGGGAGCATAGCTCTATTCTTTGATTCACTTGGGATTTATATCTGCTGATCACTATGAAGAACTTGAAAGATAAAAGAACCAAGATTTTTCCCTCAACTATGAGGGGAGGTAAGGAACTGCCATCTAGCTCTGCACTTGATTCACCTTCTGTTTTGAGTAAACTTGCGACACCTACTCCTGCTATTCATTCTGATATGTCGCATGTTATTGATGATGCCACTTCTGCTTTGCACGATGCTTATGATGAAACTACTTCTATGCTTGACAATACTGTGCCACTAGGTGAATTTCTTGATGAACAACTTGCTAGGGTTAGAGAGAATGAAATTATCGAAACTGATAATATTGATGAAAGTGATGATGAAGATTCTCCCCCTAGATATGAATTGCCTGTTGTGCCTGAGGGTTATGTTATGGACGAAGAAACTGCTAGAGACTTCTTAGGTTGCAATGATAGATCTAATCTTAAGAAATTATTAGCCAAGCTTAAAGAAAAGTCTTTGAATGCTAGAATGAAATATGACCCTGCTTTTGCTACTTCACCTATCTTTATTACTGATAAGGATTATGATTTCTCTATCGATCCTGAGTTAATTACTTTGGTTGAATCTGATCCTTTTTATGGCTATGAATCTGAAACTATTGTGGCACATCTTACTAAATTAAATGATATAGCCACCCTATTTACTCATGATGAGAAAACTCGCTATTACTTTGTCCTTAAGTTGTTTCCGTTCTCATTAAAGGGTGATGCTAAAACATGGTTTAATTCTCTTGATCCTGGTTGTGTGTGTAGTCCCCAGGATATGCTTTATTACTTCTCCGCTAAATATTTCCCATAAGAAACAAGCTGCCTTAAGGGAAATATATAATTTTGTGCAAATTGAAGAAGAGAGTCTCCCACAAGCTTGGGGGAGGCTTCTCCAATTACTTAATGCTTTGCCTGATCATCCTCACAAGAAAAATGAAATACTTGATATCTTTTATAATGGACTAACCGATGCTTCCAGAGACTACCTGGATAGTTGTGCTGGTTGTGTTTTCAGGGAAAGAACAGTTGATCAAGTTGAATTGCTATTGAATAATATGTTGAGTAATGAAAATAATTGGACACTTCCTGAACCAACTCCTAAGCCAACTCTGAGGAAAAGGGGTATTCTATTTCTCAGTCCTGAAGATATGCAAGAGGCAAAGAAATCTATGAAAGAAAAAGGTATTAAAGCTGAAGATGTTAAGAATTTACCACCTATTGAAGAAATACATGGTCATGATAACCCTACATAGGTAGTAAAGGTAAATTCTCTCTATAGATTTGATGAAGGTGATATTCCCCGTTATAAGTCTGCTAGCCAATGCTTAGATGAGTTTGATAATTTTATTGTTAAACAAGAAAACTTCAATGCTTATGTTGGTAGACAATTGAAACGCAATGTTGATATGCTTGAACACTTGAGTGATTGTATGTCTAGAGTTAAAGGTGAACTTAAACTTATTAGTAAACATGCTTCTATGGTTACCACTCAAGTAGAACAAGTACTTAAAGCTCAGAATGATTTGCTCAATGAATTAAATAATAAGAAAAATGATAATGCCGTTAGAGTTATGACTAGAGGGGGTAAAATGACTCAGGAACCTTTCTATCCTGAGGGCCATCCTAGGAGAATTGAGCAAGATTCTCAGAGAAGTAATGTTGATGCACCTAGTTCTTTTAAGAAGAAGAAGAAGAAGAAGAAGAAAAATGATAGGACTTTGCATGCTTCTAGTGAACCTGTTGTTGACACACCTGAGAATCCCAATGATATTTCTATTTCTGATGCTGAAACACAATCTGGTAATGAACATGAACCTAGTGATAATGTTCATGTTGATGCTCAACCTAGCAATAATAATGATGTAGAGATTGAACCTGTTGTTGATCTTGATAACCCACAATCAAAGAATCAACATTATGATAAGAGAGACTTTGTTGCTAGGAAGCACGGTAAGGAAAGAGAACCATGGGTTCAGAAACCCATGGCTTTTCCTCCTAAACCATCCAAGAAAAAGGATGATGAGGATTTTGAGTGCTTTGCTGAAATGATTAGACCTATCTTTTTGCGTATGCGTTTGACTGATATGCTCAAAATGAATCCTTATGCTAAGTACATGAAAGATATTGTTACTAATAGAAGAAACATACCGGAAGCTGAAATTTCCACCATGCTTGCTAATTACACTTTTAAGGGTGGAATACCTAAGAAACTAGGAGATCCAGGAGTACCAACTATACCATGCTCCATTAAAAGAAACTATGTTAAAACTGCTTTATGTGATCTTGGAGCCGGTGTTAGTGTTATGCCTCTCTCTTTATATCGCAGACTTGATTTGAATAAGTTGACACCTACTGAAATATCTTTGCAAATGGCTGATAAATCAACTGCTATACCTGTCAGTATTTATGAGGATGTGCCTGTTGTGGTTGCAAATGTTACTATTTTAACGGACTTTGTTATTCTTGATATTCCCGAGGACGATAGTATGTCGATTATCCTTGGTATACCCTTTTTGAATACTGCAGGGGCTGTTATTGATTGCAACAAAGGCAATGTCACTTTTCATGTTAATGGTAATGAGCATACGATACACTTGACGAGGAAACAACCTCAAGTCCACAGTATCAATTCTATTGGAAAAATTTCAACGATTACTATTGGAGGTTTTGAATTTCCTCTTCCTACTATCAAGAAGAAATATGATATTCTTATTGTTGGGGACGTGCATATCCCCGTTGAGGTAACCTAGTGCTATTCGAAATTTCTCCGGTTTCATGCGATTCAGAATGAGTTTGTTAACAAGACTTGATCAACCTTGTTAGTGGATTCCTTTTGATGAGCATGAGATGGATGAAGTTAGAAAGCACAACCTTCTGTACCCTCTTTTTACTTTCTGTTATTTAGTTTAAATAAAGCAAAAATAGTATTTTCTGTCTGTTTTCTGAATTATCCTTGCAATGAAAATACCTTGAAAATAAAAGTTCTTTAAATGCCCTGAAATTTTAATATGATTTTTTCCAGAATATTTAAGAATTATTGACACTAAGAACACACCAGGGGGACCCACCATGTGCCCACAAGGGTGGAGGGCGCGCCCCCTGCCTCGTGGACCCCACATGGGTCCTCTTCACTTATCCTTGCACCCACACACTTCGTCTTCCTCCAGAAAAAATCATCCACCAGCTCAAACCCGAGTTTTAGCTCATCTTGCTATCATTTTCGATCTCCTTGCTCAAAGCTCCATTCACAAAACTGCTTTGGGGGGATTGTTCTTTGGTATGTGACTCCTCCAATGGTCCAATTAGTTTTTGTTCTAGTGCTTTATTTATTGCAAATTTTTGCTCCTTAGGTGACCCTGTTCTTGAGCTTGCATGTCAAATTTATGTGGTCAAAAGTAGTTTTAATGCATGATATAGCCTCTAGGCACTTGTAGGAGTAGTTGCTATCAATTTTGTTGAGTTTGGTTCACTTTTATTTTAAGTTACTAAAAATTTCAGAAATTTTTAGAAAAAGATGAAGAGATTTTTGAGGGGCTCATCGAGCCGAAGCTCTAAGGATAAGCAAAGTGAAGATAATAAGAAGCCCAAGTATAATCTCCCTCGTACCGCGGAGGTTCGACCGTGTGAATGGCCTTATGATGAGTTCTTGAGAGAAGCCGGGATTTATGAAGATTTTTATTATTTGGCTAAGAATGCAGGCCTCACCGACTTCCTCCATGACCAGCCTGAACAGTATCTCTTACACGCCAATATTTTTGTGCAAATTTTTCATTTCCATGCTAGGAGATCACCATCTTCAGTGGAATTTTATTTATATGATGAGCATAATGAGATGTCGCTTTATGATTTTTGCCGGGTTTGTAGGATACTCTTTGAGGGCAGCATAGAGGAACCACATCATAATGATGTGGAGGGATTTATTGATACGATTGCTGTAGGGGAAATGAGGAAAGTTTTCGATGCAAGAATCACTAGCATACATTTTCATGTTCTACGTTACTTTTCAATATTTGCTAGTAGATGCTTAATTGGTCGCGAGAACTGTGGAAATCTTAGTGCCCCTGATATTTTTATTTTGCGCCATGCTTTGTTTCGTGATACCACTTTTAGTTTAGGCGCTAGTGTTGCTAAATGGTTAAATCTGAACCGTACAAAGGGTCCCGTCTTAGGAGGCATCTTCACCTCACGCCTTGCTGCACACTTTAACATACCTATTAGGCATCATGAGAAAGAGGAAAAGTTGTTGCCTCATATTTTTCTAGATTATAAGAGCATGGTAGCACATGATTTTATTGTTAAGCATAAGAATAAGATGCTTAACTATGGACTGATATTTGATAATAAACACTTTGAGACTATTACCTTGCCTGCTCCCTCTTTGTTCAACATATTTTCAGGCACGTACCTTGTTTTGCCGAAGGCCGTTCAGGCATACCAGAGCCTGACATCAACTCCAGAGCCGGAGCACTACCTGACCCTCACCATCAGTATGTTTATCAGTGGGATCCGGAGGAGATCGCCAACCAGTGGCACCCCGAAGACCCTCCTCAGTACACCGGAGAGGGCAGTTTTGATCCATGGGCATAGACCAACTTAGGCCAAAAGCCTAAGCTTGGGGGAGTACGTATTTCTCACTGACATTACATTCATGTTCACACAGTCATGCCAGTTGTCGGTGCTCATACTTTTTCATTGTATCATCCATGCTAGTTTATTTTCTTTTTAAGCTTTCTTCTTGTGTGTTTGAAAAACCTTAAGAAAAACCAAAAAAATTAGTTGTAGCTTTTAGCTAGTTTACTTTCCATGCCTGTAGTAGTAGTAATTAAAAAGAAAACCCAAAAAGATTTCTCGTTCTTCTTTTGCTTGTTGGGAGCTTTCCCGTGTAAATACTTCTGTTTCTTTTCTTTTCTTTGCGGGTCGAGAGGAGAAGACCATAATGAAAATGTCAAGTGGCTCTCATATGCATTATTGTTGATTTAACGAGAAGCCCATGTTACCTTGTCTTCTCCTGTATATTGAATGCTTGCAGATTCCAGCTTAGTCCAATGCACATGCACTATTATTATTATCCACACTATTCGGTTGTGCGAGTGAAAGGAAATAATGACGATATCTGATGAACTGATTGAGATGAGAAAAGCTGGTATGAACTCGACCTCTCTTGTTTTTGTAAATATGATTAGTTCATCATTCCTGATTCAGCCTATTATGAATGAAACATGTTTGCAATGACAATTAGAGATTATAGTTGCTCATGCTATGCTTAATTTGCTAGGAGTTTATAATTGTTTACCTTGCGTGCCAACATGCTATTAAAATGGTTGTGATGTGGTATGATAGGGTGGTATCCTCCTTTGAACGATTCAAGTGGCTTGACTTGGCACATGTTCACGCATGTAGTTGAAATAAAATCAACATAGCCTCCACGATATTTATGTTCATGGTGAATTATATCCTACTCATGCTTGCATTCAATGTTGATTAATTTTAATGCATGTTCATGACTGTTGTCGCTCTCTAGCTGGTCGCTTTCCAGTCTCTTTCTAGCCTTCACTTGTACTAAGCGTGAATACTGCTTGTGCATCCAATTCCATAAACCCCAAAGTTATTCCATATGAGTCCACCATACCTTCCTATATACGGTATCTACCTACCATTCCAAGTAAATTTGTATGTGCCAAACTCTAAACCTTCAAATAAAAATTCTGTATTGTAAGCTCGAATAGCTCATGTATCAACTAGGGTTGTCTGTATCTTCCATGCTAGGCGGATTATTCTCAAGAGGAGTGGACAACGCTCCTCACTCACGAGAAAATGGCTGGTCACCGGGATGCCCAGTCCCATGCTCAAACCAAATCAAATATTTGCAAACAAAACTCCCCCAAGATTGTTGTTAGTTGGAGGCACCCGTTGTTTCGGGCAAGCCATGGATTGATGCTCTTGTTGGTGGTGGGGGAGTATAAACTTTACCATTCCGCTTGGGAACCACATATAATGTGTTTAGCATGGAAGATATCGAGATCTCTCGGCTGTTATGTTGACAATGAACGTATACCGCTCAAAATAATATTCATCTCTATTTCTAAATCGAGCTTTAGCACCTCAACAAATCCCTGCTTCCCTCTGCGAAGGGCCTATCTATTTACTTTTATGCTGAGTCATCATCCTCTTGTTAAAAAGCATCAGTTGGAGAGCACCGTTGTCATTTGCATGTATTATTATTAGTTTACATTGAGTATGACTTGACCGGATCTCTTTTACCATGAATTACAATTTCCAGTCAGCCCTTGATCTTCAGGGGTGCTCTGCATCTATGTTTTGCGGTCTCAGAAAGGGCTAGCGAGATACCATCTTGTTATATCATATTATGATTGTTTTGAGAAAGTGTTGTCATCTGAGATTTATTATTATTACTCGCTAGTTGATTATGCCATTGATATGAGTAAACATGCGACCTAAATGTTATTGTGAGTATGGTTAGTTCATAATCTTGGTTGAAAACTTGAATGCTGGCTTTACATATTTACAACAAGAAGAGCAAACAGAGTTTGTAAACGTTTTTCTTTATCACTTTCAGTTAATCAACTGAATTGCTTGAGGATAAGCAAAGGTTTAAGCTTGGGGGAGTTGATACGTCTCCAACGTGTCAACTTTTCTAAACACTTTTGCCCTTGTTTTGGACTCTAACTTGCACTATTTGAATGGAACTAACCCGGACTGACGTTGTTTTCAGCAGAATTGCCATGGTGTTATTTTTGTACAAAAATAAAAGTTCTCGGAATGACCTGAAAATCAACGGAGAATATTTTTGGAATATATAAAAAATACTGGTGAAAGAATCCACGTCAGGGGCCCCACACCCTGTCCATGAGGGTGGGGGCGCGCCTACCCCCCTGGGTGCGCCCCCTGCCTCATAGGCCCCCTGACGCTCCACCGACCTCAACTCCAACTCCATATATTCACTTTCGGGGAGAAAAAAAATAAAAGAAGAAGGATTCATCACGTTTTAAGATACGGAGCCGCCGCCAAGCCCTAAACTCTCTCGGGAGGGCTGATCTGGAATCCGTTCGGGGCTCCGGAGAGGGGAATCCGTCGCCATCATCATCATCAACCTTCCTCCATCACCAATTTCATGATGCTCACCACCGTGCGTGAGTAATTACATCGTAGGCTTGCTGGACGGTGATGGGTTGGATGAGATTTATCATGTAATCGAGTTAGTTTTGTTAGGGTTTGATCCCTAGTATCCATTATGTTCTGAGATTGATGTTGCTATGACTTTGCTCTCTCCCCCTCGCTTCCCGTGGCACTGGAGTGCCACCGAGGGCAACGATCGAGATGGCGATCTACATCAACAATCTTGCTACCGTCAACACCAACTTTCTCCCCCTCTATGTAGCGGTGTAACACCTCTTCCCCCCGATTGTTATCTCTACTTAAACATGGTGCTCAACTCCATATATTATTTCCCAATGATCTATGGTTATCCTATGATGTTTGAGTAGATCCATTTTGTCCTGTGGGTTAATCATGATCTTGGTTGGTATGATTGTATATTTTATTTATGGTGTTGTCCTATGGTGCCCTCTGTCTCACGCAAATGTGTGGGGCCCCCGCTGTTGGGTGTTGCAATATTTTCATGGTTTGCTTATTGTCAGTGCTGTGAGAGTGACAGAAACTTAAACGCGGATAGGTGGGTTATGGCGTATGGGAGTAAAGAGGACTTGATACTTAATGCTATGGTTGGGTTTCACGACCTTAATGATCTTTAGTAGTTGCGGATGATTGCTAGAGTTCCAATCATAAGTGCATATGATCCAAGTAGAGAAAGTATGTTAGCTCATGCCTCTCCCTCATATAAAATTACAAGAATGATTACCGGTACTTGTTATCGATTGCCTAGGGACAAATGACTTCCTTATTGACAAAAGCTATCCACTTTTATTACCTTGCAATTTATTCATAGTTTTATTCCCGCAAAGTACTCGCAGATTTATTCCTACAAAATAGTTTCGTACTTGTTTCCGATAAAGCAAACATCAAGCGTACGTAGAGTTGTATCGGTGGTCGATAGAACTTGAGGGAATATTTGTTCTGCCTTTAGCTCCTTGATATGTCTCCAACGTATCTACTTTTCCAAACACTTTTGCCCTTGTTTTGGATTCTAACTTGCATGATTTGAATGGAACTAACCTGGACTGATGTTATTTTCAGCAGAATTGCCATGGTGTTATTTTTGTGCTGAAATAAAAGTTCTCGTAATGACCTGAAAATCAACGGAGAATATTTTTGGAATATATAAAGAATATTGGCGAAAGAATCCACGTCAGGGGGCCCACACCCTGTCCACGAGGGTGGGGGGCACGCCTACCCCTCTGGGCGCGCCCTCCTGCCTTGTGGGCCCCATGACGCTCCACCGACCTGAACTCCAACTCCATATATTCACTTTCGGGGAGAAAAAAATAAAGAAGAAGGATTCATCATGTTTTACGATACAGAGCCGTCGCCAAGCCCTAAACTCTCTCGGGAGGGCTGATCTGGAGTCCATTCGGGGCTCCGGAGAGGGGAATTCGTCGCCATCGTCATCATCAACCTTCCTCCATCACCAATTTCATGATGCTCACCGTCGTGCGTGAGTAATTCCATCGTAGGCTTGCTGGACGGTGATGGGTTGCATGAGATTTATCATGTAATCGAGTTAGTTGTGTTAGGGTTTGATCCCTAGTATCCATTATGTTCTGAGATTGATGTTGCTATGACTTTGCTATGCTTAATGCTTGTCACTAGGGCCCGAGTGCCATGATTTCAGATCTGAACCTATTATGTTTTCATGAATATACGTGAGTTCTTGATCCTATCTTGCAAGTCTATAGTCACCTATTATGTGTTATGATCCGTTAACCCCGAAGTGACAATAATCGGGATACTTACCGGTGATGACCGTAGTTTGAGGAGTTCATGTATTCACTATGTGTTAATGCTTTGTTCCGGTACTCTATTAAAAGGAGACCTTAATATCCCTTAGTTTCCAATAGGACCCCGCTGCCACGGGAGGGTAGGACAAAAGATGTCATGCAAGTTCTTTTCCATAAGCACGTATGACTATATTCGAAATACATGCCTACATTACATTGATGAACTGGAGCTAGTTCTGTATCACCATATGTTATAACTATTGCATGAGGAATCGCATCCGATATAATCATCCACCACTGATCCATTGCCTATGAGCTTTTCATATATTGTTCTTCGCTTATTTACTTTTCTGTTGCTACTGTTACAATCACTATAAAACTAAAACTGCCACCGTTACTTTTACCACCATTACCACTACTATCATATTACTTTGCTACTAAATACTTTGCTGCAGATATTAAGTTTCCAGGTGTGGTTGAATTGACAACTCAGCTCCTAATACTTGAGAATATTCTTTGGCTCCCCTTGTGTCGAATCAATAAATTTGGGATGAATACTCTACCCTCGAAAAGTGTTGTGATCCCCTATACTTGTGGGTTATCACTCCTCGTTGGGTTCGACACTCTTATTTATCGAAAAATGCTACAAACGATCCCCTATACTTTTGGGTTATCAGGTGCCTACATCATCTAGAGAGGAAGCTAATGATGATGATCATGAAACTTCAGATCAAGTTACTATTGAACCTCGTAGGTCAACCAGAGCACGGTCCGCACCAGAGTGGTATGGTAATCCTATTCTGGAAGTCATGTTACTAGACCATGGCGAACCTATGAACTATGAAGAAGCTATGATGAGCCCATATTCCGATAAATGGCTTGAGGCCATGAAATCTGAGATAGGATCCATGTATGAGAACAAAGTGTGGACTTTGGCGGACTCCGATGATCGGCAAGCCATTGAGAATAAATGGATCTTCAAGAGGAAGACAGACACTGATGGTAGTGTTACTATCTACGAAGCTCGACTTGTCGCAAAAGTTTTCGACAACTTCAAGGTGTTGACTACGATGAGATTTTCTCACTCATACTGATGCTTAAGTCTGTCCGAATCATGTTAGCAATTGCCACATTTTATGAAATCTGACAAATGGATGTCAAAACTGTATTCCTTAGTGGATTTCTTAAAGAAGTGTTGTATATGATGCAACCAAAAGGTTTTGTTGATCCTAAAGGTGCTAACAAAGTGTGCAAACTCCAGCGATCCATCTATGGACTGGTGCAAGAATCTCGGAGTTGGAATATACGCTTTGATAAGGTGACTAAAGCATATGGTTTTATACGCGAGTGGGAGCCCTATAGCATTTCTGATACTATATGTGGATGACATATTATTGATTGGAAATGATATAGAATTTCTGGATTGCATAAAAGGATACTCGAATAAAAGTTTTTCAATGAAAGACCTCGGCGAAGCTACTTACTTATTGGGCATCAAGATTTATAGAGATAGATCAAGACGCTCAATAGGACTTTCACAAAGCACATACCTTGGCAATTTGTTTTTGAAAAAGTTCAAAATAGGTTAGTCAAATAAAGGGTTCTTGTCTGTGTTGCAAAGTGTGAAGTTGTGTAAGACTCAAAACCCAACCACGGTAGAAGATAGAGAGAGAATGAAAGTCATTCCCTATGCCTCAGCCATAGGTTCTATAAAGTATGCCATGATGTGTATGAGACCTATTGTATACCCTACCATGATTTTGGTAAGGGGGTACAATAGTGATCTAGTAGTAGATCACTGGACAACGATCAAAATTATCCTTAAGTACCTAAAGAGGACTAAGGAAATGTTTATCGGTTATGGAGGTGACAAAGAGTTCGTCGTAAAGGGTTACGTCGATGCAAGCTTTGACACTGATCCGGATGACTCCGAGTCTCAATCTGGATACATATTGAAAGTGGGAGCAATTAGGTAGATTAGCTCCGTGCAGAGCATTATAGACATAGAAATTTGCAAAATACATACGGATCTAAATGTGACAGACCCATTGACTAAAATTCTCTCACAAGCAAAACATGATCACACCTTATGTACTCTTTGGGTGTTAATCACATGGCGATGTGAACTAGATCATTGACTCTAGTAAACCCTTTGGGTGTTGGTCACATGGCGATGTGAACTATGGGTGTTAATCACATGACGATGAGAATTGGTGTTAAATCACATGGTGATGTGAACTAGATTATTGACTAGTGCAAGTGAGAGACTGAAGGAAATATACCCTAGAGGCAATAATAAAGTTGTTATTTTATATTTTCTTATATCATCATAAATTTTTATTATTCATGCTTCAATTGTATTAACCGAAAACTTGATACATGTGTGGATAGATAGACAAAGCACTGTGTCCCTAGTAAGCCTCTACTAGACTAGCTTGTTAATAAAAGATGGTTAAGTTTCCTAACCATAGACATGTGTTGTCATTTGATGAACGGGGTCACATCATTAGGATAATGATGTGATGGACAAGACCCATCTGTTAGCTTAGCATATTGATCGTTCAGTTTTATTGCTATTGCTTTCTTCATGTCATATACATATTCCTTTGACTATGAGATTATGCAACTCCCGGATACCGGAGGAATACCTTGTGTGCTATCAAACGTCACAACGTAACTGGGTGATTATAAAGATGCTCTATATGTATCTCCTAAGGTGTTTGTTGGGTTGGCATAGATCGAGATTAGGATTTGTCACTCCGAGTATCAGAGAGGCATCTCTGGTCCCTCTCGGTCATGCACATCATAATAAGCCTTGCAAGAAATGTGACTAATGAGTTAGTTACAGGATGATGCATTATGGAACGAGTAAAAAGACTTGCCGGTAACAAGATTGAACTAGGTATGAAGATACCAACGATCGAATCTCGGGCAAGTAACATACCGATAGACAAAGGGAATTACGTATGTTGTCATAGGGTTCAACCGATAAAGATCTTCGTAGAATATGGAGGAGCCAATGTGGGCATCCAGGTTCTGCTACTGCTTATTGACCAGAGAGGTGTCTCGGTCATGTCTACATAGTTCTTGAACCCGTAGGGTCCGCACGCTTAATGTTCATTGACGATATAGTACTATATGAGTTATGTATGTTGGAGACAGAATGTTGTTCGGAGTCCCGGATGAGATCACGGACATGACGATGAGCTCTAGAATGGTCCGGAGGTAAATATTGATATATAGGATGATATGGTTTGGCTAAGGGGTGAAGCCCACGGGGCTTTTGGTCGGTGCAAAAGGAGTTTTGCGGAGGCCAGGGGGCCAAACACCGGAGACACTGGCGTCTGGCCCTGGGCCAGACACCGAGGCCCATGGCGTCTGGGCCAGACGCCAAGGATCGTGGCGTCTAGTCCTGGAAGTCCGAGAAGGACTCTTCCTTGCGGGAAAAACTGACTTTGAGGAGGCTTTTACTCCAAGTTTCGACCCCATGGCTCAACATATAAATAGAGGGGCAGGGCTACCACCTCGAACACATCAAGAATCACCAAGCCGTGTGCCGGCAACCCCGTTCCCTCTAGTTTATCCTCCTTCATAGTTTCCGTTGTGCTTGGCGAAGCCCTACGGAGATTGTTCTCCACCAACACCATCAACACGCTGTCGTGCTACCGGAACTCATCTACTACTTCGCCCGTCTTGCTGGATCAAGAAGGCGAGGACGTCATCGAGCTGAAGGTGTGCTGAACATGCAGGTGCCGTATGTTCGGTACTTGATCGGGACGGATCGTGAAGGTGTATGACTACATCAATCGCGTTGATAAGCGCTTTCGCTTTGCGATCTTCAAGGGTACGAAGATGCTCTCCCCCTCTCGTTGCTATGCATCTCCTAGATAGATCTCGCGTGAGCATAGGATTTTTTTTGAAATTGCATGCTACGTTTCCCAGCAGTGCACACAATGTTAGAAATATTATCATCCTCCCGCTCCCTCTTACTTTCTTGTAAACACAAGCATCTTCACTTTCCTCGATGAAAATAAATTCTTCCATTTCATCAGAACGAAGAATCCAACTCTATTCATGTAGGAATAGACCCCCATCTTGTTATCCTTAATAGCAATGATACATACATGTTATTTCCCCTTCTATCATTGGGATTGAGCATTCAGTCCATTCTAGGATCTCTGAAGTTCGTACACTTGCTAACATCATCTGGATCGACAAAATTACCTTGGACCATATCATATATATATACATACATATAACCTTGGTTCTATTTCCATCTCATGGAAATCCTTTTTACGTTCATTTATATCTCATAATTTAAATATGTAGTGATTGCTAGTTTAACCCGAACTGACTTTAAGCATTTCTACAATGAGACAATCTCGTCATAGTCAACTCCTTGAACTTGTCATAAACTAATTACTACGAGTCAAGCTTTATTAAATATTTTTTATCTTTGTCGGATTATAAATTCATTATTATACGTTAGTTTCATTGTATTTCTAACAGCAATATCTCGTTTGCATACCATGGAGCTTTGCACAAGTTTTGCCTAACATGTGTAGTTCTGCTGCAAGTTCGATTGAAGTCTCTATATCTCATGTAGAGGCTTCCATTTCAGTCGTAGTAGGAAATTCTGGAACTACTTCCAGCGTTTCTTTTATTTGACCTAATGACAAAGATTCTATAATCTCGTCGAGTTGCATAGTCCCCCACCCACTCTTTTGGAGGAAACTTCTCTTCAAAATTTAGCACACTCTGTGGCAAAACACTTTGCCTCGGTGTAGTGAAAGAGGAATAACCAATTTTTTGAAATAACCTACAAAGTATTGATGACCCACAAGTATAGGGGGTCAATTGTAGCTCTTTTCGATAAGTAAGAGTGTCAAACCCAACGAGGAGCAAAAGGAAATGACAAGTAGTTTTCAGTAAGGTAGTGTGCAAGTGCTGAAATTGTAAGTAGCGAGTAGTTTGATAGCAAGATAGTTTGTGATGAGCAAGTAATGATAATAGTAACAAGTATGCAGCAAGGTAGCCCGATCCTTTTGAGGCAAAGGACAGGCCAAAACGGTTTCTTATAATGAGCAAAGTGTTCTTGAGGGTACACGGGAATTTCATCTAGTCACTTTCACCATGTTGGTTTGATTTGTGTTCGCTACTTTGATAATTTGATATGTGGGTGGACTGGTGCTTAGGTGTTGTTCTTACTTGAACAAACCTCCTACTTATGATTAACCCTCCCGCAAGCATCCGCAACTACGAGAAAAGTATTAAGGATAAATTCTAACCATAGAATTAAATTCTAGGATCCAATCGGTCCCTTACGGAATAGTGCATAAACTGGGGTTTAAGTTTCTGTCACTCTTGCAACCCACTGATACGTCTCCGTCATATCTACTTTTCCAAACACTTTTGCTCTTGTTTTGAACTCTAACTTGCATGATTTGAATGGAACTAACCCGGACAGACACCTGTTTTCAGCAGAATTGCCATGGTGTTATTTATGTGTAGAAACAAAAGTTCTCGGAATGACCTGAAACTTCACGGAACGTCTATTTGGAAATAATAAAAAATCCTTGCAAAAGATGAAGACCAGGGGCCCACACCCTAGCCACGAGGGTGGGGGCGCGCCTGCCCCCCAGGGCATGCCTCCCTACCTCGTGGCCCCCCTGGAGCTCCTCCGACCTCAACCCCAACTCTATATATTTGCTTTCGGGGAGAAAAAAATCAGAGAGAAGGATTCATCGCGTTTTATGATATGGAGCCGCCGCCAACCCCTAAAACCTCTCGGGAGGGCTGATCTGGAGTTCGTTCGGGGCTTCGGAGAGGGGAATCTGTCGCCATCGTCATCATCAACCATCCTCCATCACCAATTTCATGATGCTCACCGCCGTGCGTGAGTAATTCAATCGTAGGCTTGCTGGACGGTGATGGGTTGGATGAGATTTATCATGTAATCGAGTTAGTTTTGTTAGGGTTTGATCCCTAGTATCCACTATGTTCTGAGATTGATGTTGCTATGACTTTGCTATGCTTAATGCTTGTCACTAGGGCCCGAGTGCCATGATTTCAGATCTGAACCTATTATGTTTTCATCAATATATGAGTGTTCTTGATCATATCTTGCAAGTCTATAGTCACCTACTACGTGTTATGATCCAGCAACCCCGAAGTGACAATAATCGGGACCACTCCCGGTGATGACCGTAGTTTGAGGAGTTCATGTATTCACTATGTGTTAATGCTTTGGTTCAGTACTCTATAAAGGAGGCCTTAATATCCCTTAGTTTCCATTAGGACCCCGCTGCCACGGGAGGGTAGGACAAAAGATGTCATGCAAGTTCTTTTCCATAAGCACATATGACTATATTCGGAATACATGCCTACATTACATTGATGAATTGGAGCTAGTTCTGTGTCACCCTAGGTTATGACTGTTACATGATGAACCACATCCGGCATAATTCTCTATCACCGATACATTGCCTACGAGCTTTCCATATATTATTTTCCGCTTATTTACTTTTCCGTTGCTATTGTTACAATCACTACAAAATATCAAAAACATTACTTTTGCTATGATTACCTTTTGCTACCGTTACCACTACTATCATATTACTTTGCTACTAAACACTTTGCTGCAGATATTAAGTTTCCAGGTGTGGTTGAATTGACAACTCAGCTGCTAATACTTTAGAGTATTCTTTGGCCCCCCTTGTGTCGAATCAATAAATTTGGGTTGAATACTCTACCCCCGAAAACTGTTGTGATCCCCTATACTTGTGGGTTATCAAGACTATTTTCTGGCGCCGTTGCCGGGGAGCATAGCTCTATTCTTTGAGTCACTTGGGATTTATATCTGCTTATCATTATGAAGAACTTGAGAGATCCAAAAACCAAGATTTATCCCTCAACTACGAGGGGAGGTAAGTAACTGCCATCTAGCTCTGCACTTGATTCACCTTCTGTTTTGAGTAAGCTTGCGACACCTAAACCTGATTCTGCTATTTGTTCTGATATGTCGCATGTTATTGATGATGCCACTTCTGCTATGCACGATACTTATGATGAAACTACTTCTATGCTTGATACTACTGTGCCACTAGGTGAATTTCTTGATGAACAACTTGCTAGGGTTAGAGAGAATGAAAATGTTGAAACTGATAATATTGATGAAAGTGATGATGAAGACTCTTCCCCTAATAAATATGAATCACCTGTTATTCCTGAGGGTTATGTTTTTGAAAAAGAAGCTGCTCTAGCTATTTTACCTTGCAAAGATAGATACGAGCTCAAGAGGTTATTAGCTAAATGGAAGCAGCAATCTCTTAATGCTAGAATGAAACATGACCCTGCTTTTGCTACTTCACCTATCTGTGTTACTGATAAGGATTATGAATTCTCTGTTGATCCTGATATAATTACTTTTGTTGAATCTGATCCTTTTCATGGCTATGAATCTGAAACTGTTGTGGCACATCTTACTAAATTAAATGATATAGCCACCCTGTTCACTAATGATGAGAGAACTCGCTACTTTTATATCCTTAAAAGGAAAACGGAGAAAGAGAGGGAGGATAGAGAGAGAGAGAGGGCGAATAAAACGACAAGGGTGAATTGGGGGGAGATGAAAACTAGAGGCAAATGGCAAATAATGTAATGCGGGAGATAGGGATTGTGATGGGTACTTGGTATGTTGACTTTTGCGCAGACTCCCCGGCAACGGCGCCGGGAATTCTTCTTGCTACCTCTTGAGCACTGCGTTGGATTTCCCCGAAGAGGAAGGGATGATGCAACAAAGTAGCGTAAGTATTTCCCTTAGTTTTTGAGAACCAAGGTATCAATCCAGTAGGAGGCTACGCTTGATTCCCTCGTACCTCTACATAAAAACAATAGCTCAACGCAACCAACGCGCTTAGGGGTTGTCAATCCCTTCACGGTCACTTGCGAAAGTGAGATCTGATAGAGATTATAAATAATATTTTTGGTATTTTTGGTATAGAGATGCAAAGTAAAGAAAGTAAAAGCAAAGCAATAATAAAGTGATGGAGATTGATATGATGAGAAAGAGACCCGGGGCCATAGGTTTCACTAGTGGCTTCTCTCAAGAGCATAATTATTCTATGGTGGGTGAACAAATTACTGTTGAGAAATTGACAGAATTGAGCATAGTTATGAGAATATCTAGGTATGATCATGTATATAGGCATCACGTCCGAGACAAGTAGACCGAAACGATTCTGCATCTACTACTATTACTCCACTCATCGACCGCTATCCAGCATGCATCTAGAGTATTAAGTTAAAAACAGAGTAACGCCTTAAGCAAGATGACATGATGTAGAGGGATAGTTTCATGCAATATGATAAAAACCCCATCTTGTTATCCTCGATGGCAACGATACAATACGTGCCTTGCTGCCCCTTCTGTCACTGGGAAAGGACACCGCAAGATCAAACCCAAAGCTAGGCATTTCTCCCATGGCAAGAACAACCAATCTAGTAGGCCAAACCAAACTGACAATTCGAAGAGACTTGCAAAGATAACCAATCATACATAAAAGAATTCAGAGAAGATTCAAATATTATTCATAGATAGCCTTGATCATAAACCCACAATTCATCAGTCTCAACAAACACACCGCAAAAAGAAGATTACATCGAATAGATCTCCACGAGAGAGGGGGAGAACGTTGTATTGAGATCCAAAAAGAGAGAAGAATCCATCTAGCTACTAGCCATGGACCCGTAGGTCTGGAGTAAACTACTCACACTTCATCGGAGGGGCTTGGATGATGATGTAGAAGCCCTCCGTGATCGATGCCCCCTCCGGTGGAGCTCCGAAACAGGCCCCAAGATGGGATCTCGTGGATACAGAAAGTTGCGGCGGTGTAATTAGGTTTTTGGCTCCGTCCCCGATCGTTTGGGGGTACGTGGATATATATAGGAGGAAGAAATACGTCGGTGGAGCTTCGAGGGGCCCACGAGGCAAGGGGCGCGCCCTAGGGGGGCACCCCCTACCCTCGTGACCACCTCGTGGCTTTCTTGATGGAGGGTCCAAGTCTCCCGGATCTTATTTGATGAGTAAATCACGTTTCCGAAGGTTTCATTCCGTTTGGACTCCGTTTGATATTCCTTTTCTTTGAAACCCTAAAACAGGCAAAAAAACAACAATTCTGGGCTGGGCCTCCGGTTAATAGGTTAGTCCCAAAAATAATATAAAAGTGGAAATAAAGCCCAATAATGTCTAAAACAGTAGATAATATAGCATGGAGCAATCAAAAATTATAGATACGTTGGAGACGTATCAAGCATCCCCAATCTTAATTCCTGCTCGTCCTCGAGTAGGTAAATGATAAAAACTAAAATTTTGATGCGGAGTGCTACTTGGCATAATTTCAATGTAAATTTTCTTAATTGTGGTATGAATATTAAGATTCAAAAGATTCAAGACAAAAGTTCATGTTGACATAAAAATAATAATACTTCAAGCATACTAACAAAGCAATTATGTCTTCTCAAAATAACATGGCCAAAGAAAGCTATCCCTACAAAATCATATAGTCTGGCTATGCTCTATCTTCACCACACAAAGTATTTAAATCATGCACAACCCCGATGACAAGCCAAGCAATTGTTTCATACTTTTGACATTTTCAAAACTTTTTCGATCTTCACGCAATACATGAGCGTGAGCCATGGATATAGCACTATATGTGGAATAGAATGGTGGTTGTGGAGAAGACAAAAAAGGGAGAAGATAGTCTCACATCAACTAGGCGTATCAACGGGCTATGGAGATGCCCATCAATAGATATCAATATGAGTGAGTCGGGATTGCCATGCAACGGATGCACTAGAGCTATAAGTATATGAAACCTCAAAGGAAACTAAGTGGGTGTGCATCCAACTCGCTTGCTCACGAAGACCTAGGGCATTTTGAGGAAGCCCATCATTGGAATATACAATCCAAGTTTTATAATGAAAACTTCCCACTAGTATATGAAAGTGACATAATGAGTGACTCTCTGTCATGAAGATCATGGTGCTACTTTGAAGCACAAGTTGGTAAAAGGATAGTAACATTGTCCCGTCTCTCTTTTTCTCTCTTTTTTTATTTGGGCCTTCTATTTTTTTATGGACTCTTTTTTTTCGTCCGGAGTATCATCCCAACTTGTGGGGGGGTCATAGTCTCCATCATCCTTTCCTCACTTGGGACAATGCTCTAAAAATGATGATCATCACACTTTTTATTTTTCTTACAACTCAAAAATTACAACTAGATACTTAGAACAAGATATGACTATATATGAATGCCTCCGGCGGTGTACCGGGAAATGCAATGAATCAAGAGTGACATGTATGAAAGAATTATGAACGGTGGCTTTGCCACAAATACGATGTCAACTACATGATCATGCTAGCAATATGACAATGATGGAGCGTGTCATAATGAACGGAATGGTGAAAAGTTGCATGGCAATATATCTCGGAATGGCTATGGAAATGCCATGATAGGTAGGTATGGTGGCTGTTTTGAGGAAGGTATTTGGTGGGTGTATGATACCGGCGAAAAGTGCGTGGTATTAAATAGGCTAGCAAAGGTGGAAGGGTGAGAGTGCGTATAATCCGTGGACTCAACATTAGTCATAAAGAACTCATATACTTATTGCAAAAATCTAGAAGTTATCAAATCAAAGTATTACGCGCATGCTCCTAGGGGGATAGATTGGTAGGAAAAGACCATCGCTCGTCCCCGACCGCCACTCATAAGGAAGACAATCAATAAATAAATCATGCTCTGACTTCATCACATAACGGTTCACCATACGTGCATGCTACGGGAATCACAAACTTTAACACAAGCATTTATCAAATTCACAACTACTCGACTAGCATGACTTTAATATCACCATCCTCATATCTCAAAACAATTATCAAGCATCAATTTTTTTCTTAGTATTCAACGACTCAAAATAAAGTTGCACAAATCTTGAATACCAAGCATATTATTATTAAGCAAATTACCATGCTATTAATACTCTCAAAATAATATAATTGAAGCATGAGAGATCAATAGTTTCTATAAAACAAATCCACCACCGTGCTCTAAAAGATATAAGTGAAGCACTAGAGCAAAATTATATAACTCAAAAGATATACGTGAAGCACATAGAGTATTCTATCAAATTCCAAATTATGTATGGCTCTCTCAAAAGGTGTGTACAGCAAGGATGATTGTGATAAACTAATAAGCAAAGACTCAAATCATAAAAGACGCTCCAAGCAAAACACATATCATGTGGTGAATAAAAATATAGCTCCAAGTAAAGTTACCGATAGAAGTAGACGAAAAAGAGGGGATGCTTTCTGGGGCATCCCCAAGCTTTGGATTTTAGGTGTCCTTATATTATATTGGGGGTTCCATGGGCATACCCAAGCTTAGGCTCTTGCCACTCCTTGTTCCATAATCCATCAAATCTTTACCCAAAACTTGAAAACTTCACAACACAAAACTTAAAGTAGAAAACTTGTGAGCTCCGTTAGCGAAAGAAAACAAAAGACCACTTCAAGGTACTGTAATGAACTCATTATTTATTTATATGGGTGTTATACCTACTGTATTCCAACTTCTCTATGGATTATAAACTATTTTACTAGCCATAGATTCATCAAAATAAGCAAACAACACACGAAAAACAGAATCTGTCAAAAACAGAACAGTCTATAGTAATCTGAAGCTAGCGCAATATATGAAACACCAAAAATTCTAAAATAACTTGCTTGACGTGAGTAATTTATCTATAAATCATCTGCAAAAATAATTAACTAAATATAAATCTTCAAATAAAAATGACAGCAGTTCTCGTGAGCGCTAAAGTTTCTGTTTTTACAGCAAGTTCAACAAGACTTTCCCCAAGTCTTCCCAATGGTTCTACTTGGCACAAACACTAATTAAACACAAAAAAAAACCAAAACATAGGCTAAATAATTTATTTATTACTAAACAGGAGCAAAAAGCAAGTAATAAAAATAAAATTGGGTTGCCACCCAACAAGCGCTATCGTTTAACGCCCCTAGCTAGGCATAACAAGCAAGAATAGATCTAGGTATTGCCATCTTTGGTAGGCAATCCATAAGTGACTCTCATGATAGATTCATATGGTAATTTTATTTTCTTTCTAGGGAAGTGTTCCATGCCCTTTTTTAATGGAAATTTAAATCTAATATTCCCTTCCTTCATATCAATAATTGCACCAACCATTCTAATTAAGGAAAGGTCTACCGAGAATAATAGGGCAAGAAGGATTGCAATCTATATCAAGAACGATAAAATCTACGGCCACACAATTCCTATTTGCAACAATAAGAACATCATTAATTCTTCCCATAGGTTTCTTAATAGTGGAATCCGCAAGATGCAAGTTTAGAGAGCAATCATCAAAATCACGGAAATCTAGTAAATCACACAAAGCATAAAACTCATAATTTTTAATTTTAATTTTAATAGTTGGTTCCCACTCATCATAATGTTTTATAGGGATAGAAACTTCCAATTCAAGTTTTTCTTCATAAGATTGCATAAAGGCATCAACGATATGTTTAGTAAGTGCTTTATTTTGACTATAAGCGTGAGGAGATTTTAGCACGGATTGCAACAAGGAAATACAATCAATTAAAGAGCAATTTTCATAATTAAATTCCTAGAAATCCATAATAGTGGGTTTAGAAATATCTAGGGTTTTAATTCCTTCAATCCCACTTTTATCAAATTTAGCATCAAGATCAACAAATTCCGAATTCTTAGAACGCCTTCTAGGTAAAGGTGGATCATAATCAGTCCCATCATTATCAAGATTCATATTGCAAAACAAAGATTTAATAGGGGACACATCAATAACTTTTAGATCTTCACCATTATTTTCATAGGAACTAGAAGAACACGCTTTTATAAAGGCATCTTTCTTAGCACGCATCCTAGCGGTTCTTTCTTTGCAATCATCAATGGAAATTCTCATGGCTTTGAGAGACTCATTGATATCATGCTTAGGTGGAATAGATCTAAGTTTCAAAGAATCAATATCAAGAGCAATTCTATCAATGTTCCTAGCCAAATCATCAATCTTAAGCAATTTTTCTTCAATCATAGCATTAATTTTTTTTGCGAAGAAATAAATTCTTTAATATTAGATTCAAAATCAGAGGGCATCTTATTATAATTTCCATAAGAATTGTTGTAGGAATTACCATAATTATTAGAGGGATTACTAGGATAAGGCCTAGGATTGAAATTTCCTCTATACGCGTTGTTACCAAAATTGTTCCTACCAACAAAATTCACATCCATAGATTCATTATTATTCTCAATCAAAGTAGACAAGGGCATATCATTAGGATCAGAAAAAACACTCTTATTAGCAAATAATTTCATAAGTTCATCCATCTTTCCACTCAAAACATTAATTTCTTCTATCGCATGCACCTTTTTAGTAGATCTTTCAGTATGCCATTGAGAATAATTAACCATAATATTATCTAGGAGGTTAGTAGCTTCTCCTAAAGTGATTTCCATAAAAGTGCCTCCCGCGGCCGAATCTAAAAGATTTCTAGAAGCAAAATTCAATCTGGCATAAATTTTTTTGTATAATCATCCACAAATTCAAACCATGAGTAGGGCAATTACGTATCATTAATTTCATTCTCTCCCAAGCTTGTGCAACATGTTCATGATCAAGTTGTTTAAAATTCATAATATCGTTTCTAAGAGAGATGATCTTAGCGGGAGGAAAATACTTAGAGATAAAAGCATCTTTGCACTTGTTCCATGAATCAATACTATTTTTAGGCAAAGACGAAAACCAAGCTTTAGCACGATCTCTAAGCGAAAAAGGAAATAGCTTCAATTTAACAATATCATTATCGACATCTTTCTTTTTTTGCATGTCACACAAATCAACGAAGCTATTAAGATGGGTAGCGGCATCTTCACTAGGAAGGCCGGAGAACAGATCTTTCATGACAAGATTCAACAAAGCAGTATTAATTTCACAAGATTCAGCATCGGTAAGAGGAGCAATCAGAGTGCTAAGGAAATCATTATTATTGGTATTGGTGAAGTCACACAATTTAGTATTATCTTGAGCCATCGCGACAAATAAGCAAACTAACACACGAGCAAACAAAAAGCAAACGGGCAAAAAGGCAAACGGAGAAAGAGAGAGAGGGCGAATAAAACAGCAAGGTGAATTGGGGGGAGAGGGAAACGAGAGGAAAATGGAAAATAATGTAATGCGGGAGATAGGGATTGTGATGGGTACTTGGTATGTTGACTTTTGCGCAGACTCCCCGGCAACGGCGCCAGAAATTCTTCTTGCTACCTCTTGAGCACTGCATTGGATTTCCCCGAAGAGAAAGGGATGATGCAGCAAAATAGCGTAAGTATTTCCCTCAGTTTTTGAGAACCAAGGTATCAATCCAGTAGGAGGCTACGCTCGAGTCCCTCGTACCTACACAAAAACAATAGCTCAACGCAACCAACGCGCTTAGGGGTTGTCAATCCCTTCACGGTCACTTACGAAAGTGAGATCTGATAGAGATGATAAATAATATTTTTGGTATTTTTGGTATAGAGATGCAAAGTAAATAAAGTAAAAGCAAAGCAATAATAAAGTGATGGAGATTTATATGATGAGAAAGAGACCCGAGGGGCATAGGTTTCACTTGTGGCTTCTCTCAAGAGCATAAGTATTCTATGGTGGGCGAACAAATTACTGTTGAGCAATTGACAGAATTGAGCATAGTTATGAGAATATCTAGGTATGATCTTGTATATAGGCATCACGTCCGAGACAAGTAGACCGACTCCTGCCTGCATCTACTACTATTACTCCACTCATCGACCGCTATCCAGCATGCATCTAGAGTATTAAGTTAAAAACAGAGTAACGCCTTAAGCAAGATGACATGATGTAGAGGGATAGTTTCATGGAATATGATAAAAACCCCATCTTGTTATCCTCGATGGCAATGATACAATACGTGCCTTGCTGCCCCTTCTGTCACTGGGAAAGGACACCGCAAGATCGAACCCAAAGCTAAGCACTTCTCCCATGGCAAGAACAACCAATCTAGTAGGCCAAACCAAACTGATAATTTGAAGAGACTTGCAAAGATAACCAATCATACATAAAAGAATTCAGAGAAGATTCAAATATTATTCATAGATAGACTGGATCATAAACCCACAATTCATCAGTGTCAACAAACACACCGCAAAAAGATGATTACATCGAATAGATTTCCACGAGAGAGGGGGGGGGGACATTGTATTGAGATCCAAAAAGAGAGAAGAAGCCATCTAGCTACTAGCTATGGACCCATAGGTCTGAAGTAAACTACTCACACTTCATCGGAGGGGCTTGGATGATGATGTAGAAGCCCTCCGTGATCGTTGCCCCCTCCGGCGGAGCTCCGGAATAGGCCCCAAGATGGGATCTCATGGATACAGAAAGTTGCGGCAGTGGAATTAGGTTTTTGGCTCCGTCCCCGATCGTTTGGGGGTACGTGGATATATATAGGAGGAAGAAGTACGTTGATGAAGCTTCGAGGGGCCCATGAGGCAGGGGGCGCACCCTACCCTCGTGACCACCTCGTGGCTTTCTTGACGGAGGGTCCAAGTCTCCTGGATCTTATCTGATGAGTAAATCACGTTTCCGAAGGTTTCATTTCGTTTGGACTCCGTTTGATATTCCTTTTCTTCGAAACCCTAAAACAGGCAAAAAAACAGCAATTCTGGGCTGGGCCTCCGGTTAATAGGTTAGTCCCAAAAATAATATAAAAGTGGAAAATAAAGCCCAATAATGTCTAAAACAGTAGATAATATAGCATGGAGCAATCAAAAATTATAGATACGTTGGAGACGTATCAGTATGTGACTCCTCCATTGGTCCAATTAGTTTTTGTTCTAGTGCTTTATTCATTGCAAATTTGTGCTGCCTAGGTGACCCTGTTCTTGAGCTTGCATGTCAAATTTATATGGTCCCAAGTAGTTCTAATGCATGATATAGGCTCCAGGCACTTGTAGGAGTTGTTGCTATCAATATTATTGAGTTTGGTTCACTTTTATTTGAAGTTACTAAAAATTTCAGAAATTTTTCAGAGGAAGAAATATGTTTAGGAAAATTTACCAAGGTGGCCCTTCAACGAAACAGGAGCCCAGGCTTGCAATGCGTGATGCTGATTATGAGCCACCAAGGGACGCTCCAGTGCGGCCCTATGAATGGCCTTCAGAGGACTTCAAGGATCGAGCGGGGATTAAGGAAGAATTTAACGCATATTTACGTAACGTTGATCTTGTGAGCTTCGAGGAAGAAAAATGCCGCCAGTACCACTATCTCATTAGTTCCTTTGTGAGGAGGTTTGAATTTTCATCTTCACGTAATTCTCCAACTGTCCTGTTTGATCTTGTTGAAAATTCTTACACAATGGACTTAGAGGATTTTACCACTACTTGCAAACTTCCACAATGGGGTAGTATCAGGGAACCTCGGAAATCTGAATTTAGAGATTTTCTTGCTAGTATAACTGTGGGGGAATCTAAAGATATAACACAAGCTACCATAGGGAGCATTCACTTTCCTTCTATACATTATTTTGCTCTCTTCATAGGTAGATGCATTAATGGTAAAGATGAGGCATGTCCGTCCCTGACCTCAGTATTCTTAAGAGTGCCGTGTTAGGAGATAAATCTTATAATTTGGGAGCCATTGTTGCACGTAGGTTGAATCTTAATATATTTAATGGAGATTTCTTTGGTGGAATTTATGCAACCCGCTTAGCTGATTTTCTTGGTGTAACCATACGTAATGATGATATTAAATTACCTCCTGCTTACCTAGACTTTAATGCTATGGTTCACCACTAGTTTGTAGAGAGGAATGAATCACCTCTCCAGTATCGCTTAATCTTTGACAGACGTCGTGCTATCCGTATTACTCTCTCTGCTCCTGCCTTCTTTGATTATCAAGCAAAAGGAAGATATGTTATTACCAGAGAGGAGGCAGATGAGTACGAGAGGAGGGTGGAGGCCGCTCGTCGCCACACTGCAGCTTAGGAGGCGATAGCCGCTGCATCTCAGTACGACCCCAACTATTACTATGGATATCCGCCAGGCCATCCATGGCCATGGACCAACTTAGGCCAAAAGCCTAAGGCCTCTTTTGGTTCATAGGATAGGATTATCGTAGGAATAGGAATCTTGTAGGAAATGAGATGACCTGTATCTCAAATCCTATGAGTAGGAATAGGAAACAAGATGTCATTTGCTTGACACCAAAGGAAATTTTCCATTGAGTCTAGGCTCATTTTTATTTTCCTATGAAATGTGGAGGATAGGAACCAATCCTATGTAGGAATAGGAATCCATTCCTATGAACCAAAGGGCTCTAAAGGAAAAAATCCTATCCTCTAGAATTCCTATGAAATTACTCCAAACCAAAGGAGGCCTAAGCTTGGGGGAGTATGTATTTCCCACCGACATTATATTCACAAGTCGTCAACCTGTGCACCAGCACGGGCTAGTGGATATTTAATATTTATGATTAACGACATTAAAAGAAGTAGTACAATTTTAATAATATGTAAAACATGGAGTATGATTGATTAGTGATCGCAGGGAAAGAGGGATTACCACTGTTTGATCAAGTTATGATTAGAAGATTTTCTTGAATTGTCTTGATCAAGTTACGATTAGATGATTTGCATGAATTGTCTCAATCAAGTTATGATTAGATGACTTGCATGAAATATCCTTTTTCAGACGTCCCATGGCTCATAATTATTAAATATGATATATGTAGTTCACATTAATATGAAGAATTATTGTCAGGGATCATATTTGCAAATGTGAAGTTCGTTTTATGTGCTATTTCTTTTGAAAATATGTATTTATAAATTTTGAAAATGTATAAAGGAATCTATGTTGAATTGTAACAAATCATGAGGTCTGATGAAATTAAACACTGTCTTTGGGTCTGGTAGTTTGCAAAGACAGTAAGAAATTCTAATCTTATGTTTTCTATGCTTATTCATGAAAAAATATTTTATCAGTGGCAACTTTGTTGGATATATTTTAGCTCTATCCATGTAATGGCGGGGGACAATCATTTCCTTTCATCTTTTGGTCCCCGAGTATGAACACATGTTCATTGTCCTATTGGTAATATATGCGATTCACTTATCATAGAAACATTTTTTTAATTTACCTTCGTTGCACAACTAATTTATTCCATTAAGAATGGATACCCTAACTTTATTTCTCTCAATTCTGAAGCTGGATGATACTAAATTGAATGTTTGATTTTGCTCTTTGTTATATTCCCCTTTATTTCCATAACGTTGGATATATGCCTTGAATTTATTATATATGCCTATGGTCAATCATGAATTTATTTATAAAAAATAATATATTGAGTTGAGGATTCTTAAATAGTATTTTGGTGTAAGATGTATATTTAATCACATAGCACTTGACTATTCAAATATAGGATATATGGTGTACATATGTACTCAGGCAAATATGATAACTTTGTCAAGGACCATCCATAAGGATAGCTCGTTCTTTATTTGTATACAAATTTCTGGCCGATCTAAATATGTTGTTGTCAGTTCTGACCAATCAGTTGTTCCATGCATGTACACTTATGTATAAGCATTGTGCTAAAAAACTAATTAAATAGAAGCATTAGCCGAGACTACATTGCCACTGCCTTGGTTGCGTTCAGAAAAATAATCAAATATAACTATGCACTATTCCAGTATACACTACATGATGCCATAGCATTACCTTTATTGCCTGAATAGGTCTGGCTGTATACTGAAACATGTGTGCCCATGAGTAGCTCTCGTCAAGGCAGTCCTTGTCCGTTTGTCGTTGATCTACCACTGATATAAATATCTTTTGCTGCAGATAATGAAATCATGCAATCCTGAAGACTAATATCAAAACTCAACATTCATGTCAACAAAAAGAGAGAGAGAAACGTGATGCCTTTTCCCCAATATAGTAGTAGTATTATATATGAAGAGAAGAATAAGTGCATAACTAACAATATACAATGATTTGCGAACTACTACGATGAGTTGTTTGGAGCGCCGCTTCATGTCCTGAACATTACAATTTGTTAATTCAGTACGTACAGAAGGCAAGTGCTTCAAAGATACTAAAAATAGATATGTTTCCAAACTTAGTTGGTAATAAGATGAGATTGATATGACTTCTAATCAAAGTAATTCACAGGATACGCACATATATTTTTCAGTAAATGTATTCATTGTTTTTGATTGATCACAACCTTATTTCTGCCTTGCACAAAGCTCATTGCTATGACATGATGGGACTGTGCAGACCAGGAAAACATAAAACAAAGCACAAATATGATCCGGCCTACCTGATGGTCCCGATCTCTATTGATCCTGGATTGTATTTAGTAGACAAACGGGACCTGTAGGAGCATCAAGGAGCTGGCCTTAACAGCAGGGATTGATGGAGGAGTTGGGCGCTCTGAAGCTCATCTTATAACTGAACCCAACCAAATATCATCCTCATCGGAGGGATCCCGTGCCGGGTTCCACTTTAGGCATTGCAGACCATCCCTGCTGGTTCTCATCCCCTCCCGCTAACATATAATCTGGTAAAGAGAGGTGCTGTAAGATTAAAAGGGAAAAGGCCAATTTTTCTTGATGGGATGAAGCCAACCTGTTGGGGATTCTGTTCTGAACTCAACAAACCGGATAATAGAGGAGGGATTTAGGAAGCTGGAATATTTACCGGCAGAGTAGGGTGGGATTGTTGGGAGACGAACTGGAATTGGATTTAGAGGGTGAGTTGGGTGCCACCACCACTACAATGTAATTCCTCAACTTGCCAGTATTGTTGTGATCCTCTTCTCTTTAAATTATCATGGACACACCTCCTCATCTAATCCATCAACCATCCTGAATTGCATAAGTTGAAATAGGAGAAGATCTAAAGGTTGGAGGGGAGGGATACCTGGATTGAGTCCAGTTCTTCTAGATGGATTGCAGTATGGATGGAACGCTGAAGTCGAGGGTGGCATCAAAATACTACCTGGCGCTAGGGCTTGCTCAATGACGGCCGAATTGGGCAGAAGAGCGGTGGAGAGAGAGACGAGAGAAGGAGAGGTATTTTTTGGATCAGTTTTGCAGAGGGGCATATGCGTACGTGGGATAAATTGTGAGGACTCTGATATTCTAAAAAAAATATCTTGAGGACTCTGTACTTCATCGGATCAGATGGAATATTTTTTCACCCTTGATGTAGTTTTTACGTGTTAAGACTTTCGTCATTTTTTCAACTAATGGTGGACGTGACAGATGTTTTTTTTTGGTTTTATCATGTGACTGGACCATCCCCTGTTACACAACTTTTTATTTTATCCTGGCCGTAAACAACGTAATCCAACGGTATAATTAATTCTAATGATGTGGATTAATGAGATCGCTTGAAAGGTGCCTCCGATTAGTAAATAAGAGATGTTCACACACTCATTGCTAGACGTCGGTGCTCATACTTTTTCATTGTATCATCCATGCTAGTTTATTTCCTTTTTATGCTTTCTTCTTGTGTGTTTAATAAACCTTAAGAAAAAATAAAAAAAATTAGTTGTAGCTTTTAATTAGTTTACTTTCCATGCTTGTAGTAGTAATAAAAAAGAAAACCCAAAAAGATTTCCTGTTCTTCTTTTGCTTGTTGGGAGCTTTCCCGTGTAAATAGTTTTTTTTTCTTTGGGGGTCGATAGGAGAAGACCATAATTAATTGTTGAAGTGACTTTTATATGCATTATTGTTGATCTGACAAAAGAGCCCATATTTCCTTGTCTTCTCCCGTTTATTGAATGCTTGTAGATTCCAGCTTAGTCCAATGCACGTGCACTATTATTATTACCCACATCGTTCGGTCGTGCAAGTGAAAGGCAATAATGATGATTATATGATGAACTTATTGAGATGAGAAAAGCTGGTATGAACTCGACCTCTCTTGTTTTTGTAAATATGGTTAGTTCATCGTTCCTGATTCAACCTATTATGAATAAACATGTTTGCAATGACAACCAGAGATCATAGTTGCTTATGCCATGCTTAATTAGCTAGGAGCTTATAATGGTTTACCTTGCGTGCCGACATGCTATTAAAATGGTTGTGATGTGGTATGATAGGGTGGTATCCTCTTTTGAACGATTCGAGTGGCTTGACTTGGCACATGTTCACGCATGTAGTTGAAACAAAATTAACATAGCCTCTACGATATTTATGTTCATGGTGAATTATATCCTACTCATATTTGCATCCGGTGTTGATTAATTCTAATGCATGTTCATGACTGTTGTCGCTCTCTAGCTGGTTGCTTCCCAGTCTTTTTCTAGCCTTCACCGGTACTAAGCGGGAATACTGCTTGTGCATCCAACTTCATAAACCCCAAAGTTATTCCATATGAGTCCACCATACCTACCTATATACGGTATCTACCTGCCGTTCCAAGTAAATTTGTATGTGCCAAACTCTAAACCTTCAAATAAATATCCTGTTTTGTATGCTCGAATAGCTCATGTATCAACTAGGGCTGTCAGTATCTTCCATGTTAGGCAGGTTATTCTCAAGAGGAGTGGACTCCGCTCCTCACTCACGAGAAAATGGCTGGTCACCGGGATGCCCAGTCCCATGCTTTATGCAAATCAAATCAAAATAATTGCAAACATAACTCCCCCTGGGACTCTTGTTAGTTGGAGGCGCTCGTTGTTACGAGCAAGCCATGGATTGATGCTTGTTGGTGGAGGGGGAGTATAAACTTTACCATTCTGTTTGGGAACCGCCTATAATGTGTGTAGCATGGAAGATATCGCCATCTCTTGGTTGTTATGTTGACAGTGAAAGTATACCGCTCAAAATATTATTCACCTCTATTTCAAAACCAAGCTCTGGCACCTCTACAAATCCCTGCTTCCCTCTGCGAAGGGCCTATCTATTTACTTTCATGTCGGGTCATCATCCTCTTATTAAAAAGCACCAGTTGGAGAGCACCGCTGTCATTTGCATTCATTACTGTTAGTTTACATTAAGTATGACTTGACTGGATTTGTTTTACCATGAATTACAATGTCTAGTCAGTCCTTGATCTTTAAAGGTGCTCTACATTTATGTTTTGCAGTCTCAGAAAGGGCTAGCGAGATACCATCTTGTTATATCACATTATGATTGTTTTGAGAAAGTGTTGTCATCCAAGATTTATTATTATTGCTCCTAGTTGATTATGCCATTGATATGAGTAAACATGATACCTATGTGTTATTGTGAATATGGTTAGTTCATAATCTTTTCTGAAAACTTGAATGCTGGCTTTACATATTTACAACAACAAGAGCAAACAGAGTTTGTGAAAGTTATTTTATCACTTTCAGTTTGTCAACTGAATTGCTTGAGGACAAGCAAAGGTTTAAGCTTGGGGGAGTTTATACGTCTCCATCGTATCTACTTTTCCAAACACTTTTGCCCTTGTTTTGGACTCTAACTTGCATGATTTGAATGGAACTATCCCGGACTGACGCTGTTTTCAGCAGAATTGCCATGGTGTTATTTATGTGCAAAAACAAAAGTTCTTGGAGTGATCTGAAACTTCACGGAATGTCTATTTGGAAATAATAAAAAAAACATGCAAAAGATGAAGACCAGGGGGCCCACACCCTAGCCACGAGGGTGGGGGCGCGCCTGCCCCCAGGGCGCGCCTCCCTACCTCATGGGCCCCCTGGAGCTCCTCCGACCTCAACCCCAACTCTATATATTTTCTTTCGGGGAGAAAAAAATCAGAGAGAAGGATTCATCGCGTTTTATGATACGGAGCCGCTGCCAAGCCCTAAAACCTCTCGGGAGGGCTGATCTGGAGTCCGTTCGGGGCTCCGGAGAGGGGAATCCGTCGCCATCGTCATCATCAACCATCCTCCATCACCAATTTCATGATGCTCACCGTCGTGCATGAGTAATTCCATCATAGGCTTGCTAGACGGTGATGGGTTGGATGAGATTTATCATGTAATCAAGTTAGTTTTGTTAGGGTTTGATCCCTAGTATCCACTATGTTATGAGATTGATGTTGTTATGACTTTGCTATGCTTAATGCTTGTCACTAGGGCCCGAGTGCCATGATTTCAGATCTGAACCTATTATGTTTTCATCAATATATGAGTGTTCTTGATCCTATCTTGCAAGTCTATAGTCACCTACTATGTGTTATGATTCAGCAATCCCGAAGTGACAATAATCGGGACCACTCCCGATGACCGTAGTTTGAGGAGTTCATGTATTCACTATGTGTTAATGCTTTGGTCCGGTACTCTATTAAAAGGAGGCTTTAATATCCCTTAGTTTCCACTAGGACCCCGCTGCCACGGGAGGGTAGGACAAAAGATGTCATGCAAGTTCTTTTCCATAAGCACGTATGACTATATTCGGAATACATGCCTACATTACATTGATGAATTGGAGCTAGTTCTGTGTCACCCTAGGTTATGACTGTTACATGATGAACCATATCTGACATAATTCTCTATCACCGATCCATTGCCTACGAGCTTTCCATATATTGTTCTCCGCTTATTTACTATTCCGTTGCTATTGTTACAATCACTACAAAATATCAAAAACATTACTTTTGCTATCATTACCTTTTGCTACCGTTACCACTACTATCATATTACTTTGCTACTAAACACTTTGATGCAGATATTAAGTTTCCAGATGTGGTTGAATTGACAACTCAGCTGCTAATACTTGAGAATATTCTTTGGCTCCCCTTGTGTCGAATCAATAAATTTGGGTTGAATACTCTACCCTCAAAAACTGTTGCGATCCCCTATACTTGTGGGTTATCACCCACCATCTATTTACTACTCGACAATGCATCCATTAGACCCAAATATGGTGAAGTGTCAGTAGTCGATGTTCACATGACACCACTAAGGGAATCACAACATACATACTATCAAAATATTGAACACATATCAAATTCACATGATTACTTGCAACATGATTTATCCCGTGGCCTCAAGAACAAAGGTATCTACTCACAAAAAACAAACATGCTCATGACCAGAGGGGTATTAATATGCATAATGGATCTGAACATATAATCTTCCACCAAATAAACCATACAATAATCAACTACAAGATGTAATCAACACTACTAGTCACCCCTAGCAACAATCTATAGTTCCGGTAACAAGATTGAATATAAGAGATGAACTAGGGTTTGAGATGGGATGGTGCTAGTGAAGATGTTGATGGAGATTGCCCTCCCCAAGATGGGAGAGTTGTTGGTGATGATGATGACGATGATTTCCCCCTCTGGAAGGGAAGTTCCCCGGCAGAATCGCTCCGCCGGAGGGCAAAAGTGCTCCTGCCCAAGTTCTGCCTCAAGGCGGCGACGCTCCATCCCGAAAGTATTATTGTGATTTTTTCTAGGTCAAAACCACTTATATACCAGAAGATGGGCACTGGAGGTGGGCCGAGGAGTCCACAACCCACCTGGGCGCGCCAGGCCCCCCTGGCACGCCCAGGTGGGTTGTGCCCACCTGGTGGCCCCCTCTTGTACTTATTGGCTCCAATATTTCTTATATATTCCCTAAAAAAACTCTGTAAAGTTTCAGCCCATTTGGAGTTGTGCAGAATAGGTGGCCTAACGTAGCTTTTCTAGGTCCACATTTCCAGCTGCTGGAATTCTCCCTCTTGGTGTGTTCCTTGCAAATTATGAGAGAAAAGGCATTAGAATTACTCCAAAAACCATTATTATCGATAAAAACATTGTAAATAACAGTAAGAAAACATGATCCAAAATGGACGTATCAGCTCCCCCAAGCTTAGACCTCGCTTGTCCTCAAGCGAAAACCGAAATCGAAAAACATGTCCACATGCTTTGAGAGAGAGGTGTCGATTAAAACAAAATACGGACATAGAAGCATCATGTTGATTATTATAACAACAACAAAATTAAACATATGACTTTTATCATAGAACTTGCATCATATACTTCTCATGAATAAGTAATAGTTCATCATACAATCGAAGTATAAAACAAAAACTCTATTAGAAACCAACAAACTATGTTCTCAGTCAACTTTTCATCATCTTTTCAGGAAGAGTCACGTGTCGGAGCCTTTAAAGCAAGTCCACATACTCAACCATCATATAGTCTTCTATGATTGCTAACACTCACCTTGTACCCATGAACAAAACTTTGAATCGGACACATAGAAAGATAGGGGCTTATAATTTTGCCTCCCAACATGCTCACCTCAAGGGTGATGTCAACAATAATAACTCATCCTGTCTATATTCAACTGGACATATGTGCCTAGATCTTTCCTTACCACATGATGCATGCCAAAAGAGAAAATAAAAAGGAATAGAAGAAAAACTTTGACTCTTTGCATAAAAGTAAAGGATAGGCCCTTCGCAGAGGGAAGCAGAGGTTGCCATGCACTTATTTGTTTGTATGCTCAATCCCTTAGTGCAAGAGAACGTCATGTTGTATTGCCCCTTAAGATGACAACCTTTATTATGCAGTCTGTCGCTTTTATTCTCTGTCATCCAAGTTCGTACAACGCTCAATTTTCTCTTACACTAAATGATCTCACACTTTTAGAAGCAAATTTTATTGCCTTTTTGCACCGATGACAACTTGAGGGATCTTGTTCAATCCCTACGTAGGTATGATGGACACTTGAAAAAGATTTGGGTTTAAGGGTTTTTGGATGCACAAGTAGTATCTCTACTTAGTATAGAATTTTTGGCTAGCAAAGATAGGGGGAAAGCATCACGTGTTAAAGGATCTATGACAATATGACTTCTATGTGAATATAAACAAACATAAACCATTAAGTTGTCTTCCTTGTCCAACTTGAACAATTTTGGCATATAATATTTTGATGAGGGCTCACAATACAAAAGATTTCTAAGATAGTGTATCTATATGTGAATCTTTTCTTCCCTTATTAATTCTTTCATGAGTTGCATCATTGACTAATACTCTATTTGTCAATCTCTAATAAAATTTTCTTACTTATACTTTTCCTTACGTGGTGCTATCACTTACCATAGGATTAGTATATAATCTTTTCATTATCTCTTCCTTTCTTTCTTGTTTCTTTTCTTTATTATTTCTTTTCTTTATTTGCGACATGAAAGTAATGAAAACAAAATATCCAACTAAAATTTATTATGTAACTTGCACTTAATTATAATGATAGGTGAGGGAGTCCTGGATTAGGGGGTATTCGGACAGCCGGATTATATCCTTTGGCCGGACTGTTGGACTATGAAGATACAAGATTAAAGACTTCGTCCCATGTCCGGATGGGACTCTACTTGGCGTGGAAGGCAAGCTAGGCAATACGGATATGTATATCTCCTCCTTTGTAACCGACCTTGTGTAACCCTAGCCCCCTCCGGTGTCTATATAAACCAGTGGGTTTTAGTCCGTAGGACAACAGACAATCATACCATAGGCTAGCTTCTAGGGTTTGGTCTCTCCGATCTCGTGGTAGATCAACTCTTGTAATACCCATATTATCAAGTATAATCAAGCATGACGTAGGGTTTCACCTCCATCAAGAGGGCCCGAACCTGGGTAAAACATCGTGTCCCCCGCCTCCTGTTACCATCCGCCTTAGACGCACAGTTCGGGACCCCCTACCCGAGATCCGCCGGTTTTGACACCGACATTGGTGCTTTCATTGAGAGTTCCTCTATGTCGTCGCCGTAAGGAAGGATGCCTCATCTCATTGTTAAAAACGACATTACCGCCGGGGGAGCCCTGGCTGTCGGCCAAACTCTCCGGCTAGGCAGTTTCGTCATGACCGCCTGTTTGGCTGCTGCACCAACAATGACTTCTCAGGTCATCGAAAACAGCCTCCACGTTGGCTCGGAATTCGCCGAGCAGATGGATCCAATGGAGCTCTCTTCCCTAAACGAGCTCTTGGATCGTATTGCCGCCTTGGGAGTTGCTACAGACTATGATCGGATTGGGCTTAAACCCGATCAAAGGGAGATTAACTCTCCACCGGTCACCCACCATATCGCGGTAGTGGAGGAACAATGCGGCGATTCTTCCTATATTTTGAGGACTAACTATGTCCGGATTCCCGAGCTCTCCGAGCCACGGGAGGACATCACCCAAGCCCTGAACCTAGAATCAGGCAGCGGGCCAGACTTATCGGGCAGCACTCCGGAACCCGAACTTCCAAGATTGGAAACTCCTCGGCCCCTAGGTCTCAGATTGGGTAGGGGTTTGGACTCAAATCCACCCACCCACCCAGACATAAATGATCTTTCCCACATCATGCAAGAGCCCCATGAAACAGTACCTCATTATTGGGCCAGATTCCTCCTTGTGATGAACAAGGTTAAGGACTGTCGCGAGGAAGATGCAGTCTCATTTTTCTGTAATAATTGCACGGACAAGGGAATCCTTAACGCCTTAAGTCACCGTGACATATCACGCTTCGCTGACTTGGCGTCCATAGTATGAAAGTACTGTGCGATGGAAAGCGCCTGGAAAACCGAAATGAAATTTTGGGATAATTCGGCTCAGAATATACACCCCTCCGAAGTAAAAGGGTGCACTATCATAAGCCACCCGAGTTAGTTACAAAGAAACAAAAACCCTCTACAGGGCATGGAACCATATTGGAGGGATGGCTTAACGGACCCTGCAAAATTCATAGTACAGCGGATACCATACCAACGCACAACCTTAGAGCATGTTGGATACTCCGGCAGGTGGCCAAAAGTGGTGAGGATCTTCTTATCCCAAATGCCACAGAGCACCATCCCGTGGATAACAATACGGTATTAACAGTTTTTGAAACCTTCGCATCAAATAATAGGCGCAAGCGAACACTCCGCAGCCTCGCCGAAATTTGCCACGTAGCAGCAATGAATCCATGGAGTGACACGGCTATTACCTTCAATGCCAGTGACGAACCTAAATTCTGAACTGCCCGAGCACCAGCTGCACTGGTCCTCAGTCCAATTGTGGATGGCTTTCGACTCACCAAAGTACTCATGGACAGTGATAGTGGATTAAACCTCATCTATGAGGAAACTCTTCAAAAAATGGAAATAGACTGGAACCACATTGAGTAAAGCAACACAACCTTCAGAGGAATCATCCCCAGTCGGGAAGCACACTGTGCCGGGAAAATCACACTAGATGTGGTATTCGGCACGCCGGAGAACTATAGGTCCGAAGAAATTACATTCCAAGTGGCCCCGTTCAGTAGTGGATACCACGCCCTTTTAGGACGGGAGGCATTCACGATCTTTCAAGCCATACCCCATTATGGGTACATGAAATTCAAAACGCCCGGGCCCAACGGAATCATCACTATCGCTAGTGATCCGGACACAACACTCCGTGCCGAAAACAAAACAGCCACATTGGCCCTCGAGGCATTATCCGAAGCCCTTTCGGCCGAGGAATTAACTGCGCTACACTCCACGGTGGACAGGGACGATGTAATACTTGACAAGAGATCCAAGTCCACCTCTTTTAAACCAGAGGATGAAATAGTCAAATTCCAAGTCCACCCAATGGACCCTACAAAAACAGCCTCCATCGGGGCACAGTTAAACCCCGCCGTGGACGCCGCACTACGAGAGTTCCTGCGCGAGAATTGGGATATATTCGCCTGGCACCCCTCAGACATGCCAGGAACCCACGCAGGCTGGCCGAGCACAATCTCAATATCCTAAAGGGATTAAAGCCGGTCAAGCAGGCTCTTCGGCGTTTCTCTGAACCTAAGAGACAGGCCATGGGAGAGGAACTAGCCAAGTTATTGGAGGCCGGATTCATTAGAGAAATAAAACACCCGGACTGGCTAGCAAACCTGGTGATGGTACCAAAGAAGGACAAATCCTGGCGCCTATGTGTCGATTTCAAGGACCTCAACAAGGCTTGCCCAAAGGATCCCTTCCCCCTCCCCCGCATTGATCAAATTATTGATGCTACCGCAGGACACGAGTCATTGTGTTTCCTCGACGCATACTTCGGCTACCACCAAATCAAGATGGCGGAGTCCGACCAAGCCGCAACGACATTTATAACACCATACAGCCCCTTCTGTTTCAACACAATGCCTTTTGGGCTAAAAAACGCATGCGCAACATATCAGCGCATGATCCAGACATGTCTGGAGAAACATACCGGCAAAACAGTAGAGGCATACGTAGATGATGTGGTCGTTAAAACCAAACACGCCGACTCTCTAATAGACGACTTGAGGCTCAAATTTGACAACCTCCGAACATATGACATCAAGCTCAATCTGGAAAAATGCGTTTTCGGCGTACCAGCAGGAAAGCTCCTGGGCTTCATTGTCTCCAGTAGAGAAATTGAAGCTAATCCGGCCATAATCCGAGCTCTGTCATAGTTGGCTATCCCAACGGACCTCAAACAAATCCAGAAACTAACTAGATGTGTAGCGGCTCTAAGCCACTTTATCTCCCGCTTAGGAGAAAAGGCATTACCCCTTTATCGCCTCCTTCGGCACACCGAACACTTCGAGTGGACGGACGCTGCCACAGCCGGATTGGAAGAAATAAAAGCCACACTGGCAACCAACCCAATCCTGGCCGCGCTAAACATCGGCGAACCAATGCTGTTGTACATTGCGGCAACTCATCAAGTTGTAAGCGCAGTGCTCGTCATCGAACAAGAAGCTGACGGACATAAAATCCCTCTTCAAAAGCCGGTATACTATGTATCCACTGTCCTCACTCCATGCAAATCACGGTACCCACATTATCAAAAGATAGCCTATGCGTTATTCATGGCATCCCGGAAGCTGCGACAATACTTTCAAGTGTGTTCGATTACAGTAGCCTCGGAAGTGCCACTTGATGATATTATAAACAATCGCGACGCTACGGGCCGGATTGCCAAATGGGCCATTGAGCTCCTCCCGTTCGACATAACATACAAACCTCGGTGAGCCATTAAATCGCAAGTATTGGCCGACTTTGTCGCCGAATGGGCGGAAGCCGAACTCCCTAAAGAGTACGGCGCATACTCCAATTGGATCATGCACTTCGACGGCTCTAAAATGCTGGCTGGTCTTAGGGCTAGCGTCGTCCTGACGTCCCCAACCGGAGATACAGTTCAATACATACTACAGATACTGTATACAGACTCCAACAACGCAGCCGAATACGAAGCCCTATTACATGGTCTTCGGTTGGCAGTTTCCATGGGCATTCAACGCCTGGAGGTGCATGGGGATTCAAACCTCGCAATATCCCAAATAAATGGAGACTTTGATGCCAAGGATCCGAAGATGGCGGCCTATCGAAACGCCGTCCTAAAGATGTCAGCTCGGTTCGAGGGGCTCGAATTTCACCATGTGGCTCAGGAAAACAATCAGGTAGCGGATATCCTCGCCCGCATCGGCGCAAAACACGATGCGGTCCCCCCCAACATCTTTTTGGAGAGGTTGTTTAAGCCATCCGTAGTATGGGAAGGGGACACCAGCAACAATAGTCCGGACCCGGCCAAAATGCCCGATACCGAACACTCTGACATATTCGGAGGCTCCGCCACCGAAATAACACCTTCAACCCACGTAATAATAGCCATCATTGCCCCGTGGACAGAACCATTCCTGGCCTACCTAACTAGGCAGGAACTCCCCGAGGACCAAAATGAGGCACACTGCATAGTGAGGCGATCTAAAGCCTACAAGGTCCATGAGGGAGAGCTGTATAAAAAAAGCACTACCGGAGTCCTTCAAAGGTGCATCTCCGAAGAGGAAGGGCGGAAGCTTTTGGCAGAAATTCACGCTGGACTCGGCGGCCACCACGCCGCAGCCCGGGCCCTTGTAAGCAAGGCCTTCCGTACAGGGTTTTATTGGCCGACGGCCTGGGCAGACGCACATGACTTGGTCTAGTGCTGCACCGGTTGCCAGCTTTTTGCAAACCAAAGCCACATGCCACCCACTGCCCTCCAAACAATCCCCATCACCTGGCCCTTCACGGTCTGGGGGCTCGACATGGTCAGACCCCTTAAGGGGGGAACCCATAAGAAAAAATACTTACTGGTCATGGTGGATAAATTCACCAAATGGATAGAAGCCAAACCTGTTAAAACAGCCGAATCCGGACCGGTGATAGACTTTATATCCGGGGTTGTACACCGTTATGGCGTCCCCCATAGCATCATCACTGACAACAGCACGAAGTTCACGACCGACAAGGTAAAACTCTGGTGCAGCAACATGGGCATCAAGCTCGATTATGCTTCCGTCTATCATCCACAAACCAACGGCCAAGTTGAGCGAGCAAATGGTCTTATCATGAGCGGCATTAAACCTAGATTAGTGCGGTCCTTAACGGAGTCTAACACGCACTGGGTAGAGGAGCTCGACTCCGTACTCTGGGGGCTACGGACCACGCCGAATCGTAGTACCAGATATACACCCTTCTTTATGGTGTACGGTGCAGAGGCAGTTCTGCCCTGCGACATAATTCATGACTCACCTCGAGTGCGCATGTATGAAGAAAGAGAAGCCGAGCTCGATTGGCAGGACGGTCTGGACACCTTGGAGGAGGAGCGCGACTTGGCAAAAGCTCGTTCCGCATTTTATCAGCAACAGGCTCGCAGATACCAAAGCAGAGAAGTACGGGCCAAAACTTATAAAGTTGGCGAGTTAGTTCTACGCCTGCCGGAGAAGAAAAAGTCCAAGCTCGAGCCCAAATGGGAAGGTCCCTTCATTATTGACCAAGTTCTGACCGGTGGAGCGTACCGTGTGCGGGATGCACTGAATAATCGACTTGAGTCGAACCCATGGAACGCAGCCAGGCTCCGAAGATTCTATGCCTAGCGCCGGACTCTATGTTCATCTCCTTCCTCTGTCCATTTTTGCATATACATTATCTGTCCTTTTTCTCTTTCTTTCTTTTATTCTTTCTCTAAGGCCTTCAGGGGCCAACTTGTGCCTCGCTTGCACATTATAGATGCGCTAACCGCGCTCATTATACCTGGGGGCTTCTTATACAAAAGCTTAATTATCCATCTGGGCTTCATGCCCAGCATATGTGTTATTCTTCCACATGTACCTTTTCTTCGCCATTATATGCATCGATATGACTTAAGTTTTGGCCAAGCTGGGTTGCCTGGCTCTTGTATTTATGTCCTACGTTCCCGTTAATTCGGCTAGGGCATAAGGGGAGCACCTCTGCGATTGTTACTACCGGGTCAGCCGGATGTGTACCTCAGACTGGGTGAAGCCGAAAGCTAGCGTTCTTAAGGGAATATTCGGTCAGTGAACAAAAGATGATTTTTACTTATTTTCCACATGTGCCCCCAGATGTTTTTTGCCTGCATTTCCTCTCGCAGTCCGGACATGCACTTTAGGGCATGCGTACCCAGGGAAAGGAACCCTTAACGGAACTATTCTCCCTGGAAGATGTTTCTTACTACCCATGTAATATAACATAACTAGTTGGGCACTTGTCTGTTCAAGCACTAATGACCCCTACGCTTGGTCTCCACGCATACCCCGGTTCTTATATAACTGAGCGGGTATTTGGATACACTCCGGACTATCGGGTCACGAGGTTGAAGCGAAAAGGTCCGCCATGAAAAATGATCTACAATCCGGCTAGAAGGCATTATACACGTCACTTTAATTACATAGTCATGTAGACTGACTAAATTCCTCTTCTATACCATCCAACAGGCGGTCTAGCCTACAATCCTGTTGGGAATACTTTGCGGCTAATTCTACCTGCCCATAGACTAAGCTAACAGGGATCTCTTTCCCGTCGGGCCCCACAGGTCCGACCTCGGCCATTGTATTTGGGTCAGCCTTGGTATATCGCGTCTTCACCATGGCCCAGGCTTCCCTGGCACCTTGACGGCAGGCAGATATCTTCCATAATCAGAAGCGCCGCCATGCTCCCTTGAGCTTCTCCACAAGCTCTCCAACGCCTTCTGGCAGGGAGACGGATGGCCACAAGGCCTGGGCAATACCTTGCATCACCTGCCGGACTTGTTCGTGCAGTTGTGAGAGCTCAGATAGAAGATCACCCGCAGACCCGGGCATCTCCTCTGCGGGACGCCCCGTCAGCATACCTACAGACATAACTCTGTTAGCCGGCCTCTCCGCCGTCCCCTTTATTAAGGGTTCGTTCAAGCACTTACTGAATATGTCGCGTCGAAGCCGCTTATTCTCCTTCTCGGAGTCCGCAAGCTGGGCTCGAACATCTTTCAGTTCCACGCTCAGCTTGGTATTGGCGTCTTGGAGATTGTTTTTCTCCTGCCTAACCTCAGTCAGCACGCGTTCGCCGGCCTTTAGCTGTCGTACGGCGTGCTCCTCCTCCGGATTCTCTCCGGATTCATCTGCAAACATCTATTGTTAGATCTGCAGCCATGCCGCATGCTATATGGTACCTATCATTCTTTAGAAATGTTACCAGCTGGGGACTTTTTTGGTTCCTTCAATGCGGCAACAGCGGCCTGAAGTTGGGTCTTGCATTCCTCCAGCTCCTGTGACAGTCGACTATTCTTCTCTGTAAGAACCTGCACAATAAGATGATCCTTAAATCAGTTCTGCTAACTGTTTCAAGTCTCAGGGGCTACTGATACATATAATCGTCAGATTTACTTACCCGTACATCCTTTACATACTGTTCTGTGGCTCTGGCTAGACCATTTTGAGCAGCACGGAGGTATGCCTCTCCAGAATTGAAGGCATCAAATGCCTCTGGTGAGAAGCAAGCGTCGCGGAGTACGGCCCGACGACGCCTATGATTCATGGGGTTCTCCACTTCTGAATTTGTAGTGGATAGCCTATCCGCATCCTCTGTAGGGGGAGTATCCGGCGTCCGCCCCATGCCGTCTTCCACCTCTATGTCCGGTCCTGGAGCCCGACTGGCGGAAGCGTGATCGGCAGCCTCACCGAACATATTCCGGCGAGCGTTTTTTCTGTTAAAGAAACATGGACGTCATTACATTTCAAGAAAGACGACAACCACAGAGCAGGGTTTTTGTCATACCTCTGCGCCGGCGTCTCCGTCCTGACCGCCTTCCTTTTTGGCCTGGCCAGCCTCGGTGCCTCTTGTTGGCGAGTTGCTGCGGGTTCGGCATGGCGTCCCGAATGCCTTCCCTGTAAAACACCATATGTATATGGTAGGTGAAGTGTCTAAAAGGGGGTCCTAGTTTTTGGAGTTGGGATTTTTGATTTTTCTTACGTGCGACGCAGGAAGCAATCCGAGATAGTCGGTCGTAATGGCCACCATGGCGTCATCACAGCTTAATTGATAGAACTACCGGTCTATCAGCTCCACGAAAATGTCCGAATCTTCTTCGAGTCCGGGACCGAGGGCCTGGTCAGGGTCCTCTGGTTGTGGAGATGGGATGCTGACCTCCCTTATGGCTTTTCGCAGTTCCTGTCACAAAATGGCAAGGTGAGTGCCTATGACAAATAATACGGGAAGAATGGGAGTAAGGAGATATAACTCACCCAGCTTGGAGGGTTGTACATGGAGAATCCATCCCGTGGCTTGATGCGGATGAACTCCTCTTCCTCTCCCTTGAACAATTCAGACATAATTTTTGCTAAAGCGGCAGCGTTGTCTGGACCCTTACGCCCGCAACGGGTGGCGTCATCTTCCCCGTTAAAACATCACAGGGGGTGCCCTCGATATTGAAGCGGTTGCACTCCCCGCCTTATGCATATTGACATAACCTCGATTACTGTCAATCCTAATTGAGCCAGCGCTTTAATCCGGTTCATGAGGTAAAGGACTTCTCCGCTGTCTTCCTCCCGGGGGCTCCGTGGGCACCAACTTCGGCGTTTCTTCAGAGGAGCATTGCTGAACTCAGGAAGACCCCGCCGAACAGGGTCCGGAAGGGGGACTTCCTCCATATAAAACCATTTCGAAGGCCAGTCTTCAGACGTCTTCTTCGGAGTACCGGACAAGTATCCGCTTTCGGCGATGCGCCATATTTCGGCTCCGCCCACTTGATAAAGTGACCCCTTCTGTGTGCGAGGGACGAGGCAAAATAACCTTTTCCACAGCTCAAAATGAGCCTCGTAGCACAGGAATAACTCGCAGAGGGCAACATAGCCGGCGATGTGTAAAATGGAAGCATGGGTGAAATTATGCAGTTGGAGGCCGTAAAACTCCAGGAGCCCGCGGAGGAACGGATGAATTGGAAATCCGAGTCCCCTTAATAAATAAGGAACAAGGCATACCCGCTCCCCCGTAGAGGGGCTGGGGAAGTAATCCGCTTGCTCCCCGCCATTGTAGGTGGCGAGCCTGGCTCGGACGGGCACCATATACGCTGGAGGGAGAAATCCCTTAGTTTGCAGTTCGAATAACCGACTGTGTGGGACTGAACACCTCTCCCAATCATCGGGCTTAGGGCTACGGGGGCGTGAGGAGGAGCTGCGGAGGTCGGCCATGCTGGAATGGATCTTTCCGAAACGCGCTCCAATGGATTCTCGCTGGGGGACGATGGTATGGGTTGGATCTAAGAATCCCCATCCCTTTAATAGACAATTTATTTATCTGGCTAGGGGGCGAATGTAAAAATGCCCTGGCTCCTCGTATTCATTCAACGCATGGAAGGTAGCCCTTATTGGGCGCGGAAGCCAAGAACCCAACATTTATGGTGCCGGACACTACTTGACAAACGTTCGAAATTTGGAGAGGAACCCGCCTTGCAATGCCGAAGACAACACTGCGCGCCGGAATCATCGTCATTCAAGCCTGGTTCGGGGGCTACTGAGGGAGTCCTGGATTAGGGGGTATCCGGACAGCCGGATTATATCCTTTGGCCGGACTGTTGGACTATGAAGATACAAGATTGAAGACTTCGTCCCGTGTCCGGATGGGACTCTACTTGGCGTGGAAGGCAAGCTAGGCAATACGGATATGTATATCTCCTCCTTTGTAACCGACCTTGTGTAACCCTAGCCCCCTCCGGTGTCTATATAAACCGAAGGGTTTTAGTCCGTAGGACAACAGACAATCATACCATAGGCTAGCTTCTAGGGTTTGGCCTCTCCGATCTCGTGGTAGATCAACTCTTGTAATACCCATATTATCAAGTATAATCAAGCAGGACGTAGGGTTTTACCTCCATCAAGAGGGCCCGAACCTGGGTAAAACATTGTGTTCCCCGCCTCCTGTTACCATCCGCCTTAGACGCACAGTTCGGGACCCCCTACCCGAGATCCACCGGTTTTGACACCGACAATAGGTCACTAAGCAAACTCTAGAACAAGAAAAGGATCGAACTAAACTTTATTTCATCTAAAGAAAAATATTGAGCTAACATAAATAAAAGCAAAAAGATAGTGGGATGATACGATACCGGGGCACCTCCCCCAAGCTTGGCGAAATCCAAGGGGAGTGCCCATACCCGATGATGAAGAAGATGGTGGAGGTGATGAATTAGAGGCCTTGTCCTCCTTCGATTATGTCCGTAGGCTCCTCCCTCTTCGTCTCGGTCTTCATCAGCCAAGCATCTTCTTCCATGTGGTTGGAGGAGCAGGAAGACATGATGCCTAGCTTGACAAATCTGACCATAAATAACAAGAAAAAATAGAGCGTTTTCTCCGCGATATGGTGGTTAACAGGTTCGGGAAGCATATATAGATTTTTTTTTACCTTGGAGGACAAGCATGTGGAAGAAAAACGGAGTACGGGAGGTGTCCCAGGTGGGCACAACCCGCCTGGGCGCGCCTGGCAAGGCTGGCGCGCCCTGGTGGTGTATTGTGCCCACGAGGGGACGCTTCCTGGGAGTTTCTTTATTTCTGAAATTTTAAAATATTCTAAAACTGATAAAAAAATTGTAGATTTTTTTGGAGTCCGTTCACTTACCGTATCATGTACCTCCTTATTTTAACGATTTTGTAGTGTTCTGGAAGGACTCTTTTATGTGTTTTTCTGGTGTCAAAGTTTGGATAATATTACTTTCGACATTAATAGGTGTACCTAAAATATAATGCTTTATTCGTTGTCCATTGACAACCTTCGGAATTACTTATTTTGATGTCACCGGACCGGTAAACCTCCTCAATGACGTAAGGGCCTTCCCATTTGGAAGGAGTTTTCCTGCAAAGAATCTGGAACGAGAGTTGTACAAAAGAACATATTCTCCGACTTTAAACTCATGCTTTTGAATTTTTTTGTCATGCCATCTTTTAACTTTTTCTTTGAATAACTTTGCATTTTCATATGCTTGGGTTCTCCATTCATCTAATGAGGTTATATCAAATAACCTCTTTTTACCAGCAAGTTTAAAATCATAATTGAGTTCTTTAACTGCCCAATATGCTTTGTGTTCTAACTCAAGAGGCAAATGACAAGCTTTTCCATAAACCATTTTATAAGGAGACATACCCATAGGATTTTTGTATGCTCTCCTATAAGCCCAAAGTGCATCATCTAATTTCTTAGACCAATTCTTCCTGGACCTATTGACAGTCTTTTGTAAAATTAATTTTATTTCTCTATTGCTAAGTTCAACTTGACCACTAGACTGAGGATGATAGGGGTGATGCAATTCTATGGTTAACATCATACTTAGCAAGCATTTTATGGAAAGCACCATGAATAAAGTGTGAACCACCATTAGTCATTAGATATCTAGGGACTCCAAACCTTGGGAAAATAACTTCCTTAAGCATTTTAATAGAGGTGTGGTGATCAACACTACTAGTTGGAATAGCTTCTACCCATTTAGTAACATAATTAACAGCAACCAAAATATGTGTATACCCATTAGAGGAAGGAAAAGGTCCCATGTAATCAAATCCCCAAACATCAAAAGGTTCAACATCAAGTGAATAATTCATAGACATTTCTTGACGCTTACCAATATTACCTATTCTTTGACATTCATCACAAGAAAAGACAAACTTACGGGCATCCTTGAAGAGAGTAGGCCAATAAAATCCAGATTGCAATACCTTGTGAGCAGTTCTATCTCCAGCATGATGTCCTCCATAAGCTTCAGAGTGACATTTCCATAGGATTTGTCCCTGTCCATGCTCAGGTACACAACATCTAATAATACCATCTACTCCTTCTTTATAAAGATGTGGGTCATCCCAAAAGTAATGTCTTAAATCATAGAAGAATTTTTTCTTTTGTTGATATGTAAATCTAGGTGGCAAATATTTAGCAACAATGTAATTAGCATAGTCAGCATACCAAGGAGTACCATTAGCAACATTTATTGCAGCTAACTGCTTATCAGGAAAACTATCATCAATAGGTAATGGGTCATCAAGCATATTTTCAAGCCTAGACAAGTTATCAGCTACAGGGTTCTCAGCTCCCTTTCTATCAATAATATGCAAATCAAATTCTTGCAACAAGAGAACCCAACGAATAAGCCTAGGTTTAGCATCTTTCTTTTCCATAAGATATTTAATAGCAGCATGGTCTGTGTGAACAATTACTTTGGAATCAACAATATAAGGTCTAAACTTATCACAAGCAAACACCACTGCTAAGAATTCTTTTTCAGTAGTAGCATGATTTCTTTGAGCACTGTCTAGAGTTTTACTAGCATAATGAATAACATTCAATTTCTTATCAACTCTTTGTCCCAGAACAACACCAACAACATAATCACTAGCATCACACATAATTTCAAAAGGCAAGTTCCAATCAGGTGGTTGGACAATACATGCAGTAATTAAAGCTTTCTTGAGTGTTTCAAAGGCTTCTAAACAATCATCATAAAAAACAAAAGGAATGTCCTTTTGCAAAAGATTAGTGAGAGGCCTAGAAATTTTAGAGAAGTCTTTAATAAATCTCCTATAGAAACCAGCATGACCTAGGAAACTATGAATACCTTTGATGTCCTTGGGACATGGAATTTTCTCAATAGCATCAACTTTAGCTTGGTCCACTTAAATACCCTTTTCAGAGATTTTATGACCCAAGACAATGCCTTCATTTACCATAAAGTGGCACTTCTCCCAATTCAAGACAAGATTTGTTTGTTTACATCTCTGCAAAACTCGATCAAGATTGCTTAAACAATCGTCAAAAGACTTCCCATAAACAGAAAAGTCATCCATGAAAACCTCAACAATCTTTTCACAATAGTCAAAGAATATAGCCATCATACATCTTTTAAAGGTAGCAGGTGCATTATATAAACCAAAAGGCATACGTCTATAAGCATAGGTTCCAAAAGGACAAGTAAAAGTGGTATTTTCTTGATCAGGTTGAGAAACAGGTATTTGCGAAAAGCCAGAATTTCCATCAAGGAAGCAAAAGTCTGTGTGCTTAGATAATATTTCAAGCATTTTATCAATAAAAGGCAAGGGGTAATGATCTTTTCTAGTAGCTTTATTTAATTTCCTAAAATCAATTACCATTCTATAGCCTGTAACAATTCTTTGTGGAATACGTTCATTTTTATCATTAGGAACAACAATTATACCTCCTTTATTAGGGACACAATGAACAAGACTTACCCATCTACTATCAGCTATATGATAGATTATACCTACTTCCAGAAGTTTTAATATTTCCGTTCTTACCACCTCTTTCATCTTTGGATTCAACCGACGTTGGTGATCAACAACTGGTTTAGCGTCATGTTCCATATTGATTTTGTGCTGACATAGAGTGGGACTAATGCCCTTTAAATCATCAAGAGTATATCCAATACCAGCTCAATGCTTCCTTAGAGCTTTCAATAATCTTTCTTCTTCATGTTCTGAAAGGTTAGCGCTGATAATAACAAGATATATCTTCTTTTCATCAAGGTAAGCGTATTTCAAAGTGTCTGGCAATTGTTTTAATTCAAACAAAGGATCACCTTTAGGTGGAGGAGGACCTCCAAGAGTTTCAATAGGCAAATTATGTTTAAGCAGAGGACGTTGTTCAAAGAAAATATTATCTATTTCATTTCTTTCATGCATATGTAAATCATTCTCATGGTCTAGCAAGTATTGATCTAAAGGATCAGTATGTGGCACATCAATAGAAGCAATACCAATGAATTCATCCTTACTAGGCAATTATTTTTCATGATAATTTCTACTAAACTTGGAAAAAATAAACTCATGAGACTCATAAACAAAGCTAACTTCCACAATTTGTTTCTAGCAATCTATCCTAGCATTAACTGTGTTCAAGAAAGGTCTACCAAAGATAATGGGACAACAGTCATAAGGTGGAGTACCAATAACTAGGAAATGGTAGGATATTTTGTTTTCCCACACAAGACTTCAACATCTTTGACAATCCCAACTAGTGATATAGTGTCTCTATTTGCAAGTTTAATAGTAATATCTATGTCTTCTATCTCAACAGGTGATATTTCCTCCCTAATTTCTTGATATAACTTGTGAGGAATAGCACTCACACTGGCACCCATATCACATAAACCATAATAACAGTGATCTCTATTTTAACTGAAATGACAGGCATGCCAACAACAGGTCCATGTTTATTTTTTCCATCCGGTTTAGCAATTCTAGCAGCTTCTTCACAGAAGTAGATAACATGCCCATCCACATCTTCTTCCAAGAGATCTTTAACTATAGAAATATTAGGTTCAACTCTAATTTGTTCCTCTGGTTTAGGTGTTCTAACAGAGCTTTTGTTAACCACAGTTGAAACTTTAGCATGTTCCTTTATCCTAACAGGAAAAGGAGGTTTCTCAAAATAAGCAGTAGGAACAACTGGATCAACATTATAAAGTATAGTTTCTTCTTTAACTGATACCGGTTCTTTAATTTCTTCTTTCATAGGTGGTTGATATCTAATCCACTTCTCTTTAGGGAGTTCAACATGAGTAGCAAAAGATTCACAAAAGGATGCTACTATCTCAGAGTCAAGTCCATATTTAGTGCTAAACTTTTGAAAAGCATCGGTATCAATAAAAGATGTATCACAATCATACTTAAGCTTTATACCTAACTCTTTACCTTCGTCGAGTTACCAATCTTTAGAGTTGCATTCAATTCTTTCCAAAAGATCCCGCCGGAATTCAATAGTCTTCTTCATAAAAGAACCAGCGCAAGAAGTATCCAGCATGGTTTGATCATTACGAGAAAGCCGGGCATAAAAATTCTGAATAATAATTTCTCTTGAGAGCTCATGATTGGGGCATGAATATAACATTGACTTAAGCCTCCCACAAGCTAGAGCGGTACTTTCTCCTTCACGAGGCCAAAAATTATAGATATAATTCCGATCACGATGAACTAGATGCATAGGATAGAATTTTTGGTGAAACTCCAATTTCAAACGATTCCAATTCCACGATCCAATATCATCGCATAGCCTATACCATGCCGATGCTTTTATCTTCAAAGATAAAGGGAAAACCTTTTTCATAACTTCATCCCTGGGTAAACCTGCAAGCTTAAACAATCCACGAATTTGTTCCACATGTATCAAGTGCATATTAGGATGCCCGGTTCCATCTCCTGCATAAGGATTAGCTAGCAGTTGTTCTATCATACCCAAAGGAATTTCATATTCAATATTTTCAGTAGGTGCTATAGGTTGAGGGGCAATTAATTGTGGCTCTGGACGAGGTGAAGATACCCCGAACATACCCCTCAAAGGATTGTTTTCCATAGTAACAAGTGACAATAAATTTCAGCACACTATATAAATGTTTCCTTACCGACTTCCACTTACCTGAGGCGCTTCACTCTCCGGCAACGACGCCAAAAAATAGCCTTGATGACCCATAAGTATAGGGGGTCAATTGTAGCTCTTTTTGATAAGTAAGAGTGTCGAACCCAATGAGGAGCAGAAGGAAATGACAAGTAGTTTTCAGTAAGGTAGTGTCTGCAAGTGCTGAAATTGTAAGTAGCGAGTAGTTTGATAGCAAGATAGTTTGTAACGAGCAAGTAACGATAATAGTAACAAGTATGCAGAAAGGTATACCAATCCTTTTGAGGCAAACGACAGGCCAAAATGGTTTCTTATAATGAGCAAAGAGTTCTTGAGGGTACACGGGAATTTCATCTAGTCACTTTCATCATGTTAGTTCAATTTGTGTTAGCTACTTTGATAATTTGAACAAGCCTCTTACTTATGATTAACCCTCCCGCAAGCATCCGCAACTACGAGAAAAGTATTAAGGATAAATCCTAACCATAACATTAAATTCTAGGATCCAATCGACCCCTTATGGAATAGTGCATAAACTGGGGTTTAAATTTCTGTCACTCTCGCAACCCACCATCTATTTACTACTCCACAATGCATTCCCTTAGGCCAAAATATGGTGAAGTGTCATGTAGTTGACGTTCACATGACACCACTAAGGGAATCACAACATACATACTATCAAAATATCAAACACATATCAAATTGACATGATTACTTGCAACATGATTTATCCCGTGACCTCAAGAACAAAGGGAACTACTCACAAACAAAAAACATGCTCATGATCAGAGGGGTATTAATATGCATAATGGATCTGAACATATAATCTTCCACCAAATAAACCATATAGCAATCAACTACAAGATGTAATCAACACTACTAGTCACCCCTAGCAACAATCTATAGTTTCAGTAACAAGATTGAATATAAGAGATGAACTAGGGTTTGAGATGAGATGGTGCTGGTGAAGATGTTGATGGAGATTGCCCTCCCCAAGATGGGAGAGTTGTTGGTGATGATGATGACGATGATTTCCCCCTCCGGGAGGGAAGTTCCCCCGGCACAATCGCTCCGCCGGAGGGAAAAAGTGTTCCTGCCCAAGTTCCGCCTCGAGGCGGTGGCGCTCCGTCCTGAAAGTATTATTGTGATTTTTTCTAGGTCAAAACCACTTATATACCATAAGATGGGTACCGATGGTGGGCCGAGGAGGCCACAACCCAACAGGGCGCGCTAGGGGGCCTGGCGCGTCCAGGTGGGCTGTGCCCACCTAGTGGCCCCCTCTGGTACTTATTGGCTCCAATATTTCTTATATATTCCATAAAAATCTCCATAAAGTTTCAACCCATTTGGAGTTGTGTAGAATAGGTGGCCTAACGTAGATTTTCCAGGTCCAGATTTCCAGCTCCTGGAATTCTCCCTCTTGGTGTGTTCCTTGCAAATTATGAGAGAAAAGGCATTAGAATTACTCCAAAAAGCATTATTATGAATAAAAACATTGTAAATAACAGTAAGAAAGCATGATGCAAAGTGGAGGTATCAAGTATCACTCCATCATAAAAAGGATGGGTCATCTAAACCTCATCGGTGAATGGGCACACTCGAGTTGGGCAGTCTTTACATAAGTAGGTGGCACCCCTTGCAGTTAGAATCATGGGGCCATCGGAAAACCTCAACATGTCCACCATTAGGATCATATTATACATGATAAGACAAAAGTGAAGAGTATGCATTTTATCTCTTTTGGCCTCCCTGCTTTCGGTGTGATGCTTGGAACATTGAGTGATGGTGAGGTTGTCATGGTACAAATGATAACATGGGCCGACGGAGCAAACCTATAATTTGTTTGAGCAGGTTGATGCATTGCCCGTGGCATGTTGCTATTTTCTTCATATTGTCAAAGAAAGTGAAAACATGAGGTTTGAACAAATGTTTAGAATCCTATAGAGTGTGATGGAAATGAGTGATCTCTATAGAAAATTTCAAAGCTAATCCTATAATCCGAAGGGCACATATGAAAAATATATACTCCATCCGATAAATATTAACTATTGCTGCTTTAGCACAAACCTATACTAAAGCAGGCTAGTGGTGACGGGGGTGATTTTAATATCATCAGGAAAACATATGAGAAAAGAACAAGCCATGTGTCTTACTTAAATGGAGTCATACTTTTAATTCCATTATAGAAGTGAATGGGTTGAAAGAGGTGCTGCTCCAAGGTAGACTGTATACATGGGCTAATAATTTGGATGATCCCGCCTTTGAGAAACCGGACAGGGTCCCAATTTCTAAATATTGGGATTTAGATTTTCCCCTAGCAACTATAATAGGATTTAATAGAGATATCTCAGACCATGTTCCTTTGATGCTGAATTGTGGAGTGAATCCACCTCACGGTAATATTTTTAGTTTTTGAAAATTGCTAGTTGAGAGAGAAGGTTTGCAGAGATGGCGGAGAAGAGCTAGAATGCTCCCACATTCAATATGCATGACATTGATAAGTGGCAGGAGAAAGCTAGAATGTTTAGAAGACATGCCAAAGGATGGCACATCAATATATAGGGGGTGTTTAGAAATTGTAAGAAAGAAATTTTGGGAAAGCCGGATGAGCTGGATAGGAAAAGTGAGACTACAAGATTGACTGCAAGTGAGAGAGAAATGAGATTGATCCTTGACTCCAAACTGAAAAGGTTGTTAAGAGATGATGAAATCAAGTGGAGATAGAGGGCTCATGAGAAAGATCTGAAGGAGGGTGATGGAAATACTAAATATTTCCACCTGAAAGCTAGTGGTAGAAAGAAAAATAATCATATATCTATGCTTCTCAATGCGGGGGTGATACGTCTCCAACGTATCTATAATTTTTGATTGTTCCATGCTGTTATATTATCATTCTTGGATGTTTTATTATCATTTTATTTTATAGTCATTTTATATCATTTTTAGTACTAACCTATTGACATAGTGCCAAGTGCCAGTTGCTATTTTTGCATGTTTTTTACATCGCAGGAAATCAATACCAAACGGAGTCCAAACGCAGTGAAACTTTTTGTGGATTTTTTTGGACCAGAAGACATCCAGTGGGCTGAAGAAGCACCTGGGGGCTACCTCGAGGGGAGCACAACCCACCAGGGCGCGCCTGGAGGCCCAGGCGCCCCCTGGTGGGTTGTGCCCACCTCGGGTGCCCCCTGAACCGCCTCTTTATTCTATAAATGCCCCAATATTTCAAAAACCCTAGGGGAGTCAACGAAAATCAATTCCAGCCGCCGCAGAGTCCAGAACCACCAGATCCAATCTAGACACCATCATGGAGGGGTTCACCACTTCCATTGGTGCCTCTCCGATGATGCGTGAGTAGTTCTTTGTAGACCTTCGGATCCATAGTTAGTAGCTAGATGGCTTCCTCTCTCTCTCTCTCTCTCTTGATTCCCAATACAATGTTCTCTTGTAGATCCATATGATGTAACTCTTTTTGCGGTGTGTTTGTTGGGATCGGATGAACTTTGAGTTTATGATCAGATCTATCTTTTTATCCATGAAAGTTATTTGAGTTTCTTTGATCTCTTATATGCATGATTGCTTATAGCCTCGTATTTCTTCTCCGATATTTGAGTTTTGTTTGGCCAACTTGATCTATTTATCTTGCATTGGGAAGAGGTGCTTTGTAGTGGGTTTGATCTTACGGTGCTTGATCCCAGTGACGGAAGGGGAACCGACATGTATGTATCGTTGCTACTAAGGATAAAACGATGAGGTCTATTTCTACATAAATAGATCTTGTCTACATCATGTCATCGTTCTTATTGCATTACTCCGTTTCTCCATGAACTTAATACACTAGATGCATGCTGGATAGCGGTCGATGTGTGGAGTAATAGTAGTAGATGCAGGCAGGAGTCGGTCTACTAATCTTGGACGTGATGCCTATATAATGATCATTGCATGGATATCTTCATGATTATTTGAAGTTCTATCAATTGCCCAACAGTAATTTGTTTACCCACCGTTTGCTATTTTTCTCGAGAGAAGCCACTAGTGAAAACTATGGCCTCCAGGTCTCTTTCTCATATTATTTGCCTTTGCGATCTATTTTATTTGCCTTTTATTTCCAGATCTATTAAATCAAAAATACCTTGCTGCACTTTATTTTATTTGGCATTCGATCTATCAATATTTACTACTCTCTCACGTCTGTTTGCCAATTTCTGGCGCCGCTACCCGAAAGGGATTGACAACCCCTTTAATTTGTTGAGTTCTCCTACTGGTTCGATAACCTTGGTCTCAACACTGAGGGAAATACCTACCACCATTGTGCTGCATCATCCCTTCCTCTTTGGGGAAATACCGACGTAGCTTCAAGCTGCATTAGGAGGCTGAAGTGAAAGGGGAGGAGGAGTTGGTTAAGCACATTACTTACTTTTATAAAACCTGTTTGGAGAGCCCGAGATTTCTAAAATTAGATTAGGAGATATCAAGTGTGCTCAACTTACTTAGGAGGATAGAAAACTCCTTACTAATGAATTTATCTTGGAAGAAATTAAGGATGTGGTCTTTGGGCTCAAGCATAATAAGGTAGCAGGCCCAGATGGGTTACCAACTGAGTTTTATAAAAAAATAGATGTGGTTAAAATGACCTGAAAGAAATGTTTGATGCGTTTCACAGAGGGGATTGGATATGGAAAGATTGAATGATGGGATAATTTCTCTCATCCCTAAGGTTCAAGAAGCTAATGTAATTCATAAATTCAAACATATATGCCTGCTGAATGTTAGTTATAAAATACTGACCAAGTTGTTGGCTGTCAGATTGAGACTGATAATTGATAGATTCATTACCCCTAACCAAACTGCCTTTATTACTGATAGGTTTATCATGGAAGGGGTGATTCTTTTGCATGAAACAGTTCATGAGATGAAAGTGAGAAAGATGAGTGGTTTGGTACTAAAAATAGATTTTGAGAAAGCTTATGACCAAGTGAAGTGGCCCTTTCTGCACCAGATGATGCAAGCCAAAGGATTTGGAGACAAGTGGTGTGATTGGCTCATGAAATTGGTGTTAGGAGGAAGAGTGGTTGTGAAAGTAAATGATAGAATATGTCCTTATTTTCAAACTCATAAAGTGGTGAGGCAGGGGACCACTATCTCCACTTTTGTTTAATATCATTGCTGATGGCCTGCTACTCTGGTTAAGAGAGCACATGACCAGAAGCTGGTGACTGGGCTCATGTCTCACGTGGTGAAGGAGGAATTGGTGATCTTGCAATATGCAGATGACACCATTTTCCTTCTGGAATATGGTCTGAAAATGCTAGAAACCTGAAATATATATTATATGTTTTTGAGCCGTTGACTGGTTTGAAAATAAACTTTCACAAGAGTGAGATTTTTTGTATCAATCATGCTAAGGAAAAAACATAGGAATATAAAGAGATTTTCTCCTGTGACCTTTGCAATATTTGGGGCTCCCCATTGATGACAAAAGAGTAAGTAATGCTCAGTGGAGACCTGCAGACGAAAAGATTGAAAAAAGAATGGCTGGATGGGTTGGGAATATGCTGCCAATAGGTGATAGAGTGACTTTGATTAACTCATGCCTTAGCAGCATACCTCTATTTATGTTGTCCCTTTTGGAGCCTCCAAAAGGGGTCCTAAAAACATGAACTGCAACAGATCTAGGATGGTGTGGCAGGAAATTCAAGAAAAGAGAAGGTACGACTTGGTGAATTGGCCTACTATTTGTATGCCCAAAAGCTGTGGTGAGCTAGGTATATTGGATCTAAAGGTTATGAATAAATGTCTACTGATGAAATGGTTGTGGAAAATGGAAAATTCTAAGGGGCTTTGGCTTGAGCTATTGCATAACAAATACTTAAATGACCAACTTTTAACTACTATTAGTGGAGGACAAGGTGACTCTCACTTCTGGCCGGGGCTAATGAGGGTGAAAGACATGTTTGTTAATCTCACCAGAAGAGTGGTGGGAGATGCGGCCAGGACACTTTTCTGGGAGGATATATGGTTGGGGAAAAGGAGACTAGTTGAAGTTTATCCCAGGCTTTATGATATTAGTTTTGATAGGATGAAAATTGTGAAACAAAATGTTGATAAAGGTTGGGATAGTGTTGCTTTCAGGAGATCCATACATGGAGATTATCTGAGGCAGTGGAATGAGGTGAAGGAAATAGTTGACAGGATCAACTTGACAGAGGGCAAAGATAGAGTTGTGTGGTTGCTTTTAGATAAGAAGTTTGTAGTGAGAGATCTATACTTGTTTCTTAAATCCTCTCCCCTGGTAGGGTTTAGAGGGATTTGGAAACTAAAAATGCTAATGAAGATAAGGATCTTTTTGTGGCTAATGATCCGAAATAGCATCTTAACCAAGGATAACTTGGTTAGGAGAGGTTGGGTTGACAATGAGGAATGCTATTTTTGTGGGTGCAAAGAAAGCGGTGATCATTTTGCTATTCCAGTGTAGCCTTGCCAGATATGTCTGGCAGGTGGTTGTCTGTGCCTTTGACCTAACCAGATCCTCTGAAGGGATTTCTGATATGCTGGGTGGTTGGATCAGTTCCTTCCCCAGAAAATACAGGAGGCTGGTTGTGATCGGGGGGGGGGGGGCAACTATCTGCTAGGCTGTCTGGAAGAGCAGAAATAAGGCTTGCTTTGACAAAAAATATCAGTGTTCAAAATTTGCTCTTTGCTTAATTCTTGGAAAATTCTGCAGAGAACTCAAGACAGAAATGCAAGTGAAGAAGGAGTAAGGAGGATCAAGGAGGTTCTGAGGGAGATCTTCAATCGTAAGCATGGCTGGAACCGTTGGGAAGAAGAACACGAGGATGATTGGGCCGAAATGAAGAAGGAAGAAGCAGTGAAAGCTCTTTTGCTGTTTATCCTGGGGCATGTAATATGTTTTGTTATCCTTAACTCGTATGGATATGGGAAAGACCGGCGTATGTGGGATGGGGGTGTGTGACCCCGAACCTCTTTTCTTTCTGTAGTTCTTTCTTTGCCCCCATTTTGTGTTCCTAATCCTTGTAAAACTGATGGCGGTTTCTTTAATGAAAATCGACGAAGGAAGCTCGTTGCTTCAAAAAGAACCCATACTAAATCGACGAGGGAAGCTCGTTGCTTCAAAAAGAACCTATACTAAAGCGATTTTTTTAAAGTTAAAGCATCAACAATTGATATAGATCGGAGGGAGTATACGATTCTATTCGTACGAAATTCATGTAGAATTTATTTGTTCCAAACTTGGCCGAAGTACGTTCCCCGTGGTACCCTTAGCATTGTTTTCTCCAGTTAATATAGAGCTAAACGATCCGCTCTCGCCCATTGACACCATCCCGTGTGCATGACACGTCGAGCCCACAAACAAGTGAACGCTAGATAAGGTCCTACGACCGTAGCCTTTCCTCCTGCAGCGGGCCCAGCGACGATACCCGACCCGCGGCACGTCTCTCCGTCTCGTCACGTCGTTGACGACGAACCCCTGCCACTGACACGCGCGCTCCCAGCCTCCCAGCCCCCACCCTTCAGGCCCTTTCCAGTGTTCCACGGTGTACAGGTGCTAAGGGTGTCACATAGGCAGAAATATAATGTGGCAAAGCATTTAAAAAAAAGAGAAAGCATTATGATGACCCTAATAAAAACCAATGCTAAACACGTGGACCTAGACAAAAAGACTACCAACCAATACATGAAGGAGTTTTATTGCTAAACAATTAAATAGAAGAGGCTTAGCTACAAAATCTAAGCATCAATGCATTGGGGACATTAGTTGCTAAGCATTTTAATGCATTTAGCACCTCACTTTAGGCTGGTCATAGTGGGGAGTAACTTAGACTAGTGTCATGCATATGACACTAGTCTAAATTACTATCTTCATAATGTAAAGTAACATAATGATAGTATCATGGATGACTTCATTTATTAGCTCATAGACTCATCTTATCTTGGAAAGCGTTATGTTACAGTAACATATTATGTTACCACCTCTAATTAATTATTTGTCACATAAGCAGAATTTTCTTGAAATGCGCTATGTTACTAGCTAAGTTACTCCCACTATGACTAGCCTTACTATCAATGCATTGGGAGAGGTCTCAGTTCGCGGGAGCACGTCCGTTTCCATCCCACGCGAGCGCGCGCGTCTGATTCGCCGAAAGCGCCTGCGCGGCGGGGCCGCCCGATCCGCCGTCCGCTCGCTGCCGGCTAGGGCTAGCAGCCGAGCTACGGAACGGAATCTCTCTCTGCTTCTTTAGGGTCGACACCGTCGCCGTGAGCTGGCTCGCGCCTTTTATTTTACCTCTTCTTTTGAGCGGGGGAGCTGGCTCGCGCCTAATCAAACCCTTTTCGGCCCAATCAGTCCTGGTACCCAGCAAAAAGCATTTGTAATTTGTGTTCTATATGGTCTCTGATGATGGAGCTGTGACCAACCATGGTGCCGCTGTGTGGCCTGCACGTAGCTTCCCTAGATTTTTCTTTTTTCGGAGGAGCACGTAGCGCAGATGTTTCGTTTGAGGGAAGGCACACACGTATCGTAGCGAAGACGCGGCGCGTGATGGCGTGCGATGGGAGTTTTCCACACGACCCATCTGGCACCTGGGGCTTGTGCGAGCGTGGCACTTTTCGCCCACGGCGCCGTCCTGCCTGTGCATGCGTCCCATTTTATTTAGCGCTTAGAGCATCTCCACCTGCCCAACAGGCCCTTCAGGATGCTTTTTTTTTTAATAGTTTTTGTTGAATTTGTGCCGAAATGTGCCGAATATGGCCTAATTTGCACCGAATTTAGGCCAAAATCGACGGCCGGGAGGCGAACTTGGGGGATCGACTGGAACCCGAACCCCATGCCGATTTTATCGCCGATTGACCCCCAAACGACACTATTTCAAGCCCTTAGGGGGCCGAACGGTTTGAGATGCTCTTATAGCGTTGTTTCCCATTTCTGGAGTACAAGATGTTTTCGGTTTCAAAGTATTGTTTTTGTTAAGGCATACACCCCTTTCCGTCCTGGCCCGAGCCCATTTCATTTTTTTTTCTCGTTTGCAATGTATGCTTGCAGCTTGCGCGCGACATATGCGAGCGGGCGCGCCTATGTCTCGCTTGCAGTGAGACGTAAGGCAGCCTTACCTGAAGGCGACCGCGAGATGGGCCGGCACAGGTGCGTGCGAGGCCATATGTCACAACCTTCTTTTCGTCTGTTTTTTTCATGTTTTTTGTTTTTGTTTTTTACTTTCTTGTTTTTACTTTTGTTTATACTTCAAAATATTCTAAGTATACATTACAAAAAATAATTTACCTAAAACATTTGACAAGTGTTAATCAAGCATTTGAAAAATGTTAAATGTCTATAGAGAAAATGTTTCTCATGCATACAAAAAATATACAATGTGTATGTAAAAAGTTGATCATGTATTTAAAAACTATTAATCAGGCATTTGAAAACTGTTAATCAAGTATTTCAAAAAATGTTAATCAAGCATTTCCAAAATGTTAAATGTGCATAGAAAATATGTTTCCCGTGTACACCAAAAATCTATACAATGTGTATGGAAAAAGTTGATCATGTATTTAAAAAACATTAACCATGCATTTAAAAAAATATGAATCAAGCATTTAAAAAATGTCAAAAGTGTATAGAACACTTCAGGTAGACCAGCTATGGAGAAACATAGTTGGAAGATACTAGAAAAATGTCCGTGCAATGCAATGGAAGAAGAAAAGCAACACACGTCCTTAGCCCAATAATTATGGATCAAGACCCCACAAGTCCACGCCTCTATTTCAGTAGACCTATCAAACTTTTTTTTACATGGTCTTAATTTATGTAATATAATCAATTAATTGACGGTTCGACCATATGTTAGTTCACCAATGACAAAAAAGTATAGTTAACTATTTCTGAAAAAAAATCATTCTGTTACCATATAGAGCGCATTCGTCAAGCATATAGAGCGCATTGTCCAACTTCAAGGATGACTGAACCTGGGGGTGAAAGGTAATGGAAGGAACGGAGTATGATGTGGGTGGTGCAGAACAGGCCACTTGAGTTCGATCTCATCCGAATTGCCCATCTTGTTAGGCTGATGTTCATGCTTCCACACGGTTAAGGCTTGTCTCTCTTTGCCGCCTCCCTACCATATGGATAGAAGAGCCTGAATCAGAGAAATGATACACTAATATCACTCTTCTATCATGCTAGGCACTATTAAGAACCTACACTTTGCCTCTAAGAAATAGAAATAGTTCACGATAGTAAACAATTGTAAGAAGCAAAAGGATAAATGACTCGAGGGATCTTTCAAAGGAAAACTTTGCATCAGTAAAACTTACAAAGGTATAATTGCAAATCCAGTCCCAAAATCCCCTGTCCGTTTCCCGTCACACGTATACAGCCACGTATGTCAAGCAAGGCTGGTCTGAGCCAACCCATTCATTCATATAGGCCACCATGCCATGGCTTGTGGTGTCTTTGGCATGCTTGTAATTGTAAAGGAGAGCAAGGGGAAGAGGCAAGGTTGTGATGCTACACGTCATACTCTGACTTTTTCAAGCGGATTAGAATTTAGGGGCCAAATAATTTCAGATTTGGAGAGAAAATCGCAGAAAAATGTGCTGCTATGAAGCCTATCACTGCAGCACCACTGATCACCTCAGCCTCAGGGTTCATGCTTGGGTTCTTGGTAGAATATTGAGTCATTCCTATAAACATGTAATCTTTAAAATTCTCCGATCTAATAAAATATGAGAAAAGAGCAACCTATCAGTTATGCATATTAAAAACTGGTCTATGTCTTCTATTTGCTAATTTATATTCAGAACGGAACCCATTTAAAGAATATGATTCATTCCCTTTTACTTTCATGCCTCAGAGACAATAAAATTGCAAATATGAGCTATAAGCTGCTAGAAGTATACGGAAGGACATGCCTCAGAGACAATTCATTCCCTTTTTGTTCATCACGTTGTAAATCAGCCAAGGATGATGTTACCAAGCGAAACATGCACTCAAATAACTATCTTTTTTTACAAACCACTCAAATAACGATTCACCTTTCACAACTAATGACTACTCACCACGATAGGCTATTTTTAAGAATATAAAGATGTTTAGACTTCAGAATAATTACAACGATTATGAAGACATAGAAAAAACAGTGCTGAAACGTAGACATACAAGTCTAAAGAAAACAAGATTAATACTAGCATTACTTCAACACAACATTGCCTCGATGCTACTACTTTCTACTCAAAAGCCCACTGGTTCTCCTTGCGGATCTCCGCCTCCTCCTCGGGTGTGAAGTCATTCTTGATGTTAAAAATCTTGCGAATCTCCTCTGGAGTCTTGTCCTTGATCATGTCGGCAACAGTCTGGCAAGTAAGGTCGAGCAATCCCTTGATGTTGAGGTAGTTTGCAGCCAGGATAAGGTCGAAGATGGTGGCCTGGTCGACCTTGACGAACTCGGCGTCAAAGCTTTTGAGGTCCTCGGCGGGGGCGGCGGCTGCAGTAGAGGTGGAGGAGTTGGTGTCAGCGGCGGCGCCGGAGTTAGCCGGTTTGGGGCTGGTCTGGACGTGCTTCTTGCAGTACTCAATGACCTTGGAGAGTGTTGACGAGAAATAGGACTCAGAAATAGGACTCAACTCACCCACTTCCATTCATCTGACGCTGCATATATACAGTTTACAAGAGCAGTTCAGAGAGAACGTGTGAGAGCCACCAGCTCCACTAACCCACGATGCAAAGCACGTCTCAGAGAGAGAGAGAGAGATCATGCGGTGACTACGCATATATTTCTGCTAACACCCCCCCTCCCCCCCGCAGTCTTGACGTCGATGGTCAAGACGCAGAGACTGGAACGGAACTCTTGGAAAATGTCCGTAGGCAGCCCCTTGGTCATGACATCCGCGAACTGTTGACGCGTAGGAACGTGCAGAACACGAAACTGGCCGAGCGCCACTCGTTCACGGATGAAGTGGATGTCGAGCTCGACGTGTTTGGTGCGCCGGTGATGCACGGGGTTGCTGGAGAGGTAGACTGCCGAGACATTGTCACAGAAAACAAGTGTGGCGGTCGAGACGGGACAGAGGAGCTCCCCTAGCAGCTGATGAAGCCAAACGCACTCGGCGACCGCATGGGCAACGCCACGGTATTCGGCCTCGGCGCTGGAGCGCAACACCGTCGCCTGTCGCTTGGAGGACCAACTGACGAGCGCATCACTGAGGAAGATGCAGTAGCCTGAGGTCGAGCGGCGGGTGTCGGGGCAGCCGGCCCAATCCGCGTCGGTGTACGCGCGAACGTCGAGGGCGGGGAAGGCGCGCAGGTGAAGCCCCAGGGTGGTGGTGCCTCGGACATAGCGAAGCACGCGCTTGAGCAGCGTGTGGTGACACTCCCGGGGATCATGCATATGCAGGCAGAGCTGTTGAACAGCGTACGCGAGCTCCGGACGAGTGATCGTCAGGTACTGGAGTGCACCAGCCATGCTGCAATAGGCGGTGGCGTCGGGGACGCGCGGTCCATCCGCCGCGGGCAGCTTGGCCTTGGTGTCGATCGGTGTGGCGCACGGCTTGCAGTTGTCCATCCCAGCACGCTCCAGCACATCGTCTGCATACTGCTCTTGCGAAAGGAAGAAGCCTGCAGAGTTGCGGGTGACACGGATGCCCAAGAAGAAGTGCAACGCCCCGAGGTCCTTCATCGCGAACTCGCCGGTCAGCTAGTCCACGACATGGCGGAGGAGCGCTGGAGTGGAAGCAGTGAGGACGATATCGTCCACGTAGAGCAGCAGGTAGGCAACAGCAGCACCGTTGGAGTAGACGAACAGAGAGCTGTCGGAGCGGGTAGCAGTGAAGCCAATGCGCGCGAGGAAGCCGGCGAAGCGCTGAAACAAAGCCCGCGGCGCCTGTTTGAGTCCATATAGGGACTTGGACAGGCGGCAGACGTGGTCCGGCCGAGCCTCGTCGATGAAGCCCGCCGGCTGGAGACAGTAGACCTCCTCAGAGAGGGTGCCGTGGAGGAAAGCGTTCTTCACGTCCAGTTGGTGTACTGGCCAGGCACGCGACGCAGCGATCGTGAGCACCGTCCGGATCGTGGCCGGCTTGACCACGGGGGAGAATGTCTCGCCGTAGTCGATTCCAGCGCGCTGGTTGAAGCCCCGAACCACCCACCGGGCCTTGTAACGCTCAAGCGAGCCATCCGCACGGGTCTTGTGCCGGAAAATCCATTTTCCGGTGATGACATTAGCCCGCGGTGGCCGGGGAACCAACTCCCAGGTGCGGTTGCCGACGAGTGCCACGAATTCCTCGCGCATGGCGGCGAGCCAGTTGGGGTCGCGCATCGCGGCGCGAACGGAGCGAGGGAGCGGCGACACATCCGCGGGAGTGGTGGCGAGGCAGGCGTAGTCGTTGGTGTACCGGGGGTTGGGGCGGAAGATGCCGGCGCGCGCGCGGGTCACCATGCCGCGCGAGGCGGCGACGGGTGGTGCAACAGCCGGAGACATGCCAGGCACCACGTCCGAGCGCGAGCTGGCGGCCTCGTTTGACCCAGAGGCGCGCGCGCAGCTGGATGACGTGTCAGAGCCACGGGAGGAAGATCCGGTGGTGGAGGTTGAAGCAGTGGAGCGCGCGACGGAGAGCGTGGCCCCCGGGCCGCTCGATGAAGAAAGGACGGCAGGGCTTGAAACGGGTGAACCCGCGAATGACGGGGACGCCGCCGGGCCGCTTGATGAAGATCGAACGGCGGAGTTCGAACCGGCGGCGTTCGCGGACGCAGGAGCCACGCCAGCCGAGTCGCGAGCAATCTGCAAAACGGGTGGCGAGCAGTAGGTGACCGGTGCAGGGTTAGACGACGGGACGGCTGCGAAGGGAAAGGTTTCCTCATCGAAGCGGACATGACGGGAGGTGAGAACTCGCCGGGTTGTGGGATCGAAACATCGGTAGCCACGGTGGTCGGTGGAGTAGCCGAGGAACACGCAGGCGATGGAGCGAGGTTCGAGTTTATGGCGGGCGGTGGCGGAGACGTTGGGGTAGCAGAGGCAGCCGAATACACGCAGCGAGGCGTAGTCCGGTGCGGTGCCAAGTAGCAGCTCATGGGGTGTGCGGGGAGAGCTACCTCGACAAGGCCAGCGGTTCATCAAGAACGTGGCCGTGTTCAAAGCTTCATCCCAGAAGCGCGGGGGCATGGAGACATGGAAGAGGAGGGAGCGCAAGCTGTCATTGAGCATATGCAAGGTGCGTTCGGCCTTGCCGTTTTGCTGGCTGGTGTATGGGCATGAGAGGCGAAGCATCGAGCCATGGGAGGCGAGTAGAGCGCGGACAGCGGCATTGTCAAACTCTCGCCCATTATCAGTTTGCATGGCAAGGACATGTAACTGAAACTGAGTACGAGTGTAAGCGTAGAACTCGACGAGAATGGGGTAGACGTCAGATTTGCGATGCAAGGGAAACGTCCATACAAAATGGGTATAATCGTCAAGGATGACAAGATAAAACTCGTAGCCAGAAATGCTTACAATAGAAGATGTCCAAACGTCTAAATGCAGCAACTGAAAGGGAAATGAGCTACTAGTGGTGGATGAAGAGAAGGGAAGCCGCGTGTGTTTGCCAAAGAGACACGCACGGCAGGAGTGTGGCGCAGACTTGGAGCAGTCGAACGCAAGGCGCCGGAGCGATCCATCATGCGAATGCCCGAGGCGTTGATGCCAAAGGCCGACGGAGGCACCGCCAGCGAAGTGCCGAACCTGACGCGTCGGAGAGCCACCAGCAACGGGGTACAGGTCGCCGGTGGAGTCAGAGCGCAGAATCACCATGCGGGTGCGGCGGTCCTTAACAGAAAAGCCAAACTCATCAAATTCGACAGTGATTGGATTGTCACGGCAAAGTTGTCGAACAGAAAGAAGATTTTTGATGAGGGAGGGAGAGACAACAATGTTACGAAGAAGAATAGGTGATGTGCCAGTGATGATAGACCCGGTGCCAACATGCGTGATCGGCAGATGGTCCCCGTTGCCAATGATGATAGATGCAGAAGTGGAAGATTGACGCAAGGAGGAGAGTGTACCGGGGTTCGCGGACATGTGTGCGGTGGCACCCGTGTCGAGGTACCAGTCGGAGTTGCTCCCGGACGAGGAAGGGCCGGCGGTGGCGCTGTGCAGCGCGGCCTGTAGGGACGCCACGTCCAGAGCCTGGTTGGGTGCGGCCACCGCGCCAGGAGCAGCACCGTACGGTGGAGGAGCCGCAAGGCCGGGGTAGGAGCCGCCGCCGTAGCCGTACGGGTTGGGGTAGGGGGGCGCCATGGCCATCATCGCCTGCTGGTTTGGAGTTCCGGGACGCGGCCCAAGCACGCCGGAGCCGGGAGCGCGCCACGGCATAGGCCACGCTTGGACGAGGCCGGTCCAGGAGTTCGTGCCCGGTGCCGGGGCAGGTAGAGACGGCGCCCGTGGTGAAGGCGGGGCAGGCAATGACGAGGAAGAGCCCCCCCCCCCCCCCCCGTTGCCGCGGCCACGACCACGGCCGCCCGACGGAGCAGAGTCAGGTGCAGGCGGGGTGGGCGCAGGGCCGGGCGAGCGTGCAGCGTAGAGCGCATGGGCAGCCTGTTGATGTGCTGACTGCTCGGCGTGGTGCTCCTCCAGGAGAAGAAACGAGCGCGTTTGGAGGAATGTGGGCAGCGGCACGCGCGCGGTGATGTGCGGGATGGCGTTGTGGTACTGGCGGTTGAGGCCGCGGAGGAGGTGGAAGACTTGGCGCGTCTCCGTGATGGGCTGTCCCAGATCGCGCAGTTGGTCGGCGTAGAGCTTGAGCTTGGTGCAGTATTGCATGATGGTGAGGTCGCCCTGCACAACCGCGTGGTACTCGGCGTCGATGTAGACCGCACGAGACAGCTGGTTTGCCCGGAAGATGTCGTCGACGGCCATCCAGACGGAGAGCGCGGTGTCTTCTGGTTCCATCACAGCATCAAGCAGCTCGGGGGAGATCGTCGCATACAACCAGCGGACGACGGCATGGTCGGCCATCACCCACTCTGGGTCAGTGGAGTACGCAGCGGCGGCGGCGTCGACGTGGTCGCGCAGGCCGAACATGCCGAGAACTGCATCGAAGTGGTGGCGCCACTAAGCATAGTTCCCGGCGGTGAGGTCGAGGACGACGGGGACGTGGCGGCGGATGTCCACGGTCTGGAGAACCGAGGAGGCAAGGGCAGTCGGAGCGGGCGCCGCAACCGGCGCCGCTGGAGCGATGCGGAGGGGCGCCAACGTGGCTGCGGCTGGAGGAGAAGCGACAGGGGGCTGCGGCTGCAGAGGAGCGCCGACGTCGCCGTCGTCGTCAGCGAGGGAGGAGGGTGGGGTCTGAACTGGGTTGGTGTCCATGGCAGCAGCGGAAGGGTTGGCGGAGCTCTGCCCAAAGGGATTGTGAAGGAAATATGCCCTAGAGGCAATAATAAAGTTATTATTTATTTCCTTATTTCATGATAAATGTTTGTTATTCATGCTAGAATTGTATTAACCGAAACATAATACATGTGTGAATACATAGACAAACAGAGTGTCACTAGTATGCCTCTACTTGACTAGCTTGTTAGTCAAAGATGGTTATGTTTCCTAACCATGGACAAAGAATTGTTATTTGATTAACGGGATCACATCATTAGTTGAATGATCTGATTGACATGACCCATTCCATTAGCTTAGCACCCGATCGTTTAGTATGTTGCTATTGCTTTCTTCATGACTTGTACATGTTCCTATGACTATGAGATTATGTAACTCCCGTGTGCCGGAGGAACACTTTGTGTGCTACCAAACGTTAAAACGTAACTTGGTGATTATAAAGGTGCTCTACAGGTGTCTCCAAAGGTACATGTTGGGTTGACGTATTTCGAGATTAGGATTTGTCACTCCGATCGTCGGAGAGGTATCTCTGGGCCCTCTCGGTAATGCACATCACTTAAGCCTTGCAAGCAATGCAACTAATGAGTTAGTTGCGAGATGATGTATTACGGAACGAGTAAAGAGACTTGCCGGTAACGAGATTGAACTAGGTATTGGATACCGATGATTGAATCTCGGGCAAGTAACATACTGATGACAAAGGGAACAACGTATGTTGTTATGCGGTCTGACCGATAAAGATCTTCGTAGAATATGTAGGCGCCAATATGGGCATCCAGGTCCCGCTATTGGTTATTGACCGGAGACGTGTCTCGGTCATGTCTATATTGTTCTCGAACCCGTAGGGTCCGCACGCTTAAGGTTTCGCTGACAGTTATATTATGAGTTTATACATTTTGATGTACTGAAGGTTGTTTGGAGTCCCGGATGTGATCACGGACATGACGAGGAGTCTCGAAATGGTCGAGACATAAAGATTGATATATTGGAAGCCTATGTTTGGATATCGGAAGTGTTCCGGGTGAAATCGGGATTTTACCGGAGTACCGGGAGGTTACCAGAACCCCCGGGAGCTATATGGGCCTTAGTGGGCCTTAGTGGAAAAGAGAAGGGGCAGCCCAAGATGGGCCGCGCGCCCCTCCCCTCCCTTGGTCCGAATAGGACAAGGAGAGGGGGCCGGCCCCCCTCTCTCTTTTCCCCCCTCCGCGAATCCTATTCCAACTAGGATTGGGGAGGGGGGGGATCCTACTCCCAGAGGGAGTAGGACTCCTCCTGGCGCGCCTCTCCTAGGCTGGCCGCACCCCCCCTTGATCCTTTATATACGGAGGCAGGGGAACCCCAGAGATACACAAGTTGATCCACGTGATCATATTCTTAGCCGTGTGCGGTGCCCCCTTCCACCATAGTCCTCGATAATATTGTAGCAGTGCTTAGGCGAAGCCCTACGACATTAGTACATCAAGATCGTCACCACGCCGTCGTGCTGACGGAACTCTTCCCCGACACTTTGCTGGATCGGAGTCCGGGGATCGTCATCGAGCTGAACGTGTGCTAGAACTCGGAGGTGCCGTAGTTTCGGTGCTTGATCGGTCGGGCCGTGAAGACGTACGACTACATCAACCGCGTTGTCATAACGCTTCCGCTATCGGTCTACGAGGGTATGTAGACAACACCCTCCCCTCTCGTTGCTATGCATCACCATGATCTTGCGTGTGCGTAGGATTTTTTTTTGAAATTACTACGTTTCCAACAGTGGCATCCGAGCCTAGGTTTTATGTGTTGATGTTATATGCACGAGTAGAACACAAGTGAGTTGTGGGCAATATAAGTCATACTGCTTACTAGCATGTCATACTTTGGTTCGGCGGTATTGTTGGATGAAGCGGCCCGGACCGACATTACGCGTACGCTTACGCGAGACCGGTTCTCCCGACGTGCTTTGCACATATGTGGCTTGCGGGTGACTGTTTCTCCAACTTTAGTTGAACCGAGTGTGGCTACGCCCGGTCCTTGCGAAGGTTAAAACGGCATCAACTTGACAAACTATCGTTGTGGTTTTGATGCGTAGGTAAGATTGGTTCTTGCTTAAGCCCGTAGCAGCCACGTAAAACTTGCAACAAACAAAGTAGAGGACGTCTAACTTGTTTTTGCAGGGCATGTTGTGATGTGATATGGTCAAGACATGATGCTAAATTTTATTGTATGAGATGATCATGTTTTTTAACCGAGTTATCGGCAACTGGCAGGAGCCATATAGTTGTTGCTTTATTGTATGCAATGCAATCGCGCTGTAATGCTTTACTTTATCACTAAGCGGTAGCGATAGCCGTGGAAGCATAAAATTGGCGAGACGACAACGATGCTACGATGGAGATCAAGGTGTCGCGCCGGTGACGATGGTGATCATGACGGTGCTTCGGAGATGGAGATCACAGGCACAAGATGATGACGGCCATATCATATCACTTATATTGATTGCATGTGATGTTTATCTTTTATGCATCTTATCTTGCTTTTATTGACGGTAGCATTATAAGATGATCTCTCACTAAAATTATCAAGAAGTGTTCTCCCTGAGTATGCACCGTTGCGAGAGTTCTTCGTGCTGAGACACCACGTGATGATCGGGTGTGATAGGCTCTATGTTCAAATACAATGGGTGCAAAACAGTTGCGCACGCGGAATACTCAGGTTATACTTGATGAGCCAAGCATATACGGATATGGTCTCGGAACACGGAGACCAAAAGGTCGAGCGTGAATCATATAGTAGATATGATCAACATAGTGATGTTCACCATTGAAACTACTCCATCTCACGTGATGATCGGACATGGTTTAGTTGATTTGGATCACGTGATCACTTAGAGGATTAGAGGGATGTCTATCTAAGTGGGAGTTCTTAAGTAATATGATTAATTGAACTTTAATTTATCATGAACTTAGTCCTGGTAGTATTAGCATATCTATGTTGTAGATCAATAGCTCGCGTTGTTGCTTTCATATGTTTATTTTGATATGTTCCTAGAGAAAATTGTGTTGAAAGATTTTAGTAGCAATGATGCGGATTGGATCCGTGATCTGAGGTTTATCCTCATTGCTGCACAGAAGAATTATGTCCTTGATGCACCACTAGGTGACAGACCCATTGCAGGAGCTGATGCAGACGTTATGAACGTTTGGCTAGCTCAATATGATGACTACTTGATAGTTTAGTGCACCATGCTTAACGGCTTAGAATCGGGACTTCAAAGACGTTTTGAACGTCATGGACCATATGAGATGTTCCAGGAGTTGAAGTTAATATTTCAAGCAAATACCCGAGTTGAGAGATATGAAGTCTCCAACAAGTTCTGTAGCTAAAAGATGGAGGAGAATCGCTCAACTAGTGAGCATGTGCTCAGATTGTCTGGGTACTACAATCGCTTGAATCAAGTGGGAGTTAATCTTCCAGATAAAATAGTGATTGACAGAATTCTCTAGTCACCATGACCAAGTTAGTAGAACTTCGTGATGAACTATAGTATGCAAGGGATGAAGAAAACGACTCCCGAGCTTTTCATGATGATGAAATCAATGAAGGTAGAAATCAAGAAAGAGCATCAAGTATTGATGACAAGATCACTAATTTCAAGAAAAGGCCAAAGGGAAAAGGGGGAACTTCAAGAAGAACAGCAAGCAAGTTGCTGCTCAAGTAAAGAAGCCCAAGTCTGGTCCTAAGCCTGAGACTAAGTGCTTCTACTGCAAAGGGATTGGTCACTGGAAGCGGAACTACCCCAAGTATTTGGTGGATAAGAAAGGATGGCAAAGTAAACAAAGGTATATTTGATATACATGTTATTGATGTGTACTTTACTAGTGTTCATGGCAACCCCTCAGTATTTGGTACTAGTTCAGTTGCTAAGATTGGTAACTCGAAACGGGAGTTGCAGAATGAACAGAGACTAGTTAAGGGTGAAGTGACGATGAGAGTTGGAAGTGGTTCCAAGATTGATATGATCATCATCGCACACTCACTATACTTTCGGGATTAGTGTGGAACCTAAATAAGTGTTATTTGGTGTTGAGCATGAATATGATTTGATCATGTTTATTGCAATACGGTTATTCATTTAAATAAGAGAATAAATTGTTGTTCTGTTTACATGAATAAAACCTTATATGGTTACACACCAACGAAAATGTTTTGTTGGATCTCGATTGTAGTGATACACATATTCATAATATTGAAACCAAAAGATGCAAAGTTAATAATGATAGTGCAACTTATTTGTGGCACTGCCGTTTAGGTCATATTGGTGTAAAGCGCATAAAGAAACTCCATGCTGATGGGCTTTTGGAATCACTTGATTATGAATCACTTGATGCTTGCGAACCATGCCTCATGGGCAAGATGACTAAAACTCCGTTCTCCGGAACAATGGAGCGAGCAACAGATTTGTTGGAAATCATACATACTGATGTATGTGGTCCGATGAATATTAAAGCTCACGACAAGTATCATTATTTTCTGACCTTCACAGATGATTTAAGCAGATATGAGTATATCTACTTGATGAAACATAAGTCTGAAACATTTGAAAAGTTCAAAGAATTTCAGAGTAAAGTGGAGAATCATCGTGACAAGAAAATAAAGTTTCTACGATCTGATTACGGAGACGAATATTTGAGTTATGAGTTTGGTCTTCAGTTAAAACAATGTGAAATAGTTTCACTACTCACGCCACCTGGAACACCACAGCATAATGGTGTGTCCGAACGTCATAACCGTAATTTATTGGATATAGTGCAATCTATGATGTTTCTTACCGATTTACCAATATCATTTTGGGACCATGCATTAGAGACAGTTGCATTCACGATAAAAAAGGGGCACCATCTAAATCCGTTGAGACGACACCGTATGAACTATGGTTTGGCAAGAAACCAAAGTTGTCGTTTCTTAAAGTTTGGGGTTGGGATGCTTATGTGAAAAAGTTTCATCCTGATAAGCTCAAAACCAAATCGGAGAAATATGTCTTCATAGGATACCCAAAAGGAGACTGTTGAGTACACCTTCTATCACAGATCCTAAGGCAAGACATTCGTTGCTTATAATGGATCCTTTCTAGAGAAGGAGTTTCTCTCGAAAAAAGTGAGTGGGAGGAAAGTAGAAAACTTGATAAGGTAATTGTACCTTCTCCTTTATTGGAAAGTAGTTCATCACAAAAATTGTTCTTGTGACTACTACACCAATTAGTGAGGAAGCTAATGATGATGATCATGTAACTTCAGATCAAGTTACTACCGAATCTCGTAGGTAAACCAGAGTGAGATCCACACCAGAGTGGTACGGTAATCCTGTTCTGGAAGTCATGTTACTAGACCATGACGAACTTGCGAACTATGAGGAAGCGATGATGAGCCCAGATTCCGCGAAATGGTTTGAGGCCATGAAATCCGAGATATGATCCATGTATGAGAACAAAGTTTGGACTTTGATTGACTTGCCCGATGATCGGCAAGCCATTGAGATTAAATGGATCTTCAAGAGGAAGACAGACGCTGATAGTAGTGTTACTATCTACAAAGCTAGAATTGTCGCAAAAGGTTTTCGACAAATTCAAGGTGTTGGCTACGATGAGAGTTTCTCACTCGTATCTATGCTTAAGTCTGTCCGGATCATGTTAGCAATTGCCGCATTTTATGAAATCTGGCAAATGGATAAACAAAACTGCATTCCTTAATGGATTTATTAAAGAAGAGTTGTATATGATGCAACCAGAAGGTTTTGTCAATCCTAAAGGTGTTAACAAAATATGCAAGCTCCAGCGATCCATCTATGGACTGGTGCAAGCATCTCGGAGTTGGAATACACGCTTTGATAAGTTGATCAAAGCATGTTGTTTTATACAGACTTGCGGTGAAGCCTGTATTTACAAGAAAGTGAGTGGGAGCACTACAACATTTCTGATAAGTATATGTGAATGACATATTATTGATCGGAAATAATTATTCTGCAAAGCATAAAAGAGTATTTGAAAGGAGTTTTTCAAAAAAGGACCTCGGTGAAGCTACTTACATATTGAGCATGAAGATCTATAGAGATAGATCAAAACGCTTGATAAGTTTTTTCAATGAGTACATACCTTGACAAGATTTTGAATTAGTTCAAAATGGAACAGTCAAAGAAAGAGTTCTTGCCTGTGTTACAAGGTGTGAAATTGAGTAAGACTCAAAACACGACCACGACAGAAGATAAAAAGAGAATGAAAGTCATCCCCCCCCTTGATCCTTTATATACGGAGGCAGGGGAACCCCAGAGACACACAAGTTGATCCATGTGATCATATTCTTAACCGTGTGCGGTGCCCCCTTCCACCATAATCCTCGATAATATTGTAGCGGTGCTTAGGCGAAGCCCTGCGACAGTAGTACATCAAGATCGTCACCACGCCGTCGTGCTGACGGAACTCTTCCCCGACACTTTGCTGGATCGGAGTCCGGGGATTGTCATCGAGCTAAACGTGTGCTAGAACTCGGAGGTGCCGTAGTTTCGGTGCTTGATCGGTCGGGCCGTGAAGACGTATGACTACATCAACCGCGTTGTCATAATGCTTCCGCTGTCGATCTACAAGGGTACGTAGATCACACTCTCCCCTCGTTGCTATGCATCACCATGATCTTGCGTGTGCGTAGGAATTTTTTTGAAATTACTACGTTCCCCAACAGTGGCATCCGAGCCTAGGTTTTATGTGTTGATGTTATATGCACGAGTAGAACACAAGTGAGTTGTGGGCGATATAAGTCATACTGCTTACCAGCATGTCATACTTTGGTTCGGCGGTATTGTTGGATGAAGCGGCCCGGACCGACATTACGCATACGCTTACGCGAGACCGGTTCTCCCGACGTGCTTTGCACATAGGTGGCTTGCGGGTGACAGTTTCTCCAACTTTAGTTGAACCGAGTGTGGCTACGCCTGGTCCTTGCGAAGTTTAAAATAGCACCAACTTGACAAACTATCGTTGTGGTTTTGATGCGTAGGTAAGATTGGTTCTTGCTTAAGCCCATAGCAGCCACGTAAAACTTGCAACAAACAAAGTAGAGGACGTCTAACTTGTTTTTGTAGGGCATGTTGTGATGTGATATGGTCAAGACATGATGCTAAATTTTATTGTATGAGATGATCATGTTTTGTAACCGAGTTATCGACAACTGGCAGGAACCATATAGTTGTCGCTTTATTGTATGCAATGCAATCGCGCTGTAATGCTTTACTTTATCACTAAGCGGTAGCGATAGTCGTGGAAGCATAAAAGTGGCGAGACGACAACGATGATGCGATGGAGATCAAGGTGTCGCGCCGGTGACGATGGTGATCATGACGGTGCTTCGGAGATGGAGATCACAGGCACAAGATGATGATGGCCATATCATATCACTTATATTGATTGCATGTGGTGTTTATCTTTTATGCATCTTATCTTGCTTTGATTGACGGTAGCATTATAAGATGATCTCTCACTAAATTATCAAGAAGTGTTCTCCCTGAGTATGCACCGTTGCGAAAGTTCTTCGTGCTGATGAAAGTGCAACTATCCCTAGGTGGTTTTGGTAATTCATAACAACATATAGCTCATTGAGCTAATGCTATTTCAAGATGATTATTTCAGGAAAGCTCAATGATTGGCATGGCATGGATGTGAAAGTGGAACCCTCAAAATGCTAAGGACAAAGAATTGGCTCAAGCTCAAAAGTTCAAGACTCTTCATTTTATATTTTAGTGATCCAAGATCACATTGAGTCTTTAGGAAAAGCCAATACTATCAAGGAGGGATGAGGTGTTGCTTAATGAGCCTCTTGCTTTATGTGCTTAATGATATGCTCCAAAATCCTCAGCTACTTTTCCATAGCCACAAATGACCTAAACCTTAAGCCAAACTCGGTCATACCGATTCTTTCAATCCGGCGCCACCGAGTTTCACTTGTCATTCGCCACTGCCAAACCCTAGCAATTCGGTCCTACCGATAAGGATCTCGGTCTCACCGAGATGGGCTTGCAAACTCTCTGTTTCCCTTTCGTAACTTTTCGGTCTCACCGAAAGAGCGAATCGGTCCCACCGAGAATGCAATGTAAACTCTATGTTTCCTTCTTATAACTTTTCGGTCTCACCGAAAGAGCGAGTCGGTCCCACCGAGTTTACTTGACCAACTCTCTGGTTAGCTTATTGCCAAACTCGGTCTCACCGAGTTTGTGCAATCGGTCTCACCGAGATTACGTTATGCCCAAACCCTAACCGAATCGGCCCTACCGAGTTGCATGTCCGTGCCACCGAAATTCCTAACGGTCACTAGGTTTACTATTTCAGTCCGACCGAGTTTTCTGATTCGGTCCCACCGAGATTGATAAATTGTGTATAACGGTTGGATTTTGTGTGGAGGCTATAAATACCCCTCCACCTCCTCTTCACTCGTGGAGAGAGCCATCAGAACACATACACCATTCCAACTCATATGTTCTGAGAGAGAACCACCTACTCATGTGTTGAGACCAAGATATTCCATTCAAACCATATGAATCTTGATCTCTAGCCTTCCCCAAGTTGCTTTCCACTCAAATCTTCTTTCCACCAGATCCAAATCCTATGAAAGAGAGTTGAGTGTTGGGGAGACTATCATTTGAAGCACAAGAGCAAGGAGTTCATCATCAACACACCATTTGTTACTTCTTGGAGAGTGGTGTCTCCTAGATTGGCTAGGTGTCACTTGGGAGCCTCCGACAAGATTGTGGAGTTGAACCAAGGAGTTTGTAAGGGCAAGGAGATCGCCTACTTCATGAAGATCTACCGCTAGTGAGGCAAGTCCTTCGTGGGCGATGGCCATGGTGGGATAGACAAGGTTGCTTCTTCGTGGACCCTTTGTGGGTGGAGCCCTCCGTGGACTCGCGCAACCGTTACCCTTCGTGGGTTGAAGTCTCCATCAACGTGGATGTAGGATAGCACCACCTATCCGAACCACGGGAAAAACATCCGTGTCTCCAATAGCGTTTGAATTCTCCAAACCCTTCCCTTTATATTCTTACAAGTTGCATGCTTTACTTTCCGTTGCCAATATACTCTTTGCATGCTTGCTTGAATTGTGTAATGATTGCTTGACTTGTCCTAAGATAGCTAAAAACTGCCAAGAACTAAAATTGGGAAAAGGTTAAGTTTTTATTTGGTAAAGTAGTCTAATCACCCCCCTTCTAGACATACTTTCGATCCTACAAGTGGTATCAGAGCTTTGGTCTCCATTTGCCTTGATCTTCATAGCTTTTGGTGGTCATAGCCTTGGTTTCACAACCTAGGAGAGTATGGCGTCTAGCGAGGGAAATTATCACCGTAGAGGTCCTTACTTTGATGGTACTAATTTTGCTAGTTGGAAGCATAAAATGAAAATGCATATTCTTGGACATAACCCCACCGTATGGGCTATTGTTTGTGTTGGCTTGCAAGGTGAGTTCTTTGATGGGAGGGAACCAAACCGTGAAGCTACCACGGATGAGTTGAAGATGTTGCAATACAATGCTCAAGCTTGTGATATTCTCTTCAACGGATTGTGCCCCGAAGAATTCAACAAAATCAGCCGCCTTGAGAATGCAAAGGAAATTTGGGACACTTTGATTGATATGCACGAAGGTACCGACTCCGTCAAGGAATCCAAGTTGGATGTGCTCCAAAGTCAACTTGACAAGTTCAAGATGAAGGATTGTGAAGGTGTCGCCGAAATGTACTCTAGGCTTGCTCTCATCACAAATGAGATTGCCGGCTTAGGAAGTGAAGAGATGACCGATAGATTCATCATCAAGAAGATCCTAAGAGCCTTGGATGGGAAATATGATACCGTGTGCACATTGATTCAAATGATGCCCAATTACAAAGATCTCAAGCCAACGGAAGTGATTGGAAGGATTGTTGCTCATGAGATGTCACTCAAGGATAAAGAGGAACTTCACAACAAATCAAGTGGTGCCTACAAAGCCTCATGTGAAGTCCCCACATCATCAAGTGAGAAACAAACCTTCAATGAAGAATTGAGCTTAATGGTGAAGAACTTCAACAAGTTCTACAAGAGTAGAAGCAAAGATAGAAGCTTCACGTCAAGGTCATACAATGACAAAAGATCTTCTAGTCGAGAGCAAAACTGCTATAATTGTGGAAGACCCGGACACTATTCCAATGAGTGTACGGCTCCCCACAAGAGAAGAGAAGATTCTCCAAAAAGAAGAAGCAAAGAATCACCACCAAGAGAGAGAAGGAGTAGAGATGATCGTTATGAACGGAGATACTCACAGAGAAGCAAGGATTCGGAAAGGAAGGAAAAATCATCAAGGAGCTATACAAAACGAAGACATCAAGCTCATGTTGGTGAATGGGTATCCGACTCCGACTCCGACAGCCACTCCGAGAGAAGTTATCACTCCGACTCCGAAGATACTCAAGATGAAGGTGTTGCCGGTCTAGCACTTGTGTCCACCAACTCCTACAACATATTTGACTCACCAAATGAAGGAATTGGAAGATGCTTCATGGCCAAAGGTCCTAAGGTAACACACCCCGAGTATGTTGATTTTAATAGTGATGAAGATGACTTGTTAGGTGATGATGACTTGCTTGTTGACAACTCTAGTGATGAGTACTATGATGAAACATCAATTAATCATGCTAAAATGAATGGCAATGATAAGGAGAAGATTGAGGCTCTAACTAAAGAACTAAACACTCTTAAGTTAGCTCATGAAACTATCTTCGAAGATCATCGAGAACTCTTAAGAGCTCATGAGAAATTACGCTTTGAAAAGCTCAATCTTGAGCAAGAGCATGAGTTCTTAAAAGCAATCAATGATGATCTCCACAAGAAAAGTTCTTCCTACATTGCCAAGCATTTACTATTATCCACTTACATGCCTCAAGTCAAGTCTAGTAACAAGAACAAGAAAGATTCTTCCTCTAGTAGTAACAATGATCATGCTAAATCCAATATTGTTGCTTCTAGTAGTTCTCTTGATTCCACTAATGATTCTCTTAGCCAAGTTACACTTGAGCAAGAAAATAGCTTATTGAAGGGGATTATAGAGAAATAAGTATACAAAAGCCTTGCCGGGAGTAAGCAATTCGAGGAAATTGTGCGCAAGCAAGGAATGCACCGGAAGAATCAAGGTGTTGGTTTTGAACGAAAGTTCAATGCCAATGGAGTTGAATGGGAAGAAGATCAATACCCCAAGACAAAGTTTGTTCCTCAACAAGAGAAGTATGACACCTCTTTCAAGGGGATACAAGCTCAAGATGATCTTCCACCACAAGACTACAAGAAAAAAGGCAAGGACAAGCTTCAAGAGGAGATTGATGCATTTGAAGAAGCTCCTAAGACCTTAGTCAAGTGGATTCCCAAGACCACGTCAAGTTCCACTTCATCAAGTACGACTACAGCTCCAAGGATTCCCATCAAGATGGTGTGGATCCAAAAGAAAAAGAACTAGAGAGTTCTTGAGGGTGACTCCACCAACATATTTCACTCTCATCATTTTGGCAAGAACAAGTGCAATCAACTTCCACATCATGCACTAGTTCAAGGAGTCACAAACCCTCTTGTTGGTAAGACAAGGGACAAGGTAACCTAAAGTTTTCATGGACATCATCTTGTGTATGCATCACTCTATGTCTATGGATATCCTTGTTTGTTCCTTGTGGGACTAACCCATGTAGGTATTGAAAGTGCAATCACTCAAATGGATAGCTCCAAGTGATCTACATCAACATTGAGCATCCACATCTTCAACATCTACATGAAGTCATCATCGACAAAACCCATGGTTAGTTCATACCTCTTAGGGGGGATATCACATCTAGGGGGAGCTTTACTCTAAGACTTGAGCTAAAGCAACTCTAAAGATGTGAATACAACTATGCTTTATGTAAAAGTGGTAACCCCACTTGAGCTTAAATGATGAGTATGACCTACGATCAAGTGTTCTCACTTGACTCCTAAGTCAATATACTCATATATAGATGACCTAGTCATCGCAAATTGCTTGATAGATGCTAGAATTGTTTGTGCATGCTTTGCCACATATTTCATTTGCCATCTTATTGTGTGAGCATGTTGGTTGCATATTTTACTCATTCGAGGACATCCACTTGTTGTTTTGATTGTTTGGCTTTATCTTCTTTTGCCAAGTGGATGGACAAGAATGCCTAAGAACCTCCTCTAGCTATCTATGCTTTTCTCGTCTCAAACTCTATTCATGCTGCATCACAAAACTTGATCAAGTCAGATTCGAACCACTCTGTGTGAGGAGCGCTCGGAGTCCCCGATTCGTCATAGACTTAAACTTCCAAAACCTCTTTGTGATTCTCGGTCTTACCGATACCATACTTTCGGTCCTACCGAGATCATTAAGTTGATCTAGGTTTTCGATCTCGGTGCAACCGATTTGAACCACTCGGTCACACCGAGTTGCAATAACTGTATACAGTTTTGCATCTTGGTGCCACCGAGTTGTTCCACTCGGTCACACCGACAGGGTCGGGCTATATATAGTGACGGGCAGAATTTTGGAAATTTCTCCGAAACCTCTTCGCCCGCGCATAGCTCGCTCTGCCTCCTGGGTCTCCGGATCGTCCTCCTCGCCGCCAGCAGCCTCCAGTCGCTGGTCTCCGTCGCCGTCAACGGGAATTCTGCCCCGCCATTGCCGCCGTAGCGAGTCTCCGCCGAACTAGGGTATGGACTCGATCTTTGTGCTATTCTCCAATCCGATTCCTAGCACATTGTGATCATCATGATTCTTGCCACGTTTGATAAACTCCTATCCAGTCAATGAACTCGTACATTAGGTTTAATTCGAAAATTTTAGGGTTAGGTTTCCGCTGAAACCATCTCGGACCCACCGAGTTGAAAAACTCGGTCCCACCGATTTGGCTTATGCCATTGCACAAGTAAAACTCGGTCTGACCGAGAATTACTTATCGGTGTGACCGATTTTGGAACTCTGTGAAACCCTAGCAGTCTCGGTGCCACCGAACTGTGACTCGGTCTGACCGAGTTCACTAGTTCTGGTGCCAAAACTGCTTCGGTGTCACCGAGTTTGAAAATCGGTAGATCCGAGATGATTTCAGTGGGAAACTAAAACTAAGTTTTTGAATTATTCTTTTGCAAAAATCTCTGCATTTTGTGATGCTCATCCACTCTATCTCATCTATAATCTATTCATAGGGTCAGCAGTCAGAATTTGCATCATGTCAGACCAGAGTGACAGCCAGAACTTGTCAGAGCAGCAAGTGCAGTTGAGTGAGGGCACTAGCCCCTCAAGTTCCTCATATGATGGCAGCAGGAGCACACCCAGCAACCTGCCTAAAGCTGCCACTAGACAAAGGAAGAAGAGAACTTCTGATTCTGAAGATGAAGACTATGTGGCAGAGGAAGAGGCCACATCAAAGAGAGTTGAGCCAGCAGTCACAAAGCCAGAGCTAAAAATCAAAAGGCCAGCAGGCAGGCAGCCCATGTCAAAGGCTAGAGCTTCAACTGTGAAGCCTTCTCCCATTAAGCCCGTTGCTGCTGAGGGCAAAAAGAGAAAAGAAAGAGTGAAGAAGACTGTAGCCAGAGTGCTTGGGAAGGCCTCCATCATGGTAGATGAGGAGGAAGAAGAAGAGGTTGCTGCACCAGCACCCAAGGCAGCCAAACTTATGGGAGATGCCATAAGGTCAGGGACAACTGCATCCAAGCCCAAGGAAGCACCCAAGGCTGCATCTAAGCCTAAGAGTGCACCAAAGAGAAACACAAGAAGCATCCCAGCCACTGAAAAGAACAAGGCCCCAGTGCCTGAAGCTGCAGAGGAAGAGGAAGAGAATGTCCTTAGGAAGCTCAAGCCCAAGATCCCAGACCACAACGATGCTCATCCTGTGGCTAAGGATATGAAGCTCAGGAGAGATTCAGGGTTGAGGAAGTGGAGAGAAGCAGATCCGTATGCTTCTAGGAGAAGGACTGCAGTGGACTACAGGTTTCATACCAAGGAGCAGTAGGATTTCTATGAGACAGTTTTGCTTGACAAGAAGCCAATTGTATGTGACATGAGATGGGTCGACTGGACCTACATGAAGGAAAATGAGGAACACTACCCTGGAGTATATGACAGCTTTAGTGCGTGTGGAGTGGCAGACTTTGTTGGGCAAAAGTTCACAAAGTGGAACGAGGAGCTAATCATGCAATTCTACTCCACAGCACACTTCTACCCGGATGGCAGGATCACTTGGATGTCAGAGGGTACAAGGTACCAATCAACTGTTGAGGAATGGGCGAAGTTGATCAATGCCCAGAGGAGCAAGCAGATGACTTGGACATTTATGCCAAGAAAAAGATGGACCACAACTCAATGTCCAACATGTACAAGGAGATTCCGAATGAAGCACTTGACACGTTCAAGTTTGGCTCAGTGCATTATCTTCTGTCAGGACTGCCCACTATCAACTGGATTCTAAGGCACACCCTGTTGCCCAAGTCTGGAGATCACAAGATGATCAGAGGTCACGCGATCAATTTGCTTCATGTCTTTGACGTGCCTCAAAAATTCAAAGTCATGTGTCTCATAGTGGAAACAATCAAGAGGACAGCAGCAGACCAGAAGAGGAGTTGTGGATATGCCCCACAGATTCAGGAGCTCATCAACTCCAAGATGGGCACGGGCATATACCTGTTGGATAAGGAACACCTGCCCATCCGTCCAGATTTTGAAGATAACCAAGTGGTCATGACTGAGAATGAGCCATCATCTGCCCATGCACAAGCTCAGAAGGAGAAGGCGAAGAAGGAGAAAGCTGCCAGGATGCCTACTCAAGCGGAGGCATCTGATTACTTCCTGAAAACCAAACAAGAGCAGCTTGGTTACCTGATTGCGTCCACCCTGCAGATTGAGCAAGGACTTGCCACCCTGACTCAGAACCAGGCAAGCTTAGAGAGGATCATGGAACAGAGGTTCTATGACTTGGACATCAAGGTGACAGAGATACAGACTGCCGTGGAGCAGCTCCAGGAGGACATGAATGAGAGGAGAGGCAGGACCACGACTAATGCTTTTGCCAGGGTGCCACGAGGTCCGAGGTCGTCTGCACTGCCAGTTGCTGACACCAGAGCTACAACGTCTGCGCCAGCCACAGCCTCAGTTCCACCAGCTCCAGCATCCACTTCAGCCTCAACTCCGACCACGTCTACCGAAGGCTTCGTCCTTGGAGTGCTCCGGACTCCACCACCACCTGAAGATCTAGCCTGAGCGTCGACTTAGCACTATGCATTTTCTAGGAACTTTTTGGTAACTTGTTGCCAAAGGGGGAGAAAATGTATAGATCATAGGCTTCGAGAGAGAGAGTGTTGCTTTTATTCTCTCTTGTTTTATTTGGTGGTTTTTCGAACTTTGTTTGCTTGTGTGTGAGATACTACATCCTTATTCGTGTGAGACATCGATGATCATGTGTTTGATCATAAGATACACTTAATGTTTGCTTAATGCTATTATTATTCTATCTATCTTATGTGATCACTCACTATTCTTGGTGATGAGTGCATGTATTTCAATCTTATCATTTTTGAGCGCTCCACCAAGATGTATGTGACATGGAAGAGTAACCCATGACTCTAACTCCTTGTGCATTTGTAGTCCAAAGCAAATTTTAAATATGAACAAATTTAGGGGGAGCTCTTATTTGTCACATACTTCTCAAAGCGACGATATATTTCATGCTTATTATCATTTGTCGAAGCTTTGATCTATATGTTGTCATCAATTACCAAAAAGGGGGAGATTGAAAGTGCAACTATCCCTAGGTGGTTTTGGTAATTCATAACAACATATAGCTCATTGAGCTAATGCTATTTCAAGATGATTATTTTAGGAAAGCTCAATGATTGGCATGGCATGGATGTGAAAGTGGAACCCTCAAAATGCTAAGGACAAAGAATTGGCTCAAGCTCAAAAGTTCAAGACTCTTCATTTTATATTTTAGTGATCCAAGATCACATTGAGTCTTTAGGAAAAGCCAATACTATCAAGGAGGGATGAGGTGTTGCTTAATGAGCCTCTTGCTTTATGTGCTTAATGATATGCTCCAAAATCCTCAGCTACTTTTCCATAGCCACAAATGACCTAAACCCTAAGCCAAACTCGGTCATACCGATTCTTTCAATCCGGCGCCACCGAGTTTCACTTGTCATTTGCCACTGCCAAACCCTAGCAATTCGGTCCTACCGATAAGGATCTCGGTCTCACCGAGATGGGCTTGCAAACTCTCTGTTTCCCTTTCGTAACTTTTCGGTCTCACCGAAAGAGCGAATCGGTCCCACCGAGAATGCAATGTAAACTCTATGTTTCCTTCTTGTAACTTTTCGTTCTCACCGAAAGAGCGAGTCGGTCCCACCGAGTTTACTTGACCAACTCTCTGGTTAGCTTATTGCCAAACTCGGTCTCACCGAGTTTGTGCAATCGGTCTCACCGAGATTACGTTATGCCCAAACCCTAACCGAATCGGCCCTACCGAGTTGCATGTCAGTCCCACCGAAATTCCTAACGATCACTAGGTTTACTATTTCGGTCCGACCGAGTTTTCTGATTCGGTCCCACCGAGATTGATAAATTGTGTGTAACGGTTGGATTTTGTGTGGAGGCTATAAATACCTCTTCACTCGTGGAGAGAGCCATCAGAACACATACACCATTCCAACTCATATGTTCTGAGAGAAAACCACCTACTCATGTGTTGAGACCAAGATATTCCATTCAAACCATATGAATCTTGATCTCTAGCCTTCCCCAAGTTGCTTTCCACTCAAATCTTCTTTCCACCAGATCCAAATCCTATGAAAGAGAGTTGAGTGTTGGGGAGACTATCATTTGAAGCACAAGAGCAAGGAGTTCATCATCAACACACCATTTGTTACTTCTTGGAGAGTGGTGTCTCCTAGATTGGCTAGGTGTCACTTGGGAGCCTCCGACAAGATTGTGGAGTTGAACCAAGGAGTTTGTAAGGGCAAGGAGATCACCTACTTCGTGAAGATCTACCGCTAGTGAGGCAAGTCCTTCGTGGGCGATGGCCATGGTGGGATAGACAAGGTTGCTTCTTCATGGACCCTTCGTGGGTGGAGCCCTCCGTGGACTCGCGCAACCGTTACCCTTCGTGGGTTGAAGTCTCCATCAACGTGGATGTAGGATAGCACCACCTATCCGAACCACGGGAAAAACATCCGTGTCTCCAATAGCGTTTGAATTCTCCAAACCCGTCCCTTTATATTCTTGCAAGTTGCATGCTTTACTTTCCGCTGCCAATATACTCTTTGCATGCTTGCTTGAATTGTGTAATGATTGCTTGACTTGTCCTAAGATAGCTAAAAACTGCCAAGAACTAAAATTGGGAAAAGGTTAAGTTTTTATTTGGTCAAGTAGTCTAATCACCCCCCCTCTAGACATACTTTCGATCCTACAGCTGAGACACCACGTGATGATCGGGTGTGATAGGCTCTACGTTCAAATGCAACGGGTGCAAAACAGTTGCACACGCAGAATACTCAGGTTATACTTGACGAGCCAAGCATATACAGATATGGCCTCGGAACACGGAGACCGAAAGGTTGAGCGTGAATCATATAGTAGATATGATCAACATAGTGATGTTCACCATTGAAACTACTCCATCTCACGTGATGATCGGACATGATTTAGTTGATTTGGATCACGTGATCACTTAGAGGATTAGAGGGATGTCTATCTAAGTGGGAGTTCTTAAGTAATATGATTAATTGAACTTAAATTTATCATGAACTTAGTCCTGGTAGTATTTTGTAAATCATGTTGTAGATCAATAGCTCGCGTTGTTGCTTCCCTGTGTTTATTTTGATATGTTCCTAGAGAAAATTGTATTGAAAGATGTTAGTAGCAATGATGCGGATTGGATCCGTGATCTGAGGTTTATCCTCATTGCTGCACAGAAGAATTATGTCCTTGATGCACCGCTAGGTGACAGACCTATTGCAGGAGCAGATGCAGGCGTTATGAACGTTTGGCTAGCTCAATATGATGACTACTTGATAGTTTAGTGCACCATGCTTAATGGCTTAGAATCGGGACTTCAAAGACGTTTTGAACGTCATGGACCATATGAGATGTTCCAGGAGTTGAAGATAATATTTCAAGCAAATACCCGAGTTGAGAGATATGAAGTCTCCAACAAGTTCTATAGCTAAAAGATGGAGGAGAATCGCTCAACTAGTGAGCATGTGCTCAGATTGTCTGGGTACTACAATCGCTTGAATCAAGTGGGAGTTAATCTTCCAGATAAGATAGTGATTGACAGAATTCTCTAGTCACCATGACCAAGTTAGTAGAACTTTGTGATGAACTATAGTATGCAAGGGATGACGAAAACGACTCCCGAGCTTTTCATGATGATGAAATCGATGAAGATAGAAATTAAGAAAAACATCAAGTGTTGATGGTAGACAAGATCACTAGTTTCAAGACAAGGGCAAAAGGAAGAAGGAGAACTTCAAGAAGAACGGCAAGCAAGTTGCTGCTCAAGTGAAGAAGCCCAAGTCTGGACTTAAGCCTGAGACTAAGTGCTTCTACTGCAAAGGGACTGGTCACTGGAAGCGGAACTACCCCAGGTGATTGGCAGATAAGAAGGATGGCAAAGTGAACATAAGTATATTTGATATACATGTTATTGATGTGTACTTTACTAGTGTTTATAGCAACCCCTTAGTATTTGATACTAGTTCAGTTGCTAAGATTAGTAACTCGAAACGGGAGTTGCAGAATAAACAGAGACTAGTTAAGGGTGAAGTGACGATGTGTGTTGGAAGTGGTTCCAAGATTGATATGATCATCATCGCACACTCCCTATAAATTCGGGATTAGTGTTGAACCTAAATAAGTGTTATTTGGTGTTTACGTTGAGCATGAATATGATTTGATCATGTTTATTGTAATATGGTTATTCATTTAAGTAAGAGAATAAATTGTTGTTCTGTTTACATGAATAAAACCTTATATGGTTACACACCCAATGAAAATAGTTTGTTGGATCTCGATCGTAGTGATACACATAATCATAATATTGAAACCAAAAGATGCAAAGTTAATAATGATAGTGCAACTTATTTGTAGCACTGCCGTTTAGGTCATATTGGTGTAAAGCGCATGAAGAAACTCCATGCTGATGGGCTTTTGGAATCACTTGATGCTTGCGAACCATGCCTCATGGGGAAGATGACTAAGACGCTGTTCTTCGGAACAATTGAGCGAGCAACAGATTTGTTGGAAATCATACATACTGATGTATGTGGTCAGATGAATATTGAGGCTCGCGATAGGTATCATTATTTTCTGATCTTCACAAATGATTTGAGCAGATATGAGTATATCTACTTGATGAAACATAAGTCTGAAACATTTGAAAAGTTCAAAGAATTTCAGAGTGAAGTGGAGAACCATCGTAACAAGAAAAATAAGGTTTCTACGATCTAATCACGGAGACAAATATTTGAGTTACGAGTTTGGTCTTTAATTAAAACAATGTGGAATAGTTTCACAAATTCGTGCCACCCGGAACACCACAGCATAATGGTGTGTCCGAACGTCATAGCCGCACTTTATTAGATATAGTGCAAATCTATGATGTTTCTTACCGATTTACCACTATCGTTTTTGAGGTTATGCATTAAAGACAGCTGCATTCACGTTAAAAAGGGGCACCATCTAAGTCCATTGAGACGACACAATCTGAACTGTGGTTTAGCAAGAAACCAAAGTTGTCGTTTCTTAAAGTTTGGGGTTGTGATGCTTATGTGAAAAAGTTTCATCCTGATAAGCTCAAAACCAAATCAGAGAAATATGTCCTCATAGGATACCCAAAAGGAGACTGTTGGGTACACCTTCTATCACAGATCCTAAGGCAAGACATTTGTTTCTTATAATGGATCCTTTCTAGAGAAGGAGTTTCTCTCGAAAGAAGTGAGTGGGAGGAAAGTAGAACTTGATAAGGTAATTGTACCTTTTCCCTTATTGGAAAGTAGTTCATCACAGAAATCTGTTCCTGTGACTACTACACCAATTAGTGAGGAAGCTAATGATGATGATCATAAAACTTCAGATCAAGTTACTACCGAATCTCGTAGGTAAACCAGAGTGAGATCCGCACCAGAGTGGTACAGTAATCCTGTTCTGGAAGTCATGTTACTAGACCATGACGAACTTGCAAACTATGAGGAAGCGATGATGAGCCCAGATTCCGCAAAATGGCTTGAGGCCATGAAATCTGAGATATGATCCATGTATGAGAACAAAGTATGGACTTTGATGGATTTGCCCGATGATCGGCAAGCCATAGAAAATAAATGGATCTTCAAGAGGAAGACGGACGCTGATAGTAGTGTTACTATCTAGAAAGCTAGACTCGTCGAAAAAGGTTTTTGACAAAGTTCAAGGTGTTGACTACGATGAAATTTTCTCACTCGTAGCGATGCTTAAGTCTGTCCAAATCATGTTAGCAATTGCCGCATTTTTATGAAATCTAGCAAATGGATAAACAAAACTACATTCCTTAATGGATTTAAAGAATAGTTGTATATGATACAACCAGAAGGTTTTGTCAATCCTAAAGGTGCTAACAAAATATGCAAGCTCCAGCGATCCATCTATGGACTGGTGTAAACATCTCGGAGTTGGAATATACGCTTTGATAAGTTGATCAAAGCATATAGTTTTATACAGACTTGCGGTGAAGTCTGTATTTACAAGAAAGTGAGTGGGAGCACTACAACATTTCTGATAAGTATATGTGTATGACACATTGTTGATCGGAAATAATGTAGAATTATTCTGCAAAGCATAAAGGAGTGTTTGAAAGGATTTTTTCAAAGAAAGACATCGGTGAAGCTGCTTACATATTGAGCATCAATATCTATAGAGATAGATCAAGATGCTTGATAAGTTTTTCAATGAGTATATACCTTGACAAGATTTTGAAGTAGTTCAAAATGGAATAGTCAAAGAAGGAGTTCTTGCCTGTGTTACAAAGGTGTGAAGTTGAGTAAGACTCAAAACCCGACCACGGCAGAAGATAGAGAGAGAATGAAAGTCATTCCCTATGCCTCAGCCATAGGTTCTATAAAGTATGTCATGCTGTGTACCAGACCTATTGTATACCCTGCCCTGAGTTTGGCAAGGGAGTACAATAGTGATCTAGGAGTAGATCACTGGACAATGGTCAAAAGTATCCTTAGTGGAATAAGGATATGTTTCTCGATTATGCAGGTGACAAAAGGTTCGTCGTAAAGGGTTACGTCGATGCAAGTTTTTTACACTGATCCAGACTAAATCTCAATTTGGATACATATTGAAAGTGGGAGCAATTAGTTAGAGTAGATCCATGCAGAGCATTGTTGACATAGAAATTTGCAAAATACTTACATATCTGAATGTGGCAGACCCGTTGACTAAACTTCTCTCACAAACAAAACATGATCACACCTCAGTACTCTTTGGGTGTTAATCACATAGCGATGTGAACTAGATTACTGAATCTAGTAAACCCTTTGGGTGTTGGTCACATGGCGATGTGAACTATGGGTGTTAATCACATGATGATGTGAACTATCGATGTTAATCACATGGTGATGTGATCTAGATTATTGACTCTAGTGCAAGTGGGAGACTGAAGGAAATATGCCCTAGAGGCAATAATAAAGTTATTATTTATTTCCTTATTTCATGATAAATGTTTATTATTCATGCTAGAATTGTATTAACCGAAAACATAATACATGTGTGAATACATAGACAAACAGAGTGTCACTAGTATGCCTCTACTTGACTAGCTCGTTAATCAAAGATGGTTATGTTTCCTAACCATGGACAGAGAGTTGTTATTTGATTAACGGGATCACATCATTAGGTGAATGATCTGATTGACATGACCCATTCCATTAGCTTAGCACCCGATCGTTTAGTATGTTGCTATTGCTTTCTTCATGACTTATACATGTTCCTATGACTATCAGATTATGCAACTCCCGTTTGCCGGAGGAACACTTTGTGTGCTACCAAACGTCACAACATAACTGGGTGATTATAAAGGAGCTCTACAGGTGTCTCCAAAGGTACATGTTGGGCTGACGTATTTCAAGATTAGGATTTGTCACTCCGATCGTCGGGGAGGTATCTCTGGGCCCTCTCGGTAATGCACATCACTTAAGCCTTGCAAGCAATGCAACTAATGAGTTAGTTGCGAGATGATGTATTACGGAACGAGTAAAGAGACTTGCCGGTAACGAGATTGAACTAGGTATTGGATACCGACGATCGAATCTCGGGCAAGTAACATACCGATGACAAAGGGAACAACGTATGTTGTTATGCGGTCTGACCGATAAAGATCTTCGTAGATTATGTAGGAGCCAATATGGGCATCCAGGTCCCGCTATTGGTTATTGACCGGAGACGTGTCTCGGTCATGTCTACATTGTTCTCGAACCCGTAGGGTCCGCACGCTTAAGGTTTCGATGACAGTTATATTATGAGTTTATACGTTTTGATGTACCGAAGGTTGTTCGGAGTCCCAGATGTGATCACGGACATTACGAGGAGTCTCGAAATGGTCGAGACATAAAGATTGATATATTGGAAGCCTATGTTTGGATATCGGAAGTGTTCCGGGTGAAATCGGGATTTTACCGGAGTACCGGGAGGTTACCGGAACCCCCCGGGAGCTATATGGGCCTTAGTGGGCCTTAGTGGAAAAGAGAAGGGGCAGCCCAAGATGGGCCGCGCGCCCCTCCCCTCCCTTGGTCCGAATAGGACAAGGAGAGGGGGCCGGCCCCCCTCTCTCTTTTCCCCCCTCCGCGAATCCTATTCCAACTAGGATTGGGGGTGGGGGGGGGGGGAATCCTACTCCCAGAGGGAGTAGGACTCCTCCTGGCGCGCCTCTCCTAGGCCGGCCGCACCCCCCCTTGATCCTTTATATACGGAGGCAGGGGAACCCAGAGACACACAAGTTGATCCACGTGATCATATTCTTAACTGTGTGCGGTGCCCCCTTCCACCATAATCCTTGATAATATTGTAGCGGTGCTTAGGCGAAGCCCTGCGACAGTAGTACATCAAGATCGTCACCACGCCGTCGTGCTGACGGAACTCTTCCCCGACACTTTGCTGGATCGGAGTCCGGGGATCGTCATCGAGCTGAACGTGTGCTAGAACTCGGAGGTGCCGTAGTTTCGGTGCTTGATCGGTCGGGCCGTGAAGACATACGACTACATCAACCGCGTTGTCATAACGCTTCCGCTGTCGATCTACAAGGGTACGTAGATCACACTCTCCCCTCGTTGCTATGCATCACCATGATCTTGCGTGTGCGTAGGATTTTTTTTTGAAATTACTACGTTCCCCAACAAAAACATATTTCACTTTTTTTTGAAATAAACGGTTACACAATAAAAAAAATCAGTTTCACATGTTGACATTACATTTCACTTTCCGCTAACTTGTTTCACAAAAATCACATCTATTTCAATTACAAACTTTGTAATAAGATATTTTCAGTCTTTTGAAATAAACTGTTACACATTACCGAATAATCTGTTTCACATGTTGACATTACAGTTCATTTTTCACTCACTAGTTTCACAAAAAACACATCTATTTCAATTGCACGTTTTTGTAAAAATATATTTCACTCTTTTGAAATAAACTGTTACACATTTTGAAAAAAAAAATCAATTTCACATGTTCATATTACATTTCACTTTCCACCGACTTGTTTAAAAAATAATCAAAAATGACATTTTAGAAAAAACATATTTCACTTTTTTCAAACTTGTCAAAATACACCCAAGATTGATCTTGTTCTAAAGGTCTTTGCGCCAAAAATGCAAATATATAAAAAGTTTTAAAACAAGTTTATAATTTAGAAAATATGAATGATTTAAATTGTCTATGATTAAAGAAAGTCTATGGATTTGTTTGGGAGAGAGAGAAGTGATGTCGCATGCATACAACAGTGATAAAAATAGTACCATGGGACCCATCAAACCGACAGACTAAAAGAATACTAGTAGAATGCCCGTGCGTTGCTACATGCTTTTGAAATGTTTTGCTGAAGTTATATAAATACAATCTTACATGTGTATAAAAGATAGTCAATAACAATTTGATGATAATTGTAATATACTAAACTTAACTTGCAATGTAAGTTGATTACAATATAATTTGACCATGTATTGTATACATAGAGAGCGGTGATCCAATTATTAATCTTTTACGGATTAAGATATGCTTGATATAATAAAAATATTGTTGTCTTTAGCATACTTTAGCAAGTATAATAAAAAATTCTTGATCAACTCATAACCGTCCTGCAAAAGTAATATATCTAGTTAGTACGAATATTTCATGTGTAAGGTCAAAAAATGTGCAACAGAGAATACTCAATACGCAAATCGGATGAACCAATTGTTTACCGTCTCACGAGAGCACAAAATCAAAAGAAAATAGCCAGACACATACCTGTAATTTCCTAAATCAATAGTATATCTTGAATATAGTGAAAACAAAAATAAATGCTTGTAAAATATTATGACAATCAAAAAATCATCTATCCATATTTGTTCGAATACCAACAAAAAATATACATTGCCATCTAGATATATCCGAATTTCAGCCGGGTCATCCAATTTTGAGTGCATCATTGAATTCTCTCGCAAATCTTTGTAATGTCACTAAATACCTCGGCGTTTCAATCTCTAGCGACTATGATGTATGGATAGGATCCATAATATATACACCGTGCATATCTTTGTCGTTGGCGTACCATATTTATTGGCTGATGAATGCATATAGAAGATAAATCTACATTTGGTAGCTATTAGAAACCATAAATCATTACAACAATGGACAAGAGACCTTACTTACCAAGTTGCATGACAAGATGTTGTGCTATCAAACAGTGTTGTCAACATCTGAATATTTGGCTTCACGCAGAAATCTCTCCCCTTACAGCCGCCCGTCCATCCACTCTTGTCCCCGTCGCCTCCTTTCAAAAAACGGCGTCGCCACATCCTCCTCATGCTTCCATGGCATCGACCGACCCCTCCTCTTCCCACCATCTCGCCTCCCCACCACTGGCCGAGCCTGTCCCTTATTGTCCCCATAACCGACCATTTCTCGACAGTGTCACCCACAACCTCCTCTCCCCGCCACGGCATTGCCGACCTCCTCCCATGCCGACAACCTCTCGCGCCGCAACATTGGCACCGAGTCCTCGTGCCCACCGATCTGGCATCCTGGTCAATCCAATCCAGGTGGTCTATGGAGAAGGGCTCACCGCTGATGGTGCCCTCGTCGTCTAAATCACGCGCAAAGGTGTGGCGCCACGAGGAGGGATGGTGCCCCTGTCGTCTACATAGGGCACAACGGTGTGACACGGCGAAGAGGAGGGACAACACCCTCGTCTTCCACATGCAGCACATCGGTGTGATGCCGCAAGGAGAGACAGCGCCATCGGCGTTTAGATCGGGCACAACAGTGTGATGCGACGATGAGGGGCGGCGAGAAGGAACAACGCCCTTGTCATCTAAATCATGTCATGTTTGTTTCCCGCCGTAAATCTTCATCTTGTCTTCCTCATCTCATCTCCGCTCATCACTCGACTTGGCTCTACTCCATGTATCTCCGCCATAGCATGCCATTTTTCACCACATCCTAAATATCCCCATTCCATTGTGCATGTCCTACTTCCTCCTTGAATTTTGTCTTCTTCGCACTAACTTTATTTGCTCCGTTGGGACTGTAGATGTCACTTGGCAACAATTAGCAACGCCTTGATGCATAAAAAATCAAAATATACAATACAATGAGACGAGGGTTATACAATACGGTGAGATTTATGGCACTATGTTGAAATTCAACGGTGATTGGCGGCTACACACACCCATGGGCTTCACCTTTAGATTAGAAAATTGTGCTACAGTACCCTCGTCAGTTCAAACTGGTCGGGTGCAGATAAGTAGACATTTTTGTTCATCGAATAAAATTGTAAATGTAGGGGAATTTACCTTAGCTTAAACTGCAAGGATGAACCCATCCACAATATCGCTAAGCTAATATACCAATTAGAAACGTACAAATGTTTTATTGTTAATCAAAGCTAAGGAAAAATGATCATACAATTTGTTGAGATTTTTCTTATGACAATTTGATGTCATGTCACAAGTTTTGATTTGCAGAGCTGTCGCGAGATAATTTGGTTAGGAAAAGGATCACAAATAAAATATTTTGGTGCCATCAAAATTTTCCAGTGAATAAAGAATAATAGAATGCTATATAACAAATTGCTGAAGTAACAAGGAAAACATTAGCTTCACCTTCACATAGAGAAACTTCATTTTACAATCTTATCTCTACATGGCTACTAAACTAATCCTGGATCATAGGGACAGAAATATAAAGCCTGACAAGGGCATAAAGTGAGAAGACATCCTACAATCTTACCTACAGATATCGACACACTATCAGGTTTTGCCTCTTTTCTATTGTAGTCGTCCCCATAAAGAGATGCCAGGGAATATCCTACTCCTCAATCAGAATAGTTATTGTCATTCTACGAGCTAAAAGACGCCGGTCATTCTAAAATGTGTGACGACTACAATAGAAAAAGGTCCACAGGTGCAAAAATAGAAAAAATAAGTCTGGGCCTTCTGATCCTAGATGAACGGTCCAGATTCTAGTGGACGGATCTGAGCGCCCAGGTACTTGGTTCTTTGCAGAAAACTCCCTTGCTTCTACTCGTTTTGCAGGAACGTGGTTGGGCCTTCTCTTCTTCCGAAGAACACAGCAGCGCGAACCCCAATCCCCAACGCGTAGCCGCCAGCTCCAGCTTGCCGACGGTGGCGGCGGGCCAGATCCGGTGCCTAGCTGGGCGATTGCGCCCGGTGGAGGTCCAGATCCATCCATGACCGTCTTCTCGCCGGCTTTCTGGTTGCCCCGGCGGACCCCCTCTGTCCGAAGCTGAGACCTTGTGCGGGCAAGTTCTCCAAGGTACTCTGCTGCGACCTCCATAGAAAACTCTCATTCCATTATTTCTCCTACCCCAATGAGCCCATTCTTCACACCTTGCCTGCATCTAATTCCGCCATCTGGGAACATCGTAGAAGAAATCTCCAGCCTTCATGTATGCTTGTCTGAAAGGTTGATACTAATTTTCATACTTGATTCTGTAGCATTTATTTAGGAAATCACTTTTGTTCAACTTCTACTGCAAACTGTGCATGTCATCTACTCCTCACAAACAAGAACATAATATTATGGACAAAATTTTACACTGTAAAGAGACTTGTGCTTGGAGTTCAGACTGAAAGTGCCAAGTATTCTGCAAATATTATGTACCAAATTTCAGACTTGTGCTTGGACAGTCTGAAAGTACTCTACGGAGTAAAATTTCATACTTCCAGACTTGTGCTTTGACGGTCTGGAAGTACTTCTGCTTGTACCAAACTTCATACTTTCAGACTGACAGTCTGAAAGATAACATTCGCAAAGATGACAATCTAAAATTACTTGTTCTTGTACCAAAATTCAAACTTTCAGACTTGTGCTTGGACAGCCTGAGAGTGCCAAATTTTAGACTAACTTGGACAGTGTGAAAGCCTGAAAGTGCCGAATACTTGTGCTTCGACATGTCATCTACGACATACATATTATTAGTACTTCAAACTTCTTTGGCGTAAAGAGTACACGCAGTACATAATATTATTTAGAAATCATTTTGGTTCAACTCTTACTACAAACTTCAAGCACAATGCAGTAGCATATCAACTTTATTTAGGAGGACATGATATTTTGACATAGATATCTGAAAGTAATCTTGCTTTAAAATAGTGCTTCGAGCATATGTTGTATCCTCTATGATAAGATCAAAATATTCTGGATCTTTGGAAATGATATGAACAGCAAGCATATGAACATTCTGGATCATGTTTGTGAGTGATTAATACAAAAAGATTAGAGATGTGTCTTATGACACAATATCCATGACCTCTAAATGTTCTTGCAAGCTTTTTGAGTCCAATGGAATCGTGTGCCGCCATATTATCCGAGTGTTGAGGGGTGCGAAAATAAATGAATTGTCAAAAATTTATGTTCTTAAGCGGTGGGAGAGAAATTGCAAAAGGTATATTTCTCTTCAAATAGATATTGAAGCATTTATACTTATTTGCCTTGACACACATCATATGTAATATTTTTCATATTGCTAGGGACATTATCTTCGACGGGGAAGGGAACATGCTTGAAGAGAATTTAATTGGCCCAGTTGGCATGGCTATGAAAAAGGAAGATAGCTCTCGTTAGGAACAAGCTAGAAGATCTGATTCCGAAGTATAAAGGTTCAATGGAAGGAATTGAATTCCTGCACACTAGTTTGTGCAACGCTCAGATGGCTTTAGCCCATCTCGTACCGGCTGTAGCATGCAACACACACGAAAATGAGGAGTCATTTATGGGGAGCATCATTCGAAAGCACGTTACCATCCACACACCTACTGATATCAATGCAAGGGGCACTTGCTCTAGAATAAAGGGACACAGGGATGCTGTGAGGAGTGGGTCGAGTGAGAAGAAAAGAAGGCCTGGAATCCATCAAAAAGTCGCACGCAAATGTAGCATTTGTAAGGAAGTGGTGTTCCATGATGCAAGGACATGCTCTAAGAAACAAATGACACAACAATAGAGGTTTGTACTTCTAGCTTTTGAAGACTACATGTTCTTTTAGTTGCTGAAATTCGTCACTTGCCTTCATCAACAGAGGTAGATGAAAGTTATGTGAGAGCATACCATCATGTGAAACAAATTGCGCAACTGAAGAATCTTCATCTTTTCAAAAGAAAAATAACCATTTTGTGGTTCACTGGTTATAGGTAATATTGTTCTTCTCGAACTTATGACTGCTCCTGAGTGATTAAACTGTCCAGTGGCTTTCTCTGTCTAGCATAGTCGCATTTAGGTTGCATTTTGCAATGAATTTGTCTCTAATTTTCCTTCCATGTGGTTTGTGCAGCAAACAATCAAATGGTATTGTTGATGCATATTCATTTCATTAGATAACAATGATTCAAAAAATCGTGAACCACATGCATGACACTTGCATGGACCTGTGCTAACTGAATCTCGTTTGCTAGGTCTGACTTCTCCCAGCACAAGAAGATTGATAAGCAAGAGGCACTAGTACTGGAGGCAAAAGGCAATAGCTTTTCTGTTGTGTACCAAACAGAGCAAACTTGATGCAAATTCCGACGGCAAGCTTGTTCAGCAGACAGCGGTGCTTACTTTAGTCCTGCATACTTTGTGTTGTCTGTGATGTACCAAAAATGGTCCTCTCATGTTATGTACTCCCTCTGAAGTTAGTACAAAGTTGGGTCATCTATTTTGGAACGAAGGGAGTAACACTTTATATGTATGTGTGTCGTCTCTATTCTGTTCTGTTCTATCTGGGATCGTGCAATTTAAAATGTATGTGTAGTTATGGTTTAAAGTGGATGGACTAATTTTCTCATGTCTCAGAAATTTGTGATGTTCTCATACATTTTAGCGAAGAACATGTTTGGATTTCGTGCATGATTCTGAATGTAGCAGAAGCTACTAATGAAATCAAATATATATCAAATTTCGTACAGTACATATGCATTTTTTTCTGGACCAGTACAGATTTGAGAAATTTTCTTATTTATGAGGGACAGAACGTTTGATATATCAGAAATTTGAGGTGGTTATTGCAAAAGTTACCTTCCATATGTAAATACTAGTAGGGGGTTTTGAAGAAATGTACACTTACAACCCTCCCACTCAATCTGTACCAATCATCTTCGATCCGATGGCCATGGTTCGTTTTTCTATTCTTTCACCGTACACCCTTTTTCTATTGTAGTCGCTCCCATCCCACTATGGCCAAGTACAAACTGAAGATAATATCTACATTGAAATAAAGCCGTCATTAACACACTAAAAACTCAATTGCATATAGCTGCTGACTTGAAAGAATTATTCGAGGGGAAGGTAATATCTCTACTCTTATAAAAAACCGAGTTGGTGATGATGGTGTGCCTGCCATCTTGCAATATAGACCGTTTGATCTATATCTGACGGATAGAAAGTAAACTATGGCAATTTTGCAAAAAGATACCCGTACCTCTCTCCATATTTGCAGATAAGGCCTTCCCTTGTTGATCCTTATCTCCCACAACCTCATTGTTGAGCAATTAAAAAAGGAAACCTCCGGAACAATCTGGCATGGTGGCCGCATGGGTTTTTACACTCCTCTTCACCCTATCTCTTTTCTTTCTCGAAATATCATTAGTTTTTACACATGAGATTACTCCCGCATGGGTCAATCACAACATGTGCTTTATAAAAAAAATGCATCTTGACGTTCTGTGCAATGCACAGACATCTTGCTAGTATGTACAATAATTCTGAACCCTAATGCACGAAGAGTTAAAAAGATGTCTCTATGGAAAATTAAAAACATATACTTTGATGATCCATTTGCCAGTGCCATCCAATCAGGGCCTCATTCGCTAAACCATTTGTTGTTAATGTCATTCACATAATTTCCTGTTCACCATCCAAAGCAGCAAAAATAGCTACAGTACATATGGATGATATTAGGTACAATAACCATGTGTGGTTCAACACCACAAATATTTACCAAATCATATGTCAAAGACGGAGAAAGATGTCACAAGCTGCACACTGGAAAACTAATAGGTGGAGAATACCAACAAGACACCGTTGATAACATGAAACTAACCAAGAAATTTTTGGTCAGTACTTCGAATACCTGTTTCTCGAGTTTGCCTAGATCATGAAGGTAAGAAAGCACACCATCCACAGCACCCACGAACATGCCGCACCCTCTGCCCGTAGCTGCCGGCTCGCGCGCACCCTCAAGCTCAAACCTCCACATGTCTCTGCCGACTGGCCTCTGACACACGCCCCCCTCAGTGCTCCGAGTCCGAGGAGATGACTACATAATCCTGAAGATGTTCAAGAATTGTATATTTTTCTAATGCATAAAGAACATCATTCAGAATCTATTGTTGCAAAACTTATACATCCATGACTTTCCCTTTAGTATTTTTTTAAATGCACCTGCTGATTGCATGAAAACTCAATGAGAACATTGGGCGGGTAAATATCCATCACCACAACTGATTAGTTTCACTTCTTTCTAGGATTCCATTTTGCGCTAGTCCACCAAACGCTCTACCAATATCCGTGGTAGAATCAAGTACTCTACCAAGTCTAGGCCGTAGGTGGTAAGGAAAGGATGGAGGAGGGCGTGGCGAGGAACGGGCGCGCCGGCGGCAGGGCGCCGTCGCGAGCTAGGAGAAGGGCGGCGGTGGTTAGGGCTGTTGGCGGCTAGGGTTTCCGGCTCCTCAGGGAGCCGGGCAATAGGAGATAATATTCTTCTTATTGCTTCCTCTCAAACGATGTCTTACACGAGTATTTATAACTTTAGCCTAAGATAACTTGTGGGCTAAGCCCCTAATACTAATGCCCGGTGGGCCTCTTCCTAGTATAGACCAAACCGGTCATAACAACTCTCCCCGCCTGCGCAAATAGCTTGTCCTCGAGCTGAAAGTCTGGGTAGTGTTGACGGAATTCCTCACGCTGTTCCCAAGTAGCCTCCTCCTCCGGAAGGCCTGCCCACTGAATTAAGACGAACCAGATGCCACGACGGAGCTGGGCCTGCAACACCTTTGCTGGCTCTGGAAGAATGCGACCATCAGCGGTTGGAGGAAGCGCCGGAGGGGCCGCCGGTGGCTTGCCAAGGAAAGGCTTGAGCAGCCCCACATGGAACACATCATGGATGCGAGCGCAGGCTGGAAGCTGAAGATGATAGGCCACCTTCCCGATGCGCTCCACGATAGGGAAGGGCCCGGCGTAGCGAGGGCCGAGCTTGCGCTTCACGCGCAAGTCCAGTGACTGCATAGAGCGGTGGAGAAGACTCAGCCACACCGAGTCACCCACTGCGAACTCTGCCTCGCGATGATGATCGTCGTAGTAGTGCTTGGCCGTCTGCTGGGCCTGAAGTAGACGCTGATGGACCTCAGCCAGCATCTCATCACGGGTGCGGATAAGGTCACCCGCAACCGCCGTCCGAGCCGTCTCCGGGTCGACCGGAAGTATAGGTGGGGGTGGTCGACCATAGACCACCTCAAATGGCATCGCGCGCAGGGCGGAGTGATAAGAGGTGTTGTAGCAGTACTCCGCCCAAGAGAGCCAGTCCACCCAAGCTCGAGGCCGATCACCTGTCACACAATGCAAATACATGGCAATGACCTTGTGAACCACCTCAGACTGACCGTCCGTCTGAGGATGGAACGCCGTACTCAGGCGGAGCTGGACACCCGCCATCTTGAAAAGGTCGCGCCAGACATGGCCCGTGAAGACTGGGTCCCGATCACAGACGATCGAAGTAGGGAACCCGTGTAGACGGACGATGCCGTCAAAGAAGGCCCGGGCCACGGACGCCGCCGTGTACGGATGGCCGAGCGCGATGAAGTGGGCGTACTTAGAGAAGCGATCGACCACCGTGAGGATGACCGACTTGCCCCCCACCTTGGGAAGGCCCTCGATGAAGTCCATAGAGATATCCGCCCAGACCTGAGACGGCACCTCCAAGGGCTGAAGGAGCCCAGCCGGCCTCAGGGTCTCTGTCTTGTTGCGCTGGCAAGTCTGACAAGACCGAACCCAGTCGCAGACCAGGGCACGATCTCCAGGGATGTAGAAGTCGGAGCGAAGACGATGGAGGGTTTTCTGCACACCCTCATGGCCCGCCGAGTGGGCGAGTTGCAACACCTGGTGACGGAGATCATCATGAGCCGGAACAAAGATCCGGCGCCCATGGAGGAGCAGTTCGTCAGAGAAGCGCCAGGGCTCCTCCAAGTCGCCGCCCGCGAGCTGCTGCTGAAGAAGTGCGGCGTCATCGGCCGTCGCAGTGGCGCGGCGAATGTCGGTGAAGAGACCGAACGATGGCCCGGAGCGGATGCACAGGGTCGTCCCGGCGGACGCGTCGGCGGGTGGCGCGAGATCGGAATCGTGACGGGACAGCGCGTCGGCCACGGTGTTAAGACGGCCCGGCTGATACTCGACGGAGAAGTCGAAGCCGAAGAGCTTGCTGATCCACTGGTGCTGCGGAACGGTCGACAACCATTGATCCAGCAAGAACTTCAGGCTGTAGTGGTCCGTGCAAATATGGAAGGTCCGCCCCCACAAGTATGGTCGCCAATGACGCATGGCCTGGACGAGGCCAATGAGCTCCCGCTCGTAAGCTGCCAACTTAAGATGGCGCGGCGCGAAAGGCCGACTGAAGAAAGAAAGGGGCCCATCGCCCTGATGAAGTACGGCGCCGAAACCGGCGCCCGAGGCGTCACAGTCCACCACAAACGGGCGGTCAAAGTCTGGCATCTGGAGGACGGGGCCCGTCGTGAGGGCCCCCTTGAGGGTCTCGAACGCCGTCGTCGCCTCGTCATCCCAGGCGAAGGCGTCGCGGCGAAGCAACCGCGTGAGGGGCGGCGCAATGAGTCCGAACTCCTGGATAAATTTCTGGTAGTAGCCGGCGAGTCTGAGGAACCCGCGGAGAGCCCACGGCGAGTGAGGCGTTGGCCATGCGGAGACGACCGCCACCTTATCGGCGTCCATAGCCACCCCGTCGCCCGAGATGACATGGACGAGGTAGGCGACGGTAGGCGTCCCAAACGAGCACTTCGAGCGCTTAAGGTGGAGGTGGTGCGCCCGAAGCTCGTTGAAGACGATGGCGACGTGCTGGAGATGCTCGGCCCAGGTGGCGCTGTAGATAAGAATGTCATCAAAGAAAACAAGCACAAACCGCCGTAAGTAGGGTCGAAGGACGTCGTTCATCAGGGCCTGGAACGTCGCCGGGGCGTTGGCGAGGCCGAAGGGCATCACCAAGAACTCAAAGTGACCATGGTGGGTGCGAAATGCCATCTTGGCGATGTCGTCCGGATGCATGCGCACCTGATGATAGCCCGACCGGAGATCGAGCTTGGTGAAGAAGCGCGCCCCGTGGAGCTCATCCAAGAGCTCGTCGACCACTGGTATAGGGAACTTGTCCTTGAGCGTGAGCGCGTTGAGGGCGCGGTAGTCGATGCAGAAGCGCCATGTGCCGTCCGACTTACGGACAAGAAGCACCGGCGCCGAGAAGGGCGACGTGGAGATCCGGATGATGCCCACGGCGAGCATCAGTGCACACTGGCACTCCAACTTATCCTTCTGCAGCTGGGGGTAGCGGTAGGGCCGCACCGCCACCGGAGTGGAGCCCGGTACGAGGTGAATATGATGGTCGTACACCCGGGTAGGCGGAAGACCCTGCGGCTCGTCGAAGAGGTTGTTGTGCTGCTGCAGAAGGGAATCCAGCAGGGGGTGCTCGGCCTCCGAGGACGCGGCGGCTAACTGGAGGTGTGGCACGGCCGGCGCGGCGCCCCGAAGGCCCTCCCATCGGATGTGGCGGCCCTGCCGCCAGAATGTCATCGTGAGCGCATCGAAATCCCACAGGATGGGGCCGAGGGTCCGGAGGAAGTCCACCCCGAGAATGAAGTCGAAGCAGCCGAGGTCGATCCCTGCACAGGTGACGGAGAAGTGTTCGCCACCGATGGAGATGGGAACGTGGCGGGCGAGTCCATGGCACCGGAGGCGATCGCCGTTCGCCACCGTGATCCGCAGGTGCTCCCCGCCTGTCATCGGAAGGGCTAGTCGACGCATGGTCGACTCGGGCAGAAAGTTGTGAGTGGAGTCCGTATCCAACAGGGCCACCAGGCGTGCGCCATGTATCGTCACAGGCAGCAGCATGGTCCGCTCGCCCCGGATGCCGACCAGGGCATGAAGGGAGACGACGCACGCCGTCGCCGCGGGATCCGTGGCCGCGTCCTCGGGCGCCGCAGGTGGAGGTAGTGCGTCGGGCGAGTCGTCCGCCTCAGTGTAGTCGACCGTCTCCAAATAAAATAGGCGGGGGCAGACATGGGTCTGTGTGTATGGCTCATCGCAGCTGAAGCAGAGACCCTGACGGCGGCGCTCCTGCTGCTCGGCCGGTGACAGCCGACGGAAAGGTCGTGTGGCGGCCGGGGGTGTGGCCATCGCGGCTGGAGGAGGCCGACCCGGGGCTGGGGGAGTCGGAGCTGGCCGACTGGGCTGGTGGCCGCTCCATCCGAGTGGCTGCTGCAGTGCCTGGACCCGCTGCTCAAAGGCCCGGGCGTAGTACATGGCCGTTTGGAGGTCGGGGGGGGGGGGTCCCGGAGCTCGACGTCCATGCGAATATGGTCCGGCAGGCCGCCCACAAAGAGCTCGGCGCGCTGGGTCGCGGAGACGCCTGGCGCGTGGCATGCTAGGGCCTGGAAGCGGTCGGCATAGTCCTGCACCGTAGATGTGAAAGGTAGACGGCCGAGGGCCGCCAGTCGGCTCCTGCGGATAGGAGGCCCAAAGCGGAGGAGACAAAGCTCCCGGAAGCGCTCCCATGGTGGCATGCCGCCCTCGTCCTGCTCGAGAGCGTAGTACCAAGTTTGTGCTGCACCTCGAAGATGATAGGAAGCGAGCCAGGTACGATCTGAAGCGAGCGTCTGTTGCCCTCGAAAGAACTGCTCGCACTGGTTGAGCCAGTTGAGGGGGTCCTCCATGCCCTCGTAGGTGGCGAAGTCCAGCTTGGCGAAGCGAGGGGGTGGCGGCCCGTCGTGCCCGGGGGCGGCCGCAGTCGCCGGCAGCGCGTATGCCGGTTCGGAAAGCGCCGGGGCGTAGTTCGCTGAGCTGGAGGGGTGATCGAATCGTAGGGAGGGCGTCGGGTGTTCCGGCACTGTGGAGTATACCGGGCCCGGAGACGAGCCGGTCGCCCACGCGGGGATCGACGATGGTGACGGTGGAAACTGCACCTGGTGCAGGGGCTGACCCGTGGCCCGAGACGCGGGTGGTGGTGCTGACGATGGCGGTGGCGCCGGGTGGAGCTGCTGCACCGGCGCCTGCGTCGGGGGGGGGGGGGGGCGGTGGCGCCGGAAGAAACTGCTGGGTCGGGCCCCTTGTAACGCCCTCGATGCGGCTATGTCTCCCACGTGTCGAGGCACGACTTAGAGACATAGGCGCATTGAAAGCAATGTCGCAAGTCGGGAATCATTACACAACCCAAGTACATATATAATATAAAGGGGGAATAAATATCATAGTTGGCTTACACTCGCCACGTCACATCAAAGTACATAAATAACATCCATCATACAATCACTCATGGCCCGACTATGGCGCCAAAATAGAAAAGACCCCCAACAAGCGACTAGGCCCTGAATCTAACCCCGAATAGGCACCACTACTGATCATCAGGAAAAGACACATAGTATCGCTGAGAATCCTCATCGTACTCCCACTTCAGCTCGAACGCGCCATCCGGAGGAGTATCATCGGTCCCTGCATCTGGTGTAATAGTAATCTGTGAGCCACAAAGGACTCAGCAATCTCGCACCCTCGCGATCAAGACTATTTAAGCTTAATAGGTAGGAAAGGGGTAATGTAAGTGGAGCTGCAGCAAGCGACTAGCATATATGGTGGCTATCTTATTCGCAAAGGAGAGCGAGAAGAGGAGGCAAAGCACGAGCGGAAAACTATATAGAGCAGCCTACGCAAACATAACTCCAACGCCGTGTCCACTTCCCGGACTCCGCCGAGAAGAGGCCATCACGGCAACACACGCAGTTGATTAATTTTAATTATTTAAGGTTCAAGTTATCTACAACCGGACATTAACAAATTCCCATCTGCCCATAACCGCGGGCACGGCTTTCGAAAGATCAATCCCTGCAGGGGGGTCCCAACTTAGCCCATAACAAGCTCTCACGGTCAACGAAGGAATAGACCTCTACCCAGGACCCACCGATCAGACTCGGTATCCCGGTACAACAAGATGATTCGACAGGTTAAAACAAGTCCAGCAACACCGCCCGAACGTGCCGACAAATCCCGATAGGAGCTGCACATATCTCTTTCTCAGGGCACACTCAGATGAACACTACGTACAACTAAAACCAACCCTCGAGTTGCCCCGAGGTGGCGCTGCAAGTGGCTCGGTTCGGACCAACACTCAGAGGAGCACTGGCCCGTGGGGGCTAAAATAAAGATGACCCTCGGGCTCCGGAAACCCAAGGGAAAGAAAAGGGTAGGTGGCAAATGGTAAAACCAATGTTGGGCATTGCTGAAAAAGCTTTAATCAAGGCGAACTATCAAGGGGTTCCCATTATAGTCCAACCGCGTAAGGGACGCAACAATCCGGGAACATAACACCGATATGACGGAAACTAGGGCGGCAAGAGTGGAACAAAACACTAGGCGAGAGGCCGAGCCTTCCACCCTGTACCAAGTATATAGATGAGTAAAGATAACATAGCAATATAATGATATCCCAACGAGTAAATAAAGGTTTCAACAAGGAACGGCTCCAATCTTCACCTGCAACTAGCAACGCTATAAGAAGGGGCTTGAGCAAAGCGGTAACATAGCCAATCAATGGTTTGCTAGGACAAAGGTGGGTTAGAGGCTCAATCATGGAAATTGGGAGGCTGACAAGCAAGTGGTAGGCATCGTAGCATTGGCAAAGCAAAAGAGCGAGCAACTAGCATAGCAAAGATAGTAGTGATTTCAAGGGTGTGATCATCTTGCCTGCACAGTTGTCAGAATTGACTGGATCCTCAAAAGCAAATTCAACGGGCTCCTCGTTAGCGAACTCGTCTCCCGGCTCTACCCAACAACACAAACAAGCAATAAGGATACAATCAACCACGTGCAAAGGCAACCAATAATATGCAAAGATGATATGCTATGCGGGATGCGATGCGGGATGCAAAATGCAAGATGTAACAGGAAATGCATGAACCTGGCCTCAACTTGGAAAACCAAGTGTGCCACTGGATAGAGGGGAAGAAATCCCCTGAAAACGATATAAAGATCATGGCAATCGGAGCTACGGTTTAGAAATGGCAAGCGATTTACTAAACGAACCGATCTGCGATTTACAGCAAGTATGCTCCTAAATGCAACAAAATGAACATGCTACAGCCACCCAACATGAAAACAAATTGCATGGCAGTGATGTACTCATGAAGCTTAACAAATCACCAGGACTGAGGCATAGGCAACTTCATCCATTAGGGGCTTCAAACAAGCATGGCAAAACTGAATAAGCAAAACAGATTTCAGACTTAGCGAAATTAACGCTAGTCTGAAATTTCAGACCACGATGCTCTCTTCGGAGCAGCAAAACAACATGATTCAAAACCTGAACATGGCAAGTAAGAGCATGGCATGGAGCTACTCAACAATCTTAACAAAACACCCAAAATGACCTAGGGCCAAAAGGGTTCACAAAATACTCTACCGAGCACACGAACATCGATGAAACACAATCAGTTTTCAGACTTAGTGAAAACTGGGACATGCTGAAATAATAACTCACGGAGGCATGTAAACGAGCTCGATGCTCTCACTACGGTGCAAGTCATGGCAAGGCAAGCATATATCCATTAAGAAGGCACAAAATGCTAGCTAGACATGGCAAGAACAAGGGCATAGCATGCATGGATCACTAGCAATCACTCCGGCAAAATCGCAAAAGAGTTCACGATCTGCCCAAAACAACAACTATCCAAAAGTTAAGCTCGATTGAGTCAACCTAGGGTGCTCCAACATAACAAGTAAAGACATGGATGGATTAAGCACAACAAGCATAACAAACCACTCTTACTGATCATCCTCAAAAGAGGCACGGATCACTAGGAAACAAGCCGGACATATAGCATCGTGAACTAAAACATCTCAGACTTAGTGAAAATCACTAAGTCCCTGAAATCGGTAAACTCAGGCAGCCCTCTTCGCAAGCTTGCACAAGACAACACACACATCCTAAAAATACATGAAAGGCACCTCTGGAAAGAAGACAACATGCTTAACAATTCATCCCAAAGGGGCACAGGCATATCATGCACGGATTAAACATGGCAAAAATGACAAAAGTGCATGTTGAACTAACGGATCTGCAATTTAACTCATGATGCCTCCTTCCAACAGCATTTTGGACACCAAGATGACCTCAAATGCAAATGATGCGATGGAATGAAATGATGTACTCGTCGAGAGGAAGATTTTGACATATCATATGCCCAAATCGGAGCTACGGATGCAAAGATATGGCAGGTCAAAGGTAGCACAAAAAATTAACGGGAGAGGGAAAAAGTCAACCGTAGAAATTCCCAGATCTAGGGTTACTGTAGCTCGCGCGGATCGGGCACTGTAGCAGCCGGCGCCGGCGATGGCGCGGCGGCCGGGGAGGAAGAAGGCGCCGGGGGGAGGTCGCCGGAGTGCTGGGGCGGCGGGCCGGCGAGGAGAGGGCGGCGGGGAGCCGCGGTGGTCGTCGGTGCCTCGCGGTGGTCGGCGATGGGACGGGCTCCGGCTGCAGCGTGGATGCCGAGGTGAGCCGGCACGGCGGCGGCCGGCGATGGCGGGCGCGGTGGCCGGCGCTACTCCGGCCACCGGGGCGGAGGGCGGCGGCGGCGGGGAGCCGCGGGAGCGGGCGGCGCGGAACGGGAGGGAGCGGGGAGGCGGCGCGGGCCCGGGAGGGCCTCCCGCGGGTCGGGCGGGCCACGGCGGCTGAGGCGCTGGCGGCGCCACGTGGCAGGCGGCGGTTGGCGGCGACGAGATGTCCGGCGCGGACCGGACACGTCCGGCGCGTCGGAGGGGAATTTTTAGGGTTTCGGGGGGAGGAAGAGATCCGAAAACGGGGGGGGGGGGTGTATTTATAGACCTAGAGGGAGCTAGGAGAGTCCAAATAAGGTGCGGTTTTCGCCCACACGATCGTGATCGAACGACCGAGATGATGGAGCTGAGTTTGGTGGGTTTTGGGCCAAAATGGAGGGGTGTTGGGCTGCACACACACGAGGCCTTTTCGGTCCCTCGGTTAACCGTTGGAGTATCAAACGAAGTCCAAATGACCCGAAACTTGACAGGCGGTCTACCGGTAGTAAACCAAGGCCGCATGGCAAGTCTCGGTCCAATCCGGAAATGTTTAATCCCCACACACGAAAGAAAGCTAGAAATGGCCACCGGAGGAGAACGAAGCGCCGGAATGCAAAACGGACAACGGGGAGAATGCTCGAATGCATGAGATGAACATGTATGCAAATGCAATGCACGTGATGACATGATATGAGATGCACGAGAAACAAAACAACACACGGAGACAAAGACCCGAACCCGAGAATTAAATATAACTTAATGCCGGAAACGGCAACAGTTGGAGTACAATTGAGGAAGGTTACATATGGGGCGTTACACCCCCCAGCGGCGTGGTGGAGGCCGGCCACGCTGGCCAGGGCTGTCCCATCACCGAGTAGTGCGGAAGCAACAGCGGCGGCTGGGGCGCCCCTCCGGAGGGCGCCTGGAGGGCCGGGGTGGCCCACTTTAGCGGCGGCGGTCCGTAGGCGGTGGTGACGGTGCTCGGTGGCGGGGGCTGGTTCCCGGCGAGGTAGAGGGTAATGCCCCGGACCGCCTGGACAAGCTCCCGCAGGGTGCCCGACACCTCCTCCGGCGAGAGGAGCGGGGGCGAATCCCCCGTAGTGGTGATGGCCGCTGGCGCGGAGGGGGCGGTGGTCCCGGACGCGATCTCTGTCATCGCCGTGGAAGTGGCCGGCGGCAACGAGAGCGGGACGGAGGTGGATGGTAACGGCGGCGGTGATGGAGGGAGTGACATGATCGGCCTGGTGTCTCTGAATACCAAATTGGTAGAATCAAGTACTCTATCAGGTCTAGGCCGTAGGTGGTAAGGGAAGGATGGAGGAGGGCGTGGCGAGGAACGGGCGCGCCGGCGGCAGGGCGCCGTCGCGAGCTAGGAGAAGGGCGGCGGCGGTTAGGGCTGTTGGCGGCTAGGGTTTCCGGCTCCTCAGGGAGCCGGGCAATAGGAGATAATATTCTTCTTATTGCTTCCTCTCAAACGATGTCTTACACGAGTATTTATAACTTTAGCCTAAGATAACTTGCGTAAGATAACTTGCCTAAGATAACTTGTGGGCCAAGCCCCTAATACTAATGCCTGGTGGGCCTTTTCCTAGTATAGACCAAACCGGTCATAACAATCCGCGACAATCCATATGCTCGGTAAATGAAGGATACTTTACAAATACTCTAAAAAATAAACATAGTTGTCAAATGAAGATATTATTATGTAAATGGAACAACTGGAGAGGCTTACGCTCAGGCTGAAAGAGCCATGATCCCACAGCTTTAAATCCATCCGTTCGTGTAAATAACAATGGAATTGATACAATACTTTAATATAGCATTTGACTAACAATAATCAATAAGAGGATTGATGCTTCATTTTCGAATACATGTCTTTAGTTCCTGCATACACATTGGATGGATTGAATTCAGATGGAGATAAAGAAAAAACAATACACCCTTCCGATGCACATGGCATATCCATTAGAGAATTAGTGGCAGTGGTTAACCTAAAGAGTCTGGAATTACATTACACAAAAAAGAACAGGGAAATGTGTAAACATCATATCATATAGCTAGAATGCCAAACGTTGCTCCAAGCTGAACTGGACTAAACTGGCAGCCATACTGAGCTTGAACTAAACTAAATGACAATTTGAGCTAATTTAATTGGTCCAAAATGATCATTTTATAACTGCATAGAAGATAACCATGGAAATAATTGATAGAGCATAAAAAAGAAAAACAACATTTAGCTTCTTGTATGCGTACAAGTGAAAGGATATACAAACAGAATTACCTTTGGGTGCCCAAAACAACTTCGCTTCAATTACTCTCTATACAATTTGGTTCCGTAAAATGGTGAACATCAGAAGTTTCTTTCTAGTTCTGATACAATAACTCTGCATGAGGTGCTAGCTCCAGTAAAGTATATTTCTAGTTCCAAAACAATTACACCACTTCCTAGTTTGACGGTATTACAAGTTCACCAAACCGAAATTAATGTAAATTTTTTGCAAGGAAGATCATTCAGTTATAGTGGTGGAAGCCTTGGCAAGTTGTCAATTCACCAGTCACGACTGAGTGAGTTGCCCAATGTAATAAAAAATGATGAAAAAAAGGAAAATTAAAGGTTAGGAACTGAGCCTAGAATAACTTGTTTTTGGCTGGACTGTAGTGAAGCCAATCCCATCCTCTATCAAATTATTGACGGCCAAGGTCCTGCAGATCTTGTCGCTTGAAAAAATCATGTGCATAGCACACATATAAGACATTCGTACTTGTCATCATCCATGGCCTCTGTGGATCGTCGCCGCATAGCCAACCACACTGTTCTTTCATCATCCATGGCCTTGTGGATCGCCATACATGAAGATTATAAGGATGCAAATGATCTCCTCACCTTGTCCAAGATTCTTTAGAAAAAAATAAACTTAATGTATGGGATGGTCTATTTGTCCCCAAAATATTGAGATCCAACTTGATCCATTTTCCTTAAGAACTTAATCAGGTAAATACTCGACATATCGAAGCATGCAAAATGAAATTCAAGAAGTTTGACCCAGCAATAATGCTCCACCCACACATTTCTTCCACTCCGATTCCTTGATTACCATACCAATGACAAAACTAAGTGCTGCTCAAGTGCTCATGAACCCCATAAGGTTAAACCACAGTGTAGCAACTTGTGCGAGCAAGGCAGCAACTCTGGAGCACATACTTTCACGTTGACATGCATCAAAGGAAAGAAAATGATCAACATTTGATCTGGAAAATGCCTATTAATTAAGGATGAGAGGGTAAGAAAGCATCAGCTAATATGGTGCATATATTGATTGGCTTACTATGGTACATGTAACATTGAAATTGCCATGAAGAAGCTAATATTCTATGGCACAAATTAGATCTCAGATACAATACAAATTGAGGAGTCTGCTTTGAAATTAATTGGCATAACCTCGAGCAAATATCTCTTCAAAGCCAAATGGTAAGCACATACTGTAGCTAGTAGCAATCAGACTGGCAGCAAATATAACAAACAAAAATAGCAGCAGTACCAGAACCACTTACCTGTGCACGCAGGTGGAGCTTATTACACGATGAAGCTTAGACTATTACTGCCCGAGCATGACGCATCAATCTGAGGTAGCAGACCCAAGTAATAAAAAGTTTTTAACCATATTGCATCATTAAAAACGCAGTAGGAAATGTTCCAGTTCTTGCAATCTAGCATACGACCAGAGAAACGTGTGCGCTTGGACAAAACGACATAAGACGGAAGATGGGAATGAAGCGTTACCGTTTTTAGGTCTGAGTTGAGTAAATCAATCAAACAAATGAGCAATGGACAGTAACATGTTTGGTTGGCTAAAAAAACATGTTTGTTTGGCATAATGAATTTGAGACCCACCATCGTTGAGAATGGCAATGAGCAGGATAATAAACGGCGAGAAATCGAACTTCCAAATCAGCGCGATCAGCACAAACTCCAGCTGCAGTTCAGTTCGACGGCAGAAAACGAATTAAATCAAGTCAATGTATACCTACCTACCAGTATAGGAATGGTTAATAAGTTCAGAACAGTTTTGACTTGCCACTATACAGATAGTTATGGACACCACGTAAATCTAGTACATTAACAACATAGAAAAGTTCTCCTTCGGCCACTCCTCTTGAAAATATGTGATGTTGTTTCCTGCAACACAGAATTATCAAGTTGAGTCACAACATGCGGTTGCAGAATTACGACTAATTGGGTGGCCACCACACCGTCTCACATCACCAGAATTATCATCGTCTTGGTCTTCAGTCTACTTCCCAAAACGCTTCCAAATCCTACTCCTAGAGGATGCAGGAAACAAGCTGTCAATCTCATATCATCATGGGCCAATGTAACGAACCAGAGAGGTGGGGATCGGAAGTAGGTGAGGGAGAGCGAGAGAGAGACTTGGAGAGGAAGAAGGGGGATTGCTTCGAGAGGAAGGATTAGGATGAGTAGACAGTGTGTTACATCGCATGCCCTGCCACAGGCGGCTGGCTGCCCCTTCTATCACTCCCTCGCTCTCACTCATGCACTCTTACAGCTGGGGCCCGATCCTGGACACGTCACACTGGACAAGTGGCCAGGTGTGACATTCCCCCCCCCCCCCCCCCCCTTGAGAGCAAGCTCCGTCTTCAGTGCTGTCGTCTCCATCTTCAGTGCTGTCGCCTTCGTCTTCTGGAGAAGAGCCGTTGGCAAGCGTTGCTGAAGGGTGTCATAGTCCTCCCATGTCGTAGCTGAAGTAGCGCTGGTCCCCCATTGTACCCTGATCTGGACGACCGGGGCATTGCCCTTCTTCATCATGCATCGCTCCAGGATGCGCGTGGGTGCCGTGGTCGCCACGGACAGATCAGGCACCCGTGGAAGTTCTACGTACACCGGCGTGTAATCTGGCGTGAATGGCTTCAACTGCGAGACGTGGAAGACCGAATGCACGCGGCTGGATTCCGGCAGGTCGAGCTTGTACGCCATGAGCCCGATTCGCTCGATGACGGTGTAGGGCCCGAAGAACTTGTAGGCGAGTTTGGCGCAGGGCCGGCTGTCGACTGATTGCTGGACGTAAGGTTGTAGTTTCAGGAGTACCTGCTCGCCCACCTGGAACTGGTGCTCGGTGCGATTGCGATCAGCTTGTTTCTTGCAGCGCTTCTGGGCACGCTCCAGCTGGGCGCGTATGTGCGCTGTGTGCGCCGCCCAGTCCAGGTCGTCACTGGTGGCGCGTCGCTTGGCCAGGCCGCCATGGCTCCCAGGTTGGCCTCCTTCCCATACAGCGCCTTGAACAGTGTGCAGTTGAGCGACGAATGGAAGGTCGAGTTGTACCAGAACTCCGCCATGGGCAGCCAGCGACGCCACTTGCCCGGGGTGTCGTGCATCGCGCACCGGAGATACATCTCCATGCACTGGTTCACTCGTTCGCTTTGGCCATCGGTCTACGGGTGGTAGGCGGTGGAGTACAGCAGCTTCGTGCCGGCACCGGCGAGCAGCTCCCGCCAGAGATTGCTGGTGAAAACCTTGTCGCGGTCGGAGACGATCGAGGTGGGCACCCCATGCAGCTTGACCACGTTGTCCCAGAACGCGCGCGCCACCTGCGCGGCGTGGAAGGGGTGACGAAGTGGAATGAAATGGGCGAACTTGGTGAAGCGGTCCACCACGACCATGATCGTGTCGAAGCCTTCTGATGGCGGCAGCCCCTCCACAAAATCCATGGTGAGGTCTTCCCAAGGCGCTGATGGGATGGGCAGCGGCGCCAAGAGTCCGGCAGGCTTGATGTGTTCGTGCTTGGCCTGCTGGCAAGTCACGCACTGCTGCACGAACTCCTCGGTGTCGCGCTTGAGCCCCCGCCATTCAAAGTGCTTGCGCACGCTCTGGTAGGTTGCTGTGACGCCGGAGTGGCCGCCGACCGCGCTGTTGTGGAGCGCGGCGATGAGCTTGGTGCGAATCGCAGTGTTGGCGCCAATCCACAGGCGGCCACCGCGACGGATGACGCCGTGGTGCAGTTCGTAGCCGTCGTTGTCGGGGCTGGTGATGGCGAGTTTTTGCAGTCGATCCTGGGCGTCCGGGTCGGTGGAGTAGGAGTTTAGCACCTCCTGGATCCAAGCCGGCTGGCACGCCGAGAGCGCGGCCAGGTCGAGTTGTTTGCCCACACGAGACAAGGCGTCGGCCGCGCCGTTGTCGAGTCCGCGCTTGTACTGAAAGCGGAACTGCAGCCCGACAAGTTTCGCCATAGCCTTGCGCTGCAGCTCGGTCTCGAGGTGTTGCTCCCCCAGGTTGCAGAGCGACTTGTGGTCGGTGAGGATGTCGAAGGGGCCGCGCTGCAAGTAGGGGCGCCACTTGTCGATCGCCATCATCACCGCCAAGAACTCCTTCTCGTACGTTGAGAGCTTCTGGTTGCGCACGCCCAGCGCCTTGCTGAAGAACGCGACCGGATGACCTTCCTGCACCAGCACAGCCCCGACGCCCGTGTCGCACGCATCGGTCTTGATGGAGAACGGCTTGTCGAAGTTGGGCAGGGCGAGCACTGGCGTCGTCGTCATCACAATCTTGAGCCGTTTGAACGCCGCTTGTGTCTGCTCGCTCCAGGCGAAGCCCTTCTTCGTGAGGAGCTGCGTGAGGGGCTTTGCAATGATGCTGTAGTGCGGCACGAACTTCCTGTAGTAGCCGGTGAGCCCCAGGAATCCACGCAGCTCGGTGGCGTTCGTCGGCGTTGGCCACTGTTCCATAACCAGCATCTTGTCCTTGTCAGTGGCCACACCCTCCTTGGAGATGACGTGCCCCAGGTAGTCGATGTGGTCGCAGGCAAAACTGCACTTGCTCTCCTTGACGAACAGTTGGTGCGCCCGCAGCAGCTCGAAGACGATCCGGAGGTGCTCGATGTGTTCTTCCATTGTTTCACTGAAGACAAGGATGTCATCAAGGAAAATGATCACAAATTTGCGCACATACTTACTGAATATGGCGTTCATGAGGCATTGGAATGTCGCCGGGGCATTCGTCAGGCCGAACGGCATGACCCTGAACTGAAAATGCCCGTGATGCATCTTGAACGCGGTCTTGGCCTCGTCCTCCTCGCGCATACGAATTTGGTGGTACCCCGCGCGGAGATCCAGCTTGGAGAAGACTGCTGCGCCCGCCAGTTCGTCAAGGAGCTCGTCGACGATCTGGAGCGGGAACTTGTTTTTGATCGTGGCATCATTCAGACGACGGTAGTCAACGCAAAACCTCCACGTTCCGTCCTTCTTCTTGACCAACAGGACCGGCGCCGCGTACGGGTTGACGCTGTGCGTGATGATGCCGGCGTCGAGCATTTCCTTGACCTGGCGCTCGATTTCGTCCTTCTGCAGCGGCGAGTAGCGGTACGGGTGAGTGTTGGCGGGGACTGCGCCTTCCACCAGTGTGACGGCTTGGTCATACTGGTGATGGGGCGGCAGGCCCTGGGGAGCGGCGAAGACGTCGGCGAATTCCTCCAGGAGATCGGCGAGGGGCGTTTGGCTGGTGCATTTGCGCCGTGGTGGCGGTGCGCGCCCGCACGTGTCCACCATGGCCATGGCCCAGACGTAGTTGCCCGCGATCATCTTGCGCAGCTTGTCGGGTTTGATCGCCTTAAGGGTGGTGGACGCCTTGGTGGGCGCGCCCCGGAGCGTCACCTCTTCGCCATCGTGGGGTGAACTTGATCCACTTGTCTTGCCAGTGGCATGTCATGGGGCTGTGCTGGGCAAGCCAGTCCATGCCCAGAATGCCATCGTACGCGCCAATGTCCAGCTCGCGCATCGGTGTGGCGAACGTATGCCCCTGCATCCACCACTTGAGCTCGGGAACGATGCGGTTGCAGGAGAGACGGTCACCGTTGGCGACGCGCACGTCCACCCGCGGCATTTCTTCTGTCGCCAGCCTGAGACGATCGATGAAGGATTTGTTGACGAAGCTATGTGAGCTGCCCGAATCAAGGAGAAGTAGCATGACCTGATTGCCCACCAGTGCGCGCAGGCGGATCGTCATCGCCGAGTCCGTGCCGTCCAGAGCGTGCGACGAGAGGAGGCAGCACTCGGGAGCATCCCCAGCAGGAGCTGGCGGCTGCGCGACCGGTCTGGGGTCGTCGAGGAGTTGCAGCGCGTGGATGGTGTCGTTGGAGAGCACCTCGTCGTGATCGCTGACGCTGATGGTGAGCAACTGGGCGGGCTGCGCACACCGGTGCTCCCGCGAGTATCGGTCGCCGCACTTGAAACACAAATTATTGGCGTGGCGATAGTCACGGAGTTGTCGCTCGCGCGCGTAGTCGTCCGTGGGGGCGCGGTTGGGTGCGGTCGCCCGGGGTTGTGGTGGAGCCGCCGCCGGTGGGGGTCGCCCTGCTGGTGTGATGCGTGGGCGCACGCGCGTCGTGCCCAGTTCCTCCTCTTGAATACGCGCCAACACCGACACCCTGGTGATGCTTGAGGGCGCCTGCAGACGAACCGGGGCGCGTAGCTCGTCCTTTAGGCCCAGGATGAACTGGGTGACGAAGAACTTGGTGTTGATGGACGGATCGAGCGCGAGCAGGTGGTATTGCTCGTCGAACACCGCACGGTACTCGGCGACGTTGGCGGTCTGCCGGAGTTGGAGCAGCTTGTGCATGACCACCTCGAACTCGTCGACACCGAACTCCTCGAGCACGGTGAACGTGAAGACCTCCCAGGTAACGCCGCGATGTGTTTGACGAAATGCTTGCAGCCAGTGCGCTGCTTGGCCTTCGATATACAATGCCGCGGTGGCCACCCAGTTCTGTGGTGCGACCTTGCAGAGCTCGAAGTACGCCAGGCAGCGATCCGGCCACAGGTATGGAGAGGAGCCATCGGATCGGGGGAAGTCGTGCTTCGGTGGCTTGTGGTAGTCGTTGCCGTAGTGGCCCGCTGTTGGGGAGGGAGCGGCGGCCGGGGTCGCGAATCCGCCCTGTGGAGGCACGGGAATCAGCGGGGGTCGATGTTCCCCGAGACGCGCGTGGGCGGTCGCCGGGCGGCCCTGTTCGGTGGCCACGCGCGGCGAGTATGGAGGCGGCGTGGGTGGTGGTGGGGGTTGTTGCGGAGCGGCGGGTTGGTGCAGCACGGTGGTGACCGACCCCGACGGCGATGCTGAGCCTTCCACCGTCTTACGAGTCGCGTCGACGTCGGCCTACGTCAGATCGATCTGCCTGGAGAGGCCGCGCACGTCCTGCGAGATATGCGCATTGAAGGCGGCCTGAATCTCGATCTGCTTGTCATGGACCGCCTTCTGCTCTTCCATCTTGGCGAGGAGGGACTCAAGCATCTTGGTGATGTTGCTGTTGCCCTCGTCCATGGCGGCCAGTACCTGACGCGTCGCCGCCGAAGCTTTGGAGGGCGCCGTCGCCGTGCTTGGAAGAGATCGAACCCCGCGACGGATTTCGTGTGAGCTTGCCGAAGCAGCACACACCGGCGCGGTGGATGTTACCGATCTGCAACCAGCGCGGGGGAGAAAATTTTTTGGGGCGATTTGGCTCTGATTACCAACTGTAACGAACCAGAGAGGTGGGGATCGGAAGTAGGTGAGGGAGAGCGAGAGAGAGACTTGGAGAGGAAGAAGGGGGATTGCTTCGAGAGGAAGGATTAGGATGAGTTGACAGTCTGTTACATCGCATGCCCTGCCACAGGCAGTTGGCTGCCCCTTTTATCACTCCCTCACTCTCACTCATGCACTCTTACAGCTGGGGCCCGATCCTGGACACGTCACACTGGACAAGTGGCCAGGTGTGACAGCGAACAACTTTGCTCCCTCCCTTTCCTGATTCTGGTAATTCTGCAACAAAGGAAAGCATAGTAATAAACCATCAAAGACAAAGTTACAACACTGTTTTTAACACACCAGGATTGCTCAACAGAAGAAGTGGATCAAAACTCAACATAAGCTGCTTCTCTCACCGGGTAAGGAGAACCCAACGACATTGAGCGAACAAGCCAAGATCACGATGATGGGGCAGCCGCCCTGCCGCTGCACCCGGAGCCCACCTCACCCACCGCGCGCCCGCACCACCACCACTACCTCTTCTCCATCAAGCAACTCAACACGCTGGGTGCCACCGTCATACCGGCCTTCTCGACCACCGTGCCGCTCTCGAAGATCGCCTTTGGCGTCCTGCTCCTCCCCTACCTCCTCCTCCCGGCCACGCCCGCCTTCCCGCAGCGCCCCAGGAAGCCCAACCCGTCCGCGCCTGTCTTCCGCGGCCTCGCGCGCCTCCTCTCGCCGCGCACACCGTGGGTGGCTTCCTCATCAGCGTTGCGCTCCCGGTGATGTACATCCTCGACGGCCTCCGGTACGGGGACACCATGGGGATCGCCGCCGTGGCCCCGCACGCGTTCCTGCTCTCCGCGCAGGTCTTCACCAAGGGGCTCACCACTGCGTTCCCGTGGCGGTTCTCGCTCCCCGTCAGGGCCGCCATACCGGTCATGTACAACGCGAGCAGGATGTTCGCGGCAGGGGAGTGGCTCCGGCAGGAGATGGAGGGGGCGACTGCGGCGATGGGAAGGGAAGGGGGCGGAGCGGCAGGAGGGTAGGCTGGTCGAGGAGTTTCCCGGCGGCGGCGGTGGCGTAGGAAACCCTAGTGCGCTCGAGGGTAATCCCTGGTTTTTTGCGTTGGTTTTTCCGTAGATTTTATTTACTTCGCCTGTCTTAGGTGTGATCGGAGGTTAGGCCCTGGAGTGCGTGGGGCGGGTGGGGGCCTTGGTACGAGGTTTTTTCGGTTCGTGGCGGCTTAGTGTGGGAATGGGAGGAGGTACAAAAAAACATGAAAGATGAGATAAAAAAATCTGAAAACGAGACTACCAACTGCTCCATTACAAAACAGAGCAGACTATACATCGAGTATACAAAGAGGTGGTCCACGGAAGGCACGAATTGCGGAGCGAGCATGCGGCCCAAGATCTACCGGTATGCACCGTTAAGGCGCAAAGTGACTTTATGCCGCCGCCCTCCTCTCGCTGGTCACTGGTCCACACAACGTACAAAATGCTGCCACTGCGCGTTAAGATTCGTGACCATGATCCAACAAATTCGACCAGAAGCCAAATGAAAACCAGTCGGCAGATTTTTAGCAGATCTATAGATATAAAACCGGAGACAATACGCTATTTCAAGATAGCCGAAAATATTAAGAGTCTCTGGTTTTCAATATTTTGCGTTATACAGAAAAAGATAAAATATACAATATGTATGAAAATAATATTCATCATATATTGATTTTTTAAACATGTATAAAAGATGTTGATCATGTATTTAAAAAAACATTAAATGTGTATAAATAAATTTTGATCACTGTCGAGCATTTTTAATGTAAATAATATTTTTACACACAACATACATTATTCATATACATCAGAAACATTTTTATGTACATGTTTAACATTTTATAAGTACATAATTAACATTTTTAAAAATATATGTTTTTGTGACTAATTTTATTTAATTTATGCTGTATATCTTTTGTGTACATCAATAATATTTTCTTATACATGTTTAACATTTTGAAAATACATGATCAATTTTTTTTTCATTAAAGAAAGACAAAGAAAACCAGCGAAAACTAAAAAAGAAATAAAGAAATTCAAAAGAAAAACCAAACAAAGCCACCTAAAAAAGAATGGAAAATAGCAAAAACCGAGAAAGAAACAAATGAAAAAAAGATACAAAAAGAAACCCGAAGAAGAAGAAGAAGAAGAGCAAAGAAAAAAAAGAAAAAAAAACTAAAGAAAAATGAAGAAACCCGCTGAAGAAACAAGAAAAACCAAAGTATAACAAAGATAGAAAGAAAAACCAAAGAAAACCAATTAAGAAACAAAGAAAACTGAAGTACAACATAGAAAATAAAAAAACCTGAAACTGGTGAAGAAACAAAGAAAATGGAAGTATAACAAAGAAAAAGGAAAGACCAAAAAAACCAGATGAAAAATAGAAAAAAAAGATGTAGCTAACGAGGGAACCGATCAAGCGATCAACTTGTGAAAAATGGTCCGGTCTGTTACTGTAGTGCGCTGGAAAAGCTTGAGACGACAGAAGCTTCTATCTCGCCAGAAGCGAGATATAGCTCCTTTCAAAAAAAGAAGAAGCGAGATATAGCTGCTGCCTATGCGAGCCGGTGGTGTAACCTAGTTTCGGAAACTTAGAGCAACTCTAGCAGATCCTGTAATACCCCACTGGCCCTTATAACTCCTGACGTTTTAAAGGATCTACTCTTTTTTCCGCCCGAGCAGATCCTATAAAAAAGGCCCGGCCCATATTTTTTTAAGGTGGGCCGTATTTTCTCCCCACTGCCGTTATATTTATCAGATAGAACTTGATTTAGGGTTCACATCCGGTATTTCCTCCACCAGCCTCGGCCACAATTGCACCTACTTCGGCAACAAATCCTCCCTAGTCCAGTGCCTGATTCTCACGCGCACACACACTTTCCGATCCATGGCCGGCAAAGGTCGTGGGTGTGGGGCCGCGGCGGCTCACCGTCGCATAAGCGCCCCGTGCACGACACCGAGGCCAGTAGCTCCAACCGCCCTCCGGCCGAGCCGTGGTGCTCGAAGCAGGCCAATGAGTGCGACGCCCTCTCCTGAGTGGCGGCCGGAAACCCAAAAAGCATGGAGGAGCTTTCACGAGGTCGGTGACACGCTTTGGCCCACCACCAAGTTTCTCCTCGAGGCAGAGATCGAGAATCCAATGCCAGGATTTTTCAACCCAACTGCCAGTCAGCCGGGAAGTCAATGGGAAATTGATCCTGGCGCCTCCTTAAGCGGCCGGCGTCGGACATGGCCTAAGCGGTATGTCCAGACTACGTGATGGTGCGGTGAGTGCCGGTGTTTCGAGGTCATAGGGACGGTGGAGTAGGGCTATGAGGAGTGTAGAGAATAGGTTCGATGAGGAGTGTAGATAATAGGTTTTGTGCAACTCACAGTATATTCATCGGGTGCATATGCACGTACGTATATAGGTACAATGGGTGGCTAGGTCCTCAACTATGCTTCGGGAAACAACAAATGCAGGGATGCTAAGTACCTTCAGTAGCAGACTCAATGAAATATCACGTCGAGACACCGATAAATCACGAGTGAACATGGTACCACGCGAGGATGTAATCATGTCCATCACCTACCACATGATTCGTGCGATTTTAATACAGACAACGCATATACTAACTTCTCTTTACCGTATCCATGCAGTATAGTTTTCTTATTATTGCTCTGGACGCATTGAATTTCTGTCAGTCTTAATGGCTACATGTGGCATTGAGCGGGTCAGAACGCATTCAGGCGAGAGGAGGAGATGGGTAGGAGTGGCAGTTGCAGCAACACAGTCAATGCATTAACCTTGCGTTGTTCGACGAACTGGATGCTCATGCTTTGTTCTACTCCTCCGCATGGTGCTCATCCACCTGCATTTACGTTTGCCATTGATCCCACCATAATGATGTTGATTATGGCTCATTATCAAGCCCACCCGTGCAGATGTATACGTTCCAGTTAATTAACTAGTTTTTGTGCTAATCTAACTATAAAGCCCATCTGAGATGTTTTATCGCTTTATAGTTAGATTAGCACAAAAACTAGTGTATGAGTTGGATTGCTTAAGCATGTTTAATTCAACACGGATGCACACGATGGTAATATACTCCCTCCGTCACAGTTTAGAAGGCACAGTTAAATTTGCGTGCGTTTTCACAATAGACAAGGTTTAGGGCGCATTGCATTTATTTCTAATAGCTAATTAGTACTCCGATATACTATTTCTATATGCATGCGTAGTGTGAATGCTATTTTTTAGCACATCCCACAACCAATAGATAACCACCTAGGTCCTAGAGAATTTTCAAGCGCGCCTTCTAAACCGTGACGGAGGGAGTACAACACTTCGATATAAATCACTTGTTTTAGGAGATAATGAACTGGATATAATGCAGATAATGTTCATAGCGAGTTATATTTAAGCGATGACATTGCCAGCAGGTAGGTGGTAATTACTACTTAGCATAGGGCGAGTTGGGCAAACCTCAAGGGAATAGTATTGGGATGATAAGACATAGGCCTATTACAAAATCTATATCTATTTTGAAACATCTTCAAAAAAATATTAAGACGCATGTATTAGTTAATGTTCGTCGAAGTTCATTTTCTTATAAATCTTGAACATGAAATTATTTTTCTCATTCAACTTGCAATTCACATTTTAATGCACATTCATGAAAATTCTCATTAGTTTGCAGTTAGTCACAAGCCGAAAGTTTGCATTGTCACATGTTAGTTACAACCTATTTGGGAGTGGGACAAAACATGTGCCCGTGTTTAAGCTGCATAACCCCAAGTTCCTAACCATGTCAAAGATGAGCAAGTGATTAGATGAACAACAACATTACGTGCAATAGAAAAACCGTGCATCAAATAAATGCTCTAACATAACAAAAGTGAATGTTCAACATAATTATGCTACACCCCACCGACATTTTACACCAGCCAACTTAAATGGTCTAATCAAGCCGCTGCCCTCCCCAGCCCCAGCCAGCTATTTAAAATGCTCAACATCAAGTCCATCGGCAACATTTACTCAATAAGTAATTGTAGAGAGGTTAATGAAGAGAGGTTTGGCTGTATCCCGCTTCGTTTAAGATGCCCAACCACCTACTCAGATACATGTATAGTCGAATTAACCTATCGTAGCGTCCAGGTATTCATCTAAGCGCTATATTAAGTGTTAATCTCATAGCATGCATGGACTGCCCGGATATCATCCTCGCGTGGAACTATGTCCCAAAAATCCGCGTCGGTCAAGACACACCATACATTATTGCACTGATCCAAAGCATCTAAGAAGTACAAGTGATAACAAACCATCTTAGTTTCATGCACTATCTACACCCAAAATGATAGCGCAAATCACTGCAAGCGCATGGCATCCATCCTGTTGTTGACATTGTGATGGGGAGAGTTAGAGTAGTCCAGACCTGTCAGGGACAGCCTGGCCTCACCTTTGGTGCTTGCGGTGCCCAAATGAGAAGACTCGATCCTTATGTTCTTCGTGCCCAAAGTGTGCTTCTTTTCTTCACTCTCCACGCTGGCTCCTCTCGAAATAGGCTTTCGCCCCGCTTTATAAGTAAAGCAACATCCGAAAAGGTACACGGTCAAACGATACAAGATGATGAGATAGCCTTCTTACAAACCCGATCCTGAGATATCCGGCATACACAGAACGCACGCGACTACGCTACCAGCAACGATGTTCTTCCATGTTATCTAGTGCCTTCTTGCCCATGTCTTGTTGAATTTCCAGCCCCCTGTCTTGTTGCACTTCTTAGAGCCTTGTCCTTAACAGGGTTACATGTCGCAGTCATCTCCTTTGGATTCTCATCATGGTCGCCCATATGCTCCATGCTGTTTAACTTCTCTTCACATGACTTATCATGTTTACCAAGGAGTACCCTGAAGCCAAAAAAAAAAACAAATTCAGGAAAGATCAACGTTACTTAGCTATGAGTTACCAACAAGATATATGCATGTGAGGTGCAGATGTTGTTGATACATATAAATAGAGTCCTGTTCACCCATTAAGAGAATATGGTCTTTCACATTCCAGATCTAGGAATAGAACTTTAATTTCCTGAAGCATTTTATACACTGATTTGGCTGTTAAGAGCCCATCAACACATTAGACAGGTGACTTCAAAACTTGCTTAACAAACCGTGAAACAGGGCCAATTCCTTTCCCATGGTATTTATTTTAGAATAAAATACAATGCCTTTACTACATTCATTTTACCAAACAAGAAAAGAGGCTACAGTGGCATTTTTACTGATCCTTCACACTAGACATTACCAAAGACTATGCTGAAATTTTCCGACAGTTAAATTGTTTATAAGAGATCTCAAGTCAGCACAACAACAAAAAAAGATTCATCCAAACGCACATGAATTTAAATTGCAGATCATATATACACTCATGCCCTAGCTAATCTATTGAATTTAACCAAAACTGAGCAATTAACCAAACATATCAATGTTCCTTAACTAGGAGTTACCAATTAGATATATGCATGCGATGCTGTTGATGCATACTAAGGACAGTATAACCGAGCCTAAAGTGAGCCCTCACGGCGATTAGCGTTTTCGGCCGTCCGTTTTCACGATCTAGGACTTACTGGCCGTCCGATTTCGTGCGTGAGGCGATCTGTTCCGCGATCTGTATTAACTGGCCCGGCTGTCTCCACAGGCCGAAACGGGCGCCTGTGGTGCATTGGGCCTTGGGCGAGCCGGCAGCCCATTTGCAAGCCCAACCTAGCGAATGCTAATGCTAATCGCGAGCCCAACCTAGCGAATGCCAATCGAGTCCCGATCGAGGCGAGGGGAACGAGGGCGCATCCATCCAAAATCGAGCCGCAGAGAGGGGCGGCTGGTTCCATCCATGGAAGACCGCCGGGTGCGTCCGTCCACCTGAGTTCAGGGATGGGTCGATCCCAGCGACAAGAGGAGCGGGATCCAGGTGAAGACGAGTCCATCCGGTCGATCCCAGCGACCGGCGAGCAGGATCCGGGTCGAGCTGATCCAATCCAGCACGGGGAGGTGCGGGCGAGGGACAGTAAATTTTCCTTCTCACCGTAATCCCTTCACGACTGAGTGTTTGCACTCAGTTTGGCCTCCTGCTGATGCTGCTTTCCACTCCTAATCTGTAGGTGCTATAGTCCAAGCCCTTCACTCATTATGGGATTTTTGGCTCCAGAATTCTTCAGCCGAGGATCTCAATGACTGCTGATCAGGTTAGTTCAGCGTGAAGTGACATATCCGATCCAATATCCAAGTATTTGTTCAAATGCTGATGTGATCGTAATGATACATGTCATGCTGCTGTCGGATATTATTGTTGATGTATATACATCAGGTTATTTTGGACGGTAGATCCATATAGGAAAACATAAGGAAATTATGTGGTTGTTCCAACACACTCTAAATTCGTTTTCTATCTTATCAAATGACACATCTAATGCTTGTAAATATCCTACAATGAAAAAATGGTTGCTGAATGTCTCCAGCTTCTACAGTATGCTTGGTTGAGGGCCTTCTGGAGCAACTTGGATAATTTGTAGCAGATTTGAATTCAATATGATGGTAATAACTTTCTTCATGCATGAGTGTAGAAAAGATATATTCTACCTGAGGTTCAACAAAATGAATTTAGGTAGGGCTCGACCATTCCATCACATACGGACAAATTAGAAATGTTCAATTTTAATGTAGCAATGCAACACCTTGTCCAGTTAATAATTACCTTCAGAAATCATGTCATCTAGGCTACTTCTGCTACATACGAAGAATGGTATGAGAGGCCAGGAAGTTAACCTTTTAATACATACCTTCCTTTTGGATTAGGCTTTATATATAATGCTATATGCCACTCGAGCGCAAACATGTGCCTTCCATTTTTGTACCACCTTTTATTATGTACTTTCAGTTTAGAAGACATATGAAGTTACAACAATGTCAGTGTATCAAACATTTTCCATTTCTTTCCAGTATCAGTATATGTCGAAACAACAGCCTATCATGGGCTGTAGTATATTATCCATGTTTCAAATATTTAGGCAAATTACTATTATTTATTGAACAAATATATGGATGCAGCAAACACAACACATGGATATTAGTTCATGCTAATTTTAAAATAAAGTAAACCCTCCATATATTTGTATCAACAGCTAACATTACATTGCCAAAATGAACGGGCGCAGCAACGCGCGCCATCAACGATCTAGTACAATTATAAATAGAGTCCAGTTACCCCATTAAGAGAATTCGGTCTTTACATATTCCAGATCTAGCAATATAACATTAATTTCCTAAAGCATTTTATTACACTGATTTCGCTGTTTGAACCCATCAGCACATTAGGGAGGTTACTTGCTCCAAAACTTGCTTAATCAAACGTGAAACAGGGTCGTTTCCTTTCCAATGGCATTTATTTTAGAACAAAAGATATGCCTTTACTACATGCATTTTAGCAAACAAGCAAGAGGCTACAGTGGCATTTTACTGACCATTCACTCTGGACATTCCCAAAGACTGCTGAAATTTTCTGAGAAATTAGACACGAAATTGTTTACAGGAGATCTCAACTCAGCACACAAAAAACAAAAAACAGATTCATCCAAATGCAACATGTATTCAAATTGCAGATCATATATACGTTCATGCCCCAAATAGTCGATTGAATGTCACTGAGATTGAACGTTTAACCAAACATATCGAGTTAGCTAGTTTGCTTTAAAACATTCATACCTGTATGAAGCAGCAGTCAGCAAATAGTGTACATAAACACTGAGGTTGTAACTAAGGATAGCGACCAAAGTCATCATCATCAACCACTGGAACAAGATCGACAGAATACGGCATAGAGCGCTGATCACTAGGGAAATCATCAGGCATGGGAGAAGAGAGGCAAGAAGAGATACGGTCGGCTCTTTCATCAGCACTTTACGCATGGGTACATCTGCAACATATAATAACCAAACGGCAACATGTATCCAACCGACGTATGAGAGGAGAAAGACAATGTCAAACTCATCGGTGATGTCGTTTGTAAAAATGATGGCCTCCATGGAAGCGGTCCAGATCAGTGTCACAATGAATGCCGCGACAGGAATCATGTTGGCGATCATATACGCCCTGTCCTTGCCGTGGTGGCACGGCTGGGGCAGCTCGCCGTCGATGATGGCCCGCTCAGTGCCCATGCGCAAGCGGTGTGTGGCCAGAGAGTAACCAAGATAGGCGGCGGCCCATGCCATGGTCAAGTGCAGGATGACAATGGCGGGGCGCGGGCCAATCTGACCAGCACTGAAGTAGGAAAGCAGAAGGCCGTAGGAGATGCGCCTAAAGTCGGTGTAAAACGAGCAGCTCCGACAGACGCGGAGCTGGAGGAGGAAGACGTAGGAGCATAGCGCGGTTGCCAGGATGCCAACCTGGGTCATTTGATGCCAGTGGAAAATCACCAAGAGCACAACGGGAACGGCCAAGGACAGCACCGCCATGGCAGATAGGGACAGCAAAGCTCCCGCCACCTGTGCACGGCGGGCCGGCTCCAGCTGCACAAAGCCCCGTCGCCAGGACGTGTTCTCAAGCTCATCTTCAGCGACCACGGGTTCGACTCCGATCGAGCGGTTGTCGGCGAGATCGTCGGGACCAACCCCGGGCCGGGAAATTGTGCTGGAAGAGGAAGACATAGCACCACCACCAATTCTATTTTGCGGCGGGGGAAGTCTGGGATTTTTGATCGGGCTGGCAAATATGTGTGGTATATATACACATACACAGCCACCGCAAATTCCAATCTAACCTGCTGGACTCCAGTGTCCAATACGAATTCTGCACGGCCACCAAATCCTAGACTAGGCCACATGTACACGTACTATGGAAATCCTGGGTTACCAAGAATCCCCGATTGACTGATCATCATGAGTCAGGCCTCCTTTCCCTTCCCACAAAACCTCAACCGGTGCTGCACAAAAAAAGGAAAAACAGGACCGAATCATACAGTAGCTTGGAAGAAACCAAACCAGTATTTTCCTTGGACCCCGATGCCGCGCGGACGTTCGATGAGAGGAGGAGCCAGATCGAACATATTGTTCGGTCAGGAGAGGGGAGCTCCCGAACGATTCCGTTCGGTACCAGCCCAACATGATTGCCTTCAAGAATTAAAAAACAAAAAGAATTACAATATTCTAGGCCCAAAACTGCTTCTGTCCCAACAAATAGAGAAAACACAAAAAGGCCTAAAAAATTCACTGGACCAAAGAAAAACCCTTGCCATGCTCTAATGAAAAAAACTACTATATAATCATGAAAAAGGGTATATTACAGAAATTTACATGATTTGCCATGATGTTCATACACACTTCATTAAAATTGAGTGTGGAAAGTTTGCCAATGATATAATGAAAAAACAAAAAAGCACAAAAAATGGACATATAGGATAGAACAAAAAAAATATTTGTACAGAAATTACTATTGGGTATGTATAAAATAGTTTTGAGCAATGACATGTCGATGGATCAAATATTCTTAGCTTTGCCATCATTCAATACACAAATGTAAAATGCAGAAAAACTTGCCATGGCAAATTAAACAAAAATTTACCATGTGAATAAAAGTATTGTTGACATGGAAAAAATGGAGTAAATTTTTCCATGGCAAAAAGGATTAAATGTTGCCATGGAAAATAAATTAAAAATTGCCATGAGAACACAAGTATATTTACCATGCCACGTAGTAAAATTTTCTATGTTCCGGAAAATGTAATTTACCATCATATTTAAATAAAAACTGCCATGGCTACATATTAAAATTTGTCATGTTCTGAAAATGTAAATTTGCCATCATATTTAAAATAAAATTGCCATGCTTTATACAATAAATTTTCCATGTAAAAAATAAAGTAAAAATTTCCCATATCATTAAAAGTAAAGTTGCCATGGCAAGAAAATCGTAGGAAAATCCCACTTTTGGCTGTGAATAAAAGTATTGTTGCCATGCCCCGTGACTACAATTCCCGTGCCCCGTTAATTCATATGCCAAAAACATCTTAAGTTTTCCATGGCAAGTTCGCCATGTTTTTGAAACATGTTAAGTTGCCATGTTTTTGAACATGTTAAAGTTGCCATGGCAAGTTTGCCATGTTTTTAGACAAAAAGTGTCATGCCAAATCACATAAATGTTGTCATATAGAGCGAAAAATGGTGTTGTTTGTGAACAAGGACAGAGATGAAAATTGCCATGAAGTTTGCAAAATTTGCCAAGGCAAACAAACATTGCATCTTTGCCATGGCAAAACTTAAAAAATACGCTGTATAGAAAATTCAGTTGTTGTCGTGGGCAAAAAATAACTTCACTTGCCATGGCAAAACATGTGTAGTTGCCATGCAACACTTAGATTTTTAGTTGCCATACTTCAAAAACTATGCAGTAAAGAAGAACTCTATTTGTTGCCATGGCAAAAAAAAAAATTTGTTGCCATGGCATAAAAGAGCATCTTCGATACGCAAAGAGCTGAAATTGCCATGATATACATACTTATAGAAATTGCCATGCTACTGTCAAAATGGGTATTTGGCAAATTTCAGTAGCATGTCCCATGCTAAAGGAATTTGACTTCTTTTGTTTCAGATCAGTTTAGCATTTTTGCTTCAGATCAGTTTCAGTAGCAGGTTCCATCAGTTCAGCATTTTTGCCACACCTATAAACAGAACAAAAAGGCTAGTCCTCACACAATTCGCACTCAGGAGGGGCAAAACAAAAAGTTCAAATTTACATGCATTTTCATAGTTGAACTTAAAAAACAAGCTAGTTCAAACAGGAAAAGTGCCACTCCCTGCTCTGCATGCTCTGCGAGTACCCAACGGCCAACATACATTGAATCAGACGAAACCAATGAGTGACGAAGTAGAAGGAAAACATGGTAGCGAGAAGCAGGGAGAGGAATAAGACGCACCAGGCAGACCCCAGGGGTTGAACTTGTACAGAGCGAGCTCGGCGATGAGGGGCACGGCTGCGGCTGGGCCGCCACCTCCCTGCAGAGGTAGTGCACGACGAACTCCTCGTTCGTGAGGTGGAAGCGGAAGCCAGGCGGCATGTCGAGCTCCGACTCCGCGTTCGTCTGCCCGCTGCTCCCCTTCCCCTCCGCGAGGTCGCCTCCGTCTTCCTCGCGGGCCTCCCGCAACCTCCCTTCCTCGGCTCCGCAACTCTCGCCGCCCTGGCTGCCATGACCTCATCTTCTTCACCTCCTGCCACCGTGTGCTACCGGTGACCCACGATGCCGTGAACCGCCACGACCTCGTCTCCCCCGTGCTCTCCGCCTATCTCGCCTCCCTCCCAACGTCGCACACCATCGAGGCTTCCTGCTCCGCCTCATCCCACTCTGCTCTGCCGAGGCATGGCCGCCCACTCCCTCTCCACCTTCTGCCTCGCCATGCCGCCCACCGAGCGCGCCCTCTCTACTCGCTCCTCCACCTCCGAGCGAGGCCGCGGCGTGCGTGGCGACACCTCCACCGCCCGTGCGTCACCGGATAAGAAAACGACCTTTCGGGGGGTGGCCTCCATGCCCGGCGGCGAGGGGCGCCGGTCGAAACTCTCGAGGATTCGAGATGTGACTGAGAGTGGGAGGAGTGGATATGGTTGTCGGGGGAGTGGCCGCATGTTGTGGGTGGGGCGAGTGGGCTGCGTTGTCGTTCGAAGCGTTCTCTCTCGACCCCGAACGGTTAACTGTGTATGACGTGGCTGGCTATTCGCTTCAAGATTCGTTCGTTGTATCGAATGGCTTTGGACGCGTTCGGACGCAGCTCCTAAAAATCAGACGTTCGGGAGTTATTGCTTCCGTTTTCCTTTATCTAAAATAACAATACTTTCTCCTTTCTGGTTTATAGAGCTTATCTCAAAATTTTAGTTTTTCCATTTTATAAGTCTTAATTTGGTTATTTCCCATCACATGTTCAGATTTCAAGGTACATTAAATCATTGCATGCAAGTATTAAGAGAAAATTGACCAATGCATGTACTTTATGCATGCATGCATTGCAATTAATCAATTGATAAACATAATTTTTTAAGGAAAACAAAAGCATTAATTAAGTGCTTTTGCAAACTATAAAAAGTATTCCACCACTCATCATCTATCTTGGTTGGTGAGATTTTTGAATTGAACCATATAAACCGGAAAGGAAAGAGTACTGTAAATTTCCTTCTCTTGGCCTATGCACTCCCTGCCTAAACAATCAAAACCACCAAATTCTCTTAATAGTCACCAAATACACAACTGAATCATCAAGCCTCAGGAGCGTCGGCGGAGTCCTGGGCTGCGGTGAACCCTGCTTGGCCACTGTTTCATGTGTCCTGAGGGTACAACCGCCCAGAAAACGTCCTTGAGTAGCCGTTCAGTCCAAGGCGGTTCAACCGCTCATGACACTGGTTGTACCGACTATTATGTAAATAGCCGGAACTACCGGGCAGCCATCATCGGATACCTCTTGCCATACCCGAGGGAATGTACTCTCGGGTGGTGGTTGAGCCGGTGCTTCGGCCGGTAGTACCGCTCACACATGGAGCAGTACAACCTCCTTGGCCCGCGGTGCAACCATCGTAAGAGTGACTCTCTTGACCACTCCGCAAGGGAGTGGTCCAACTGCATTGGTGCAAAGTTCCTACATAGGTTAGAAATGAGGTTCTCTCCTCGAAATGGAAGGCTATATAGTGGGTGCAATATGTATTTGTGTATGTATTTGATTTCACCCTACCTTCCGATGCAGACCCTTTCTTAATAGTACAAATTTTCTACAACCAAAAAAATAAAAGTGTCGAAAATGCCGTCTTCGCTCTTTTCCATCCGGTGGGGCGCCTAACCATTTTGTGCTATGTAGTTGTCATCAAGCACATGGTTACTCCACGAATTGCGTTGTCATCAACACCAAAACACTTAAGTCGGAAAATGCCCTTTCATTTGCTCAACTTGGTTATGAAAGAACTGAAGGAAATATGCCCTAGAGGCAATAATAAAGTTATTATTTATTTCCTTATATCATGATAAATGTTTATTATTCATGCTAGAGTTGTATTAACCGGAAACATAACACATGTGTGAATACATAGACAAACTTAGTGTCACTAGTATGCCTCTACTTGACTAGCTCGTTAATCAAAGATGGTTATGTTTCCTAACCATGAACAAGGTGTTGTTATTTGATTAACGAGGTCACATCATTAGTTGAATGATCTGATTGACATGACCCATTTCATTAGCTTAGCACCCGATCGTTTAGTATGTTGCTATTGCTTTCTTCATGACTTATACATGTTCCTATGACTATGAGATTATGCAACTCCCGTTTGCCGGAGGAACACTTTGGGTGCTACCAAACGTCACAACGTAACTGGGTGATTATAAAGGAGTACTACAGGTGTCTCCAATGGTAGATGTTGGGTTGGCATATTTCGAGATTAGAATTTGTCACTCCGATTGTCGGAGAGGTATCTCTGGGCCCTCTCGGTAATGCACATCACATAAGCCTTGCAAGCATTGCGACTAATGAGTTAGTTGCGAGATGATGTATTACGGAACGAGTAAAGAGACTTGCCGGTAACGAGATTGAACTAGGTATTGGATACCGACGATCGAATCTCGGGCAAGTAACATACCGATGACAAAGGGAACAACGTATGTTGTTATGCGGTCTGACCGATAAAGATCTTCGTAGAATATGTAGGAGCCAATATGGGCATCCAGGTCCCGCTATTGGTTATTGACCGGAGAACTGTCTCAGTCATGTCTACATTGTTCTTGAACCGTAGGGTCCGCACGCTTAATGTTACGATGACAGTTATTATGAGTTTATGCATTTTGATGTACCGAAGTTAGTTCGGAGTCCCGGATGTGATCACGGACATGACGAGGAGTCTCGAAATGGTCGAGACATAAAGATTGATATATTGGACGGCTATATTCGGACACCGGAAGTGTTCCGGGTGATTTCGGAGAAAACCGGAGAGCCGGAGGGTTACCGGAACCCTACCGGGAGAAGTATTGGGCCATATGGGCCTTAGTGGAGAGAGAGAGGGGCTGCAAGAGGTGGGCCGTGCGCCACCTCCTCCCTGGTCCGAATAGGACTAGGAGAGGGGGGGCGGCGCCCCCCTTTCCTTCTCCCACTCCACCTCTTTCCCCCTCCTAGTAGGAGTCCTACTCCTACTAGGAGGAGGACTCCTCCTTGGCGCGCCACACCTGGCCGGCCGGCCTCCTCCCCTTGCTCCTTTATATACGGGGGCAGGGGGCACCTCTAGACACACAAGTTGATCCACGTGATCGTTCCTTAGCCGTGTGCGGTGCCCCCTGCCACCATATTCCACCTCGATCATATCGTTGTAGTGCTTAGGCGAAGACCTGCGTCGGTAGAACATCAAGATCGTCACCACGCCGTCGTGCTGACGGAACTCCTCCCCGAAGCTTTGCTGGATCGGAGCCCGGGGATCGTCATCGAGCTGTACGTGTGCTAAGAACTCGGAGGTGCCGGAGTAACGGTGCTTGGATTGGTCGGATCGGGAAGAATACGTACGACTACTTCCTCTACGTTGTGTCAACGCTTCCCTTGCGATCTACAAGGGTACGTAGATCATACTCTCCTCTCGTTGCTGTGCATCACCATGATCTTGCGTGTGCGTAGGAAAATTTTGAAATTACTACGTTCCCCAACAGTGGCATCAGAGCCTAGGTTTTATGGTTTGATGTTATTTGCACGAGTAGAACACAAGTGAGTTGTGGGCGATATAAGTCATACTGCCTACCAGCATGTCATACTTTGGTTCAGCGGTATTGTTGGATGACACGACCCGGACCAACATTACGCGTACGCTTACGCGAGATCGGTTCCCCCGACGTGCTTTGCACACAGGTGGCTTGCGGGCGACTGTCTCTCCAACTTTAGTTGAACCGAGTGTGGCTACGCCCGGTCCTTGCGAAGGTTAAAACTGAGTCTATTTGACAAAGTATCGTTGTGGTTTTGATGCGTAGGTGAGATTGGTTCTTGCTCAAGCCCGTAGCAGCCACGTAAAACTTGCAACAACAAAGTAGAGGACGTCTAACTTGGTTTTGCAGGGCATGTTGTGATGTGATATGGTCAAGACATGATGCTAAATTTTATTGTATGAGATGATCATGTTTTGTAACCGAGTTATCGGCAACTGGCAGGAGCCATATGGTTGTCGCTTTATTATATGCAATGCAATCGCGATGTAATGCTTTACTTTATCACTAAGCGGTAGCGATAGTCGTGGGAGCATAAGATTGGCGAGACGACAACGATGCTACGATGGAGATCAAGGTGTCGCGCCGGTGACGATGGTGATCATGACGGTGCTTCAGAGATGGAGATCACAAGCACAAGATGATGATGGCCATATCATATCACTTATATTGATTGCATGTGATGTTTATATTTTATGCATCTTATCTTGCTTTGATTGACGGTAGCATTATAAGATGATCTCTCACTAAATTATCAAGAAGTGTTCTCCCTGAGTATGCACCGTTGCGAAAGTTCTTCGTGCTGAGACACCACGTGATGATCGGGTGTGATAGGCTCTACGTTCAAATACAACGGGTGCAAAACAGTTGCACACGTGGAATACTCAGGTTATACTTGACGAGCCAAGCATATACAGATTGTTGGGGAACGTAGTAATTTCAAAAAATTTCCTACGCACACGCAAGATCATGGTGATGCATAGCAACGAGAGGGGAGAGTGTTGTCTACGTACCAACGCAGACCGACCGCGGAAGCGATCACACAACGTAGAGGAAGTAGTCGTACGTCTTCCCGATCCGACCGATCCAAGCACTGTTACTCCGGCACCTCCGAGTTCTTAGCACACGTTCAGCTCGATGACGATCCTCGGGCTCTGATCCAGCAAAGCGTAGAGGAAGAGTTCCGTCAGCACGACGGCGTGATGACGATCTTGATGTTCTACCGACGCAGGGCTTCGCCTAAGCACTACAACGATATGATCGAGGTGGAATATGGTGGCAGGGGGCACCGCACACGGCTAAGGAACGATCACGTGGATCAACTTGTGTCTAGAGGTGCCCCCTGCCCCCGTATATAAAGGTTGCCAGGGGGAGGGCTGGCTGGCCAAAGGAGGAGGGCGCAGGAGGAGTCCTACTCCTACCGGGAGTAGGACTCCCCCCCAATCCTATTCCTAATAGGACTCCTCGAGAGAGAGAGAGAGGGAGAAGGGGGCCGGCCACCTCTCCTAGTCCTAATAGGACTAGGGGAGGGGGGAGGCGCGCAGCCCACCTTGGGCTGCCCCTTTCACCTTTCCACTAAGGCCCAATAAGGCCCATTTGGTTCCCGGGGGGTTCCGGTAACCTCCCGGTACTCCGGTAAAATTCCCGATTTCACCCGGAACACTTCCCATGTCCAAACATAGGCTTCCAATATATCAATCTTTATGTCTCGACCATTCCGAGACTCCTCGTCATGTCCGTGATCACATCCGGGACTCCGAACAACCTTCGGTACATCAAAATGCATAAACTCATAATAACTGTCATCGTAACGTTAAGCGTGCGGACCCTACGGTTCGAGAACAATGTAGACATGACCGAGACACGTCTCCGGTCAATAACCAATAGCGGGACCTGGATGCCCATATTGGCTCCTACATATTCTACGAAGATCTTTATCGGTCAGACCGCATAACAACATATGTTGTTCCCTTTGTCATCGGTATGTTACTTGCCCGAGATTCGATCGTCGGTATCCAATACCTAGTTCAATCTCGTTACCGGCAAGTCTCTTTACTCGTTCCGTAATACATCATCTCGCAACTAACTCATTAGTCGCAATGCTTGCAAGGCTTATGTGATGTGCATTACCGAGAGGGCCCAGAGATACCTCTCCGACAATCGGAGTGACAAATTCTAATCTCGAAATATGCCAACCCAACATCTACCATTGGAGACACCTGTAGTACTCCTTTATAATCACCCAGTTACGTTGTGACGTTTGGTAGCACCCAAAGTGTTCCTCCGGCAAACGGGAGTTGCATAATCTCATAGTCATAGGAACATGTATAAGTCATGAAGAAAGCAATAGCAACATACTAAACGATCGGGTGCTAAGCTAATGAAATGGGTCATGTCAATCAGATCATTCAACTAATGATGTGACCTCGTTAATCAAATAACAACACCTTGTTCATGGTTAGGAAACATAACCATCTTTGATTAACGAGCTAGTCAAGTAGAGGCATACTAGTGACACTAAGTTTGTCTATGTATTCACACATGTGTTATGTTTCCGGTTAATACAACTCTAGCATGAATAATAAACATTTATCATGATATAAGGAAATAAATAATAACTTTATTATTGCCTCTAGGGCATATTTCCTTCAGTCTCCCACTTGCACTAGAGTCAATAATCTAGATTACACAGTAATGATTCTAACACCCATGGAGCCTTGGTGCTGATCATGTTTTGCTCGTGGAAGAGGCTTAGTCAACGGGTCTGCAACATTCAGATCCGTATGTATCTTGCAAATCTCTATGTCTCCCACCTGGACTAGATCCCGGATGGAGTTGAAGCGTCTCTTGATGTGTTTGGTCCTTTTGTGAAATCTGGATTCCTTTGCCAAGGCAATTGCACCAGTATTGTCACAAAAGATTTTCATTGGACCCGATGCACTAGGTATGACACCTAGATCGGATATGAACTCCTTCATCCAGACTCCTTCGTTCGCTGCTTCTGAAGCAGCTATGTACTCCGCTTCACATGTAGATCCCGCTACGACGCTTTGTTTAGAACTGCACCAACTGACAGCTCCACCATTTAAAGTAAACACGTATCCGGTTTGCGATTTAGAATCGTCCGGATCAGTGTCAAAGCTTGCATCAACGTAACCTCTTACGGTGAGCTCTTTGTCACCTCCATATACAAGAAACATATCCTTAGTCCTTTTCAGGATGTTCTTGACCGCTGTCCAGTGATCCACTCCTGGATTACTTTGGTACCTCCCTGCTAAACTTATAGCAAGGCACACATCAGGTCTGGTACACATCATTGCATACATGATAGAGCCTATGGCTGAAGCATAGGGAACATCTTTCATTTTCTCTCTATCTTCTGCAGTGGTCGGGCATTGAGTCTGACTCAACTTCACACCTTGTAACACAGGCAAGAACCCTTTCTTTGCTTGATCCATTTTAAACTTCTTCAAAATCTTGTCAAGGTATGTGTTTTGTGAAAGTCCAATTAAGCGTCTTGATCTATCTCTATAGATCTTTATGCCTAATATGTAAGCAGCTTCCCCGAGGTCTTTCATCGAAAAACTTTTATTCAAGTATCCCTTTATGCTATCCAGAAATTCTATATCATTTCCAATCAGCAATATGTCAACCACATATAATATCAGAAATGCTACAGAGCTCCCACTCACTTTCTTGTAAATACAGGCTTCTCCAAACGTCTGTATAAAACCAAATGCTTTGATCACACTATCAAAGCGTTTATTCCAACTCCGAGAGGCTTGCACCAGTCCATAAATGGATCGCTGGAGCTTGCACACTTTGTTAGCTCCCTTTGGATCGACAAAACCTTCTGGTTGCATCATATACAACTCTTCTTCCAGAAATCCATTCAGGAATGCAGTTTTGACATCCATCTGCCAAATTTCATAATCATAAAATGCGGCAATTGCTAACATGATTCTGACAGACTTAAGCATTGCTACGGGTGAGAAGGTCTCATCGTAGTCAACCCCTTGAACTTGTCGAAAACCTTTTGCGACAAGTCGAGCTTTATAGACAGTAACATTACCGTCAGCGTCAGTCTTTTTCTTGAAGATCCATTTATTCTCAATTGCTTGCCGATCATCGGGCAAGTCAACCAAAGTCCATACTTTGTTCTCATACATGGATCCCATCTCAGATTTCATGGCTTCAAGCCACTTTGCGGAATCTGGGCTCACCATCGCTTCTTCATAGTTCGTAGGTTCATCATGATCTAGTAGCATGACTTCCAGAACTGGATTACCGTACCACTCTGGTGCGGATCTTGCTCTGGTTGATCTACGAGGTTCAGTAGTATCTTGTTCTGAAGTTTCATGATCATTATCATCAACTTCCTCACTTATTGGTGCAGGTGTCGCAGAAACAATTTTCTGTGATGTACTATTTTCCAATAAGGGAGCAGGTACAGTTACCTCGTCAAGTTCTACTTTCCTCCCACTCACTTCTTTCGAGAGAAACTCCTTCTCTAGAAATGATCCATTCTTAGCAACGAATGTCTTGCCTTCGGATCTGTGATAGAAGGTGTACCCAACAGTCTCCTTTGGGTATCCTATGAAGACACATTTCTCCGCTTTGGGTTCGAGCTTACCAGGTTGAAGCTTTTTCACATAAGCATCGCAGCCCCAAACTTTAAGAAATGACAACTTTGGTTTCTTGCCAAACCATAGTTCATAAGGCGACGTCTCAACGGATTTTGATGGTGCCCTATTTAACGTGAATGCGGCCGTCTCTAAAGCATAACCCCAAAATGATAGCGGTAAATCAGTAAGAGACATCATAGATCGCACCATATCTAGTAAAGTACGATTACGATGTTCGGACACACCATTACGCTGTGGTGTTCCGGGTGGCGTGAGTTGCGAAACTATTCCACAATTTTTCAAATGTACACCAAACTCGTAACTCAAATATTCTCCTCCACGATCAGATCGTAGAAACTTTATTTTCTTGTTACGATGATTTTCAACTTCACTCTGAAATTCTTTGAACTTTTCAAATGTTTCAGACTTGTGTTTCATTAAGTAGATATACCCATATCTGCTTAAATCATCTGTGAAGGTGAGAAAATAACGATATCCGCCACGAGCCTCAATATTCATCGGACCACGTACATCGGTATGTATGATTTCCAACAGATCTGTTGCTCTCTCCATAGTACCGGAGAACGGTGTTTTAGTCATCTTGCCTATGAGGCACGGTTCGCAAGTACCAAGTGATTCATAATCAAGTGGTTCCAAAAGTCCATCAGTATGGAGTTTCTTCATGCGCTTTACACCGATATGACCTAAACGGTAGTGCCACAAATAAGTTGCACTATCATTATCAACTCTGCATCTTTTGGTTTCAACATTATGAATATGTGTATCACTACTATCGAGATTCATCAAAAATAGACCACTCTTCAAAGGTGCATGACCATAAAAGATATTACTCATATAAATAGAACAACCATTATTCTCTGATTTAAATGAATAACCGTCTCGCATTAAACAAGATCCAGATATAATGTTCATGCTCAACGCTGGCACCAAATAACAATTATTTAGGTCTAATATTAATCCCGAAGGTAGATGTAGAGGTAGCGTGCCGACCGCGATCACATCGACTTTGGAACCGTTTTCCACGCGCATCGTCACCTCGTCCTTTGCTAGTGTCCGCTTATTCCGTAGTCCCTGTTTTGAGTTGCAAATATTAGCAACAGAACCAGTATCAAATACCCAGGTGCTACTGCGAGCTCTAGTAAGGTACACATCAATAACATGTATATCACATATACCTTTGTTCACCTTGCCATCCTTCTTATCCGCCAAATACTTGGGGCAGTTCCGCTTCCAGTGACCAGTCTGCTTGCAGTAGAAGCACTCAGTTTCAGGCTTAGGTCCAGACTTGGGTTTCTTCTCCTGAGCAGCAACTTGCTTGCTGTTCTTCTTGAAGTTCCCTTCTTCTTCCCTTTGCCCTTTTTCTTGAAACTAGTGGTCTTGTTGACCATCAACAATTGATGCTCCTCCTTGATTTCTACCTCCGCAGCTTTCAGCATTGCGAAGAGCTCGGGAATAGTCTTGTTCATCCCTTGCATATTATAGTTCATCACGAAGCTCTTGTAGCTTGGTGGCAGTGATTGGAGAATTCTGTCAATGACGCAATCATCTGGAAGATTAACTCTCATCTGAATCAAGTGATTATTATACCCAGACATTTTGAGTATATGCTCACTGATAGAACTGTTCTCCTCCATCTTGCAGCTATAGAACTTATTGGAGACTTCATATCTCTCAATTCGGGCATTTGCTTGAAATATTAACTTCAACTCCTGGAACATCTCATATGCTCCATGACGTTCAAAACGTCGTTGAAGTCCCGATTCTAAGCCGTAAAGCATGGCACACTAAACTATCGAGTAGTCATCAGCTTTGCTCTGCCAGACGTTCATAACATCTGGTGTTGCTCCAGCAGCAGGCCTGGCACCCAGCGGTGCTTCCAGGACGTAATTCTTCTGTGCAGCAATGAGGATAATCCTCAGGTTACGGACCCAGTCCGTGTAATTGCTACCATCATCTTTCAACTTTGCTTTCTCAAGGAACGCATTAAAATTCAACGGAACAACAACACGAGCCATCTATCTACAATCAACATAAACAAGCAAGATACTATCAGGTACTAAGTTCATGATAAGTTTAAGTTCAGTTAATCAAATTACTTAAGAACTCCCACTTAGATAGACATCCCTCTAATCCTCTAAGTGATCACGTGATCCAAATCAACTAAACCATAACCGATCATCACGTGAGATGGACTAGTTTTCAATGGTGAACATCATTATGTTGATCATATCTACTATATGATTCACGCTCGACCTTTCGGTCTCTGTGTTCCGAGGCCATATCTGCATATGCTAGGCTCGTCAAGTTTAACCTGAGTATTTTGCGTGTGCAAAACTGTCTTGCACCCGTTGTAGATGGACGTAGAGCTTATCACACCCGATCATCACGTGGTGTCTGGGCACGACGAACTTTGGCAACGGTGCATACTCAGGGAGAACACTTCTTGATAATTTAGTGAACGATCATCTTATAATGCTACCGTCAATCAAAGCAAGATAAGATGCATAAAAGGATAAACATCACATGCAATCAATATAAGTGATATGATATGGCCATCATCATCTTGTGCTTGTGATCTCCATCTCCGAAGCACCGTCATGATCACCATCGTCACCGGCACGACACCTTGATCTCCATCGTAGCATCGTTGTCGTCTCGCCAATCTTATGCTTCCACGACTATCACTACCGCTTAGTAATAAAGTAAAGCATTACATCGCGATTGCATTGCATACAATAAAGCGACAACCATATGGCTCCTACCAGTTGCCGATAACTTGGTTACAAAACATGATCATCTCATACAATAAAATTTAGCATCATGCCTTGACCATATCACATCACAACATGCCCTGCAAAAACAAGTTAGACGTCCTCTACTTTGTTGTTGCAAGTTTTACGTGGCTGCTACAGGCTTAAGCAAGAACTCATCTCACCTACGCATCAAAACCACAATGATAGTTTGTCAAATAGACTCCGTTTTAACCTTCTCAAGGACCGGGCGTAGCCACACTCAGTTCAACTAAAGTTGGAGAGACAGTCGCCCGCAAGCCATCTATGTGCAAAGCACGTCGAGGGAACCGGTCTCGCGTAAGCGTACGCGTAAGGTTGGTCCGGGTCGTCTCGTCCAACAATACCGCCGAACCAAAGTATGACATGCTGGTAGGCAGTATGACTTGTATCGCCCACAACTCACTTGTGTTCTACTCGTGCAAATAACATCAAACCATAAAACCTAGGCTCGGATGCCACTGTTGGGGAACGTAGTAATTTCAAAAAATTTCCTACGCACACGCAAGATCATGGTGATGCATAGCAACGAGAGGGGAGAGTGTTGCCTACGTACCAATGCAGACCGACTGCGGAAGCGATTACACAACATAGAGGAAGTAGTCGTACGTCTTCTCGATCCGACCGATCCAAGCACCGTTACTCCGGCACCTCCGAGTTCTTAGCACACGTTCAGCTCGATGACGATCCTCGGGCTTTGATCCAGCAAAGCGTCGAGGAAGAGTTCCGTCAGCACGACGGCGTGATGACGATCTTGATGTTCTACCGACGCAGGGCTTCGCCTAAGCACTACAACGATATGATCGAGGTGGAATATGGTGGCAGGGGGCACCGCACACGGCTAAGGAACGATCACGTGGATCAACTTGTGTCTAGAGGTGCCCCCTGCCCCCGTATATAAAGGTTGCCAGGGGGAGGGCTGGCCGGCCAAAGGAGGAGGGCGCAGGAGGAGTCCTACTCCTACCGGGAGTAGGACTCCCCCCCAATCCTATTCCTAATAGGACTCCTCGAGAGAGAGAGAGAGGGAGAAGGGGGCCGGCCACCTCTCCTAGTCCTAATAGGACTAGGGGAGGGGGGAGGCGTGCAGCCCACCTTGGGCTGCCCCTTTCACCTTTCCACTAAGGCCCAATAAGGCCCATTTGGTTCCCGGGGGGTTCCAGTAACCTCCCGGTACTCCGGTAAAATTCCCGATTTCACCCGAAACACTTCCGATGTCCAAACATAGGCTTCCAATATATCAATCTTTATGTCTCGACCATTCCGAGACTCCTCGTCATGTCCGTGATCACATCCGGGACTCCGAACAACCTTCGGTACATCAAAATGCATAAACTCATAATAACTGTCATTGTAACGTTAAGCGTGCGGACCCTACGGTTCGAGAACAATGTAGACATGACCGAGACACGTCTCCGGTCAATAACCAATAGCGGGACCTGGATGCCCATATTGGCTCCTACATATTCTACGAAGATCTTTATCGGTCAGACCGCATAACAACATACGTTGTTCCCTTTGTCATCGGTATGTTACTTGCCCGAGATTCGATCGTCGGTATCCAATACCTAGTTCAATCTCGTTACTGGCAAGTCTCTTTACTCGTTCCGTAATACATCATCTCACAACTAACATCTTAGTTATAATGCTTGCAAGGCTTATGTGATGTGTATTACCGAGAGGGCCCAGAGGTACCTCTCCGACAATCAGAGTGACAAATTCTATTCTCGAAATACGCCAACCCAACATCTATCATTGGAAACACCTGTAGTACTCCTTTATAATCACACAGTTACGTTGTGACATTTGGTAGCACCCAAAGTGTTCCTCCGGCAAACGGGAGTTGCATAATCTCATAGTCATAGGAACATGTATAAGTCATGAAGAAAGCAATAGCAACATACTAAACGATCGGGTGCTAAGCTAATGGAATGGGTCATGTCAATCAGATCATTCAACTAATGATGTGACCTCGTTAATCAAATAACAACTCTTTTGTTCATGGTTAGGAAACATAACCATCTTTGATTAACGAGCTAGTCAAGTAGAGGCATACTAGTGACACTCTGTTTGTCTATGTATTCACACATGTATTATGTTTCCGGTTAATACAATTCTAGCATGAATAATAAACATTCATCATGATATAAGGAAATAAATAATAACTTTATTATTGCCTCTAGGGCATATTTCCTTCACAGATATGGCCTCGGAACACGGAGACTGAAAGGTCGAGCGTGAATCATATAGTAGATATGATCAACATAATGATGTTCATCGATGAAACTACTCCATCTCACGTGATGATCGGACATGGTTTAGTTGATTTGGATCACGTAATCACTTAGAGGATTAGAGGGATGTCTATCTAAGTGGGAGTTCTTAAGTAATATGATTAATTGAACTTAAATTTATCATGAACTTAGTACCTGATAGTATCTTGCTTGTTTATGTTGATTGTAGATAGATGGCTCGTGCTGTTGTTCCGTTGAATTTTAATGCGTTCCTTGAGAAAGCAAAGTTGAAAGATGATGGTAGCAATTACATGGACTGGGTCCGTAACTTGAGGATTATCCTCATTGCCGCACAGAAGAATTACGTCCTGGAAGCACCGCTGGGTGCCAGGCCTGCTGCTGGAGCAACACCAGATGTTATGAATGTCTGGCAGAGCAAAGCTGATGACTACTCGATAGTTCAGTGTGCCATGCTTTACGGCTTAGAATCGGGACTTCAACGACATTTTGAACGTCATGGAGCATATGAGATGTTCCAGGAGTTGAAGTTAATATTTCAAGCAAATGCCCGGACTGAGAGATATGAAGTCTCCAATAAGTTCTATAGCTGCAAGATGGAAGAGAACAGTTCTGTCAGTGAGCATATACTCAAAATGTCTGGGTATAATAATCACTTGATTCAATTGGGAGTTAATCTTCCAGATGATTGCGTCATTGACAGAATTCTCCAATCACTGCCACCAAGCTACAAGAGCTTCGTGATGAACTATAATATGCAAGGGATGAACAAGACTATTCCCGAGCTCTTCGCAATGCTGAAAGCTGCGGAGGTAGAAATCAAGAAGGAGCATTAAGTGTTGATGGTTAACAAAACCACTAGTTTCAAGAAAAAGGGCAAAGGGAAGAAGAAGGGGAACTTCAAGAAGAACGGCAAGCAAGTTGTTGATCAAGAGAAGAAACCCAAGTCTGTACCTAAGCCTGAAACTGAGTGCTTCTACTGCAAGCAGACTGGTCACTGGAAGCGGAACTGCCCCAAGTATTTGGCGGATAAGAAGGATGGCAAGGTGAACAAAGGTATATATGATATACATGTTATTGATGTGTACCTTACTAATGCTCGCAGTAGCACCTGGGTATTTGATACTGGTTCTGTTGCTAATATTTGCAACTCAAAACAGGGACTATGGATTAAGCGAAGATTGGCTAAGGACGAGGTGACGATGCGCGTGGGAAACGGTTCCAAAGCCGATGTGATCGCAGTCGGCACGCTACCTCTACATCTACCTTCGGGATTAGTATTAGACCTAAATAATTGTTATTTGGTGCCAGCGTTGAGCATGAACATTATATCTGGATCTTGTTTAATGCGAGACAGTTATTCATTTAAATCAGAGAATAATGGTTGTTCTATTTATATGAGTAATATCTTTTATGGTCATGCACCCTTGAAGAGTGGTATATGCTTGTTGAATCTCGATAGTAGTGATACACATATTCATAATGTAGAAGCCAAAAGATGCAGAGTTGATAATGATAGTGCAACTTATTTGTGGCACTGCCGTTTAGGTCATATCGATGTAAAGCGCATGAAGAAACTCCATACTGATGGACTTTTGGAACCACTTGATTATGAATCACTTGGTACTTGCGAACCGTGCCTCATGGGCAAGATGACTAAAACACCATTCTCCAGTACTATGGAGAGAGCAACAGATTTGTTGGAAATCATACATACAGATGTATGCGGTCCGATGAATATTGAGGCTCGTGGCGGATATCGTTATTTTCTCACCTTCACAGATGATTCAAGGAGATATGGGTATATCTACTTAATGAAACATAAGTCTGAAACATTTGAAAAGTTCAAAGAATTTCAGAGTGAAGTAGAAAATCATCGTAACAAGAAAATAAAGTTTCTACGATCTGATCATGGAGGAGAATATTTGAGTTACGAGTTTGGTGTACATTTGAATTTTTTTGGAATAGTTTCGCAACTCATGCCACCCGAAACACCACAGCGTAATGGTGTGTCCGAACGTCGTAATCGTAATTTACTAGATATGGTGCGATCTATGATGTCTCTTACTGATTTACCGCTATCGTTTTGGGGATACGCTCTAGAGACGGCCGCATTCACGTTAAATAGGGCACCATCAAAATCCGTTGAGACGACGCCTTATGAACTGTGGTTTGGCAAGAAACCAAAGTTGTCGTTTCTGAAAGTTTGGGGCTGCGATGCTTATGTGAAAAAGCTTCAACCTGATAAGCTCGAACCCAAATCGGAGAAATGTGTCTTCATAGGATATCCAAAGGATACTATTGGATACACCTTCTATCACAGATCCGAAGGCAAGACTTTTGTTGCTAAATTCGGAAACTTTCTTGAGAAGGAGTTTCTCTCAAAAGAAGTGAGTGGGAGGAAAGTAGAACTTGACGAGGTAACTGTACCTGTTCCCTTGTTGGAAAGTAGTACATCACAGAAAACTGTTTCTGCGACACCTAGACCAATAAGTGAGGAAGCTAATGATAATGATCATGAAACTTTAGGTCAAGATACTACTGAACCTCGTAGATCAACCAGAGTGAGATCCGCACCAGAGTGGTATGGTAATCCTGTTCTGGAAGTCATGCTACTAGATCATGATGAACCTACGAACTATGAAGAAGCGATGGTGAGCCCAGATTCCGCAAAATGGCTTGAAGCCATGAAATCTGAGATGGGATCCATGTATGAGAACAAAGTATGGACTTTGGTTGACTTGCCCGATGATCGGCAAGCAATTGAGAATAAATGGATCTTCAAGAAAAAGACTGACGCTGACGGTAATGTTACTGTCTATAAAGCTCGACTTGTCGCGAAAGGTTTTTGACAAGTTCAAGGGGTTGACTACGATGAGACCTTCTCACCCGTAGCGATGCTTAAGTCTGTCCGAATCATGTTAGCAATTGCCGCGTTTTATGATTATGAAATTTGGCAGATGGATGTCAAAACTGCATTCCTGAATGGATTTCTGGAAGAAGGGTTGTATATGATGCAACCGGAAGGTTTTGTCGATCCAAAGGGAGCTAACAAAGTGTGCAAGCTCCAGTGATCCATTTATGGACTGGTGCAAGCCTCTCGGAGTTGGAATAAATGCTTTGATAGTGTGATCAAAGCATTTGGTTTTATACAGACTTTCGGAGAAGCCTGTATTTACAAAAAAGTGAGTGGGAGCTCTGTAGCATTTCTGATATTATATGTGGATGACATATTGCTGATTGGAAATGATATAGAATTTCTGGAGAGCATAAAGGGATACTTGAATAAGAGTATTTCGATGAAAGACCTCGGTGAAGCTGCTTACATATTAGGCATAAAGATCTATAGAGATAGATCAAGACGCTTAATTGGACTTTCACAAAGCACATACCTTGACAAGATTTTGAAAAAGTTCAAAATGGATCAAGCAAAGAAAGGGTTCTTGCCTGTGTTACAAGGTGTGAAGTTGAGTCAGACTCAATGCCCGACCACTGCAGAAGATAGAGAGAAAATGAAAGATGTTCCCTATGCTTCAGCCATAGGCTCTATCATGTATGCAATGCTGTGTACCCGACCTGATGTGTGCCTTGCTATAAGTTTAGCAGGGAGATACCAAAGTAATCCAGGAGTGGATCACTGGACAGCGTCAAGAACATCCTGAAATACCTGAAAAGGACTAAGGATATGTTTCTCGTATATGGAGGTGACAAAGAGCTCACCGTAAAAGGTTACGTTGATGCAAGCTTCGACACTGATCCGGACGATTCTAAATCGCAAACCAGATACGTGTTTACATTAAACGGTGGAGCTGTCAGTTGGTGCAGTTCTAAACAAAGCGTTGTAGCGGGATCTACATGTGAAGCGGAATACATAGCTGCTTCGGAAGCAGCGAACGAAGGAGTTTGGATGAAGGAGTTCATATCCGATCTAGGTGTCATACCTAGTGCAGCGGGTCTAATGAAAATCTTTTGTGACAATATTGGTGCAATTGCCTTGGCAAAGGAATCCAGATTTCACAAGAGGACCAAGCACATCAAGAGACGCTTCAATTCCATCCGGGATCTAGTCCAGGTGGGAGACATAAAGATTTGCTAGATACATACGGATCTGAATGTTGTAGACCCGTTGACTAAGCCTCTTCCACGAGCAAAACATGATCAACACCAAGGCTCCATGGGTGTTAGAATCATTACTGTGTAATATAGATTATTGACTCTAGTGCAAGTGGGAGACTGAAGGAAATATGCCCTAGAGGCAATAATAAAGTTATTATTTATTTCCTTATATCATGATAAATGTTTATTATTCATGCTAGAATTGTATTAACCGGAAACATAATACATGTGTGAATACATAGACAAACTTAGTGTCACTAGTATGCCTCTACTTGACTAGCTCGTTAATCAAAGATGATTATGTTTCCTAACCATGAACAAGGTGTTGTTATTTGATTAACGAGGTCACATCATTAGTTGAATGATCTGATTGACATGACCCATTTCATTAGCTTAGCACCCGATCGTTTAGTATGTTGCTATTGCTTTCTTCATGACTTATACATGTTCCTATAACTATGAGATTATGCAACTCCCGTTTACCGGAGGAACACTTTGTGTGCTACCAAACGTCACAACGTAACTGGGTGATTATAAAGGAGCTCTACAGGTGTCTCCAAAAGTAGATGTTGGATTGGCGTATTTCGAGATTAGGATTTGTCACTCCGATTGTCGGAGAGGTATCTCTGGGCCCTCTTGGTAATACACATCACATAAGCCTTGCAAGCATTGCGACTAATGAGTTAGTTGCGAGATGATGTATTACGGAACGAGTAAAGAGACTTGCCGGTAACGAGATTGAACTAGGTATTGGATACCGACGATCGAATCTCGGGCAAGTAACATACCGATGACAAAGGGAACAACGTATGTTGTTATGCGGTCTGACCGATAAAGATCTTCGTAGAATATGTAGGAGCCAATATGGGCATCCAGGTCCCGCTATTGGTTATTGACCGGAGAACTGTCTCAGTCATGTCTACATTGTTCTCGAACCATAGGGTCCGCATGCTTAACGTTACGATGACAGTTATTATGAGTTTATGCATTTTGATGTACCGAAGTTAGTTCGGAGTCCGGATGTGATCACGGACATGACGAGGAGTCTAGAAATGGTCGAGACATAAAGATTGATATATTGGACGGCTATATTCGGACACCGGAAGTGTTCCGGGTGATTTCGGAGAAAACCGGAGAGCCGGAGGGTTACCGGAACCCTACCGGGAGAAGTATTGGGCCATATGGGCCTTAGTGGAGAGAGAGAGGGGCTGCAAGAGGTGGGCCGCGCGCCACCTCGTCCCTGGTCCGAATAGGACTAGGAGAGGGGGGCGGCGCCCCCCTTTCCTTCTCCCACTCCACCTCTTTCCCCCTCCTAGTAGGAGTCCTACTCCTACTAGGAGGAGGACTCCTCCTTGGCGCGCCACACCTGGCCGGCCGGCCTCCTCCCCTTGCTCCTTTATATACGGGGGCAGGGGGCACCTCTAGACACACAAGTTGATCCACGTGATCGTTCCTTAGCCGTGTGCGGTGCCCCCTGCCACCATATTCCACCTCGATCATGTCGTTGTAGTGCTTAGGCGAAGCCCTGCGTCGGTAGAACATCAAGATCGTCACCACGCCGTCGTGCTGACGGAACTCCTCCCCGAAGCTTTGCTGGACCGGAGCCCGGGGATCGTCATCGAGCTGTACGTGTGCTAAGAACTCGGAGGTGCCGGAGTAACGGTGCTTGGATCGGTCGGATCGGGAAGAAGACGTACGACTACTTCCTCTACGTTGTGTCAACGCTTCCGTTGCGATCTACAAGGGTACGTAGATCATACTCTCCTCTCGTTGCTGTGCATCACCATGATCTTGCGTGTGCGTAGGAAAATTTTGAAATTACTACGTTCCCTAACAGGAACAACTTTATGGAAACCTCTGATTTAGCTAATATGTCTTGAGAGGAACTTAGGAGGAGGACGAGGCTTTATGCTCCCCAAATGAGAGGAGAATAGGAACATGATTGGCGCCAACGTGCGTTACCGCCTGAATACTAACAAGGGGAAAGTGAAGCTCCCAATTAGTGGAAACGAGAGCACAATCTAGGATGCTCCTAACTGGATTCACATGTTTATTCATCCAGGTGAATCGAGCCCTATCCAATTCCCATTGGCCCATGATCGCAATACAATCACTAAGTTTGCATGTTGAGGTGGATGCAGTTAGAGCAATACTTTGAATTCTGCACTATTCATGTAAAATTTAGGAAGAAATCAATCATATTAGAGGGCCATGGGCCGTACTGGTCCCCATGTCTCCGGCACAGGCCCAACGGCACACTTGATGCAGGAGAGGGATGGCTGAGGGGCGGCAAGAGCTGTAGGAAGGCCGACAGCGGGGATCGCTATGGGGGAGGCCTTCCATGGCGTCCCACTGGCCGGTGGCGGGCGGCAACGCGGCAACATTGTTGGGGGTGAAAGTTTCCTACTCGACTGGTTAGTGTTTGCACGGCCATGTTTTTAGTTTTAGATTTTGTGCTAGAGAAGACTTATATTTTGGTCTTGGCTAGCAAATTTAGTTCCCATGCAGTTGTTGGTTTGTGGATGGAGCTATTTTTTGACCCCAAAAAATTCAATATTTCATCTTTTAGGTATTGAGCTCATTTCTAGGTCTGCTGTTAGAGATGCTCTTACATACACTCTCTCTTCTGTTTTATGAGGCCTATGCGTATCTCTAGATTGTCGCACTTGACCAATGGAACATGAGCTATAGCCTACATGTCATAAAATCATACCATTAAATTCGCATTAGTATTCGCACACTAAACATGTTTCCTATGGTACTCTTAGCATTTTTGTTTTGTTTTGAACAACACAAGAGCATTTTTGAAGCTAACATATCTTGAAAAACATTTTTATATTCTGAGAAGAAGGAAGTAGGAGTTAATAATTTTCTGTCGCCCGTTGACGCCATGCCTTAGCATGAAACGTTGAGCCCACAAACAAGTACCGTACCCTTCCCTCCTGCACGGGCCCAGCGACGACATCCAACACGCTGCATATCTTTCAGTCTCGTCATACCATTGACGACGAGACCCTGCCACTGACACTTCTAGGAGTAGATCACTAATACATCAATGGATTTGGTAAAATGATATGCCGGCTAGGGAAGCTGGTGCGGAGAGAGCGCGGCGTAGAGCCGCTTCTTCAATTCTGCATCGATCCCGCGCCTCGTTGTCGAGCAGCACTATAGCCAGCCGGAGCCCAGAGGAGAGGAGAGTTAACCAACCAAAGGTGCCGCTGTGTGGCCTGCACGTCGCGTAGATTTTGCTCCTTTTTGAGCTGCAGGTAGCGCAGATGCGACGCGATGGGAATTTTCCACATGGCCAAACTACAAAAAAGTAAAACACCTTCACTCATCTTTAAGCTTGACATCAGGAAAGCCTTTGACTCAGTCGGGTGGGAATACATCATTGAGCTCCTACAAAGAAGAGGCTCCTTCCCAAATTCCGTAACTGGATGACCGCCTTGCTACATACGTCCTCCTCATGGATCTTGCTTAATGGGGTGGCTGGCCCTCCGTTCTTGCATGCATGTGGTCTTTGACAGGGTAACCCTATTTCACCGCTATTATTCATCCTCGCATTTGATCCATTGCAGAAAATCCTCAACCTCGCAACCACCCACTATCTTTTGATGACCCACAAGTATAGGGGATCAATCGTAGTCCTTTCGATAAGTAAGAGTGTCAAACCCAACGAGGAGCAAAAGGAAATGACAAGCGGTTTTCAGCAAGATATTCCCTACAAGCACTGAAATTATAAGTAACGAGTAGTTTGATAGCAAGATAATTGGTAACGAACAAGTAATGGTAACGGTAACAAAAGTGGAGCAAGGTAGCCCAATCCTTTTGAGGCAAAGGACATGCCAAAATGGTCTCTTATGATAAGCAAAGCATTCTTGAGGGTACACGGGAATTTCATCTAGTCACTTTCATCATGTTGGTTTGATTCGTGTTTGCTACTTTGATAATTTGATATGTGGGCGAACCGGTGCTTAGGTGCTATTCTTACTTCAACAAACCTCCTCCTTATGATTAACCCCCTCACAAGCATCCACAACTACGAGAAAAATATTAAGAATAAATCTAATCATAGCATTAAACTTTTGGATCCAAATCAGTCCCTTACGAAGTAGCGCATAAACTAGGGTTTAAGCTTGTGTCACTCTCGCAACCCATCATCTAATAACTAATTTACAATGCATTTTCTTAGGCCCAAATATGGTGAAGTGTCATCTAGTTGACGTTCACATGACACCACTAAGGGAATCACAACATACATACCATCAAAATATCAAACACATCAAATTCACACGATTACTTGCGACAAGATTTCTCCTGTGACCTCAAGAACAAAAGTAAGTTGTCACAAATAATAATCATGCTCAAGATCAGAGGGGTATTAAATAGCATAATGGATCTGAACATATAATCTTCCACCAAATAAACCATATAGTAATCAACTACAAGATGTAATCAACACTAATAGTCACCCACAAGCACCAATCTAAGGTTTCGGTACAAAGATTGAACACAAGAGATGAACTAGGGTTTGAGAGGAGATGGTGTTGTTGAAGATGTTGATGGAGATTGCCCTCCCCAAGATGGGAGAGTTGTTGGTGATGATGATGACAATGATTCCCCCCTCCGAGAGGGAAGTTCCCCTAGCGGAATCGCTCCGCCGGAGGGCAAAAGTGCACCTGCCCAAGTTCCACCTCGAGACGTCGGCGCTTCGTCCCGAAAGTCCTCTCCTTATTTTTTCTAGGTCAAAATGACTTATATACCAGAAGAGGGGCACCGGAGGTGGGCCAAGGAGGGCACAACCCACCAGGGCATGATTGGGCTCCCTGGTGCGCCCAGGTGGGTTGTGTCCACCTGGTGGGCCCCCTCTGGTACTTATTTGCTCCAATAATTCTTATATACTCCATAAAAATTTGGTGTGAAGTTTCAACTCATTTGGAGTTGTGCAGAATAGATAGCTTGAGTAGCTTTTTCAGGTCCAGAATTCTAGCTGCCGATATTCTCCCTCTTTGTGTGAACCTTGCATATTATGAGAGAAAAGGTATTACAGTTACTCCAGAAAACATTATTACACATAAAAACATTATAAATAACAATAGGTAAACATGACGCAAAATGGACGTACCATCTCTTCCTGTCTTCCATAAGATTCGAGGGCGGAGGGCAATTTTCCGACTTCCCTATATGCCGATGATGCGGTAGTTTTCATGGCCCCTATCAACAAGGATATGGAGAACCTCGTGAGGGTGCTCACTTGCTTTGGCAACATGACTGGCCTATGCACTAACTTCCAGGAAAGTTCAGTTGTCCCAATTCGATGTTGGGCTACTAATTTGGAGGCAATACTTGCTAGCCTGCCGGCCTCACGGGCTGCCTTCCCTATCAAATATTTGGACCTCCCACTATCGGCTTGGCAGCTTCGAAGAGGGTACCTTTCTATTCCTTGAGGAATAAGGTGGCACCAGCCGCCACAGCTGGTACCGTGGGATGGGCAGAATTTTACGGTCACGGGTCGATGTGCTCTTGTCAAGTGAGTCCTCACTTCGCAGTTGACCTACCACATCATTGATCTCAACCCTCCTACCAACACACTACATAACTATAACAAGATTCAAAGAGCATTCCTTTGGGCGGGCATGGACAAGGCCACCGGGGCCAAGTGTAAAGTAAATTGACGCGACATTTGCCTCCCAAACGACCTTGGGAGCCTCGGCGTCATCGACCTCACCAAGTTTGCAAGGGCACCGAGGCTTAGATGGCTCTGGTTCGAGTGGAAGGACCCAATAAAAATGTGGGTTGGCCTCAGAAACCCTTGTGACTAGTTGGATCGGGCTCTTTTCTAGCATCCTCGCACATCACCATTGGCAATGGGGCCTGTCGGTGTCAAAACCGGCGGATCTCAGGTAGGGGGTCCCGAATTGTGCGTCTAAGGCGGATGGTAGCAGGAGGCAGGGGACACGATGTTTTACCTAGGTTCGGGCCCTCTTGATGGATGTAAAACCCTACGTCCTGCTTGATTATTCTTGATAATATGAGTAATACAAGAGTTGATCTACCACGAGATCAGAGAGGCTAAACCCTAGAAGCTAGCCTATGGTATGATTGTATGTTGTCATACAGACTAAAACCCTCCGGTTTATATAGACACCGGAGGGGGCTAGGGTTACACAAGGTCGGTTACAAAGGAGGAGATATGCATATCCGTATTGTCCATCTTGCCTTCCACGCCAAGTAGAGTCCCATCCGGACACGGGACGAAGTCTTCAATCTTGTATCTTCATGGTCCAACAGTCCGGCCAAAGGATATAATCCGGCTGTCCGGATACCCCCTAATCCAGGACTCCCTTAGTAGCCCCTGAACCAGGCTTCAATGCCGATGAGTCCGGCGCGCAGTGTTGTCTTCGGCATTGCAAGGCGGGTTCCTCCTCCGAATACACCACGGAAGAATTTGAATACAAGGATAGTGTCCGACCCTGCAAAATAAGTTCCACATACCACCGTAGAGAGAATAATATTACCACAAATCTAATCTGCTGACACGTTTTGGCAGCATGACATCACGCCATGGCCCGATAATTATTTGAACCGTTTTTCTTTAACCAGCCCCGCACATAACGCGAGGCGGTTTCTTGACACGTCTTGTCAAAGCAGAGATCGTGTTCCCCTTATCACGGGATTCTCATCAATACAGACATGGGTAACCCAACCGCACCATCAATTACGGCGCTTGGGGGATAAGCAAGTTTTACCAGGCTAGTGGGGGCGCATAGTTTAGTCCGCCCTTATAAAGGGATAAGGTATCACCTTTTTCTACCCATGCCTTCTTCCTCCTTGCTCATCCATTCTCGCGCACTCGATCTCCAACGCCCAAGTCCACATCCTTCTCCTCAACTCTCTCCAAACATGTTCGGAGCGGGAGGCAAGTGGATGGCCTCCTCTGTCATGGAGGGACACATCAAAAAGCTATGTGGGGCCGGATACTTAGCCGCGGACATCGCGCACCGGCTGCCAGCCGCGGGGCGGATTGTCCCTACCCCGGAACCTCACAAGAGGGTGGTTTTCCTCCCCCACTTCGTCCGCGGACTGGGGTTTCCCCTCCATCCATTCGTCCACGGCCTTATGTTCTATTATGGGCTGGACTTTCATGATCTGGCCCCGAATTTTATCCTCAACATCTCGGTGTTCATCGTCGTGTGCGAGGCTTTCCTCCGCATCTGGCCCCACTTCGGCCTGTGGCTGAAGACCTTCAATATCCAGCCGAAGGTGGTTGGCGGCCAACAAGCGGAATGCGGCAGAGCCATGGTTGGCAAAATGCCCAACGTTATATGGCTTGAGGGCTCCTTCATGGAGACCATAAAGGGGTGGCAATCGGGGTGGTTCTACATCACCGAGCCACGCAACACCAACTAGGTGGCGGCCCTCGAGTTTCGATCCGGAATCCCCATGCGGCTCATTTCCTGGAAGGAGAAGGGCCTGTCCTGGGGTTCATCGGTGGAGCTGGACGGACTCCAGAAGTGTATCCGGAACATGATAAGCAAGAAACTTAAGCTTGTCAACATAGTCCAGGTCATGCTCTTCCGCCGGATCCTCCCGTGTCAACAACGGGATTTCAACTTATGGGAGTTCGACCCGGCCCAGCACCAGACTCTACACAAGCTCTTCGACACGACACATGAGGACGTCTGGAGGGTGCTGTTCAAGGGCGCCGAGGTCCCTCCCTCTCTTATCGAGGACCGCGGGCTAAGCGCGAAGCGCCCTGCGAATCCGGTAAGTTCTGTACATCTGGTAGGATATTTATTTCCCATAGCTTAACCATGTGCGGGGTCTGAGCTCCCACGCCTTTGACAGGACTGGGTGGAGACATCGGAGCAGATTAGTTGTCCGGCCCCTCTGTCCGAAGACACTACGGACGCTCTCCTGACGGAGATGTGGACTCCGGCTCCTTATGAGGTGCCGGAGAAGACCAAGAAGAAGGCCAAGGGAACCCGAAAGAGTTCCCGGCGCTAGGTGGTATTAGACTCATCGTCCGATAACACCGAGACACCCTCCTCTTGTGAAAACGAGGAGAAGGAAGATGAAGATTCTCCCCCTCCAGCCAGGGGAGACAAGAAAAGGAAGGCCGCCCCAACCGGGGAGGCCGAAGGGTCCAAGAAGGGAAGGACTCTCCTTCCGGACTATTCTACCACCGCCGCCGACGGCGAAGACGAGTGGCTGCTCAGGGCCAAGCCCCTGGCGAAGTCGTAAGTATTCGGATACCAGAGTAACTCACAGCATACTTTTGTTGCACTGCTTCCCCTAACGTCGAATATGATCATGCAGTCCGCCCCGAGCCCGTATCGACGTATCTTCGTCGAACGGTTCCTTGGACTCATTGGATATGGATAGCGACCCCCTTCCATCTGCCCCTCCCCTCGCCCTATGGATAATGCCGAGGTATTGTCTCAAGGGGCACCGAGCCGAGTTGAGATAGTCCCGGAGGCACCTCAAGGCGACCTTCCGGACTCTAGGAGCAAAGGGAGCAAGGCTCCTAGGGGCTCCAAGTTTGGCCCGCGGCCGGACACCGCGCCGGAACCTCCAGTGGTTTCGGACTCGGGCAGGCGGCCCCCTTCCAAGAGGGGCAAGCCATCCATGCCGGTGACCTCTGTCCATCCAGAGGCATCAGATGAACTGTTGGGAGCGCTTAGCGGCGCTTCCATCGACGAAGAGCACCGCACTATTATGAGTGCGGTGATCAAGAAGGTTCAGTCCACCAAGAGCGGACTGACTGAAGCCTGTATGAGCCTTCTAACAGGCTTTGAGGTAAGTATTTATAGGAAAAATATTACCGCATAGACAGTAGACCCTGATGCTCTGTTTGGTGTTCACAAAGAAAAGCCGAATAGAGGATCAATAATATCTGCAGGAGTCTAATATAAGTATGTCTGTATGCGTATGTAGGCTTCACTGTTGACCTCTGCTGCACTGACTGCGGAGGTCGCCGCACTGAAGTAGGACCTCGAGGGGTCCGAGAAAGAGATCGGCCTTGCCAAGAGGCAGCTCGAGGAGAACAAAGGTAAGTAATACCTTGTATATATATAAAAGAAAATGTGGTTGCGAAATGATAGGATCATCATGAATGTGCCAGGGGCCATGACAGAAGTGGCGACCCTGAAGCAAGCACTGTCCGAGGCCGAAGACAAAGTGGCCAAAGAGCGCACCGAGAGGGAAAAGCAAGAGGCACGGGTGGGCGAGGTGCAGCAAGAGCTCCAGGCTCTCGTGAAGAAGCACGAGGCTTTGGAGCTTGACTCAAAGACACGAGGGTCCGAGCTTGCCCAAAAGGCCCTCCAGGAGATTGAGGTGATGAGGAGGATAGCGGCGGGTAAGGCATTCAATATTCAAAGCAATCATGTGAAAGTAAATTACTTGTTACTTACCCGAGTCCGGAGCTCTCCAGGAGCATTCGCAGATTTGCCCCGCAACGTGTCGGATGCCGCGAAATTTTACCAGGCCAAGGAGGGAAGCTCGACAGAGAAGCTGTTCTGGTCTCAGTATACTGGGACCGAACACCCGATGCCTATGAGCGACCACCTGAAGCAACTGGTCGAGCTGCACAAGGCGGCCGAACAGGCCATGAGGGGCCTTATGGTCCGGATGTGGCCTGGCGACTCCCTTCCCAACAGCTACTTCATCCTGGTGAGGCGTCTTGTGGATGCCTGCCCACGGCTGGAAGTCATAAAGCGGTCCGTCTGCATCGAAGGTTCCCGTCGGGCTTTTGCCTGTGCGAAGGTGCACTGGGCCAAGATGGGCGCTGAGAAGCTGGTGAAGGAGGGGCCGCCGCAGGGCAAGGAGCATCGCCACCCCGAAATGTATTATGAGGGTGTCCTGAAGGGTGCCCGTCTTGTAGCGGACGAGTGTGCGAAGGATGTAATATTTGAATGAGCTCGCTCGTGTGATCCTGTATTATGAAAACTTGTTCATATACGCTATGCCACGCTTGTTTGAATTTAAAATATTACCTTCTGTGCGGCTGTTTATCAAATCTGAGAGATGGCCAGTCGTCGGCTTCTGCCCCCATGCCACGAGTGCTGGGGTGTTCGGGATAAACCTGAGCACTCTTTTCCCCATTGTTGGGTCCTTCGAGGGAGGTGCTCAGCACAACGAACAAGGCAACCGGACTATAATGCTTTATCACTCTCACTTAGCCATAGAAGTCTACAATTTTAAATTTTGGTGAAGCCGCTAGTATTCGGAAGGCCGAATTCGGGGCGCTATACACGCCTTAAGCCGGACAAAGCCGACTCCTCTCTCTAAATGACATACGTCTTTAGGGACTCGAGACCTCTCGAACAGCGACCGGCTCTCGCCTTATCATGACAGTCAGTTTTAGCTTTCTCTACTGAGGTGCTTAGCCCAGATGAACCGGGGCACAATCGCAGTAGTTCTCCCAGTGCTACCTTAGCCGATATAGCGGAACGTAAGGTACCAAAACATGGGAGTCGGGCAAACCCAACTATTGACCCAAGACATGATTCGGAGCTGATGCATATAATGCTATAAGTTCGGGGTGCCGCACTATCGAAAGTGTTCGGACTTCTCACGTCGTATTATGGGGTATGCTTAAGCCCCTGGCGTATTGGCCGTACCAGAGTGTACGGGTGCTGAATGTCATGAATGAACATATATATATATATATATATATATATATATATATATAAGAAGAATAGAGAATGCGGTAATAGTCTAGTGCTATGCATTGTTTATTCAAAAAGGTCCGTCGAAGCAGAATGATACAAGTAGTGCGATCAGCAAACATTAGGACTATTTGACATGTCCCATCCAAGGGCAAGCTGAGGAATGGTATTTAAAGCAAGTATTTCACTCGTTATCAGAGACCACCTGGGAGTTCCGTGCTGCGACGTAGCTTTCTGCCTCCTTGGTTGTTGCGTCGTGTGTCCGGCAATCATACTGCCGGCCAGGGTTTCCAGAGATTAAAGTCCTGAAAGAGAGAAAAATAACAAAGCGGGAAGCCCCTAGTGCGGTTGAGCCGCGTATTGGGGCGTGCCGTAGTCGTGCCCCCTCCCCACTTGTGCCCATGATATTTTCAATGCGTAATTATGTAAGCGTGGCACGGATTTCGCCGTTTGGCTGGGACTGGGGTGGGGGCCGCATTGCTATGCGAGCTCGGAACGTGCCAGGTGGTCTTGTTGCCGATTACTCCGGGCGCGCTTGAAGGTGTCCGGGTCTTTAATCGCCGAACTGGTGGATTGCCTTAAGATGCTGCTTTGTGCTTCTGTTGCGAGGGCCGCAGTGTGCTCCTCCATGCGGAGAGAGCGCTCTGTGTTTCCATTGGCTATGATGACCCCCCGAGGTCCTGGCATCTTGAGCTTGAGGTATGCATAATGCGGTACCACATTGAATCTCGCAAATGCGGTTTGCCCGAGCAGTGCATGATAGCCACTGCATAACGGGACTATATCGAAGATTAACTCCTCGCTTCGGAAGTTATCCGGGGATCCGAAGACCACTTCCAGTGTGACTGAGCCTGTGCAATGGGCCTCTACACCTGGTATGACGCCCTTGAAGGTCGTTTTTGTGGGTTTGATCCTTGAGGGGTCTATACCCATTTTGCGCACTGTGTCCTGATAAAGCAGGTTCAGGCTGCTGCCACCGTCCATAAGGACTCAAGTGAGGTGAAATCCGTCAATGATTGGGTCTAGGACCAGTGTGGCGAATCTGCCATGACGGATACTAGTGGGGTGGTCCCTGCGATCAAAGGTGATCGGACAGGAGGACCATGGGTTGAACTTTGGGGCGACTGGCTCCAACACATATACGTCCCTTAGCGCACGCCTCCGCTCCCTCTTGGGGATGTGAGTTGCGTATATCATGTTCACCGTCCGCACTTGTGGGGGAACCTCTTCTGTCCTCCGGTGTTCGGCGGCCGGGGGTCCTCCTCGTCATCGCTATGCAACCCCTTATCTTTGTTTTCGACATTTAATTTGCCGGCCTGCTTGAACACCCAACATTCTCTGTTGGTGTGGTTGGCTGGCTTGTTGGGGGTGCCATGTATTTGGCACGAGCAATCGAGTATACGGTCCAAACTGGACGGGCCCGGAGTGCTTCTTTTGAATGGCTTTTTCCACTGACCGGGTTTAGAGCCTCTGAATCCGGCATTGACTGCCGTATCCTCAGTATTGTCACTATTGACGCGGCGCTTATGTTTGTTGCGACGTGACCTGCCATTGTGATTTGATTTTTCTTTGTCAGGAACCGTGTCCAGAATTGCCTGGCCGATTCCTCTGGCTGCTGAATTATGTGACTCAAGTCATAGGCATCTGGTGGTCGCACATAAGTCCCCTGGAAGTTGTTGAGCAATGCGGCTTCCAGATCTTCCCAACATCCAATAGATTCTGGTGGTAGGCTGTTGAGCCAATGCCGAGCTAGTCCTTTGAGTTTGAGTGGGAGGTATTTGATGGCGTGTAGATCGTCACCGCGGGCCATGTGGATGTGTAGGAGGAAGTCCTCGATCCGTACCGCGGGATCTGTTGTGCCGTCGTATGATTATATATTTACGGGTTTGAAACCCTTTGGGATTTGGTGATCCATTACTTTGTCTGTGAAGCATAGGGGGTGTGCGGCGCCTCTGTATTGGGCTATGTCGCGACGCAGCTCAAATGAGTCTTGTCCGCTGTGTTCGGCCCGGCCGGATTTACTTTTACTGTATCCGGCGTGACGGTTATCGTCCCGCGTGGTGGCGCGCCCTCATGATCCGTAGATCGATCTTGCATGTTTTGCCTTGTCCTCCAATACGTCTCGCAGGTCTAGCGTGTTTCCCCGTGCCTTGACATTTTTATTTGAGTGGCGTCGGGGTGCGGGCTGAGCTTTTGGCTGAAATGCCTCTTTGTCGCGGCCATGAGGTGGCCGATCAGCCACGTCATACGCTGGAGATGTAGGTTTTAATGCTTCCTCCTCCAGTCGGGGTAGCAACCTGCACTTTGGGTAACTCTTGGAGGGGCGTTCGAGTTCATATTCCTCGGCCGCAAGGACATCAGTCCATCTGTCAGCTAGCAGATCTTGATCAGCTTGAAGCTGCTGCTGCTTTTTCTTAAGGCTATTTGCCGTGGCTATAAGCCGGTGCTTGAAGCGCTCTTGCTCAACGGGATCCTCAGGCACGACAAATTCGTCATCGTCGAGGCTTGACTCGTCTTCGAAGGGAGGCATGTAATTATCATCCTCTGCCTCTCCGTCTGCCGCTCTGTCGGGAGGGCTGGCTTCTCCATCCTCCTGCTCTAAATCTTGCTGGAGGGGATTGTTGTCATCTTTGGCACTGTCCGGAGTGCTATTATCTCCTGTGCCGGTGTCACCACTTTTGCTTTGGTGAGACTTAGAGCGGCGGCGCTGACGTCGGCACTTGGGTTGTTTCTTGGAGGGGTCATCCTCCGCTGTCTCGTCGCCATTGCCTTCTGTGGGTGTGTCCACCATGTATATATCATATGATGAGGTGGCTGTCCAGTGCCCTGTGGGCAGTGGTTCCTCTTCGTCTCCCGCATTGTCGTCCATACCGTTGATGTCTTCGGAGTCGAAGTCGAGCATGTCGGTCAAATTGTCAACAGTGGCTACTAAGTGGGTGGTGGGTGGGCGGCGAATTTCTTCGCCATCCGCATCCCAATCCTGCCGAACATAGTTCGACCAGGACTCTCCTGACAGGGAGAGAGACCTTAATGAGTTCAGTATGTCGCCGAAGGGCGAGTGCTGGAAGATATCCGTTGAGGTGAACTCCATGATCGGCGCCCAGTCAGATTTGATAGGCACGGGCGCAGGCGGTTCAGAGTCTGTGGCCGGGGAAGAATCCGGTAGTTCGGCGTCACGGCTCCCGTGAAGGGTAAGGTCGATATTTGGCTCCAGCGCCGCTGAGAATATGACCTCCGTGGCGGGGTCTATCCACCTGTCCATGGATGGCGCAATTGGCTCCGAATTGAGGGTCGGAGCGGTCGCCGGTGCGGCCTCTTGAACACTGTCCGATGGTAGAGCTAAATCATGCTCATGGTGACCATGCGGCGCACACGGCAGGGGCTCGAATCCGTCAAAGATCAAGTCTCCGCGGATGTCGGCCGTGTAGTTTAAGCTTCCAAACCTGACCTGGTGGCCAGGGGCGTAACTCTCGATCTTCTCCAGATGGCCAAGTGAGTTGGCCCGCAGTGTGAAGCCGCCAAATACAAAGATCTGTCCGGGGAGAAAAGTCTCACCCTGGACTACATCGCCATCGATGATCGAAGGAGCCATCAAGCCTAACGGTGATGACACAGAGGAACTCTCAATGAAAGCACCAATGTCGGTGTCAAAACCGGCGGATCTCGGGTAGGGGGTCCCGAACTGTGCGTCTAAGGCGGATGGTAACAGGAGGCAGGGGACACGATGTTTTACCCAGGTTTGGGCCCTCTTGATGGAGGTAAAACCCTACGTCCTTCTTGATTATTCTTGATAATATGAGTAATATAAGAGTTGATCTACCACGAGATCAGAGAGGCTAAACCCTAGAAGCTAGCCTATGGTATGATTGTATGTTATCCTATGGACTAAAACCCTCCGGTTTATATAGACACCGGAGGGGGCTAGGGTTACACAAGGTCGGTTACAAAGGAGGAGATATGCATATCCATATTGCCCAGCTTGCCTTCCACGCCAAGTAGAGTCCCATCCGGACATGGGACAAAGTCTTCAATCTTGTATCTTCATTGTCCAACAGTCCGGCCAAAGGATATAATCCGGCTGTCCGGATACCCCCTAATCCAGGACTCCCTCAGGGCTCGTGGACCTTTCTGGGATTCACCTTGGATCAATGTGGAGAAGCCTATTGACTTGGAACTGCTCATCTTTGATATCTCCTCTAGGGAAAATTGGAAGGTGAGGGAGGCCATGCATGACGACGCCTGGCTTGCAAAGATTAAGTTGCTCATGGACTAGACAATGGTCCACATACAACAAATTATGACCCTTTGGGCTTGCTCTCAGGCTATTAACCTTGTAGATAGAATCGAAGATGGCGTCATTTGGAAGCATACAACAAGTGGACACTACTCCGCAACTTTGGCATATAAAGCTCAATTCCTTGGCACCCCATGATCACCCATGAGCTATGCGGTTTGGAAGGTTTGGGCGCTTCCCAAAGTCATTTTTTGCCTGGCTTGCAATTCAAAACTGGATTTCAACAGTGGACAGGCTTCGGAAGCATGATTGACCAAATTTTGGTTTATGCCTCTTTGTAAGCAGACCGATGAAATGGTGGACCACCTCTTCTTCAAGTGCCAGTTCACTAAGAGAATTTTGGGGATGATTAAGGATTGGCTTACCCTGGACGGCATGGACACTTCTCATTGGAATGTTGAGCATTCTATCAAGGATTGGTGGATAAATATTGAAGGAAATATGCCCTAGAGGCAATAATAAAGTTCTTATTTTATATTTCCTTATATCATGATAAATGTTTATTATTCATGCTAGAATTGTATTAACCAGAAACTTGATACATGTGTGGATACATAGACAAAACACCTGTCCCTAGTAAGCCTCTACTAGACTAGCTCATTAATCAATGATGGTTAAGTTTCCTAACCATAGACATGTGTTGTCATTTGATGAATAGGATCACATCATTAGGAGAATGATGTGATGGACAAGACCCATCCGTTAGCTTAGCATATTGATCGTTCAGTTTTATTGCTATTGCTTTCTTCATGTCAAATACATATTCCTTCGACTATGAGATTATGCAACTCCCGGATACCCGAGGAATACCTTGTGTGCTATCAAACATCACAACATGACTAGGTGATTATAAAGATGCTCTACAAGTATCTCCGAAGGTGTTTGTTGGGTTGGCATAGATCGAGATTAGGATTTGTCACTCCGAGTATCGGAGAGGTATCTCTGGGCCCTCTCGGCAATGCACATCATAAGAAGCCTTGCAAGCAAAGGGACTAATGAGTTATTTGTAGGATGATGTATTATGGAACGAGTAAAGAGACTTTCCGGCAACGAGATTGAACTAGGTATGAAGATACCGACGATTGAATCTCGGGCAAGTAACATACCGATGACAAAGGGAATTACGTATGTTGTCATGACGGTTCGACCGACAAAGATCTTCGTAGAATATGTAGGAGCCAATATGAGCATCTAGGTTCCGCTATTGGTTATTGACCTAAGAGGTGTCTCGGTCCTGTCTACATAGTTCTCGAACCCGTAGGGTCCGCATGCTTAACATTCGATGACGATTTAGTGTTATATGAGTTATGTGATTTGGTGACCGAATGTTGTTCGGAGTTCCGGATGAGATCACAGACATGATGAGGAGTCTCGAAATGGTCGAGAGGTAAAGATATATATATATATGTACATATATATATGATGATAATATTCGGACACCGGGAGGAAGATATGGGCCATAAGAGGGGAGCACACCAGCGCCACGCTCCCCCCTTAGGCAGAGGCCGAATTGGAGAAGGAACAAGGGGGGGGGGGGTCGGCTCCCCTTCCTTTCTCCCTTCCCCACTCCCTTTTCTCTCTGGCAAAAAAGGAAGGGGGAGGCCAAATTGGGGAGGAGCCCAAGTAGGATTCCTCCTACTTGGCGCGCCCCCTTGCTGCTCCCCTCCCCCTCCCACCTATATATACGTGGGGAGGGGGCACCTAGAACACACAACAACAATCGTTAGCCGTGTGCGGTTCCCCCCTCCACAGTTTACACCCCCGTTCATAGTTTTGCGGTGCTTAGGTGAAGCCCTACAAGAATCACTTCACCATCACCGTCACGACACCGTCGTGTTGACGGAACTCATCTACTTCCTCGACACCTTGCTGGATCAAGAAGGCGAGAGATGTCATCACGCTAAATGTGTGCAAAACTCGGAGGTCCCGTACGTTCGGTACTTGATCGGTCGGAGCTAGAAGAAGTTCGACTACATCAACCGTGTTGTCAAATGCTTCCACTTTCGGTCTACGAGGGTACATAGACACACTCTCCCCTCTAGTTGCTATGCATCTCCTGAAGGAAATATGCCCTAGAGGCAATAATAAAGTTATTATTTATTTCCTTATATCATGATAAATGTTTATTATTCTTGCTAGAATTGTATTAACCGGAAACATAATACATGTGTGAATACATAGACAAACAGAGTGTCACTAGTATGCCTCTACTTGACTAGCTCGTTGATCAAAGATGGTTATGTTTCCTAGCCATAGACATGAGCTTTCATTTGATTAATGGGATCACATCATTAGGAGAATGATGTGATTGACTTGACCCATTCCGTTAGCTTAGCACTTGATCGTTTAGTATGTTGCTATTGCTTTCTTCATGACTTATACATGTTCCTATGACTATGAGATTATGCAACTCCCGTTTACCGGAGGAACACTTTGTGTGCTACCAAACGTCACAACGTAACTGGGTGATTATAAAGGTGCTCTACAGGTGTCTCCAATGGTACTTGTTGAGTTGGCGTATTTCGAGATTAGGATTTGTCACTCCGATTGTCGGAGAGGTATCTCTGGGCCCTCTCGGTAATGCACATCACTATAAGCCTTGCAAGCATTGTAACTAATGAGTTCGTTGCGGGATGATGCATTACGGAACGAGTAAAGAGACTTGCTGGTAACGAGATTGAACTAGGTATTGAGATACCGACGATCGAATCTCGGGAAAGTAACATACCGATGACAAAGGGAACAACGTATACTGTTATGCGGTTTGACCGATAAAGATCTTCGTAGAATATGTGGGAGCCAATATGAACATCCAGGTTCCGCTATTGGTTATTGACCGGAGACGTGTCTCGGTCATGTCTACATAGTTGTCGAACCCGTAGGGTCCGCACGCTTAAAGTTCGGTGACGATCAGTATTATGAGTTTTTGTGTTTTGATGTACCGAAGGTAGTTCAGAGTCCCGAATATGATCATGGACATGACGAGGAGTCTTGAAATGGTCGATCCGTAAAGATCGATATATTGGACGACTATATTCGGACACCGGAAGTGTTTCGGGTGACTTCGGAGATAACCGGAGTGTCGGTGGGTTACCGGAACCCCCCAGGAGAGGTAATGGGCCTTATGGGCCTTAGTGGAGAGAGAGAGGGCTGGCCTAGGGCAGGCCGCACGCCCCTCCCCCTCTGGTCCGAACTGGACTAGGAGAGGGGGGGGGGGGCGCCCCCCTTTCCTTCTTCCTCTCCCCCTTCCTTTCCACCTCCTAGTAGGAGTAGGAAAGAGGGGAGTCCTACTCCTACTAGGAGGAGGACTCCTCCTCCTGGCGCGCCATAGAGGGCCGGCCGGCCTCCCCCCTTGCTCCTTTATATACGGGGGCAGGGGGCACCTCTAGACACACAAGTTGATCAGTTGATCTATTCCAGCCGTGTGCTGTGCCCCCTCCACCATATTCCACCTCGGTTATATCGCAGCGGTGCTTAGGCGAAGCCCTGCGTCGGTAGCATCATCATCACCATCCCCACGCCGTCGTGCTGACGAAACTCCCCTGTGAAGCTTTGCTGGATCGGAGCTCGCGGGACGTCATCGAGTTGAACGTGTGCAGAACTCGGAGGTGCCATGCGTTCGGTACTTGGATCGGTCGGATCGTGAAGACGTACGACTATGTCAACCGCGTTGTGCTAATGCTTCTGCATTCGATCTACGAGGGTACATGGACACACTCTCCCCTCTCGTTGCTATGCATCACCATGATCCTGTGTGTGCGTAGGAATTTTTTTGAAATTACTACGTTCCCCAATATCTCCTAGATAGATCTTGCGTGAGCGTAGGAATTTTTTTGAAATTGCATGCTATGTTTCCCAATAGTGGCATTCGAGCCAGGTCTATGCGTAGATGATATGCACGAGTAGAACACAAAGAGTTGTGGACGGTGATCATTATACTGCTTACCACCAATGTCTTATTTTGATTCGGCGGTATTGTGGGATGAAGCGGCCCGGACCAACCTTACATGGCCACGTTCATGAGACCGGTTCCACCGACATACACGCAACTAGTTTTGCATAAAGGTGGCTGGCGGGTGTCTGTTTCTAGTTGAATCAAATTTGACTACAACCGATCCTTGTTGAAGGTTAAAATAGCAAACTTGATAAATCACCGTTGTGGTTTTCATGCGTAGGTAAGAAAGGTTCTTGCTAGAAGCCCGTAGTAGCCGCGTAAAACTTGCAACAACAAAGTAGAGGACGTCTAACTTGTTTTTGCAGGGCATGTTGTGATGTGATATGGTCAAGACATGATGTGATATACGTTGTTGTATGAGATGATCATGTTTTGTAAAAGTTATCGGCAACCGACAGGAGCCTTATGGTTGTCTCTTTATTTTATGAAATGCAAATGCCATGTAATCGCTTTACTTTATCACTATACGTTAGCGATAGTTGTAGAAGCAATAGTTGGTGATATGACCATGACGCTACGATGGAGATCAATGTGTCAAGCCGGTGACAATGGAGATCATGACGATGCTTTGGAGATGGAGATGAAAAGCACAAGATGATGATGGCCATATCATGTCACATGTTTTGATTGCATGTGATGTTTATCTTTTATGCATCTTATTTTGCTTAGTATGGCGGTGGCTGATGTCGCTTGAAACTATGTCGGTATTTCCCCAAAGAGGAAGGGATGATGCAGCACAACGGCGGTAGGTATTTCCCTCAGATGTGAAACCAGGGTTATCGAACCAGTAGGAGAACCAAGCAACACAACGTAAACAACACCTGCACACAAATAACAACTACTCGCAACCTGAGGTGTAAAAGGGGTTGTCAATCCCTTTCGGGTAGCGGCGCCTCAAGATAAGCAAACGGATGTGAATAAAATTGTAGTAGATTGATAGATCAAACGCCAATTAAAATAAATAAGAATAAATTTTAGCAAGGTATTTTTGTATTTTTGGTTTAATAGATCTAAAAATAAAAGCAAAGGAAAATAGATCGCAAAGGCAAATAATATGAGAAAGAGACCCGGGGCCGTAGGTTTCACTAGTGGCTTCTCTAGAGAAAAAAGCAAACGGTGGGTAAACAAATTACTGTTGGGAAATTGATAGAACTTCAAATAATCATGACGATATCCAGGAAATGAACATTATATAGGTATCACGTCAGAGATTAGTAGACCAACTCCTGCCTGCATCTACTACTATTACTCCACACATCGACCTCTATCCAACATGTATCTAGTGTATTAAGTTCATGGAGAAACGGAGTAATGCAATAAGAACGATGGCATGATGTAGACAAGATCTATCTATGTAGAGATAGACCCTACCGTTTTATCCTTAGTAGCAACGATACATACGTGTCGGTTCCCCTTCTGTCACTGGGATCAAGCATTGTAAGATCGAACCCACTACAAAGCACCTCTTCCCATTGCAAGATAAATAGTTCAAGTTGGCCAAACGAAACCCAAATATCGGAGAAGAAATATGAGGCTATAAGCAATCACGCATAAAAGAGATCAAAGAAACTCAAATACTTTCATGGATATAAAAAAGATAGATCTAATCATAAACTCGAAGTTCATCGGATCCCAACAAACACACCACAAAAAGAGTTACATCATATGGCTCTCCAAGAGACCATTGTATTGAGAATTCAGCGAGAGAGAGGAAGCCATCTAGCTACTAACTACGAACCCGAAGGTCTACAAAGAACTACTCACGCATCATCGGAGAGGCACCAATGGAGGTTGTGAACCCCATCTATGATGGTGTTTAGATTGGATCTGGTGGTTCTGGACTCTGTGGCGGCTGGAATTGATTTTCGTTGACTCCCCTAGGGTTTCTGGAATATTGGGGTATTTATGGAGCAAAGAGGCGGTCCCAGGGGCACTCGAGGTGGGCACAACCTACCAGGGCGCGCTTGGGCCTCCTGGCGCACCCTGGTGGGTCGTGCTCTCCTCGAAGCACCCGCTAGGCGCAGCCTTGGCCCACTAGGTGTCTTCTGGTCCATAAAAAATCTCCGCAAAGTTTCATTGCATTTGGACTCCTTTTGGCATAGATTTCCTGCGATGTAAAAAACATGCAGAAAACAATAATTGGCACTTGGCACTATTGTTGGGGAACATAGTATTTCAATAGTTTTCCTACGATCACGCAAGATCTATCTAGGAGAAGCATAGAAACGAGCGGGGAGAGTGTGTCCACGTACCCTCGTAGACCGAAAGCGGAAGCATTTAGTAACGCGGTTGATGTAGTCGAACGTCTTCGTGATCCAACCGATCCAAGCACCGAGTGTACGGCACCTCCGCGTTCAGCACACGTTCAGCTCGATGATGTCCTTCAATCTCTTGATCCAGTTGAGGACGAGGGAGAGTTCCGTCATCACGACAGCGTGGCAACGGTGATGATGAAGTTACCAGCGCAGGGCTTCGCCTAAGAACTACCACGATATGACCGAGGTGTGTAACTATGGAGGGGGGCACTGCACATGGCTAAGAGTAGGCTTGGTGTGCCTTTGGGGTGCCCCCTCCCACGTATATAAAGGGGGGGGGGTGCTACTTCTTGAGCACTGCTTTGGATTTCCTTGAAGAGGAAAGGATGATGCAGCAAAGTAGCGTAAGTATTTCCTCAGTTTTTGAGAACCAAGGTATCAATCCAGTAGGAGGCTACGCGCGAGTCCCTCGTACCCGCACAAAACAAATAACTCCTTGCAACCAACGCGATAAGGGGTTCTCAATCGCTTCACGGTCACTTACGTGAGTGAGATATGATAGGATAATATCTTTGGTATTTTTGTGATAAAGATTGAAAGTAAAATAAAAGCAAAGTAAAAAACAAAGGAAATAAGTAAGTATTGGAAGATTAATATGATGAAGATAGACCCCGGGCCCATAGGTTTCACTAGTGGCTTCTCTCAAGAGCATAAGTATTTTACGGTGGGTGAACGAATTACTGTTGAGCAATTGACAGAATTGAGCATAGTTATGAGAATATCTAGGTATGATCATGTATATAGGCACCACGTCCGAGACAAGTAGACCGACTCTTGCCTGCATCTACTACTATTACTCCACTCATCGACCGCTATCCATCATGCATCTAGAGTATTAAGTTCATGAAAACAGAGTAACGCCTTAAGCAAGATGACATGATGTAGAGGGATAAATTCATGCAATATGATTAAAAAACCCATCTTGTTATCCTCGATGGCAACAATACAGTACGTGCCTTGCTGCCCCTACTGTCACTGGGAAAAGACACCTTAAGATTGAACCCACAGCTAAGCACTTCTCCCATTGCAAGAAAGATCAATCTAGTAGGCCAAACCAAACTGATAATTCGAAGAGACTTGCAAGTAACCAATCATACATAAAAGAATTCAGAGAAGATTCAAATATTGTTCATAGATAATCTTGATCATAAACCCACAATTCATCGATCTCAACAAACACACCGCAAAGAGAAGATTACATCGAATAGATCTCCACAAGAGAGGGGGAGAACATTGTTTTGAGATCCAAAAAGAGAGAAGAAGCCATCTAGCTAATAACTATGGACCCGAAGGTCTGAGGTAAACTACAAACACTTCATCGGAGAGGCTATGGTGTTGATGTAGAAGCCCTCCGTGATGGATGCCCCCTCCGGCGAAGCTCCGGAACAGGCCCCAAGATGGGATCTCGTGGATACAAAAAGTTACGGCGGTGGAATTAGGGTTTTGGCCCCGTCTCTGATCGTTTGGGGGTACGTAGGTATATATAGGAGGAAGGAGTACGTCGGTGGAGCAACAGGGGGGCCACGAGGGCAGAGGGCGCGCCTAGGGGGGGGGGGGTAGGCATGCCCCCTACCTCGTGGCCTCCTCCTTTATTTCTTGACGTAGGGTCCAAGTCTCCTGGATCATGTTCGGTGAGAAAATCACGTTCCCGAAGGTTTCATTCCGTTTGGACTCCGTCTGATATTCCTTTTCTGCGAAACGCTGAAATAGGCAAAAACATCAATTTTGGGTTGGGCCTCCGGTTAATAGATTAGTCCCAAAAATAATATAAAAGTGGATAATAAAGCCCAATAATGTCCAAAACAGTAGATAATATAGCATGGAGCAATCAAAAATTATAGATACGTTGGAGACGTATCAAGCATCCCCAAGCTTAATTCCTGCTCGTCCTTGAGTAGGTAAATGATAAAAACAAAATTTTTGATGCAGAGTGCTACTTGGCATCATTTTAATGTAATTCTTCTTAATTGTGGTATGAATATTCAGATCTAAAAGATTCAAGATAAAAGTTCATATTGACGTAAAAATAATAATACTTCAAGCATACAAACTAAGCAATTATGTCTTCTCAAAATAACATGGCCAAAGAAAGTTCATCCCTACAAAATCATATAGTTTAGTCATGCTCCATTTTCATCACACAAGAATGCTCTCATCATGCACAACCCCGATGACAAGCCAAGCAATTGTTTCATACTTTAGTAATCTCGAACCTATAAACTTTCACGCAATATATGAGCACGAGCCATGGACATAGCACTATGGGTGGAATAGAATATGATGATGGGGGTTATGTGGAGAAGACAAAAATGAGAAAGTCTCACAACAACGAGGCTAATCAATGGCCTATGGAGATGCCCATCGATTAGTGTTAATGCAAGGAGTAGGGATTGCCATGCAACAGATGCACTAGAGCTATAAATGTATGAAAGCTCAACAAAAGAAACTAAGTGGGTGTGCATCCAACTTGCTTGCCCACGAAGACCTAGGGCACTTGAGGAAGCCCATTGTTGGAATATACAAGCCAAGTTCTATAATGGAAAATTACCACTAGTATATGAAAGTTACAAAACAAGAGACTCTCTATCATGAAGATTATGGTGCTACTTTGAAGCACAAGTGTGGCAAAGGATAGTAGCATTGTCCCTTCTCTCCTTTTCTCTCTTTTTTGGGCCTTCTCTTTTTATGGCCTTTCTCTTTTTTTTTAATTCCTCACTTGGGACAATGCTCTAGAAAATGATGATCATCACACTTCTATTTATTTACATCTCAATGATTACAACTCGATGCTAGAACAAAAGATGACTCTATATGAATGCCTCTGATGGTGTACCGGGATATGCAATGAATCGAGAGTGACATGTATGAAAGAATTATGAACGGTGGCTTTGCCACAAATACTATGTCAACTACATGATCATGCTAAGCAATATGACAATGATGAAGGTGTCATGATAAATGGAATGGTGGAAAGTTGCATGGCAATATATCTCGGAATGGCTATGGAAATGCCATAGTAGGTAGGTATGGTGGCTGTTTTGAGGAAGATATAAGGAGGTTTATGTGTGAAAGAGCGTATCATATCACGGGGTTTGGAGTTTATGTGTGAAAGAGCGTATCATATCACGGGGTTTGGATGCACCGGCAAAGTTTGCACCAACTCTCAATGTGAGAAATGGCAATGCACGGTACCGAAGAGGCTAGCAATGATGGAAGGGTGAGAGTGCGTATAATCCATGGACTCAACATTAGTCATAAAGAACTCACATACTTATTGCAAAAATCTACAAGTCATCAAAAACCAAGCACTACGCGCATGCTCCTAGGGGGATAGATTGGTAGGAAAAGACCATCGCTCGTCCCCGACCAGCACTCATAAGGAGGACAATCAAAGAACACCTCATGTTTCAAATTTGTTACATAACATTTACCATACGTGCATGCTACGGGACTTGCAAACTTAAACACAAGCATTTCTCAAATTCACAACTACTCAACTAGCACGACTTTGATAATATTACCTCCATATCTCAAAACAATCATCAAGCATCAAACTTCTCTTAGTATTCAAAACACTCATAAGAATTTTTTTACTCTTGAATACCTAGCATATTAAGATTATTTAAGAAAATTACCATGCTATTTAAGACTCTCAAAATAATCTAAGTGAAGCATGAGAGATCAATAGTTTCTATAAAACAAATCCACCACCATGCTCTAAGAGATATAAGTGAAGTACTAGAGCAAAACTATATAACTCAAAAGATATAAGTGAAGTACATAGAGTATTCTAACAAATTCCAAATCATGTATGGCTCTATGAAAAGGTGTGTACAGCAAGGATGATTGTGGTAAACTAAAAAGCAAAGACTCAAATCATACAAGACGCTCCAAGCAAAACACATATCATGTGGTGAATAAAAATATAGCTCCAAGTAAAGTGACCGATAGAAGTAGACGAAAGAGGGGATGCCTTCCGGGGCATCCCCAAGCTTTAGCTGTTAGGTGTCCTTAGATTATCTTGGGGGTGCCATGGGCATCCCCAAGCTTAGGCTCTTGCCACTCCTTGTTCCATAATCCATCAAATCTTTACCCAAAACTTGAAAACTTCACAACACAAAACTTAAAGTAGAAAATCTTGTGAGCTGCGTTAGCGAAAGAAAACAAAAGACCACTTCAAGGTACTGTAATTAACTCATTATTTATTTATATTGGTGTTATACCTACTGTATTACAACTTCTATATGGTTTATAAACTATTTTACTAGCCATAGATTCATCAAAATAAGCAAACAACACATGAAAAACAGAATCTGTCAAAAACAGAACAGTCTGTAGTAATCTGTAGCTAGCGCAAGATCTAGAACCCCAAAAATTCTAAAATAAATTGCTGGACGTGAGGAATTTATCTATTAATAATATTCAAAAATAATTAACTAAATATCACTTTCCAAATAAAAATAGGAGCAGTTCTCGTGAGCGCTAAAGTTTCTGTTTTTTACAGCAAGATATCAAGACTTTCCCCAAGTCTTCCCAACGGTTCTACTTGGCACAAACGCTAATTAAACACAAAAACACAACCAAAACAGAGGCTAGGCAAATTATTTATTACTAAACAGGAGCACAAATTAAGGAATAAAAATAAAATTGGGTTGCCTCCCAACAAGCGCTATCGTTTAACGCCCCTAGCTAGGCATAAAAAGGCAAGGATAGATCTAGGTATTGACATTTTTGGTAGGCAATCCATAAGTGGCTCTCATAATAGATTCATAAGGTAATTTAATTTTCTTTCTAGGAAAGTGTTCCATGCCTTTCCTTAATGGAAATTGGAATCTAAAATTTCCTTCCTTCATATTAGTAATTGCACCAATCGTTCTAAGGAAAGGTCTACCAAGAATAATAGGACATGAAGGATTGCAATCTATGTCAAGAACAATAAAATCTACAGGCACATAATTCCTATTTGCGACAATAAGAACATCATTGATTCTTCCCATTGGTTTCTTAATAGTGGAATCCACAAGGTGCAAATTTAAAGAGGAATCATCAAAATCACGGAAACCTAACAAATCACACAAAGTCTTTGGAATCATGGAAACACTAGCACCCAAATCACATAAAGCATAGAACTTATGATCTTTAATCTTAATATTAATAGTTGGTTCCCACTCATCATAAAGTTTTCTAGGGATAGAAACTTCCAACTCAAGTTTTTCTTCATAGGATTGCATCAAGGCATCAACGATATGTTTAGTAAACGCTTTATTTTGACTATAAGCATGAGGAGAATTTAGCATGGATTGCAACAAGGAAATACAATCAATCAAAGAGAAATTTTCATAATTAAATTCCTTGAAATCCAAAATAGTGGGTTTAGCAACATCTAGGTTTTAATTTCCTCAATCCCACTTTCATCAAATTTAGCACCAAGATCTAAAAACTCCAAATTTTTGGAACACCTTCTAGGTAAAGGTGGATCATATTCAGTCCCATCATTATCAAGATTCATATTGCAAAACAAAGATTTAATAGGGGGCACATCAATAACTTTTATATCTTCATCTTTATTTTCATAGGAACTAGAAGAACACGCTCTTATAAAGGCATCTTTCTTAGCACGCATCCTAGCAGTTCTTTCTTTGCACCCATCAATGGAAATTCTCATGGCGTTGAGAGACTCATTGATATCATGCTTAGGAGGAATAGATCTAAGCTTTAAAGAATCAACATCAAGATAAATTCTATCAACGTTCCTAGTCAAATCATCAATCTTAAGCAATTTTTCTTCAATCAAAGCATTGAAATTCTTTTGCGAAGTAATAAATTCTTTAATATTAGATTCAAAATCAGAGGGCATCTTATTATAATTTCCATAAGAATTGTTGTAGGAATTACCATAATTATTAGAGGGATTACTAGGATAAGGCCTATGATTAAAATTTCCTCTATATGCGTTGTTACCAAAATTATTCCTACCAACAAAATTCACATCCATAGATTCATTATTGTTCTCAATCAAAGTAGACAAGGGAATATCATTAGGATCAGAAGAAACACTCTTACTAGCAAATAATTTCATAAGTTCATCCATCTTTCCACTCAAAATACTAATTTCTTCCATCGCATGCACCTTTTTATTAGTAGATCTTTCAGTATGCCATTGAGAATAATTAACCATAATATTATCTAGGAGTTTAGTAGCTTCTCCTAAAGTGATTTCCATAGAAGTGCCTCCCGTGGCCGAATCTAAAAGATTCCTAGAAGCAAAATTCAATCCGGCATAAATTTTTTGTATAATCATCCACAAATTCAAAACATGAGTAGGGCAATTACGTATCATGAATTTCATCCTCTCCCAAGCTTGTGCAACATGTTCATGATCAAGTTGCTTAAAATTCATAATATCTTTTCTAAGGGAGATGATCTTAGTGGGAGGAAAATACTTAGAGATAAAAGCATCTTTGCACTTGTTCCAAGAATCAATACTATTTTTAGGCAAAGACGAAAACCAAGCTTTAGCATGATCTCTAAGCGAAAAAGGAAATAGTTTCAACTTAACAATATCATTGTCCACATATTTCTTCTTTTGCATATCACACAAATCAACGAACCTATTTAGATGGGTAGCAACATCTTCACTAGGAAGGCCAGAAAACAAATCTTTGATGACAAGATTCAGCAAAGCGACATTAATTTCACAAGATTCAGCATCGGTAAGAGGAGCAATCGGAGTGCTAATAAAATCATTGTTGTTGGTATTGGTAAAGTCACACAATTTAGTGTTATCTTGAGCCATCAAGACAAGCAAGCAATCCAACACACAAGCAAACAAAAGGCAAGTGGGCAAAAAGAGGCAAATAGAGAAAGAGAGGGAGGATAGAGAGAGAGGGCGAATAAAACATCAAGGGTGAAGTGGGGGAGAGGAAAACGAGAGGCAAATGGAAAATAATGTAATGTGTGAGATAAGGGTTGTGATGGGTACTTGGTATGTTGACTTTTGCGTAGACTCCCCAGCAACGGTGCCAGAAATGGCTCATTGTCGGGAGCCAAATCTTGACTTGCGCGAACCTCCCCGGCAACGGCGCCAGAAATCTTCTTGCTACCTCTTGAGCACTGCGTTGGATTTCCTTGAAGAGGAAAGGATGATGCAGCAAAGTAGCGTAAGTATTTCCTCAGTTTTTGAGAACCAAGGTATCAATCCAGTAGGAGGCTACGCGTGAGTCCCTCGTACCTCCACAAAACAAATAACTCCTCGCAACCAACGCGATAAGGGGTTGTCAATTCCTTCACGGTCACTTACGAGAGTGAGATCTGATAGATATGATAGGATAATATTTTTGGTATTTTTGTGATAAAGATGCAAAGTAAAATAAAAGCAAAATAAAAAGCAAAGAAATAACTAAGTATTGTAAGATTAATATGATGAAGATAGACCCAGGGGCCATAGGTTTCACTAGTGGCTTCTCTCAAGAGCATAAGTATTTTACGGTGGGTGAACGAATTACTGTTGAGCAATTGACAGAATTGAGCATAGTTATGAGAATATCTAGGTATGATCATGTATATAGGCATCACGTCCGAGACAAGTAGACCGACTCCTGCCTGCATCTACTACTATTACTCCACTCATCGACCGCTATCCAGCATGCATCTAGAGTATTAAGTTCATGAAAACAGAGTAACGCCTTAAGCAAGATGACATGATGTAGAGGGATAAATTCATGCAATATGATAAAAAACCATCTTGTTATCCTCAATGGCAACAATACAATACGTGCCTTGCTGCCCCTACAGTCACTTGGAAAGGACACCTTAAGATTGAACACACAGCTAAGCACTTCTCCCATTGCAAGAAAGATCAATCTAGTAGGCCAAACCAAACTGATAATTCGAAGAGACTTGCAAGTAACCAATCATACATAAAAGAATTCAGAGAAGATTCAGATATTGTTCATAGATAATCTTGATCATAAACCCACAATTCATCGGTCTCAACAAACACACCGCAAAAAGAAAATTACATCGAATAGATCTGCACAAGAGAGGGGGAGAACATTGTATTGAGATCCAAAAGAGAGAAGAAGCCATCTAGCTAATAACTATGGACCCGAAGGTCTGAGGTAAACTACAAACACTTCATTGGAGAGGCTATGTTTTTGATGTAGAAGCCCTCCGTGATGGATGCCCCCTCCGGCGGAGCTCCGGAACTGGCCCCAAGATGGGATCTTGTGGATACAGAAAGTTACGGCGGTGGAATTAGGGTTTTGGCTCCGTCTTTGATCGTTTGGGGGTACGTAGGTATGTATAGGAGGAAGGAGTACGTCGGTGGAGCAACAGGGGGCCACGAGGGTGGAGGGCGCGCCTGGGGGGGGGGGTAGGCGTGCCCCTACCTCGTGGCTTCCTCCTTTATTTCTTGACGCAGGGTCCAAGTCTCCTGGATCATGTTCGGTGAGAAAATCACGTTCCCAAAGGTTTCATTCCGTTTGGACTCCGTTTGATATTCCTTTTCTGCGAAACTCCGAAATAGGCAAAAACATCAATTCTGGGCTGGGCCTCCGGTTAATAGGTTAGTCCCAAAAATAATATAAAAGTGGATAATAAAGCCCAGTAATGTCCAAAACAGTATATAATATAGCATGGAGCAATCAAAAATTATAGATACGTTGGAGACGTATCAAGAATCCCCAAGCTTAATTCCTGCTCGTCCTCGAGTAGGTAAATGAGAAAAACAGAATTTTTGATGCAAAGTGCTACTTGGCATAATTTTAATGTAATTCTTCTTATTTGTGGTATGAATATTCAGATCCGAAAGATCCAAGATAAAAGTTCATGTTGACATAAAAATAATAATACTTCAAGCATACTAACTAAGCAATTATGTCTTCTCAAAATAACATGGCCATAGAAAGTTCATCCCTACAAAATCATATAGTTTAGTCATGCTCCATTTTCGTCACACAAGAATGCTCTCATCATGCACAACCCCGATGACAAGCCAAGCAATTGTTTCATACTTTAGTAATCCCAAACCTATAAACTTTCACACAATATATGAGCGCGAGCCATGGACATAGCACTATGGGTGGAATAGAATATGATGATGGGGGTTATGTGGAGAAGACAAAAAATGAGAAAGTATCACATCAACGAGGCTAATCAATGGGCTATGGAGATGCCCATCGATTGATGTTAATGCAAGGAGTAGGGATTGCCATGCAACGGATGCACTAGAGCTGTAAATGTATGAAAGCTCAACAAAAGAAACTAAGTGGGTGTGCATCCAACTTGCTTGCTCACGAAGACCTAGGGCACTTGAGGAAGCCCATTGTTGGAATATACAAGCCAAGTTCTATAATGAAAAATTCCCACTAGTATATGAAAGTGACAAAACAAGAGACTCTCTATCATGAAGATTATGGTGCTACTTTGAAGCACAAGTGTGGCAAAGGATAGTAGCATTGTCCCTTCTCTCCTTTTCTCTCTTTTTTTGGGCCTTCTCTTTTTTATGGTCTTTCTCTTTTTTTAATTCTTCACTTGGGACAAGGATCTATAAAATGATGATCATCACACTTCTATTTATTTACATCTCAATGATTACAACTCAATGCTAGAACAAAAGATGACTCTATATGAATGCCTCCGACAGTGTACCAGGATATGCAATGAAGCGAGAGTGACATGTATGAAAGAATTATGAACGGTGGCTTTGCCACAAATACTATGTCAACTACATGATCATGCTAAGCAATATGCCAATGATGAAGGTGTCATGATAAATGGAATGGTGGAAAGTTGCATGGCAATATATCTCGAAATGGCTATGGAAATGCCGTAATAGGTAGGTATGGCGGCTGTTTTGAGGAAGATATAAGGAGGTTTATGTGTGAAAGAGCGTATCATATCACGGGGGTTTGGAGTTTATGTGTGAAAGAGCGTATCATATCACGGGGTTTGGATGCACCGGCGAAGTTTGCACCAACTCTCAATGTGAGAAAGGGCAATGCACGGTACCGAAGAGGCTAGCAATGATGGAAGGGTGAGAGTGCGTATAATTCATGGACTCAACATTAGTCATAAAGAACTCACATACTCATTGCAAAAATCTACAAGTCATCAAAAACCAAGCACTACGCGCATGCTCCTAGGGGGATAGATTGGTAGGAAAAGACCATCGCTCGTCCTTGACCAGCACTCATAAGGAGGACAATCAAAGAACACCTCATGTTTCAAATTTGTTACATAACGTTTACCATACGTGCATGCTACGGGACTTGCAAACTTCAACACAAGCATTTCTCAAATTCACAACTACTCAACTAGCACGACTTTGATATTATTACCTCCATATCTCAAAACAATCATCAAGCATCAAACTTCTCTTAGTATTCAAAACACTCATAAGAATTTTTTTACTCTTGAATACCTAGCATATTAGGATTATTTAAGCAAATTACCATGCTATTTAAGACTCTCAAAATAATCTAAGTGAAGCATGAGAGATCAATAGTTTCTATAAAACAAATCCACCACCGTGCTCTAAAAGATATAAGTGAAGTACTAGAGCAAAACTATATAACTCAAAAGATATAAGTGAAGTACATAGAGTATTCTAACAAATTACAAATCATGTATGGCTCTCTCAAAAGGTGTGTACAACAAGGATGATTGTCGTAAACTAAAAAGCAAATACTCAAATCATACAAGACGCTCCAAGCAAAACTATCCAGCATGCTCAATTCTGTCAATTGCTCCATCTTCACCACACAAAATATTTAAATCATGCACAACCCCGATGACAAGCCAAGCAATTGTTTCATACTTTTGATGTTCTCAAACTTTTTCAATCTTCACGCAATATATGAGCGTGAGCCTTGGATATAGCACTATAGGTGGAATAGAAGGGTGGTTGTGGAGAAGACAAAAAGGGAGAAGATAGTCTCACATCAACTAGGCGTATCAACGGGCTATGGAGATTCCCATTAATATATATGAATGTGGGTGAGTAGGGATTGCCATGCAACAGATGCACTAGAGCTGTAAATGCATGAAAGCTCAACAAAAGAAACTAAGTGGGTGTGCATCCAACTTGCTTGCTCACGAAGACCTAGGGCATTTGAGGAAGCCCATTGTTGGAATATACAAGCCAAGTTCTATAATGAAAAATTCCCACTAGTATATGAAAGTGACAACATAAGAGACTCTCTATCATGAAGATCATGGTGCTACTTTGAAGCACAAGTGTGGTAAAAGGATAGTAGCATTGCCCCTTTTTATTTTCTTTTTTGATTTGGCCTTTCTTTTTTTATTTGGCCTTTCTTTGTTTTTATTTGGCCTTTCCTTTTTTATTTGGCCTTTCTTTTTCTTCTTTTTTGGGACAATGCTCTATTAATGATGATCATCACACTTCTATTTACTTACAACTCGATACTAGAAGAAAGTATGACTCTATATGAATGCCTCCGGCAGTGTACCGGGATGTGCAATGAATCAAGAGTGATATGTATGGAAGAATTATGAACGGTGGCTTTGCCACAAATACGATGTCAACTACATGATCATGCAAAACAATATGACAATGATGGAGTGTGTCATAGTAAACGGAACGGTGGAATGTTGCATGGCAATATATCTCGGAATGGCTATGGAAATGCCATGATAGGTAGGTATGGTGGCTGTTTTGAGGAAGGTAAATGGTGGGTTTATGATACCGGCGAAAGTTGCGCGGTACTAGAGAGGCTAGCAATGGTGGAAGGGTGAGAGTGCGTATAATCCATGGACTCAACATTAGTCATAAAGAACTCACATACTTATTACAAAAATCTATTAGTTATCGAAACAAAGTACTACGCGCATGCTCCTAGGGGGATAGATTGGTAGGAAAAGACCATCACTCGTCCCCGATCGCCACTCATAAAGAGGACAATCAATAAACAAATCATGCTCCGACTTCGTCACATAACGGTTCACCATACGTGCATGCTACGGGAATAACAAACTTTAACACAAGTTGTGACGCCCCGATTTGACCGTACACTAATCATACACGCAAACGTGTACGATCAAGATCAGGGACTCACGGGAAGATATCACAACACAACTCTACAAATAAAAAAAGTCATACAAGCATCATATTACAAGCCAGGGGCCTCGAGGGCTCGAATACAAGAGCTCGATCATAGACGAGTCAGCGGAAGCAACAATATCTGAGTATAGACATAAGTTAAACAAGTTGCCATAAGATGGCTAGCATAAACTGTGATACAGATCGAAATAGGCGTAGGCCTCCTGCCTGGGATCCTCCTAAACTACTCCTGGTCGTCGTCAGCGGGCTGCACGTAGTAGTAGGCACCTCCCGAGTAGTAGTAGTCATCGTCCATGGTGGCGTCTAGCTCGTGGGCTCCATCGTCTGGTCGCAGCAATCGAGAATAGAAAGGGGGAAAAGAGAGGGCAAAGCAACCGTGAGTACTCATCCAAAGTACTCACAAGCAAGGAGCTACACTACATATATATGCATTGGTACCAAATGGAATAAGGGTATCATATATGGACTGAACTACAGAATGCCGGAATAAGAGGGGGATAGCTAGTCCTATCGAAGACTACGCTTCTGGCCACCTCCATCTTGCAACAGAAGAAGAGAGTAGATGGTGAGATCACCAAGTAGCATCGTGTAGCATAATCCTAACCGATGATCCTCCCCTCGTCGCCCTGTGAGACAGCGATCACCGGTTGTATCTGGCACTTGGAAGGGTGTGTTTTATTAAGTATCCGGTTCTAGTTGTCATAAGGTCAAGGTACAACTCCAAGTCGTCCTGTTACCGAAGATCACGGCTATTCGAATAGATTAACTTCCCTGCAGGGGTGCACCACATTTCCCAACACGCTCGATCCCCTTTGTCCGGACACACTTTTTTGGGTCATGCCCGGCCTTAGAAGATCAACACGTCGCAGCCCTACCTAGGCACAACAGAGAGGTCAGCACGCCGGTCTAAATCCTATGGCGCAGGGGTCTGGGCCCATCGCCCATTGCACACCTGCACGTTGCGAACGCGGCCGGTGAGCAGACCTAGCAACCTCCATTACAAAGGAAGTTGCGTTACGCGGTCCAACCCGGCGCGCGCCGCTCAGTCGCTGACGTCAAGAAGGCTTCGGTTGATACCATGACGTCGAGTGCCCATAACTGTCCCCGCGTAGATGGTTAGTGTGTATAGGCCACTGGCCAGACTTAGATCAAATACCAAGATCTCGTTAAGCGTGTTAAGTATTCGCGAACGTCGACCAGGGCCAGGCCCACCTCTCTCCTAGGTGGTCTCAACCTGCCCTGTCGCTCCGCCACAAAGTAACAGTCGGGGGCCGTCGGGAACTCAGGCCCACCACTACCTGGATGGAGCCACCTGCCCCTTCAGCCCCCATCTCCAAACAGTATCACTGGTAATGTAACAGTGTAAGTATATAGTATATGCCCGTGATCACCTCCCGAAGTGATCACGGCCCAGTAGTATAGCTTGGCATACGGACAAGAGTGTAGGGCCACTGATGGAACACTAGCATCCTATACTAAGTAGTAGGATAGCAGGTAAAGGTAACAACAGTAGTAGCAAGGACAGGCTATGCAGTAGTATAGGATTAACCGAAAGCAGTAACATGCTACACTAATCTAATGCAAGCAGTATAGAGAAGAATAGGCGATATCTAGTGATCAAGGGGGGGGGGGGCTTGCCTGATTGCTCTGGCAAGAGAGAGGGGTCATCAACTCCGTAGTCGTACTGGGTAGCAGCGGCGTCGGTCTCAGTGTCTAGCGGAAGAAGAGGGGGGAAGAAATAGTGAATACAATGCAAACAGATGCATAACGAAGCATGACAAGGCAAGGCGTGATGCTAGGCGTTCCCTAACGCGGTATGAGGTGATACTGGTGAAGGGGGGAAACATTCGGGAAGTATCCCTGGTGTTCCACGTTTTCGGGCAGAGGAGTCGGAGGGGGAAAGTTGCGTGTTCGATAGGTTAGGGATGTGTGGCGGACGAACGGGCTGCGTATCCGGATTCGTCTCGTCGTTCTGAGCAACTTTCATGTATAAAACTTTTTCATCCGAGTTACAAATTATTTTTCATGTTTTTTCAAAGATTTAAACAATATTCTGAAATTGTTTTAATTCGAAATTAAATAACAAATAGCTACGTGCACCCAGCTCTGTGTACACAGAGGCTGACAGTGGGCCAGGGAGGGTTCAGTCAAGTTGATCCAGTCAACATTTGACCGGTCAAAAGGTGAATAGTAAAGGCGGATCCCGACTTTCATAGACTTAGGCACTTTTAATTTAATTTATCATTTCAATTTACAGCCAGGGCCACATGTCAGCGAGATTAACTAAAAAGTTAATTAGTTCTATTAAATTCCTAAGTAGATTTATCTAATCTAAACAGGGAACCCACTTGTCATTGGCTAGCAATTAAACTAACTAGAAACTACCCCTAAGCTAATTTGTACGGGTCGGCCAGTGATGGCTACACACACACAATGCTAAGTGTAAGAGAAGATGACATTTTGTGATTTTTGTAGGATTTAATCGATGCTTCGAAAGGATTTGATCCAGTGAGATAAATTAAAGTTTATCAGGTATACTTTCTATCCATAATTTTCTTAGCCTTGTTAATAGTTGTTTAACTGCAGTTTATGGGCTGTTTAGAGGGTTAGACAGTGTACATTTGGCAAAGCTAGCTAGTAGTAGCTACAGTAACTAGTAGTAGTACATTCAGGAGAGCAGCAACAGCATGCACATGAGTTGGGCGCGGGGCGCGGGGCTGCACGGCGTGAGGCTGGGCCGGTGAGCGACGCGAGGCGAGGGGCAAGGCAGGCCGCGGTTGCAGGGCGGCAGACCAGGGGGCGACTGCCGGCAAGTAGCAAGCAGAGCAGCGTGGCAGTGGCTAGAGCAGCGCAGCAGGGGGGCGCGACAGCGGGTGGCGCGGGCGCGGTGCACGGCCAGCATGACAAGCTGCGACAATCAGTACAGCGACGCGAGCGCGCGTGCGTGGTCAATCGAGCGTGGGCGGCGACGACGAGTCGACGAACGGGGCGGCGACTACGGCGGAGCTCAATGGACTCTACGATGGGGACGGCTAAAGCGAAAAGGAAGGAGCGCAACCGGCGCAGCGGCTCACAGTGAGGACGACGGGCTGGGTGGTGAGCTCGGGGAAGGCTCGAAGACGATGATCCCAGACGGAGATCCACGGCGACCGAAAGTGGAAGACGTCCTCTATCCCTTCGCTGTAGGGGTCCCTGGAACGGACGGATCCGGTCATGACGGACCTCCTGGACGTGCTCCCGCACGCCGAAGACGACCGTGGCCGTGACGATGACGACGAGGGGCGTCGGGCGCGAGTGGCAGTGGGAGAGTGGGGCGCGAGGGGATAGGCGTTAGGGTTCCAGGGGGAGAGGGGGGCGCCAGGGCCGGCTAAATAGGCGGGAGGGGGCCGCCGATGGCCGCCACCGTGGCCATGGTGCCGTGGATGACCGCCACGGTAACCCCCCGTCCCCTGTGGCGGAGGGGACGATCGAGGGGTGCGGCTGGGCCGGCCTGGCCAGCTGGGTTGCTCGGCGAACTGGGCCAAGTGGCCCAAGAGGGGGGTCCATTTTGCTTTTGTCTTTTTATTTGGCTTTTCTTTTCCTTTTAAATAGTTTATGTCTCCTAAATTCTTTCCATATAGTTTTAGTCTTATATAATACAATTCTTGTATCTAAATTAGTGTCACAAATTAGGACTCTGCCATATTTAAGTTTGGCACTTAATTCAGCTAGTTAGTAATTTTATAATTTTAAAAATCATTTAATTATTTATTTTTAGCCCCTGTTTTATTTATGGGATATTTAAATTGGTGCCCCTGGTTCCTTAGTTGTGCTCACTTTTCCCCACGCTCCAAACATTTGCTCACTTTTCCCCTCTTCCTTAGCTGAAACTCGCACAAATGCTCATAGCGGGCATTTGCCGTCTTGACCGTCCATTGACCGTTAATTGCTGACGAGTGGGGCCGAGTCTTCGTCTGACTGTTGCTTGCTGACGGGTGGGACCGCAAGGAGACACGTATTGGGTAGCTTGTCTGAATATGAAACAGATCTAGACAGGCCGCACTGCACAGCGCCGCCCCGCCCCCTCCGCCGGCGTCTTGCCGCGTCCACCGCAGTTGTTTCCTCCACCCTATGCCCTCGTCCGTTCGTCGGTGACGCCGGGTCTTCGCCAGATATAGCCCGCCCCCCCATCTGGGATTACATAGCGATGTTGAGTGAGGACGCCCGGAATGCAGTCGATCGTGGAGAGGATTGGGTCGAATCTGCGGGAGATAATTCATGGATTAAACCTGGGTAAGCATTCTTTTCTCTCAAATTGACGTTCTAAGTCGTATTGTAGGCCGTATTTGACTTCTATTTGCTTGAATCGTTCGAATTTGTGCTCGATTTTACCCAGCTAACTGAAGTCGTATTGTAGGATTGATCCCGCGCTGGCTTTCCGGCTGGCGATTAGAATGGAAACTAGTGTGCTGCGTGGTACTAAACCGCATTTGATTTCATCATTTTTCTATCCCAAAGTGGTAGAAACCAGCATATCTTCCAAAAATTTGCAAGCTGAGCTCCGAAACACCTATCCCTGGAGTGATGCCGATGCTGTTGAACTGAATTACTTCAGCAATGACGAGCAAAGATTTCTCCCACTAACTTGCGACGATCATATGCCGTTGCTTTCTGCTGGGATTGCTGGCTGCCGATTCGATAAACTCCAAATCGATGTGCTTCAGCCACGCGCAGAACAGGCGAAGGGGAAGGGAGTTCAGACATCATCTGTCTGTGCTAATAGCCAGCACCCCGGCACTCCTTGTAGGTCGACACCAAGTAAAGCAAGTGGTTCATGGAGCCACAACATGCCTGCTGCCAATTCTGGTTCCGATTCAGCTGCCGCTTCTCGTGTACCATCTGCAGTTGGTGTAGAAGAAGATGCAGAACCTGACGAGGCAGTGCCTACAAATGATGATGAAGATGAGATGATGTTTCCTGAACTGGTCGATGTAGCCAGTCAGCAAGCAGTGGATGACGAATATATGGAGGAGCCCATCAGCCAAGCTAGGTTTGATGACACTGACGATGAAGAGAAGGTGGAGAACACAGACAGCTTAATCGAGGATGAATACGATGGTGATGACATGCCAACAATTGAGTGGAACAGGGAAAAACCTGAGCTTAGTGTAGGTAGCATTTTCCAATCAATGGTGGACTGTCGGAATGCAATGACAACATGGTGCATTATATCTGAAAACACCTATAAGATTAAAAGGAGTGAGCCAGCAAGGTTCACAGTTTTTTGTCCATATCCTAGGTGTAGGTGGAAGTTGCATGCATCTCGTATGAGAAAGAGCAAATATATTCAGGTAATCCAAGTTCAGTTAGTAATTTAGTTTCAGATCGTTGAGTAAGGTTTCTTAACTGTTCTTTACCCTTTTGTTTTGTTTCAGATAAAGAAAAACCCACACAAGCACTCCTGTCCACCTGGAGGGGGAGGGGGGAAGGCCAAAACCAAGCTAGCAAAAACTAGGTGGGTGGCAGATGCTATATTGGATTGGCTGAGAGAAGAACCTGGACTTGGTCCAACAACACTCCATGGGAAGCTTTTTGAGAAGTACAAGATAGAAATTCCTTACATGAGAATTTTCAATGCTAGGGAAAAGGCTCTTGACAGAATTAATGGTCAATGGAATGACAGTTTTCAGCTGCTTTACACTTTCAAGGCTGAAGTGGAGATGGCAAGTCCAGGGAGTGTTATAGAGATTGACAAGCATACAGTTCCATTCAAAATAAAAGGGAAGTCATTTCAGAAGGAGTGCTTCAGAAGGGCTTTTGTTTGTTTCAAGGCTTGCTGGCAGGGGTTTCTAGATGGTTGCAGGCCCTATTTGGCTGTAGATGCTACACCTTTGACTGGAAGATGGAGAGGACATCTAGTAGCAGCTTCTGCAGTTGATGGACACAACTGGCTATTCCCAGTTGCATTTGGTGTGGTGGAGGCAGAGTCTGAGGAAAGTTGGGTCTGGTTTCTGCAGCAGTTGCACAACATTATAGGCACGCCCCCAGGTTTAGCTATACACACAGATGCTTGCAAGGGTTTAGAGAGTGCAGTGGAAATTGTATTCCCTGGAGTGGAGCATAGGGAATGTATGCGACACCTAGCGCATAATTTCAAAAAGAAGTTCAAAGGTAAAGTTTATGATGAGAACTTATGGCCAGCATCATACACATGCAGCAAAAGGAAGCATGAACACCATTTGAGAGTGTTGTATGCTCAAAATCCTCTTGTGAAGGAGTACATGGATGCACATCATGGCAAGGTGTGGTCAAGAAGCAAATTCAACGAAATTTGCAAAGTAGATTATGTGACCAGTAACCTTGCAGAATGCTTCAATTCAAAGTTCAAGTCAGTGACAGGGCTCTTGTTGTGGCAAGCATTTGACAAGATGAGGCAAATGATCATGATAAAGATGGCTCTTTGCAAAAGAATTGCAGAAACACAATATGTTGGTCATCAAATGCTCCTATCACTGATTAAGGCATTGCACTTGAAGGCAAGAGGAATGAAGATGAAATGTATTCGATCTGGTACATATGAGGGAGAGGTTACCTATACTGACACTAAAAATAGGGTATGGAGGTATCCTGTGAACCTAAGTACTAGAGAATGTACTTGTAGGCAATGGCAGTCCCGTGGGAAGCCATGCATACATGCCCTACATCTGATGACCGTTATCGGGGGTGCAGATGGTGAAGTTGATCAATATTGCTCTGAGTATTTCTCTGTTGCCAAATTTATGGCTGCTTATGCTGACAATGTGCCTGCACTATTGGGGAAAGATCAATGGAACATAGTAGATCCAGGGTTCAAACTCTATGCTCCTGTCATTACTAGACCACCAGGAAGACCAAGGAACCAGAGGATTAGAGCAGGTGAGGAGGGTCGTCTACCAAAGAAGCGTGCTTGCAAAAAATGTGGAGTTCTGGGGCATATTGCTAGGCTTTGTACCAATGCAGTGGATGCATCATTTGGAGAGGAGGAAAGATGGACAGGAGCCAATGCTGAGGAGAATGCAGCAGCAATGGAGACTGAAGATGCAGTGGAGAATGCAGCAGCAAATGAAGCAGTGGAGAATGCAGCAGCAGCAAATGAAGCATCTTGGTATGTGTTTGCACCCTTTGTAGAATGCAGCTACCCTTTTGTTTGCATTTGTTCTCTTTTTTGCCTATGGCTTATAATTTTATTTACCAGCTCTAGGGAGAAAAGGCCAAGAGATGAAGAAGCAGAAGATTTTGAAACCATGGCCTTTGATGGTTTTGAATCTATAAGAGAGGAAGAGGAGGGCGTAATTTTTCCAATTGTGCCTTTAAAGATTACTGAACCCATAGATGACCGTCAAATGGTCGTCAAGTGCTCGGCGAGTGCAACTACTCCATCAGCACCTCCACGAGGAAAACCCCAAGTAAAGCCCAAGATCAGAAGGAACAAGAGTCTGATAGAAAAGAGCATCTCACCTAGGGAAACCAGGAGCAAGACGGTGAAGCCAGCTGCAAACACAAGGAGCAAGTCAAAAATTTGAATTAAGTTGTTGGGAAATGTTTGTGTTGTCAATTTGAGGGCGAGTGGACCGCTTAAAACTTGGTAGATTTGTATTAAGATGTTGGCATCTTAAAACTTGGTAGATTTGAGCTACTATGAAAACTTATCAGTTGTAATAATGTTGCTTCTACTTTGGTTTCTTATTTGAGTCAGAATTCAAATTTCCATCAAAATTTGAATTTAAATCAATATTTGAATTTGGGCCAAATTTGGATTCGAGTCAAAGTGGAAGTTGAACATTGGAGGTTCATTGCTCTATGCGGTGTATTTGATCGAGCATTTGAAGTCCAATATTCGTAGTTGAACAGTCCGAATGAGAAATGTGCTAGAAACGAGCTCGAAAACTAGGGTAAACAGCCCTATTTGAAATCAAGTTTTTTTTGACCTTGCCTAAATGAGGCATATATTTTTTATTAACACTTGTTCCATATATATAGGGTAAAAACGAAGTCTCACTATTTATTGATTAATATTCATATTACTACATTTTTTTGAAAAGAATATGCTTTTAATTCAAAACCATCAAATAACACGTTTTAGATATGAAAATGAAAAAGTAAGTTCAGATCCTTCTTACTCACTCCAAAATGAAGCTATGGAGATTTTTCTGATTTTTTTTAATTATTTTAATTTTTTTTCAAACCCTAAACCCTCTCTCCCTATTCTACGAACTCTGAAAATGTTCATAGGTGATAGCTCATTTCTGTAAAGACTTTTTTCATGAAAATGACCTACACCAAGTTTATATTTTTTTCTCATAACCTTGTCACATATGACGGCTATATGTGCAAGAATTACAACATTTTGATTTGTTTTGAATTTTTTAAAAACATTTGAACTTGATTTTGACAAATCACTTCAAAAAATGATTTTTCAAAAAAAAGCCCCTATACTGAGTTTATATTTTTTATGGTAACTAGGTCTCATAAACGGACGAACTACGTTTGTTTTATATTTTTGCGATTTTTCTAATTTAGTTATGGCCATTTGAAATCTGATCAAACCCTAATAACCCTGTTGACTCGCTCATAACCCCGCAGAAATGCTCCAAACCCTAGCGTCGAACGTGCACCATCGGATCCTACCAAGCGCCAAACACCACCCGTCAGATGTGGGGCAGGCATGCACGATCCGCGTGATGCATCCTGATTGGCTACTGCACTGTCCTTCTCGGGTTTTTTACGATCTGCCCCACTTTACATATGAAATTGTATTTTTCACACGTGACCACCACATGTCAGTGTTACGAGTTGGTTCAAATATTGAAACTGCAAAATACAATGTGGCAAATCGTCAATATAGCTTCCCCTTCTCCTCTTCTCCATCTGACAAACAAAGGCATCGAGCAGATCGAGCAATTCCTCTGTTTCTTTCCCCATCTTCTCGTTCTTCTTCCTCTCGAGCAATTCCTCTGTTTCTTCCTCTCGGGCGATATGTCGACCTCCTCGTCAGCCCCCCGTTCCACGTGGCCGGTGTATGGTCCAGTGCCGATGACTCGATGCACTGACTGCCCACGGACTGCACCACTGAAGCGGTTGACTGCGAAGGAGGAGAAGAATGGGAACTTTGGGCGCGAGTTCGTCAAATGCGAGAGCAAGCCGGAGGGGCAGGTTAGATCTGAGTTTTCCTTGCATCATTTATCTCTAATTTCTCAAAAAATCTGTCAGATTTGGATTTAGGTTACATGATTTCGTTTTTGGATCATGAAGAAATGCCACCATTTCGAGTGGATGGATGATTACATCCAGAGGCTTCAAGGGTCGGGCTTGCTGGATTCGAGGGGGAATGCAATCAGCGAGTCCAATCTGCCCCATGACAGTGCCGCTCCGGCAGCAGCAGCGCGTCCAGAATACCCGATGGTGGTAGATGTTGAACTGAAGACGGAATTGAAGAAGATGAACAAGAACTTGAAGCATCTGATTGAGTTGAAGAAGCAATCCAATCTGATAGCTTTAGGAATACTTGCCCTAGGAATTTTTTACTTGATGGCCATCTCTCGTTAGAGATGTTTGTGCAACTGTCGATCACTGAATGTATGCAGTTTACTGTTAAGTTTCGACACTTTCAGTGTCGGCAGAAAACAACTACCAGTTTAGTGATAGGATTATTTTGTTAGCTAATAACCTTGAGTATTGGATCATACGGCACACTGGACAAGGAGGGGGAACAGGGAGCAAGGCGCCACTGTAGTTACTGGCGAGATCGACGCCGTGCTCTGAAGAAAACGACACTGCCGACTGCAACTGAACACTGAACTCTGAAACTAACAGAAACAATGCACACCAACTGTTCGATGAAATGATTTTGGCATGTGGAAAATTTTTCTGGAGCTGATCTTTGGTGAGGTGGTCTTTTGATGCATCCAAAGGCTGCCTGATTTTTCTCAGATTTTTAGGAAAAGAAAACAAATGAATTTCACCAAAAAAGGCAAATCTGGTCCAAACTTGCAGCAAGCACATTTTGAAAAATTTGAATTGTGGACCAGTGGATCTTGATGGATCTTGGTTGAGGGTGCTAAGGACTAGTCAGAGCAATTTACTTGGAGTCAAAACTCAAAGGAAATCTGGCAGTTCCTTTGGAAACTCTAAGGTCCAAAATAAATAACAGAAAAGATTTTGAGATAAAATAAATAGAAATAAAATTTAGGGACAGTTGAAACTTGCTGGAAATTGTTGCTTGGCTTGACCCAAAGTAGGGAGGTGGGTTTTAGAAGAAAATTATTTACATAGGCCATGGGGAAGAATTTTTTTGGCTTTCCTTTATGGGTCCCTTCATTTTTTAGAATCAAAGTATTTGCAAACCGCAGTATTATTATGCATAGCGAACCAATACTTCATGATTAGAAAAAGAGGACTAAACCTCTTTTTTATATACTTCAAACATAGTGTAGTTAAAACTACACTTTTGACTAAAGCCAAATATCTCAAAGTATTTGGTACTTCAATATTTTTGAAAACCAAAGTATTCTTTGAATACCTAAAAAATACAGAGCTCTCAAACCAAAGCCGTGTACAAATGTACAATACGTTCTTATTTTTAGAAGGCATCTATAAACACATCATTTTTAGTTTGTTTGGTTAATTTTTCCCACGCCAATTAGCCGTGTCTAAACTTGGGACAAACAAAATACAAACATAACAAAGCATTAATATAACACACATAACTTAACTTAGATAGGGTACGGTTGCTAGGGCAACATTAGTTCTTACATAGACACCATAGGTAATAGTTAACCTTACATAGATAGCTCGGGCAACACACACACACCAAACTAACACTACATACTAGATAGATAGATAGATAGGGTAGCTAGGGCAACACCGCCATGTCTTCACCTTAACCGCCGGCTTCACCGTCTTCTTCGCCGCCGGCTTCAGTACTCCTCCTCCTCACGACCGTTGTCGCCGAGGTAGTACGGGAGGCTGTGCATGCGGTTGCGAGCGGGGAAGACGCTCTCGAAGTCGGTAAAGATGTTATAGGTCGTGAATGCGATGAACTCACACCCACACCAATACACCTTGCCGAGCAGGTAGTAGGCATCGAACCTGTTGGTAAAGTGGACGATGAGCCCTACCACTGGAGCGTTGGCGTGGGGACGCTGCTCCACGAGGTTGAACATGGGCGGGGAGCCTGCCGGGAGGTGGTGGAAGCCCGCACGGAGGAACCCCCGTGCAAGCTCAATGCTTCCCCTCCAGCCGGAGAACGCCCACACGCGGAGGGATTCCTCGACGACGACGTGGGCGGGGTACCGCCGTTCCGGCACGGTGGGCGGCGCTTGGAACGTCGGCCCGTTGTACTACATCTTGCTTGCTTCGCTGAGTGGAACGACTTTGGCTTTTGGGGGAAGAAGATAAGAAGTTGGAGGCGCAGATGGATCTGTAGAAGAAGAGGCAATGGAGGGCAGTTTAAATAGCCGGGGGAGACAAAGTGGGTACACACGCAAACGGCCGGCGTAGATCATGACTCAGTGCGTGCGTGAACCGATGCGATCATCAATGTGTAAACGAGAATCGATGCGAGCGTGCTTTGCGTGCTCTGCGTTGGCGGCTGCCTGCCTCCCCCTTCTGCGTGCTCTGCGTTGGCGGCTGCCTGCCTCCCCCTTCTGCATGCTCTGCGTTGTTCACGAGCGTGCGTGCAGCCTGCGACGTGAACCAATGCCTCGACAGATGGACGCGACCATGCGTGCAGCCTGCCCCTTCTGCCACCGGCACGTATGCCTGCGATGCTTGAAACGATGTATGCCTGCGTGCGTGTCGGCGTGCATGCATGCGATTAGGTCTAGGTCACTAGATGCGTGCGTGGCGGTGTTTGCATGCATAGCAGGCTACATCGATGCCAAAGCCGGGCATGCATAGCAGGCTGCATCCATCGATAGCAGGCTTTTTTAATTTATTACCAACAAACTAACGGGCCCGTCCAATGAACACAAACACGGCCCAACAAGCAAAGCCACAGCCACAGTCAACAGAGTCCAACGAGCCCCTAAAAAAATAGAGTCCAACGTGGCCCCACAAGTCAGTTAACGGCCAAGACGTCAAACGTCTGTTATGAACATTTGTGAGAGTTTTAGCTAAGGGAATGGGGAAAAGTGAGCACAAGTTTGAAGTGTGGGGAAAACTGAGCACAACTAAGGAATTAGGGGCACAGATGGAATAAGCCCTTTATTTATTATAGGGCATTACAACACTTTACAAATTCGTTGGGTCAGCACCATAATTGGTTATGGAATATTTGCCACACGTTGAACATTTTACTTTGCATGTTTGAGAAATTTGAATTTTGGACTTCTATTTTAAATTTGAATTTGGATTGTGATTTGGATCAACCGAGGATTAGCAACAGTAATGTGATGACATGGCACCCTTAATAGTGGATTACTGTAGTTTGATTATCCGGGCGTCACAATTCTCCTCCACTACAAGAAATCTCGTCTCGAGATTTAGGAGCGGGAGTAAGGGGGAAGAGATTAGGTTACGAGATTCTAACGGATCTTCTCGGTTGTGGTTGCTCTTCTCGAAGAAGTTGACCGCTTCCGTTGATGTCGTCATTCCTTAGCTTCGGGTTATCAGGATAGGTCATCAGCCTTTCCTGGTGAACTCCATCGTACTTATCAATAAGAAAGGGGCAGCCTGACAATGATAGAATGCTATCAGGGGAAATCACTGGGGTTTATCCCATGAATGATCACATTAGTAACTCTCGAATTGGTCAAATGGAACACATCGAGAGCCGAGCAAGAAGGTACGGTAAGAAGTTTCAAGTGGCTTGCCAATCGTTCGTTGCCTAAAACAGAGTGTGAAATGGTTTGAGAGCAACGGGAATAAGTATTATGTCTGATACCAGAATTGATGATTTCTTGGAAGGTGGCTCGTGAATTACATACGAAGCCAAGCATGAGGAATATCCTTTAGGAGCTGGGGTGTACAGGAGAGTCGGGTTTCGATCATGAGACCTGTGGGTTATGGGCCCACCATGTGGGTTAAAAGTAGGAGCGGTGATATCTTGCATGGTCATGATAGCAAGGCATGTCAGAGGATAGCCTGTGGATTATGTCGGCAACATCGTCGGTGCCAAGGGTGAGGGACAAAGAGAACCATTTTCCTGCTCGTTGAATGAGGCGGACCAATAGGCAAAGTTCTCGTCCATCGGCAGCTACCGGAATGTCATCAACAATAGTAACAGGGTTCTACTGACAGAGTTGTACAACCGGGTGTTACATAAACAGAGAATTATTACTTCTTAGATCATATAGACCACAAGAAACATTAAACCAACCAATGGAAAAGAAAATATGATTATCAGATTAAACAGAGCAATGGAAAGGAAAATGTGTTTAAACACATATTTCAAGGGTATATCCTTCCCAAGGACAAGCAGAGCATGATATCCATGAAAGGATATAATGTAGAAAACTCTTTAGGTAGGGGATAGAAATTTTATGACATTACCCATACAACGGTGTTTGTATAATTAGCAAGTAACATTTAGCATTGGGCTTCAAATGTTCTTGTTGAAAATCAGAGCACCACAGACATGCTTCGAGATAGCATTAACAAGGTCTTCAAGCAAAGGTTAGACTTTGGATACACAAAGGATCCATCAGGATAAACTCATTAAACAAGGCATTCAATTTCCTCACGAAAAACTGGTTAACCTTGTTAAGAAGGAAACTATAACACTAGGTCCTTCGGCCAGGTGTGCTAGGCATGACATCACCTTACCAGGTCATATAAAGACCAAAGTTATAACTCTTGGAAATATGTTCCAACCATCTCATTAGACCGAGATTCAGTTCTGATAGGTGGCAGGATACCTTAGACTCAGGATGCCTGAGAAGAAAGGTGCAACACAAATTGACGAGACGACATTGTAAGATTTTCGGTAAATGAACTATGGAAACAAGTTACGAACCATGAGTTCATTATTAAATCAAGGAGAGAATGAGGAGGTGGTTGATGAACTCAGCAACAATTCATCGAGATTTCCAAAAGATGGATTTCCACAATTACATGAATAAGGAGAAGCTTTGTCAGTTCAAATGATATAATGAGGTATGCTCGAGGAAACATACACGATTAAGCATTGGTTGACGGTGCACCCAAAATATGGGCTTAGGTAGTATGATCAATGTTAGAATGATGATTCGATAACCAACAGACTTAGTATGAAACTATCGAACATTCACTTCAAAACAATAGGGTTGCTAGAAGTTTTGAATTCACACATCATAGTTAAATGGCCGGTATCTCGGTTAGAAACAACACGGGGACCAAGATATGAACGGAGATAGCGAGAAGTATTACTATATCAAGAATTATTAAGAGGTGGTGAAATTCTCACGACTTTCTTGACATAAAAGATGGTAATACTTCCAAGGTAAAGAAGAACAACTGCTGGGTAGCAAGGATCTCAAGGTATAACACAAAACATGAACAAGTTTGTGTTGAACGGAAGGCAATAAAGTGGTCGATGATACACGAATCATCGAGGGGCAAGGATGGTATTACCCATCAAGAATTCAATTGATATCCTAGAAGACTTCAGAATGTTGATGATGATCACGACACATTTGTCGAGAGGTTTCAAGAAGATGTAACCGATCGGCGATGACATCAAGCCAACGGAATGATGAAGCGCAAAGTTATTAAAACCATGGGTACGACACAAACTCGAAATCAAGTTTGCTGTTCAAGGAGAAATGATATGACGAGGAAGATCGACGTAAGATTAGCTCATCGCCGAAAATTGTGCTTCGGAAAGAAGGACCAGATAGCACAATTAAAAAGTTCCACGATAATGAAATAGCCGATCAGGCTAGGAATAACTTGAAGGGTTATTACATCATAAGCAACGAAAATTACTTAGAGTTATTGAATCGTAGTGCGGAATCGATTCACTTAACGGTGTTCTCGAGTGTTTAATAACTCAGGGCCCGTGAAAAACTGGAACCAGTGAGAATGTAGCACTTGATGGAGAACTCATAAGAAGTTATGCAGTTCCATGATAATCTCGAGATACCAGGGGGGTAATACTCGAAGGTAGAACACAATAGAGGTTGTGAAGGCGTACTGATCTGCAGAAGGCAAGTACTTTAACTTGTCCGAGAAATAGAATCAAAGGGGAACAATTATGGTTGGAACCACGGTTGCAAAGGATCAATTCACAGTTACCAGATGATATTTATCAAGAAAATAGTTATTATTACAAGAAGCTTCCATGATAGGATCTACATCGTGTCCATGGGCATGAACACAAAGTTCAAGGTCGACTCCCACTTCTCCAATGCATAACCTTTCATTTACTTCTCGCGTTCGATGAAGTTGTAGTGTTGAAATTTTATCTGGCAAAATACCAGAAGAGTATGACTCGTGAAAACTTTCGAGTTCACACATATTAAGGAAGGCATAGGTTCAACCCGTCAGGGTATCGTGGAAACATATACCACAAGCTTCAATAGTAAATACCACAAGCTCGAAAGTAGAGCATGGTTGGTCAATCAGAGGATAGGATTTACCAATGGAGAAAGAACTTCCAAAGGGATTGAATATGAAGGACGCTATCGGATAAAATCCAACAAAGGATCCGGTGGTCCTCAAAGGATCTAATGTGAGCATCGGTACTCAACCAGAGGAAGAAACAATGCAAGGAGATCAGACTATAGAAACAACTGACTAACTCAAAGCTCAAATGCAAAGGAATTATGAATTCCAAGACAAGGGATCAGAAGCAATGCTCTGATTAGGGATGGATAAGTTGAATAGCCTTAGGGGTACAATCAATGGCAATTTGGTTGGTCGAGATCCAGCTCATGTTTAAAATGACGTTTGAGCCGGAAGGATAATCCTAGGATTCGACTGATGATTGTGATCATTCACAACTTATTGAATCAATGGACACAAAATGATAGTGACAGAGGATGTCAACGGAGATTACTAGAAGTATGGAATTAACCATAATGCAGGAAGGCAAGGAAATCAAGAGCAATGGGCTGCTAAGGATTTTTAGAAAATCGAATGGTATTTCGAGGACTTATGTGAAACACATGAACGGCTAGGGATGAGCGGATACTCGGCAAGTGCGAGGAATTATCCGTAGGGGTATTTATGTGGCTAGTAACTGCAAGGCAGTAGGCACAAAGTATTCTCGGAATATCCAAAGTATTTCAGGGTATCTTGTAATAACAAGAACAATTGGAAGTGAAGCTATGGACGACAAGTGTATGTAGTTATCCATAAGGGTTTATCGATGGTCGGGAATAACAAAAGCGGTGGGCACAAAGTCTCGAGAGAATATGGAAGAGTATCTTCGGAATCTTCTGGTGAAGCCGGCCATCATCTGGAATGGAGGAGCTCTCTGGGAGAAAGTATTTACGAGAACCTAGAGTTAGAGTTAGCAAATCCATTTAACCCGAATAGAAGAGAGATCAGAATCCCAGAGTATAGACCAGGAGTAAAAGATCCTAATACCTCCCAATGGCGACGTGGGTCCATAAGACACACAGCCATGTTAGTAAAAGTTTTTGCAATGACTAGACTCGACTTCGGCCAAGGAGTGTGGAAGGGGGATTCCTACAGGCAGTCGGCTCTGATACCAACTTGTGACGCCCCGATTTGACCGTACACTAATCATACACGCAAACGTGTACGATCAAGATCAGGGACTCACGGGAAGATATCACAACACAACTCTACAAATAAAAAAAGTCATACAAGCATCATATTACAAGCCAGGGGCCTCGAGGGCTCGAATACAAGAGCTCGATCATAGACGAGTCAGCGGAAGCAACAATATCTGAGTACAGACATAAGGTAAACAAGTTGCCATAAGATGGCTAGCATAAACTGTGATACAGATCGAAAGAGGCATAGGCCTCCTGCCTGGGATACTCCTAAACTATTCCTGGTCATCGTCAGCGGGCTGCACGTAGTAGTAGGCACCTCCCGAGTAGTAGTAGTCGTCATCGACGGTGGCGTCTAGCTCCTGGCCTCCATCGTCTGGTCGCAGCAATCGAGAATAGGAAGGGGAAAAGAGAGGGCAAAGAAATCGTGAGTACTCATCCAAAGTACTCGCAAGCAAGGAGCTACACTACATATGTATGCATTGGTACCAAATGGAATAAGGGTATCATATATGGACTGAACTGCAGAATACCGGAATAAGAGGGGGATAGCTAGTCCTATCGAAGACTACGCTTCTATCCACCTCCATCTTGCAGCAGAAGAAGAGAGTAGATGGTGAGTTCACCAAGTAGCATCGTGTAGCATAATCCTAACCGATGATCCTCCCCTCGTCGCCCTGTGAGAGAGCGATCACCGGTTGTATCTGGCACTTGGAAGGGTGTGTTTTATTAAGTATCCGGTTCTAGTTGTCATAAGGTCAAGGTACAACTCCAAGTTTTCTTGTTATCGAAGATCACGGCTATTCGAATAGATTAACTTCCCTGCAGGGGTGCACCACATTTCCCAACATGCTCGACCCCCTTTGTCTGGACACACTTTTCTGGGTCATGCCCGGCCTCAGAAGATCAACACGTCGCAGCCCTACCTAGGCACAACAGAGAGGTCAGCACGCCGGTCTAAATCCTATGGCGCAGGGGTCTGGGCCCATCGCCCATTGCACACCTACACGGTGCGAACGCGGCCGGTGAGCAGACCTAGCAACCTCCATTACAAAGGAAGTTGCGTTAGGCGGTCCAACCCGGCGCGCGCCGCTCAGTCGCTAACGTCAAGAAGGCTTCGGCAGATACCACGACGTCGAGTGCCCATAACTGTCCCCGCGTAGATGGTTAGTGCGTATAGGCCACTGGCCAGACTCAGATCAAATACCAAGATCTCGTTAAGCATGTTAAGTATTCGTGGACGCAGGGCCAGGCCCACCTCTCTCCTAGGTGGTCTCAACCTGCCCTGTCGCTCCGCCACAAAGTTACAGTTGGGGGCTGTCGGGAACTCAGGCCCACCACTACCTGGATGGAGCCACCTGCCCCTTCAGCCCCCATCTCCAAACAGTATCACTGGTAATGTAACAGTGTAAGTATATAGTATATGCCCGTGATCACCTCCCGAAGTGATCACGGCCCAGTAGTATAGCTTGGCATACGGACAAGAGTGTAGGGCCACTAATGGAACACTAGCATCCTATACTAAGCAGTAGGATAGCAGGTAAAGGTAACAATAGTAGTAGCAAGGAGAGGCTATGCAGTAGTATAGGATTAACCGAAAGCAGTAACATGCTACACTAATCTAATGCAAGCAGTATAGAGAAGAATAGGCGATATCTGGTGATCAGGGGTGGGGGGGGGGCTTGCCTGATTGCTCTGGCAAGAGAGAGGGGTCATCAACTCCGTAGTCGTACTGGGTAGCAGCGGCGTCGGTCTCAGTGTCTAGCTGAAGAAGAGGGGGGAAGAAACAGCAAATACAATGCAAACAGATGCATAACGAAGCATGACAAGGCAAGGCGTGATGCTAGGCGTGCCCTAACGCGGTATGAGGTGATACCGGTGAAGGGGGGAAACATCCGGGAAGTATCCCCGGTGTTCCGCGTTTTCGGGCAGAGGAGTCGGAGGGGGAAAGTTGCGAGTTTGATAGGTTAGGGATGTGTGGCGAACGAACGGGCTGCGTATTCGGATTCGTCTCGTCGTTCTATGCAACTTTCATGTATAAAACTTTTTCATCCGAGTTACAAATTATTTTTTATGATTTTTCAAAGATTTAAACAATATTCTGAAATCGTTTTAATTTGAAATTAAATAAAAAATTGCTATGTGCACCCAGCTCTGTGTACACAGAGGCTAACAGTGGGCCAGGGAGGGTTCAGTCAGCAGAGTTGACCTAGTCAACATTTGACTGGTCAAAAGGTGAATAGTAAAGGCGGATCCCGACTGTCATAGACTTAGGCACTTTTAATTTAATCTATCATTTTAATTTACAGCAAGGGCCAGATGTCAACGAGATTAACTAAAAGTTAATTAGTTCTATTAAATTCCTAAGTAGATTTATCTAATCTAAACAGGGGCCCCACTGTTCATTGGCTAGCAATTAAACTAACTAGAAACTACCGCTAAGCTAATTTGTACGGGTCGGCCAGTGATGGTTGTATACACACACAATGCTAAGTGTAAGAGAAGATGGCATTTTGTGATTTTTATAGGATTTAATCGATACTTCGAAAGGAGTTGATCCAGTGGGATAAATTAAAGTTTATCAAGTATACTTTCTACTCATAATTTTCTTAGCCTTGTTAATAGTTGTTTAACTGCAGTTTATGGGCTGTTTAGAGGGTTAGACAGTGTAGATTTGGCAAAGCTAGCTAGTAGCAGCTACAGTAACTAGTAGTAGTACATTCAGGAGAGCAGCAACAACATGCACATGAGTTGGGCGCGGGGTGCGGGGCTGCACGGCGTGAGGCTGGGCCGGTGAGCGACGCGAGGCGAGGGGCAAGGCAGGCTGCGGTTGCAGGGCGGCGGACCAGGGGGCGACGACCGGCAAGCAGCAAGCAGAGCAGCGTGGCAGTGGCTAGAGCAGCGCAGCAGGGGGGCACGACAGCGGGTGGCGCGGTGCACGGCCAGCACGACAAGCTGCGACAGTCAGTACAGCGACGCGAGCGCGCGCGCATGGTCAATCGAGCGTGGGCGGCGACGACGAGTCGACGAATGGGGCGGCGACTACGGGCGGAGCTCGACGGACTCTACGATGGGGACGGCTAAAGCGAAAAGGAAGGAGCGCAACCGGCGGAGCGGCTCACAGTGAGGACGACGGGCTGGGCGGTGAGCTCGGCGAAGACGATGATCCCCGACGGAGATCCACGGCGACCGAAAGTGGAAGACGTCCTTGATCCCTTCGCCGTAGGGGTCCCCGGAACGGACGGATCCGGTCATGACGGACCTCCTGGACGTGCTCCCGCACACCGAAGACGACGGTGGCCGCGATGATGACGATGAGGGGCGTCGGGCGCGAGTGGCAGAGGGAGAGTGGGGCGCGAGGGGACAGGTGTTAGGGTTCCAGGGAGAGAGGGGGGCGCCGGGGTCGGCTAAATAGGCGGGAGGGGGCCGCCGATGGCCGCCACCGCGGCCATGGTGCCGTGGATGACCGCCACGGTAACCCGCCGTTCCGTGTGGCGGAGGGGACGAGCGAGGGGTGCGGCTGGGCCGGCCTGGCCAGCTGGGTTGCTCGGCGAACTGGGCCAAGTGGCCCAAGAGGGGGGGTCCATTTTGCTTTTGTCTTTTTATTTGGCTTTTCTTTTCCTTTTAAATAGTTTATGTCTCCTAAATTCTTTCCATATAGTTTTAGTCTTATATAATACAATTCTTGTATCTAAATTAGTGTCACAAATTAGGACTCTGCCATATTTAAGTTTGGCACTTAATTCAGCTAGTTAGTAATTTTATAATTTTAAAAAGCATTTAATTTTTTGTTTTTAGTCCCTGTTTTATTTATTATAGGGCATTACAACACTTTACAAATTCGTTGGGTCAGCACCATAATTGGTTATGGAATATTTGCCACACGTTGAACATTTTACTTTGCATGTTTGAGAAATTTGAATTTTGGACTTCTATTTTAAATTTGAATTTGGATTGTGATTTGGATCAACCGAGGATTAGCAACAGTAATGTGATGACATGGCACCCTTAACAATGGATTACTGTAGCTTGATTATCCAGGTGTCACACAAGCATTTCTCAAATTCACAACTACTCAACTAGCACGACTCTAATATCACTATCTCCATATCTAAAAACAATTATCAAGTATCAAACTTCTCATAGTATTCAATGCACTTCATATGAAAGTTTTTATTATATCCCTCTTGGATGCCCATCATATTAGGACTAAATTCATAACCAAAGAAAATTACCATGATTTTTAGGACTCTCAAAATAATATAAGTGACGCATGAGAGTTCAGCTATTTCTTCAAAATAAAATCACCACCGTGCTCTAGAAAAATATAAGTGAAGCACTAGAGCAAATGACAAACTACTTCGAAAGATATAAGTGAAGCTCAATGAGTAATCGAATAATTATGCAACTATGTGAAGACTCTCTAACATTTAATAATTTCAGATCTTGGTATTTTATTCAAACAGCAAGCAAAACAAAAGAAAATAAAATGGCGCTCCAAGCAAAACACATATCATGTGGCGAATAAAAATATAGCTCCAAGTAAAGTTACCGATGAACGAAGACGAAAGAGGGGATGCCTTCTGGGGCATCCCCAAGCTTAGGATCTTGGTTGTCCTTGAATATTTCCTTGGGGTGCCTTGGGCATCCCCAATCTTAGGCTCTTTCCACTTCTTATTCCATATTCCATCGAATCTTTACCCAAAACTTGAAAACTTCACAACACAAAACTTAACAGAAAACTCGTAAGCTCCGTTAGCAAAAGAAAACAAAACACCACTTCAAGGTACTGTAATGAACTCATTCTTTATTTATATTGGTGTTAAACCTAATGTATTCCAACTTCTTTATGGTTTATAAACTATTTTACTAGCCATATATTCATCAAAATAAGCAAACAACACACGAAAAACAGAATCTGTCAAAAACAGAACAGTCTGTAGTAATCTGTAAGTAACGCACACTTCTGGAACCCAAAAATTCGAAAATAAATTTCTCGATGTGAGGAATTTATCTATTAATCATCTTCAAAAAGAATTAACTAAATATTACTCTCTAATAAAAAATGGCAGCAATTCTCGTGAGCGCTAAAGTTTCTGTTTTTTACAACAAGATCAACAAGACTTTCCCGGAGTCTTCCCAATGGTTCTACTTGACACAAACACTAATTAAAACGTAAAAACTCAATCATAACAGAGGCTTGATAAATTATTTATTACTAAACAGGAGCAAAAAGTAAGGAACAAAAATAAAGTTGGGTTGCCTCCCAACAAGCGCTATCGTTTAACGCCCCTAGCTAGGCATGATGATTTCAATGATGCTCACATAAAAGATAAGAATTGTAACATAAATAGAGCATCATGAAGAATACGACTATCAAATTTAAGTCTAACCCTCTTCCTATGCATAGGGATTTTGTGAGCAAACAACTTGTGGGAACAAGAATCAACTTGCACAGGAAGGTAAAACAAGCATAACTTCAAAACTTTAAGCACATAGAGAGAATACTTGATATTATTGCAATTCCTACAAGCATATGTTCCTTGAAGAAAATATGCCCTAGAGGCAATAATAAAGTTATTATTTATTTCCTTATATCATGATAAATGTTTATTATTCATGCTAGAATTGTATTAACCGGAAACATAATACATGTGTGAATACATAGACAAACAGAGTGTCACTAGTATGCCTCTACTTGACTAGCTCGTTAATCAAAGATGGTTAAGTTTCCTAACCATGAACAATGTGTTGTTATTTGATTAACGAGGTCACATCATTAGTTGAATGATCTAATTGACATGACCCATTTCATTAGCTTAGCACCCGATCGTTTAGTATGTTTCTATTGCTTTCTTCATGACTTATACATGTTCCTATGACTATGAGATTATGCAACTCCCGTTTGCCGGAGGAACACTTTGGGTGCTACCAAACGTCACAACGTAACTGGGTGATTATAAAGGAGTACTACAGGTGTCTCCAATGGTAGATGTTGGGTTGGCATATTTCGAGATTAGAATTTGTCACTCCGATTGTCGGAGAGGTATCTCTGGGCCCTCTCGGTAATACACATTATACAAGCCTTGCAAGCATTGCAACTAATGAGTTAGTTGCGGGATGATGTATTACGGAACGAGTAAAGAGACTTGCCGGTAACGAGATTGAACTAGGTATTGGATACCGACGATCGAATCTCGGGCAAGTAACATACCGATGACAAAGGGAACAACGTATGTTGTTATGCGGTCTGACCGATAAAGATCTTCGTAGAATATGTAGGAGCCAATATGGGCATCCAGGTCCCACTATTGGTTATTGACCGGAGACGTGTCTCGGTCATGTCTACATTGTTCTCGAACCGTAGGGTCCGCACGCTTAACGTTACGATGACAGTTATTATGAGTTTATGCATTTTGATGTACCGAAGGTTGTTCGGAGTCCCGGATGTGATCACGGACATGACGAGGAGTCTCGAAATGGTCGAGACATAAAGATTGATATATTGGAAGCCTATGTTTGGACATCGGAAGTGTTCCGGGTGAAATCAGGAATTTTACAGGAGTACTAGGAGGTTACCGGAACCCCCCGGGAACCAAATGGGCCTTATTGGGCCTTAGTGGAAAGGTGAAAGGGGCAGCCCAAGGTGGCCTGCGCGCCTCCCCCCTCCCATAGTCCTATTAGGACTAGGAGAGGTGGCCGGCCCCCTTCTCCCTCTCTCTCTCTCAAGGAATCCTATTAGGAATAGGATTGGGGGGGGGGGAATCCTACTCCCGGTAGGAGTAGGACTCCTCCTGCGCCCTCCTCCTTGGCCGGCCAGCCCTCCCCCTGGCAACCTTTATATACGGGGGCAGGGGACACCTCTAGACACACAAGTTGATCATTGAGATCGTTCCTTAGCCGTGTGCGGTGCCCCCTGCCACCACATTCCACCTCGATCATATCATTGTAGTGCTTAGGTGAAGCCCTACGTCGGTAGTACATCAAGATCGTCACTACGCCATCGTGCTGACAGAACTCCTCCCCGAAGCTTTGCTGGATCGGAGCCCGGGGATCGTCATTGAGCTGAACGTGTGCTAAGAACTCGGAGGTGCCGAAGTAACGGTGCTTGGATCGGTTGGATCGGGAAGAAGACATACGACTACTTCCTCTACGTTGTGTCAACGCTTCCGTTGCGATCTACAAGCGTACGTAGATCAGACTCTCCCCCTCGTTGCTATGCATCACCATGATCTTGCGTGTGCGTATGAATTTTTTTGAAATTACTACGTTCCCCAACAGTGGCATCCGAGCCTAGGTTTTATGGTTTGATGTTATTTGCACGAGTAGAACACAAGTGAGTTGTGGGCGATACAAGTCATACTGCCTACCAGCATGTCATACTTTGGTTCGGCGGTATTGTTGGACGAGACGACCCAGACCAACCTTACGCGTACGCTTACGCGAGACCGGTTCCCTCGACGTGCTTTGCACATAGATGGCTTGCGTGCGATTGTCTCTCCAACTTTAGTTGAACCGAGTATGGCTACGCCCGGTCCTTGAGAAGGTTAAAACGAAGTCTATTTGACAAACTATCGTTGTGGTTTTGATGCGTAGGTGAGATGAGTTCTTGCTTAAGCCCGTAGCAGCCACGTAAAACTTGCAACAACAAAGTAGAGGACGTCTAACTTGTTTTTGCAGGGCATGTTGTGATGTGATATGGTCAAGGCTGATTTTATTGTATGAAATGATCATGTTTTGTAACCAAGTTATCAGCAACTAGCAAGAGCCATATGGTTGTCGCTTTATTGTATGCAATGCAATCGCGATGTAATGCTTTACTTTATTGCTAAGCGGTAGTGATAGTCGTGGAAGCATAAGATTGGCGAGACGTCAACGATGCTACGATGGAGATCAAGGTGTCGCGCCGGTGACGATGGTGATCATGACGGTGCTTCGGAGATGGAGATCACAAGCACAAGATGATGATGGCCATATCACATCACTTATATTGATTGCATGTGATGTTTATCTTTTATGCATCTTATCTTGCTTTGATTGACGGTAGCATTATAAGATGATCTCTCACTAAATTATCAAGAAGTGTTCTCCTTGAGTATGCACCATTGCCAAAGTTCGTCGTGCCCAGACACCACGTGATGATCGGGTGTGATAAGCTCTACGTCCATCTACAACGGGTGCAAGCCAGTTTTGCACACGCAGAATACTCAGGTTAAACTTGACGAGCCTAGCATATGCAAATATGGCCTCGGAACACAGAGACCGAAAGGTCGAGCGTGAATCATATAGTAGATATGATCAAAATGACGATGTTCACCATTGAAAACTACTCCATCTCACGTGATGATCGGTTATGGTTTAGTTGATTTGGATCACGTGATCACTTAGAGGATTAGAGGGATGTCTATCTAAGTGGGAGTTCTTAAGTAATTTGATTAAATGAACTTAAACTTATCATGAACTTAGTACCTGATAGTATCTTGCTTGTTTATGTTGATTGTAGATAGATGGCTCGTGCTGTTGTTCCATTGAATTTTAATGCGTTCCTTGAGAAAGCAAAGTTGAAAGATGATGGTAGCAATTACACAGACTGGGTCCGTAACCTGAGGATTATCCTCATTGCTGCACAGAAGAATTACGTCCTGGAAGCACCGCTGGGTGCCAGGCCTGCTGCTGGAGCAACACCAGATGTTATGAACGTCTGGCAGAGCAAAGCTGATGACTACTCGATAGTTCAGTGTGCCATGCTTTACGGCTTAGAGTCGGGACTTCAACAACGTTTTGAACGTCATGGAGCATATGAGATGTTCCAGGAGTTGAAGTTAATATTTCAAGCAAATGCCCGAATTGAGAGATATGAAGTCTCCAATAAGTTCTATAGCTGCAAGATGGAGGAGAACAGTTCTATCAGTGAGCATATACTCAAAATGTCTGGGTATAATAATCACTTGATTCAGATGGGAGTTAATCTTCCAGATGATTGCGTCATCGATAGAATTCTCCAATCACTGCCACCAAGCTACAAGAGCTTCGTGATGAACTATAATATGCAAGGGATGAACAAGACTATTCCCGAGCTCTTCGCAATGCTGAAAGCTGCGGAGGTAGAAATCAAGAAGGAGCATCAAGTGTTGATGGTCAACAAGACCACTAGTTTCAAGAAAAAGGGCAAAGGGAAGAAGAAGGGGAACTTCAAGAAGAACAGCAAGCAAGTTGTTGCTCAAGAGAAGAAACCCAAGTCTGGACCAAAGCCTAAAACTGAGTGCTTCTACTGCAAGCAGACTGGTCACTGGAAGCGGAACTGCCCCAAGTATTTAGCGGATAAGAAGGATGGCAAGGTGAACAAAGGTATATGTGATATACATGTTATTGATGTGTACCTTACTAGAGCTCGCAGTAGCACCTGGGTATTTGATACTGGTTCTGTTGCTAATATTTGCAACTCGAAACAGGGACTACGGAATAAGCGGACACTAGCAAAGGACGAGGTGACGATGCGCGTGGGAAACGGTTCCAAAGTCGATGTGATCGCGGTCGGCACGCTACCTCTACATCTACCTTCGGGATTAATATTAGACCTAAATAATTGTTATTTGGTGCCAGCGTTGAGCATGAACATTATATCTGGATCTTGTTTAATGCGAGACGGTTATTCATTTAAATCGGAGAATAATGGTTGTTCTATTTATATGAGTAATATCTTTTATGGTCATGCACCCTTGAAGAGTGGTCTATTCTTGTTAAATCTCGATAGTAGTGATACACATATTCATAATGTAGAAGCCAAAAGATGCAGAGTTGATAATGATAGTGCAACTTATTTGTGGCACTGCCGTTTAAGTCATATCGGTGTAAAGCGCATGAAGAAACTCCATACTGATGGACTTTTGGAACCACTTGATTATGAATCACTTGGTACTTGCGAACCGTGCCTCATGGGCAAGATGACTAAAACACCGTTCTCCGGTACTATGGAGAGAGCAACAGATTTATTGGAAATCATACATACCGATGTATGTGGTCCGATGAATATTGAGGCTCGTGGCGGATATCGTTATTTTCTCACCTTCACAAATGATTTAAGCAGATATGGGTATATCTACTTGATGAAACACAAGTCTGAAACATTTGAAAAGTTCAAGGAATTTCAGAGTGAAGTTGAAAATCATCGTAACAAGAAAATAAAGTTTCTACGATCTGATCGTGGAGGAGAATATCTGAGTTACGAGTTTGGTATACATTTGAAAAATTGTGGAATAGTTTCGCAACTCACGCCACCCGGAACACCACAGCGTAATGGTGTGTCCGAACGTCGTAATCGTACTTTACTAGATATGGTACAATCTATGATGTCTCTTACTGATTTACCGCTATCATTTTGGGGATACGCTTTAGAGACGACCGCATTCACGTTAAATAGGGCACCATCAAAATCCGTTGAGACGACGCCTTATGAACTGTGGTTTGGCATGAAACCAAAGTTGTCGTTTCTTAAAGTTTGGGGTTGCGATGCTTATGTGAAAAAGCTTCAACCTGATAAGCTCGAACCCAAATCAGAGAAATGTGTCTTCATAGGATATCCAAAGGAAACTATTGGATACACCTTCTATCACAGATCCGAAGGCAAGACATTCGTTGCTAAGAATGGATCATTTCTAGAGAAGGAGTTTCTCTCGAAAGAAGTGAGTGGGAGGAAAGTAGAACTTGACGAGGTAACTGTACCCGCTCCCTTATTAGAAAGTAGTACATCACAGAAAACTGTTTCTGCGACACCTACACCAATAAGTGAGGAAGCTAATGATAATGATCATGAAACTTCAGAACAAGATACTACTGAACCTCGTAGATCAACCAGAGCAAGATCCGCACCAGAGTGGTACGGTAATCCAGTTCTGGAGGTCATGCTACTAGATCATGATGAACCTACGAACTATGAAGAAGCGATGGTGAGCCCAGATTCCGCAAAGTGGCTTGAGGCCATGAAATCTGAGATGGGATCCATGTATGAGAACAAAGTATGGACTTTGGTTGACTTGCCCGATGATCGGCAAGCAATTGAGAATAAATGGATCTTCAAGAAAAAGACTAATGCTGATGGTAATGTTACTGTCTATAAAGCTCAACTTGTTGCAAAAGGTTTTCGACAAGTTCAAGGGGTTGACTACGATGAGACCTTCTCACCCGTAGCGATGCTTAAGTCTGTCAGAATCATGTTAGCAATTGCCGCATTTTATGATTATGAAATTTGGCAGATGGATGTCAAAACTGCATTCTTGAATGGATTTCTGGAAGAAGAGTTGTATATGATGCAACCGGAAGGTTTTGTCGATCCAAAGGGAGCTAACAAAGTGTGCAAACTCCAGCGATCCATTTATGGACTGGTGCAAGCATCTCGGAGTTGGAATAAACGGTTTGATAGGGTGATCAAAGCATTTGGCTTTATACAGACTTTTGGAGAAGCCTGTATTTACAAGAAAGTGAGTGGGAGCTCTGTAGCATTTCTGATATTATATGTGGATGACATATTGCTGATTGGAAATGATATAGAATTTCTGGATAGCATAAAGGGATACTTGAATAAGAGTTTTTCAATGAAAGACCTCGGTGAAGCTGCTTACATATTGGGCATTAAGATCTATAGAGATAGATCAAGACGCTTAATTGGACTTTCACAAAGCACATACCTTGACAAGATTTTGAAGAAGTTCAAAATGGATCAAGCAAAGAAAGGGTTCTTGCCTGTGTTACAAGGTGTGAAGTTGAGTCAGACTCAATGCCCGACCACTGCAGAAGATAGAGAGAAAATGAAAGATGTTCCCTATGCTTCAGCAATAGGCTCTATCATGTATGCAATGCTGTGTACCAGACCTGATGTGTGCCTTGCTATAATTTTAGCAGGGAGGTACCAAAGTAATCCAGGAGTGGATCACTGGACAACGATCAAGAACATCCTGAAATACCTGAAAAGGACTAAGGATATGTTTCTCGTATATGGAGGTGACAAAGAGCTCACCGTAAGAGGTTACGTTGATGCAAGCTTTGACACTGATCCGGACGATTCTAAATCGCAAACCGGATACGTGTTTACTTTAAACGGTGGAGCTGTCAGTTGGTGCAGTTCTAAACAAAGCGTCGTAGCGGGATCTACATGTGAAGCAGAATACATAGCTGCTTCGGAAGCAGCGAACGAAGGAGTCTGGATGAAGGAGTTCATATCCGATCTAGGTGTCATCCCTAGTGCATCGGGTCCAATGAAAATCTTTTGTGACAATACTGGTGCAATTGCTTTGGCAAAGGAATCCAGATTTCACAAAAGGACCAAACACATCAAGAGACGCTTCAATTCCATCCGGGATCTAGTCCAGGTGGGAGACATAGAGATTTGCAAGATACATACGGATCTGAATGTTGCAGACCCGTTGACTAAGCCTCTTCCACGAGCAAAACATGATCAGCACCAAGGCTCCATGGGTGTTAGAATCATTACTGTGTAATCTAGATTATTGACTCTAGTGCAAGTGGGAGACTGAAGGAAATATGCCCTAGAGGCAATAATAAAGTTATTATTTATTTCTTATATCATGATAAATGTTTATTATTCATGCTAGAATTGTATTAACCGGAAACATAATACATGTGTGAATACATAGACAAACAGAGTGTCACTAGTATGCCTCTACTTGACTAGCTCGTTAATCAAAGATGGTTAAGTTTCCTAACCATGAACAATGTGTTGTTATTTGATTAACGAGGTCACATCATTAGTTGAATGATCTGATTGACATGACCCATTTCATTAGCTTAGCACCCGATCGTTTAGTATGTTGCTATTGCTTTCTTCATGACTTATACATGTTCCTATGACTATGAGATTATGCAACTCCCGTTTGCCGGAGGAACACTTTGGGTGCTACCAAACATCACAACATAACTGGGTGATTATAAAGGAGTACTACAGGTGTCTCCAATGGTAGATGTTGGGTTGGCATATTTCGAGATTAGAATTTGTCACTCCGATTGTCGGAGAGGTATCTCTGGGCCCTCTCGGTAATACACATTATACAAGCCTTGCAAGCATTGCAACTAATGAGTTAGTTGCGGGATGATGTATTACGGAATGAGTAAAGAGACTTGCCGGTAACGAGATTGAACTAGGTATTGGATACCGACGATCAAATCTCGGGCAAGTAACATACCGATGACAAAGGGAACAACGTATGTTGTTATGCGGTCTGACCGATAAAGATCTTCGTAGAATATGTAGGAGCCAATATGGGCATCCAGGTCCCGCTATTGGTTATTGACCGGAGACGTTTCTCGGTCATGTCTACATTGTTCTCGAACCGTAGGGTCCGCACGCTTAACGTTACGATGATAATTATTATGAGTTTATGCATTTTGATGTACCGAAGGTTGTTCGGAGTCCCGGATGTGATCACGGACATGACGAGGAGTCTCGAAATGGTCGAGACATAAAGATTGATATATTGGAAGCCTATGTTTGGACATCGGAAGTGTTCCGGGTGAAATCAGGAATTTTACCGGAGTACCGGGAGGTTACCGGAACCCCCCGGGAACCAAATGGGCCTTATTGGGCCTTAGTGGAAAGGTGAAAGGGGCAGCCCAAGGTGGGCTGCACGCCTTCCCCCTCCCCTAGTCCTATTAGGACTAGGAGAGGTGGCCGGCCCCCTTCTCCCTCTCTCTCTCTCTCTCTCTCTCTCTCTCTCTCTCTCTCGAGGAATCCTATTAGGAATAGGATTGGGGGGGGGGAATCCTACTCCCGGTAGGAGTAGGACTCCTCCTGCGCCCTCCTCCTTGGCCGGCCAGCCCTCCCCTGGCAACCTTTATATACGGGGGCAGGGGACACCTCTAGACACACAAGTTGATCATTGAGATCGTTCCTTAGCCGTGTGCGGTGCCCCCTGCCACCACATTCCACCTCGATCATATCATTGTAGTGCTTAGGCGAAGCCCTACGTCGGTAGTACATCAATATCGTCACCACGCCGTCGTGCTAACGGAACTCCTCCCCGAAGCTTTGCTGGATCGGAGCCCGGGGATCGTCATCGAGCTGAACATGTGCTAAGAACTCGGAGGTGCCGGAGTAACGGTGCTTGGATCGGTCGGATCGGGAAGAAGACGTACAACTACTTCCTCTATGTTGTGTCAACGCTTCCGTTGCGATCTACAAGGGTACGTAGATCAGACTCTCCCCCTCGTTGCTATGCATCACCATGATCTTGCGTGTGCGTAGGAATTTTTTTGAAATTACTACGTTCCCCAACATTCCTCCCTCATAATAATTTTCAGTAGCATCATGAATGAATTCAACAATATAACTGGCACCTAAAGCATTCTTTTCATGATCTACAAGCATAGAAAATTTACTACTCTCCACATAAGCAAAATTCTTCTCATTTGGGATAGTGGGAGTATCATAAGAGACTTGAATACTACAAATTGTTTCCACATTAAAAGAGTAATGTTCAGAAAAAGAGTAATCATAATCATGAATTTTTTTATAAATATAATCATCACTACTTTTTATAGCATACATGTCATCACAATAATCATCATAAGTAGCAACTTTGTTCTCATCATAATCTATTGAAACCTCTTCCAAGATAGTGGAATCATCACTAAATAAAGTCATGACCTCTCCAAATCCACTTTCATAATTATCATAATAAGATTCAACATCCTCCAAAATAGTGGGATCATTACTTCCTAAAGTTGACACTCTTCCAAACCCACTTTCATCAATATAATCATCATAAGTAGGAGGAATGCTATCATCATTATAAATTTGCATATCAAAACTTGGGGGACAAAAAATATCATCTTCATCAAACATAGCTTCCCCAAGCTTGTGGCTTTGCATATCATTAACATCATGGATATTCAAGGAATTCATACTAACAACATTGCAATCATGCTCATCATTCAAATATTTAGTGCCAAACATTTTAATGCATTCTTCCTCTAACACTTTGGCACAATTTTCCTTTCCATCATACTCACGAAAGATATTAAAAAGGTGAAGCGTATGAGGCAAACTCAATTCCATATATTTTTGTAGTTTTCTTTTTATAAACTAGACTAGTGCTAACACAAGAAACAAAAAGATTCAATTGCAAGATCTAAAGATATACCTTCAAGCGCTAACCTCCCCGGCAACGGCGCCAGAAAAGAGCTTGATGTCTACTACACAACCTTCTTCTTGTAGACATTGTTGGGCCTCCAAGTGTAGAGGTTTTGTAGTACAGTTGCAAATTTCCCTCAAGTGGATGACCTAAGGTTTATCAATCCGTAGGAGGCGTAGGATGAAGATGGTCTCTCTCAAGCAACCCTGCAACCAAATAACAAAGAGTCTCTTGTGTCCCCAACACACCCAATACAATGGTAAATTGTATAGGTGCACTAGTTCGGCCAAGAGATGGTGATACAAGTGGTATATGCACTACAAAAACACACACTTCCGTGATGATACGTGTTTGTCACAGTAGGTCGCGTTTTTTTGTCATGCATGTACATCCATGACAAATTTATGACAGAATCAAGATAGTCATACCTGTGCTATCGTAGAAGTGTTTCATGACATTACCAAAATTATCATCACGGAAGTGTCCACTTCCATGACGATAAATCGCGCATCACAGAAGTGCTTTCGTCAAGGGTGACCGACATGTGGCATCCACCATAACAGAATGCCGTTAAGCTATCGGGTCAGGTTTTGGATCCGATAACCCGTTAACAGCCCCGACCAATGGGGATTTTCCACGTGTAAAATCATCATTGGCTAGAGGAAACACGTGTCGACTCATCGTTGGGACAGATGTCATCCACTCACTGGACAGAAGGCGCCTATGATACATCGACACATGGCATGGACCAACAGTGGCCCATTCCTGTGAAAAGGCCGGCCCGTTTGACTTGGTCAAAAGCTAGCGGGCCGGCCCATGGAAAGCCTGTTAACGGCCTGTTCGCATATAGCCCATTTACAGCCCGCTAACACAAGGCCCGTTACGCCCTATCCGAATTAGGCCCAGTAGCGTCATCTGGGCCATCCAATATGATTTCAGCCCATTTTCACTTCTGGCCCATGTATAGCCCATGACGTCTTTTAGCCCATATGAGGCCCTTTGTAACTCTTGGCCCATTAGCGGCCCGTGCTGAAACTGGCCCGTAATGAATAGTGTATTACTTTACACCCATTAACGGCCCGTGGTGAAACTGGCCCGTAATGAACAGTGTATCACTTTATACCCATTAACGGCCCGTTATTCCGTTGGGCCGTTTCCAGCCCAAGTTAACTTTTGGCCTTCTGAGGGCCCATTTATTCTTGGGCTCATTTGCAGCATCTGGTTACTTACGGCCCGTTATTGTCATTTTCTACTTGTGGGCCAAATTCAGCCCATCGTTACAGTCGGCCCGTTTGTGGACCGTTAGTCTGTTGGGCCATTTTCCTAGCATCACCAAATACGGCCTATTAACAGCCCATTATGGTCAGCCCATAAAACATACGATTTCCATTAAAGGCCCATCTACGGCCCATTAAAGGCCCATACAAGACCCATAAATGCGTCGGTGGTCCATGGATCCTACGAGACATAGAAGGCCCATGGATCCTACGAGACATAGAAGGCCCATGGATCCTACGAGACATAGAAGGCCCATGGATCTGACGGCCCGTGAAGGCCATGATCGGGCGAGCTGGCCCCCGTTTGAACGATATATCATATTCAAAGAATTATCCTACTCAATACTATCACCTCTAAAAAGCATACACTATACCACAAAGAGATCAAGGCATAGAAAGGTAGAATAATCCTACACCATACAATAAAGAAATTACAGCCGATTATACCCACTGGGCATTATGGTTCGGCACAGGTGATAATAAAGCATACACAAACAGCAAATTACATACACTGGACAAATACAGTTCATACATCATGGGCGCGCATCAAGTTAACTCCATTTGAACTATAATCTCTTCAGAAAATAGGATTGGCCGGATTCAGATAGCACAAATTTCAGTCTGCAAAATCTCCAATTCCTTCATGGTTACCTCAGTGTCTTGTTTCATTTTTTGACTCCTGCATCTAATACCTGCATGTCCAGTCTCAACTTGTTGATTATACGTTGACAATCATGTACACGTTGTCTTGCCACCTCTAGTTGATGCTCGAGAACATCAGCACATTCCAATTCCAATCCATAATCATTCGGTAACGGCCATGCCGCACTGCTCGCAGATCTTTGTGTTGATGTCACTTCATCCTGAAATGTTTCTATAAGTACACATGACTAGGGCAAAAATATAGTTACAATAGTGAAGCGAACAAGACACTATTTTGTACTACATGGCAAAACGGGACTAACAATAATGTTGCACGTCACTTTCAAAAAAAATGTTACACGTCATGAAGCATAAGCAGGTGATATTTTAAAAATTATAAAAAGATAGTCTATGCAGCCTGCATACAGAAATCCCTCTTAGCTCACCAGAGGAGCATGATGTTGGGGCCGAATCGAAAACACAAACAAGTTACAAATTTAGACAACACATTGCGTATAAGTAAGCAAGCAGTTGGCCATTCTGTGCCTCAATTAAAGTCTTAGGGAGCATAATGAATAGCAGAGGGTTTCATACAAACATACTACAGCAGGCAAAACTATGCAATCATTAGCTTAGTATAATCTAGATTGTGAGCCTCATGCAATAGTAGTTGGTTAATAGACTTCAAAGCTTCAGGCACACTTCAGCAGAGTAATTAAATGGTAAGGCCTTTAATTATGTCAACTAATTGTGATACAAGTACCGAACATCAGGCATGATTATTTGGGCATCTCATTAACTAAGGACAAATAAAGCAATTAAAAGAGAAAATTAACTATGCTTGAAACAAACAAGGAATTGAACTGTTGAGTTGCATACAGTGACTTACCTTAGTAGGTTGAAGAGGCTCAGCGCAGCTCCTACCTCTCTTGCAAGGCTCCTTCCTAACATCTTGTACTTGGAAATCCTCAATCTTATCTTCTTTGCACCCCCTCTGCAAGGTGACACAAACTAGTTACTCGTCTCATTGGAAGATAAATATGCATACTTTCCAGTCTGTAACACAAAAGAATGAGATTATAACAAAACAACACCATGTAATGAAACATGCCGCATCTCTTGCACTTGAACACAATGAAATGAGCATTTACTATGTCTGCACTATGTAAAAACTAGGCATACCTTCGAACTGGATCTCCAGGTACTCTTGGAGAGCCTACTGTAGTGTACAGCCAAACCTTTATGTCACCTATGAGTTAGACAAGGCCCCACTACAACAGCCCTTAGTGTTTAAATCGTTGAGAAGCTCTGTTAGAGTGTTAGGTCAAGAACAACAAGTAATCAAAGCAAACAGTCCTAGTATGGCTGGCTGATGCAAACAAGCAATTGAACATATGTGTGAGCAAATCTTACATATCAAGAAAAGAATCAAAGAAGGAGGCTTAGGGCATCTCCAGCCATTGGCCCCCCCAGGACGCATAAAAATCGCCCCCTGGGGGCGAGCCGGCGATGCATTCGGCACTGGGGGCGGTTTTGCGCCCAGTCGTCGCCCCCAGGAGCCGAAATTGGCCCACTTTGCAGCCCAATTTCGGCGAATAAACGGCCCATATGGGCGAGAATAGGGCCATATTCGGCGTGGTTTCGCCGTGTCTTGGCATTCAATTATCAACACAATTATTTCTTATCACATATTTCATCACAGAAAAATCAAATACTTCAACAAAATACTACAACAACAAATAGTTCAATACAAATTATATTGTTCAACAAATAAAAACTCGTATTTCATCACGAGGCATCCCCCTTGAGCCTCCATAGGTGCTCAATCAAATCTTTCTACAGTTGATGATGCACGTGTGGGTCTCAGATCTCCTGACGCATACTAAGATAGGCAGTCCAAGTTGCCGGTAGCTGGTGATCAACTTCGGCTAGAGGACCCTGCCTGTAGTATGGTTTAGTGTCAAACACTGGGTCTTCTTGCTCGCTCTCGATGATCATGTTGTGCAAGATGACACAGCAAGTCATGATCTCCCACATTTGATCTTTCGACCAGGTCTGCGCGGGGTACGGAACAACTGCGAATCAAGATTGGAGCACACCAAATGCCCGCTCGACATCCTTCCTGCAAGGCTCCTGAAGCTTTGCAAACCAGGCGTTCTTGCCTCCTGCCAGAGGGTTTGAGATCGTCTTCACAAATGTCGACCATCTCGGATAGATGCCGTCAGCTAGATAGTACCCCTTGTTGTATTGGTGCCCATTGATCTCGAAGTTCACCGGAGGAGACTGGCCCTCAACGAGCTTGGCAAAAACAGGAGAGCACTGTAGCACGTTGATGTCATTGTGAGTTCCTGGCATACCAAAGAAGGAGTGCCAAATCCAGAGGTCCTGTGTGGCTACCGCCTCAAGCACCACACTGCAACTGCCTTTGGCGCCTTTGTACATCCCCTGCCAACCAAATGGGCAGTTCTTCCATTTCCAATGCATGCAGTCGATGCTTCCAAGCATCCCCGAAAATCCTCTTGCTGCATTCTGGGCTAGGATCCGAGCAGTGTCTTCCGCATTGGGTGTTCTCAAGTATTGTGGCCCAAACACTGCCACCACTGCCCGACAAAACTTGTAGAAACACTCTATGCTGGTGGACTCGGCCATGCGCCCATAGTCGTCGAGTGAATCACCGGGAGCTCCATATGCAAGCATCCTCATCGCTGTCGTGCACTTCTGGATGGAGGTGAATCCAAGAGCGCCAGTGCAATCCATCTTGCACTTGAAGTAGTTGTCGAACTCCCGGATGGAATTCACAATCCTGAGGAAGAGCTTTCGGCTCATCCGATAACGGCGCCGAAATGTTCTCTCGCCATGAAGTGGAGCATCGGCGAAGTAGTCAGAGTAGAGCATGCAGTAGCCTTGCAGACGATGTCGGTTCTTTGCTTTCACCCGCCCCGGCACCGAGCCAGCTCGCCGCAGCTTTTCACTGCTCGCCAGCAGCTGGGTGAGGGCGGTGAGCACCATCAGATGCTCTTCTTCCTGGACGTCGGCCGCGGCTTCCTCCTCCACCAGCGCGGCGAGCTCTTCCTCCTCGTCCGAGTCCATAGCCGAGATGGGCAAATCGCCGAACACCTTGCGCTCGGTGGCCGTGAACCCGCCGTTAAACCGCGCCTCCGCGGCCGGAAACTGCGACCGGAAATGCCCAGCTATTGCGGGAGGGGCTGCCGCGGCGAAGCGCTGCTATTTTCCGGCGGGGAATGGCTATCTAGCGGAGTCGGGCGGCGGCCGTCGCCGGGATACAACTAGTGGTGGCCGAGGGCGCGGGGGGTGCGAGGCGAGTCGGGGATGAAAACCTTGACTTTTCCCCTGGCGGTGTGGGCCAGGCGTGCTTTTCCCTAGCGCCGGAGCCCCCAATGGCTCCCCAGCGCACCGGGTTCGGCCTGTGACCGCCGGGCGGAAAAAAGGTCCGAACCGGCGATTTTCGGCGTCCTGGGGGCGCGACTGGGGTGTTTTTTCGGCGCCGGCGCCGAAAAAGTGGCCTGGGGGGGCCTGTTGGGGGCGCGGCTGGAGATGCCCTTAAAGACCATCACTTGACTGGCCAGATTTAAGGGGCATTTAAACATCATGTGCAACGTATGAACTAACATAAACATTGCATATTCCATATTCTACAATGGAATGCACATGTATTAGGTTATGCCATGTATGATGATGCCTAAATGTACAGATAGCAGGCAGGAGTGATTCATCATTGCACGCATAATTGAATTGTAGGTTAAGGGCCAGTTCGATTCCGCCTTTTCAGGGCATATTGTCAAAATAAGCCATAAAAGATGTAAAGAAGTCATTTTTGAGTTATGGGCTTGGGCTTAACTAATTTCGCTTTGGAGGGGGGTGTTTCGGGTAGAACCTCACTAAAAATTGAAGGGAAGGGGAATAGTGAAATGACTCTGTTGTCCGCCTATATTACAGTCAAAATGCAACTGCTGACGCCCGTGTCACACCTGACCCTCAAGTAAAAACAAACACGCAAGCATTCGTTGCCCTTCCCGCTTGCATCTCCTCTCCCCTTTCCCTCTACCTCGATCCCCTGCCTGCAGCACTAGGGTTCCTCCAGCGAGCCGTCGCCACTGATCCCATCTGGCTTGGTCGTCGACGATGCTATGTCCAGCTAGGCTATATGGCCAGCGAGTAGGGGCAAATCTCTCTGGCCGCTCCTCCCTCTGGCGCCGCCCCTCATTCTCATGGTCTCCAACAGCTGCTCCACTGTGGTTCGTCCAACGCACTACTCCGGCGGGCGCTGCACAACTACGCTGATGCCACACTGTGACAGAAGGCACCGTATTCCTCCTCCCCTCCTCCCAGGCCATGGCATTGAGGTGCTGTTGAAGGATGAGCTCATCCAACAAGGTGAGGATCTCCTCTGATTTTTTGCCAAATTTTCATTCTGATCCACTATATGATGAATTACTATGAGCTGCTTCTGCTGCTGCTATATGATGCATTGCTATGAGCTGCTCCTGCTGCTGCTATATGATGAATTGCTATGAGCTGCTGATGCTGTATGATGAGTTGCTATGAGCTGCTGCTGCTATATGATGAATTGCTATGAGCTGCTGCTACTGCTATATGATGAGTTGCTACAAGCTGCTCCTGCTGCTGCTATATGATGAATTGCTATGAGCTGCTCCTGCTGCTGCTATATGATGAATTTCTATGAGCTGCTGCTCGTATATGATGAATTGCAGACTGCTGCTGCTGTATGATGAGTTGCTATGAGCTGCTGCTGCTATATGATGCTTTCAGGTGGTGCTGCTATACGATAATAACCAGCCACTTGGACCATTGAATTTCAATAAATAATTGTTCTTCATTTAAATGTGGGTCATGTGTTCTTCGTTTAAATTAGGCAATGGGATCTCTATGGAAAACATTGACCAAAGTAGATTGTGCCAAGTAGATGGTATCTTTGTATTTGCATTTTGAGCAAATAGTGATGGTCTATTTTCCTATCATATTAATTACCGCACTGGGTTCAATTTGTGATGTTTGCAAGTCAAATTAATTTCCATATGGGCAGCAAAATGAAAAAAAATATAATGCAATCTAGACTTTCCACTGATCATACCAAAGATAAGCTGAAAACGCAATGAAAAGAACTGGTTGGCTTATTACATGGAGCTTATATTCACAAGTGCTTATTTTCTTAGGATAACTCGTAATAATTGTCCCTAAGAAAATTGGCTAATAGAACTGGCATACAAATAACATGTCACGATGATTGCAATGGAGGAGTGACGTACCATAGCACACTATATAAGCTCACCGCTGCCTCTCCTTTTTTTTGCGATGTTCCATGAAATTGCCACATACATCTTGTACTTTTTCATTGTGTAACCCTATCTGCAAGTTGACACGGCTAATTTCAGACATCTCTATATGATATAACATTGCATATCCCTTGCGCATATTTAAACCACCAATTAACGATTGTGTGCGTACCATAAACTAGCCATGACTCTATATGCTGGACTAGCAGGCACTCTAAGGGAGCCTAATGTAGTGCACTGGAATTCCTACGTGCCACCTACGATTTTGTGTAATGTACTGTCCCCGTTCCTAAATATATGTCTTTGTAGAGATTCAAGTATGGACCACATACAGATGTATATAGATGCATTTTCGAGTGTAGATTCACTCATTTTGCTCTGTATGTAGCCTATAGTGGAATCTCTAGAACGACTTATATTTAGGAACGGAGGTACGAGGTAGTATCATGTATGACATCTACATATCTAATTTAGCAGCCAATAGTAGAAATCATTGTCTGCACATAGGGATTACTGGTCAAAAATCCTAGCAAAGCACGCTGGCAGGCACAAAACAATACAAGAGAGAGAGAGAGACGCGCTTACAAGATCATAGCAATGCCTCAGTCCAGGATCTTCGTTGGCCAAGCTGTTAGATCCAGAAGAAACATCGTCCTTGTAGTTTTTGCCAGCTGCATAACAGGTAACAGCGACCGGTTAGTATATTTGAAGTACATCGGGCAGGTGATGCTGGACGGGTTTAAAGGTGACAAGTACCTAGGCCGTGGCGGGTGCTTGGCATCTCTCCAGACGGTGGGAATCAGGTTAGAAACGTCGAGGGTGATGACGCTGCGCTGGTTGTCGGGGTCCGGTAAGGAGATCTAGAACCGTCGAGTAGGGTGTTCGTGGAGCGGCTCCGGTAGGGTGGACTACGGTGTGGGCGAAGCGGATCTGTGGCCGTGGACGAGGGCGTAGGTGAAGCTGCTCCGGTGGTTGGGTTAAGGATGGTGTCGACAACACGGATCTGCGGCCGTGGACGGGGTGTCAGAAGCTGCTTCGGTGGTTGGGTTAAGGATGGTGTCGACGATGCGGATCTGCGGCCGTGGACGGGGTGTCAGAAGCTACTCCGGTGGTTGGGTTAAGGGTGGTGTCGACGATGCGGATCTACGGCCGTGGACGGGGCGTCAGAAGCTGCTCCTGTAGGTTGGAAGAGGGTGCGAGGAAGCGGATCTGAGGCCGTGGAGTTGTGAGTTGGCAAAGCGGCCCCGGTAGGGTTGAGAATGGTATAGGCGAAGCTACTCCGGTAGGGTTGATGATGGTGTCGGTGAAGCAGCTCCGGTAGGGTTGAGGAAGGTGTCGGCGAAGCGACTCCGGTAGGGTTGAGGAAGGTGTCGGCAAAGAGGATTAGAGGCCGTCGACGGGGGCATTGGTGGGGCGGCTCTGAGGGGTGTGTACGAAGCGTCTCCGGTGGGGAGTATGAATGGGCCGCTGCAGATGCGCGACGGTTGACGAGAGTACCGGCGAAGCAGATCCGGCGCCATGGACAAGGCCGGTACTGAATGGGCTGTGGTACAGTGGTGGATGAGCAGTCTACTTGTTCCTAGGGGAGGTGGGAGGGGTAGATGCTGCCGGAGAAGCAGATCCGATAAGGTGGACGCCGTTGGCAGTGAATGGGCTATGGTACGCCGGTGGATGAGCAGTCTAGGGTTTCGAGAGGGGAGGGGAGAAAGGGCGATGAAGTATGAACGGCGTGATGTAAGATGCTCTGGTGCTATGGAGTTAGTCGTTTTTGTGGGAGGGGGAGAGGAAATGGGGGTGCCGTGTAGTGGGGGAACCGGAAGTTACCAAAGCAGCCCCGACCTATCATGTAGATGAGGGCGGTATTGTAACTGTTGGTCTCCGTGCACCAAGGACAAAAGGGGGAATTTGCATGCTAAAGACTAAGGTGGCGGAAATTTTAGAAGGAGGCGGGAGATTTTGCCGCCCGCGGGATCGTTCGTATCCAGTTTCAACTAATTTTGGACCGTGCTAGCGGGAAGGTCATGCTAGACTGTGTACATGGGGCACGCGTTAGCAGTTAATAACTGGTGTGAAGTCCACCCCAGAAAAAAGACAATAACTCGGGATGATGCGCCGATAACTTGGACGTTCACACGGGCGCGGCCAATCGTACGGGTGTAGTGGCGTGTTCACAAAAAGGGATCAAACGCTCAGCCTATGTATTTCTCGTGTAAATAGATAATTTAGTGCCATTGGTTATTTACTTTAAACATAATGCATTGGCGTGTTAGTGTAGAGGCGCACAAAAAGAAATGGATATTGTAGTCAGCTACTTAAAAGTGTTACCTCATATGATTACATAGCCTCTATTTCATAAATTGTGTACCCGTTGAATTCATATATGAATATTACATATATTACTTCAAAATAGAAACTTAAATCATCCAAGACTAATGAATTTGAATGCAAGAGTAACAATGGTGCATGTACATGATAGCTACATTGGTTGTTTGATGAAGAAACATCACTATACCTTTGGCATGCACAACTGAAAAGGTTTATTTAAATAGAAAAAATGTGATATGCGAGTGTCCAATCTTTATAGCGTTGAATCGATATTGTTCCTTTGGCCACGATACGAAGTAGATATTGACTTATGTTCAAGCGATGCACGTCCACGATCACTAGATAGTGATACGTGAATGAATTGTGCAATCTCTCTCACACGCATACATATCTCATTTCCCTGCGGGCATCGGAATCACACACGCGCACTTCGTGTATTTCTCTCCCTCCGTCAGGGTTAAATTCATCTTTCTACTCCCTCCTACAAGTCTCTCACACAGAAACACACACGCTCTCTATGTCTAACACGCCCACCCCTTTAATTCCGCCCACCCACAGCCACTAATGTCTCAAAGTATAATAATGTCTCTCACACATATGCTATCTACATATCCCTTAATATAGCTAGATATGTGTCACACAAACTCCTTCTCCCTACTAGCAAGATGCCCATGCGTTGCACGGAACATCAAGATGTATTTGTATGAGAAGTTTATCTTGTGGGAGAAAAGGATGAACGAGGGAATGCCTTATTTGCAAACGCGGAGAGGGTGTGGGTATCTTTTTGCAAAATTGCCATAGTTTCCTTCCTATCCATCGGATATAAATCGGATGACCTATATTGTAGGAGGGCAGGAACACCATCATCACCAACTCTGTTTTTTAAAAGAGTAGAGATATGTGAGTGTCACTGCCCCCCCCCCCCCACACACCCACACTTCCCAACACCGAAGGAGTAGGGTGACAGCTCGATCTTGATACTAATCTATCGACTAGCTTCTCTCTCAAACATACACACACACACACACACACACACTACCCGGCACCGAAGGAGTAGGGTGGCACATCGATCTTGATAATAATCTATCTACTCCTCTTTCAAACACGCACACGCACACACACACACACGCTAGTTGTGCCTCTATGCCTACCGCACACACTCTCGATACGTCTTTCTCTCCCTCCCCCCAACAATGACAGCAGAAGGGTGACAACTCGATCTGATCATAATCTGTCAATTGGTTTGTCTCTCAAACATTGTGTCTCGGTGCCTCGCTCGATAGCCCCCTCGATATGTAGACTTCTCGCGTGCGCACAGCTGTAGTGACGATGACGCTGAACCTAGTGTGCCTTGTTTTTACCAGCCTCATGTGATAATTTTCACCCTTTTTATGTTAATTAACAAGGCAACCTTTTCTTTGTTAGTACTAGTGAATCTGAAATCATTCGAGGCAGACATAAAATATATCACTTCAACCCAATTATCGCAGCAACTATTTTAAAAGAAATAAGCTAGATGCCCGTGCGTTGCACGGAACATCAAGATGCATTTGTATGAGTAGTTTATCTTGTGAGAGAAAAGGTTGAACGAGGGAAGGCCTTATTTGCGAACATGGAGAGACGTGTGGGTATATTTTTGCAAAATTGCCATAGTTTCTTTCCTATCCGTTAGATATAAATCCGACGGCCTATATTGCAGGATGGCACGCACACCATCATCACCAACTCTATTTTCTACTCCCTCCGTCCGAAAATACTTGTCATCAAAATGGATAAAAAGAGATGTATCCAAAACTAAAATACATCTAGATACATTTTCTTTTATCCATTTTGATGACAAGTATTTCTGGACGGAGGGAGTATTTGCCTTTTTTAGAGATTTATACAAGTGACTATGACCGGACCTTACCAACATACTCAAAAAGTAGTCTATAATTTTGATGTTACCCTCTTTTCTTGGCGGTGTAGTGCCATCTGGATACCTCATAAATAAATAAAGTACTACATGATACTAATATATGATACATGGCGCAGGAGTACTAAGTATTATTAATACCGTTTTGCTAGAACTCATCTAGATGAGATATAATTTGGTCTCATTCATCTTTTATAGCCATTGGATGTGATGCTATATAAGATGCATGTGTGCTAACGTGGGTTGTATTTGTTCTTGTGCAACGAACTGACCACTGCATGTCATGTTTAATAGTCTCAAGTCATTAAAAGCATACAAGCCCCACATCTCTTCTTGGTTGATTCCTCTATTTATGTCAAAAAATAAGAAACAACATGAGAGTTAATGCACCACGCCTACGTGTTTACTATTTGGTTTTCGTAAGATGACTTAATACTCACCTAGACGGAGGGAGTATTCGATTTGACAGCAGGCGACGCAGTTCCCGATACGGCTTTAATGCAGACGGGGGAGGGAGTAGCGGTCCCCATATGTTGAACGGCCAATGCATCCACCTTCAATTAATGCATGAGGGAAGTAATGGGAGGAGGTCCGGGAAAAGAGGTTGTACGATGTGAATGCAACGCAGTTTGCCCTCATTGCCCTCATATAAAGGCACCCCTCCATTCCAATGCATCTACCACATCGTACACACCTAAGCATTTGCCTAAGCACCTACACTAAGCACAAAAGAGCTCACTCCAGACCCATGGCGGCGATGCTCGTGAGCGGCCAGCGGCTGCGCCAGATGGTCCACGATGCCGGCCTGCGGCATGGCGCCGAGGATCGTCTCCAGACGGTGTTGGAGACCGGCTGGTGGATGGAGTTACATAGTTGGCTTACAATCGCCACTTCACACAATTACATGAATAAAGCATTACATCATCCAAATACAAACAAGGTCCGGCTACGGAACCAAAATAAAAGAAGACTACCCCAAATGCTACACAGGTCCCCGATCGACCCCATCTGGGCTCCACTACTGATCCACTAGAACGAAACAACACAAAGGACAAGATCTTCATCGAGCTCCTCCTGAGCTTGGTTGCGTCATCTGCACGGTCTCATCGGCACCTACAAGCTGGTTTTGGAAGTATCTATGAGCCACAGGGACTCAGCAATCTCGCACCCTCGCGATCAAGACTATTTAAGCTTATGGGTAAGGTAAAGGTATGAGGTGGAGCTGCAACAAGCGACTAGCATATATGGTGGCTAACCTGTTCGCAAAAGAGAGCGAGAAGAGAAGGCAAAGCACGAACGAAGAACTATGATCAAGAAGTGATCCTATAACAACCTACGTCAAGCATAACTCCAACACCGTGTTCACTTCCCGGACTCCGCCGGAAAGAGACCATCACGGTTACACACGCGGTTGATGCATTTTTATTAAGGTCAACTTCAGGTTTTCTACAACCGGACATTAACAAATTCCCATCTGCCCATAACCGCGGGCACGGCTTTCGAAAGTTCAAAACCCTGCAGGGGTATCCCAAATTAGCTCATGACAAGCTCTCACGGTCAACGAAGGAATAGACCTCCTCCCGAGACATTCCGATCAGACTCGGTATCCCAGTTCTACAAGACATCCTCGACAATGGTAAAACAAATCCAGCAAGACCGCCCGATGCGCCGACATCCTGATAGGAGCTGCACATATCTCGTTCTCAGGGCAACACCGGATGAGCGCTCCATACAACTAAAACCAGCCCTCAAGTTTCCCCGAGGTGGCGCTGCAAAGGACTCTAGTTCGAACCAACACTTAGACAAGCACTGGCCCGGGGGGGTTAAAATAAAGATGACCCTCGGGATGCGCGACTCCCAAGGGAAAAAGGCTAGGTGGCGAATGGTAAAACCAAGGTTGGGCCTTGCTGGAGGAGTTTTATTCAAAGCGAACTGTCAAGGGGTTCCCATTATAACCCAACCGCGTAAGGAACGCAAAATCCGGGAACATAACACCGATATGACGGAAACTAGGGCGGCAAGAGTGGAACAAAACACCAGGCATAAGGCCGAGCCTTCCACCCTTTACCAAGTATATAGATGCATTAATTAAACAAGATATATTGTGATATCCCAACAAGTAAACATGTTCCAACAAGGAACAACATCTCCATGTTCCAACAAGGAACAAACTTCAAATCTTTACCTGCAACTAACAACGCTCTAAGAGGGGCTAAGCAAAGCGGTAACATAGCCAAACAATGGTTTGCTAGGACAAGGTGGGTTAGAGGCTTGGCTTAACAATATGGGAGGCATGATAAGCAAGTGGTAGGTATCGCAGCATAGGCATAGCATAAGAGCGAGCAACTAGCAAGCAAAGATAGAAGTGATTTTGAGGGTATGATCATCTTGCCTGAAATCCCGCAAGGAAGGAGAATCGAGTCAATGAAGAAGATAAACGGACATAGTCGAACGGATCCTCACAATGCAACGTTACCGGAAACAACCCGAAGAAGCAACACCGAAAAGAAGCAAACAACATAGTAAATAACCACCACATAACATGGCATGATGCACAATCAAGTATGATGCATGTCCGGTTTAATGAAGCATGGCATGGCAAAGTGCACAAGCAACCCTACAAATTAAGTGGAGCACAATATGCAACTCCCTTGCATATTGACGAAACACCATGTGACTTATTTAGTTCGATCTCGTTTATGTACCCAACAAGATTAAATGTTGTTAGCATTGCAAGAGGTGTCACAAGATGAAACTATCTAATCTAGGCAAGTTTAAATGAGGCTGGAACAACAAACAACAAGTCCGGAAATTCCTCATGTGCATATTTAAAGGTTTGGTATTGTTCCACCCTAAACACAATTTTAGAGTTGTTAAACATGCAAAGTAAAGCCATCATGTTAAACTAGGCATTTTTCTACCCCATTTACATATAAAGTTTAATAAATTCCGAGTTACGGTTATTTAGTTATGATTTAAAGCATTTTAGCAAGTTTTTTAAGCAAATTTAAACAAACAACATTTTAAACATAGATGAAAGTTGCATATTATTAAACTAGATGAAAATCTAAGCAAGTTTCATATTAAATTTGTTTTAATCCGATGCACGGTTGGAGAGTTATAAAATGCATGATGTTTTGGGGCTATATTGTAAAAATGCAGTTTTCTGTAAATAGAGAAATTCGTCCTGTGAAAAAAAAGCACATCACGGCCGAAACCGATGGAAGTGGGCTGCTCACCACGGGCTTCGGCCCAGTCCAGTGGTGAGGTGAGGCCAGCAGGGGCGCACTGGGCCGGCTTGCCTACTTCGATTGTGGAAGGGTCAACGCGGTCGTCCGCATCTCTCGAAGGAAGCAGGGGATGCAGCACCATGGACTTGCAGGCGAGGCATGGAAACTTGGCGGCGCCAGGCGACTGGGTCTTGGAGCAGCGGGGCGGCGGCCATCCATGGCGTCGGGCAGTGAGGCCCACGGGCAGCGAAGATGGCGACGTGGGTTACTCTGGGGGCGAAGACGATGAGAGGACGAGGCGCTGCTACTCTCGTTCCTTAAGAACTGAAACAACAGCAGGTGTCTGGCGATGCAGAAGACGATGCAGTGGGGTTTCGGCGACGGGGTCGACGGAAGCCGGCGGAACGGGTGGAACGGAGCGCGGGGAGACGCCTGAGTTCAGATCCGGGAAGGGGAGGCGCGGATCAAAGCTCGAAGCAGAGGTGCGGTGCAACCTGTTCGAACAAGAGAGAGGGAGCTCGAGGTGAGGTGAGGAAGATAGTAAATAGAGGGGAACGAGAGGGAGAGGGCCATGTGGGGGCTCGCTCACCCGTGGACCATGGTGGCCGGCGCTCCTGCGGTCCCGCATGGTCGAGGTGCTCTCCGACGGGTTCTTGTAGGCGACGGGGAGAGAGTCAGGCCGGGCATGGGCCAAGGAAAAAAAGAGAGGAGGAAGGGAACGAGAGAAGCAGGACAAGGTGCCGGTGGGAGAAGGAGCGTGAGGGTGGAGGTCCTGGTCTTGTGGGTCGCCGGGATGCACCGGACGAGTGGCGGCGGTTCTGCTTGCGGGTGAGCTCTGGCTCGAGGGACACATGCACGACACCATGAGCGCGGTGGGGGAACATGGCCTGCTGGTTTGGTCGTGGCTGAACACTAGGAGGGAGATGGTTGGTTGCGGGAGGATTTGGATCTGGAAAGATCCCGAGGTGGAAGGAGCGACCAGGTGGAGTGGCGGCGCGGTGATGGAAAATATGGGACATCTCCCTAAATTTTAGGGTTGGTATGTATATATAGCAGACGGGGGAAGTTTTAGGTGCGTCCGATCGTCATCGGACGGCTCTGGGTCAATTGGATAGTCAAAAGAAGAAACGAAAGAAGTATTGTGGTATTTCAGGGTTGATCCGGACTCAACTATTACGACTGAGGGGGTCGGGTTAGGGGGTATCTCGTACCTCCGATCGCAATCGGACGATCGCGAATAAAATAGCTAGGGAGTCCAAATAGGAAAACGGTGACGTTTTGTAGACGTTTGGGGATGATCCGGACACGACGGTGACGACTGCTCGGGTCGTGTCTGGGACAACTTTCGGACGCGTGCGCGAGCAGGGCCGCGGGCTGACGAGAGAGGTTAGGTTGGGTCTGGCGGATTGTGAAGAGCGGGTTGGTCTGAGAGAAGAGGGGAGAGATGCAGCCCGGCACGGTTTCCGGAGACCGAAAACGTCCGACGTTAGACCGACTATATTGCCGCTATAGTTATCCATTGGGGCGTCAAACGGACTCCGAACGCGATGAAACTTGGCAGGCGGTCTACTAACAACAAAACAACACTGCACGCCAACTTTCATCCCATTCCGAGAACATTTTCTGGCCACTCATAAAATACTATTTCGGACATGCCGCGGGCGCGTGCAAGTGTGGTTGGGCTCAGAATGGACACGGAAGGAACGGGGAGAACCCGGACGGATGCAAGTTTTGAAAACATGATGATGCAATGCAGATGATGACATGATAAAATGCAACACGCAAGCAAATGACAGGGCAACAATAGCGAATAACTGGATGACACCTGGCACAACGGTCTCGGGGCGTTACAGCCTCGCCCTGCAAGAATTCATCGACCTACACATCGACATGTACGAGGAAATCGTGTACATAGGTATCTACAAGGCCAGTGAGGACGCTACGACGTTGGCCTTCCTCAACCGGCTGGAAGCCTTGGATGCCTTTGCTGAGAAGCACCTCGACCTCGCCACAAAAGCCGCTGCTCCTTAGCCGCCGGTCGGTGGCCCGACGCACTAAGTTGAGGAGGAGGAGGAGGTCATAAGTTCGTGGATCCATCTTTCTTCTTGCCTTCTGTAACCACCACTGCGATCGCATCATCGTGGCCTTAATTCTTATTGTGCTGTTGCATTCTCGTTCCAGTCAATACCGACATGTGCGATCCCTTTGCTTAATTATATGCATCACTGTAACTAGTACTCTATCCGTCAATTTATAAGTTGTGCTTACCTTTTCCATCAACTTCGTGCAACGCGCGGGCATCTTGCTAGAAACAGTAGAATATGTCTATATAATCCGTATGTGATAGTCCATTTGAAATCTCAAAAAAGACAAATATTTAGGTACGGAGGGAGTAATATATTACGAGTATATCAAAATAATAGTGATTTCTTTCAAGTTTGTGAACAAATACTACTATTCTACTACTTTGGATCCGTCGCAATGCACGGGCACATTGCTGGTAAAAGTAAAAGGCCTACCGCGTTCGCGTCTTACCCCCACACGCCCGGGAATCGGGAGTACAACACGGCCCGTCCGACATGACACATAGCTTAGGGAATGCGTGTTGCCTAGCATTTTCACTTTCATGTGGGACAACCGTTGAGCAAACCGACACCCCAACCGCCGCCGGGTTGGAAAACAAAAACGAGGGGAAGATCTAGCTATAGCACGGAAGCCAAGAAATTTGGTGTCAGACGGGGCTCGTTGATAGAGTAGGAGCATTCCATACTAGTACTACTCCTACTAGTACCAAGTTTGTACTCCTAATACTATATTACTAGTACTACCACTATACAACTAGTTGGTACGTGCACGGCACAACATCGTAGGAACAAAAAATGGGAAGATCTTGTTTTGGGTGATTTATCTTTTTTTCAATCAACGTAGTATGAATAATATGATGTGGGGGGCACCCATGAAGCTTATGTGGCTTGGTTGCATGGCTACGGAAGGTTAGAGAAAAATAAATAGATAATGTGTTTAGAGTGCACTCCACTAAATATATATATATATATATATATATATATATATACTTTGGATCCATTGCAACAGACTAGCACATCTATATCTATACCCGCTATATAGTGTGTGAAAAACTTTGAAAGTTGGTCGTTGGATGAAGCCAATCCGACGGTACAAAGATGGCAAATCCGAGCACTACTGGCCGTTGGATATCATCCACCAGATTCTGCCACATGTATAATCTAGAAGACTCCATGGTTGAACTTAATTCATGACTAAGGGCCTCTTTGATTCATAGGATTGCAGAAACACCGGAATAGGAAAAAAGTAGGATTGGAATGGCATGTTCATTGGATCCCTATAGGATTTGAGTTTGTTTGATTGTGTCACATGAAAAACAAAGGATTTCTTTCAAAAGGTTGGAGTGCAAGTTAGAATTCCTGTGAAACGTAGTACAAATGAATCCTTAGGAAAATATTCTACATGATTCAATCCTACGAATCAAACGACCAATGTAGGAAAAATTCCTAAGGATTCTAATCCTTCAAAGATCCTATGAAAATCCTTTGAATCAAACAGACCCTAACTTTGCCACAACTAAGCTGAGGCAAAGTTATTAGTTCTTCAAAACGAGAGAAACAAGTTGGCAATCCTAAGGGAATCTTGCCACATTTTTTGTGTGTATGTCATGTGGGGCCTTAGTGCGGCTTGCCTAAGAGGTGGCTTGAACCAAACACTCACCTAAGTTAATCAAACTTGCCTAACCTTACATTCCACCAGATTTTGCCACATGTTAGAATCCAGAAAGCTCCACATGTAGAAGCATAATGCACAAACCACCAGAATCTCATGCGTGCAACGCACATGTACCTTACTAGTACTAGTTGGTATTAGTAAGAAACAAATTCCAGTTTTGGCACAAGCTCATACTGCGGGAGCACCACAAGGCCTGCCGCAGAAGTTACATTTCCCTATCGGGGCCCACGGGACCGAACTTTAGTGGCTTAGTGCCCGGCCTATGAGTCAATGACATGCATACCTTAAATGTGGCTGGCCCACATGTCATTCTCATGGTGGTGTCGTGGTTCGTGACTCACTTGTTCGAGATGAACCGGCCGGTGGTGGCATGGCCGTGGCGAGGGTGCCACAGCTGGGCGTCGGGGCGTTACGAGGCGTAGATGGCCACACCGGCGGGTACTACATAAGTACTCCAGCTGAGGATTGATGCCCGAGACAAAATGTGTCACAGCCGCTGGATGAGAATTCGATGGTGCGGGAGTACGGATCGGAGCACAACAGCGGAGCAGGCAAACCGCGTCCAATCGGGTGTGTCTGTGGTAGAAAGTTGATGGTCGCCGCAGTTCAGCTGGCCTGCGTGTCATGCACACAAAGGTAGAGGAGCGGTGGGGCCGAGAGGGATGAGGGGCACGTCGGGGGGATGAAGATCCCCCGACGCGAACAATCCTACCATTCTGTCACTGACATGTGGGACCCATAAGCGCGGGTCCCACCTGTCAGCGAAGGAAAGGCAGGGCAAGGGAGTGATAGCCACGTCAGAGGATCCATGTCCACATCGGGGGACGTCGTGCCGTGGGTTGGAGCGGCGTCGTGGGAATCACGTGTGGGTGTGGCAGTGGTAGAAACAAGAAACGTGATGGTCGTCGTGGTTCAACTTCCATGGACAAGCTGTCATGTCTGCTGAAACATGTTTATCAAAACTAGAGTGTTTATATTTCAAGAACATGAACAAGTATTATTCTACTACTTTGGATCCATTGCAACGCACGGGCCAGCACATTGGTAGTAGTAGTGTCCATCTCTATCTCTAGAGGCCTTCCCTCGTTCATCCTTTTCTCTCACAAGATAAACTACTCATACAAATGCATCTTGATGTTCCGTGCAACGCACGAGGATGTTTCCTTGGGGGTCTCTCCAGCGCGGCGTGGCCGTAGTTGCAAGTTGACGCCCCTTGAGATGCCGACGTTGAGGGGCACTCGGATTTCCTCCGATGAGCAGGTAAGATGAGTTTGATCACGTAGTAAATGAATTCTAAAGACTACTTCCGTGTCCATTTGCTAATTCTCCGCCTGCTCACTGTTTCACAGGTTAGGCTCGGTGCGAGTGGAGATTGGGTTGCATATGTACGGGGTTTGGATGCAAATGAAGACGAAGGGGAGGTGAAGAAGCCGAGGAGAATCGGTTCCCGATGGAGAAGTAAATGGGAGAAGTGGCGTGCAGGCAGTTGATTAGACGGCTAGGTAGACTAAACGAAAAGGCTATGCGGGTAGACTGATGAGTCGTACCTGTTCGTGTACGTGCCCATCCTTCCTGATAGGTGGGACCTATGCATGCAAACAGATAAAAAAAATGTGTCGTAGTTTTTTTGAGCGCGTGAGTGGGAGACACAACATTCTCTGGTTAAGGAATAATCCCTCCGTTTAGGTGAGTATAAGTCACCTTATGAAAATCATGTTTTCCCAAAACCTTTAGGCGCGGAGAATTAACTTCCTGCTCGATCCCCTCCCAGCCTCATTACCTAGCGTTCTCTTCCTCTGCTGCCGCGTTCTACCTTTCCATTTTTCCTCTTCTCAAGTGTGGAACGATCTGCATGCTGTCCTTGATGCACCAGAACGACCACTGCATGCATCGCGGCAGGGCGTTGATTGGGCATGCACGAGAATTTGGTTCTGCTCGCAATATGGATGATACCTGAACGATGAAGTGAACATGCATGCTAGCACGGGAGACCTATTTCCGCTATACAATATTGGAGTACTTATGTTCCTACTACTAGTAGTAGTACAACTGTGGTACACTTGATGGTCAAAATACTATTCATCCGGTCCTCACAGTGAAGTGACAACACCCTGCGCCTGACACTAGTCCAGGCGGCGTGTTCGGGTTACCAAAGTCAGCCTCGCCCTGTGCACTGTGCAGTCTGTCACCGCTGTTGTACAGCACATTGGCACCTCGCCTCGTCTCCCTCTCCGCTCCCATAGCACCACTCCATCTCCATCACCTTCTCCGTCTCCGTCTCCATCTCCATCTCACTGTGCCCCCGTGTACTGTCGCCTCACTCGCCTCCCCCAGTATCACTATTCCCTCGCTAGCCGCTCCAGCACCGACATCCTTCTCCCCCGTAAATTAAGCCCCCTTCCAAACTCCACCATGGCCGAACGCGAACCGCGCAACATCCATATGAGCTGTGATTGGAGCAATCTCCCCAGTGGCATCCTCGACCTCTGTTGTTCGTGTATGGATATGTTGAGCGCCCTGCGGCTGGCTGCATGCTCGAGGGACATGCACAGGGCCATCATCGAAGCGAGGCCTAAGCTTTTCAAGACACCCTGCTTGCTGCTATCTAGTCTTGCGAGATTGGCTCACCATGATACGGAGGCGTGCATGATGCCCCTCGACTTCAATCCGATCTCCATTAGCCGAAACTTCTTTGCAGGTATGTAGTGGGTCGCCGTACATCATTTCCCTTGACATCGATCTGATCACCATCGCCCGAAACTTCTTGGCAGGTATGTACTGGGTCGGCACGAACTCCCATTGGATGGCTGCCTTCAGAGAAGACGGTAAAAAAGTTGGTGCTTGTGAACTTCCAGACCTCCCATGAAATTATCCTTCCTCCGTTGGATTATATAGAGTATTACCATTGCGGTCCAAGTCATCTAGATTAATACGTTAGTTGGACGGACCTTGTTTTGCAAAAGATTGTAATCTGCCAAGTGCCCACACGACATGCGAATTACGCGGACTTCAAGCTAATTGCCTTGTTCGACCGCGGACTCGCCTATCTTTACGCCGGTGCCTTCTTTAGCCGCAGACAACTTGGCTCGCAGTGGATCATCGTCAAAGCTGATACACACTTCTGTGATGCTATTGAACACAATGGCATCATCTATGCGATCGACAAAGCAGATGGCACCACGTATTGCTGGGACGGCGCGTGTAAGTTGTTTCCGTCTCATGTTAATGATGATGCCATGACACTGTTTGATATTTTTGTGATGATTGGCATATCCCTGTTTGAGCAGAATTTGAGTAGAACTATGGCAATGTATTAGAGACGCCGTAAATCAGCTATATTTGGAATGAGTTAATTCATGTGATTGTGACCATGTCATTACAACCAATTTGTACCCTGAATAATCAAACAGTTAGGAATATATGGATATTATCCTTATTTTACAGTAATCCATATACTACTACTAAATATGAGTGTGTATCAATGGCCATGTTAGTTTCCTCATTTTCATGATGTAGAAACATGCACCACACTGTTGATTTCATCTAACCATACATTAGGGAAGTAAATGTGCATATGGAGAACTCTATATTTGGAAGTAGTGAAATTCTGCAATGCTTACCATGTGTACATACCTATATTCTCCCTTCAGCAATCAATGGCTAGAATAATATCCTCACAAAAATTTTGCCCACAGAACACGAGTATATAACAATGCATGGTCTGTTAGTTACCTTGAAGAATTTGTTTGTGAGGACAGAACATCATTACATAACATGCATGACATGGTAGTTTCCTGTGAAGAATCGATTGCGAGATAACATGAGTATATGCATGGCACTTCTATATTTTTGAACCCAATATACATTTCCCTGTATTTTCCTCCTAGTTCCAACAGGGACATATCAATGCTGTTTCTTGCATTATCCTACTCATACTCTGAACAATGCTGATCTTACATTAACAATGCCTGTCCTTTTGGATGTGATGAAGTGTCCCTACAGTTACTGCCCTTTGTAATCACACCACCTTTGCCAAAAACAAGGAAGCACAACTGGTTCCTCGCTCGATCAGACGACGACAAAAGACTGATGATCATTCGGACACATGAGCCGGAAAAGTTATATTGCAAAAACCCCACTATATACAAGCACCGTGTAATATGTGAGTATCCGGACAGTGGTTGTTACGTCTATGAGAAGGATACCAGCTTGTTGGGGGCCTTTAGGATTTTTTAGTTGGAGGCGGGTAAACAGCCTTGGTTCACACTCTCTGTTTCTCGGACTCAATTATCCGATTAACCAGGAGATCACCGTTGGCAAGGACCTTGATGGCAGAGAGGCTCTGTTTGCTAGGGAAAACTGTGTCTACACGGCGAGCCCTAGGAGTTCGGGAGCAAACTCCTCTAATTGTCAACGATACAACCTGCAGCCAAAAGAAGGTGAGAATGACAAAGGCATCCAGATTAATTTTGATCCTTGGATGTCTCAATTACGACAGGCAGTGATATGGTTGAAGCCTTCACGTTGATAGGTAATTGGGCTGTTGCATCGAAAGGGTGGAGTACTGGTGTCTCCGGATCACTGGTCGCTGAAGCAGGGCTGCAAATTATGATGGTGTTGGATCATCTCTTTGAATGACTTTGTTGTCTTTGCTGCTGGTTCTGGATGGGTAGTTGTTTCTTTTGTTATGCATATTCCTTGTCATTTGGTCATCCTCGTCTATGTCACTCTTACTATGTAATAGTTGCTTCTGTTTAGAATGTCATTGAGGGAGTCTTGGATTAGGGGGTCTCCGGACAGCCGGACTATATCCTTTGGCCGGACCGTTGGACTATGAAGATACAAGATTGAAGACTTCGTCTCGTGTCCGGATGGGACTCTACTTGGCGTGGAAGGCAAGCAAGGCAATACGGATATGTATATCTCCTCCTTTGTAACATACCTTGTGTAACCCTAGCCCCCTCTGGTGTCTATATAAACCGGAGGGTTTTAGTCCGTAGGACAACATACAATCATACCATTGCCTAGCTTCTAGGGTTTAGCCTCTCTGATCTCGTGGTAGATCAACTCTTGTAATACTCATATCATCAAGAATAAATCAAGCAGGACGTAGGGTTTTACCTCCATCAAGAGGGCCCGAACCTGGGTAAAACATCGTGTCCCATGCCTCCTGTTACCATCCGCCTTAGACGCACAGTTCGGGACCCCCCTACTCGAGATCCGCCGGTTATGACACCGACATTGGTGCTTTCATTGAGAGTTCCTCTGTGTCATCGCCGTTAGGCTTGATGGCTCCTACTATCATCGATAGCAATGTAGTCCAGGGTGAGACTTTTCTCCCCGGATAGATCTTTGTGTTCGGCGACTTCGCACTGCGGGCCAACTCACTTGGCCATTTGGACCATATCGAAAGTTATGCCCCTGGCCACCAGGTCAGGTTTGGAAGCTTAAACTACACAGCCGATATCCGGGGAGACTTGATCTTCGATGGATTCGAGCCCCTGCATTGTGCGCCACGCGGTCACGATGGGTACGATTTAGCTCTACCATCGGACAGTGTTTGAGAAATCGCACCGGCAGCCGCTCCGACCCTCAATTCGGAGCCATTTGCGCCATCTGTGGACGGGTGGATAGACCCCGCCACGGAGGCCGTATCCTCTGCGGCGATCGAGCCGAATATCGACCTTACCCTTCACGAGAGCCGTGTCGCCAAACTGCCGGATCCTTCTCCGGCCACGGACTCCGAACCGCCTACACCCGTTCCTGTCGAATCCGATTGGGCGCCGATCATGAAGTTTACCTCCGCGAATATTTTTCAGCACTCGCCCTTTGGGACATACTGAACTCATTAAGGTCTCTCTCCTTGTCAGGAGAGTCCTGGCCAAACTACGTCCGGCAGGATTGGGACGCGGATGACGAAGAAATTCGCCGCCCACCCACCACCCACTTAGTAGTCACTGTCGATGACTTAACCGACATGCTCGACTTCGACCCCGAAGACATCGACGGTATGGACGATGATGCGGGAGGCAAAGAGGAACCACTGCCCACAAGGCACTGGATGCCCACTTCATCACATGACGTATACATGGTGGACACACCCAAAGAAAATAACAACGAGGAACAGAAGGACGCAGCGAAGGGTTGTTCCCTCGAGAAGCAGTCAAAGCGGCGGTGTAAACGCCGCTCCAAATCCCGCCTCGGCAGAAATAACAATCATATAGACCCAGCGATAGAGCAGGGTGCACCATCGCCAGACCAGGGCAACACGGGGAATCAAACCGAACTACCCGACACCGTCGAAGATAACAGTCCGGACGACATCACACCGGACAAGCGCCAGGAGCAACATAATGCCCACCAAAGGCTTGTTGCCACGGCGAGGAGTCTGAAAAAACAGAAGCAAAGGCTCAAGGCTGCACAATACACACTCAAAATCAAATGGAGGTAAGTACTCAACACTACAGCGAAGTACGGCAGTAATCGTCACACCAAGAGCTATCTGAAGTGAAAGTGGCTACCTGAATTTAATGAGGAGGCCTTAGATCCTCCACAATTAAAAAATAAAACGGCCATCCGGTCGGATAGACGACCTCATAGTCAACATAAAGCGGCAATCGACGCCGCACATAAACCAGTACGCGATCCGCGTAAGGGCTTGCATCAAAAGGACGGCGCAACCAGATCCATCTATGGACCACACAAGCGCGCTCCAACATACAATGCAACACAACAAACATCCGAACACCACGGTACACCCAAATACAGGAGTGCCGCACACCCTCTATGTTTCACCGACGAGGTGCTGGATCATGAATTTCCAGAGGGATTCAAACTCGTAAACATAGAGGCGTATGATGGAACAACAGACCCTGGGGTCTGGATTGAGGACTACATCCTCCATATCCATATGGCTCGAGGAGATGATGTCCACGCCATCAAGTACTTACCCCTCAAGCTCAAAGGGCCAGCTCGGCACTGGCTTAAAAGCCTCCCCAAAAACTCCATCGGAAGCTGGGAAGAGCTCGAAGATGCCTTTCGGGCAAATTTTCAAGGGACATATGTCCGACCACCGGATGCAGACGATTTAAGTCATATAACTCAACAGCCCGGTGAGTCAGCCCGAAAACTTTGGAACAGGTTCCTCACTAAAAAGAACCAAATAGTTGTCTGTCCAGACGTCGAAGCCTTATCAGCCTTCAAGCATAGCGTTCGAGACGAATGGCTTGCCAGACAGCTCGGTCAAGAAAAGCCAAGAACAATGGTAGCATTAACAAGCCTCATTACCCGTTTTTGCGCGGGCGAGGACAACTGGTTAGCCCGATGCAGCACCAGCGACCCAAGTACATCCGAAGTCAGGGATGGAAATGGGAAATCACGACGCAGCACGAATAAGCGCCGGAATAAAGAAGACAACCCGAAGAGCACGGCGGTAAACGCCGGATTTAGAAGCTCTCGGCCAGGGCAGCAGAAGCCGCCTTCCAAAGGCAACAGAGACGAATTGTCCAGCCTAAACAAAATTCTGGACCAAATATGTCAGATCCATAGCACCCCTGATAAACCTGCAAATCATACCCACAGAGAATGTTGGTCTTCAAACAGTCCGACAAGCTCAACGCCGAACACAAGGGGCATGATACACCAAGTGAAGACGAGGACGAGCCTCGCAAGCAAAGCACAGGGGAGCAGAAGAAATTCCCACCAGAAGTCAAAACAGTCAACGTGTTACACGTGATAAAAGGGAGAAACAAAGCGGCACCCTTAGAGAAACATGCCCCAGGGCCTATCACCGCGGAGCTCTGCCACTGGTCGTCCCAACTGATCACCTTCGACCATCGAGATTACTCGGCAAGTATCTGGCGGGCAGGATGGGCTGCCTTGGTATTAGATCCAATAATTGACGGATACCACTTCACATGAGTCCTGATGGACAACGGCATCAGTTTAAACCTGATATATCAGGACACAGTCCGCAAAATGGGGATAGAGCCAACAAATATTTGCCGCAGCAATGCTACCTTTAAAGGAGTAACACCATGCCCGGAGGCTCACTGCAGGGGCTCCCTGCTACTAGAGGTTATATTCGGCTTCCCCGATAACTTCCGCAGCGAAAATTTAACTTTCCACGTCGCTCCATTCCAAAGTGGCTATCAAGCACTACTCGGACGCGAAGCTTTCGCTCGCTTTAACGCAATACCGCATTACGCTTCCCTCAAGCTCAAGATGCCTGGTCCACGTGGCATCATTACAGTAAATGGAAATATTGAGCGCTCCTTGCGCGTCGAAGATGGTGCGGCCGCCTTGGCCGCCACACACTAAATGGCCTCACCAACTCAAGCATTTGACAGGTCGTTAAGACCACGGACACGGCTAGACGAGTCCGGCTCAGCTATATGTAATTAATACAGGTTTGATGGCTACACCCCTATTACAATACAAGGGGCTCAACGCGCGCGCAAAAGTGGCAATAAGGCTCACCTTTACCCATTTTCAACTATATATTGTTTATTTAGTATAACTTAACTTTTACACGGCAACTTTTCAATTAAGTTCCTCTCTTTTTCAGATGACCATCGTGCTACACCCGTCCAGGATATGGCACAACGGAGACACAGGCGCATACGTGCAGCAGGGACCCGTTCCAAGGATTCTTTGTAGATTAAGACCCTGCGTAAACCTTTTTTACTGTCTCTTGTTGATTTACATCCCTCGGATTTTCAGTACAATCGAGAAGGATGCTGACGTCTTAGTATGTGGCCACGCCAGAATAATGCACGTACCTAGACACCAGGGGCTTATTACAAAGGGTACTGTTTAGACCCGGTTTACACCATAAAGATGGAATACCTTAGGGAGTGTTTGGCGTCGCGAGTTTGGCCTTATATGCATCAGCTCCGAATCATGTCTTTGGTCAAATGTTGGGTTTGCCCGGCTCCTGTGTTTTGCTGCCTTACGTTCCGCTCTATCGGCTAAGGCGGCACTAGGAGAACTACTGCGATTGTGCACTGGTTCATCCAGACAAGCACCTCAGTAGAGAAAGCCAAAAACTGACTGTCATGATATAGCGTGAGACTGGTCAACCAGTTGATGACCTATTGGAATCTTCGGGATTCCTCCACATTAACTAAGGGCCGTTTCCCGGCCAGGCATGTACGCACCCCGAATCTGGACGAGTGCGGAGCCACCAGGGGCTATGTAGTAGCCCCACTGTCAAACTCCTATGGATAAGTGAAAGTGTTAAAGCATTATAGTCCGGTTGCCTAGTTCGCTGCGCTATCACCTCCTTATTAGGACCAATACGTTGGATTAAGTATGAATACGTGTCTTCTGCGAACACCCGCGCATTATATGCGTGGGGGCTGAAGCCGACGACTGCAATCTTTCAGGTAATATACATGTATACATTAACGGCCGCACAGGAGGCATCACAATACTTTCGGGCAAAAGTATAAATACAGCCTTGATAAATTCAATAAAACGTTGTTTTTACAATGGGAATACATGTCACTCAAACATAACATTCTTCGAGCACTGGGCCTCTATCGTAAGAGCGCCATCAAGAACTTCTTCAAAATAGTGCTCGGCAGCCACTCGGCCTATGGCCGAACCCTGCGCCGCAACAATGGTGGCATCCATCTCCGCCCAGTATGTTTTGACACGGGCAAGGGCCATCTGCAAGCCTTCTATGCACGCTGACCTCTGATGGAGAACGTAGCAGAAATTCAAAATTTTCCTACGTGTCACCAAGATCTATCTATGGAGAGACTAGCAACGAGGGGAAGAAGAGTGCATCTACATACCCTTGTAGATCGCTAAGCGGAAGCATTCAAGAGAACGGGGTTGATGGAGTCGTACTCATCGTGATCCAAATCACCGATGATCCTAGTGCCGAACGGACGGCACCTCCGCGTTCAACACACGTAGAGCCCGGTGACGTCTCCCACGCCTTGATCCAGCAAGGAGAGAGGAAGAGGTTGAGGAAGACTCCATCCAGCACCAGCACAACGGCATGGTGGTGGTGGAGGAGTGTGGCAATCCAGCAGGGCTTCGCCAAGCACCACGGAATATGAGGAGAAAGAGAGGGAGGGCTGCACCAATGAGAGAGATCAAATCGCGTGTTATGGGCAGCCCCTAGGCCTCACTATATATAGGGGAGAGGGAGGAGGGTTCGCCCCCTCTAGGGTTCCCACCCCTAGGGGTGGCGGCAGCCCTAGATGGGAAAGCGGAGGCGGCCAAGAGGGGGAGGAGAGGGAGGCGCAGCTAGATGGGCCCTAAGGCCCATACCCCCTTAGGGTTTGCCCCCTTTCCACCTCTTAGGCGCCTTGGGCCCTTGTGGGGGGGGGGGGCAAACCAGCCCACCTAGGGCTGGTCCCCTCCCACACTTAGCCCACGCAAACCTCCGGGGTTGGTGGCCCCACTTGGTGGACCCTCGGGACCCTCCCGGTGGTCCCGGTACATTACCGATAAACCCCAAAACCTTTCCGGTGACCAAAACAGGACTTCCTATATATAAATCTTTACCTCCGGACCATTCCGGAACTCCTTGTGACGTCCGGGATCTCATCCGGGACTCCGAACAACATTCGGTAACCACATACAAACTTCCTTTATAACCCTAGCGTCAGCGAACCTTAAGTGTGTAGACCCTACGGGTTCGGGAGACATGCAGACATGACCGAGACGTTCTCCGGTCAATAACCAACAGCGGGATCTGGATACCCATGTTGGCTCCCACATGTTCCACGATGATCTCATCAGATGAACCACGATGTCAAGGACTTAATCAATCCCGTATGCAATTCCCTTTGTCTATCGGTACGATACTTGCCCGAGATTCGATCGTCGGTATCCCGGTACCTTGTTCAATCTCGTTACCGGCAAGTCTCTTTACTCGTTCCGTAACACGTCATCCCGTGATCAACTCCTTGATCACATTGTGCACATTATTATGGTGTCCTACCAAGTGGGCCCAGAGATACCTCTCGTCACACGGAGTGACAAATCCCAGTCTCGATTCGTCCCAACCCAACAGACACTTTCGGAGATACCTTTAGTGTACCTTTATAGCCACCCAGTTACGTTGTGACGTTTGGCACACCCAAAGCACTCCTACGGTATCCGGGAGTTGCACAATCTCATGGTCTAAGGAAATGATACTTGACATTAGAAAAGCTTTAGCATACGAACTACACGATCTTTGTGCTAGGCTTAGGATTGGGTCTTGTCCATCACATCATTCTCCTAATGATGTGATCCCGTTATCAATGACATCTAATGTCCATGGTCAGGAAACCGTGACCATCTATCGATCAACGAGCTAGTCAACTAGAGGCTTACTAGGGACATGGTGTTGTCTATGTATCCACACATGTATCTGAGTTTCCTATCAATACAATTATAGCATGGATAATAAACGATTATCATGAACAAGGAAATATAATAATAATCAATTTAGTATTGCCTCTAGGGCATATTTGCAACAGTCTCCCACTTGCACTAGAGTCAATAATCTAGTTCACATCGCCATGTGATTAACACTCACAGGTCACATCGCCATGTGACTAACACCCAAGAGTTTACTAGAGTCAGTAGTCTAGTTCACATCACTATGTGATTAACACTCAATGAGTTCTAGGTTTGATCATGTTGCTTGTGAGAGAGGTTTTAGTCAACGGGCCTGAACCTTTCAGATCCGTGTGTGCTTTACAAATCTCTATGTCATCTCCTAGATGTAGCTACCACGTTCTATTTGGAGCTATTCCAAATAACTGTTCTACTTGGAGCTATTCTAAATTGTTGCTCCATTATACGTATCCGGTATCTCTACTCAGAGCTATCCGGATAGGTGTTAAGCTTGCATCGACGTAACCCTTTACGACGAACTCTTTTACCACCTCCATAATCGAGAAAAATTCCTTAGTCCACTAGTTACTAAGGATAACTTTGACCGCTGTCCTGTGATCCATTCTTGGATCACTCTTGTACCCCTTGACTGACTCATGGCAAGGCACACTTCAGGTGCGGTACACAGCATAGCATACTGTAGAGCCTATGTCTTAAGCATAGGGGACGACATTCGTCCTTTCTCTCTATTCTACCATGGTCGAGCTTTAAGTCTTAACTTCACACCTTACAACTCAGGCAAGAACTCCTTCTTTGACTGATCCATCTTGAACACCTTCAAGATCATGTCAAGGTAATTGCTCATTTGAAAGTACCATTAAGCGTTTTGATCTATCCTTATAGATCTTGATGCTCAATGTTCAAGCAGCTTAATCCAGGCTTTCCATTGAAAAACACTTTCCAAATAACCCTATATGCTTTCCAGAAATTCTACGTCATTTGTGATCAACAATATGTCAACAACATATATTCATCAGAAATTCTATAGTGCTCCCACTCACTTCTTTGGAAATACAAGTTTCTCATAAACTTTGTATACACCCAAAATCTTTGATCATCTCATCAAAGAATACATTCCAACTCCGAGATGCTTACTCCAGTCCATAGAATGATTGCTAGAGCTTTGCATACTTGTTACCATCTTTCAGGATTGACAAAACCTTCCGGTTGTATCACATACTACCTTTCCTCAAGAAAATTGTCGAGGAAACAATGTTTCGACATCCTATCTGCAAGATTTCATAAATAATGCAGTAATCGCTAACATAGTTCCAACAGACTCTTAGCATCGCTACGAGTGAGAAAGTCTCATCGTAGTCAACTCCTTGAAGTTGTCGGGAAACTTCTTAACGACAAGTCGAGCTTTCTTAATGGTGACATTTACCATCATTGTCCGTCTTCCTTTTAAAATCCATCTGTACTCAACAGCCTTATGACCATCGAGCCGTTCTGCCAAAGTCTACACTTTGTTTTCATATATGGATCCTCTCTCGGATTATATGGCCTCGAGCCATTTTGGAATCCAGGCCCACCATCGCTTCTCCATAGCTCGTAGGTTCATTGTTGTCTAGCAACATGACTTCCAAGACAGGATTACTGTACCACTCTGAAGCAGTACGCATCCTTGTCACCCTATGAAGTACGGTAGTGACTTGATCTGAAGTTTCATGATCAATATCATAAGCTTCTACTTCAATTGGTGTAGGTGCCACAGGAACAACTTCCTGTGCCCTGCTACACACCAGTTGTAGTGATGGTTCAATAACCTCATCAAGTCTCCACCATCCTCCCACTCAATTCTCGAGACAAACCTTTCCTCGAGAAAGGACTCGATTCTAGAAACAATCCCTTATTGCTTTCGGATCTAAGATAGGAGGTATACCCAACTGTTTTGGATGTCCTATGAAGATGCCTTTATCCGCTTTGGGTTTGAGCTTATCAGCCTGAAACCTTTTTCACATAAGCGTCGCAGCCCCAAACTTTTAAGAAATGACAGCTTAGGTTTCTCTAAACCATAGTTCATACGGTGTCATCACATCGGAATTACGTGGTGCCCTATTTAAAGTGAATGTGGTTGTCTTTAATGCATAACCCATAAACTATCATGGTAATTCGATAAGAGACATCATGGTATGCATCATATCCAATAGGGTGCAGTTATGATGTTCGGACACACCATCACACTATGGTGTTCCAGGCTGTTTAGTTGTGAAACAATTTCCACAATGTCTTAATTCTGTGCCAAACTCGTAATTCAGATATTCATCTCTATGATCATATCATAGATCTTTTATCCTCTTGTCACGATGATCTTTCAACTTCACCCTGAAATTACTTGAACCTTTCAATAATTCAGACTCGTGATTTATCAAGTAAATATACTCAACATCTACTCAAATCATCTGTGAAGTAAGAACCTAACGATATCCACTACACACCTCACCACTCATTGGACTGCACACATCAAAATGTATTACTTTCAACAAGTTGCTTTCTAGTTCCATTTTACTGAAAATGAGGCTTTCAGTCATCTTGCCCATGTGGTATGCATGTCTCAAGTGATTCAAAATCAAGTGAGTCCGAACGGTCCATTTGCATGGAGTTTCTTCATGCATAAACACCAATAGACATGGTTCGCATGTCTCAAACTTTTCAAAAATGAGTGAGCCCAAAGATCCATCAACATGGAGCTTCTTCATGCGTTTTATACCGATATGACTCAAATTGCAGTGCCACGAGTATGTGGTACTATCATTACTATATTTTGGCATGAACATGTGTATCACTACGATCGAGATTCAATAAACCATTCATTTTAGGCGTGAGACCATTGAAGGTATTATTCAAATAAACAGAGTAACCATTATTCTCCTTAAATGAATAACTGTATTGCGATAGACATAATCCAATCATGTCTATGCTCAACGCAAACACCAATCTCGATGGTAGTGGGAGCGTACGATATTTGATCATATCAACATTGGAAACACTTCCAACACATATTGTCAGCTCACCTTTAGCTAGTCTCCGTTCATTCCGCAGTTTTTATTTCGAGTTACTAACACTTAGCAACCAAACCGGTATCTAATACCCTGGTTCTACTAGGAGTACTAGCAAAGTACACATTAGCATAATGTATATCCAATATACTTCTATCGACAGCCTTCTCATCTACCAAGTATCTAGGGCAATTCTGCTCCAGTAGCTGTTCCCATTATTACAAAAGCACTCAGTCTCAGTTTTGGGTTCAACCTTGGGTCTCTTCACTAGAGCAGCAGCTGAATTGCCGTTTCATGAAGTATCCCTTCATGCCCTTGCCCTTCTTGAAACTAGTGGTTTCACCAACCATCAACAATTGATGCTCCTTCTTGATTTCTACTTTGGTGGTGTCGAAACATCGCGAATATCTCAAGGATCATCATATATGTCCCTGATATATTATAGTTCATCACGAAGCTCTAGCAGCTTGGTGGTAATGACTTCGGAGAAACATCACTATCTCATCTGGAAGATCAACTCCCACTCGATTCAAATGATTGTTGTACTCAGACAATCTGAGCACAAGCTCAACAATTGAGCTTTTCTCTTTAGTTGGTAGGCTAAGAAAATTGTCGGAGGTCTTATACCTCTTGACGTGGTCACGAGCCTGAAACTCCAATTTCAGCCCTCGAAACATCTCATATGTTTCGTGACGTTTCAAAAACGTCTTCGGTGCCTCAACTCTAAACCGTTTAATTGAACTATCATGTAGTTATAAAAACATGTATGTCAGATGTTTCCAACATCCACAGACGACGTTCGAGGTTCAGCACACTGAGCGGTGCATTCAGGACATAAGCCTTCTATGAAGCAAATGAGGACTATCCTCAGTTTACGGACCTCGTTCGCATAATTGCTACTCTCAACTTTCAACTAATTTTTTCTCTAGGAACATATCTAAACAGTAGAACTAAAGCGCGAGCTACGACATAATTTGTGAAGACCTTTTGACTATGTTCAGGATAATTAAGTTCATCTTATGAAGTCCCACTCAGATAGACATCCCTCTAGTTATCTAAGTGATTACATGATCCGATTCAACTAGGTAGTGTCCGATCATCACGTGAGACGGACTAGTCATCATCGGTGAACATCTTCATGTTGATCGTATCTACCATACGATTCATGCTCGACCTTTCGGTCTCTTGTGTTCCGAGGCCATGTCTGTACATGCTAGGCTCGTCAAGTTAACCCTAAGTGTTTTGCATGTGTAAAACTGTCTTACACCCGTTGTATGTGAACGTAAGGATCTATCACACCCGATCAACACGTGGTGCTTCGAAACGACGAACTTTAGCAACGATGCACAATTAGGGGAGAACACATTCTTGAAATTGTTTATGAGGGATCGTCATATTTACTACTGTCGTTCTAAGTAAACAAGATGCAAAAACATGATAAACATCACATGCAATCAAAAGGTGACATGATATGGCCATCATCACTTTGCTCCTTTTGATCTCCATCTTCGGGGCTGCATGATCATCATCGTCACCGGCATGACACCATGATCTCCATCATTGTGTCTTCTTGAAGTTGTCACGTCATCTATTACTTCTACTACTACAGCTAATGGTTAGCAATAAAGTAAAGTAATTACATGACGTTTATGTTGACACGCAGGTCATAAATAAATTAAGACAACTCCTATGGCTCCTGCCGGTTGTCATACTCATCGACATGCAAGTCGTGATTCCTATTACAAGAACATGATCAATCTCATACATCACATATATCATTCATCACATCCTTTTGGCCATATCACATCACATAGCATACCCTGCAAAAACAAGTTAGACGTCCTCTAATTGTTGTTTGCATGTTTTACGTGGCTGCTATGGGTTTCTAGCAAGAACGTTTCTTACCGACACAAAGACCACAACGTGATATGCCAATTGCTATTTACCCTTCATAAGGACCCTTTTCATCGAATCCGATCCGACTAAAGTGGGAGAGACAGACACCCGCCAGCCACCTTATGCAACTAGTGCATGTTTGTCGGTGGAACCGGTCTCACATAAGAGTACGTGTAAGGTTGGTCCGGGCCGCTTCATCCCACGATGCCGCCGAATCAAGATAAGACTAGTAACGACAAGCATATTGAACAAAATCAACGCCCACAACTACTTTGTGTTCTACTCATGCATAGAATCTACGCAATAAACCTGGCTCTGATACCACTGATGGAGAACGTAGCAGAAATTCAAAATTTTCCTATGTGTCACCAAGATCTATCTATGGAGAGACTAGCAACGAGGGGAAGGAGAGTGCATCTACATACCCTTGTAGATCGCTAAGCGGAAGCGTTCAAGAGAACGGGGTTGATGGAGACGTACTCGTCGTGATCCAAATCACCGATGATCCTAGTGCAGAACGGACGGCACCTCCGCGTTCAACACACGTACAGCCCGGTGATGTCTCCCACGCCTTGATCCAGCAAGGAGAGAGGAAGAGGTTGAGGAAGACTCCATCCAGCAGCAGCACAACGGCGTGGTGGTGGTGGAGGAGCGTGGCAATCCAGCAGGGCTTCGCCAAGCACCACGGAATATGAGGAGAAAGAGAGGGAGGGCTGCACCAACAAGAGAGATCAAATCGCGTGTTATGGGCAGCCCCTAGGCCTCACTATATATAGGGGAGAGGGAGGAGGGTGCGCCCCCTCTAGGGTTCCCACCCCTAGGAGGGGCGGCAGCCCTAGATGGGAAAGGGGGGCGGCCAAGAGGGGGAGGAGGGGAGGCGCCCCCTAGGGTGGGTCTTAAGGCCCATCTGGACCTAGGGTTTGCCCCCTCCCACTCTCCCATGTGCCTTGGGCCCTTGTGGGGGGGGGGCACACCAGCCGACCTGGGGCTGGTCTCCTCCCACACTTAGCCCACGCATGCCTCCGGGGTTGCTGGCCCCACTTGGTGGACCCCCGGGACCCTTCCGGTGGTCCCGGTACAATACCGATAAACCCCGAAACCTTTCCGGTGACCAAAACAGGACTTCCTATATATAAATCTTTACCTCCGGACCATTCCGGAACTCCTCGTGACGTCCGGGATCTCATCCGGGACTCCGAACAACATTCGGTAACCACATACAAACTTCCTTTATAACCCTAGCGTCAGCGAACCTTAAGTGTGTAGACCCTACGGGTTCGGGAGACATGCAGACATGACCGAGACGTTCTCCGGTCAATAACGAACAGCGGGATCTGGATACCCATGTTGGCTCCCACATGTTCCACGATGATCTCATCGGATGGACCATGATGTCAAGGACTTAATCAATCCCGTATGCAATTCCCTTTGTCTATCGGTACGATACTTGCCCGAGATTCGATCGTCGGTATCCCGATACCTTGTTCAATCTCGTTACCGGCAAGTCTCTTTACTCGTTCCGTAACACATCATCCCGTGATCAACTCCTTGATCACATTGTGCACATTATGATGATGTCCTACCGAGTGGGCCCAGAGATACCTCTCCGTCACACGCAGTGACAAATCCCAGTCTCGATTCGTGCCAACCCAACAGACACTTTCGGAGATACCTGTAGTGTACCTTTATAGCCACCCAGTTACATTGTGACGTTTGGCACACCCAAAGCACTCCTACGGTATCTGGGAGTTGCACAATCTCATGGTCTAAGGAAATGATACTTGACATTAGAAAAGCTTTAGCATACGAACTACACGATCTTTGTGCTAGGCTTAGGATTGGGTCTTGTCCATCACATCATTCTCCTAATGATGTGATCCCGTTATCAATGACATCTAATGTCCATGGTCAGGAAACCGTGACCATCTATCGATCAACGAGCTAGTCAACTAGAGGCTTACTAGGGACATGGTGTTGTCTATGTATCCACACATGTATCTGAGTTTCCTATCAATACAGTTATAGCATGGATAATAAACGATTATCATGAACAAGGAAATATAATAATAATCAATTTATTATTGCCTCTAGGGCATATTTCCAACAGTCTCCCACTTGCACTAGAGTCAATAATCTAGTTCACATCGCCATGTGATTAACACTCACAGGTCACATCGCCATGTGACTAACACCCAAGAGTTTACTAGAGTCAGTAGTCTAGTTCACATCACTATGTGATTAAAACTCAATGAGTTCTAGGTTTGATCATGTTGCTTGTGAGAGAGGTTTTAGTCAACGGGTCTGAACCTTTCAGATCCGTGCGTGCTTTACAGATCTCTATGTCATCTCCTAGATGTAACTACCACGTTCTATTTGGAGCTATTCCAAATAACTGTTCTACTTGGAGCTATTCTAAATTGTCGCTCCATTATACGTATCCGGTATCTCTACTCAGAGCTATCCAGATAGGTGTTAAGCTTGCATCGACGTAACCCTTTACGACGAACTCTTTTACCACCTCCATAATCGAGAAAAATTCCTTAGTCCACTAGTTACTAAGGATAACTTTGACCGCTGTCCTGTGATCCATTCTTGGATCACTCTTGTACCCCTTGACTGACTCATGGCAAGGCACACTTCAGGTGCAGTACACAGCATAGCATACTGTAGAGCCTATGTCTTAAGCATAGGGGACGACCTTCGTCCTTTCTCTCTATTCTGCCATGGTCGAGCTTTAAGTCTTAACTTCATACCTTACAACTCAGGCAAGAACTCCTTCTTTGACTGATCCATCTTGAACACCTTCAAGATCATGTCAAGGTAATTGCTCATTTGAAAGTACCATTAAGCGTTTTGATCTATCCTTATAGATCTTGATGCTCAATGTTCAAGGAGCTTAATCCAGGCTTTCCATTGAAAAACACTTTCCAAATAACCCTATATGCTTTCCAGAAATTCTACGTCATTTCTGATCAACAATATGTCAACAACATATATTCATTAGAAATTCTATAGTGCTCCCACTCACTTCTTTGGAAATACAAGTTTCTCATAAACTTTGTATACACCCAAAATCTTTGATCATCTCATCAAAGCATACATTCCAACTCCGAGATGCTTACTCCAGTCCTTAGAAGGATTGCTAGAGCTTTGCATACTTGTTAGCATCTTTCAGGATTGACCTAAACCTTCCGGTTGTATCACATACTACCTTTCATCAAGAAAATCGTCGAGGAAACAATGTTTCGACATTCTATCAGCAAGATTTCATAAATAATGCAGTAATCGCTAACATAGTTCCAACAGACTCTTAGCATCGCTACAAGTGAGAAAGTCTCATCGTAGTCAACTCCTTGAACTTGTCGGGAAACTTCTTAACGACAAGTCAAGCTTTCTTAATGGTGACATTTACCATCATTGTCCGTCTTCCTTTTAAAATCCATCTGTACTCAACAGCCTTACGACCATCGAGCCATTCTGCCAAAGTCTACACTTTGTTTTCATATAGGGATATTTAAATTGGTGCCCCTGGTTCCTTAGTTGTGCTCACTTTTCCCCACGCTCCAAACATTTGCTCACTTTTCCCCTCTTCCTTAGCTGAAACTCGCACAAATGCTCATAGCGGGCGTTTGCCGTCTTGAGCATCCATTGACCGTTAATTGCTGACGAGTGGGGCCGAGTCTTCGTCTGACTGTTGCTTGCTGACGGGTGGGACCACAAGGAGACACGTATTGGGCAGCTTGTCTGAATATGAAACAGATCTAGACAGGCCGCACTGCACAGCGCCGCCCCGCCACCTCCGCCGGCGTCTTGCCGCGTCCACCGCAGTTGTTTCCTCCACCCTATGCCCTCGTCCGTTCATCGGTGACGCCAGGTCTTCGCCAGATATAGCCCGCCCCCCATCTGGGATTACATAGCGATGTTGAGTGAGGACGCCCGGAATGCAGTCGATCGTGGAGAGGATTGGGTCGAATCCGCGGGAGATAATTCATGGATTAAACCTGGGTAAGCATTCTTTCCTCTCAAATTGATGTTCTAAGTCGTATTGTAGGCCGTATTTGACTTCTGTTTGCTTGAATTGTTCGAATTTGTGCTCGATTTTACCCAGCTAACTGAAGTCGTATTGTAGGATTGATCCCGCGCTGGCTTTCCGGCTGGCGATTAGAATGGAAACTAGTGTGCTGTGTGGTACTAAACCGCATTTGATTTCATCATTTTTCTATCCCAAAGTGGTAGATACCAGCATATCTTTCAAAGATTTGCAAGCTGAGCTCCGAAACACCTATCCCTGGAGTGATGCCGATGCTGTTGAACTGAATTACTTCAGCAGTGACGAGCAAAGATTTCTCCCACTAACTTGCGACGATCATATGCCGTTGCTTTTTGCTGGGATTGCTAGCTGCCGATTCGGTAAACTCCTAATCGATGTGCTTCAGCCACGCGCAGAACGGGCGAAGGGGAAGGGAGTTCAGACATCATCTGTCTGTGCTAATAGCCAGCACCCCGGCACTCCTTGTAGGTCGACACCAAGTAAAGCAAGTGGTTCATGGAGCCACAACATGCCTGCTGCCAATTCTGGTTCCAATTCAGCTGCTGCTTCTCGGGTACCTTCTGCAGTTGGTGTAGAAGAAGATGCAGAACCTGACGAGGCAGTGCCTACAAATGATGATGAAGATGAGATGATGTTTCCTGAACTGGTCGATGTAGCCAGTGAGCAAGCAGTGGATGACGGATATATGGAGGAGCCCATCAGCCAAGCTAGGTTTGATGACACTGACGATGAAGAGAAGGTGGAGAACACAGACAGCTTAATCGAGGATGAATACAATGGTGATGACATGCCAACAATTGAGTGGAACAGGGAAAAACCTGAGCTTAGTGTAGGTACCATTTTCCAATCAATGGTGGACTGTCGGAATGCAGTGACAACATGGTGCATTATATCTGAAAACACCTATAAGATTAAAAGGAGTGAGCCAGCAAGGTTCACAGTTTTTTGTCCATATCCTAGGTGTAGGTGGAAGTTGCATGCATCTCGTATGAGAAAGAGCAAATATATTCAGGTAATCCAAGTTCAGTTAGTAATTTAGTTTCAAATCGTTGAGTAAGGTTTCTTAACTGTTCTTTACCCTTTTGTTTTGTTTCAGATAAAGAAAAACCCACACAAGCACTCCTGTCCACCTGGAGGGGGAGGGGGGAAGGCCAAAACCAAGCTCGCAAAAACTAGGTGGGTGGCAGATGCTATATTGGATTGGCTGAGAGAAGAACCTGGACTTGGTCCAACAGCACTCCATGGGAAGCTTTTTGAGAAGTACAAGATAGAAATTCCTTACATGAGAATTTTCAATGCTAGGGAAAAGGCTCTTGACAGAATTACTGGTCAATGGAATGACAGTTTTCAGCTGCTTTACACTTTCAAGGCTGAAGTGGAGATGGCAAGTCCAGGGAGTGTTATAGAGATTGACAAGCATACAGTTCCATTCAAAATAAAAGGGAAGTCATTTCAGAAGGAGTGCTTCAGAAGGGCTTTTGTTTGTTTCAAGGCTTGCTGGCAGGGGTTTCTAGATGGTTACAGGCCCTATTTGGCTGTAGATGCTACACATTTGACTGGAAGATGGTGAGGACAGCTAGTAGCAGCTTCTGCAGTTGATGGACACAACTGGCTATTCCCAGTTGCATTTGGTGTGGTGGAGGCAGAGTCTGAGGAAAGTTGGGTCTGGTTTCTGCAGCAGTTGCGCAACATTATAGGCACGCCCCCAGGTTTAGATATACACACAGATGCTTGCAAGGGTTTAGAGAGTGCAGTGGAAATTGTATTCCCTGGAGTGGAGCATAGGGAATGTATGCGACACCTAGCGCATAATTTCAAAAAGAAGTTTCAAAGGTAAAGTTTATGATGAGAACTTATGGCCAGCATCATACACATGCAGCAAAAGGAAGCATGAACACCATTTGAGAGTGTTGTATGCTCAAAATCCTCTTGTGAAGGAGTACATGGATGCACATCATGGCAAGGTGTGGTCAAGAAGCAAATTCAATGAAATTTGCAAAGTAGACTATGTGACCAGTAACCTTGCAGAATGCTTCAATTCAAAGTTCAAGTCAGTTAAAGGGCTCTTGTTGTGGCAAGCATTTGACAAGATGAGGCAAATGATCATGATAAAGATGGCTCTTCGCAAAAGAATTGCAGAAACACAATATGTTGGTCATCAAATGCTCCCATCACTGATTAAGGCATTGCACTTGAAGGCAAGAGGAATGAAGATGAAATGTATTCGATCTGGTACATATGAGGGAGAGGTTACCTATACTGACACTAAAAATAGGGTATGGAGGTATCCTGTGAACCTAAGTACTAGAGAATGTACTTGTAGGCAATGGCAGATCCGTGGGAAGCCATGCATACATGCCCTACATCTGATGACCGTTATCGGGGGTGCAGATGGTGAAGTTGATCAATATTGCTCTGAGTATTTCTCTGTTGCCAAATTTATGGCTGCTTATGCTGACAATGTGACTGCACTATTGGGGAAAGATCAATGGAACATAGTAGATCCAGGGTTCAAACTCTATGCTCCTGTCATTACTAGACCACCAGGAAGACCAAGGAACCAGAGGATTAGAGCAGGTGAGGAGGGTCGTCTACCAAAGAAGCGTGCTTGCAAAAAATGTGGAGTTCTGGGGCATATTGCTAGGCTTTGTACCAATGCAGTGGATGCATCATTTGGAGAGGAGGAAAGATGGACAGCAGCCAATGCTGAGGAGAATGCAGCAGCAATGGAGACTGAAGATGCAGTGGAGAATGCAGCAGCAAATGAAGCAGTGGAGAATGCAGCAGCAGCAAATGAAGCATCTTGGTATGTGTTTGCACCCTTTGTAGAATGCAGCTACCCTTTTGTTTGCATTTGTTCTCTTTTTTGCCTATGGCTTATAATTTTATTTACCAGCTCTAGGGAGAAAAGGCCAAGAGATGAAGAAGCAGAAGATTTTGAAACCATGGCCTTTGATGGTTTTGAATCTATAAGAGAGGAAGAGGAGGGCGTAATTTTTCCAATTGTGCCTTTAAAGATTACTGAACCCATAGATGACCGTCAAATGGTCGTCAAGTGCTCGGCGAGTGCAACTACTCCATCAGCACCTCCACGAGGAAAACCCCAAGTAAAGCCCAAGATCAAAAGGAACAAGAGTCTGATAGAAAAGAGCATCTCACCTAGGGAAACCAGGAGCAAGACGGTGAAGCCAGCTGCAAACACAAGGAGCAAGTCAAAAATTTGAATTAAGTTGTTGGGAAATGTTTGTGTTGTCAATTTGAGGGCGAGTGGATCGCTTAAAACTTGGTAGATTTATATTAAGATGTTGGCATCTTAAAACTTGGTAGATTTGAGCTACTGTGAAAACTTATCAGTTGTAATAATGTTGCTTCTACTTTGGTTTCTTATTTGAGTCAGAATTCAAATTTCCATCAAAATTTGAATTTAAATCAATATTTGAATTTGGGCCAAAATTTGGATTCGAGTCAAAGTTGAAGTTGAACATTGGAGGTTCATTGCTCTATGCGGTGTATTTGATCGAGCATTTGAAGTCCAATATTCATAGTTGAACAGTCCGAATGAGAAATGTGCTAGAAACGAGCTCGAAAACTAGGGTAAACAGCCCTATTTGAAATCAAGTTTTTTTTACCTTGCCTAAATAAGGCATATATTTTTTATTAACACTTGTTCCATATATATAGGGTAAAAACGAAGTCTCACTATTTATTGATTAATATTCATATTACTACATTTTTTTGAAAAGAATATGCTTTTAATTCAAAACCATCAAATAACACGTTTTAGATATGAAAATGAAAAAGTAAGTTCAGATCCTTCTTACTCACTCCAAAATGAAGCTATGGAGATTTTTCTGATTTTTTTTAATTATTTTGATTTTTTTTCAAACCCTAAACCCTCTCTCCCTATTCTACGAACTCTGAAAATGTTCATAGGTGATAGCTCATTTCTGTAAAGACTTTTTTCATGAAAATGACCTACACCAAGTTTATATTTTTTTCTCATAACCTTGTCACATATGACGGCTATGTGTGCAAGAATTACAGCATTTTGATTTGTTTTGAATTTTTTAAAAACATTTGAACTTGATTTTGACAAATCACTTCAAAAAATGATTTTTCAACAAAACGCCCCTATACCGAGTTTATATTTTTATGGTAACTAGGTCTCATAAACGGATGAACTACGTTTGTTTTATATTTTTGCGATTTTTTCTAATTTAGTTATGGCCATTTGAAATTTGGTCAAACCCTAATAACCCCGTTGACTCGCTCATAACCCCGCAGAAATGCTCCAAACCCTAGCGTCGAACGTGCGCCGTCGGATCCTACCAAGCGCCAAACACCACCCGTCAGATGTGGGGCAGGCATGCGCGATCCGCGTGATGCATCCTGATTGGCTACTGCACTGTCCTTCTCGGGTTTTTTACGATCTGCCCCACTTTACATATGAAATTGTATTTTTCGCACGTGACCACCACATGTCAGTGTTACGAGTTGGTTCAAATATTGAAACTGCAAAATACAATGTGGCAAATCGTCAATATAGCTTCCCCTTCTCCTCTTCTCCATCTGACAAGCAAAGGCATCGAGCAGATCGAGCAATTCCTCTGTTTCTTTCCCCATCTTCTCGTTCTTCTTCCTCTCGAGCAATTCCTCTGTTTCTTCCTCTCGGGCGATATGTCGACCTCCTCGTCAGTCCCCCGTAACACGTGGCCGGTGTATGGTCCAGTGCCGATGACTCGATGCACTGACTGCCCACGGACTGCGCCACTGAAGCGGTTGACTGCGAAGGAGGAGAAGAATGGGAACTTTGGGCGCGAGTTCGTCAAATGCGAGAGCAAGCCGGAGGGGCAGGTTAGATCTGAGTTTTCCTTGCATCATTTATCTCTAATTTCTCAAAAAATCTGTCAGATTTGGATTTAGGTTACATGATTTCGTTTTCAGATCGTGAAGAAATGCCACCATTTCGAGTGGATGGATGATTACATCCAGAGGCTTCAAGGGTCGGGCTTGCTGGATTCGAGGGGGAATGCAATCAGCGAGTCCAATCTGCCCCATGACAGTGCCGCTCCGGCAGCAGCAGCGCGTCCCGAATACCCGATGGTGGTAGATGTTGAACTGAAGACGGAATTGAAGAAGATGAACAAGAACTTGAAGCATCTGATTGAGTTGAAGAAGCAATCCAATCTGATAGCTTTAGGAATACTTGCTCTAGGAATTTTTTACTTGATGGCCATCTCTCGTTAGAGATGTTTGTGCAACTGTCGATCACTGAATGTATGCAGTTTACTGTTAAGTTTCGACACTTTCAGTGTCGGCAGAAAACAACTACCAGTTTAGTGATAGGATTATTTTGTTAGCTAATAACCTCGAGTATTGGATCATACGGCGCACTGGACAAGGAGGGGGAATAGGGAGCAAGGCGCCACTGCAGTTACTGGCGAGATCGACGCCGTGCTCTAAAGAAAACGACACTGCCGACTACAACTGAACACTGAACTCTGAAACTAACAGAAACAATGCACACCAACTGTTCGATGAAATGATTTTGGCATGTGGAAAATTTTTCTGGAGCTGATCTTTGGTTAGGTGGTCTTTTGATGCATCCAAAGGCTGCCTGATTTTTCTCAGATTTTTAGGAAAAGAAAACAAATGAATTTCACCAAAAAAGGCAAATCCGGTCCAAACTTGCAGCAAGCACATTTTGAAAAATTTGAATTGTGGACCAGTGGATCTTGATGGATCTTGGTTGAGGGTGCTAAGGACTAGTCAGAGCAATTTACTTGGAGTCAAAACTCAAAGGAAATCTGGCAGTTCCTTTGGAAACTCTAAGGTCCAAAATAAATAACAGAAAAGATTTTGAGATAAAATAAATAGAAATAAAATTTAGGGACAGTTGAAACTTGCTGGAAATTGTTGCTTGGCTTGACCCAAAGTAGGGAGGTGGGTTTTAGAAGAAAATTATTTACATAGGCCATGGGGAAGAATTTTTATGGCTTTCCTTTATGGGTCCCTTCATTTTTTAGAATCAAAGTATTTGCAAACCGCAGTATTATTATGCATAGCGAACCAATACTTCATGATTAGAAAAAGAGGTCTAAACCTCTTTTTATATACTTAAAACATAGTGTAGTTAAAACTACACTTTTGACTAAAGCCAAATATCTCAAAGTATTTGGTACTTCAATATTTTTGAAAACCAAAGTATTCTTTGAATACCTAAAAAATACAGAGCTCTCAAACCAAAGCCGTGTACAAATGTACCATATGTTCTTATTTTTAGAAGGCATCTATAAACACATCATTTTTAGTTTGTTTGGTTAATTTTTCCCACGCCAATTAGCCGTGTCTAAACTTGGGACAAACAAAATACAAACATAACAAAGAATTAATATAACACACATAACTTAACTTAGATAGGTACGGTTGCTAGGGCAACATTAGTTCTTACATAGACACCATAGGTAATAGTTAACCTTACATAGATAGCTCGGGCAACACACACACCAAACTAACACTACATACTAGATAGATAGATAGATAGATAGGGTAGCTAGGGCAACACCGCCATGTCTTCACCTTAACCGCCGGCTTCACCGTCTTCTTCGCCGCCGGCTTCAGTACTCCTCCTCCTCACGGCCGTTGTCGCCGAGGTAGTACGGGAGGCTGTGCATGCGGTTGCGAGCGGGGAAGACGCTCTCGAAGTCATTGAAGATGTTATAGGTCGTGAATGTGATGAACTCACACCCACACCAATACACCTTGCCGAGCAGGTAGTAGGCATCGAACCTGTTGGTGAAGTGGACGACAAGCCCTACCACTGGAGCGTTGGCATGGGGACGCTGCTCCACGAGGTTGAACATGGGCGGCGAGCCCGCCGGGAGGTGGTGGAAGCCCGCACGGAGGAACCCCCGTGCAAGCTCAGTGCTTCCCCTCCAGCGGGAGAACGCCCACACGCGGAGGGATTCCTCGACGATGACGTGGGCGGGGTACCGCCGTTCCGGCACGGTGGGCGGCGCTTGGAACGTCGGCCCGTTGTACTGCATCTTGCTTGCTTCGCTGAGTGGAACGGCTTTGGCTTTTGGGGGAAGAAGAGAAGAAGTTGGAGGCGCAGATGGATCTGTAGAAGAAGAGGCAATGGAGGGCAGTATAAATAGCCGGGGGAGACGAAGTGGGTACACGCGCAAACGGCCGGCGTAGATCGTGACTCAGTGCGTGCGTGAACCGATGCGATCATCAATGTGTAAACGAGAATCGATGCGAGCGTGCTTTGCGTGCTCTGCGTTGGCGGCTGCCTGCCTCCCCCTTCTGCGTGCTCTGCGTTGGCGGCTGCCTGCCTCCCCCTTCTGCGTGCTCTGCGTTGTTCACGAGCGTGCGTGCAGCCTGCGGCGTGAACCAATGCCTCGACAGATGGACGCGACCATGCATGCAGCCTGCCCCTTCTGCCACCAGCACGTATGCCTGCGATGCTTGAAACGGTGTATGCCTGCGTGCGTGTCGGCGTGCATGCATGCGATTAGGTCTCGGTCAATAGATGCGTGCGTGGTGGTGTTCGCATGCATAGCAGGCTACATCGATGCCAAAGCCAGGCATGCATAGCAGGCTGCATCCATCGATAGCAGGCTTTTTTAATTTATTACCAACAAACTAACGGGCCCGTCCTATGAACACAAACACGGCCCAACAAGCAAAGCCACAGTCACAGCCAACAGAGTCCAACGAGCCCCTAAAAAACAGAGTCCATCGTGGCCCCACAAGTCAGTTAACGGCCAAGACGGCAAACGTCTGTTATGAACATTTGTGAGAGTTTTAGCTAAGGGAATGGGGAAAAGTGAGCACAAGTTTGAAGTGTGGGGAAAACTAAGCACAACTAAGGAATTAGGGGCACAGATGGAATAAGCCCTTTCATATATGGATCCTCTCTCGGATTATATGGCCTCGAGCCATTTTGGAATCTAGGCCCACCATCGCTTCTCCATAGCTCGTAGGTTCATTGTTGTCTAGCAACATGACTTCCAAGACAGGATTACTGTACCACTCTGAAGCAGTACGCATCCTTGTCACCCTACGAAGTACGGTAGTGACTTGATCTGAAGTTTCATGATCAGTATCATAAGCTTCTACTTCAATTGGTGTAGGTGCCACAGGAACAACTTCCTGTGCCCTGCTACACACCAGTTGTAGTGATGGTTCAATAACCTCATCAAGTCTCCACCATCCTCCCACTCAATTCTCGAGACAAACCTTTCCTCGAGAAAGGACTCGATTCTAGAAACAATCCCTTATTGCTTTAGGATCTGACACAGGAGGTATACCCAACTGTTTTGGGTGTCCTATGAAGATGCATTTATCCGCTTTGGGTTTGAGCTTATCAGCCTGAAACCTTTTTCACATAAGCATCGCAGCCCCAAACTTTTAAGAAATGACAGCTTAGGTTTCTCTAAACCATAGTTCATACGGTGTCATCTCATCGGAATTACGTGGTGCCCTATTTAAAGTGAATGTGGTTGTCTTTAATGCATCACCCATAAACTATCATGGTAATTCGATAAGAGACATCATGGTATGCATCATATCCAATAGGGTGCAGTTATGATGTTCGGACACACCATCACACTATGGTGTTCCAGGCTGTATTAGTTGTGAAACAATTTCCACAATGTCTTAATTCTGTGCCAAACTCGTAATTCAGATATTCATCTATATGATCATATCATAGATCTTTTATCCTCTTGTCACGACGATCTTTCAACTTCACCCTGAAATTACTTGAACCTTTCAATAATTCAGACTCGTGATTTATCAAGTAAATATACTCAACATCTACTCAAATCATCTGTGAAGTAAGAACCTAACGATATCCACTACACGCCTCAGCACTCATTGGACTGCACACATCAAAATGTATTACTTTGAACAAGTTGCTTTCTAGTTCCATTTTACTGAAAACGAGGCTTTCAGTCATCTTAACCATGTGGTATGCATGTCTCAAGTGATTCAAAATCAAGTGAGTCCAAACGGTCCATTTGCATGGTGTTTCTTCATGCATAAACACCAATAGACATGGTTCGCATGTCTCAAACTTTTCAAAAACGAGTGAGCCCAAAGATCCATCAACATGGAGCTTCTTCATGCGTTTTATACCAATATGACTCAAATTGCAGTGCCACAAGTATGTGGTACTATCATTACTATCTTTTGGCATGAACATGTGTATCACTACGATCGAGATTCAATAAACCATTCATTTTAGGCGTGAGACCATTGAAGGTATTATTCAAATAAACAGAGTAACCATTATTCTCCTTAAATGAATAACCGTATTGCGATAGACATAATCCAATCATGTCTATGCTCAACGCAAACACCAATCTCGATGGTAGTGGGAGCGTACGATATTTGATCATATCAACATTGGAAACACTTCCAACACATATCATCAGCTCACCTTTAGCTAGTCTCCGTTCATTCCGCAGTTTTTATTTCGAGTTACTAACACTTAGCAACCGAACCGGTATCTAATACCCTAGTTCTACTAGGAGTACTATAAAAGTACACATTAGCATAATGTATATCCAATATACTTCTATCGACAGCCTTCTCATCTACCAAGTATCTAGGGTAATTCTGCTCCAGTGGCTGTTCCCATTATTACAGAAGCACTCAGTCTCGGTTTTGGGTTCAACCTTTGGTATCTTCACTAGAGCAGCAGCTGAATTGCCGTTTCATGAAGTATCCCTTCCTGCCCTTGCCCTTCTTGAAACTAGTGGTTTCACCAACCATCAACAATTGATGCTCCTTCTTGATTTCTACTTTGGCGGTGTCGAAACATCGCGAATATCTCAAGGATCATCATATATGTCCCTGATATATTATAGTTCATCACGAAGCTCTAGCAGCTTGGTGGTAATGACTTTGGAGAAACATCACTATCTCATCTGGAAGATCAACTCCCACTCGATTCAAATGATTGTTGTACTCAGACAATCTGAGCACAAGCTCAACAATTGAGCTTTTCTCTTTAGTTGGTAGGCTAAGAAAATCGTCGGAGGTCTTATACCTCTTGACGTGGGCACGAGCCTGAAACTCCAATTTCAGCCCTCGAAACATCTCATATGTTTCATGACGTTTCAAAAACGTATTCGGTGCCTCAACTCTAAACCGTTTAACTAACTATCACATAGTTATCAAAATGTGTATGTCAGATGTTTGGAACATCCATAGACGACGTTCCAGGTTCAGCACACTGAGCGGTGCATTAAGGACATAAGCCTTCTATGAAGCAAATGAGGACTATCCTCAGTTTACGGACCTCGTCCGCATAATTGCTACACTCAACTTTCAACTATTTTTTTCTCTAGGAACATATCTAAACAGTAGAACTAAAGCGCGAGCTACGACATAATTTGCGAAGACCTTTTGACTATGTTCAGGATAATTAAGTTCATCTTATGAACTCCCACTCAGATAGACATCCCTCTAGTTATCTAAGTGATTACATGATCCGAGTCAACTAGGCCGTGTCCGATCATCACGTGAGACGGACTAGTCATCATCGGTGAACATCTTCATGTTGATCGTATCTACCGTACGATTCATGCTCGACCTTTCAGTCTCTTGTGTTCCGAGGCCATGTCTGTACATGCTAGGCTCGTCAAGTTAACCCTAAGTGTTTCGCATGTGTAAAACTGTCTTACACCCGTTGTATGTGAACGTAAGGATCTATCACACCCGATCATCATGTGGTGCTTCAAAACGACGAACTTTAGCAATGGTACACAGTTAGGGGAGAACACATTCTTGAAATTGTTTATGAGGGATCATCTTATTTACTACCATCGTTCTAAGTAAACAAAATGCAAAAACATGATAAACATCACATGCAATCAAAAGGTGACATGATATGGCCATCATCACTTTGCTCCTTTTGATCTCCATCTTCGGGGCTCCATGATCATCATCGTCACCGGCATGACACCATGATCTCCATCATCGTGTCTTCTTGAAGTTGTCACGTCATCTATTACTTCTACTACTACAACTAACGGTTAGCAATAAAGTAAAGTAATTACATGACGTTTATGTTGACACGCAGGTCATAAATAAATTAAGACAACTCCTATGGCTCCTGCCGGTTGTCATACTCATCGACATGCAAGTCGTGATTCCTATTACAAGAACATGATCAATCTCATACATCACATATATCATTCATCACATCCTTTTGGCCATATCACATCACATAGCATACCCTGCAAAAACAAGTTAGACGTCCTCTAATTGTTGTTTGCATGTTTTACGTGGCTGCTATGGGTTTCTAGCAAGAACTTTTCTTACCTACGCAAAGACCACAACGTGATATGCCAATTGCTATTTACCCTTCATAAGGACCCTTTTCATCGAATCCGATCCGACTAAAGTGGGAGAGACAGACACCCGCCAGCCACCTTATGCAACTAGTGCATGTTTGTCGGTGGAACCGGTCTCACGTAAGAGTACGTGTAAGGTTGGTCCGGGCCGCTTCATCCCACGATGTCGCCGAATCAAGATAAGACTAGCAACGGCAAGCATATTGAACAAAATCAACGCCCACAACTACTTTGTGTTCTACTCGTGCATAGAATCTACGCAATAGACCTAGCTCGTGATGCCACTGATGGAGAACGTAGCAGAAATTCAAAATTTTCCTACGTGACACCAAGATCTATCTATAGAGAGACTAGAAACGAGGGGAAGGAGAGTGCATCTACATACCCTTGTAGATCGCTAAGCGGAAGCGTTCAAGAGAATGGGGTTGATGGAGTCGTACTCGTCGTGATCCAAATCACCGATGATCCTAGTGCCGAACGGACGGCACCTCCGCGTTCAACACACGTACAGCCCGGTGACGTCTCCCACGCCTTGATCCAGCAAGGAGAGAGGAAGATGTTGAGGAAGACTCCATCCAGCAGCAGCATAACGGCGTGGTGGTGGTGGTGGAGGAGCGTGGCAATCCAGCAGGGCTTCGCCAAGCACCACGGAATATGAGGAGAAAGAGAGGGAGGGCTGCACCAACGAGAGAGATCAAATCGCGTGTTATGGGCAGCCCCTAGGCCTCACTATATATAGGGGAGAGGGAGAAGGGTGCGCCCCTCTAGGGTTCCCACCCCTAGGAGGGGCGGCAGCCCTAGATGGGAAAGGGGGGGCGGCCAAGAGGGGGAGGAGGGGAGGCGCCCCCTAGGGTGGGCCTTAAGGCCCATCTGGACCTAGGGTTTGCCCCCTCCCACTCTCCCATGTGCCTTGGGCCCTTGTGGGGGGCGGGGGGCGCACCAGCCCACCTGGGGCTGGTCTCCTCCCACACTTAGCCCGCGCATGCCTCCGGGGTTGGTGGCCCCACTTGGTGGACCCCCGGGACCCTTCCGGTGGTCCCGGTACAATACCGATAAACCCCGAAACCTTTCCGGTGACCAAAACAGGAGTTCCTATATATAGATCTTTACCTCCGGACCATTCCGGAACTCCTCGTGACGTTCGGGATCTCATCCGGGACTCCGAACAACATTCGATAACCACATACAAACTTCCTTTATAACCCTAGCTCATCGAACCTTAAGTGTGTAGACCCTACGGGTTCGGGAGACATGCAGACATGACCGAGACGTTCTCCGGTCAATAACCAACAGCGGGATCTGGATACCCATGTTGGCTCCCACATGTTCCACGATGATCTCATCGGATGAACCACGATGTCAAGGACTTAATCAATCCCGTATGCAATTCCCTATTCTATCGGTACGATACTTGCCCGAGATTCGATCGTCGGTATCCCGGTACCTTGTTCAATCTCGTTACCGGCAAGTCTCTTTACTCGTTCCATAACACGTCATCCCATGATCAACTCCTTGATCACATTGTGCACATTATGATGATGTCCTACCGAGTGGGCCCAGAGATACCTCTCCGTCACACGGAGTGACAAATCCCAGTCTCGATTCGTGCCAACCGAACAGACACTCGGAGATACCTGTAGTGTACCTTTATAGCCACCCAATTACGTTGTGACGTTTGGCACACCCAAAGCACTCCTACGGTATCCGGGAGTTGCACAATCTCATGGTCTAAGGAAATGATACTTGACATTAGAAAAGCTTTAGCATACGAACTACACGATCTTTGTGCTAGGCTTAGGATTGGGTCTTGTCCATCACATCATTCTCCTAATGATGTGATCCCGTTATCAATGACATCTAATGTCCATGGTCAGGAAACCGTGACCATCTATCGATCAACGAGCTAGTCAACTAGAGGCTTACTAGGGACATGGTGTTGTCTATGTATCCACACATGTATCTGAGTTTCCTATCAATACAATTATAGCATGGATAATAAACGATTATCATGAACAAGGAAATATAATAATAATCAATTTATTATTGCCTCTAGGGCATATTTCCAACAGTCTCCCACTTGCACTAGAGTCAATAATCTAGTTCACATCGCCATGTGATTAACACTCACAGGTCACATCGCCATGTGACTAACACCCAAGAGTTTACTAGAGTCAGTAGTCTAGTTCACATCACTATGTGATTAACACTCAATGAGTTCTAGGTTTGATCATGTAGCTTGTGAGAGAGGTTTTAGTCAACGGGTCAGAACCTTTCAGATCCGTGTATGCTTTACAAATCTCTATGTCATCTCCTAGATGTAGCTACCACGTTCTATTTGGAGCTATTGCAAATAACTGTTCTACTTGGAGCTATTCTAAATTGTTGCTCCATTATACGTATCCGGTATCTCTACTCAGAGCTATCCGGATAGGTGTTAAGCTTGCATCGACGTAACCCTTTACGACGAACTCTTTTACCACCTCCCTAATCGAGAAAAATTCCTTAGTCCACTAGTTACTAAGGATAACTTTGACCGCTGTCCTGTGATCCATTCTTGGATCACTCTTGTACCCCTTGACCGACTCATGGCAAGGCACACTTCAGGTGCGGTACACAGCATAGCATACTGTAGAGCCTATGTCTTAAGCATAGGGGACGACCTTCGTCCTTTCTCTCTATTCTGCCATGGTCGAGCTTTAAGTCTTAACTTCATACCTTACAACTCAGGCAAGAACTCCTTCTTTGACTGATCCATCTTGAACACCTTCAAGATCATGTCAAGGTAATTGCTCATTTGAAAGTTCCATTAAGCGTTTTGATATATCCTTATAGATCTTGAGGCTCAATGTTCAAGAAGCTTAATCCAGGCTTTCCATTGAAAAACACTTTCCAAATAACCCTATATGCTTTCCAAAAATTCTACGTCATTTCTGATCAACAATATGTCAACAACATATATTCATCAGAAATTCTATAGTGCTCCCACTCACTTATTTGGAAATACAAGTTTCTCATAAACTTTGTATACACCCAAAATCTTTGATCATCTCATCAAAGCATACATTCCAACTCCGAGATGCTTACTCCAGTCCTTAGAAGGATTGCTAGAGCTTTGCATACTTGTTAGTATCTTTCAGGATTGACAAAACCTTCCGGTTGTATCACATACTACCTTTCCTCAAGTAAATCGTCGAGGAAACAATGTTTCGACATCCTATCTGCAAGATTTCATAAATAATGCAGTAATCGCTAACATAGTTCCAACAGACTCTTAGCATCGCTACGAGTGAGAAAGTCTCATCGTAGTCAACTCCTTGAACTTGTCGGGTAACTTCTTAACGACAAGTCGAGCTTTCTTAATGGTGACATTTACCATCATTCTCCGTCTTCCTTTTAAAATCCATCTGTACTCAACAGCCTTACGACCATCGAGCCGTTCTGCCAAAGTCTACACTTTGTTTTCATATATGGATCCTCTCTCGGATTATATGGCCTCGAGCCATTTTGGAATCCAGGCCCACCATCGCTTCTCCATAGCTCGTAGGTTCATTGTTGTCTAGCAACATGACTTCCAAGACAGGATTACTGTACCACTCTGAAGCAGTACGCATCCTTGTCACCCTACGAAGTACGGTAGTGACTTGATCTGAAGTTTCATGATCACTATCATAAGCTTCTACTTCAATTGGTGTAGGTGCCACAGGAACAACTTCCTGTGCCCTACTACACACCAGTTGTAGTGATGGTTCAATAACCTCATCAAGTCTCCACCATCCTCCCACTCAATTCTCGAGACAAACCTTTCCTCGAGAAAGGACTCGATTCTAGAAACAATCCCTTATTGCTTTCGGATCTAAGACAGGAGGTATACCCAACTGTTTTGGGTGTCCTATGAAGATGCATTTATCCGCTTTGGGTTTGAGCTTATCAGCCTGAAACCTTTTTCACATAAGCGTCGCAGCCCCAAACTTTTAAGAAATGACAGCTTAGGTTTCTCTAAACCATAGTTCATACGGTGTCATCTCATCGGAATTACGTGGTGCCCTATTTAAAGTGAATGTGGTTGTCTTTAATGCATAACCCATAAACTATCATGGTAATTCGATAAGAGACATCATGGTATGCATCATATCCAATAGGGTTCAGTTATGATGTTCGGACACACCATCACACTATGGTGTTCCAGGCTGTATTAGTTGTGAAACAATTTCCACAATGTCTTAATTCTGTGCCAAACTCGTAATTCAGATATTCATCTCTATGATCATATCATAGATCTTTTATCCTCTTGTCACGACGATCTTTCAACTTCACCCTAAAATTACTTGAACCTTTCAATAATTCAGACTCGTGATTTATCAAGTAAATATACTCAACATCTACTCAAATCATCTGTGAAGTAAGAACCTAACGATATCCACTACACGCCTCAGCACTCATTGGACTGCACACATCAAAATGTATTACTTTCAACAAGTTGCTTTCTAGTTCCATTTTACTGAAAACGAGGCTTTCAGTCATCTTGCCCATGTGGTATGCATGTCTCAAGTGATTCAAAATCAAGTGAGTCCAAACGGTCCATTTGCATGGAGTTTCTTCATGCATAAACACCAATAGACATGGTTCGCATGTCTCAAACTTTTCAAAAATGAGTGAGCCCAAAGATCCATCAACATGGAGCTTCTTCATGCGTTTTATACCGATATGACTCAAATTGCAGTGCCACAAGTATGTGGTACTATCGTTACTATCTTTTGGCATGAACATGTGTATCACTATGATCGAGATTCAATAAACCATTCATTTTAGGCGTGAGACCATTGAAGGTATTATTCAAATGAACAGAGTAACCATTATTCTCCTTAAATGAATAACTGTATTGCGATAGACATAATCCAATCATGTCTATGCTCAACGCAAACACCAATCTCGATGGTAGTGGGAGCGTACGATATTTGATCATATCAACATTGGAAACACTTCCAACACATATCGTCAGCTCACCTTTAGCTAGTCTCCGTTCATTCCGCAGTTTTTATTTCGAGTTACTAACACCTAGCAACCGAACCGGTATCTAATACCCTGGTTCTACTAGGAGTACTAGCAAAGTACACATTAGCATAATGTATATCCAATATACTTCTATCGACAGCCTTCTCATCTACCAGGTATCTAGGGTAATTCTGCTCTAGTGGTTGTTCCCATTATTACAGAAGCACTCAGTCTCGGTTTTGGGTTCAACCTTGGGTCTCTTCACTACAGCAGCAACTGAATTGCCGTTTCATGAAGTATCCCTTCTTGCCCTTGCCCTTCTTGAAACTAGTGGTTTCACCAACCATCAACAATAGATGCTCCTTCTTGATTTCTACTTTGGTGGTGTCGAAACATCGCGAATATCTCAAGGATCATCATATATGTCCCTGATATATTATAGTTCATCACGAAGATCTAGCAGCTTGGTGGTAATGACTTCGGAGAAACATCACTATCTCATCTGGAAGATCAACTCCCACTCGATTCAAATGATTGTTGTACTCAGACAATCTGAGCACAAGCTCAACAATTGAGCTTTTCTCTTTAGTTGGTAGGCTAAGAAAATCGTCGGAGGTCTTATACCTCTTGACGTGGGCACGAGCCTGAATTTCCAATTTCAGCCCTCGAAACATCTCATATGTTTCGTGACGTTTCAAAAACGTCTTCGGTGCCTCAACTCTAAACCGTTTAACAGAACTATCACGTAGTTATCAAAACGTGTATGTCAGATGTTTGGAACATGCACAGACGACGTTCCAGGTTCAGCACACTGAGCGGTGCATTAAGGACATAAGCCTTCTATGAAGCAAATGAGGACTATCCTCAGTTTATGGACCTCGTCCGCATAATTGCTACTCTCAACTTTGAACTAATTTTTTCTCTAGGAACATATCTAAACAGTAGAACTAAAGCGCGAGCTACGACATAATTTGCGAAGACCTTTGACTATGTTCAGGATAATTAAGTTCATCTTATGAACTCCCACTCAGATAGACATCCCTCTAGTTATCTAAGTGATTACATGATCCGAGTCAACTAGGCCGTGTCCGATCATCACGTGAGACGGACTAGTCATCATCGGTGAACATCTTCATGTTGATCGTATCTACCATATGATTCATGCTCGACCTTTCGGTCTCTTGTGTTCCGAGGCCATGTCGGTACATGCTAGGCTCGTCAAGTTAACCCTAAGTGTTTTGCATGTGTAAAACTGTCTTACACCCGTTGTATGTGAACGTAAGGATCTATCACACCCGATCATCATGTGGTGCTTCGAAACGACGAACTTTAGCAACGGTGCACACTTAGGGGAGAACACATTCTTGAAATTGTTTATGAGGGATCATCTTATTTACTACCGTCGTTCTAAGTAAACAAGATGCAAATACATGATAAACATCACATGCAATCAAAAGGTGACATGATATGGCCATCATCACTTTGCTCCTTTTGATCTCCATCTTCGGGGCTCCATGATCATCATCGTCACCGGCATGACACCATGATCTCCATCATCATGATCTCCATCATCGTGTCTTCTTGAAGTTGTCACGTCATCTATTACTTCTACTACTACAGCTAACGGTTAGCAATAAAGTAAAGTAATTACATGACGTTTATGTTGACACGCAGGTCATAAATAAATTAAGACAACTCCTATGGCTCCTGCCGGTTGTCATACTCATCGACATGCAAGTCGTGATTCCTATTACAAGAACATGATCAATCTCATACATCACATATATCATTCATCACATCCTTTTGGCCATATCACATCACATAGCATACCCTGCAAAAACAAGTTAGACGTCCTCTAATTGTTGTTTGCATGTTTTACGTGGCTGCTATGGGTTTCTAGCAAGAACTTTTCTTACCTACGCAAAGACCACAACGTGATATGCCAATTGCTATTTACCCTTCATAAGGACCCTTTTCATCGAATCCGATCCGACTAAAGTGGGAGAGACAGACACCCGCCAGCCACCTTATACAACTAGTGCATGTTTGTCAGTGGACCCGGTCTCACGTAAGAGTACGTGTAAGGCTGGTCCGGGCCGCTTCATCCCACGATGCCGCCGAATCAAGATAAGACTAGTAACGGCAAGCATATTGAACAAAATCAACGCCCACAACTACTTTGTGTTCTACTCGTGCATAGAATCTACGCAATAAACCTGGCTCTGATACCACTGATGGAGAACGTAGCAGAAATTCAAAATTTTCCTACGTGACACCAAGATCTATCTATGGAGAGACTAGAAACGAGGGGAAGGAGAGTGCATCTACATACCCTTGTAGATCGCTAAGCGGAAGCGTTCAAGAGAATGGGGTTGATGGAGTCGTACTCGTCGTGATCCAAATCACCGATGATCCTAGTGCCGAACGGATGGCACCTCCGCGTTCAACACACGTACAAACCCTAGGGGGCGCCCCCTCCCACTCTCCCATGTGCCTTGGGCCCTTGTGGGGGGGCGCACCAGCCCACCTGTGTTTTGCTGCCTTACGTTCCGCTCTATCGGCTAAGGCGGCACTAGGAGAACTACTGCGATTGTGCCCTGGTTCATCCGGACGAGCACCTCAGTAGAGAAAGCCGAAAACTGACTGTCATGATATAGCGTGAGACTGGTCAACCACTCGATGACCTATTGGAATCTTCGGGATTCCTCCACATTAACTAAGGGCCGTTTCCCGGCCAGGCATGTACGCACCCCGAATCCGGACGAGTGCGGAGCCACCAGGGGCTATGTAGTAGCCCCACTGTCAAACTCCTATGGATAAGTGAAAGTGTTAAAGAATTATAGTCCGGTTGCCTAGTTCGCTGCACTATCACCTCCTTATTAGGACCAATACGTTGGATTAAGTATGAATACGTGTCTTCTGCGAACACCCGCGCATTATATGCGTGGGGGCTGAAGCCGACGACTGCAATCTTTCAGGTAATATACATGTATACATAAACGGCCGCACAGGGGGCATCACAATACTTTCAGGCAAAAGTATAAATACAGCCTTGATAAATTCAATAAAACGTTGTTTTTACAATGGGAATACATGTCACTCAAACATAACATTCTTCGAGCACTGGGCCTCTATCGTACGAGCGCCATCAAGAACTTCTTCAAAATAGTGCTCGGCAGCCACTCGGCCTATGGCTGAACCCTGCGCCGCAACAATGGTGGCATCCATCTCCGCCCAGTATGTTTTGACACGGGCAAGGGCCATCCACGAGCCTTCTATGCACACTGACCTCTTCATCGCACTAATGCGTGGCACCGCACCAAGGAACTGCTGCACCAAGCTAAAATAGCTGTTCGGCTTTGGCCTTTCCGGCCACAGATGATGCACGACAGACCTCATGCCTAGTCTGGACAATCTATTGAGTTCAGCCCATTCGGCAAGCTGATCAGTCAATGGAAGCGGACGCTCTGGAACGTTAAATTGCGTCTGATCTCGGAAGTATTCAGCTGCATCGACAGCGCTCGGCGCTAAGTCCAGATATGCGTCGGCCGAACTCCACAACTGATCCAGAGGGGCATACCGCGGATCGCCGAACTTCCTCCGCAGCATAAAGGGCTTCCCATCCACAATGTCCCTGGCTTCACGCAGTTGCTCCTTCTTCGCTCTCATTGCAGAGCAGGTGTCTTTGGTCGCCATTGTGGCCTTTTCCAGGTCCGTAGCCTTCGCCCGGTTTTCCTCTTCAAGACACTGGCAGCGGTCGGCAGTGTCTTTTAACTTCTCTGCCAGTTTGGCCATTTTCTCTTTACTCTCGCTATGAGCGGCCTTCTCGGCTTTCAACTCTTCGGCCGCCTTCAAAGCAGCCGCATTACTACTCCTTGCTTGCTCCTTGGCTCGGGCAAGCTCCGCCCGCAAGGCCTCCACGGTGGCAGCTCCATCTGCAGTCACAACATATTAAAGATACTGGCATCATGCTGCTCTTACTATGTGACATCCACTATAAATATCACCTACCCTATGCCTTGTCAAGCCGCTTGTTAACAAGCTCGATGTCGGCATCCGCCGCATCCAGTTGCCGCTTTAGTTCGGCAACCCCATCAGTCCGGCTAGCCACCGAAGCTTCAGACACCTGCACATAAAGGCGGACTGGTGATTAACTGGGACTATGATCCTCTGTTCGCTGCCGTTCTCGACGAAAACCAGAGTCTCAGGGGCTACTATCTACACAGGGCACACCTAATATGTGCGATACCATCACAAATGTATATCATTTCACGTACCTCAAAGCCCGTCAGTAGACTCATAAAGGCTTCATGCAACCCGTTTTCGGCCGACGAAATCCTTTCAATCACCGTACACATTAATGTACGGTGCTCTTCTGAGATAGTCGCTCGCTCTAGCAGACCCTTCAGTACGTCCGACCGCATACCAAGTGGTGCCGGACTCTTTTGATTGCTCTCTTCAAGAGTTTGATACTGAGGGCTTCAGGTGACCATGGGATTACCTTCTGGCCTTGCCGGATCAGGAGAAACTCTCCGTGACGACACTTCAAGGTCGCCCGCTTCTTGAGCCAGGGAGTCTGGGGGAGGTGTTTCGCTCTCCATCATCTCCGGAAGAAGATCCCCCGAAGACGAGCTCTGCTGAGAAGGGCTCAGATCCGAACTGCAAGATAGATGCTTCGGTTATCTTCCTCAGAAGTAAGGTAGTATATCTTCACTATTAAGTGCTTTTTGATTACTTACAGCTCGTTAGAGGCTGATCCCCGCACGAACTTTGTGCAGCAAGAGCACCCTCTGAGGCGGGACCCTCTGGTGGAGTTTTCTTCTCCCGTTTGGAAACATTGGTTTCCGGGTCATCAAAGGTAGTCATGTTCCTCCCCCGGGGTGAGGGAATGTTAGATTCCTTCCCTTAGTTATCCTCCCTCACGGAGGCGCTCGTTCCCTCGGTTGGAATAGGTAGCGGTGGGGGCCCGCTTTCGCCCTCTTTATTCCCCCCTTCATCTTCCTTTGAGGGCACCAGGCAAGGTGCTGGCTTGAGCATCTTTTCCAGCACCGTCTTGTCCAAGCCTTCGGGAAGGGGGGCCGAACACTGGATCATCTTCACCTTTGTTATCCAGTCCTGGTCAAAAAGCGATTCTTCAGAATGACGTCATGATAAGTGAAAGATAGTGTGTTCGGCTAGAGGATTACTTACTTGGGCCGCGGTGCGGTTGCTGCTCAGGCCCACGTCTTTGGAGGTGTCCGAACACTCTATTTGGGGGTCCGAAGAATGACTTGTACATCTCCTCGTGCATTAGGCCGAGGAAATTTTGAATATCGCGCGGTCCTTCTGGGTTGAATTCCCACAAGCGGAGGGGCCGGCGTTTGCAAGGCTGGACTTGACGAACCAGCATGACTTGCACTACCATAACCAAACTAAAATCTCCGTCGAAGAGATCCCGGATGCGGCTCTGCAGTATGGGCACATCCTTTGCTAGACCCCAGCTCAGCCCCCTGCTGATCCATGACATCAGTTGTGGTGGAGGGCCCGAGCGAAAGGAGGGGGAAGCTACCCACTTGGCACTTCTGGGAGCGGTGATGTAGAACCACTCCCGTTGCCATAATCTGAACACCTCTGGAAAGGAACCTTTTGGCCACCGAGCTCCAGCAATATTGCTTATTAATGCACACCCACACGCTGCATACTTCCCTTCGACCGTCTTCGGCTTCACATCAAAGGTCTTGAGCCACATGCCAAAGTGAGGGGTAATGCGGAGGAAGGCCTCACATACGACAATAAATGCCGAGATGTGGAGAAAGGAATCCAGGGCTAGGTCTTGGAAATCAAGCCTGTAATAGAACATCAAACCCCTAACGAAGGGATCCAGAGTGAGGCCTAGTCCTCGGAGGAAGTGGGAGATGAACACGACATCTTCATTGGGTTCAGGAGTAGGGATGACCCGCCCTCGGGCGGGCAGCCGATGCGAGACTTCGGCAATCAAGTATCTTACCTCCCTCAACTTCTTGATATCCTCTTCCATGACGGAGGAGGGCATCCACCGGCCCTGGAGGCTGGATCAGGAAAAGATTGAAGGTCCGAAGCACCTGACCTGGGCTTTGGGTGTTAGAACTCGAGGCGGGGGAAGGATTCGATTGAGCACGGGAGGAAAAAAGTAAAAGCCTTGACCCTTTATAAAGAGGGTAAATATCAAGCGTCCTCCTCGTGGCCGTTTGGGACTTGCCTAAAATCTGGGAGTCCTAGGCGTGGTTGGGTTACCCATGACCGTATTGATGAGAATCCCGTAATAAGGGGGACACGATCTCTACTTTGACAAGATGTGTCAAGAAACTGCCTCACGTTATGTGTGGGGCTAGTTAAAAAAAGGTTCGAATAATCATCGGGCCATGGCATGATGTCATGTTGCCAAAACGTGTCAGCAGATTAGATTTGTGGAAATATTATTCTCTCTATGGTGGTATGTGGAACTTATTTTGCAGGGTCGGACACTATCCTTGTATTCAGATTCTTGCGTGGTGTATTCGGAGGAGGAACCCGCCTTGCAATGTCGAAGACAACACTGCGCGCCGGACTCATTGTCATTGAGGCCTGGTTAAGGGGCTACTGAGGGAGTCCTGGACTAGGGGGTCTCCGGACAGCCGGACTATATCCTTTGGCCGGACTATTGGACTATGAAGATGCAAGATTGAAGACTTCGTCTTGTGTTGAGATGGGACTCTACTTGGCGTGGAAGGCAAGCTAGGCAATACGGATATGTATATCTCCTCCTTTGTAACCGATCTTGTGTAACCCTAGCCCCCTCTGGTGTCTATATAAACCGGAGGGTTTTAATCCGTAGGACAACATACAATCATACCATAGGCTCGCTTCTAGGGTTTAGCCTCTCCGATCTTGTGGTAGATCAACTCTTGTAATACTCATATCATCAAGAATAAATCAAGCAGGACGTAGGGTTTTACCTCCATCAAGAGGGCCAGAACCTGGGTAAAACATCATGTCCCATGCCTCCTATTACCATCCGCCTTAGACGCACAGTTCGGGACCCCCTACCCGAGATCCGCCGGTTTTGACACCGACATTGGTGCTTTCATTGAGAGTTCCTCTGTGTCGTCGCCGTTAGGCTTGACGGCTCCTACTATCATCGATGGCGATGTAGTCCAGGGTGAGACTTTTCTCCTCGGACAGATCTTTGTGTTCGGCGGCTTCGCACTGCGGGCCAATGCGCTTGGCCATCTGGAGCAGATCGAAAGTTATGCCCCTGGCCACCAGGTCAGGTTTGGAAGCTTAAACTACACGGCCGATATCTGCAGAGACTTGATCTTCAACGGATTCGCGCCCCTGCCTTGTGCGCCACGCGGTCACGATGGGTACGATTTAGCTCTACCATCGGACAGTGTTCGAGAAATCGCACCGGCAGCCGCTCCAGCCCTCAATTCGGAGCCAGTTGCGCCATCCGTGGACGGGTGGATACACCCCGCCACGGAGGTCGTATCCTTTGCCGCGATCGAGCCGAATATCGACCTTACCCTTCACGAGAGCCGTGTCGCCAAACTGCCGGATCCTTCTCCGGCCACGGACTCCGAACCGCATACGCCCGTTCCCGTCGAATCCGATTGGGCGCCGATCATGGAGTTTACCTCCGTGGATATTTTTCAGCAGTCGCCCTTTGGCGACATACTGAACTCATTAAGGTCTCTCTCCTTGTCAGGAGAGTCTTGGCTGAACTATATCCTTTGGCCGGACTATTGGACTATGAAGATACAAGATTGAAGACTGTGTCTCGTGTCCGAATGGGACTCTACTTGGCGTGGAAGGCAAGCTAGGCAATACGGATATGTATATCTCCTCCTTTGTAACCGACCGTGTGTAACCCTAGCCCCCTCTGGTGTCTATATAAACCGGAGGGTTTTAGTTCGTAGGACAACATACAATCATACCATACGCTATCTTCTAGGGTTTAGCCTCTCCGATCTCATGGTAGATCAACTCTTGTAATACTTATATCATCAGAATAAATCAAGCAGGACGTAGGGTTTTACCTCCATCAAGAGGGCCCGAACCTGGGTAAAACATCGTGTCCCCTGCCTCCTGTTACCATCTGCCTTAGACGCACAGTTCGGGACACCCTACCCGAGATCCGCCGGTTTTGACACCGACAGTCATTCTCGTCTAGATCACGAGAGCCTGATAGCTGCAGATGGGTGCGTTTCAGTGGTGTAGCAAGATTTCTTATGAACTATCATGTCTTGCTGTTTATGTCAGTAGTAGTCACTAGTCAGTGTTTGAATGTTGTATATATCGTTGTTTGGAAGTGTTTATTGTCTCGAACTACTGGTGGGCTAAATGAGGGCATCACCATTCTCTAGTGTTCAGAGTATATCTCCTTTTTTCAAGTTATATAATTTGATCTCAGTGTCTTTTCAATGATGTACACTTGTTTGGGCTAGTGAGGTGTCGTTGAATATGGGCCGAGTAGTAACGCAATGCCAAAGAGGTCAATTATGACTCTCACGTCGGGCTCTCAAAAGATCCTGAAAAAAAGGCCGGGCTCTCCAAAAAAAAGAATAAGGACTCTTAGGCCGACATGTGGGTGCCACCGATGTTTTCGTGCGCTTGCACGCCGAGAGCATATTGGTGCGTGCTCGAAATTCATGCTACCTTTTCATCCCCAGTCTCCCGTCCCTCCACCACCTCTGGAATCTCGACTCTTACTCCAGTTCCCCCAAACCCCCCTCCTGTACTCCCTGTACTCAAGCGCACTATCATGTCACCGGTCAACGCGGATCTCCGAGCAGGAGATCCTGAGGTCCGTCCTGCCTTCGGTCGCTGCATGCTGTCGCTCAACAGTGGCATGGCGGCGCTTGACGACCAGTTTGCCGACAAAGTGCTGTTGGTAACCATCAACGGCGACCGGCCTCCCGTCTCACCAAACGACCTTGTCAAAGCTCTTGGCATTGCACACGACATCCAAATAAGTGACTTGCTCATCGAAGTCTGTCCGCCACCAGCTGATTTCTTCGTCAGGTTCCAGACAACTTTCGACTGCAGTCGTGTGTTCGAATCTTCCCGGCGTTTGTTCTGCGATGGCGCGCTGGTGAGCTTTCATCGGTGGCACCTAGGATGGGGCTCGGTGCCCTCTGAGCTTGAGTTTTTAACAAAGCTTACCTTCCATGGCATGCCTCGACGTGGTTCGAACAGCGAGTCCATGAACGAGCTTATCAACGACCTTGGAGGTGAGCTCATAAGTATGTTTGTTCCTCCAAACAGCTGGGCTCTAACGGTTATGGCATGGATGAAGAAGCCGTCCACCATACCGAAGGTGATTGGTGTTGAGATACCGGTGCAGGAACCGGGATTGTACTATTCGTCGCCACCAAGGCCGCCACGGACCACGTTAGGGATGTACCTGTATCGAGTGTTCATGCATGTCGAAGAAGTGGTCAATCCATCAATCGAAGTCTTGCCGCCGCCGCTGGTGCTAGGGTCTGTCGACGACGTCCATTACAGGAGTCAACGTCAGACTTTCCCCGTGTTGCTCGGAACGATGGATGGCACGGGGCCTACTCCATCGCGCGGCGGAGGCCACTGCTTCTTTGGGAGAAGAGGCAGGGCTGGCTGCCTGGATGTGCTCTAATTTGAGGTAACAACTGAATCTTGTCAGATACTAGTTAAATCCGAGCTATGGGTGTGAAGCACTGATATGCCAGTACATTTAATTGTGAAATGTTCTAATTTTGTACCTGAACTTTTTTTAGAAAGGGCTGTACGTCAACTTAATGTGCTAGCAGAACTTATTGTGTTGTCTGTCTGTTTTCTTTGCACAACATTCAAGATATTTCCCCGTCATTGATAAAGACGATGAACCGTTATGTACGACTTCGTTGGTTTCAACATAGCCCTTCCCATAGTGATCCACTGCTTCCATCCTGATTGTGCCGCCTGCGTGAAATTTTTGTATGCAACTTCAGTGTGCTATGATGTTCTATATGATTGTGTCAAGTATATAAGTTTTTACTGAGCATCAGCAATGCATATGGCTGAAAGATGTATTTAGGAGCATCGACCGATGGGTCTCTCTCTCTCTCTCTCACACGCACACACACGCGCACACACACAAGTGGGACCTGTTGAATTATTTATTTGCTCATGACATCTTTTAATTAGGTTCCACTATAATCTAACTTTTTTCTTAAGTTATTAATTGAGCTCAGTGACTTCAAAAAGTTGTACAGAATCCTTGTTTGGGCCTTTCCGGCGTCGCTGAATGTGGGCTGAGTAACCATGTTAGGTCGTACTATACTACACAGGCCTTTTTTTCAACATCGGCAATGCAACTGGGCCGACAATTGTACACAATATCCGGGTCAACTTGTTATTCTACGCCCCGCTGGGCTGCAAACTTTCCTAGGAGGTATGCATTAGGCTTAACAAGAAAATGGACTTTAAGAAATAATAAATGGGATGTAATTATAATAACTGGACAGTTACTATGCACCAAACACGTAATTAGTTTGAAAATATGTTATTTTTGGAATTTGAAAATTTTAATTTCATTACTTGTTGCACGCGCAATATTTCGTTGGATTTTAACATAATACAACTTTATTTTGAAATTATATTTGACCTGACTAGAAATTTCGGATAAAAATATTTCGGATCCCATCAAAATGTGGGAATTTTTTTGAATTCTGTTTTGAGCGGTTGTTTGAAATTATTAATCGTTGTCCTAGCTAGAAGTTGGGTTGTACTTTTAACAAACTGTAAATGGGCTGTAGTAAATTCCATTAGAATTAAAAAATGGGCTGTATATTCTTACAAATCGCAAATGGGCTATATGTTCTCTGCCAAATCCGAGATGTGGGCCTACTAAGTTGACGCGTACCAAGGGCTTTGTCAACTTAGTCAATATAAACGATTCTAGCTGCAGTGATCGTATGATGTCCATCCAACGGACGTAGTGCTTCTTCAACCTTTGGTCTTCTCGCTCCAGCCGCTCAAAGCAGCGCCGGTCGTGTCGCGTGCTCCTGCCTCCCGTGGCCGGCTGTGATGCCGCGAAGGCCTCACCGCCCCGTACTACTCCCACCGCTGGCCAGGCCATCCCTCTACTCATCCACACCCCGTGTTATTCTGCGGCGACGACAGCCGAACCAGTGAACCCTCGTACTCCTCTCCGCGCGGGCTTCCACTGCTGCGTCTTCCCCGGCTCCGTGTCGTCCCCTTCCTAGGCCTCGCCATCGTCCAGACCACCGCCTTGGTGCTCTCGGCGCGGCGTGGTCAACATGGTCAATGACCGACTTCCATCGGAAGAGTACTGTATGTGGAGAGGCTGACAGCTGGGTCCAGGCGGTCATAAGGAAGTGCCTCCTTATTACGTGCAAAATAATTATTCCTCCACCTGACAGCAGGGTCCCACCGGACGGGCCACCTTATTTTGCAAAAAAAAACATTTCCCCCTGACTGTTGGACCCACCGGACGGGCCAGTGTATTTCACGAAAAAACATTCCCCCCGCTGTCAGCTCGGACCCACCGGAAGTGCCTCCTTATTACGCACAAAAAAATTAATACTCCCCCTGCTAGCTGTGACCCACCATGGTGGGAGGCTGAGTTGTGGGCCTACTAAGTTGACAGGGACGGGGGCCTTTGTCAACTTTAGTCAATATGAACGATTCTAGCTCTAGTGATCGTATGATGTCCATCCAACGGCCGTAGTGCTTCTTCAACCTCTGGACTTCTTGCTCTAGCTGCCCAAAGCAGCGCCGGTCGTGCCGCATGCTCCTGCCTCCCGTGGCCGGCTGTGCTGCCGCGGAGGCCTCACCGCCCCCTACTATTCCCACAGCTGGCCAGGCCCTGCAGCAACGGCAGCCTCACACCACAGCCGAACCAGTGAACCGTCGTACTCCTCTCTGCGTGGGCTTCCACTGCCGCATCTTCCCCGGCTCCCCGTCGTCCCCTTTCCTAGGCCTCGCCGTCGTCCACTGCCCTGGTGCTCTTGGCGCGGCGTGGTCAATGTGGTCAAGGAACAACTTCCATCAGACGTGGACTATACGTGGAGAGGCTGACAGCTGGGTCCAGGGCCACAGCAAGGAAGTGCCTCCTTATTACGTGGAAAATAATGATTCCTCCACCTGACAGCTGGGACCCACCGGACGGGCCACTGTATTTCGCAAAAAAAAAGTTTGCCCCTGACTGCTGGGACCCACCAGCTACATCTTCGCATGCAAGGAAGTGCGTCCGGGCAAAAAAACGATTCGCCCCCCTGACTGCTGGGACCCACCAGCTACATCTTCGCAGGCAAGGAAGTGCCTGACAGTCGGGACCCACCTGGTCGAAGCATACATAGCGTTGTCATTCTGGTCGCGTACGTGTACATACATATATACTGGTGGATGTAGAGGTGCGCACGTGTCGTAGTAGAGGTGCGCACATGTCGTAGTAGAGGCGCGCACGTAGCATGTACACGTACGCACAGCGGCCAGGGTGCAAGAAAGAAAATACGGCCATGTATGTGTACATATGTGCGGGGTCTCGAACGCCTACTCGCGCATACGTACGGCCAGGGCTCGTGTGCATGGCTGGGTCGGAAAGGAGAAACATCGTCGTCGTCGTGTTCATGGGGAGGCAACGAAATGCGTCGTGTTCATGGGGAGGCAACGTAATGCGTCGTGTTCATCGGGAGGCAACGGAACACGTGGGAGCCAACCGGCTGGGTCGGAACGGAATGCGTGGTCGTGTTCATCGGGAGGGCTTGGACGGAACAGGCGATGGAAACGAGGCCTGGCGTACCGCACAACGGAGGAAACGGACCTCCTACATTCGGAGCGGGTCCTGTTGATCAGGAGGGATCTGGTGTACCGCAAAATGGAGGAAACGGACCTCCTACGGTTGAAACGGGGGTCATGTTGATCGGGATGGGTGTGGCGTACCGCAAAACGGACGAAACGGACTTGTGTTGGAGCGCTACGGTCGAAACGGGGGTACTGTTCATCGGGAGGGGTGTGGCATACCACAAAATGGGACTCCACGGGATACTGTTCATCTCCACCGTCGACCTCCTCCAGCCTCCACGGCTCTTGTTCATCCAGCCTCCACCGCGCGCTACTCCACCAGCTACTATTCAACCACCCCTCAACGGGCACCCCTCCACCGTCTACTGTTCATCCAGCCCTCCACACCACGGGGTCCTGTTCAAGCACCCCTCTACGGGCACCCCTCCACCGTCTACTGTTCATCCAGCCCTCCACCACACCACGGGGTCCTGTTCATCCAGAGGCAATGCCACCGCTCACTGTTCATCCAAACCCCCCGCAACACTCATTGTTCATCCCAGAGGCAGCATCGATCGGCTTCAGTTAGCAGCAGTAGCGAAGGAATCGCTCAATCGGGTTCAGTTAACAACCATCGATCGATCGCTCGGGTTCAGTAACGCGTAGCCTGCAGTGCAATCGCTCGGGTTCAGTTAGAGCCAATGCCTCGCACACATGCGCGTACGTGTACGAGAGAAACGCGCATTGCTCGGCCCCGACCTCCCACCATAACTGGGAACTCCCCGAAATTTTCCTTCCCCTCGGTTCTACCACGGTTTTTTCCGTCATGGACGGCCCAAAGAATGTCATGCAGCTGCGTCTCCGGCCCACCCAGGACGAAAAGCCCATTTTCTGTCATGATTTTTTGTCATAGAAGTAGGAACCCACCACATCTATGATGATACCGGGTTTTGTCACAATTATCGTCATAGAAGTGTCATATGTATGACAAAAACTTTTTGTTCGGCCCAAAATGTCACGGATGTGTCTTTTTTTGTAGTGATGGATGGTAGATAAAGGTTTTTGTAATCTAAAAATATAAAAACAGCAAGGTAACTAATGATAAAAGTGGGCACAAACGGTATTGCAATGTGTGGAAACAAGGCCTAGGGTGCATACTTTCACTAGTGCAAGTTCTCTCAACAATAAGAACATAATTGGATCACATAACTATCCCTCAACATGCAACAAAGAGTCACTCCAAAGTCACTAATAGTGGAGAACAAACGAAAAGATTATGGTAGGGTACGAAACCACCTCAAAGTTATTCTTTCCAATCAATCTGTTGGGCTATTCCTATAAGTGTCACAAACAGCCCTAGAGTTCGTACTAGAATAACACCTTAAGACACAAATCAACCAAAACCCTAATGTCACCTAGATACTCCAATGTCACCTCAAGTATCCGTGGGTATGATTATACGATATGCATCACATAATCTCAGATTCATCTATTCAACCAACACAAAGTACTTCAAAGAGTGCCCCAAAGGTTCTACCGTAGAGTCAAGACGAAAACGTGTGCCAACCCCTACGCATAGATTCACAAGGTCACGGAATCCGCAAGTGATCACCAAAACATACATCAAGTGGATCAATAGAATACCCCATTGTCACCACGGGTATCCCATGCAAGACATACATCAAGTGTTCTCAAATCCTTAAAGACTCAATCCGATAAGATAACTTCAATGGGAAAAACTCAATCCATTACAAGAGAGTAGAGGGGGAGAAACATCATAAGATCCAACTATAATAACAAAGCTCGTGATACATCAAGATCGTACCACCTCAAGAACACGAGAGAGAGAGAGATCAAACACATAGCTACTGCTACATACCCTCGGCCCCGAGGGAGAACTACTCCCTCCTCGTCATGGAGAGCACCAGGATGATGAAGATGGCCACCGGAGAGGGATTCCCCCTTCAGCAGGGTGCCGGAACTAGTCAAGATTGGTTTTGGGTGGCTACGGAGGCTTATGGCGGCGGAACTCCCAATCTGTTGTGCTCCCCAAAGTTTTTAGGGTATATGGGTATATATGGGAGGAAGAAGTACGTCGGTGGACCTCCGGGCTGTCCACGAGGCAGGGGGCGCGCCCAGGGGGGGCGGGCGCGCCCCCCACCCTCGTGGGCAGCCCGGGACTCTTCTGGTCCAACTCCGATACTCCGTGGGCTTCTTCTGGTCCGAAAATAAGTTCCGTGAAGTTTCAGGTCAATTGGACTCCGTTTGATTTTCCTTTTCTATGATACTCTAAAACAAGTAAAAAACAGAAACTGGCACTGGGCTCTGGGTTAATAGGTTAGTCCCAAAAATAATATAAAAGTGCATAATAAAGCCCATAAACATCCAAAACAGATAATATAATAGCATGGAACAATAAAAAATTATAGATACGTTGGAGACGTATCATAAGCTAACGGATGGGTCTTGTCCATCACGTCATTCTCTAATGATGTGATCCCGTTCATCAAATGACAACACAAGTCTATGGTCAGGAAACTTAACCATCTTTGATTAACGAGCTAGTCTAGTAGATGCATACTAGGGACACTCTGTTTGCCTATGTATTCACACATGTACTAACTTTCCGGTTAATACAATTCTAGCATGAATAATAAACATTTGTCATGATATAAGGAAATATAAATAACAACTTTATTATTGCCTCTACTAATCCCGAAGGTAGATGTAGAGGTAGCGTGCCGACGGCAATCACATCGACTTTGGAACCATTCCCCACACGCATTGTCACCTCGTCCTTAGCCAATCTTCGTTTAATCCATAGCTCATGTTTCGAGTTGCAAATATGAACAACATACCAGTATCAAATACCCTGGCGCTACTACAAGCATTAGTAAGGTACACATCAATAACATGTATATCAAATAAACCTTTCACTTTCTCATCCTTCTTTTCCGCCAAATACTTCGGGCAGTTCCGCTTCTAGTGACCAGTCCCTTTGCAGTAGAAGCACTTAGTCTCAGCCTGAGGTCTAGACTTGGGCTTCTTCACTTGAGCAATAACTTGCTTGCCATTCTTTTTGAAGTTCCCCTTCTTCCCTTTGCCCTTCTTCTTGAAACTAGTGGTCTTGTTAACCATCAACACTTGATGCTCCTTCTTGATTTCTACCTCTGCAACCTTTAGCATCGCGAAGAGCTCGGGAATTGTCTTATCCATCACTTGCATATTATAGTTCATCATGAAGCTTTTGTAGCTCGGTGGAAGTGATTGAAGAACTCTGTCAATGACACTATCATCAGGAAGATTAACTCCCAATTGAGTCAAGTGGTTGTGGTACCCAGACATTGTGAGTATATGTTCACTGACAGAACAATTCTCCTCCATCTTGCAACTGTAGAACTTATTGGAGATTTCATATCTCTCAATCCGGGCATTTGCTAGAAATATTAACTTCAAATCCTGGAACATCTCATATGCTCCATGACATTCAAAACGTCGTTGAAGTCCCAATTCTAAGTCGTAAAGCATGTCACACTGAACTATCGAGTAGTCATCAGCTTTGCTCTGCCAGACGTTCATAACATCCGGAGTTGCTCCTGCAGCAGGTCCTGCACCTAGTGGTGCTTCCAAGACGTAATTCTTCTGTGCAACAATGAGGATAATCCTCAAGTTACGGACCCAGTCCGTGTAGTTGCTACCATCATCTTTCAACTTAGCTTTCTCTAGGAACGCATTAAAATTCAAAGGAACGGTAGCACAGGCCATTGATCTACAACAACATAGACATGCAAAATACTATCAGGTACTAAGTTCATGATAAATTAAAGTTCAATTTAATCATATTACTTAATAACTCCCACTTAGATAGACATCCCTCTAGTCATCTAAATGATCATGTGATCCATATCAACTAAACCATGTCCGACCAGCACGTGAGATGGAGTAGTTTTCAATGGTGAACATCACTATGTTGTAAAGGAAATATGCCCTAGAGGAAATAATAAAGTTATTATTTATTTCCTTATATCATGATAAATGTTTATTATTCATGCTAGAATTGTATTAACCGGAAACATAATACATGTGTGAATACATAGACAAACAATATGTCACTAGTATGCCTCTACTTGACTAGCTCGTTGATCAGAGATGGTTAAGTTTCCTAACCATAGACAAGGAGTGGTCATTTTATTAATGAGATCACGTCATTAGGAGAATGATGTGATTGAATTGACCCATTCCGTTAGCTTAGCACATGATCGTTTAGTATGTTGCTATTGCTTTCTTCATGACTTATACATGTTCCTATGACTATGAGATTATGCAACTGCCGTTTACCGAAGGAACACTTTATGTGCTACCAAACGTCACAACGTAACTGGGTGATTATAAAGGTGCTCTACGGGTGTCTCCGAAGGTACTTGTTGGGTTGGCGTATTTCGAGATTAGGATTTGTCCCTCCAATTGTCGGAAAGGTATCTCTGGGCCCTCTCGGTAATGCACATCACTTAAGCCTTGCAAGCATTGCAACTAATGAGTTAGTTGCGGGATGATGTATTATAGAACGAGTAAAGAGACTTGCCGGTAACGAGATTGAAACTAGGTATTGAGATACCGACGATCGAATCTCGGGCAAGTAACATACCGATGAAAAAGGGAACAACGTATGTTGTTATGAGGTCTGACCGACAAAGATCTTCGTAGAATATGTGGGAACCAATATGAGCATCTAGGTTCTTCTATTGGTTATTGATCGGAGATGTGTCTCGGTCATGTCTACATAGTTCTCGAACCCGTAGGGTCCGCACGCTTAACGTTTCGATGACAGTTATATTATGAGTTTATATGTTTTGATGTACCGACGGTTGTTCGGAGTCCCGGATGTGATCACAGACATGACGAAGAGTCTCAAATTGGTCGAGACATGAAGATTGATATATTGGAAGCCTATGTTTGGATATCGGAAGTGTTCCGGGTGAAATCGGGATTTTACCGCAGTACCGGGAGGTTACCGGAACCCCTCGGGAGGTTAGTGGGCCTTAGTGGGCCTTTACGGAGAAGAGGAGAGGCGGCCAGGGCTGGGCCGCGCGCCCCTCCCCCTAGTCCGAATAGGACAAGGAGAGGGGGCGGCGCAGCCCTTCCTTCCTCTCGCCCTCGTCTTCCCCCCTCCCAAGTCCTAATCCAACTAGGAAAGGGCGGTGGGAGTAGGACTCCTCCTGGCGCGCCCTCTCTCTTGGCCGGCCGCACCCCCTTGCTCCTTTATATACCGGGGCAGGGGGGCTCCCTAGAGACACAACAATTGATCAGTTTGATCTTTTAGCCGTGTGCGGTGCCCCCCTCCACCATAGTCCACCTCAATAATACTGTAGCGGTGCTTAGGCAAAGCCCTGCGTCGGTAGACTTCATCACCACGCCGTCGTGCTGACGAAACTCTCCCTCAACACTCGGCTGGATCGGAGTTCGAGGGACGTCATCGGGCTGAACGTGTGCTGAACTCGGAGGTGCCGTACGTTTGGTACTTGGTTCGTCGGATCGTGAAGACGTACGACTACATCAACCGCGTTGTGCTAACGCTTCCGCTTTCGGTCTACGAGGGTACGTGGACAACACTCTCCCCTCTCGTTGCTATGCATCACCATGATCTTGCATGTGCATAGGAATTTTTTTGAAATTACTACGTTCCCCAACAGTGGCATCCGAGCCAGGTTTTATGCGTAGATGTCATATGCACGAGTAGAACACAAGTGAGTTGTGGGCAATATAAGTCATACTGCTTACCAACATGTCATACTTTGGTTTGGCGGTATTGTTGGATGAAGTGGCCCAGACCGACATTACGCGTACGCTTACGCGAGACTGGTTATACCGACGTGCTTTGCACACAGGTGGCTGGCGGGTGTCAGTTTCTCCAACTTTAGTTGAACCGAGTGTGGCTACGCCCGGTCCTTGCGAAGGTTAAAACAGCACCAACTTGACAAACTATCGTTGTGGTTTTGATGCGTAGGTAAGAACGGTTCTTGCTAAGCCCGTAGTAGCCACGTAAAATTTGCAACAAAAAAGTAGAGGACGTCTAACTTGCTTTTGCAGGGCATGTTGTGATGTGATATGGTCAAGACATGATGCTAAATTTTATTGTATGAGATGATCGTGTTTTGTAACCGAGTTATCGGCAACTGGCAGGAGCCATATGGTTGTTGCTTTATTGTATGCAATGCAATCGCCCTGTAATGCTTTACTTTATCACTAAGCGGTAGCGATAGTCGTAGAAACATAAGATTGTCGAGACGACAACGATGCTACGATGGAGATCAAGGTGTCGCACTGGTGACGATGGTGATCATGACGGTGCTTCGAAGATGGAGATCACAAGCACAAGATGATGATGGCCATATCATATCACTTATATTGATTGCATGTGATGTTTATCCTTTATGCATCTTATCTTGCTTTGGTTGACAATAGCATTATAAGATGATCCCTCACTAAATTATCAAAGTATAAAGTGTTCTCCCTGAGTATGCACCGTTGCGAAAGTTCATCGTGCTGATACACCACGTGATGATCGGGTGTGATAGGCTCTACGTTCAAATACAACGGGTCCAAAACAGTTGCACATGCGGAATACTCAGGTTAAACTTGCCGAGCCTAGCATATAACAGATATGGCCTCGGAACACGGAGACCGAAAGGTCGAGCTTGAATCATATAGTAGATATGATCAACATAGTGATGTTCACCGTTGAAACTACTCCATCTCACTTGATGATCGGACATGGTTTAGTTGATATGGATCACGTGATCACTTAGAGGATTACAGGGATGTCTATCTAAGTGGGAGTTCTTAAGCAATATGATTAATTGAACTTAAATTTACAATGAACTTAGTACCTGATAGTATCTTGCTTGTGTATGTTAATTGTAGATAGATGGCCCGTGCTGCTGTTCCGTTGAATTTTAATGCGTTCCTTGAGAAAGCAAAGTTGAAAGATGATGGTAGCAATTACACGGACTAGGTCCATAATTTGAGGATTATCCTCATTGCTGCTCACAAGAATTACGTCCTGGAAGCACCGCTGAGTGCCAGGCCTGCTGCTGATGCAACTGACGACGTTAAGAACGTCTGGCAGAGCAAAGTTTTTGACTACTCAATAGTTCAGTGTGCCATGCTTTACGGCTTAGAACCGGGACTTCAACGACGTTTTGAACGTCATGGAGCATATGAGATGTTCCAAGAGTTGAAGTTAATATTTCAAGCAAATGCCCGGATTGAGAGATATGAAGTCCCCAATAAGTTCTACAGCTGCAAGATGGAGGAGAATAGTTCTGTCAGTGAGCATATACTCAAGATCTCTGGGTACTGCAATCACTTGATTCAACTGGGAGTTAATCTTCCGGTTGATAGCGTCATTGACAGAATTCTCCAATCACTGCCACCAAGCTACAAGAGCTTCGTAATGAACTATAATATGAAAGGGATGGATAAGAAAATTCCCGAGCTCTTCGCAATGCTAAAGGCTGCGGAGGTAGAAATCAAGAAAGAGCATCAAGTGTTGATGGTCAGTAAGACCACCAGTTTCAAGAAAAGGGCAAAGGGAAGAAGAAAGGGGACTTCAAGAAGAACATCAAGCAAGTTAATTCTCAGGAGAAGAAACCCAAGTATGGACCTAAGCCTAAGACTGAGTGCTTCTACTTCAAGCAGACTGGTCACTGGAAGCGGAACTACCCCAAGTATTTTGCGGATAAGAAGGATGGCAAGGTGAACAAAGGTATATGTGATATTGATGTGTACCTTACTAATGCTCGCAGTAGCACCTGGGTATTTGATACTTGTTCTGTTGCTAATATTTGCAACTCGAAACAGGGGCTACAAATTAAGCGAAGATTGGCTAAGGACGAGGTGACGATGCGCGTGGGAAATGGTTCCAAAGTCGATGTGATCACAGTCGGCACGCTACCTCTACATCTACCTTCGGGATTAGTATTAGACCTAAATAATTGTTATTTGGTGCTAGCGTTGAGCATGAACATTATATCTGGATCTTGTTTGATGCGAGACGGTTATTCATTTAAATCAGAGAATAATGGTTGTTCTATTTATATGAGTAATATCTTTTATGGTCATGCACCCTTGAAGAGTGGTCTATTTTTGTTGAGTCTCGATAGTAGTGATACACATATTCATAATATTGAGGCCAAAAGATGCAGAGTTGATAATGATAGTGCGACTTATTTGTGGCACTGCCGTTTAGGTCATATCGGTGTAAAGCGCATGAAGAAACTCCATACTGATGGACTTTTGGAACTACATGATTATGAATCACTTGGTACTTGCGAACCATGCCTCATGGGCAAGATGACTAAAACGCCATTGTCCGGTACTATGGAGAGAGCAAAAGATTTGTTGGAAATCATACATACAGATGTATGTGGTCCAATGAATGTTGATGCTCATGGCGGATATCGTTATTTTCTCACCTTCATAGATGATTTAAGCAGATATGGGTATATCTACTTAATGAAACATAAGTCTAAAATGTTTGAAAAGTTTAAAGAATTTCAGAGTGAAGTTGAAAATCATCGTAACAAGAAAATAAAGTTTCTACGATCTGATCGTGGAGGAGAATATTTGAGTTATGAGTTTGGTCTTCATTTGAAACAATACGGAATAGTTTCACAACTCTCGTCACCCGAAACACCACAACGTAATGGTGTGTTCAAACGTCGTAATCGTACTTTACTAGATATGGTGCGATCTATGATGTCTCCTACTGATTTACCGCTATCATTTTGGGGTTATGCTTTATAGACGGCCGCATTCACGTTAAATAGGGCACCATCGAAATCCGTTGAGACGACGCCTTATGAACTGTGGTTTGGTAAGAAACCAAAGTTGTTGTTTCTGAAAGTTTGGGGCTGCGATGCTTATGTGAAAAAACTTCAACTTGATAAGCTCGAACCCAAATCAGAGAAATGTGTCTTCATAGGATAACCAAAGGAGACTGTTGGGTACACCTTCTATCACAGATCCGAAGGCAAGACTTTTGTTGCTAAATTCAGAGTTTTTCTAGAGAAGGAGTTTCTCTCGAAAGAAGTGAGTGGGAGGAAAGTAGAACTTGATGAGGTAACTGTACCTGCTCCCTTATTGGAAAGTAGTTCATCACAGAAACCGGTTTCTGCGACACCTACACCTATTAGTGAGGAAGTTAATGATGATGATCATGAAACTTAAGATCAAGTTGTTGCTGAACCTCGTAGGTCAACCAGAGTAAGATCCGCACCAAAGTGGTACGATAATCCTGTTCTGGAAGTTATGTTACTATACCATGACGAACCTACAAACTATGAAGAAGCGATGGTGAGCCCAGATTCCGTGAAATGGCTTGAGGGCATGAAATCTGAGATGGGATCCATGTATGAGAACAAAGTGTGGATTTTGGTTGACTTGCCCGGTGATCGGCAAGCAATTGAGAATAAATGGATCTTCAAGAAGAAGACTGACGCTGACAGTAATGTTACTGTCTATAAAGCTCGACTTGTTACAAAAGGTTTTCGACAAGTTCAAGGGATTGACTATGATGAGACCTTCTCACCCGTAGCGATGCTTAAGTCTGTCCGAATCATGTTAGCAATTGCCGCATTTTATGATTATGAAATTTGGCAAATGTATGTCAAGACTGCATTCTTGAATGGATTTATGGAAGAAGAGTTGTATATGATGCAACTGGAAGGTTTTGTCGATCCAAAGGGAGCTAACAAAGTGTGCAAGCTCCAACAATCTATTTATGGACGGGTGCAAGCCTCTGGGAGTTGGAATAAACACTTTCATAGTGTGATCAAAGCATTTGGTTTTGTACAGACTTTTGGAGAAGCCTGTATTTACAAGAAAGTGAGTGGGAGCTCTGTAGCATTTCTAATATTATATGTGGATGACATATTGTCGATTGGATATGATATAGAATTTATGGATAGCATAAAGGGACACTTGAATAAGAGTTTTTCAATGAAAGACCTCGGTGAAGCTGCTTATATATTGGGCATCAAGATCTATAGAGATAGATCAAGACGCTTAATTGGACTTTCACAAAGCACATACCTTGACAAAGTTTTGAAGAAGTTCAAAATGGATCAAGCAAAGAAAGGGTTCTTGCCTGTGTTACAAGGTGTGAAGTTGAGTAAGACTTAATGCCCGACCACTGCAGAAGATAGAGAGAAAATGAAAGATGTTCCCTATGCTTCAGCCATAGGCTCTATCATGTACGCAATATTGTGTACAAGACCTGATGTGTGCCTTTCTATAAGTCTAGCAGGGAGGTACCAAAGTAATCCAGGAGTGGATCACTGGACAGCGGTCAAGAACAACCTGAAATACCTGAAAAGGACTAAGGATATGTTTCTCATTTATGGAGGTGACAAAGAGCTCATCGTAAATGGTTACGTTGATGCAAGCTTTGACACTGATCCGGACGATTCTAAATTGCAAACCGGATACGTGTTTACATTGAACGGTGGACCTGTCAGTTGGTGTAGTTCTAAACAAAGCGTCGTGGCGGGATCTACGTGTGAAGCGGAGTACATAGCTACTTTGGAAGCAACAAATGAAGGAGTCTGGATGAAAGAGTTCATATCCGATCTAGGTGTCATACCTAGTGCATCGGGTCCAATGAAAATCTTTTGTGACAATACTGGTGCAATTGCCTTGGCGAAGGAATCCAGATTTCACAAGAGAACCAAGCACATCAAGAGACGCTTCAATTCCATCCGAGATTTAGTCCAGGTGGGAGACATAGAAATTTGCAAGATACATACGGATCTGAATGTTGCACACCCATTGACTAAGCCTCTTCCTCGAGCAAAACATGATCAGCACCAAGGCTCCATGGGTGTTAGAATCATTACTATGTAATCTAGATTATTGACTCTAGTGCAAGTGGGAAACTGAAGGAAATATGCCCTAGAGGCAATAATAAAGTTATTATTTATTTCCTTATATCATGATAAATGTTTATTATCCATGCTAGAATTGTATTAACCGGAAACATAATACATGTGTGAATACATAGACAAACAGTATGTCACTAGTATGCCTCTAGTTGCCTAGCTCATTGATCAGACATGGTTAAGTTTCCTATCCATAGACAAAGAGTTGTCATTTGATTAATGAGAACACATAATTAGGAGAATGATGTGATTGACTTGACCCATTCCGTTAGCTTAGCACACGATCGTTTACTATGTTTCTATTGCTTTCTTCATGACTTATACATGTTCCTATGATTATGAGATTATGCAACTTCTCTTTACCGGAGGAATACTTTGTGTGCTACCAAACATCACAACGTAACTGGGTGATTATAAAGGTGCTCTACAGGTGTCTCCGAAGGTACTTGTTGGGTTGGCGTATTTCGAGATTAGGATTTGTCACTCCGATTGTCGGAAAGGTATCTCTGGGCCCTCTCGGTAATGGACATCACTTAAGCATTGCAACTAATGCGTTAGTTGTGGGATGATGTATTACAGAACGAGTACAGAGACTTGCCAGTAACGAGATTGAAACTAGGTATTGAGATACCGACGATCGAATCTCGGGCAAGTAACATACCGATGACAAAGGGAACAACATATGTTGTTATGCGGTCTGACCGATAAAGATCTTCGTAGAATATGTGGGAACCAATATGAGCATCTAGGTCCCGCTATTGGTTATTGACCGGAGATGTGTCTCGGTCATGTCTACATAGTTCTCGAACCCGTAGGGTCGCATGCTTAACGTTTCAATGACAGTTATATTATGAGTTTATATGTTTTGATGTACCTAAGGTTGTTCGGAGTCCCGGATGTGATCACGGACATGACGAGGAGTCTCGAAATGGTTGAGACATGAAGATTGATATATTGGAAGCCTATGTTTGGATATTGGAAGTGTTCCAGGTGAAATCGGGATTTTACCGGAGTACCGGTAGGTTACCGAAACCCCCTGGGAGGTTAATGGGCCTTAGTGGGCCTTTACGGAGAAGAGGAGAGGTGGCCAGGGATGGGTCGTGCGCCCCTCCCCCCTAGTCTGAATAGGACAAGGAGAGGGGGGCGGCGCCCCCCTTGCTTCCTCTCTCCCTCCTCTTTCCCCTCCCAAGTCCTAATCGAACTAGGAAAGGGGGGGAGTCCTACTCCCGGTGGGAGTAGGACTCCTCCTGGCGTGCCCTCTCTGCTGGTCGGCCGCACCCCCTTGCTCCTTTATATAGAGGGGCAGGGGGGCACCCTAGATACACAACAATTGATCAGTTTGATCTTTTAGCCGTGTGCGGTGCCCCCCTCCACCATAGTCCACCTCGATAATACTATAGCGGTGCTTAGGCGAAGCATTGCGTCGGTAGAACATCATCATCGTCAGCATGCTGTCATGCTAACGAAACTCTCCCTTAACACTCGGCTGGATCGGAGTTCGAGGGACGTCATCGGGCTGAACGTGTGTAGCGACCCGACCCGAATGGATCAAGTCTCTGTGCTTAAGTGTCATCCCTGGATCGGTATGCTGACACACACAGTACTCGAGGATTTATAACAGAGGTAAATCACATGTATAAAGTAACGTAAATACTATTACCTCAATCCAAAATAGCGGAAGTAACAAGGTTGTGGATTCCCATCAACACCAACGGCAAAGTTGAGTGTAGAAAATCATAACCCTAACGTATCACTTACTCGTTGTAAGAATCCTGCAACATGAGACGTTGCAGCCACAAAGGGTCAGTACATTGAATGTACTGGCAAATTCACACTGTAGAGCAATGTTGAAATATGGCTATCACTACATGCATATTTGGCTGGTGGAAAAGCTCTATGGTTATCATGTTTTTTGCGAAAAGCCAATTTTTCCCTACTACAAAGGAATAAATTCTATTTAACTATCATGGTGGTTGTTAAACATTGAGAGTGTAGACTACCTCTCAATCCCAATTAAACATCATCATTAAGACCCAACAAAATTAATTAAAGTCACATGATGAGATTCACATGATAATCCAAGTACTAGATACTCAAGACGTCCATAACCGGGGACACGGCTAATCATGATTAGTTTATACACTCTTCAGAGGTTTGCGCACTTTTCCCCACAAGACTCGATCTCCTCCGTTGGATTTCTCGCACTACATGGTGTTTGAGAAACGGATGACCAAGACACAGTCTTTCAGAAGCGTTTGCACCTTACGATTGGTAGATCGTACCACCTACATCCCCTACATCTGCTAGTCTACCATTGTAAGAGTTCACACGACTTAATCAACTATGCTAGAGCGCATAATAGCTTGTGTCTGCATACGGAAGTTTCTAGTATGAATAATCTCATGATCCCTTTGAGCCTAGGTGGCGGTCCATAAAAAAACAGGCAATCGCTGGAATACCCAGGTGCCTAAACAGGCAATCGTTGGAATACCCAGGTGCCTCAGTCCACCCAGATGTGTGTTAAAGTTGCCACCTTAAGTAAACCATTAATTAACAATCTCACATCTGTCATGAATACTCTCAAACCCAATCCACGTCTACGAGCATAGTGTAGCAGTATAAGCATAATGTAATAGTAACTCCCAAGGTTTGAATGCATGGCGATAGGTTCCTACCTCATCAACTACTTCCCAATACCCACATGTTATCAATCCTACTCATGCAATGTTTGAGGGTTGAAACTAATGCATAAAACTGGGTATGAAAGGAATATGATCAAAGTGTGAACTTGCCTGCAATGTTGATGAAGATGATTCGCACTCAAAACTCCTGATGGTTCTACTCGTCACACTCCGGTTAATCTATCGTAAGCAAGCAATAGTAACCACACATAAGCAATCACTCAGAAGATCGGGAAGAACGAAGAAGACATTTCGGAAAACATAAAAAAAATTCTAACAGTACCAAAATTATGTGAATTTGGCCTTATCAGAAAATTTAGGTCAAGAGCTTCGATTTGCAAAAAGAATCAACTAAATCGGAGTTACGAAACTCAAGTTACGTTCAAATGAAGTTTGAATTCAAATCTGGTCTAGTTCAAATTTTAAAATTTCAAAAACATGTTTTTGTTGGATTACTGGATATAGGAGATCATAACGAAGAAGTGGGCGTTGGTTTCGTTGGATTTGGACAAACGAGTAAAACGATGTGGTCGTCTGAAACAGAGGGGCTAATCTATAAATAAAATCATCACAGATAGGTCCTTGGCCGAAATTAAAAAGAAAAGAAGAAAATACTAAACAACAAACGTTCGCTGCCGAACTCTAACTAACGAATCTGTCCACTCCCGACCCTAAACGATCGAACGTCCACTAATATAAAAACTGTTCAGAAAAAACCGAAGAAAGCCAAAATAAACCGGGGCGGCTCGGCGGTTTTTCGTCGGTTTTTCTTTGTCGATGGCAATGAGGTCAACGATGAGGTGAGGCGGCGGCTACGGCGGCGCGGGCGATGGGGTGGTTCGGCAGCAGCGAGCGGCGCGGCGGCAGCAGCGGATCTACGGGGTGCGGCGGCGGCAAGATGCGGGGCGGCGCGGCGAGATGCGGGAGGGGGCGGCGGCGCGTGCAGCGAGAGGGGTCGGGATCCGGCCCCTTATAAAGGCCCGGGGGCGAGACCTACCTTGGGCAAGGGGTTCCCCGGCCGCGTGGCGGCGCCGGACTCCGGGAGGAGTCCCGGTCGCACACGGGAGGAAGACGGTGGCGGCTTGGGCCTGGGCCTGACTAGGAGCTGGGCTGGCCCAGTCGGCGGGAGTTTTTTTTAAATAAAGATTTTTTCCAGACAAAGAAAACAGATAAAAACAAATAGAAATAAAAAAATATTATATAGGCATATAATATACCAAAATTTGCACAAAAAGATTTTCTACAACATGGACATTTTTATAATACCAAATAAAATCCACACAAATTTAGATAATTCAAAGAGTGCTACTGGTCTAATAAAATCCAATAAAAATCATTTTAAAAAATACCAAAATTAATTCAAATTTATTTCTCTCCAATTTTCTGATGTAGGGAATCATGTTACCCTATTTTCCGTATATTTTGTTTTTGGAGAAAAATAATTTGAATAAAACCCAAATAATTCCAAATTGAAAATAATTTCAAAAAGGATTTTAAATTTCGATCCTTTTAAATTCCCAACTCATATTTCATATAATCTGAAGACGTCATTTTATCTTCTCTCATGAAAATCATTGAGTTGCTTGAAGTTTCTGAATTAAAAAAATATTTCCAAATGAAATTCAAATCTTTTCAAAACCCTTTTCATTTATTTAAATGGAAGAAGTCATGTCATCTTCTCTCGAGGGTTTTGTATTTGAAAAGAATTTGAATTCACGGAGATCAAAATGCAAAAGGTGAAAGTTTGGGAAAGTCCTTTTATTCCCTCTCATTTAACTTTCAAAAAGTTTCGAATTTCACTCAGTCAATCACACCACAATCAATCAATCAATCAAATCTATCTATAACATTCTGAAATTTAGAATTTTGGGGTGTTACAACGTGTGCTGAACTCCGAGGTGTCGTACGTTCGGTACTTGATCGGTCGGATCGTGAAGACGTATGACTAGATCAACCGTGTTGTGCTAACGCTTCCGCTTTAGGTCTACGAGGATATGTGGACAACACTCTCCCCTCTCGTTGCTATGCATCACCATGATCTTGCATGTGCGTAGGAAATTTTTGAAATTACTATGTTCCCCAACATGTTGATTATATCTACTATATGATTCATGCTCGACCTTTCGGTCTCAATGTTCCGAGGCCATATCTGCATATGCTAGGCTCATCAAGTTTAACCCGAGTATTCTACGAGTGCAAATCTGGCTTGCACCCGTTATATGTGAACGTAGAGCTTATCACACCCGATCATCACGTGGTGTCTCGGCACGACAAACTGTAGCAACGGTGCATACTCAGGGAGAACACTTATACCTTCAAATTTAGTGAGAGATCATCTTATAATGCTACCGCCGTACTAAGAAAAATAAGATGCATAAAGGATAAACATCACATGCAACCAAAGTAGGCGATATGATATGGCCATCACCATCTTGTGCCTTTGATCTCCATCTCCAAAGCACCATCATGATCACCATCGTCACCGGCTTGACACCTTGATCTCCATTGTAGCATCGTTGTCGTCTCGCCAACTATTCTTTCTACGACTATCGCTACCGCTTAGTGATAAAGTAAAGCAAATACATGGTGGTTGCATTTCATACAATAAAGCAACAACCATGTGGCTCTTGCCAGTTGCCGATAACTGTTACAAAACATGATCATCTCATACAAAAATTTATATCTCATCACGTCTTGACCATATCACATCGCAACATGCCCTCCAAAAACAAGTTAGACGTCCTCTACTTTGTTCTTGCAAGTTTTACGTGGCTGCTACGGGCTTCTAGCGAGAACCGTTCTTACCTACATATCAAAACCACAATGATTTTTCGTCAAGCGTGCTGTTTTAACCTTCAACAAGGACCGGGCGTAGTCAAACTCGATTCAACTAAAGTTGGAGAAACAGACACCTGCCAACCACCTGTGTGTGAAGCACGTCGGTAGAACCAGTCTCATGAACGTGGTCATGTAATGTCGGTCCGGGCCGCTTCATCCAACAATACCGCCAAATCAAAGTAAGACGTTGCTGGTAAGAAGTATTACTATTATCACCCACAACGCTTTGTGTTCTACTTGTGCATATAACATCTACGCATAGACCTGGCTCGGATGCCACTGTTGGGGAACGTAGTATTTCAAAAGTTTTCCTACGATCACGGAAGATCTATCTAGGAGAAGCATAACAACGAGCGGGGAGAGTCTGTCAATGTACCCTCGTATACCGAAAGCGGAAGCGTTTAGTAACGCGGTTGATGTAGTCGAACGTCTTCGCGATCCAACCGATCCAAGCACCGAACGTACGGCACCTCCGCGTTTAGCACATGTTCAACTCGATGACTTCCCTCGATCTCTTGATCTAGTTGAGGACCAGGGAGAGTTCCATCAGCACGACAGCGTGGCGACGGTGACGACGAAGTTACCAGTGCAGGCTTCGCCTAAGCACTACGACAATATGACCGAGGTGTGTAACTGTGGAGGGGGGCATCGCACACGGCTAAGAGTAGGCTTGGTGTGCCTTTGGGGTGCCCCCCTCCCACATATATAAAGGGGGGAGGAGAGGTGGCCGGCCCAAGGGGGCGCGCCAGGTGTGGGGAGTGCTACTAGGACTCCCTAGTCCAAGTAGGATTCCCCTGGCCTTTTCCTTTTCGGAATAGCAAAGAGGGAAAGAGAGGAGGAGTAGGAGAGGGAAAGGGGGCCACCGCCCCCACCCCTTGTCCAATTCGGATTGGAAAGGGGGAGGGGGCGCCACCTCCCTTGCCGACCCTCTCTCCTCCACTAAGGCCCATGTGTGGCCCATTAACTTCCGGGGGGGTCTGATAGCCCCCGGTACTCCGAAACTTATCCGATACTTCTCGAAACCATCCCGGTGTCCGAATATAACCTTCCAATATATGAATCTTCACCTCTCGACCATTTCGAGACTCCTCGTCATGTCCGTGATCTCATCGGGGACTCCGAACAAACTTCGGTCATCAAATCACATAACTCATAATACAAATCGTCATCGAATGTTAAGCGTGCGGACCCTATGGGTTCGAGATCTATGTAGACATGACCGAGACACAACTCTGGTCAATAACCAATAGCGGAACCTAGATGCTCATATTGGCTCCTACATATCTACGAAGATCTTTATCGGTTAAACCGCATAACAACATACATTGTTTCCTTTGTCATCGGTATGTTACTTGCCCGAGATTCGATCGTCGATATCATCATACCTAGTTCAATCTCGTCACCGACAAGTCTCTTTACTCGTTACGTAATGCATCATCCTGTGGCTAACTCATTAGACACATTGCTTGCAAGGCTCATAGTGATGTGCATTACCGAGAGGGCATAGAGATACCTCTCCGATACACGGAGTGACAAATCCTAATCTCGATCTATGCCAACTCAACAAATACCATCGGAGACAACTGTAGAGCATCTTTATAATCACCCAGTTACATTGTGACATTTGATAGCACACAAGGTGTTCCTCCGGTATTCGGGAGTTGCATAATCTCATAGTCTGAGGAACATTTATAAGTCATGAAGAAAGCAATAGCAATAAAACTAAACGATCATTATGCTAAGATAATGGATGGGTCTTGTCCATCACATCATTCTCTAATGATACGATCCCATTCATCAAATGAAAACACATGCTATGGTCAGGAAACTTAACCATCTTTGATTAACGAGCTAGTCTAGTAGAGGCATACTAGGGACACTCTGTTTGCCTATGTATTCACACATGTACTAAATTTTTGGTTAATACAATTCTAGCATGAATAATAAACATTTATCATGATATAAGGAAATATAAATAACAACTTTAATACTGCCTGGCCTAGACGGGCCACAGCCCGCCCAGTTAATACTCTGCTCTCCTATGAACAACAACAAAAACACCGCTCAAGAGAAACACAAATACTGCTCGAGCTGCTTGGTCCCAGCTGTCGTCTGATCCTTGTGCAATTCTTTCGTTTATTGACTACATAGGTTGACAATGGTGTGGAACCGTGATGTCAGGAAACCTGAAGGAAGCAAAAAAATATAGTTGTACATAATAAGGAGGCACCTGCGTATGTATGGCTATGGCCCTAGTGGGTCCCTACTATCATCCAGTCAAAATAAAGTCATCTCCTGAATCCTCATGTTCGTTGACCATGTTGACAATGCTCGGTGCCACGACGAGCGCAACAACTCAAAGGACAATGGAGAGGGCCTCGCGGGCCCTACAGATGGTTTGATTCAGCGCCCGCTGCTCATTCAGGAAGCCATGATCATTGGACACCTATAAGCATGTTCGAGAGACTGAGTCAGCATGAAACGGTAAGGCCGCGCTTGGGAGCTCTGGTTTATTTCACACCTGTATTAAGATACAAGTGTAATTTACTCGTCATCGAAAACAACGTGTAAAATACAGGCATAATGAAACTGAGGGCCCGAGGTCTGTAACGAAAACCGGCGAGTTACACGTGTAATTTGAGAGACCAGTGTATATTTTACTAGTCGAAATCGACCAACCAAACGCTTCGCCTGAGACCATCTGCTTTTATTTACAAGCGTTAGTTTTACAAGCGGTTTTGGTTGGAAAACGACGATCCAATCATGGCCTAAGATGATGAGTTCGTTGGAAGATCATATGGTTTCACCTCTAACCTACCCGAGTTTTCGTATAGGCTATGAATGAAACAGAAGACAATGAACTTCGTAAGCACAGAAACAATAAAAGAGGATGATCTTCTTAATATGCAAATCACAGGCATTAGCTCAACATGCAAAACAATATGAAGAATTATTCTCAGGAGGCATGGTGAACAGCTCGTGATGCCGCATGGCACAGCATTCCAAGCTCAACTTTGCAATCAAACTCACAAGGCCTGGCATTACATAGACAACATTCAGAACAAACTCTTAAAATACCATACATAAGTCAACATTCATGCGACTATGCATCTCAGCAGAGTAAATATTTACTTCTGAACTGAAGACAGGAATAGGAAAAAACGATCGACGTTGCTCACAGCAAAGGGCGTCCCACTCAAAAATATCAAATGCATGTCTTCTCGCTAACATCAACGAGCAAAATTTGACAAGGTTTTCCAATTCCAATATATTAAACTAATGTCTTCTTGCTAACATCAATGATTAAACTTTGACAAGCTTTTCACATTCAAAATCTGTAATGCCTATGATTGTGGAACGGGCGGGGTTTGTCATCAGTTGGTCATCTGATAGTCCGATGGCTCATGGTGATGACGGATGATTAGAGAACCATTCGATGTATTGTGCATTATGTAGTATTATGGAGGACACGAACCATCTGAACATTTTGTGAAGTTCTAGTAAAATCAAGCTGACATCCCTGTGAATTTCATATTTATATGCTGCAAGAAAACAAAGACACATCAGCGCACACATGAATATTGGCCCCAATGTCAACCCACCAATCGGTGGACTAACAAACTCAAAGTACTGTAAAGAGATTACCATACCCAGATGCCCCATCATTGTTGCTTAGAATGACATTGATAGACTTGGAGTCCTGTCATGGCTTCTTGTACTTGTTTGGGCACTTTTTGCCCAGTGCACTTCACGTGTTGTAGAGTTGCCTATGCTCTCTGCAGACTAGTCATGTCACCAACATCTACTAATACTCTGTAAAGCTTCTCAATCATTCCTTCTGCGATGTAGCGCAAATAGTGACTGCTTCTTTCTGCAAAGTGGTAAAACCAACTAGACCCAGTAATGCAGCAGTCTGCCTTAGACACATTGGCTCCTTTTCTGCAGTTCAACTAAAATCAAAGTCGGAATAAAACTGAGCTTTAATTTTGATATCCCTGAAAGCAACAATAGGTATAAGGGAAACAACTACTGAGAAATAACGGTTGATAACTTGTACTCCCAGAAGAAAAACATCTACTGATCTACCTTATCTTAATGGGAAACAAAGCAGGAGAGTAGCAATTCTCCATCAGTGTGATTCATTCATATTAACTGAGACATTATCTTAACAATGCCTTGTTTCAACATGTATAAAGAATGACAAAGCAGAAAAGTACCATTCCTAAAACAATGCGACTGATTCATTTTAACCGAGACATTATCTTAACAATACCTTGGTTAAACATGTAGAAAGAACTACAAAGTAGGATAGTACCATTTGTAAAACACCGTAACTGATATATAATAACAGAGACATTATCTGAACAATACATTTCTTAAACATGTACTCCGGCCGATCCCTAATAGAAATGGTACTCCCGCCGGTCCCTAACAAGTGTTGTAGTTTTGAAATAAGATTCAATAGTTAATTATGAGGAAAGTCGGTACTAACCTTTCAAGACCAAAATTTGAAACTACTCTTGAGGAAGACCTAAAATAGATCTCAACACATATATGGAAATCCGGCCTACAATAGCAACAAGTTGTATAGATATCCCTGTTTTAACAGAGGCAAAAAAGGAATCAATTACTGGCCAATAAAGGAGGATGAAACATGCGGCAACAAATATGGTAATCCCGCCAATCCCTAAGAAGTGTTGCGGTTTTGAACTAAGATTCAGTAGTTAATTCTGAGAGTGGCATTGCTTAATTTTACCAGCGGCATTAGATTAACAAAAAACATAAATAGTTCCAAGGGAGAGTGGGCGCAACAACACCATGTGCTTCCATCTACTTATAAAGGGGGTAATGCAGAGTTTTGTTGTAACAAAGAAACAAGCATCATGTCTGGGTTGGAACATTTTTTGCCCAGTCAATGGTAAAAGACAGGAATTCAATAGCTCCGATTCAACATTTATCCAAAACAGTACCAATACAAGTAGCACAACATCTCAAAGCACACTGTAGCATCATGTGGATGAAAGTCGGTACTGACCTTTCTTGACCAAGATTTGAAACAACTTGCATGGAGGAATTGAAAGAAATCCCAACACATATATGAAAATCCATGATCTCCTTTTGTGCAGTTCCACCAAAATTAAGCAAAGTCGCCAGTGTGCCATTCAAGTTGAACTGCACAAAACAGTCTTAAAACATAAGTGTTTGGTGTAGCGAAGCAAAATGTTGCAATAGCAACAAGTTGAATAGATACCCCTGTTTTAACAGAGGCAAAAAAGGAATCAATTACTGGCAAAATAAAGGAGGATGAAACATGCGGCCACAAAAATAGTAATTCCGCCAATCGCTAACAAGTGTTGTAGTTTTGAACTAAGATTCAGTAGTTAATTCTGAGAGTGGCATTGCTTAATTTTACCAGTGGCATTAGATTAACAAAAAGCATAAACAGTTCCAGGGGAGAGTGGGCGCAACAACACCATGTGCTTCCATCTACTTATAAAGGGGGTGGTGCAGAGTTTGTTGTAAGAAAGGAACAAGCATCATGTCTGGGTTGGTACCATTTTTGTTCACTACTTAATAGGAAAAGAAAGCAATACAATAGCTTCAATTCAACATTTATTTAAAACAGTACCAATACAAGTAGCACAACATCTCAAAGCACACTTCACAATCATGTGGATGATGGCCTGTACTGACCTTTCATGAGACACTACAAGAAATATGTCAACTTGTGACCATCACTATTGGTCGCTGAAAGGTCATTGTTTTTTATTTGCGACCTTTTTGCGACCAAAAATAGATGGTCAAAAGCTGGCGGTCGTAAACTGAAATTCACGACCTTCTCCGTGAGAAGGTCATGGAAAGCAACGACCAGAACAAAAGGTCGTTGAACCCATGACCTTTTGTTTTGGTCACTGGCTATCTGCCTAGGCCATGTCGGATCCAACGTGGCAAAATTGCGACGAATTGAAAAGGTCGTTGATAAGATTCAGCCCGGTCCAATTCGATGCTTTACATGGGCCGATCCCAACAATTCAGCCAATTTAATTTATTTTTTCCCTGTGCTTTGATTAGCTAAATAGGTCGGGCCCAACAATTAGGACTTTTTTTTTCTGAGATGCAGTCTTTTACAATCCATTTTTTGGGCCTCAACCTTTTTAGAATCTGAAATTTATATTGCTTTTTTAGAAACAAGTCCGACATAGTTTGGGCCATGGCCTGTTTAGAGCCCAAGTATTGAGTGCAATATAAATTCTGGACAGGGCCTTTTTACAATCCAATAGTGTGCCAAGCCCTCTTTTATTTACAGCCAATATTCTCAAATCAGTACAGTAACAGTACTTCTTTCCCACAATAATAACACAAGTATAGAAAACTTTCTCACACAACTTTATCTCGCATAACATTAGACAGACTAACACATATCAATAACTTATCTCCTATGTTCACAAGTACATAACTTTTATCTCACACAACATTATACAGAACTGTATCTTGCAGGTTCAAAGCACATAAACTTTATCTAACAGGTTCCCCGCAACAAAAGAAGATCACCATCATCTCCTAATCAATAAATGATGCAAATAACCTGCACGTTCAAAAAGAAAAAAACAATATGTCAAAGAGAGACAAACAAAAAATAGAGACTTGCATCAAGTAGACCTGATGATGTACCTATAGTAATCAAACTAGCATCTACTTTGCCCGAGAGATATCATGAAGCAGTTTTGATGCCATTCATGCATTATTTCTGAGACTAGCAGCAAAAAATACATAGGATGCCAAATAGCCGGCAGCAACTAAGATCGGTTAGTTGTTGGCTACCACCGATGGCGAGAACTAAACGAGTAGCTTAGATTCATTGGGCTGGATTGGATTGGATTGATGCTGACAAAGTGTCAACAGGAAGGTAATGAGCACATACAACTAGCTCTAGTATACCGCCATGCATGAGCACTTGTTAATATTTATATTCGTCACAACAACCTATAACCACCTATGCTTACAAATCAGAAAGCACACATATATACTGAACAAAAGCAACATCCATGAATAGATGACTTAATAGTTCATGTTTGTTAACAAAACAAGAGTGGACATCTCATAGTGAGTCTAATACAGCTACACTAAGCAAAGAACCACATCAAGACATGAAGAGTAAGCCATCACAGTATAGGAGGATTGGACTGCATACCTGGTCGTCCTTGAGGTAGAGGGCCATCTTGGTACCCCTACCGAACTGCTCCCCAAACGTATCACGAGTGACGGTGAAGGAGCCACCAGCCTGGGACTCCCACACGTATTTCCCATCATCGTTGTGCTTCGTGGTGACGACGACCCTCTTGGCAACAAGGTAGGTGGAGTAGAAGCCAACACCGAACTGCCCAATCATGGACACATCAGCACCGGTGGCGAGGGCCTCTGAGGGAGTCCTGGATTAGGGGGTGTTCAGGTAACCGGACTATACCTTCAGCCGGACTCCAGGACTATGAAGATACAAGATTGAAGACTACGTCCCGTGTCCGGATGGGACTTTCCTTGGCGTGAAGGCAAGCTTGGCGATGCGGATATTCAAGATCTCCTACCATTCTAACCGACTCTATGTAACCCTAACCCTATCCGGTGTCTATATAAACCAGAGGGTTGTAGTCCGTAGGCAATCAACTCCATATACACAATCATACCATAGGCTAGCTTCTAGGGTTTAGCCTCCTTGATCTCGTGGTAGATCTACTCTTGTACTACCCATATCATCAATATTAATCAAGCAGGACGTAGGGTTTTACCTCCATCGAGAGGGCCCGAACTTGGGTGAAACATAGTGTCCCGTGCCTCCTGTTACCATCCGGCCTAGACGCACAGTTCGGGACCCCCTACCCGAGATCCGCCAGTTTTGATACCGACATTGGTGCTTTCATTGAGAGTTCCTCTGTGTCGTCGCCTTTAGGCCCGATGGCTCCTTTGATCATCAACAACGATGCGGTCCAGGGTGAGACCTTTCTCCCCGGATAGTTCTTCATTTTCGGCGGCTTCGCTCTGCAGGCCAATTCGCTTGACCACTTGGAGCAGATCGAAAGCTACGCCCCTGGCCATGAAGTCAGGTTTGGAAGCTTAAACTACACGGCTGACATCCGCGGAGACTTGATCTTCGACGGGTTCGAGCCACGGCCAAGCGCGCCGCACTATCTCAAGGGGCATGATCTAGCTCTACCTCCGGACAGTGTCCTGGAGGCCGCACATGCATCGGTTCCAACCCCTAACTCGGAGCCTATTGCGCCAATCGAGGACGAGCGGTTGGACGCCACCTCGGGGGCTGCAATCTCAAAGGCGATCAAGCCGAACGCTAGCCCCGCACTCTGCACGACCCGTGACTCCGAGGATCCGGACTCCTCCCCGGACTCCGAACCCCCCGCGCCCCTGCCAATCGAATCCGATTGGGCGCCGATAATGGAGTTCACCTCCGCAGACATCTTTCAGCACTCGCCTTTTGGCGACATCCTGAATTCCCTTAAGTCTCTCTCTTTATCAGGAGAGCCCTGGCTGGACTACGGTCAGCGAGGGTGGGATACGGACGATGAAGAAATTCAAAGCCCACCCACCACCCACTTGGTAGCCACTGTCGACAATTTAAACGACGTACTCAACTTCGACTCCGTAGACATCGACAGCATGGATGACGATGCAGGAGATACCGATGACAATTTGCGCGCCCGACTCATCGTCATTGAAGCCTGGTTCAGGGGCTACTGAGGGAGTCCTGGATTAGGGGGTGTTCGGGTAACCGGACTATACCTTCAGCCGAACTCCAGGACTATGAAGATACAAGATTGAAGACTACGTCCCGTGTCCGGATGGGACTTTCCTTGGCGTGGAAGGCAAGCTTGGCGATGCGGATATTCAAGATCTCCTACCATTGTAACCGACTCTATGTAACCCTAACCCTATCCAGTGTCTATATAAACTGGAGGGTTGTAGTCCTTAGGCAATCAACTCCATATACACAATCATACCATAGGCTAGCTTCTAGGGTTTAGCCTCCTTGATCTCGTGGTAGATATACTCTTGTACTACCCATATCATCAATATTAATCAAGCGGGACGTAGGGTTTTACCTCCATCGAGAGGGCCCGAACCTGGGTAAAACATCGTGTCCCCTGCCTCCTGTTACCATCCGGCCTAGACGCACAGTATGGGACCCCCTACCCGAGATCCGTCGGTTTTGACACCGACAGCCTCCATCGGCACCATACTAATCTTGTCCAAGGCCTACGAAAATTGCACCAGCAAACACACCACGTCAGCCCAGGAACAAATCTCGCACGCCACGAATCAAACCGCGGGTCAACGGATCTAGCTCGGCAGAATCTAAAGCCTAGCGTAAAATGGCCAGTGTAATTAATGGCCAGTGCTGGCAGTACTAAATGTACCACATCGGGATCAATCAGGATATGCAAAAGAAGATATATCTCCCATGTTCAGCAATCAGGATCAATCATGAAGTTTCTACTACTCCTACATCATTTTAGCTAATCATTTAAGATGCTAGTGTTTACTTGTCAAGTACAATTATTGTTACTCTAAGATTTTAGCTAAGCAAATATAAAGATAAGAAGACACTTTGCCACCAATATTTTGTGACATCTACAGAATTCGTACCTCATAAACATGCATGAAATGTCTATCTCAAAGAAGTATACATACTGATCATGTTTAATAGGCCAGCAGCACAAAACAACCAATTATATTGCCTTACAAGAAGTACTAGCAGAAAAAGCCTCTAATAACCAGACATACAACTCAATGCGTCATAGCAATAGAACTAAGAAGATGATCAGAGTGAAGAAGGTAGCCCCAAGAGTTCACCAGAGTGCACCAGAGATTTGTGGTGCAGAGGCAGGAGCCAAGGAGGTAGTCAAACTGTTGAAGTCAAGGGCCAGCCTAGCCTCCTACCACGCATGATGCCACAACCATCCCAACACCACCACCACCGTCGGAGCCCTCACCAATGTACAAGCTTCATCGAGCCCCCTGCAAATTGCATTTAGCATCAAAGCATCAATTGTTTTGCAAAGTGAATATATTAGGGGAAGCTACAATTGACATATACAGAGGCAGGGCAGGGTTTAAATAACCAAGTCATGTTTAAAAGAGTTAATTGAATGAGTACAATTAGCATGTAACCTAGAAAACATATAGCTAGTATCTATCTATCAACACATGTCATCACATAGAAGCCAAATACTATTAACTTCATGATTCAGAAACAGGAGCAGTGGCTACATACCACAAAGGGCTAGTTCTCTTCTCTGAAGGAAAACAGATGACAGATAGTGCATAGCCATGATACATCAGACCTTATGAAGATGGTATGCCCACATGACTAGATGCTTAAGAAGCAAGAGGGTTGCATGCTTCTTTATTAAGAAAGTCAAACATCAAACTACAATTCTTAGTCCGGTACAAGATGAGGACCAGGGTTAGAAATCGAAGCTAAAATGGCTAGGCTTCAAATTCTCAGAAAGCTGATTTGGGGTAAATGAGATAATGTGGAAACAATTCTCAGAAAAGCATCTGCACTAATAATTTCAGACATCTCAGTCAGGTCACACTTGTAGTTGGGAAGAGAAGAGTATGCAAATGTCTCCAAGTGAATTAAGCAGTAACGGTTTCCAAGTGAATTAGCCCTTCTGAATTTAAACACATCAGGAATCTGAGCCAAACAAATTGTGCCCCATCTCTAATTCTTGCACAGCGCCAAAGAGTATGAACTCTAACAGAGTCCAAAAGTTATCCTCTCACTCAGAATAAAAATGCCGTCATAGTTACCATCCTAAGTTCCTATGAATCGAGTCATATTGGTGGATTTCCCGGCAGACAACTACAAACTCCAACCAGGTTGCAACCTCACACAGTATCAGTGCAGGTGCAACACCAATCAAGAAGCAGCTAAAAACATGGCTAATCAGAACTCCATGTATGAGAAGACCACATAATATGTTCATCTAACATACAAAGGAACACAGTAGCAGCACATCACCAATCAAGAAGCTGATTCCAGTAGCAAGTAGTCTAGCAGCGCATCCAAATCTGACTAACAGCTTTAAAGTAGGGGAGGAAGCGGCAGCTCATACATTCATCTTGGACTTCTTGGCCTGCAGCTTCTTGGCTTGCTCCTCCTTGGCCTTCTTCCCCCTGTAGACACACACACACACACACACATGATCAATTCAAACCCAAACAAATCAAATCACGCTCTTCATCTGAGCCGCTACTGATCCATGGAGAAAGAAACCAACATGGAGGGGAGAAAGAGCATGAGCTGGCGGTCGAACATGGTGATCGGGAGCGCCGCGTCCTCGGGCACCTCCTTGGACAGGTACAGCGGGTACCACTCCTCCCGCCAGCCGTACCTCCTGGCCGCCTCGCTCCCCTCCTTGGGCAGCAGCAAGTTGTCCTCCTGCATGCCGGCCACCTCCACCGCCGCCGCCAAGCACCTCCCGATGGCCCGGCTCCTCCCACTCCTCCCGTCGATCCCGACCCGCTGCCACCGTACGCCACATGCTAGGCTCGTCGCCGCCGAGATCTTGAGCGCGGCGTAGGAGACCGCGAGGAGGAGGGAGGGGCGTGGCAGCGCGGTAGTGGGATGTTGGTTGGAGGTTGGAAGGGGAACTGGTTGCCCAGAGCAGCAGGGAGGAGGACGTCAACAGGGGATCGGATCTCTTCTAATGAGGGCGGGGAGGGGAGAGCCGAGGTCGTGGCCGGCGGTGAGGTGAGGGAGACGGGGGAGGTGGGTGGCGGCGAGGGGAGGGGTCTGGATCTGAGCGTTAGGGTTCGCCGCGCTGGGAGAGAGAGGAGTGGTGTGCGGTGGGGGATTTTTTAGGGGTAGCTCGCGGTGGGTGGGTGAGAGGGTGAGGTGTGGGCCGCTGGATTCAGGAGGATCCGATGGTGATTTATCGACGATCCATGTGAGAGGCCCTCGACCAATCAGAACACAGTATACGTGTATGATATTTTGACCATTTAAATTAGTCGTAATCGACTAAAAGTAAGGTGCTAAATCATGTTAGCTATTTTATTATGAACTAAAAATTTGAAAAAAATCTTCTCATTGTGTCAGCAAATTTGACTATAGTTTTCAGGAATAATCACAAATTGAAATAAGACAAATATTTTTTTTAAAGAGTTATGAGAAATGAGTTCTTTTGAATCATTTTTTCATTTTTTTAGTGTCCAAAATGAGTTTTTTTGTGAAGGGCCTACAATATATTTATTGCAAAATTGGATGAAATCAATTTTATAAACTATTAGGCCATATCTAATGCACAAATGACCAAATAGTTGGGTGTCAAAAGATTTTATCCACCTTTGATGAAAAAGACAAATTTCCGTTGATCTAGTTGGAAGCGGGTCAAATTTGAACTACAGCTGCCTTATAGTTTGCTCTTTATTTTTTCCAAAAATCATTTCTAGGTACATAAGTATCTATTTAATCAGAGAAACACCAAATGTTTTCCAAGATTCAACCACTAGCTAGGAACGGTCATGCCCGCCATTTTGACCGCATTTGAAACGGGCATGAAAAATTCAAAAAAAATCAAAAAATAGGAAACCTTCGCATTGTGTCATTATATCCGACCATGTTACCAGGAAAAATAATAAACTTGTAATACAATAATTATTTTTAAAAAGTGTTCTCAGAAACGAGCTATCATGTGTGAAGATCAATGGCTTTCAAGCCAAATGATCAATCTTATGGCCACATTCATGGCATAGTTTGTTCAAATAATCTCATATTGTGCACAAGGGTGCATCTTGGGATGGCAAACAATGTTGCCTAAGGAAGTTTTCATTTTCTTTGGACGAAAAATTCATTTTCTATTTTTCGAGTGCCCAAAATGAGTTTTTTTGTGAAGGACCTACCATATATTTGTTGCAAAATTGGACCAAATCAATTTTATAAAATACTAGGCCATATTTAATGCACAATTGACCAAATGGTTGGGTGTCAAAATCATTGACCCACCTCTGGTGAAAAAGACAAATTTCCGCCAATTCACTAGGAGGCGGGTCAAATTTGAACTATAGCTGCCTCATAGTTTGCTATTTGTTTTTTTACAAAAATCATTTCTAGGTACATAAGTATCTATTTAATCAGAGAAACATCAATTTTTTTCCAAGATTCAACCACTAGCTAGGAACGGGCAAACCCGCCGTTTTGACCGCATTTTGAAACGGGCATAAAAAAATAAAAAAAAACCAAAAAATGGAAAACATTCACATTGTGTCATTATATGTGACCAAGTTTCTAGGAAAAATAATAAACTTGTAATACGACAATATTTAAAAAAGTGTTCTCAGAAATGAGCTACCATGCGTGAAGATTCATGGCTTTCAAGCCAAATGATCAATCTTATGGCCACATTCATGCCATAGTTTATGCAAATGATCTCATATTGTGCACAAGGGTGCATCTTCGAATTCCAAACAATGTTTCCTAAGGGAGTTTTCATTTTCTTTGCACGGAAAATTCATTTTCCATTTTCCGAGTGCCCGAAATGAGTTTTTTTGTGAAGGACATACCATATATTTGTTGCAAAATTGTACCAAATAAATTTTCTAAAATACTAGGCCATATTTAATGCACAATTGACCAAATGGTTGGGTGTCAAAAGCTTTGATCCATCTCTGGTGAAAAAGACAAATTTCCGCCGATTCACTAGGAAGTGGGTCAAATTTGAACTGTAGATGCCTCATAGTCTGCTATTTATTTTTTCCGAAAATCATTTCTAGGTACATAAGTATCTATTTAATCAGAGAAACATCAAAAAAATTCCAAGATTCAACCACTAGCTATGAACAGTCAAGCCCTCCGCTTCGACCGCATTTCGAAATGGGCATAAAAAATTCAAAAAAAATCAAAAAATTGGAAAACCTTCGCATCGTGTCATCATATGTGACCAAGTTTCTAGGAAAAATAATAAACTTGTAATACGGCAATTATTTTAAAAAAGTGTTCTCATAAATGAGCTATCATGGATGAAGATTCATGGCTTTCAAGCCAAATGATTAATCTTATGGCCACATTCATGGCATAGTTTGTTCAAATGATCTCATATTGTGCACAAGGGTGCATCTTGGAATTCCAAACAATATTGCCTAAGGGAGTTTTCATTTTCTTTCCACGGAAAATTCATTTTCCATTTTCCGAGTGCCCAAAATGAGTTTTTTTGTGAAGGACCTACCATATATTTGTTGCAAAATTGGAACAAATCAATTTTATAAAATACTAGGCCATGTTTAATGCACAATTGACAAAATGGTTGGGTGTCAAAAGCTTTGATCCATCTCTAGTGAAAAAGACAAATTTCCGCCGATTTAGTAGGAAGCGGGTAAAATTTGAACTGTAGATGTCGCATAGTTTGCTATTTATTTTTTCCAAAAATCATTTCTAGGTACATAAGTATCTATTTAATCATAGAAACATCAAAATAATTCCAAGATTCAACCACTAGCTAGGAACGGTCAAGCCCGCCGTTTTGACCGCATTTTGAAACGGGCAAAAAAATTCAAATAAAATCAAAAAATTGGAAAACCTTTGCATTGTGTCATCATATGTGACCAAGTTTCCAGGAAAAATAATAAACTTGCAATACGACAATTATTTTTAAAAAGTGTTATCAGAAATGAGCTATCATGCGTGAAGATTCATGGCTTTCAAGCCAAATGCTCAATCTTATGGACACATTCATGGCATAGTTTGTTCAAATGATCTCATATTGTGCGCAAGGGTGCATCTTGGAATCCAAACAATGTTGCCTAAGGGAATTCAAGAGAAAGCGGGTCAAATTTGAACTGCAGCTGCCTTATAGTTTTCTCTTTATTTTTTCCAAAAATCATTTCTAGGTACATAAGTATCTATTTAAGCATAAATACATGGTTTGGTGGTGATACGTTGAGGTTTGGACGGTGGCCCAGGGCCCCAACTCCAAAGCGTGTAGACTCGCATGCCCGCCGCGTGGACCACATGACCATGGCATTGCCATGCGTTTTGGGAAGCCTAGGCATGTCTAGTTGGTTTGGCACTCCCCAGGTAGATACTTGGAAGAAAATAACAATAGAAGTCTCACGAGGAGACCGAACAATGCTCAAACATGAATTAGCACCCAAGTGTTTGATTAGTGGTACGGGAAATGCACATGGCCAATGGGCTTGAGTTTTGGCCGAGGACGATCATCTACTAAGGACACTATCTTGGAAAATTTGCAGCTCAAATGGAGGAGCCTAGGTGTCACTTGGTTTGCAACGTACCACACTGGACAGAAATATGAATGTTGAAGCCACACTCACATGTATTGTTAGATGGGGCTCAAATTTTGTGGAGAGCAATGATCCGGGAATATAGAAGATGTGGCAAAAATTCAGCTCATTAGGATATGCCTAGCTAGTACTTCCTTCACAATAGTTCGAGTTGAACAAAAACTTTAGAAATTTGCCGAGGAAGATTTACCAGGCAAATGGAGTTGAATATTGTCATGAGGCAATGATTTGGATAGTAAAGAATGCCCAATTTTTTTGGGGAATTTTGGGAATGACAGAAATATAGGTTGCTTCACAACCTAGTGCAAAAATTGACACATGGACATGACACATAGGCAAAACTGATGAGGTGGCACCTAGTCATAGCAATCCACCACAACTTACAAGGTTATGACCATCTATATTGGTCGTGATCAACTAGAAATAAGGCAGCGGATCAGTGTTGTCTGCTTTATGACCATTTCGTGTAAGGAAATTACGACCTTTATGGCCAAAATGGTCGATATAGTTGAGGGTTTGGAGCCCCCTGAGCAGCTTTCGACCAATTGGTCTCAAATGGTCGTAGATCTATGACAAATTCTTCCAGGGTCACTGACAGAAGGTCACTAGTTGACATATTTCTTGTAGTGAGACAACCAACAAAAATACGAATCTACCAACACGAATAGGAAATCCAATCTCGTTTTATGTAGTTGCACTGAAATAAAGCAAAGTTGCCGGTGTGACATTTAAGTTTGCTATAGCAACAAGTTGGATAGACATCCCTGTTTTAACAGAGGCAAAAAAGGAAACAATTCTGGCCAATAAAGGAGGATGAAACATGCGGCCACAAAAAGAAGCATCTACCTTATATTTATGGAAAACAAAGTATAGGACAGTAGCATTTCTAAAACGGTTGCATTGATTCATATTAAAAGAAAAATTCTGTTAAAACAGTTCAATAGTTAATTCTAAGAGTGGCATTGCTTAATTTTACCAGCGACATTAGATTAAGAAAAAGCATAAACAGTTCCAGGGGAGAGTGGGCGCAACAACACCATGTGCTTCGATCTACTTATAAAGGGGGTCATGTAGAGTTTGTTGAAACAAAGCAACAAGAATCATGTTTGGGTTGGTATCTTTTTTGTTCACTACTTAATGGGAAAAGAGAGCAATACAATAGCTTCAATTCAACATTTATTTAAAACAATACTAATACAAGTAGCATGACATCTCAAAACACACTGCACGATCATGTGGATGAAGGCAAGTACCAACCTGTCATGACGCACACATGATCACCTACGAATCTGCCAACATGAATAGGAAATCGAATCTCGTTTTGTGCAGTTGCACTCAAATCAAGCAAAGTCGCGGTGTGACGTTTAAGTTTGCTATAGCAACAAGTTGAATAGATATCCCTGTTTTAACAGAGGCAAAAAAAGGAAACAATTACTGGCCAATAAAGGAGGATGAAACAAACGGCGACAAAAAGAAGCATCTAACTTATCTTGATGGAAAACAAAGTAGGACGGTAGCATTTCTAAAACGGTTGCATTGATTCATATTAACAGAGACATTCTCTTAAAACAACATTCGTTAAGAATGTAATTTACTTTTAACAGTGGCACTACTTCAATTTTCCAACAACATTCTTAGATTAACAATGCAAAATTGTTGTATGGGACATGGGACATGCCAGCACCATGTGCGTCCAAATGTATAAATGGGTGATGCAGAGTATGGAGCCAAGCAGCATATCTGCGTTGGTCCCATATTTGTTCTCTTTGAACCTTTTTCAATGTGAGGGCAGCAAATCTAGTCCTGCACAAACTACCCGGCCCCCCAGTTTCTTTCCCTTTTCAACAAAGAGATCGGTTCCTTATAGATGTGTGTACTAGGTTACCCCCTTTTTCCCTTTTCGACCAACAAAGCGGCTGGATAGCCAGTTGATACGTCTCCAACGTATCTATAATTTTTGATTGCTCCATGCTATATTATCTGCTGTTCTGGACATTATTGGGCTTTATTATCCACTTTTCTATTATTTTTGGGACTAACCTATTAACCGGAGGACCAGCCCAGAATTGTTGTTTTGCCTGTTTTAGGGTTTCGAAGAAAAGGAATATCAAACGGAGTACTAACAAAATGAAACCTTCGGGAACGTGATTTTCTCAACGAACAAGACCCAGGAGACTTGGACCCTACGTTAAGACACAAAAGATGAGGCCACGAGGTAGGGGGCGCGCCTACCCCCCCCCCCCCCCCCCCCCCAGGCGCGCCCTCCACCCTCATGGCCCCCCTGTTGCTCCACTGACGTACTCCTTCCTCCTATATATACCTACGTACCCCCAAACGATCAGATGCGGAGCCAAAACCCTAATCCCACCGCCGTAACTTTCTGTATCCATGAGATCCCATCTTGGGGCATGTTCCGGAGCTCCGTCGGAGGGGGCATCGATCCCGGAGGGCTTCTACATCAACACCATAGCCCCTCCTATGAAGTGTGAGTAGTTTACCTCAGACCTACGGGTCCATAGTTATTAGCTAGATGGCTTCTTCTCTCTTTTTGGATCTCAATACAATGTTCTCACCCTCTCTTGTGGAGAACTATTCGATGTAATCTTCTTTTTGCGGTGTGTTTGTTGAGACCGATGAATTGTGGGTTTCTGATCAAGTCTATCTATGAACAATATTTGAATCTTCTCTGAATTCTTTTATGTATGATTGGTTATCTTTGCAAGTCCCTTCAAATTATTAGTTTGGTTTGGCCTACTAGATTGATCTTTCTTGCAATAGGAGAAGTGCTTAGCTTTGGGTTCAATCTTGCGGCGTCCTTTCCCAGTGACAGTAGGGGCAGCAAGGCACATATTGTATTGTTTCCATCGAGGATAACAAGATGGGGTTTTCATCATATTGCATGAGTTTATCCCTCTACATCATGTCATCTTGCTTAAGGCATTACTCTGTTTTTAACTTAATACTCTAGATGCATGCTGGATAGCAGTCGATGAGTGGAGTAATCGTAGTAGATGCAGGCAGGAGTCGTCTACTTGTCTCGGACGTGATGCCTATATACATGATCATGCCTAGATATTCTCATAACTATGCTCAATTCTGTCAATTGCTCAACAGTAATTTGTTCACCCACCGTAGAATACTTATGCTCTCGAGAGAAGCCACTAGTGAAACCTATGGCCCCCGGGTCTATCTTCATCATATTAATCTCCTACTACTTAGTTATTTCCTTTGCTTTTTTACTTTTCTTTTATTTTACTTTGCATCTTTATCGTAAAAATACCAAAAATATTATCTTATCATATCTATCAGATCTCACTCTCGTAAGTGGTTGTGTAGGGATTGACAACCCCTTATCGTGTTGGTTGCGAGGATTTATTTGTTTTGTGCAGGCACGAGGGACTGGCGCGTAGCCTCCTACTGGATTGATACCTTGTTTTCTCAAAAACTGAGGGAAATACTTATGCTACTTTGTTGCATCATCCCTTCCTCTTTGGGGGAAAACCAACGCAGTGCTCAAGAGGTAGCAAGAAGGATTTCTAGCGCTATTGCCGGGGAGGTCTACGCAAAAGTCAACATACCAAGTACCCATCACATACCGTTTTCTCCCGCATTACATTATTTGCCATTTGCCTCTCGTTTTCCTCTCCCACACTTCACCCTTGCCGTTTTATTCGCCCTCTCTCTCTATCCTCCCTCTCTTTCTCTATTTGCCTCTTTTTCCCGCTTGCTTTTTGTTTGCTTGTGTGTTAGTTCGTTTGGTTGTCATTATGGCTAGTCCCTTATCTTCTCCGTTGTCTCCCGAGAATGAAGTTTTAAATTTTAAGCAAAGGGAGGGAGAAAATCTAAAAGACGCTTGGTATAGAATTTGCAATGCTCAAAATAGATCTACCAGGAAGCAATCTACTTCCATTCTTCTTTGCAATTTTTATGTAGGCGTTGCTCCTTGGTATAGATATGTCCTTGATACCATTACCGAAGGGAATTTCTTGGGTAGCCACACTTTTGACTCTTATAATGCTATGATAGATTTATTTGGCTCACCACCTCTTTTGGTTAATGGAACTGTATTAACTTTGGAGCATGTAATGCAAAAGCTCAAAATTATTGAAAATAAGGTTGCTACCATAGAGTCAATCGAAAATTTGGATAAAAAGGTCCACAACCGAATCTCTCAATATGGATCTAAAGTAGGAGTCACTTTGAAAAATATTAAAGAGAAGGAACCCATAGTTAATGAGAAAATAAATCACGATTCCACTAGAATCGATAAACTTGAGGATATTATTACCAACTTGGGAACCGCTTTTTCTTCCGTAAAGAATACTACAAATCATTTCGCTAAAATTGCCAAGCTTATGTATGTTCCTAAAAATAAGGGTGAACCCTCTAGTAAGGAAACTGCGGATCTCAAATCTATAAGTGTTCATCCCAATCTTTTTGCTATCATTAAGGAACCATTTGTTACAAATGATTTTTTCGATCTTGTGCCTAAAGGTTTGATAATCAATAAAAATAAAGAAATTCCTAAAGATGGTAGATGCCTCATTGAAGAATTGCCTACCAAAGATGGCAATACCTAGATCTATCCTTGCTTGTTATGCCTAGCTAGGGGCGTTAAACGATAGTGCTTGTTGGGAGGCAACCCAATTTTATTTTTATTCCTTGCTTTTTGCTCCTGTTTAGTAATAAATAATTTATATAGCCTCTGTTTTGGTTGTGTTTTTGTGTTTAATTAGTGTTTGTGCCAAGTCGAACCGTTGGGAAGACTTGGGGAAAGTCTTGTTACACTTGCTGTAAAAAACAGAAACTTTAGCGCTCACGAGAACTGCTTCCATTTTTATTTGGAAAGTGTTATTTAGTTAATTCTTTTTTAAGATGATTAATAGGTAAATTACTCACGTCCAGAAATTTATTTTAGAATTTTTGGGGTTCCAGATATGGCGCTAGCTACAGATTACTACAGACTGTTCTGTTTTTGACAGATTCTGTTTTTCATGTGTTGTTTGCTTATTTCGATGAATCTATGGCTAGTAAAATAGTTTATAAACCATATAGAAGTTGGAATACAGTAGTTTTAACACCAATATAAATAAATAATTAGTTAATTACAGTACCTTGAAGTGGTCTTTTGTTTTCTTTCGCTAACGGAGCTCACGAGATTTTCTACTTTAAGTTTTGTGTTGTGAAGTTTTCAAGTTTTGGATAAAGATTTGATGGATTATGGAACAAGGAGTGGCAACAGCCTAAGATTGGGGATGCCCATGGCACCCCCAAGATAATCTAATGACACCTAAAAGCCAAAGCTTGGGGATGCCCCGGAAGGCATCCCCTCTTTTGTCTACTTCTATCGGTAACTTTACTTGGAGCTATATTTTTATTCGCCACATGATATGTGTTTTTCTTGGAGCGTCTTGTATGATTTGATTCTTTACTTTTTAGTTTACCACAATCATCCTTTCTGTACACACCTTTTGAGAGAGCCATACATGATTTGGAATTTGTAAGAATACTCTATGTGCTTCGCTTATATCTTCTGAGTTATATAGTTTTGCTCTAGTACTTCACTTATATCTTTTAGAGCACGGTGGTGGATTTGTTTTATAGAAACTATTGATTTCTCATACTTCACTTAGATTATTTTGTGAGTCTTAAATAGCATGGTAATTTAAGTAAAATTGTAATATGCTTGGTATACAAGATTAATAATAAAACTTTCTTATGAGTGTGTTGAATACTATGAGAAGTTTGATGCTTGATAATTGTTTTGAGATATGAAGATGGTGATGTTAAAGTTGTGCGAATTGAGTAGTTGTGAATTTGAAGAATACTTGTGTTAAAGTTTGTGATTCCCGTAGCATGCACGTATGGTGAACCGTTATGTGATGAAGTCAGAGCATGATTTATTTTTTGATTGTCTTCCTTATGAGTGGCGGTCGGGGACGAGCGATGGTCTTTTCCTACCAATCTATCCCCCTAGGAGCATGCGCGTAATACTTTGGTTTCATAACTTGTATATTTTTGCAATAAGTATATGAGTTCTTTAGGACCAATGTTGAGTCCATGGATTATACGCACTTTTCTCACCCTTCCACCTTTGCTAGCCTCTCTAATACCGCGCACCTTTCACTAGTATCATACACCCACCATATATCTTCCTCAAAACAGCCACCATACCTACCTATTATGGCATTTCCATAGCCATTCCGAGATATATTGCCATGCAACTTTCCACCGTTCCGTTTATTATGACACACCATCATTATCATATTGCTTAGCATGATCATGTAGTTGACATAGTATTTGTGGCAAAACCACCATTCATAATTCTTTCATACGTGTCACTCATGAGTCATTGCATATCCCGGTACACCGCCGGAAGCATTCATATAGAGTCATATTTTGTTCCAAGTATCGAGTTGTAATTGTTGAGTTGTAAGAAAAATAAAAGTGTGATGATCATCATTATTAGAGCATTGTCCCGGTGAGGAAAGGATGATGGAGACTATGATTCCCCCACAAGTCGGGATGAGACTCCGGACGAAAAATAGAAAAGAAAGAAGAAAAGAGGCCATAAAAAGAGAAAAGGCCCAAATAAAAAAAGAAAAAATGATGAGAGAAAAAGAGAGAAGGGACAATGTTACTATCCTTTTACCAGACTTGTGCTTCAAAGTAGCGCCTGATATTCATGATAGAGAGTCTCTCATTTCGTCACTTTCATATACTAGTGGGAAATTTTCATTATAGAACTTGGCTTGTATATTCCAATGATGGGCTTCCTCAAATTTCCCTAGGTCTTCATGAGCAAGCAAGTTGGATGCACACCCACTTCGTTTCTTTTTGAGCTTTCATATACTTATAGCTCTAGTGCATCCGTTGCATGGCAATCCCTACTCACTCACATTGATATCTATTGATGGTATCTCCATAACCCGTTGATACGCCTAATTTATGTGAGACAATATTTTCCTTTTTTATCTTCTCCACAACCACCATTCTATTCCACCCATAGTGCTATATCCATGGCTCACGCTCATGTATTGCATGGAGATTGAAAAAGTTTAAGAACACCAAAAGTATGAAACAATTGCTTGGCTTGTCATCGGGGTTGTGCATGATTTAAATACTTTGTGTGGTGAAGATAGAGCATAGCCAGACTATATGATTTTGTAGGGATAACTTTCTTTGGCCATGTTATTTTGAGAAGACATAATTGCTTTGTTAATATGCTTGAAGTATTATTATTTTTATGTCAATATGAACTTTTATCTTGAATCTTTAGGATCTGAATATTCATAAAACAATTAAGAAGAATTACATTAAAATTATGCCAAGTAGCACTCCGCATCAAAAATTCTGTTTTTATCATTTACCTACTCGAGGACGAGTAGGATTAAGCTTGGGGATGCTTGATACGTCTCCAACGTATCTATAATTTTTGATTGCTCCATGCTATATTATCTACTATTTTGGACATTATTGGCCTTTATTATTCACTTTTATATTATTTTTGTGACTAACCTACTAACCAGAGGCCCAGCCCAGAATTGCTGTTTTTTGCCTGTTTTAGGGTTTCGAAGAAAAGAAATATCAAACAGAGTCCAAACGGAATGAAACCTTCGGGAACGTGATTTTCTCAATGAACAACACCCAGGAGACTTGGACCCTACATCAAGACACAAAAGAGGAGGCCACGAGGTAGGGGCGCGCCTACCCCCAGGCGCGCCCTCCACCCTCGTGGGCCCCCTGTTGCTCCACCGATGTACTCCTTCCTCCTATATATACCTACGTACCCCCAAACAATCAGATGCGGAGCCAAAACCTAATTCCACTGCCGTAACTTTCTGTATTCATGAGATCCCATCTTGGGGCCTATTCCGGAGCTCCGCCGGAGGGGGCATCGATCACGGAGGGCTTCTACATCAACACTATAGCCCCTCCGATGAAGTGTGAGTAGTTTACCTCAGACCTACGGGTCCATAGTTATTAGCTAGATGGCTTCTTCTGTGACGTCCCCGATTCAATCGCACACTAATCATACACGCAAACGTGTACGATCAAGATCAAGGACTCACGGGAAGATTGTTGGGTAACGTAGTAATTTCAAAAAATTTCCTATGCACACGCAAGATCATGGTGATGCATAGCAACGAGGGGGAGAGTCTGATCTACGTACCCTTGTAGATTGCAACGGAAGCGTTGACACAACGTAGAGGAAGTAGTCGTACGTCTTCTTCCCGGTCCGACCGATCCAAGCACCGTCACTCCGGCACCTCCGAGTTCTTAGCACACGTTTAGCTCGATGACGATCCTCGGGCTCCGATCCAGCAAAGCGTCGAGGAAGAGTTCCGTCAGCACAACGGCGTGGTGACGATCTTGATGTACTACCGACGCAGGGCTTCGCCTAAGCACTACAACGGTATGATCGAGGTGGAATTTGGTGGCAAGGGGGCACCGCACACGGCTAAGGAACGATCTCAATGATCAACTTGTGTGTCTAGAGGTGCCCCCTGCCCCCGTATATAAAGGTTGCCAGGGGGAGGGCTGGCCGGCCAAAGGAGGAGGGCGCAGGAGGAGTCCTACTCCTACCGGGAGTAGGACTCCCCCCCCCCAATCCTATTCCTAATAGGACTCCTCGAGAGAGAGAGAGAGAGGGAGAAGGGGGCCGGCCACCTCTCCTAGTCCTAATAGGACTAGGGGAGGGGGAGGCGCGCAGCCCACCTTGGGCTGCCCCTTTCACCTTTCCACTAAGGCCCAATAAGGCCCATTTGGTTCCCGGGGGGTTCCGGTAACCTCCCGGTACTCCGGTAAAATTCCCGATTTCACCCGGAACACTTCCGATGTCCAAACATAGGCTTCCAATATATCAATCTTTATGTCTCGACCATTCCGAGACTCCTCGTCATGTCCGTGATCACATCCGGGACTCCGAACAACCTTCGGTACATCAAAATGCATAAACTCATAATAACTGTCATCGTAACGTTAAGCGTACGGACCCTACGGTTCGAGAACAATGTAGACATGACCGAGACACGTCTCTGGTCAATAACCAATAGCGGGACCTGGATGCCCATATTGGCTCCTACATATTCTACGAAGATCTTTATCGGTCAGACCGCATAACAACATACGTTGTTCCCTTTGTCATCGGTATGTTACTTGCCCGAGATTCGATCGTTGGTATCCAATACCTAGTTCAATCTCATTACTGGCAAGTCTCTTTACTCGTTCCGTAATACATCATCTCACAACTAACATCTTAGTTATAATGCTTGCAAGGCTTATGTGATGTGTATTACCGAGAGGGCCCAGAGGTACCTCTCCGACAATCGGAGTGACAAATCCTATTCTCGAAATACGCCAACCCAACATCTACCATTGGAAACACCTCTAGTACTCCTTTATAATCACCCAGTTACGTTGTGACGTTTGGTAGCACCCAAAGTGTTCCTCCGGCAAACGGGAGTTGCATAATCTCATAGTCATAGGAACATGTATAAGTCATGAAGAAAGCAATAGCAACATACTAAACGATCGGGTGCTAAGCTAATGGAATGGGTCATGTCAATCAGATCATTCAACTAATGATGTGACCTCGTTAATCAAATAACAACTCTTTTGTTCATGGTTAGGAAACATAACCATCTTTGATTAACGAGCTAGTCAAGTAGAGGCATACTAGTGACACTCTGTTTGTCTATGTATTCACACATGTATTATGTTTCCGGTTAATACAATTCTAGCATGAATAATAAACATTTATCATGATATAAGGAAATAAATAATAACTTTATTATTGCCTCTAGGGCATATTTCCTTCAGTCTCCCACTTGCACTAGAGTCAATAATCTAGATTACATAGTAATGATTCTAACACCCATGGAGCCTTGGTGCTGATCATGTTTTGCTCGTGGAAGAGGCTTAGTCAACGGGTCTGCAACATTCAGATCCGTATGTATCTTGCAAATCTCTATGTCTCCCACCTGGACTAGATCCCGGATGGAGTTGAAGCGTCTCTTGATGTGTTTGGTCCTTTTGTGAAATCTGGAGTCCTTTGCCAAGGCAATTGCAGCAGTATTGTCACAAAAGATTTTCATTGGACCCGATGCACTAGGTATGACACCTAGATCGGATATGAACTCCTTCATCCAGACTCCTTCGTTTGCTGCTTCCGAAGCAACTATGTACTCCGCTTCACATGTAGATCCCGCTACGACGCTTTGTTTAGAACTGCACCAACTGACAGCTCCACCGTTTAAAGTAAACACGTATCTGGTTTGCGATTTAGAATCATCCGGATCAGTGTCAAAGCTTGCATCAACGTAACCTCTTACGGTGAGCTCTTTGTCACCTCCATATACGAGAAACATGTCCTTAGTCCTTTTCAGGTATTTCAGGATGTTCTTGACCGCTGTCCAGTGATCCACTCCTGGATTACTTTGGTACCTCCCTGCTAAACTTATAGCAAGGCACACATCAGGTCTGGTACACAGCATTGCATACATGATAGAGCCTATGGCTGAAGCATAGGGAACATCTTTCATTTTCTCTCTATCTTCTACAGTGGTCGGGCATTGAGTCTGACTCAACTTCACACCTTGTAACACAGGCAAGAACCCTTTCTTTGCTTGATCCATTTTGAACTTCTTCAAAATCTTGTCAAGGTATGTGCTTTGTGAAAGTCCAATTAAGCGTCTTGATCTATCTCTATAGATCTTTATGCCTAATATGTAAGCAGCTTCCCCGAGGTCTTTCATCGAAAAACTTTTATTCAAGTATCCCTTTATGCTATCCAGAAATTCTATATCATTTCCAATCAGCAATATGTCATCCACATATAATATCAGAAATGCTACAGAGCTCCCACTCACTTTCTTGTAAATACAGGCTTCTCCAAACGTCTGTATAAAACCAAATGCTTTGATCACACTATCAAAGCGTTTATTCCAACTGCGAGAGGCTTGCACCAGTCCATAAATGGATCGCTGGAGCTTGCACACTTTGTTAGCTCCCTTTGGATTGACAAAACCTTCTGGTTGCATCATATATAACTCTTCTTCCAGAAATCCATTCAGATATGCAATTTTGACATCCATCTGCCAAATTTCATAATCATAAAATGCGGCAATTCCTAACATGATTCTGACAGACTTAAGCATTGCTACGGGTGAGAAGGTCTCATCGTAGTCAACCCCTTGAACTTGTCGAAAACCTTTTGCGACAAGTCGAGCTTTATAGACAGTAACATTACCGTCAGCGTCAGTCTTTTTCTTGAAGATCCATTTATTCTCAATTGCTTGCCGATCATCGGGCAAGTCAACCAAAGTCCATACTTTGTTCTCATACATGGATCCCATCTCAGATTTCATGGCTTCCAGCCACTTTGCGGAATCTGGGCTCGCCATTGCCTCTTCATAGTTCGTAGGTTCATCATGATCTAGTAGCATGACTTCCAGGACTGGATTACTGTACCACTCTGGTGCGGATCTTGCTCTGGTTGATCTACGAGGTTCAGTAGTATCTTGTTCGAAAGTTTCATGATCATTATCATCAACTTCCTCACTTATTGGTGTAGGTGTCGCAGAAACAGTTTTCTGTGATGTACTATTTTCCAATAAGGGAGCAGGTACAGTTACCTCGTCAAGTTCTACTTTCCTCCCACTCACTTCTTTCGAGAGAAACTCCTTCTCTAGAAATGATCCATTCTTAGCAACGAATGTCTTGCCTTCGGATCTGTGATAGAAGGTGTACCCAATAGTCTCCTTTGGGTATCCTATGAAGACACATTTCTCCCCTTTGGGTTCGAGCTTATCAGGTTGAAGCTTTTTCACATAAGCATCACAGCCCCAAACTTTAAGAAATGACAACTTTGGTTTCTTGCCAAACCATAGTTCATCAGGCGTCGTCTCAACGGATTTTGATGGTGCCCTATTTAACGTGAATGCGGCCGTCTCTAAAGCATAACCCCAAAATGATAGCGGTAAATCAGTAAGAGACATCATAGATCGCACCATATCTAGTAACGTACGATTACGACGTTCGGACACACCATTACGCTGTGGTGTTCCGGGTGGCGTGAGTTGCGAAACTATTCCACAATTTTTTAAATGTACACCAAACTCGTAACTCAAATATTCTCCTCCACGATCAGATCGTAGAAACTTTATTTTCTTGTTACGATGATTTTCAACTTCACTCTAAAATTCTTTGAACTTTTCAAATGTTTCAGACTTGTGTTTCATTAAGTAGATATACCCATATCTGCTTAAATCATCTGTGAAGGTGAGAAAATAACGATATCCGCCACGAGCCTCAATATTCATCGGACCACATACATCGGTATGTATGATTTCCAACAGATATGTTGCTCTGTCCATAGTACCGGAGAATGGTGTTTTAGTCATCTTGCCTATGAGGCACGGTTCGCAAGTACCAAGTGATTCATAATCAAGTGGTTCCAAAAGTCCATCAGTATGGAGTTTCTTCATGCGCTTTACACCGATATGACCTAAACGGCAGTGCCACAAATAAGTTGCACTATCATTATCAACTCTGCATCTTTTGGTTTCAACATTATGAATATGTGTATCACTACTATCGAGATTCATCAAAAATAGACCACTCTTCAAAGGTGCATGACCATAAAAGATATTACTCATATAAATAGAACAACCATTATTCTCTGATTTAAATGAATAACCGTCTCGCATTAAACAAGATCCAGATATAATGTTCATGCTCAACGCTGGCACCAAATAACAATTATTTAGGTCTAATATTAATCCCGAAGGTAGATGTAGAGGTAGCGTGCCGACCGCGATCACATCGACTTTGGAACCGTTTCCCATGCGCATCGTCACCTCGTCCTTTGCTAGTGTCCTCTTATTCCGTAGTCCCTGTTTTGAGTTGCAAATATTAGCAACAGAACCAGTATCAAATACCCAGGTGCTACTGCGAGCTCAAGTAAGGTACACATCAATAACATGTATATCACATATACCTTTGTTCACCTTGCCATCCTTCTTATCCGCCAAATACTTGGGGCAGTTCCGCTTCCAGTGACCAGTCTGCTTGCAGTAGAAGCACTCAGTTTCAGGCTTAGGTCCAGACTTGGGTTTCTTCTCCTGAGCAGCAACTTGCTTGCTGTTCTTCTTGAAGTTTCCCTTCTTCTTCCGTTTGCCCTTTTTCTTGAAACTAGTGGTCTTGTTGACCATCAACACTTGATGCTCCTTCTTGATTTCTACCTCCGCAGCTTTCAGCATTGCGAAGAGCTCGGGAATAGTCTTGTTCATCCCTTGCATATTATAGTTCATCACGAAGCTCTTGTAGCTTGGTGGCAGTGATTGGAGAATTCTGTCAATGACGCAATCATCTAGAAGATTAACTCCCATCTGAATCAAGTGATTATTATACCCAGACATTTTGAGTATATGCTCACTGACAGAACTGTTCTCCTCCATCTTGCAGCTATAGAACTTATTGGAGACTTCATATCTCTCAATTCGGGCATTTGCTTGAAATATTAACTTCAACTCCTGGAACATCTCATATGCTCCATGACGTTCAAAACGTCGTTGAAGTCCCGATTCTAAGCCGTAAAGCATGGCACACTGAACTATTGAGTAGTCATCAGCTTTGCTCTGCCAGACGTCCATAACATCTGGTGTTGCTCCAGCAGCAGGCCTGGCACCCAGCGGTGCTTCCAGGACGTAATGCTTCTGTGCAGCAATGAGGATAATCCTCAGGTTACGGACCCAGTCTGTGTAATTGCTACCATCATCTTTCAACTTTGCTTTCTCAAGGAACGCATTAAAATTCAACGGAACAACAGCACGAGCCATCTATCTACAATCAACATAAACAAGCAAGATACTATCAGGTACTAAGTTCATGATAAGTTTAAGTTCAGTTAATCAAATTACTTAAGAACTCCCACTTAGATAGACATCCCTCTAATCCTCTAAGTGATCACGTGATCCAAATCAACTAAACCATAACCGATCATCACGTGAGATGGAGTAGTTTTCAATGGTGAACATCGTTATGTTGATCATATCTACTATATGATTCACGCTCGACCTTTCGGTCTCTGTGTTCCGAGGCCATATCTGCATATGCTAGGCTCGTCAAGTTTAACCTGAGTATTCTGCGTGTGCAAAACTGGCTTGCACCCGTTGTAGATGGATGTAGAGCTTATCACACCCGATCATCACGTGGTGTCTGGGCACGACGAACTTTGGCAACGGTGCATACTCAGGGAGAACACTTCTTGATAATTTAGTGAGAGATCATCTTATAATGCTACCGTCAATCAAAGCAAGATAAGATGCATAAAAGGATAAACATCACATGCAATCAATATAAGTGATATGATATGGCCATCATCATCTTGTGCTTGTGATCTCCATCTCCGAAGCACCGTCATGATCACCATCGTCACCGGCACGACACGTTGATCTCCATCGTAGCATCGTTGTCGTCTCGCCAATCTTATGCTTCCACGACTATCACTACCGCTTAGTAATAAAGTAAATCATTACATCGCGATTGCATTGCATACAATAAAGCGACAACCATATGGCTCCTGCCAGTTGTCGATAACTTGGTTACAAAACATGATCATCTCATACAATAAAATTTAGCATCATGCCTTGACCATATCACATCACAACATGCCCTGCAAAAACAAGTTAGACGTCCTCTACTTTGTTGTTGCAAGCTTTACGTGGCTGCTACGGGCTTAAGCAAGAACTCATCTCACCTACGCATCAAAACCACAACGATAGTTTGTCAAATAGACTCCGTTTTAACCTTCTCAAGGACCGGGCGTAGCCACACTCGGTTCAACTAAAGTTGGAGAGACAGTCGCCCGCAAGCCATCTATGTGCAAAGCACGTCGAGGGAACCGGTCTCGCGTAAGCATACGCGTAAGGTTGGTCCGGGTCGTCTCGTCCAACAATACCGCCGAACCAAAGTATGACATGCTGGTAGGCAGTATGACTTGTATCGCCCACAACTCACTTGTGTTCTACTCGTGCAAATAACATCAAACCATAAAACCTAGGCTCGGATGCCACTGTTGGGTAACGTAGTAATTTCAAAAAAAATTCTACGCACACGCAAGATCATGGTGATGCATAGCAACGAGGGGGAGAGTCTGATCTACGTACCCTTGTAGATCGCAACGGAAGCGTTAACACAACGTAGAGGAAGTAGTCGTACGTCTTCTTCCCAGTCCGACCGATCCAAGCACCGTCACTCCGGCACCTCCGAGTTCTTAGCACACGTTCAGCTCGATGACGATCCTCGGGCTCCGATCCAGCAAAGCGTCGAGGAAGAGTTCCGTCAGCACGACAGCGTGGTGACAATCTTGATGTACTACCGACTCAGGGCTTCGCCTAAGCACTACAACAGTATGATCGAGGTGGAATTTGGTGGCAGGGGGCACCGCACACGGCTAAGGAACTATCTCAATGATCAACTTGTGTGTCTAGAGGTGCCCCCTGCCCCCGTATATAAAGGATGCCAGGGGGAGGGCTGGCCGGCCAAAGGAGGAGGGCGCAGGAGGAGTCCTACTCCTACCGGGAGTAGGACTCCCCCCCCCAATCCTATTCCTAATAGGACTCCTCGAGAGAGAGAGAGGGAGAAGGGGGCCGGCCACCTCTCCTAGTCCTAATAGGACTAGGGGAGGGGGAGGCGCGCAGCCCACCTTGGGCTGCCCCTTTCACCTTTCCACTAAGGCCCAATATGGCCCATTTGGTTCACGGGGGGTTCCGGTAACCTCTCGGTACTCCAGTAAAATTCCCGATTTCACCCGGAACACTTCCGATGTCCAAACATAGGCTTCCAATATATCAATCTTTATGTCTCGACCATTCCGAGACTCCTCGTCATGTCCGTGATCACATCCGGGACTCCGAACAACCTTCGGTACATCAAAATGCATAAACTCATAATAACTGTCATCGTAACGTTAAGCGTGCGGACCCTACGGTTCGAGAACAATGTAGACATGACCGAGACACGTCTCCGGTCAATAACCAATAGCGGGACCTGGATGCCCATATTAGCTCCTACATATTCTACGAAGATCTTTATCGGTCAGACCGCATAACAACATACGTTGTTCCCTTTGTCATCGGTATGTTACTTGCCCGAGATTCGATCGTCGGTATCCAATACCTAGTTCAATCTCGTTACTGGCAAGTCTCTTTACTCGTTCCGTAATACATCATCTCACAACTAACATCTTAGTTATAATGCTTGCAAGGCTTATGTGATGTGTATTACCGAGAGGGCCCAGAGGTACCTCTCCGACAATCGGAGTGACAAATCCTATTCTCGAAATACGCCAACCCAACATCTACCATTGGAAACACCTCTAGTACTCCTTTATAATCACCCAGTTACGTTGTGACGTTTGGTAGCACCCAAAGTGTTCCTCCGGCAAACGGGAGTTGCATAATCTCATAGTCATAGGAACATGTATAAGTTATGAAGAAAGCAATAGCAACATACTAAACGATCGGGTGCTAAGCTAATGGAATGGGTCATGTCAATCAGATCATTCAACTAATGATGTGACCTCGTTAATCAAATAACAACTCTTTTGTTCATGGTTAGGAAACATAACCATCTTTGATTAACTAGCTAGTCAAGTAGAGGCATACTAGTGACACTCTGTTTGTCTATGTATTCACACATGTATTATGTTTCCGGTTAATACAATTCTAGCATGAATAATAAACATTTATCATGATATAAGGAAATAAATAATAACTTTATCATTGCCTCTAGGGCATATTTCCTTCAAAGATATCACAACACAATTCTATAAATAAAATAAGTCATACAAGCATCATATTACAAGCCAGGGGCCTCGAGGGCTCGAATATAAGAGCTCGATCATAGACGATTCAGCAGAAGCAACAATATCTGAGTACAGACATAAGTTAAACAAGTTTGCCTTAAGAAGGCTAGCACAAACTGGGATACAGATCGAAAGAGGCGTAGGCCTCCTGCATGGGATCCTCCTAAACTACTCCTGATCGTCATCAGCAGGCTGCACGTAGTAGTAGGCACCTCCCGAGTAGTAGTAGTCGTCGACGGTGGCGTCTGGCTCCTGGACTCCATCGCCTGGTTGCAGCAAACGGGTATAGAAAGGGGGGAAGAGGGAGCAAAGCAACCGTGAGTACTCATCCAAAGTACTCGCAAGCAAGGAGCTACACTACATATGTATGCATTGGTATCAAATGGAAAAGGCTATCATATATGGACTGAACTGCAGAATGCCAGAATAAGAGGGGGGATAGCTAGTCCTATTGAAGACTACGCTTCTGGTAACCTCCGTCTTGCAGCATGTAGAAGAGAGAAGAAGGTAAATCCACCAAGTAGCATCGTGTAGCATAATTCTACCCGGCGATCCTCTCCTCGTCGCCCTGTTAGAGAGCGATCACCGGTTGTATCTGGCACTTGGAAGGGTGTGTTCTATTAAGTATCCGGTTCTAGTTGTCATAGGTCAAGGTACAACTCCAAGTCGTCCTGTTACCGAAGATCACGGCTATTCGAATAGATTAACTTCCCTGCAGGGGTGCACCACAATTCCCAACACGCTTGATCCCCTTTGTCCGGACACACTTTCTTGGGTCATGCCCGGCCTCGGAAGATCAACACGTCGCAGCCCTACCTAGGCACAACAGAGAGGTCAGCACGCCAGTCTAAATCCTATGGCGCAGGGGTCTGGGCCCATCGCCCATTGCACACCTGCACGTTGCGAGGGCAGCCGGAAACAGACCTAGCCTAGCAGGCGTTCCAGTCCAATCCGGCGCGCGCCGCTCAGTCGCTAACGTCACGAAGGCTTCGGCTGATAACACGACGTCGAGTGCCCATAACTGTCCCCGCGTAGATGGTTAGTGCGTATAGCCAGTGGCCAGACTCAGATCAAATACCAAGATCTCGTTAAACGTGTTATCTTGAAATAACCGCGAACGCCGACCAGGGCCAGGCCCACCTCTCTCCTAGGTGGTCTCAACCCGCCCTGTCGCTTTGCCACAAAGATCCACACAGAGGGCCATTGGGACAAAGGTCCTTTCAGCCCCCAATCCGTGAATCACTCGCGGGTGCTCCACGAGCGGACCCGACTTTAGTCACCACATGTATCATGTATAAAGTATATAGTATATACCCGTGATCACGGCCCGATAGTATAGCATGGCAGACGGACAAGAATGTAGGGCCACTAATGATAAACTAGCATCCTATACTAAGCATTAGGATTGCAGGTAAAGGTAACAACAGTAATAGCAAGGAAAGGCTATGCATCAGGATAGGATTAACGGAAAGCGGTAACAAGCTACACTACTCTAATGCAAGAAGTAGAGAGAAGAGTAGGCGATATCTGGTGATCAAAGGGGGGGGGCTTGCCTGGTTGCTCTGGCAAGAGAGAGGGGTCGTCAACGCCGTAGTCGTACTGGGTAGCAGCGACGTCGGTCTCGGTGTCTAGCGAGAGAAGAGGGGGGAGAAATAATAAATATAATGCAAACAAATGCATGACGAGGCATGACATGACAAAGCGTGATGCTAGGTGTGCCCTAACGCGGTAAGAGATGGTACCGATGAAGGGGGGAAACATCCGGGAAAATATCCCCGGTGTTTCGCGTTTTCGAACAAATGAACCGAAGGGGGAAAGTTGCATGTTCGCTATGCTAGGGATGCGTGGTGCACGAACGGGCTGCGTATCCGGATTCGTCTCGTCGTTCTGAGCAACTTTCATGTACAAAGTATTTTCATCCAAGTTATGTATTCTTTTATATTAATTTTCTAAAGTTTTAACAATATTATAAAATTATTATATTTAGCTTAAACCGAATTGACCAAGTCAATTTGACTAGTCAAAAGGATAGGTGTGGTCCACATGTCATAGACTCTAAACCTAACTTATTTAAAAAGGGGACCTACATGTCATCTACTACTAGAGTAACTTAGCACTAATAAAACTAGTTAAGGAGCAAACATAATACTAAAACTAATCCATCTAATTAAATTAGACCATTCCCCTCAAAAAAAGACCTAAACTAATTTTGGGGCAGCCCACACACATGCACATCGGCCACACACACTCACATGCTGCACACAGATCACACACACACACACCTACACAGCACACACACACACACACGTTGCTTTGGGGCAGCCCTACACACATGGGCACACCGGCCACACACACACGCTGTACACACATCACACACACCTACAGAATACACACACACAGCACGCAACAGCTTAGAGCAGCAGTAGGCAGGAGCTAGCTACGCCGCCGTTGACCTCCTCTGGATCTCCTTCGCTCGGCCCCGTCTCTTCTCTTCCACAAGCCCATCCTAGTCCACCATAAGCCTTCCGAGTGTACTGGGGCACGCGGTCGAAAAAACACTTCCAGAACCCTAGTTTTAGATCTCGTGTTGGTCAGGAGTGGAGATGGAGCGGGTCGAAGGCCTGATGAAGAGCCTGAAACTCTCGGATTCATAGAGGAAGGGGAGGAAGATCGTCTTGAAGGGAGGAGGGAAGGTGGGGGCGGTCGAGCCGCAGGCAATTGCAAAATTGATGTCGGACAAACCCGCTTTGGCGGAGGTGATGGCTGGATCTTTGGCTAGAGTTTGGTGCCCACTGAAGGGCTTGGACTGCAAGGACCTTGGCGATAACATATTCTTATTCACTTTTCACCAGCAGTCAGGGAAGCGGAAGGCACTGGAGGAGGGGCCATGGGAGTTTGGTAAATCACTACTGGTGGTAGAGGACTTCGTCCCTACAAAGACAGTCAAGGCGTATGAGTTTCGGTGGATTCCTGTATGGGTTAGAGTATTTGATCTACCACTTGGAATGATGTGCAGAGAGGCGGGAGAGGCCATAGGGAATTTTATTGGCAAGACTCTGGAGGTGGATGTTGGCCCTGACGGTATGGCGGTGGGCAGATATCTTCGGGTCAAGACAAGGTTTGATATTAGGGAACCGCTAATGAGAGGCTTTATGCGTGACGAAGAGGAAGAGGAGATGGCAGCAAGGGAAAATCTGAAAAAACAAGAAAAGGACGATGAGGAGCTGTGGTGCCGTTTTGAATACGAGTTCTTGCCGGATTTCTGCTATACATGCGGGCTGCTAGACCATATTGATAAGGATTGCAGTATCAGGTTAGCAAAGGGAGAGAGACAACAGTTCGGTTCATGGCTAAAAGCGTACATCCCGAGAAGAGGCGGTGAACCTAGTAGCAGAGGTAGTTGGGGAGAAGGCAGGGGCATGGGAGATGGGAGAAACAGCTCCAGCTTCAGATCATACAATACGGGCTCTAACAGGAGCAAATCAGGGAGCGATAGCGGGAACTAGAGGAAACCGGCCCATGGGGACCCGAATCAGCTTAAGAACCGGGGTGTTCGCGAGGAGGTCACTAGTCCGCTGAAAAAACAGAATGTAGGTGGGAAAGAAAAGAAGGACGAGGATGGGCAGTGGGCCAAAAAGGCTTTAACTTTTGGGGGAAAGGAGCATGAGGGCAAAGGTGCTAGGGTAGGAACCGATATTGTTGGGCACACCCAAAGTGACGGTGGATCGGGGGGCGCAATGATGACTGAGCAGCCAGGAGGGAGCAATGGAGTTGCAGGGGAAAGTGTTGGCCTGGGGAGGAATGTAAATGAGGTGAAGGGGGGGTAAGAGGAATGCAAAGGGAGGCGGAGGAGCTGGAGGGAAGTTTACCAGGAGGGATAGATCAAGCAACAAAGGGGTGCAAACAGCACTAGAGGTCCATGTGGGAGCAAAAAGAGAGGGGGCACCAATGGAGATAGATGGGCAGGAGGGTCAGGTACCAAAGAAAGCAAAGACGATGGGGGAGAACGTAACAGAAGGTGACGCGGGGCTGTCAGAACAGCGCTACGGGAAGCAATGAAGATAATTGCCTGGAACTGTCGGGGGCTTGGGAACCAGCCGGCAGTTCGGGGTCTCCTGGAGCTCCAGGGGGCGGAAGAGCCTGACATTTTGTTTTTGTCGGAGACAAAATTGTTTGAGAAAGAGTTGGACAGTTTGCGGTGGCGGCTGGGGATGCCAAACATGGTGGCAAAGGACCCGGTTGGTCGGAGTGGGGGTCTGGCTTTGTTCTGGCGAAGGGGGGTGAATGTCGAGCTCAAGTGGAAAGATAAGTATTACATCGATGCAGAGGTAACTGAGGATGATGGAAGGAGGTGGAGATTGACGGGGATGTATGGCTAGTCGAGATGGGGGGAGAAGGAGAACTCATGGAGGACCTTGAGGACGTTGCGTGCTCAGTCAGACCTACCATGGATCTGCCTTGGGGATTTCAACGAGATCCTTTTCAGCAATGAGATGGAGGGAGGGCCGGCTCGGGCCCAGGGGTGCATGGACGCTTTTCGGGACACTTTGGAGAGATGTGGTCTCGATGACCTTGGCTTTGTTGGAGACCCGTACACGTGGAGGAACAATTGGCATTCGGTTGAGGGCTATACTCGGGAAAGGTTGGACCGAGCAGTTGCAAATATGGAATGGCGATGCCTCTACCCCTTACATAAAGTTGTAAATGGAGACCCACGACACTCAGATCACCGTCCGATAATTGTCGAGTTGAATGGTAGATCAGAATTGCAGCAAGAGACTCATGGTCCGAGAGTGTTCCGTTTCGAGGCGAGGTGGCTGCAGGAGGATGAGTGTGTGAAGATTGTGGAGAGCGCATGGAATGATGCCTTCCTGGAAGAAGGCAGTACTGTAAGGGAGGGAATTACGCGTGTGGGGGCTGAGCTGACTAAGTGGGATAGAGAAGTGTTGGGGGAGCTGAAGGGGCGTATCCGAAATGTTAAAAAGCAGCTGGAGGCATGTAGGCGGAGCCCCTTAAGCCAACAACAAGTGAATCGTGAGCAGATGCTGAGATATAAACTAAGCCGGCTAGAGGATCAACACAACATGTATTGGCGTCAGAGGGCACATGCGAATTGGCTGAAGTTTGGTGACCGCAACACTAAATTTTTCCACGCCCAAGCTTCTGAGAGGAAGAGGAGGAATGTGATTAAAAAATTGAAGAAGGAAGATGGGAGTGTAGTGGAGGGAGAAGAGGAGTTAGGGTCTTTTATTACCGACCACTACAAAAGTCTGTTCACGTCTTCTGCAGGTGTGATTAATAATGAGCTCCTATCATGTGTCCCCACCTCAGTTACCATGGAGATGAATGAAAGACTGACACGACCGTTTACAGCCATTGAGGTCAAGAAAGCTCTTGACTCTATTGGGGACCTCAAAGCACCTGGACCGGATGGCATGCCGGCAGTGTTCTACAAAAAGTTTTGGGGGCTGGTTGGTGATAAAGTGCAAGCAGAGGTGCTTGAGGTGCTAAATGGTGGGCAAATGCCGATGTGCTGGAATGAAACCACAATTGTTCTGATTCCAAAAAACAAGAACCCAGCTAGAGTGACGGAATTCCGACCAATCAGCTTGTGCAATGTGCTCTATAAAATGATCTCAAAGGTGCTGGCTAATAGGTTGAAGGAAGTACTCACGGATATCATTTCACCAACACAATCCGCCTTTGTGCCAGGGAGGTTGATCACTAATAATGTGCTATTAGCCTATGAAATAAATCACTTGATGCACAAGCGAAAGGGGGGACGGGAGGGTCTGGTGGCAGTTAAACTGGACATGAGCAAAGCCTACAATCGGGTAGAATGGGACTTTCTGGAGTGCATCATGCGGAAGATGGGTTTTGCGGAACAATGGATTGGCACTATAATGAAGTGTGTCGTGTCGGTTAAATATAGAGTGAAGGTGAACAAAAATCTCTTGGAAGTGATCGTGCCGGAGAAGGGGCTGTGCCAAGGGGACCCCCTCTCCCCGTATCTGTTCATTATATGTGCTGAAGGGTTCTCAGCCCTTCTCCATCAAGCTGAGGTGGAGGGTACTATTCAAGGGATTGAGATCTGCCCGGGTGCCCCAAAGATAAACCATTTATTCTTCGCGGACGATTCACTTATTGTGATGAAAGCAACTACACAAGGGGCTCATGAACTGCAGGCCATTCTTGCATTGTATGAGAAGCAGTCGGGGTAGATGATAAATAAGAGCAAGTCTGTAGTCACTTTTAGCAAGGGAACGACTTCAGCAAGGAAGGCAGAGGTGCTGCAGATTCTGGGGGTTTCGCATGAGTCGCAAGGGCAGCGGTACCTCGGTCTGCCGGTGCTTGTGAGGGCCGCAAGAAGTCAGGAGTTTGAGTACATTAAGCAGACCATATGGCAGCGTATGCAGGGGTGGGTGGAGAAGCTGTTGTCTATGCCGGGGAAGGAAACATTAATCAAGTTAGTCGCGCAAGCGATTCCAACCTTTGCCATGTCCTATTTCGACATAACCAAGAAACTGTGTGAGGAAATCGGCACTCTCATTAACCGGTACTGGTGGAGTAATCAGGATAGATGGGATCGTTGCCATTGGATTGGCTGGGATAAGCTGACTAAGTCGAAAAAAGAGGGCGGACTTGGTTTTAGGGACCTGCATACGTTCAATCTTGCGATGTTAGCCCGCCAAGGATGGCGGCTGCTACAAGAACCGGACACTCTTTGTGCCAGGGTGCTGAAAGCACGTTATTTTCCCAACTGTTCGGTGCTGGAGGCAGACGGAAAGGGGGATATGTCTTACACTTGGCGGAGCATCTTGAAAGGAATTGAGTTACTTAAGCAGGGTATAGTCTGGAGGATTGGGACTGGGGAGAGTGTTCGTATTTGGGACGACCCATGGTTGCCTCGAGGGGTCACAAGAAGGCCTCGTACGAGTCGGGCAGGAGTTCTGCTTGACAGAGTCAATGACTTGATGAACCCAGTTACAGAGAGCTGGGACGAGGAGCTGGTGAAAGATCTTTTTTGTGCTGAGGATGCGGAGGATATTCTTGCAATACCTGTTCGAAGCGGGATGGAGGATCTGCCGGCCTAGCACTTTGATCCAAAAGGCATCTTTTCAGTGAGATCGGCATACCACCTAGGGATCAGGCTGAGGGAGGCAAACAAAAACAGGGACGCCAGCTCGTCAGCAACGACGGCGCCACAGGCTATGCAGAAGTGGACTAAACTCTGGAGCCTGGAGCTCCCACCCAAGGTCCGGATGTTCCTGTGGCGACTAGCACATAACTCTCTACCACTGCGGGTGAACATCAAAAGGAAACACATTGATTTAGACACCCGGTGTCCGATTTGTATGCGACTAGATGAGGATGGAGGGCATTTGTTTTTGAAATGCAAAAGGGTCAAGCAAGTCTGGAGAGAGCTCCAGCTGGAAGACGTCAGAGTTAGCCTGCTCGGGTGTGTGAATCCACTGTCGATGCTTGAACATGTGTGGTCACTAAAATCTGAACATAGAGACCTGGTGTTCATGCTGTTCTGGGAATGGTGGAATGTCAGGAACAAAGCAAACCAAGGAGAGAAGGTAAAGCCAGGTGAAGTGTTAGCTTACAATGTCAGACGTCTCTGTAATGACTACCGAGGTGCTGTAGTTAGCAGTGAACCCCTGACAAGACAAGCTGCGGTGCTAGGATGGACCAAACCAAGTGAAGGCTTTGTGAAAGTTAATCTTGATGCGGCCTTTTATGCGGAGCTAGGAAGAGGAGCCTGGGGCTGTGTTGCTCGGACAAGCCAGGGCGAGTTCATTGCTGCGTGTGCGGGCAAGCTTGATCACTTGGCGTCTCCACTGCAGGCGGAAGCAACTGCCTGTGTACAAGCTATTGAAGCTGCGAACGAGATGGGCTTTCACCAAGTGATCTTCGAGTCTGATTCGCTTCAGCTGATCAATGCTATTAATTCTGGTGACCATGATCTGTCATCAATTGGAGTTCTGCTGCGTGAAGCACGTAACCTCTGTTTTGCATCCTTTAATGCTTTCCACTTTCATTTCTGTAAGCGGTCATGTAATTCGGTTGCTCACAACCTTGCTGACTATGGCCACCGTGCCGGTGTAGTGTGCACTTGGTGGAAGGACGATGCCCCAAGTTTTGTTTGGGACCTGGTTGCAGGCGAGTCCGCTTTGCGCGGTTAAGTTATGGAATGGATGTTCCAGTTCAAAAGAAAAAAAAAGAGCAGCAGCGAACGCAGAGCAGCGCAAGGGGCAGCAGCCGCGGCAGCAAGCAACGCAGGGAGCAGCCAGCAGCACCGGGCGCGACGTCGCGTGCACGGACAGCGCCGGCTAGCGACAGCAGGCACGGCCGGGGCGGCCAGGACGTAGCCGGACGGCAGCGATGGGTGAGCATGGGCCGTGGCGAGGTAGGACGTGGCGTGGTTGGTCGTCTATGTGCGGTCAGGGGCTTAGGCTGGAGCGGCACACACGGGCGGGCGCGACCATGGGCACGGACGGGCTAAACTCCGGCCATGGTGACTCGTCCTTGTGCGGCGATGCCTACGGCGATAGATCGAGGGGGGAAAGTAGGGGAATCGGGAGATGAGCTCACCGTGAAGCTCTTGGACGTGGTTAGGAACCGTGGGGATGCTTGGGCGCGCCGAATCTGACGACGAACGGCGGCGGCCGTGGCAAGGAACCAGCTCGATCCCGAGCGTACGGTGCAGCTCCGGTCGAACGGATCCCCGCAGATGATGTACCAGACGACGAGGGTCCTCTTCGACGTGGTGTCATAGCTCGGGGAGGGAGGTGGCCACGACAAAGATGGCGGCACGGCGACGGTTGCGCCCGGGCACAGACGAATTTGGGAGGGAGAGGGAGACGAGCGAGGGGAAAGTGGGCGTGCTAGGGTTCGCAGGGGGTGGATAGCGTCTTATCCATCGGAGGGAAACGCAGGATGGCCGACACGCACGCCCAGCGGCGGCCATGGTGGTTGGATGTGTGCCACGACGGAATATCCTAACGGACGCTCGTTGCGGCAGAATGTCGAGCTAACGCACAGAGGCGAGCGACCTAGCGATCATGATGGGCCGGCCCAACTACGAGATAGAACACGTGCTACAGTATCCGGTTTTGGGTACTTTCTGGAAGGTTCCTGACCGGTTTTGGGAACCTTCCAGAAGGTTCTTGAACCTGTTTTTTTTTCTTTTTCTGTTTCTTTATTTCATTTTTCAATTTCTTTTTCTTCTCTTTCTATTTCCTTTTTGTTCTTCAGATTTGCAAATTCTTTTCTGTTTTTTTTTCTTTTCTTCTTTTTTCGTTTTTTTCTGTTTGTTTTCTTTCTTTTGTTTCTTATTTCATTTCCTTTTTATTTTCTCTCTTTTTTCAAAATATTCAAATTTTGTTTGCCTTTCCATAAAATGTTCAGTTTTTTAAAAAATGTTCTCAAGATTCAAAAATTGTTCTCCTTACACAAAAAAATTCAAAACTTTCAAAATTAATATAATGTACCAGACTTCAATTATTTTGTTCACATTTTCAAAAACTGTCCGTGCTTCCAAATTTGTTAGGGACTTTTCAAATTTGTTCTCCGTTTCAAAATTTGTTCTTAATATTTAAAAAATGTTCGTGCTTTAAGAAATTGTTTGCGCTTCCGAATTTGTTCTAAGTTTCAAAATTTTGTTCTCAAGATTAAAAAAAAGTGTGCTTTAAAAAATGTTCATCTTCAAATTTTGTTCTTGATTTCAAAATTTTGTTCTCTAAATTCAAAAAATGTTCAGGACTTTAAAAAGAGTTCATTTTATCGAAACTTTGTTCAAGCTTTTTAGTTTTTCTTCTAAATTTTGGAAAGTGTTCGCTTTTTAAAAATCACTTTATCAAAATAATTGTTGTATTAGGAATTCGAGAAAATGTTCGGATCTACATTACATTTAGCTTCGCCATGGAAAACCAAGAAAGCTTGTCTTTTGTGTTGGCTAGGATCGTGCGTACAAAGATGCAGGTCCCTGGTTCGATCGCTCCCTCGAGCGGATTTCCTTTTGGACTTTTCACTGTGTTGTGCCAATGGGCCGGCCCAGCTGGAGACGCGCCTGTGCGTCCGCTCGACAATTCGCCGCAACGAGCGGCGCATAGGAGCTCTCTGCCACGACCTCTGTCTCGTTCACGGAAAGGGATGACCCATTGGGCTGGGCCAGTGCATAGTAGCGGTTGGGCCAAAGTGAAAGAAAGATTTTTCTTATTTTTGATTTGTATTTTCTCAGATGTTTTACATTTTATTTAAATTCAAAAGAATTTTGTTGCACATGAAACTTTTCACATAAATACCTTGCGATGCTTTGGGATATAACCACAAAGTTTAGGGGCATTTTGTAGCACATATTTAATTCTTTATTTTGAAAAGACCAATTTATTTGCTATTGGAACACTTAATAATTTCCTAGGGATCTACCCGTGAGCCAAATGAAGTTGGTTTCCACATGAAAATGATCTGGGGAATTTATAGAACTATTCAAACATTTTAGTTTTATAGTTCGAGGAAAAATAATTTGACTTGTCTTTCAAAATTTGAATTTAAGGTCGGTTTGGAACAAAATGAAGATTAGCAAAATTTAATTATGATGACGTGGCACCATTAACAGGATTTTACTGTAGCGTGACACCCGGGGTGTTACATCTTCTCTCTTTTTGGATCTCAATACAATGTTCTCCCACTGTCTTGTTGAGAACTATTCGATGTAATCTTCTTTTTGCGGTGTGTTTGTTGAGACCGATGAATTGTGGGTTTATGATCAAGTCTATCTATGAACAATATTTGAATATTCTCTGAATTCTTTTATGTATGATTGGTTATTTTTGCAAGTCTCTTCGAATTATCAGTTTGATTTGGCCTACCAGATTGATCTTTCTTGCAATAGGAGAAGTTCTTAGCTTTGGGTTCAGTCTTGCGGTGTCCTTTCCCAGTGACAGTAGGGGAAGCAAGGCACATATTGTATTTTTGCCATCGAGGATAACAAGATGGGGTTTTCATCATATTACATGAGTTTATCCCTCTACATCATGTCATCTTGCTTAAGGCATTACTCTGTTTTTAACTTAATACTCTAGATGCATGTTGCATAGCGGTCGATGAGTGGAGTAATAGTAGTAGATGCAGGCAGGAGTCGGTCTACTTGTCTCGGACGTGATGCCTATATACATGATCATGCCTAGATATTCTCATAACTATGCTCAGTTCTATCAATTGCTCAACAGTAATTTGTTCACCCACCGTAGAATACTTATGCTCTCGAGAGAAGCCACTAGTGAAATCTATGGCCCCCGGGTCTATCTTCATCATATTAATCTCCTACTACTTAGTTATTTCCTTTTCTTTTATTTTACTTTGCATCTTTATCATAAAAATACCAAAAATATTATCTTATCATATCTATCAGATGTCACTCTCGTAAGTGGCTGTGTAGGGATTGACAACCCCTTATCGCGTTGGTTGCGAGGATTTATTTGTTTTGTGCTGGTACGAGGGGCTGGTGCGTAGCCTCCTACTGGATTGATACCTTAGTTCTCAAAAACTGAGGGAAATACTTACGCTACTTTGCTGCATCATCCCTTCCTCTTCGGGGAAAACCAACGTAGTGCTCAAGAGGTAGCACCAGTCTATACTACTTTCCCTCCCTCCTTTCCTCATTGAACCACGTCCTAGATTCATTCTCCACCCCACTGCACCCTTCTTTCCTCTTTGAACCAAGACCTAGATTAGACTACAGAATCAAAAAAGATCCACAGGCAGCTAGAGCAAATCACATCATAAGAATAATGAACCTATTTGTACATGCAATTTGGCTGGTGGAAAGATCTAAGTTTAGTTTTTGCATAAAGCTAGTTTTTCCCTATAATAAAAGATATTATTCTACCACTACAGTAAAGCATAGGCTGAGTTGGCAAACCCAACTCAATCCATTCCCAAAGTTTCATTTAAAACCCAACTATTTAAATTAAGAGTGATGAGATATCCCAGCATTTCCACTACTAGATGCTCAAGTTGTCCGTATCCGGGGACACGGCTAATCGATTAGGTTTTAATACTCTGCAGAGGTCTGCGCACTTTTCCCCACAAGACTCGATCGCCTCCCTTGAAGTTCTCGCACTACCTGGTGTTTGAGAACAGGATGACCGAGACATAGTCTTTCGAAAGTACCCCCCCCCTTAACCCACGGATAGGACGGTACACCTACTCATTTTACATCTGCTAGCCTATCCTGGAAGAGGTCACACTATCTACTCAACTAAGCTAGAGCCCATATCGGCTTGTGGCTGCACATGGATGCTTCTAGACATGAGAATACGATTGATCTCCTTGAGCCTGGGCGGCCGACCACTAGTGGTGCACCACCATGGATTAACCATGCATGCTCCCACTGTACTTAGCCACCATTCAAACCAAATACCGCCCAGGTAGTTCATTTACAAGTCTTGGTCCTGATTACTACTTTTTCACTCATGTCTCACCGTGTTCGCTTCCCAAACCACGTCTACATTTAGCAAGGCAAAAATAAACTTACATGATGGTGACAAGGATGTATAGATCAGACCTACCTCAAATGAACTACTAGGTAATGGCATAGCCATCTGGGAACAATAAATCCTACCATGCAATCCTACCACAAAAGGACTAAGTGCATAATATAAAAATAGGTAATTGGAAGAATGGTCAAATGTGAACTTGCCTAGTAATAGTTGATGAAGATTATATCGCTCTCAGAATTTTACTTAATAGAACTATTCGTCACTCTCTGATGAAAATCTATAAAGTCAAACGTTGCATTCACATAAGCAATCATTTCAGAGAACCAAATAACATGCAACATGAAAAGACTCGGAAAAACCAACTGAAGATCCAACGCACTTAACTTGCATGAAAATATACAAGTGCTAACAATAAGTGACATAAGGTGCAAAACCGTGATGTGATCTATCGTGCATACTTGGCATAGTAATAAAACTATCATGGACAGATACTAATTGTGCAAAAAGTATTGTGACAATGGTCCAAGTGGTAGGGTTTGGCTACGGTGACATGGTGCAAAAAGAATCGACTTAATCAGAGCTACGGTTTAGGAGATATGGCCGATGGAAGTTTGAATTCAAATCTGAATAAAGTTCAAATTTGAATCTGACAAAAGTTTACAAAAATGATACCACTGGATATATCTAAACAATACGAAGAATTTGCCGCTGGTTTCATCGAATTTGGACCTACGGTTTAGAAGTTGTGGCTAATCTAATATCAGGGACTAATCTGCTAATTACAAAGACCTAACCGTGAAAGAAATAACTACGAATAGGCCCTGGCCACGTGGCGGCTTGCGGGTGGCTGAGCAGCGTTCGCTGTGGAAGCTTATACGGCGAACAATCGCTATCTAAGTAAAACGGCGACGGCGACTAACTAAAACAAAAACACCTCTTTTTTTAATAAAACTCGTGGTTTAAGGAAACCCCGGTTAACCGATCTAATACTAAACCAATAATAAAATATTAAAACAAAACTAAATGAACAGGGGGTCATCTTACAGAAGCGACGACGACGAGTAGGAGATGGCGGCGCTGGCTTCGGGCGATGGCTGGGCGGCGACTGCGGTAGTCCTCAATGGCGGGGAAGGAGACGGGGAGATGCATCGCGGCGTGGGCATCGCGGTGCTGGTGGCGGCGATCCTCGGGGTGGCCAGGACGGCGAGGCGAGGGCGGCCGCTCCGTGCTTCGGTGAGGATGCAGGTCGTCGGGGCGGCGTCACCGGTGGTCCTAGGGGCACAAGAACATGTCAACAAGGTGCTCCTGGACTCGGGAAATAGCTTGCTGAAGAAAAACTGTGTTGAGGCTGCCTTACAGACAGCGTAACACCCCGGCAATGTAGCTCCGGCCAGCGAGATGCAAAGCGTCGTGGTGATGGCTATGGGCGGCGTGGGTCGATGTGGAGTGGCAGGATGAGAGGAGGAGGTCTGGGGGCATTTATAGGCGCGGATAGGAGGCGCGGGGTTGCGGGATAACCGTATCCCAAGAGCTTTGGCCGGCGGGTTCGGGCGGAGCGCGTGTGCATGCTCATCCTGTGGGAGGAGCGAGACGTGGGAGACGAAGGGCGGGCCCCATGCGTCAGCGGCAGCAGCGGGTAGCGAGCGAAGGGAGGAGCACGCGGCTCGTGCGTGCGGTGCTGGCCTCCTGGAGCGTGCCTGGCAGGCCGCTGGCTGCCCTAGCGCTGCGGCTGGCCCATGGCCTCGCTGGCCTATGGCTGGGCTGGTGGGTCGCGCGCGTGGGTGAGTGCGCGTGCGTTATTTTTTACAGGAATGAAACTCCATTAGAAGGAAATTAAATAAAAATTATACAGAGGCATATTATATACCAAAATGTTCAAAAAAATACCTCGAATAAGATGAACTATTTTTCAAGTTCAACTAAATTCCATAAAAAAATCATAAAAGTCAAACAGTGCTACTGTTGCATTTAAAATCAATAAAAATCATTTTAAAATACCAAAATGATTTCAAATTTATTTTCTCCTAATTTTCCATTGAAGGGAATCATTTTACCCTTATTTCCATTTATTTATTTTTAGGAGAAACATATTTTGAATTAAAACTAAATAACTCCCAAGAGGATTTGAAATTTGGAATTTCAAACAACTTCAAATGGAAAAATGAGTTTCAAATAACTTCAAAGTGACTTCAAATTATTCCTTTGAAACTTCCAACTCTCTTTCTTCGATTTGAAGAAGTCATTTTATCTTCCCTCATGAACTCATTGAGTTGCTTAAAGTTTATAAATTCAAATGTTTCAAATGGAATGCAAATCATTTTCAAACCCCTTTTTATTTATTTAAATGGAAGAAGTCATATTATCTTCACTCTAGGGTTTTGTGATGAAATGAATTTGAATTCATGGAGATCAAAATGCAAGATGAAAGTTTTGGAAAAGTCCTTTTATTCCCTCTCATTCAACTTTCAAAAAGTTTCAATTTTCACTCAATTTTACACAATCAATCACACAAGAATCAAACAAACAATCATAATATTTTATTTAATATAACATTCCAAAATTTAGAATTTTGGGTGTTACAAACAGCAACCTTAAAATGAATCTCGTCCTCGAGATTCGGGGAGGCTAGAAAGAAGGTTAGGTTTGGGGGTCTCCTTGAAAATCCATTCAACAACACAAGGTATGGGGTGCTACCACCCTTAGAAGCATGGTTACGGTTCCGACAAAACTCATGTACTCCATCCTTTTCATTGACGGTGTCGGTCTTCTCATATTCATTGGTGCTCTTCGGTAAGGGCATAACCTTTTTCTCAAAATCTGGAGTCCCTACATCAAATAAGATCCTTCCGAGTCTGGGTCTTCTTTGCTGTCAGGCTGTCGCCAATGCTAAACAACTATCGAAACTCTCATGGTGGTCAACAATTTCTGGTTCCTCCTCCAGGAAATGGGTCTAGATTGAATCCAACCTACGATTGGCAATGGGTGCCTATACAGGGTTTCCATCGTCCTGCCATTCTAAGGCTTTTGGATTGTCGTGTCGACACTCTTCTAGGGTTTTAAGGCTATCTGATTTTCCATCAACATATGATAGTTCATGATAGAAGTCTCCGGTATGGGGGCCAATCCATCCTGTACTTGAATCATTACCACATACGCAGATAGTGGATCATGTATTCTAACACTTGGGCATCCTCACAAGCATTGCAGAACTTCTGTTCTCCATGAACCGGGTCCGGATAAATCCATTGGTTCTGCAAGCCTAACAAAACCTCTATCGTTCCTTCACAACTCTCGGGTTTACGTAACTTCCTATGGAACGTCTGCTGATGAAATCACAGCTTCTTTCATAATTCTCCTGCAACAAGTTTGTGCTTGCTCCTTTTTAAATCATGGGTCTTGTGGGTTATGGCCCGCATCAACACTTGTATATCTTTAACACATCCTTGGAGTTACTATTGTTCCATATTCCAACATTACATCTCCTTTAAATCCAATAGAACTTCATTCCTTCCTACTCTTGCGGTAACCATCATAACTAAATCCAAACCCTAATGTATTTTGTCCAAACTCCACTCTGCGGAATACATTTTCCTTTACATTGGTCAGGTGTTCACACAGACAAGTATTGCCAGAAATGCACTGGTTCATCCATAATTCATATTCTCTTCATATCAAATCCTTTATTATATCCTTAACCACTACTCAAAACTCAAATTTCAAAAGTAGTCTTACAAAAGTTGCCATCCACATAGTTTGGTATGGTCAAGCATTACTCCCATCTTTATTCATTTGCCATTCCTGAAGATGCTTTAGTCCCACTGGAATTGTACAATGGGTCCTTCAAATCATCGATCTTTTGCTTCATCATGGTGGCCATGAGCTTCATCTCCATCATCTCTGCATGCACCTCCCTCAGGTATTCCTGAGTATAACGAAGTCTGGCTTCAAATATTTCTCCAATCTGACGTATGGCTTCCATAGGAGCTTCACGAACAGAGTTGAAGAATGTTGCTCGGGGTGCCCGAGAAATGAAAAAGTATTGCCCCATAGTCTTTGGGCAAACTCCCTTCACACGGTGGAGGTGTACCTCCATATACCAAAGTTTAACTCCATTCTCCATGAAAGGATAACCCTTGTAGACTGCATCTCCTTCAAGATGAATATGCTTCATCACGTCCTTCGGGATTTTTGGGTAATCCTGATCACTAGTCAGGGTCATGATTGTTTCCAGGCCCTTGAGAAAAGACTCATAAAGGGTTGTCATCTGCGGGTATAAGATAGAAGGGGTACTCAGGATAATGCATGTATTTCCTTGGGTGAAATGTGGTTATTTTTCTGGGAAAGGTTTGGGTCAGCTTGTCCATGGGTTCAAGGTTTACGTCTAGGCGAGATAGTGAGCGAGGTACTCACAAACAACTCATGACACCTCATATGAGACTCCAAACTTATCAACTTTTATTGCTTCATGAGCTATTACAATTTCAATTTCATAACTCAACTCAACATCACCAAAGAAAATAAAAGTGTGCTCCGCATTTATTACATACTTCATTCCAATATCAAGATCTCAACTACTTAGCTCAAGCTTTCCTCGGGTCTGAACATTCTCTGGAAAAATGTCCTACTCCTTTGCAGCATAAACAAATGACGCCAGAAAAATCCAGGGGCTTCCTGGTGGTTATCTTGGCTTCCTTGCTGGGCATTTGCTAGCGTAATGACCTAAATCCTTGCACTTGAAACATGTGATATGACTCTAGTCCTTTTTTGTAGAAATTGGGTTATTCTGGGGATACATGCTCTTTCTCTTCCTGGACTTCTTCGTTCCGATCAATTCTTCTATCTCCTGTGGATCAAACTCCACTTCTTCCATCGGGAAGTTTCCCAGATACTCTTGGCTTTCCTTCATGCAATACTATGAAAAATGTCCTTCTTCTCCACATGAATAGCAAGCATTAGAGTAAAATCTATTTAGGCTTTCTCCATTAGGGTTGTTAACATCTTCCTTCATCACAGGTTCTTTTAAACTTTCCCTGAGGGCTTCTTTCATTGCTTCCTTCTGCTGCTTGGTAATTTCTTGTACCTTGGGGTAAATATGACACTGGGCAGGGTAGTGCGTAGTTCCTTCACAGAACAAACAAGTAACCTGCCTAGTTGGGCATTCTTCAGCTCGGTGATTTCCTTCACAATGATGGCATCCATCCTTGTGTTCTTCATTGGTGTGTCCTATTTCTCCGCATATCTTGCAGGCACAAGGTTTCTTCGTGGGGTTATCACCATGCTTCCAGATAAGACGGGATCCCAACAGAGTTTTCTTCAATTCCTCCCAAGTTTTTGCTCCATTACATCCTTGTAAGGGCTGATGCATTTTCCACCAGGTTGCAGCACTTTTTGTAAAGTACTGAAGAACGTATTGAACCTCATACTTCCTTGCAACCAACTTGCTCCTGAAGTGATTCTCCATGTTTTGAATCCATAGCTCTGCCCCCAATTGAGTGATCAGTCCAGAGAATACAAGTCCATCTTCATTCATCATCTATTGGGTCCAAGGGTTTTGGGATGAGATAAGAGTGATAGAGAGAGATACACATAATACAAACAATACAGTTTTGAAAATAGGTTTTATCTATTACTGTCAGAAAACACACACAAAATATGATAGCTCACAAATCATCTCATCTAATGTGAGTATACAACAGGGGTTTTGGTCTTCTAAAGGTCATATAAATCTTGGAATATGTCAGTGTCTTCAAATTCTTCAATTCTTCAGAGTCTTCGACTGTTGTAGCTTCAATTCTTCTAGTGTATGATGAAGTCTAATATCTTGTCATTCTCGGCGTGGTTTCAGTTCATCCTCCGTGTGGTCCAAAGGGAACGGGGTATTGTCTAACTAAAAAGGGAATATTTGATAAAGCTCAGAAAAGAAGAGAGGTAAAGGATCTTTTTGAAAATTAAGTTTTAGGGAAATCCTTTCCTAAGGGCCTTCTAGTTTCTAGGGTCACGTCCTACAGTCAACATGTGCTCTTATACCATCTCTGTAGCGACCCGACCTCAAACGGTTAAGCCTCTGTGTATCTGTGCCATCCCTGGATCGGTATGCTGGCACACACAGTACATCAACATTTATATCAAAGTGCAATCACATGTATAAATAACGCAAAACTGATATATACCTCATAAGTCTCAGCGGAAACAATCGAATGGGTGTGGAGTCCCATCAACGCCAACAACAAGTTGAGTGTAGACCGTAACCCTACAACGTAACTCTTACTCATTGTAGAAAATTCCTGCAACATAAGACGTTGCGGCCTTGTAGGTCAGTACATTGAATGTACTAGCAAGTCACATCATAAGAATAATGAACGTATTTGTACATGCAATTTGGCTGGTGGAAAGATCTAAGTTTAGTTTTTGCATAAAGCTAGTTTTTCCCTAGAATAAAAGATATTATTATTATACCACTACAGTATAGCATAGGCTGAGTTGGCAAACCCAACTCAATCCATGCCCAAAGTATCATTTAAAACCCAACCGTTTAAATTAAGAGTGATGAGATCTCCCAGCATTTCCACTACTAGATGCTCAAGTTTTCCGTAACCGGGGACACGACTAATCGATTAGGTTTTAACACTCTGCAGAGGTCTGCGCACTTTTCCCCATAAGACTCGATCGCCTCCCTTGAAGTTCTCGCACTACCTGGCGTTTGAGAACAGGACGACCGAGACATAGTCTTCCGAAAGTATTCCCCCTTAACCCACGGATAGGCCGGTATACCTACTCATTCTACATCTGCTAGCCCATCCCGGAAGAGGTCACACTATCTACTCAACTAAGCTAGAGCCCATATTGGCTTGTGGCTGCACACGGAAGCTTCTAGACATGAGAATACAATTGATCTCTTTGATCCTGGGCGGCCGACCACTAGTGGTGCACCACCATAGATTAACCATGCATGCTCCCACTGTACTTCGCCACCATTCAAACCAAATACCGCCCAGGTAGTTCATTTACAAGTCTTGGTCCTGATTACTACTTTGTCACTCATGTCTCACCATGTTCGCTTCCCAAACCACGTCTACATTTAGCGAGGCAAAAATAAACTTACATGATGGTGACAAGGATGTATAGATCAGACCTACCTCAAATGAACTACTAGGTAACGGCATAGCCATCTAGCAACAATAAATCCTACCATGCAATCCTACCACAAAAGGACTAAGTGCATAATATAAACATAGGTAATTGGAACAATGGTCAAATGTGAACTTGCCTGGTAATAGTTGATGAAGATTATATCGCTCTCAGAATTTTACTTAATAGAACTATTCGACACTCTCCGATGAAAACCTATAAAGTCAAATGTTCCGTTCACATAAGCAATCATTTCAGAGAACCAAATAACATGCAACATGAAAAGACTCGGAAAACCAACCGAAGATCCAACACACTTAACTTGCATGAAAATATACTAAGTGCTAACAATAAGTGACATAAGGTGCAAAACCGTGATGTGATCTATCGTGCATACTTGGCACAATAACAAAACTATCATGGACAGATACTAATTGTGCAAAAAGTATCGTGACAATGGTCCAAGTGGTAGGGTTTGGCTACGGTGACACGGTGCAAAAAGAATCGACTTAGTCAGTGCTACAGTTTAGGAGATATGACCGATGGAAGTTCGAATTCAAATCTGAATAAATTTCAAATTTGAATCTGACAAAAGTTTAGAAAAATCATACCACTGGATAGATCTAAACAATACAAAGAATTTACCGCTGGTCTCATCAAATTTGGACCTACTGTTTTAAAGTTGTGGCTAATCTAATATCAGGGACTAATCTGCTAATTATAGGGACCTAACCATGAAAGAAATAACTGCGAACAGGCCCTGGCCACGTGGCGAGTTGCGGGTGGCTTAGCAGCGTTCGTTGTGGAAGCTTACATGGCGAACAGTTGCTATCTAAGTAAAACGGGGGCGACGACTAACTAAAACAAAACCGCTCGTTTTTTTAATAAAACTCACGGTTTAAGGAAACCCCGGTTAACCGATCTAATACTAAACCAATAATAAAATAATAAAAGAAAACTAAACGAACGGGGGGGTCGTCTTACAGAAGCGACAACGACGAGCAGGAGATGGCGGCGTTGGCTTCAGGCGATGGCGGGGCGGCGACTGCGGTAGTCCTCGATGGCAGGGAAGGAGACGGGGAGATGTGTCGCGGTGGCGGTGGCGGTGATCCTCGGGGTGGCCGAGACGACGAGGCGAGGGCGGCGGGTCCGTGCTCCGGTGAGGACGCAGGTCGTCGGAGCGGCATCACCGGCGGTCCTTGGGGCATAAGAACTTGTTAACAAGGTGCTCCTGGACTCGGGAAATAGCTTGCTGAAGAAAAATAGGGTCGAGGCTGCCTTACAGACGAGGTAACACCCTGGCAATGTAGCTCCGGCCGGCGAGATGCAAAGCGTCGTGGTGACGGCAATGGGCGGCGTGGGTCTATGTGGAGTGGCAGGATGAGACGAGGAGGTCTGGGGGCATTTATAGGCGCGGATAGGAGGCGCGGGGCTGCGGGATAAGCCTTATCCCGAGAGCTTCGGCCGGCGGGTTCGGGTGGAGCGCGTGTGCGTGCTCATCTGGTGGGAGGAGCGAGAGGTGGGAGACGAAGGTCGGGCCCCATGGGTCAGTGGCAGCAGCGGGTAGTGAGCGAAGGGAGGAGCACGCGGCTCGTGCGTGCAGCGCTGGCGTCCTGGCGCTTGCCTGGCAGGCCGCTGGCTACCCTAGCGTTGCGGCTGGCCCATGGCCTCGCTGGCCTGTGGCTGGGCTGGCGGGCTCGCGCGCGTGGGTGAGTGCATGTGCGTTATTTTTTATAGGAAGGAAACTCCATTAGAAGGAAATTAAATAAAAATTATACATAGGCGAATAAGATGAACTATTTTTCATGTTTAACTAAATTCCATAAAAAATCATAAAAGTCAAATAGTGCTACTGTTGCATTTAAAATCAATAAAAATCATTTTTAAAATACCAAAATCATTTCAAATTTATTTTCTCCTAAATTTCCATTGAAGGAATCATTTTACCGTTATTTCCATTTATTTATTTTTAGTTGAAAAATATTTTGAATTAAAACTAAATAACTCCCAAGAGAATTTGAAATTTGGAATTTCAAACAACTTCAAATAACAGTTTGGAATTAAAACTAAATAACTCCCAAGAGAATTTGAAATTTGGAATTTCAAACAGTTTCAAATAACTTCAAAGTGACTTCAAATTATTCCTTTGAAACTTCCAACTCTCTTTCTTCGATTTGAAGAAGTCATTTTATCTTCCCTTATGAACTCATTGAGTTGCTTAAAGTTTCTAAATTCAAATGTTTCAAATGGAATTCAAATCATTTTCAAACTCCTTTTTATTTCTTTAAATGGAAGAAGTCATATTATCTTCACTCTAGGGTTTTGTGATGAAATGAATTTGAATTCATGGAGATCAAAATGCAAGATGAAAGTTTTGGGAAGGTCCTTTTATTCTCTCTCATTCAACTTTCAAAAAGTTTCAATTTTCACTCAGTTTTACACAATCAATCACACAACAATCAGACAAACAATCATAATAATTTATTTAATATAACATTCCAAAATTTAGAATTTTGGGATGTTACACCTGGTCGCACTTCCTGTCTGGGCGTGCGGTACACTACCCTCTCTTAAGTGAACAACCACACATGCGCCAAATTATCGGAAACGTGTGAGAGAGTGTACAAATAAGGAATTTTAATTTCAATTATCGGAAAGGTTTGAGAGTATGTACAGTTTGCCCTCTCTCAATAATTATGGATTGTTGTGTTCGGCCTAAACTTGATCGAACTTTACAAAGTTTGACTTTAGTCAAATCTAATATGCAGAGTAAATAAAAATGGAGGGCTACTACGTCCATCCGGGTTTTTAGTCCACACCATTTTTTTAATCAAAGTTAATAGCTAGACAAATAAAATTACAGGGGAGCTGAAGACAAAGTTGTGAGAAGGCTTAGAAATCAATACAAAACTTATGATCTTAGTACCAACGCCGATCCTTCTTCGAGGAAACATTTGGTTCATAGCCAATTGTGTGATAAAATTGCACCAACGTGAAAGATGACTGTGTCTCCAACGCAACCAAGCAAAGAGCACTGATGGAAGACAACTTGTTTTTTGTTGAAAATCGATCTGCTTCACCAGCCAATGCAACCATGAGGTGCAACCATGAGCATCGATATGTCATCATGGTGATGCGTCATCCATTTGGCATCAAGTTTGGGTGAGGCACCTATGAAGTTCGACAAATCCTCACCGTGGTCTGTTTCTTCTCATTCATCAAGTTCGAGGAAGGAAGAACCACATGGTAGAGGACAGTGAGGAGGAACAACAATGGCCATCCAATTTTGTGCAGTTCCACTAAAATTGAGGAAGACATGCCCGGGTATGGAGATACGCATCGCTGTTTGCAAAAATATAAAAAAGGGATATAGTGTTGTTACTTTGTTTTGGCAGTGGTACAAGATTAACAATGACATCTCAATTGTTAATAAGAATTAATGAAAAGTACACCAACAAATAGAAGCATCATGATTATCATGATGGGAACTAAACCAGGATACCCAAGAAAATCATTTCTTAATTTAACCAGTGATAGTATTAGATTAGTAGCAGCAATAGGAGCATATGGACAATGACCGCACAACCACCATGTAATTTTTGTCGAAACAACATGTATACATCCACCGAGGCATAAATGAGGACAACTTTTCGAGTGGCATTTCCTCTATAATAGTAGGTGATGTTGGACCAGCCGACGAACCCTAGCTACTATACATGGGGAGCTGGGGAGTAGTAGCATAGAAGAAAACCCACATGCAGCGACCTGGGGAGCTGGACTAGTACAAGAAGTTATACCTCAGGTGGGCGAGATTTCGCTTAGGTGGGCGGGCGGGATCTACCCACACGACAACAGCGAACAAGGGCACGGAGGACCTTCATCCGCGCTAGCGCCGGCTCCGAGAGGACGGTGAGCATCAGCTTCCTCCATCGCTGACGGCGACAACATCAACGCTGCACGTCCTCACCTCCCACAGCGGATGGGATTCGGCCGGATCTGTGACCACCGGTGAGGAGGGAGATAGAGTGGACACTGTCATCTTGTTTTGATATGGAGAGGGTGGGAGAGAGAGACACGAGAAACCCTATCAAACAAGAGGCTATATATACAATGGAGTAAAAAAATCTCTCCACAGCAGTGGTTTTAAATAGAATACGCGCTTTCCCAGAAAAAAGAAACGAAAAGCGGCGAACAATTTTTTAACGCACCAAGAAAGAAAACTCGATCAAAACACGCCCCCGCTTCCAGGTCGCGAGAGTCGTCGCGCACACACACATAGACATAGACATGCATCTAAGGATGGCTGGGTAAAACTGAATATGGACGGTTCCTTCTTGCCAGAGAATGGAACTGCTGGTACATGCATGATACTAGGGATCATGGGGGTGCTATAATTTTCTCTTCATGTAGAAGCTTGTGTTATTGCGCAAACGCACTGGAAGCGGAATTGTTGGCCATCAAAAGGGTTTGTCGCTCGCATTGCAGTGGAGTAATCTTTTTTTTGACCCACACACCGTAGAACAATTGTTCTACGGTAAGTTATATTAATATAATAAAGTACATGTGGAGTCTAAGCTCCAAATATCAATACCGAGGCCAACTGCCTTGAAGCTACAAATATGGTGAGGATTAGGAATGAAGATCTTGACAGATCTCGGTTTGGTTTTTTGGTGCGTGAGATTAGATCGCTCATGGCACTCCGAATTACTTGTATTGCCCATGTTCGACGAAATAACAACATTGTCAGTCATACTTTAGCTCATTATGGTAGGACTAGTGGCCGTATCGCTGTTTGGCTAGGTTCAGGCCTTGATGGCATTGTCGAACTTTGTAACTTCGAGTGTAGCCTAGCTACATGAGTAATACAAGTTTGTTCCCGCAAAAAAACCAAAAAGACATAGACATGCATATCCGTGTTTACGTAAAATTCCATCTCCATCTCCAATCATACCGCTGCCATGCCCGCTCCTGACCAACCCAAACCCTCTTCATCACCCGCGCGTGCTTCCCGCCAGAAACGGTGAGTGCTGCATTCATGGCTAGCCAGAGCAGACACGACCTCTCACTGGCACCGACACTAAAGCGACGCGCCGGCTGAGAGAGCGTCGCCCCTGCCGCTTCCCGGTGCATGCGACTGCTCCGGTTCAAAGGTCGCAATAGCCGGCCACAATATGCATATAAAAAGTTCTTGGGAGTCCGTGCTACAGCTAGCTGTCCTCCCCCAACTTGTCAATCTCTTCCAGTAGTGCTAGTACTCCATGGCGCGATCCATCGACAAGCAGGCGGGAAAGTTATCGTATACTCGGTGGTGAGTGGCATGCTGAGTGACCGTGTGGGGTCGAGCCGTGGAGGAGGGTGAGACACGAACGCGACAGACGTGATTTAAACGTTGGTTTTGCTTGATGGCGTGATCCAACAAAACGAAACGTTGGTTTCTCTTCATTTCCATTTTTTCTCTGGAAACACGGAAACTTTCCACTCCATTTTCATTCCTACTCCTAGGTTGCCCCGTTACAACATTCCATTAAATACAAAGGAAAAACTAACACGCATGCTAATGCATCTCAAGGATTCATAGATCATAGCCAATATTTACTTCAGACCTAAAGACAAAAGTTGTGAGAGCGCGTACAAAAGAAAAACTACTTATGGGGTCACTAGACTTAAACCCTAAACCCTAAACAGGATTTAATTTCCTGGCTAGTTAGAACCTGTCGAAGGAAAGACGGCTGGCACCCTCGGATCATACGATGCTTTTGTGCAGTTCCACTAAAATCGAGCTAAGCATCCCTGATGGCAAAGATGTTGAAGAAGTGTGATTAGAATAATAGTACTGGCACTAGTTCATGAGACATAAACTCATCACAAATAGAATCCGATAGAAGTAGAGAAAGATCGACATGGATATGGAGCTACGTGGGGAGCTGCGGCAGTGGAGCAAGCCGGCTCCAAAAAGAAGATGTACTACCTGGGACGTCGGGCTGTAGCTAGAAGGGCGGATGGGGCGCGGCATCACCCCATACCGCGGGGACCTCCGATTGGGATGCACCGACTGTGGGTTTTCTCCCTCGCCGATGTCGACGGCGTCTACGCAGAACATTGTTCCCTTCCCCCAGCGGCGGGATCAGGCCGGATATGTGCCCAGCGGTGTGGCCACCGTTGTTCTATGCTTATGAAGAGAGCAACCCAAGCAAGCAGGCTTGTAGCTTAGGCTCCTGCTAGTGTATATAACTATATATAGTGGTTTTCTTTTTCTCTCCATATCAACCATTTTATATTGCGTACGTGTCATTGAAGAGTGAAATGATGGTTGCTTCTTCCGACTAACTTATTGTGTGATTTTACTGCTCCTTAGTGGCCCCTACACGTACTCCCACACGTGTATGACCGTTCCTGAGTCTCACTTGTACTTATCTCTATTTTCTTGCATGACACGTGAGTAGACAAGATGCACATAGAGGAATTTTGTTACTGCACGTTGTTAAGTAGTACTGTACTACTAGTACCTACTCCCTCCTTCCGGTTCACTACTGGTACTCCCTCCGTCCTGGCTTATTGGTCCCCTTTGTACTCAATTCATGGGCTCGTTTTCCTCAAGAAATTGTCTTTACCAACGTATTAATATCGGGAATGCATGCATGAACAACGAATGATTAAACCTTGCATGCAATGTTTTGACAAAGCATTGACTTGTGAACATGTGCATGTAAGGGACTACAACCTCATGCATGCATGCAACAGTCACACGTACACATGGACGCAAAAACCCACGCGACGCCCTAATGCATCCATGTCCGAGCACATGACGGAACACACATGGTCACGCTCAAATGCTCAACCTACACATGCATGCACACACATACTCAGCCAGGGTGAGCTAGTGACCGTATAAACACCGGAAAATGTATATATTGAGTGCAATGAGCGTATTATGAAGTCCACTGACCGTATTTTTACAAATATATAGTGATAGACAGTGTATTTATCTCGTTTGAAATTAAGCCATATTAACCGGAAAGGAGGCAGTATGGACTAGCATTACTTTCCTGTGTCCCGTCAACTTGTCGAATGAGGAGAAGCTTGCAGGACGGGATAAGCTTGCGTGCGGTGGCTCACAGGACAAGGAGAAACTTTTTACTAATGCTAGCTCTCCCTCGCTCAGGCGGTGGACGTGCGACAGTTAATTCAGTGTCAGATTGCCAGAAGCATACACTACACTAGTACTAGTATTATTGTTTGACTTCCCGAAGAGGCGAACAGCGAAGCACAAAGTTTACTAGTACTAGTACTACTGCTATAGAGGTATGTATACTAGGAACTGGCTGGAGGAGCGTCTCTCACTCTTATTATATTTAAAAAATGTGATAAAGCAATCTTCAACACATTTGGTTCTCTTCGAGGGTTCTCGCATGTGATAATGGAAGGTGATTGCATGGAACACTCACCAAAATTCTCGCTTAATTCTGGCTCAGATCCTTTTACAAATAGGAGCGCTCGGTAATATTTCCTCTTTTTTTTGTTATTCAACATGTAAACAGGTCAGCAAACCTTGCGGCGCATCTTTGTGCGAACCGTGCTTGCTGCACTTTGAATATGGCCGAGAGCTGGCTTGATGAAACACCTCGCTTCCTTCTTTTTTTGCGGGGCACCTCGCTTCCTAGTGACCAGTCTCTTGGATGATCGTCCTAAGAATGCTTACATATGAATAAATCTCTCTCATTTACCCATAAAAAAGATTAAGCCATATTAACCGGAAAGGAGGGAGTATGGACTAGCACTACTTTTTGGTGTGTTCCGTCAACTCGCAGAACAAGGAGAAGCTTGCAGGACAAGGTGAAGCTCGCTTATGCCTTTTGACTAATGCAACTTACCCTCGCCTAGGCGGTGGACATGCAGCAGTTCATTCGGTGTCAGATTGCCACAGGCATACACTGTAGTACCCAACATGCGGAGTACCATCATTGTTCAACTTCACGAAGAGGCGAAGAGCCAAGCGCAAAGTTTATAGTTGTACGAGTAGTACTACTACTAGAACCGCATGGTGGAGCGTCTGTACTGTTATTTTATTTTAATCTCTGATAAAGTATAGATTTATTCGGGAGAAGGGCGGAAAACGGCAGCCCAATGGTAGTGTTAAAAAACATCGAACATGTAATCATGATATCGATCAACCATGCTTGAATATATATTGGGCTCCGTGCGAGCCCGTTTGTGTGTTCTCGCTCCTCGTCTCTCTCAAGGAACGGTGGGTTGGCCATTTTGCCGTCAATTGAGATCAGTTTGCTCACACTCTGGTCCCACATGTCAGTGATATACCAAGAGGAAGTGCATTGACCGACTGGCCATACGCGTACTTGGTTTTACACCTTCAGGCCATGCTTGGAATGGTTGTATTTCAATACGGAGGCGTATAACTTACACCTGTAAGTTACTGGCCGCTGTGTAAATTCCAGCCGGAATTGAAATGACGGGCGCAGGTGTGTATTTTTTACAAGTGTATTCAAAAGAGAAACGGTGATCCAAACATGGCCTCATACTACTCCTCCCTCCGTCACAGTTTACAGGGCACGCTTCATTCTGATTTATTTCTCTCCATGCATTTCCACCACCAGAGAGACTTTAGAGCGTATTGATGGTTGCTTCTTCCGAGCAACTTATAGTGGGAAAGGTGGGGCTTATGATTTGACTGCTCATTACTGCTCACTATTAGTGCGGCGCAACAACCGGGCTGAGTCTCCCATGCAGTTGTGCACTAATCCATCCGTTCTTAAATATACTACAGAGTATTTGTCTTTCTTGAGATTTCAACGAGTGACTACATACGGAGCAAACTGAGTGAATCTACACTCTAAAATATGTCCATTTGAAATTTGTAAAAAGATAAATATTTAGGAACGGAGAAAGTATAATTTTGTGCATGGCACATGGACCCGGATGCTGAAGAGGCTTCTGGCAATGCTATCAAGATTCCATCATTTGTTTACATAATTGACGTACTATACAAATAATTTTCCATGGACATGAAATTGTACAATGCTCTGAGCTTTCAGCTTTTGTTTTGTGTGTCTTGCCATCGATGCTCTTTCGGAAACAATAAAAAACTAACTTCCTTGCTAATGCATCTCAATGATTAGCATATTAGAGCTAATATTTACGTCACAACTGACGACAAAGTTGTGAGAAAGTGTTAAATTAAAATTGATCCATGCTTTCATTGGCAGCAACGCCCCCTAGCTCTGTCTAAATCAACAAGGCACGTTGGAAAAAAAGTAGCTGTCTGGAGCATGCAACATTCCGATCATTTTGTGCAGTTCCACTAAAATAGAGCTGAGCGTCCCTGTTCCAAAGATATTAAGTGTGATTATGATAATAGAGGACTGCTGATGAAACAATAAACACACAAATAGAAGGCAGTCACCTTTGCAGTCTCTCTTAAGACTAACTAGTTGGAGAAGGTTAAGCAAATAGTTGGAGAGGATTAGTCTCGTAGTTGGATGAGGAGGATAGAGCAAAACCAATCTCCCTTTATGCAGTCGCACTGAAATGTAGATGTTGCCCGTGTGACATTTTAGTACAACTGCACAAAACACTCTTAAGAAAAAAGTGATTTGTGCTGTTCACCAAAAGGTCGCAATAGCAACGAGGTGAAATGGATAGCCCTGTTTGCAAAAACGAGGTAGAAAGGAAACAATTACTGCCAATAATAGTTGATGTCACTTGCGATGACAAAAAAGAAGCATATTCCATGTCCTAAGGGAAGATAACAACCTGGTTGTGTTTGTCTAAAACGGTGTGAGGACGATATTGCAATATGGAAAGTACGCCAGACGAGCTATGTTTTGGGCAAAGAACTATATTAGATCCACATGCAAGATTTTCCACATGCAGCGGTGTGGGAAGACGAGCAGTGGAGCAAGGCCGAAGGGGATACCTGGGGGTCGTCGGGATGTAACTAGGTGAGCGGCGGTGGGTGGGATCTGCCCATACTACGGTAGCGAGCAGGTGGTGTAGGCCCTACCGCGCCGGAGCTTGGTCAGAGAAAATGGTGAGTACCGCAGATCGGGACGTGCTTCCTCGGCGCCTTCGATTGGAGAAACGATGCACATCGTCCCTTTCCGTTGGCGGACGGGATGCGGCCGGATCAGTGCCCAATGGTGTGTGTGTGAGAGAGAGAGAGGCCACCGCCGCCTTGTGTGACATACTCTAAAGAGAGACAAACCCAGGCAGGCAAGCTCCATTGTATATAGTGGAGCGGACTACCTTTTTCTCCATAAAATTCGTTTTATATTTTGTGTACGTGCCATTAAGCGATATAACTTTATTTAAAAATAACGCGCCAATGCATCAAGTCAAACTTTGTTTCGTGCACGCGTGGTACACAACCTCTGTAGGTAAACAACTGCTACACGCGTTAAAATTACCACGTGGGCTACCATTTCGTACAGAAATGAGCTCCACCGTGTACCTGCGCGGGTGTGGCTGGGTGATAACCCACAAGTATAGGGGATCACAACAGTTTTCGAGGGTAAAGTATTCAACCCAAATTTATTGATTCGACACAAGGGGAGCCAAAGAATACTCTCAAGTATTAGCAGCTGAGTTGTCAATTCAACCACACCTGGAAACTTAATATCTGCAGTGAAGTGTTTAGTAGCAAAGTAATATGATAGTAGTGGTAACGGTAACAAAAGGTAACGGTAGAAAAAGCAATGTTTTTGGTATTTTGTACTAATGATAGCAATAGCAATGGAAAAGTAAATAAGCGAAGAACAATATGTCGAAAGCTTGTAGGCAATGGATCGGTGATGGAGAATTATGCCGGATGCGGTTCATCATATAATAGTCATAACCTAGGGCGACACGGAACTAGCTCCAGTTCATTGATATAATGTAGGCATGTATTCTGAATATAGTCATACGTGCTTATGGAAAAGAAATTGCATAACATCTTTTGTCCTACCCTCCCGTGGCAGCGGGATCCTTACGGAAACTAAGGGATATTAAGGCCTCCTTTTAATAGAGAACCGGAACAAAGTATTAAGACACAGTGAATACATGAACTCCTCAAACTACGGTCATCACCGGTAAGTATCCCGATTATTGTCACTTCGGGGTTAACGGATCATAACACATAATAGGTGACTATAGACTTGCAAGGTAGGATCAAGAACACTCGTATATTGATGAAAACATAATAGGTTCAGATCTGAAATCATGGCACTCGGGCCCTAGTGACAAGCATTAAGCATAGCAAAGTCATAGCAACATCAATACCAGAACATAGTGGACACTAGGGATCAAACCCTAACAAAACTAACTCGATTACATGATAGATCCCATCCAACCCATCACCGTCCAGCAAGCCTACAATGGAATTACTCATGCACGGCGGTGAGCATCATGAAATTGGTGATGGAGGATGGTTGATGATGATGATGGCGACGGATTCCCCTCTCCGGGGCCTCGAACGGACTCCAGATCAGCCCTCCCGAGAGGTTTTAGCGCTTGGCGGCGGCTCCGTATCATAAAACGTGATGATTTTCTTCTCTGTGATTTTTCCCCCGAAACAAAATATATGGAGTTGGAGTTGGAGTCGTAGAGGCAACAGGGGGCCCACAAGGTAGGGGGGTGCGCCCTAGGGGGGCAGGCGCGCCCCCACCCTCGTGGAGAGGTGGTGGGCCCCCTAGCCTTCATCTTTTGCAGGTATTTTTCATATTTTCTGAAAAGTTGCTTTGTGAAGTTTCAGGTCATTCCAAGAACGTTTGCTCCTGCACATAAATAACACCATGGCAATTCTGCTGAAAACAGTGTCAGTCCGGGTTAGTTCCATTCAAATCATGCAAGTTAGAGTCCAAAACAAGGGCAAAAGTGTTTGGAAAAGTAGATACGTTGGAGACGTATCAACTCCCCCAAGCTTAAACCTTTGCTTGTCCTCAAGCAATTCAGTTGACAAACTGAAAGTGATAAAGAAAAACTTTTACAAACTCTGTTTGCTCTTGTTGTTGTAAATATGTAAAGCCAGCATTCAAGTTTTCTGCAAAGATTATAACTAACCACATTTGCAATAACGCATAGGTCTCAAGTTTACTTATATCAATAGCATAATCAACTAGTGAGCCATAATAATAAATCTCGGATGACAACACAATCATAATATGATATAACAGGGTGGTATCTCGCTAGCCCTTTCTGAGACCGCAAAACATAAATGCAGAGCACCTTTAAAGACCAAGGACTGACTAGACATTGTAATTCAAGGTAAAAGAGATCCAGTCAAGTCACACTCAATGTAAACTAACAGTAATGAATGCAAATGACAGTGGTGCTCTCCAACTGGTGCTTTTTAATAAGAGGGTGATGACCCAGCATAAAGTAAATAGATAGGCCCTTCACAGAGGGAAGGAGGGATTTGTAGAGGTGCCAGAGCTCGGTTTTGAAATAGAGGTGAACAATATTTTGAGCGGTATACTTTCATTGTCAACATAACAACCAAGAGATGGCGATATCTTCCATGCTACACACATTATAGGTGGTTCCCAAATAGAATGGTAAAGTTTATACTACCCCTTCCACCAACAAGCATCAATCCATGGCTTGCTCGAAACAACGAGTGCCTCCAACTAACAAGAGTCCCAGGGGGAGTTTTGTTTGCAATTATTTTGATTTAGTTCGCATAAAGCATGGGACTGGGCATCCTGGTGACCAGCCATTTATCTCGTGAGTGAGGAGCGGAGTCCACTCCTCTTGAGAATAACCCGCCTAACATGGAATATACGGACAGCCCTAATTGATACATGAGCTATTTGAGCATACAAAACAGGATATTTATTTGAAGGTTTAGAGTTTGGCACATACAAATTTACTTGGAACGGAAGGTAGATACTGTATATAGGTAGGTATAGTGGACTCATGTGGAATAACTTTGGGGTTTAAGGGATTGGATGCACAAGCAGTATTCCCGCTTAGTACAGGTGAAGGCTAGCAAAAGACTGGGAAGCGACCAGCTAGAGAGCGACAACAGTCATGAACATGCATTAAAATTAATAAACACCGAATGCAAGCATGAGTAGGATATAATCCACCATGAACATAAATATCGTGAAGGCTATGTTGATTTTGTTTCAACTACATGCGTGAACATGCGCCAAGTCAAGTCACTTAAATCATTCAGAGGAGGATACCACCCTATCATACCACATCATAACTATCTAAATAGCATGTTGGCATGGAAGGTAAACCATTATAACTCATAGCAAATCAAGCATGGCACAAGAAACTATGATCTCTAGTTGTCATTGCAAACATGTTTATTCATAATAGGTTGAATCAGGAACGATGAACTAATCATATTTACAAAAACAAAAGAGGTCGAGTTCATACCAGCTTTTCTCATCTCAGCCAGTCCATCATATATCATCATAATTGCCTTTCACTGGCACAACCGAACGATGTGAATAATAATAATAGTGCACGTGCATTGGACTAAGCTGAAATCTGCAGGCATTCAATAAACAGGAGAAGACAAGGCAATATGGGCTCTTTTGTTAGATAAACAATAATGCATATAAGAGCCACTTCAACAATTTAATTATGGTCTTCTCCTATCGTCCCCCAAAGAAAAGAAAAGAAATAAAACTATTTACACGGGAAAGCTCCCAACAAGCAAAAGGAGAACAAGAAATATTTTTGGGTTTTCTTTTTAATTACTATTACAAGCATGGAAATTAAACTGATTAAAAGCTACAACTAATTTTTTTGGTTTTTCTTAAGGTTTATTAAACACGCAAGAAGAAAGCATAAAAAGGAAATAAACTCGCATGGATGATACAATGAAAAAGTATGAGCACCGACATCTAGCAATGAGTGTGTGAACATAAATGTAATGTCGGTGGGAAATACGTACTCCCCCAAGCTTAGGCTTTTGGCCTAAGTTGGTCTATGGCCATGGCTGGCCTGGCAGATATCCATCATAGTAGTTGGGGTCGTACTGCGATGCAGCAGCTATCGCCTGCTGAGCTGTAGCATGGCGACGAGCGGTCTCCTCTCTCCTCTCGTACTCATCTGCCTCCTCTCTGGTAATAGTATATCTTCCTCTTGCCCGATAATCAAAGAAGGCAGGAGCCAGGAGAGTAATACGGATAGCACGGCATCTGTCAAAGATTAGTCGATACTGGAGAAGTGATTCGCTCCTCTCGACAAACTGGTGGTGAACCATAACATTAAAATCTAGATAAGCAGGAGGTAATTCAATATCATCTTCGCGTATGGCTACACCAAGAAAGTTAGCTATGCGGGTTTCATAAATTCCACCAAAGAAATCTCCATTAAATCTATTAAGATGCAACCTACGTGCAACAATGGCTCCCAAATTATAAGATTTGTCTCCTAACACAGCACTCCTAAGAATACTTAGGTCAGGGACACACATGTGACATGCTTCATCAGCACAATAATGTATAGTAGGAAAGTGAATGCTCCCTATGGTAGCTTGTGTAATATCTCTAGATTCTCCCACGGTTATGCTAGCAAGAAAATCTCTAAATTCAGATTTGCGAGGATCCCTTATACTACCCCATTGTGGAAGTTTGCATGCAGTGGTAAAATCCTCTAGGTCCATGGTGTAAGAGTTATCATAAAGATCAAACAGGACAGTTGGAGAATTACGTGAAGTTGAAAATTCAAACCTCCTCACAAAGGTACTAGTGAGGTTGTGATACTGGTTGCACTTCTCTTCCTCGAAGCTCACAAGATCAGCGTTACGCAAATATGCGTTGAATTCTTCCTTAATTCCCGCTCGATCCATAAAGTTCTCAGAAGGCCATTCACAAGGATGCACTGGAGCGTCTCTTGGTGGCTCGTCATCATCATCACGCATTGCAAGCATGGGTCCTTGCTTCCTTGAAGAACCACCTTGGAACATTTTCCTAAGCATATTTCTTCCTCTGAAAAATTCTGAAATTTTTCAGTAACTTCAAAATAAAAGTAAACCAAACTCAATAATATTGATATCAACTACTCCAACAAGTTCCTAGAGCCTATATCATGCATCAAAACTACTTTTGACCATATAAATTTGACATGCAAGCTCAAGAACAGGGTCACTTAAGCAGCAAAAGTTTGCAATGAATAAAGCACTAGAACAAAAACTAATTGGACCAATGGAGGAGTCACATACCAAGGAACAATCTCCCGAAGCAGTTTTGTGAGAGGTGCTTTGAGCAAGGAGATCGAAAAAGGCAGCAAAACGAGTTTGGACTCGGGTTTGAGCTGGTTATTCATGTTTGTGGGAGGAAGAAGAAGTGTATGGGTGAAAGGATAACTGGAGGAGGACCACAGTGGGCCCACAAGGCAGGGGGCGGGCCCTCCACCCTCGTGAGCAGGTGGTTGACCCCCTGCTGTGTTCTTTGTGCCAAATATTCTAGAAAAAATCATATTTAAATTTCAGGGCATTTGGAGAACTTTTATTTTCGGGGTATTTTTATATTGCACGGATAATCAGATAACAGACAGAAATTTTTTTATTTTTATTTTATTTAATATAAATAACAGAAAGTAAAAGTGGGGTACAGAAGGTTGTGCCTTCTAGTTTCATCCATCTCATGATCATCAAAAGAAATCCACTAACAAGGTTGATCAAGTCTTGTTAACGAACTCATTCCGAATAACATGGAACCGGAGAAATTTCGAATAACACTATGTTACCTCAACAGGGATATGCACATCCCCAATAATAAGAATAACATATTTCTTCTTGACAGTAGGAAGAGGAAATTCAAAACCTCCAAATATAATCGATGGAATTTTTCCAATAGAATTGATACTATGAACTTGAGGTTGTTTCCACGGAAATTGTACCGTATGCTCGTTACCATTAACATGAAAAGTGACATTGCCTTTAGTGCAATCAATAACAGCCCCTGCAGTATTCAAAAAGGGTCTTCCAAGAATAATAGACATACTATTGTCCTCGGGAATATCAAGAATAACAAAGTCCGTTAAAATAGTAATGTTTGCAACTACAACAGGCACATCCTCACAAATACCGACAGGTATAGCAGTTGATTTATCAGTCATTTGCAAAGATATTTCAGTAGGTGTCAACTTATTCAAATCAAGTCTACGATATAAAGAGAGAGGCATGACACTAACACCGACTCCAAGATCACATAAAGCAGTTTTAACATAGTTTCTTTTAATGGAGCATGGTATAGTGGGTACTCCTGGATCTCCAAGTTTCATTGGTATTCCACCCTTAAAAGTGTAATTAGCAAGCATGGTGGAAATTTCAGCTTCCGGTATCTTTCTTTTATTTGTAATAATATCTTTCATGTACTTATCATAAAGATTGGTTTTGAGCATATCAGTTAATCGCATACGCAAAAAGACAGGTCTAATCATTTCAGCAAAGTGCTCAAAATCCTCATCATCCTTTTTCTTGGATGGTTTGGGAGGAAAGGGCATGGGTTTCTGAACCCATGGTTCTCTTTCTTTACCATGTTTCCTAGCAACAAAGTCTTTTTTTATCATAACGTTGATTCTTTGATTGTGGGTTATCAAGATCAACGGCAGGTTCAATTTCTATGTCATTATCATTACTAGGTTGAGCATCATCATGAACATTATTATTAACATTATCACTAGTTTCAGGTTCATTACCAGATCGAGTTTCAACATCAGAAATAGAAATATCATTTGGATTCTCAGGTGTTTCAGTAATAGGTTCACTAGAAGCATGCAAAGTCCTATCATTTTTCTTTTTCTTATTTTTAGAAGAACTAGGTACATCTATATTATTTCTCTGAGAATCTTGCTCAATTCTCTTATGGTGGCCTTCAGGATACAAAGGTTCCTGAGTCCTTCTACCAGTTCTAGTAGCCACTCTAACAGCATTATCATTATCTTTACTATTCAATTCATTGAGCAAATCATTTTGAGCTTTAAGTACTTGTTCTACTTGAGTGGTAACCATAGAAGCATGTTTACTAATAATTTTAAGTTCACCTTTAACATTAGCCATATAGTCACCCAAGTGTTGAAGCATATTTGAATTTTATTTCAATTGTCTACCAAAATAAGCATTAAAGTCTTCTTGCTTGGCCATAAATTTATCAAACTCATCTAAGCATGGGCTAGCAAATTTAGTAAATGGGATTTCAGCTTTATCATATCTATAGAGAGAATTTACCTTTACTACATGTGTCGGGTTATCAAGACCATGAGTTTCTTCAATAGGTAATGGATTAAGATTATATGTTTCTTCAACAGGTGGTAAATCAAGACCGTGTATTTCTTCAATAGGAGGTAAATTCTTAACATCTTCAGCTTTAATACCATTTTCTTTCATAGATTTCTTTGCCTCTTGCATATCTTCAGGACTGAGAAATAGAATACCCCTCTTCTTCGGAGTTGGTTTAGGAATAGGCTTAGGAATTGGCTCCGGAGGTGTCCAATTATTTTCATTTGTCAACATATTATTCAATAGAATTTCAGCTTCATCCGGTAATCTTTCCCTGAAAACAGAACCAGCACAACTATCTAGGTAATCTCTGGAGGCATTGGTTAATCCATTATAAAAGATATCAAGTATTTCATTTTCTTAAGAGGATGATCAGGCAAAGCATTAAGTAATTGGAGAAGCCTCCCCCAAGCTTGTGGGAGACTCTCTTCTTCAAATTGCACAAAATTATATATATCCCTTAAAGCAGCTTGTTTCTTATGAGCAGGGAAATATTTAGCAGATAAGTAATAAATCATATCCTGGGGACTACGCACACAACCAGGATCAAGATAATTAAACCATATCTTAGCATCACCCTTTAATGAGAATGGAAACATTTTAAGGATGTAAAAGTAACGAGTTCTCTCATCTTTAGTGAACAGGGTGGCTATATCATTCAATTTAGTAAGATGTGTCACAACAGTTTCAGATTCATAACCATGAAAAGGATCAGATTCAACCAAAGTACTTATATCAGGATCAACAGAGAATTCATAATCCTTATCAGTAACAAAGATAGGTGAAGTAGCAAAAGCAGGGTCAGGCTTCATTCTAGCATTCAGAGATTGCTTACTCCATTTAGCTAATAACCTTTTGAGTTCATTTCTATTTTTGCAAGCTAAAATAGCTAAAGAAGCTTCTTGATCAAAAACATAACCCTTAGAAATAACAAGTGATTCTTCATCATCACTTACATCAGTATCATTAAATTCAATATTTTCAATTTCTCTAGCCCTAGCAAGTTGTTCATGAAGAAAATCAATAAGTGGCATAGTAGTATCAGGCATAGAGGTAGTTTCATCATAAGTATCATGCATAGCAGAAGTGGCATCATCAATAACATGTGACATATCAGAACGAATAGCAGAAGCAGGTGTAGGTGTCGCAAGCTTACTCAAAAGAGAAGGTGAATCAAGTGCAGAGCTAGATGGCAGTTCCTTACCTCCCCTCGTAGTTGAGGGATAGATCTTGGTTTTTGGATCTCTCAAGTTCTTCATAATGATAAGCAGATATATATCCCAAGTGACTCAAAGAATAGAGCTATGCCCCCCGGCAACGGCAACAGAAAATAGTCTTGATAACCTCCAAGTATAGGGATCACATCAGTTTTCGAGGGTAAAGTATTCAACCCAAATTCGAGGGTAAAGTATTCAACACAAGGGGAGCCAAAGAATACTCTCAAGTATTATCAGCTGAGTTGTCAATTCAACCACACATGGAAACTTAATATCTGCAGCAAAGTGTTTAGTAGCAAAGTAATATGATAGTAGTGGTAACGGTAACAAAAGGTAACGGTAGTAAAAGCAATGCTTTTGGTATTTTGTAGTGATGATAGCAATAGCAACGAAAAAGTAAATAAGCGAAGAACAATATGTGGAAAGCTTGTAGGCAGGGATCGGTGATGGAGAATTATGCCGGATGAGGTTCATCATGTAACAGTCATAACCTAGGGTGACACAGAACTAGCTCCAGTTCATTGATATAATGTAGGCATGTATTCCGAATATAGTCATACGTGCTTATGGAAAAGAACTTGCATAACATGTTTTGTCCTACCCTCCCGTGGCAGCGGGGTCCTTACGGAAACTAAGGGATATTAAGGCCTCCTTTTAATAGAGAACCGGAACAAAGCATTAACACATAGTGAATACATGAACTCCTCAAACTACGGTCATCACCGGTAAGTATCCCGATCATTGTCACTTCGGGGTTAACGGATCATAACACATAATAGATGACTATAGACTTGCAAGATAGGATCAAGAACACTCATATATTGATGAAAACATAATAGGTTCAGATCTGAAATCATGGCACTCGGGCCCTAGTGACAAGCATCAAGCATAGCAAAGTCATAGCAACATCAATCTCAGAACATAGTGGACACTAGGGATCAAACCCTAACAAAACTAACTCGATTACATGATAGATCCCATCCAACCCATCACCGTCTAGCAAGCCTACGATGGAATTACTCACGCACGGCGGTGAGCATCATGAAATTGGTGATGGAGGATGGTTGATGATGATGATGGCGATGGATTCCCCTCTCCGGAGCCCCGAACGGACTCCAGATCAGCCCTCCCGAGAGGTTTTAGGGCTTGGCGGCGACTCTGTATCGTAAAACGCGATGATTTCTTCTCTCTGATTTTTTTCTCCCCGAAACATAATATATGGAGTTGGAGTTGGAGTCGGAGAGGCAACAGGGGGCCCATGAGGTAGGGGGCGCGCCCTAGGGGGGCAGGCACGCCCCCCACCCTCGTGGATAGGTGGTGGGCCCCTTGGCCTTCATCTGTTGCAGGTATTTTTCATATTTTCTGAAAAGTTGCTCCGTGAAGTTTCAGGTCATTCCGAGAACATTTGCTCCTGCACAAAAATAACACCATGGTAATTCTGCTGAAAACAGCGTTAGTCCGGGTTAGTTCCATTCAAATCATGCAAGTTAGAGTCCAAAACAAGGTCAAAAGTGTTTGGAAAAGTAGATACGTTGGAGACGTATCACTGGGCACAAAGTGTGAGTACGTGCACCTATTCTCTTCGTGTACGTACACCACCTATGTGGGGTTGTGTGAGAGATATACAAACGTAAAGAGATATAGTGTGTGGGTTCTTGAGTCTTTTTTTGGGGGGTGTCAATCAAAAATTGTAACATATGCAATGTGTGTGAAAATAGAGTCCTGGGTATATCATATATATAGAGGGGGCGATCACGAGGAGAGAGTGGAGATATCATCGTCTTGAGGTATCCATAGAATCGAAGAGAGGGATGATGTGTGTGTGTGTGTGCGCGCGCGATCAATAAAGAGTGACATCGAATTTGTGTGTGCCCATGTCAAAGATATAGGGTGGCTGGCCTACCGGAATGTGAGAGGGGACAAGTGCAGTTTGTCTCTGTGGCATGGATACCTACCTACAACGCTCGACTATCGGTGTGTGGTGGGGGGAGGCCTTATTAACTATAGAGGTACAATGGCTGGTATATGTGTGGAGGAGGAGAGAGGCCTACCTTATGTATTAAGGGAGATCGATCGGCATCTATGCATATGTGTAGGAGAGGAATACAGTTGGGAGAGAGACATGGCTAGAGTGTTGGAGGGGGTGGTAGTGGAGTTGCTTCTAACAAATGGTGGGAGAGGCTTGCTAGACAAACGGAGGGCACGCCTGCAATATCAGTAAGAGAGGGGATAGCTGCCTGTCTGTGCACGTGCGTGTGAGAGACGGGTCAGGAGGTTGATACGTCTCCAACGTATCTATAATTTTTTATTGTTCCATGCTATTATATTATCAACCTTGGATGTTTTATATGCATTTATATGCTATTTTATATGATTTTTCGGACGAACCTATTAACCTAGAGCCCAGTGCCAGTTTCTGTTTTTCCTTGTTTTTGAGTTCTACAGAAAAGGAATACCAAACTGAGTCCAATTGATGTGCCAATTTTTGACGATTTTTTATGGACCAAAAGAAGACCCCGGAGTAAAAGAGTTGGGATAGAAGAGTCACGGGCCGTCCACGAGGGTGGGGGCGCGCCCACCCTCCAGACACGTGGGCCTACCTCATGGACGACTCGGACACCTCCTTGACGTGAGACCGACGCCAAAAATTCCTATAAATATAGAAACCTCCAGAAAATAACCTAGATCGGGAGTTCCGTCCCCAGAAGCCTTCATAGCCACCAAAAACCAATCTAGACCCGTTCCAGCACCCTGTCGAAGGAGGGAATCCCTCTCCGGTGGCCATCTTCATCATCCCGGTGTTCTCCATGATGAGGAGGGAGTAGTTCACCCTCGGGGCTGAGGTTACGCACCAGTAGCTATGTGTTTGATCTCTCTCTCTCTCTCTCTCTCTCTCGTGTTCTTGAGTCGGCACGATCTTGATGTATTGTGAGCTTTGCTGTTATATTTGGATCTTATGATGTTTCTCCCCCTCTACTCTCTTGTGATGAATTGAGTTTTCCCTTTGAAGTTATCTTATCAGATTGAGTCTTTAAGGATTTGAGAACACTTGATGTATGTCTTGCATGTGCTTATCTGTGGTGACAATGGGATATCAAGTGATTGATATGTCTCCAACGTATCTATAATTTTTGATTCCTCCATGCTATTATATTATCTATTTTGGATGTTAATGGGCTTTATTTTACACTTTTATATCATTTTTGGGACTAACCTACTAATCGGAGGCCCAACCCAAATTGCTGTTTTTTTGCCTATTTTAGGGTTTCGAAGAAAAGGAATATCAAATGGAGTCCAAACGGAATGAAACCTTCGGGAACGTGATTTTCTCAACGAATGTGATCCAGGAGACTTGGAGTGTGCATCAAGAAACAACGGAGGAAGCCACGAGGCAGGGGGCGCGCCCTCCACCCTCGTGGGCCCTCCGTTGCTCCACCGACGTACTTCTTCCTCCTATATATATCCACGTACCCCCAAACATCCAGGAGCACCACGAAAACCTAATTCCACCGCCGCAACCTTCTGTACCCGAGAGATCCCATCTTGGGGCCTTTTCTGGAGCTCCACCGGAGGTGGCATTTATCACGGGGGGCCTCTACATCAACTCCATGGCCTCTCCGGTGATGTGTGAGTAGTTTATTTCAGACCTATGGGTCCATAGTTATTAGCTAGATGGCTTCTTCTCTCTCTTTGGATCTCAATACAAAGTTCTCCTCGATCTTCTTGGAGATCTATTCGATGTAATCTTCTTTTGCGGTGTGTTTGTCGAGATCTGATGAATTGTGGGTTTATGATCCAGATTATCTATGAACAATATTTGATTCTCCTCTGAATTATTTTATGTATGATTGGTTTATCTTTGCAAGTCTCTTCGAATTATCAGTTTGGTTTGGCCTACTAGATTGATCTTTCTTGCAATGGGAGAAGTGCTTAGCTTTGGGTTCAATCTTGCGGTGCTCGATCCCAGTGAAAGAAAGGGAACCAACATGTATTGTATTGTTGCCATCGAGGATAAAAAGATGGGGTTTATATCATATTGCATGAGTTTATCCCTCTACATCATGTCATCTTCCTTAAGGCATTACTCTGTTCTTATGAACTTAATACTCTAGATGCATGCTGGATAGCGGTCGATGTGTGGAGTAATAGTAGTAGATGCAGAATCGTTTCGGTCTACTTTTCTCGGACGTGATGCCTATATACATGATCATACCTAGATATTCTCATAACTATGCTCAATTCTATCAATTGCTTGACAGTAGTTCGTTTACCCACCGTAATACTTATGCTCTTGAAAACCGAGGGAAATACTTACACTACTTTACTGCATCACCCTGTCATCTTCAAGGGAAAACCAACGCAGTGCTCAAGAGGTAGCAAGAAGGATTTCTGGCGCCGTTGCCGGGGAGATTCGCGCCAAGTCAAGTCAAGCACAAGTCAAGACATACAAGTACCCATCACAAACTCTTATCCCTCGCATTACATTATTTGCCATTTGCCTCTTGTTTTCCTCTCCCCCACTTCACCCTTACCGTTTTATTGGCCCTCTTTTCCTCTCTCCCTCTCTTTCCGTTCCCCTTCTCTTTTTCTATTTGCCTTTTTGCCCATTTCTTATTTTCTTGTGTGTTGGATTGCTTGCTTGTCATGATGGCTCAAGATAATACTAAATTGTGTGACTTTACCAATACCAACAACAATGATTTTATTAGCACTCCGATTGCTCCTCTTACCGATGTTGAATCTTGTGAAATTAATACTGCTTTGCTGAATCTTGTCATGAAAGATCCGTTTTCTAGCCATCCTAGTGAAGATGCCGCTACCCATCTAAACAATTTTGTTGATTTGTGTGATATGCAAAAGAAGAAAGATGTGGATAATGATATTGTTAAACTGAAGCTATTTCCGTTTTCGCTTAGAGATCGTGCTAAATCTTGGTTTTCGTCTTTGCCTAAAAATATTATGACTGCAAAGATGCTTTTATCTGTAAGTATTTTCCTCCTGCTAAGATCATCTCTCTTAGAAACGATATTATGAATTTTAAGCAACTTGATCATGAACATGTTGCACAATCTTGGGAGAGGATGAAATTAATGATACGTAATTGCCCTACACTTGGTTTGAATTTATGGATGATTATACAGAATTTTTATGCCGGATTGAATTTTGCTTCTAGAAATCTTTGAGATTCGGCCGCGGGAGGCACTTTTATGGAAATCACTTTAGGAGAAGCTACCAAACTCCTAGATAATATTATGGTTAATTATTCTCAATGGCACACTGAAAGATCTACTAGTAAAAAAGTGCATGCGATTGAAGAAATTAATGTTTTGAGTGGAAAGATGGATGAACTTATGAAATTGTTTGCTAATAAGAGTGCTCCTACTGATCCTAATGATATGCCTTTGTCTACTTTGATTAAGAATAATAATGAATCTACGGATGTGAATTTTGTTGGTAGGAACAATTTTGGTAATAACGCGTATAGAGGTAATTTTAATTCTAGGCCGTTTCCTAGTAATTCATCTAATAATTATGGTAATTCCTACAATAGTTCTTATGGAAATTATAATAAGATACCCTCTGATTTTCAATCTAATATTAAATAATTTATTAGTTCACAAAAGAGTTTCAATGCTTTGATTGAAGAAAAATTGCTTAAGATTGATGATTTGGCTAGGAACGTTGATAGAATTTCTCTTGATGTTGATTCTTTGAAACTTAGATCTATTCCACCTAAGCATGATATCAATGAGTCTCTCAAAGCCATGAGAATTTCCATTGATCAGTGCAAAGAAAGAACCGCTAGGATGCGTGCTAAGAAAGATTGCTTTGTGAAAGCATGTTCTTCTAGTTTTCATGAAAATACGGATGAAGATCTAAAAGTTATTGATGTGTCCCCTATTAAATCTTTTTTTTTCAATATGAATCTTCATAATGATGGGGCTAAAGATGAGCCACCTTTACCTAGAAGGCGTTCTAAAAATTCGGAGTCTTTAGATGTTGATGCAAAAATTGTTAAAAGTGGGATTGAAGAGATTAAAACGTTAGATATCAATGAACCCACTATTTTGGATTTCAAGGAATTTAATTATGATAGTTGCTCTTTGATAGATTGTATTTCCTTGTTGCAATCCATGCTAAATTCTCCTCATGCTTATAGTCAGAATAAAGATTTTACTAAACATATCGTTGATGCTTTGTGTGATTTGATGCAATATTATGAAGAAAAACTTGAGTTGGAAGTTTCTATCCCTAGAAAACTCTATGATGAGTGGGAACCTACAATTAAAATTAAAATTAAAAATCATGAGTGTTATTCTTTGTGTGATTTGGGTGCTAGTGTTTCCACGATTCCAAAAACTTTGTGTGATTTGCTAGGTTTCCGTGATTTTGATGATTGTTCTTTAAACTTGCACCTTGCGGATTCCACTATTAAGAAACCTATGGGAATAATTAATGATGTTCTTATTGTTGCAAATAGGAACTATGTGCCCTTAGATTTCATTGTTCTTGATATAGATTGCAATCCTTCATGTCCTATTATTCTTGGTAGACCTTTCCTTAGAATGATTGGTGCAATTATTGATATGAAGGAAGGGAATATTAGATTCCAATTTCCATTAGTGAAAGGCATGGAACACTTTCCTAGAAATAAAATTAATTTACCATATGAATCTATTATGAGAGCCACTTATGGATTGCCTACCAAAGATGGTAATACGTAGATCTATCTTCGCTTTTATGCCTAGCTAGGGGCGTTAAACGATAGCGCTTGTTGGGAGGAAACCCAATTTTATTTTTATTACTTGATTTTTACTCCTGTTTAGTAATAAATAATTTATCTAGCCTCTGTTATGTTTGTGTTTTTCTATGTTTAATTAGTGTTTGTGCCAAGTAGAACCGTTGGGAAGGCTTGGGGAAAGTCTTTTTGATCTTGCTGTAAAAAACAGAAACTTTAGCGCTCACGAGAATTGCTGCCATTTTTATTTGGAAAGTGATATTTAGTTAATTCTTTTCGAAGTTGATTAATATATAAATTACTCACGTCCAGCAATTTATTTTAGAATTTTTTGGGGTTCCAGAAGTTGCGTTAGCTACAGATTACTATAGACTGTTCTGTTTTTGACAGATTCTGTTTTTCGTGTGTTGTTTGCTTATTTTGATGAATGTATGGCTAGTAAAAGACTTTATAAACCATAGAGAAGTTGTAATACAGTAGGTTTAACACCAATATAAATCGAGAATGAGTTCATTACAGTACTTTGAAGTGGTGTTTTGTTTTCTTTCGCTAATGGAGCTCACGAGGTTTTCTATTTTGAGTTTTGTGTTGTGAAGTTTTCAAGTTTTGGGTAAAGACTTGATGGATTATTGAACAAGGAGTGGCAAGAGCGTAAGTTTGGGGATGACCATGGCACTCCAAGGTAAAATTCAAGGACACCAAAAAGCCTAAGCTTGGGTATGCCCCGGAAGGCATCCCCTCTTTCGTCTTCGTCTATCGGTAACTTTACTTGGAGATATATTTTTATTCACCACATGATATGTGTTTTGCTTGGAGCGTCTTGTATGATTTGAGTCTTTGCTTTTTAGTTTACCACAATCATCCTTGCTGTACACACCTTTTGAGAGAGACTCACATGATTGGGAATTTATTAGAATACTCTATGTGCTTCACTTATATCTTTTGAGCTATATAATTTTTACTCTAGTGCTTCACTTATATCTTTCGAGCTATATAGTTTTTGCTCTAGTTCTTCACTTATATCTTTTAGAGCACGGTGGTGGTTTTATTTTATAGAAATAATTGTTCTCTCATGCTTCACTTATATTATTTTGAGTGTCCTTTAGAACAACATGGCAATAAAAAAAACTTTCATACAAGTGAATTGAATACTAAGAGAAGTTTGATACTTGATAATTGTTTTGAGACATGGAGATAGTGATATTAGAGTCATGCTAGTTGAGTAGTTGTGAATTTGAGAAATACTTGTGTTAAAGTTTGTGATTCCCGTAGCATGCACGTATGTTGAACCGTTATGAGATGAAGTCGGAGCATGATTTATTTATTGATTGTCTTATGAGTGGCGGTCGGGGACGAGCGATGGTCTTTTCCTACCAATCTATCCCCCTAAGAGCATGCACGTAATACTTTGCCTTGATAACTTGTAGATTTTTGCAATAAGTATGTGAGTTCTTTATGACTAATGTTGAGTCCATGGATTATACGCACTCTCACCCTTCCACCATTGCTAGACTCTCTAGTATCGCGCAACTTTCGCCGGTACCATAAACCCAGCATATACCTTCCTCAAAACAGACACCATACCTACCTATTATGGCATTTCCATAGCCATTCCGAGATATATTGCCATGCAACTTTCCATCGTTCCATTATTATGACACGCTTCATCATTGTCATATTGCTTGCATGATCATGTAGTTGACATCGTATTTGTGGCAAAGCCATGGTTCATAATTTTTATACATGTCACTCATGCATCATTCCACATCCCGGTACACCGCCGGAGGCATTCACATAGATTCATATCTTGTTCTAAGTATTGAGTTGTAAGTAAATAAAGTGTGATAATCATCATTATTAGAGCATTGTCCCAGTGAGGAAAGGATGATGGAGACTATGATTCCCCCACAAGTCGGGATGAGACTCCGGACGAAAAAAAGGAAAGAGGCCAAAAAAATAAAAAAGGCCCAAAGAAAAAAAAGAGAGAAGGGACAATGTTACTATCCTTTTTCCACACTTGTGCTTCAAAGTAGCACCATGATCTTCATGATAGAGAGTCTCCTATGATATCACTTTCATGTACTAGTAGGAATTTTTCATTATAGAACTTGGCTTGTATATTCCAATGATGGGCTTCCTCAAATTGCCCTAGGTCTTCATGAGCAAGCAAGTTGGATGCACACCCACTTAGTTTCTTTTGTTGAGCTTTCATACACTTATAGCTCTAGTGCATCTGTTGCATGGCAATACCTACTCACTCACATCGATATATATTGATGGGCATCTCCATAGCCCGTTGATACACCTAGTTGATGTGAGACTATCTTCTCCTTTTTTGTCTTCTCCACAACCACCATTCTATTCCACTATAGTGCTATATCGATGGCTCACGCTCATATATTGCATGAAGATTGAAAATGTTTGAGAACATCAAAAGTATGAAACAATTGCTTGGCTTGTCATCGGGGTTGTGCATGATTTAAATATTTTGTGTGGTGAAGGTAGAGCATAGCCAGACTATATGATTTTGTAGGGATAACTTTATTTGGCCATGTTATTTTGAGAAGACATAATTGCTTTGTTAATATGCTTGAAGTATTATTATTTTTATGTCAATATTAAACTTTTGTCTTGAATCTTACGGATCTGAACATTCATGCCACAATAAAGAAAAATTACATTAAGAAATATGTTAGAAAGTATTCCACATCAAAAAATTATTCTTTTATCATTTACCTACTCGAGGACGAGTAGGAATTAAGCTTGGGGATGCTTGATACGTCTCCAACGTATATATAATTTTTGATTGCTCCATGCTATTATATTATCTATTTTGGATGTTAATGGGCTTTATTTTATACTTTTATATCATTTTTGGGACTAACCTACTAATCGGAGGCCCAGCCCAAATTGCTGTTTTTTTTTCCTATTTTAGGGTTTCGAAGAAAATGAATATCAAACGGAGTCAAAACGGAATGAAACACTCGGGAACGTGATTTTCTCAACTAATGTGATCCAGGAGACTTGGAGTGTGCGTCAAGAAACAACGGAGGAAGCCACAAGGCAGGGGGGCGCGCCCTCCACCCTCGTGCGCCCTCCGTTGCTCCACCGACATACTTCTTCCTCCTATATATATCCACATACCCCCAAACATCCAGGAGCACTACGAAAACCTAATTCCACCACCGCAACCTTCTGTACCCGAGAGATCCCATCTTGGGGCCTTTTCCGGAACTCCACCAGAGGGGGCATTGATCACGGAGGGCCTCCACATCAACTCCATGGCCTCTCCAGTGATGTGTGAGTAGTTTATTTCAGACCTATGGGTCCATAGTTATTAGCTAGATGGCTTCTCTCTCTTTGGATCTCAATACAAAGTTCTCCTCGATCTTCTTGGAGATCTATTCGATGTAATCTTCTTTTGCGGTGTGTTTGTCGAGATCCGATGAATTGTGGGTTTATGATCCAGATTATCTATGAACAATATTTGATTCTCCTCTGAATTCTTTTATGTATGATTGGTTTATATTTGCAAGTCTCTTTGAATTATCAGTTTGGTTTGGCCTACTAGATTGATCTTTCTTGCAATGGGAGAAGTGCTTAGCTTTGGGTTCAATCTTGCGGTGCTCGATCCCAGTGATAGAAAGGGAACCGACACTTATTGTATTATTGCCATCGAGGATAAAAATATGGGGTTTATATCATATTGCATGAGTTTATCCCTCTACATCATGATCTTCCTTAAGGCATTACTCTGTTCTTATGAACTTAATACTCTAGATGCATACTGGATAGCGGTCGATGTGTGGAGTAATAGTAGTAGATGCAGAATCGTTTCGGTCTACTTGTCTCGGACGTGATGCCTATATACATGATCATACCTAGATATTCTCATAACTATTCTCAATTCTATCAATTGCTTGTGTAACACCCCGGATGTAATTTACCTTATCTGTTCTCCAACTCTTGCTGTTTCCGGCCTAAGTTATTTTATTCCATCGTTGTCAGGTTTTTGTCTCCGTGTGTGTTGTCTTTGTCATGCATCTCATATCATGTCATCATGTGCATTGCATTTGCATACGTGTTCGTCTCATGCATCCGAGCATTTTCCCCGTTGTCCGTTTTGCATTCCCGCGCTCCTATATCCTCCGGTGTCCCTTTGTACCTCCTTACGTGTGCAGGTGTTAAACGTTTTCAGATTGGACCGAGACTTGCCAAGCGGCCTTGGTTTACTACCCGTAGACCGCCTGTCAAGTTCCGTACCATTTGGACTTCGTTTGATACTCCAATGGTTAACCGAGGGACCGGAAAGGCCTCGTGTGTGTTTCAGCCCAACACACTTCCAAAGTGGCCCAAAACCCACCTAAACCTCCTCCATCATCTAGAGCGTTCGATCATGATCGCGTGGCCACAAACAACACCTCATTTGGAGCTTCCTAGATCCCTCTACCTCTATATAAAGACCCCCCTTTCCAAATCCCGGATCTCCTCTTCCAAAACCAGATGCAGGGACCGATGATACCGCTCTAGATGATATGACCGAGCTCAAGTGGGAGTTCGATGAAGACTCTTGTCATTACTACGTGTCTTTTCCAGATGATCAGTAGTGGTGCCTAGTTGGGGTGATCGGGGACTTTGTCGCATTTGGGGGTTGATCTTTGTTTTGGTTGCGTAGTCGGACCTTGAGTGTACTGGATGAATGTAATGACTTATTTATGTATTTGTGTGATGTGGCGAGTGTAAGCCAACTATGTACCTTTCCCCTTTATTTATTTACATGGGTTGTTGTGAAGATTACCTCACTTGCGACATTTCTTTCAATGCGGTTATGGCTCTAAGTCGTGCTTCGACACGTGGGAGATATAGCCGCATCGAGGGGGTTACAAGTTGGTAATCAGAGCCTTCCCCGACCTTAGGAGCCCCCTGCTTGATCGAATCGTTGGTGTTGTTGAGTCTAGAAAAATGTTTTGAGACATTTAGGATTATAATTATCGGAGAGTTAGGAATTCTTTTTACTCCTCAGTCCCTTCATCGCTTTGGTGAGGCATCTTGATGTAGAGTTTTGACTCTTCTCTTCTCAAATTTCACTAAGTTTTTTTAGGATCACGCGGGTATCTTGGAATCGTTTCGATGGTTTTGTGACGAGAACATTGTTCTTGGTGCCTCCTGACATTTAGGGGTTGTGGCAGTGTCCCGGGAAGTTGAGCTCCGAGGTGTTGTCGTCACAATTTTATCACTGAGATTCTGGAATACCTGAGTTTCACCGACATCGAAAATCTCTTTTATGCAGTTGTTGGTGAGATAACCTCGACGCCACCTAGTACTAGGGCGGGAGTTCGGGAGTATCGCCATAACTCGTATAACGGATGCTTTTCGAAGGTTGAGGTAAATGATTTCCGAAGTTTTCTTGGTTATGTGTTGAAGGATGGATACAACTGGATGTAGGATTTGCTAGCTTTGGGTGAGATATTATGCTTCCCCTGTATCCCCAACACCTGATTGCATAACCGGAAAGGCTCGGGAGTTTCATAGGTGGGAATTCTTGTAGCTCTAGTTCTTCTTCCACGGATATTTGGTTTGGGATTGGGTAATCCTCACCAAGTATTTGTTCTTGTCCGTACCTTGTTGTTTTATTCTTCTACCTCTATCTAAGTGGCTTCTCAATTTATGAAAATGTGACCATTTTGATTGGAATTCGTTCGTTAATTTTGTTCGGATGTGAAGACTATATGTGCAATTTCTATCAATTTGATTCAGCTTAAATATTTGTCTGTCAAGATGCTAACGGATGTCACCCTCTTCAGGATGGCTCCTGCTAAGGGTCAGAATCAGAATCAGGATCCGCCACCACCACCTCCACCTCCGGAGGCATGGCAAGCTGTGATGGCCACTACCAATGCAAACACGCAGCTGATCATGCAAATTCTGCAAGAGCGCAACCAAGGGAATCATGGCCATGGCAACAATCAGAATCAGTTTGCTACACTCAACCAGTTCCTCGCTAATCAGCCAAAGACCTTCAGCAACTGCGTCGAGGCCTCAGACGCTGATAATTGGCTCGTGGATATATGCAAGCATTTCGAGTGCAGTAACGTCAGGCCTGAGGACTTTGTCAAGTTTGCCTCCTTCCAACTCAAATACCAAGCTGCAGAATGGTTTCAGCAGTACAAAGATTCCAGAGGAGGCCGTGCGATTACCTGGGATGAATTCTGTCAAGACTTCAGAGCTCATCACATTCCTCAGAGTGTGGTTGAAAGCAAGCGTGAGGAATTCCGCAACCTGAAGCAAGGCACTATGTCTATTTACTAGTACAACATCATGTTCCAGAGGCTCGCTCGTTTCGCCAAGAAGGACGTCCCTAACGAGAAGAGCATGATATACCAGTTCAGGGTTGGTCTCAGAGAAGAACTCCAGCTAGCTCTCGTCCTCTTTGAGCTCAAGAAGTACGACGAGTTTTACAACATGGCAATGAAGCAAGAGGCTGCCCAACTGAAGTGCGATGCTTCCAAGAAGCGAGTCAGAGATGCAACTCCTTCTTCCTCAACTCAAGTGGCTAAGCAGCAAAAGTATTGGCTGCCTCCTCCTCCGTTTCGTCAGCCTGACTATAAGTTCTTGTCTTCTCCTAATGTCCTTGGTGACTCAGATATCGATCTTATTCTTGGAATGGACTGGCTTTCTAAGCACAAGGCTCAGCTTGATTGTGCTGCCAGGCAGATTCAATTGACTCATTCGTTTGAGGATGTAATTGTCTTTGCCGCTAATGACGATACCATCCGACTATTTTCTCTCAATGAGAAGGGCGAGCTGGATGCCATCCTCAAATTCCAGTCGTTTGCGAATATCAAGACGTCTTTCCAGAAGAGCATCCAGGAATGCCTCTGCACCAGCCAGTTGAATTCATCATCGATCTTGAGCCTGGCACAGAACCTGTTTGCTAATGTCCATACAAGCTTGGACCTGAAGAGTTGAAGGAGCTGAAGAAACAACTCGATATTCAAGAGCGTATGGGTCTCATTCGACCTAGATCTTCTCCGTGGGGTTGTGGAGTTCTTTTTGTGAAGAAGAAGGATGGAACGGACCAACTTTGTGTCGACTACCGTCCATTGAACAAGAAGACCATAAAGAACAAGTACCCATTGATGAAGCTATGTACCTAGGGTAGGGTCATGGACCTGTCCCAACTGCCCTACCCAAGGACATCTCTAGAAGAAATCACCTTTCAATCGACTTGGAGGTGTTCCACTCGACATACTCGAAGACACTCGACCAAGAAGCAATCACTCGACTAAGACCCAACCACTCGACAGCCAGGAGACCTAAAGGCACTCCGCACGCTAACGGTCGGTTATTAAGTAGCTTTTATGGTCATCATAGCACTTTATTAAGGGCGTTACTAGTAACGCCCGACCTTAATGTATTTAAAACCCTGCACAACTGAGGGCCAGAGGGGTCCGGCGAACTCTATATAAGTCACCCCCCTCCTCAGTGTAAAAGGTTCGCACCCCTGTAATTCATACACGCATAATCCAGTCGACCGCCTCCGGGCTCCGAGACGTAGGGCTATTACTTCCTCCGAGAAGGGCCTGAACTCGTAAACCTCGTGTGCTTACAACTACTCCATAGCTAAGATCTTGCCTCTCCATACCTACCCCCCTACATTGCTGTCAGACTTAGAACCACGACAGTTGGCGCCCACCGTGGGGCAGGTGTTTTAGCGATTTGTTGGAGGAGTTGCGATCTTTCTTGATCCAAATCATCATGGTTTCTGGCGGAGTTTTGGTGGAGGGCCGCGAGATCCGTCTCGGCGCGCTCACGTTCATCGTCGACGACTCCGCTTGGCTTCAGGAGGCTCCGCTCGACGTGGACGCACTCCCTGTCCGCGGGGCAATGCACTTTCGCGCGTGCGTCCGCGGCGTCCTCTTGCGGCAACCGTCGACCCATTATCGGTCGGCTCTTGTGTTGTCCTCCCTCCCTGTTTCCCGCCGACGCAAGCGCTCCGGTCGGTCGAGACTTCAGCGGTGGGTGAGACACACGGTGGCACGCCAGTCGGCCACCCCTCAAGTCGCGGCGATCGAGCCCGACGAATCCCTCTACGGCCTGTTCGACCTGTCGACTGGCTCCACAGATACCGCATCCGAGTGCGACAGTAGTGATCCGGCGGTGAAGGTTCTGATGGTCGATGGACCGCCCAGTCCTCCCGATTTTCCCCGCATCGACGGAGGCGCAGGTGGAGGCGACCCGTCGCATCCCCATGAGGAATATCTCCCCGAGCCTCTCACGTTGCTGCAGAGAGAAGAACTTCGTCACCGGAACATGGATGCACTGCACACTCCTATCATTGGAGAAACCCCCGAGGCTCGTGCCTTGGAGGACGCGCGCCTTGCAAACTTGGCCGAGCGCACTCGACTAGAGAACCTCCAGCGAGCACTCGACGAGCATGCACGACAACGTGTTCCAGAATCCAGTCAATGTCAGCTCTTTCCGCCCCCACAAGTATATCGAACTCCGATTCAGAATTTAGCAGCTGCAGCCCGTATAGCAGAGTCGATTCAGCCTTCCCAGTCGGAGGCCGGCAGAGGCTTGCTACAGATCAGAGCGTTACTCCGAGCAGCAGGAGACCAGAATTCCACCGTCTCTCAGTTGCGGAACATGATTCATAGCAGATCCATTGCTGCAGACATAGTCTAGTCGGCTCATAGCACAACATCGCCCCCGAGGCGTGAGGGACGTGGGGACCGGCGTAATCAGTACGGGAACCACGAGCAGTATGATCACCGATTCGATCGTGACGATCGACGTCGAGTGCCCACCCCTCCCCCGAGGAGCGGGTCGTATGTGCCTCGACAGCAGGATGACAGACGCCCTCATAGTGTTGGGCTAAGGATTCCAGTCGACCCCAGGGAACCAGGCTTTGATGCAAGATCCATTCTCGTTCAAGGTTTGGTCGACAGGAACAGAGCTCACCGAGAAGGTCATGACAGAGATGCACCTACCAGCAGCAGAGTACATGTTTCAGGGCCAGAGTGCTTTAGTAGAGCCATCAGGGCCGCTGTGATTCCTCCCAACTTCAGGTTGGCGACTGGAGTTAGTAAGTTCACTGGTGAGTCCAAGCCCGATACTTGGCTTGAAGACTACCGAGTGGCCGTCCAGATTGGCGCTGGCAATGATGAAGTGGCCATGAAGCACCTGCCTCTCATGTTGGAGGGCTCGGCCAGAGCGTGGCTGAATCAGTTAGCACCCAGCAGCATTTACACTTGGGAAGATCTCGCCCGAGTGTTTGTCACCACATTTGAAGGAACATGCAAGTGACCGGCAGGGCTGACGGAACTGCGGTCTTGCGTGCAGAAGCCGAATGAAACTTTGAGGGATTACATCCAGAGATGGATCACGTTACATCACACGATAGAGAATGTGCCTGACCACCAAGCAGTCTGTGCCTTCAAAGAAGGCATCAAGTATAGAGAATTGAATCTGAAATTCGGTCGAACCGGAGATATGTCTCTGAATCGGATGATGGAGATTGCCACCAAGTACGCTAATGGTGAAGATGAGGATCGACTCAGGAGTGGCAAGCTCAAGTCAGTCGCTCAAGAAACCGGAGGAGGAAGTTCCAATCGGAAACAGAAACGGAAATCTGAGCCAGCTGCTCCTGGGGAAGCCTTGGCTGTAACTCAAGGAAAGTTTAAGGGGAAACCCAAAGGGCCTTGGAACCCCAAGAAAGTTAAAGACCAAGACGGAAATGATGTGTTGGATTTCCCATGTCACATCCACACCAAGAAAGATGAAGAGGGTAAGTTCATTTACCCGAAACATACCACTCAATGGTGTCGGCTCTTGATCCAGCAGTTCCAGGGCAAACAGCCCAAAGATAAGGAAAAGGAGTCGGACAAAGTTGAGGACAAGGAAGACAGTGATGATGGATACCCCCAGGTCAATTCCACCCTGATGATTTTTGCTGATGTTGAAAGCAAAAGTCGATTGAAAGTTATCAACCGTGAGGTGAATATGGTTGCTCCGGCAACACCCAGTTATCTGAAGTGGTCTCAGACTGCCATCACATTCGACCAGTCCGATCACCCAACACACATTGCCACCCCTGGGAGGCAAGCTTTGGTGGTCGACCCAGTTGTTGAAGGCACTTGACTGACCAAAGTCTTGATGGATGGTGGCAGTGGTTTGAACATACTGTATGCTGAGACATTGAAAGGGATGGGCATTCCGATGTCTAGACTCAGTACCAGCAACATGAGTTTCCATGGAGTCATTCCTGGGAAGAAGGCTGAGTCACTCGGCCAGATTGCTCTTGATGTGGTTTTCAGTGATTCCAAGAATTACCGCGAAGAAAAGTTGACGTTCGAAGTTGTAGATTTCCAAAGTGCTTATCACGCTATTTTGGGCAGGCCAGCTTATGCACGCTTCATGGCTCGACCATGTTATGTGTTTCTCAAATTGAAGATGCCTGGTCCCAAAGGTGTGATCACTATTACGGGCAATCGGAACAAAGCAGAAGAGTGTTTTCAGAAAGGTTCAAAGATTGCTGATGCTCAGATGGCAGTGGTGGAGCTGCGGGAATACCAGAAGACTGCAGACCCGAGTGATTTGTTGCGAGCCAAGAAGCCCGCTACAGAATCAGCTTTTCAGTCGTCTGGCGAAACGAAGCCGGCTCACATTCACCCGACCGATCCCAGTGCTGCTCTGACTCATATCTCAGCAACACTCGACTCCAAATAGGAAGAAGCCCTCATCCAGTTCCTCCGTGAGAACTGGTACATTTTCGCATGGAAGCCGTCTGACATGCCAGGTGTTCCCAGGGGGCTGGCTGAGCACCGCCTACGAGTCGACTCAAAAGTAAAACCTGTCAAAGAACATCTCCGACAGTCCGCCGTCCAAAAGAGAAAGGCTATTGGTGAGGAGGTGGCTCGTCTCTTAGCAGCGGAGTTCATCCGAGAGATCTACCACTCCGAGTGGCTCGCCAATGTTGTCATGGTCCCCAAGAAGGACAAGTCACTTCGCATGTGCATTGACTTTAAACATATCAATCGGGCCTGCCCGAAAGAAGTCCGACAAGTTCGAGTGGACTCCTAAAGCTGATGCAGCGTTTGCAGAGCTCAAAGCTCTGCTCTCCACCCAGCCAGTGCTTGCTGCCCCAATCAGCAAAGAGCCTTTGCTGCTTTACATCACAGCCACGGGACAAGTCGTCAGCACGGTACTTATGGTCGAGCGGGAAGAAGAAGGAAAAGCCTTCAAAGTTCAGCGCCTAGTATATTATATTTCTGAAGTTTTGACCCCGTCGAAGCAAAGATATCCTCATTATTAGAAGCTTGTATATGGGATTTATATGACCACAAAGAAGGTTGCTCACTACTTCTCTGATCATTCCATTACAGTCGTCAGCGATGCTCCATTGTCAAAGATCCTGCATAACAGAGATGCAACCGGTCGAGTGGCAAAATGGGCGATTGAACTCCTTCCTCTAGATATCAAGTTTGAGGCAAGGAAAGCTATCAAGTCCCAGGCAATAGCAGATTTCGTCGCCGAGTGGATTGAACAGCAACTGCCGACTCAGGTTCACTCAAAGCATTGGACCATGTTCTTCGACGGTTCCAAAATGCTGAATGGTTCCGGTGCCGGGGTGGTATTGGTCTCCCCCCGAGGAGATAAGCTCAGATATGTTATTCAAATCCACTTTGATTCCTCCAATAACGAGGCAGAATATGAAGCACTTTTATATGGGTTGCGCATGGCCATTTCACTCGGCGTCCGTCGCCTCATGGTCTAAGGCGACTCAGATTTGGTGGTTAATCAGGTGATGAAGGAGTGGGACATCAGAAGTCCAGCCATGACTGGTTATTGCAATGCAGTGAGAAAGCTGGAGAAGAAATTCGAGGGGTTAGAACTTTATCACATACCCCGACTGAAAAATCAAGCAGCTGATGATTTGGCGAAAATAGGTTCCAAATGAGAAGCCATTCCCAGCAATGTGTTTTTGGAACACATCCATACACCATCAGTTCAGGAGGATCCCTTCACTGAAGAAGCCCCGCGGCCAAAAAGTGCCATGGATCCGACTGAAGTTGAAGTTCCAGTTGTGGTCGACCTGATCATGGAAGTCTTGGTCATCACTCCCGACTGGACAATATCGTACATCACGTACATCCTAAGGAAAGAACTCCCAGAGGACGAAGAAGAGGCTCGACAGATCGTCCATCGATCCAAGGCCTTTACAGTCTAAAGGGATAGTTGTATAGAGAAAGCGCGACTGGAGTCAGTCAGAAGTGTATAACACCAGAAGAAGGTCAGATGATCCTTGATGATATCCACTTGGGGACCTGTGGTCATCATGCGTCCTCTCAGACCATTGTGGCTAAAGCATACCGAGCGGGATTCTACTGGCCAAGAGCGAATGAAATGGCGAAAGAGATAGTCGACAAGTGTGAAGGATGTCAGTTTTACTCCAATATGTCGCACAAGCCCGCGTCAGCCCTGAAAACCATTCCACTCGTCTGGCCCTTCACCGTTTGGGGACTGGACATGGTTGGACCACTGAGAACGGGCAGGAGCGGCTTCACTCATGTGCTAGTAGCAGTCGACAAGTTCACCAAATGGATTGAAGCTAAGCCTATCAAGAATCTTGATGCTTGCACTGCTATCAGTTTCATCAGAGAGTTGATATTCAGATATGGAGTTTCGCACAGCATCATCACTGACAATGGGTCAAACTTCGATTCCGACAAATTCAGAGCCTTTTTCGCCTCTCAGGGCACATGAGTCGACTACGCTTCGGTCGCTCACCCCCAGTCAAATGGACAAGCGGAAAGAGTAAACGGCTTAATTCTCAAAGGACTGAAACCTCAATTGATGCGCGATCTCAAGCACGCAGCAGGCACATGGGTCGACGAGCTTCCATTAGTTCTTTGGGGATTGAGGACAATCCCGAACCGATCGACTGGGAGAACCCCATTCTTTCTGGTCTACGGAGCCGAAGCAGTTTTGCCGAGTGACCTGCTTCACAACGCACCCCAAGACGAGCTCTACTCTGAAGATGAAGTGGAACAAGCCCGGCAGGACGCAGTCGACCTCCTGGAAGAAGAAAGAGAAATGGCCATGATCCGATCGACCATCTATCAGCAAGACTTGTGTCGATTCCATGCCAGAAATGTGAAGAGTCGAGCCTTCCAAGAAGGAGACTTGGTCCTCCGAGTGGATCAACAGAAACCACACAAACTCGCTCCTACTTGGGAAGGTCCCTTCATAGTCACCAGAGTCCTCCACAATGGAGCATATCACCTTTATAATGTCGATCGCCAGATTGATGAGCCACGAGCCTGGAATGCGGAGCTGCTCCGCCTCTTTTATACTTGAATTCTCACTCGGATGAGATGTAATAAGAAAAACTCCTGTAGTTTATTTATCAAAGACAAGAGCGTTATAATTTTCCCACTGATTGTTGTTGTTTTTGTTTGCGGAAGAAATCCCCCAGTGGGTGGCTTAGCTGCGAATCCGTTTCGCCTAAGTTTGTAAAAATAATTTCCTACCGAGTGTTGAGCCAGCCTCCCACTCGGGGGCTTAGCTGTGAACCTGTTTCGCCTAAGTATTTGAAAATCCTACTGAGTGGTGAGCGAGCCTCCCACTCGGGGGCTTAGCTGCAGTCCAGTACTCACCTAAGTATTTGAAAATCCTACCGAGTGGTGATCCAGCCTCCCACTCGGGGGCTTAGCTGCAGTCCAGTACTTGCCTAAGTATTTGAAAATCCTACCGAGTGGAGAGCAACCCTCCCACTCGGGGGCTTAGCTGCAGTCCAGTACTCGCCTAAGTATTTGAAAATCCTATCGAGTGGAGAGCGACCCTCCCACTCGGGGGCTTAGCTGCAGTCGAGTACTCGCCTAAGTATTTGAAAATCCTACCGAGTGGAGAGCGACCCTCCCACTCGGGGGCTTAGCTGCAGTCCAGTACTCGCCTAAGTATTTGAAAATCCTACCGAGTGGTGAGCGACACTCCCACTCGGGGGCTTAGCTGCAGTCCAGTACTCATCTAAGTATTTGAAAATCCTACCGAGTGGTGAGCCAGCCTCCCACTCGGGGGCTTAGCTGTAGTCCAGTACTCGCCTAAGTATTTGAAAATCCTACCGAGTGGAGAGTGACCCTCCCACTCGGGGGCTTAGCTGCAGTCCAGTACTCGCCTAAGTATATGAAAAATCCTACCGAGTGGAGAGCGACCGTCCCACTCGGGGGCTTAGCTGCAGTCCAGTACTCGCCTAAGTATTTGAAAAATCCTACCCAGTGGAGAGCGACCCTCCCACTCGGGGGCTTAGCTGCAATCCAGTACTCGCCTAAGTATTTGAAAAATCCTACTGAGTGGAGAGCGACCCTCCCACTTGGGGGCTTAGCTGTAGTCCAGTACTCGCCTAAGTATATGAAAAATCCTACCGAGTGGAGAGCGACCCTCCCACTCGGGGGCTTAGCTGCAGTCCAGTACTCGCCTAAGTATTTGAAAAATCCTACTGAGTGGAGAGCGACCCTCCCACTCGGGGGCTTAGCTGCAGTCCAGTACTCGCCTAAGTATTTGAAAAATCCTGCCGAGTGGAGAGCGACCCTCCCACTCGGGGGCTTTGCTGCAGTCGAGTACTCGCCTAAGTATTTGAAAAATCCTACCGAGTGGAGAGCGACCCTCCCAATCGGGGGCTTAGCTGCAGTCCAGTACTCGCCTAAGTATTTGAAAATCCTACCGAGTGGTGAGCGACCCTCCCACTCAGGGGCTTAGCTGCAGTCCAGTACTCGCCTAAGTATTTGAAAATCCTATCGAGTGGTGAGCCAGCCTCCCACTCAGGGGCTTAGCTGCAGTCCAGTACTCGCCTAAGTATTTGAAAATCCTACCGAGTGGTGAGCCAGCCTCCCTCTCGGGGGCTTAGCTGCAGTCCAGTACTCGTCTAAGTATTTGAAAATCCTACCGAGTGGTGAGCGACCCTCCCACTCGGGGGCTTAGCTGCGGTCCAGTACTCTTCTAAGTTTGAAAAATCCTACCAAGTGGAGAGCGACCCTCCCACTCGGGGGCTTAGCTGCTGTCCAGTACTCGCCTAAGTATTTGAAAAATCCTACTGAGTGGAGAGCGACCCTCCCACTCGGGGGCTTAGCTGCTGTCCAGTACTCGCCTAAGTATATGAAAAATCCTACCGAGTGGAGAGCGACCCTCCCACTCGGGGGCTTAGCTGTAGTCCAGTACTCGCCTAAGTATTTGAAAAATCCTACCGAGTGGAGAGCGACCCTCCCACTCGGGGGCTTAGCTACAGTCCAGTACTCGCCTAAGTATTTGAAAAATCCTATCGAGTGGAGAGCGACCCTCCCACTCGGGGGCTTAGCTACAGTCCAGTACTCGCCTAAGTATTTGAAAATCCTACCGAGTGGTGAGCGACCCTCCCACTCAGGGGCTTAGCTGCAGTCCAGTACTCGCCTAAGTATTTGAAAATCTTACCGAGTGGTGAGCCAGCCTCCCACTCGGGGGCTTAGCTGCAGTCTAGTACTCGCCTAAGTATTTGAAAATCCTACCGAGTGGTGAGCCAGCCTCCCACTCGGGGGCTTAGCTGCAGTCCAGTACTCGTCTAAGTATTTGGAAATCCTACCGAGTGGTGAGCGACCCTCCCACTCGGGGGCTTAGCTGCGGTCCAGTACTCGCCTAAGTTTGAAAAATCCTACCGAGTGGAGAGCGACCCTCCCACTCGAGGGCTTAGCTGCAGTCCAGTACTCGCCTAAGTATTTGAAGATCCTACCGAGTGGTGAGCGACCCTCCCACGCGGGGGCTTAGCTGCAGTCCAGTACTCGCCTAAGTATTTGAAAATCCTACCGAGTGGTGAGCCAGCCTCCCACACGGGGGCTTAGCTGCAGTCCAGTACTCGCCTAAGTATTTGAAAATCCTACCGAGTGGTGAGCCAGCCTCCCACTAGGGGGCTTAGGTGCAGTCCAGTACTCGTCTAAGTATTTGAAAATCCTACCGAGTGGTGAGCGACCCTCCCACTCGGGGGCTTAGCTGTGGTCCTGTACTCGCCTAGGTTTGAAAAATCCTACCGAGTGGAGAGTGACCCTCCCACTCGGGGGCTTAGCTGCAGTCGAGTACTCGCCTAAGTATTTGAAAAATCCTACCGAGTGGAGAGCGACCCTCCCACTCGGGGGCTTAGCTGCAGTCCAGTACTCGCCTAAGTATATGAAAAATCCTACCGAGTGGAGAGCGACCCTCCCACTCGGGGGCTTAGCTGCAGTCCAGTACTCGCCTAAGTATTTGAAAAATCCTACCGATTGGAGAGCGACCCTCCCACTCGGGGGCTTAGCTGCAGTCCAGTACTCACCTAAGTATTTGAAAAATCCTACCGAGTGGAGAGCGGCCCTCCCACTCGGGGGCTTAGCTGCAGTCCAGTACTGGCCTAATTATTTGAAAATCCTACCGAGCGGTGAGCGACCCTCCCACTCGGGGGCTTAGCTGCAGTCCAGTACTCGCCTAAGTATTTGAAAATCCTACCGAGTGGTGAGCCAGCCTCCCACTCGGGGGCTTAGCTGTAGTCCAGTACTCGCCTAAGTATTTGAAAATCCTACCGAGTGGTGAGCCAGCCTCCCACTCGGGGGCTTAGCTGTAGTCCAGTACTCGTCTAAGTATTTGAAAATCCTACCGAGTGGTGAGCGACCCTCTCACTTGGGGGCTTAGCTGCGGTCCAGTACTCGCCTAAGTTTGAAAAATCCTACCGAGTGGAGAGCGACCCTCCCACTCGGGGGCTTAGCTGCAATCCAGTACTCGCCTAAGTACGAAACACATCTCAATCCACAAGGACAACGAGGTGCAGGTCGACTGCCACCTTCTCCTTGGGAGCTTCGCCACAAATGCAACGTGCGCTCCCTCGCCGACTCACAAGGACGACGAGGTGCAGGTCGACTACTACCTTCTCCTTCGGAGCTGCACCACAAATACAAAGGTTGTCTCGAGTGAGGAACGAGTTCCACTCGATGGAGGATTAATGAATATATTCAACGATAAACCAAGTTCAGATAAATCCTAAAGGTTCCAGACCACAGATCGAAGTGCTCGGGCATTCGGCCCGAAAGAGTTTAACGGTTACAAAAACCACTCGGCATTCCGAGGGAAATTTAAGGTGGGGCATAAAAGTTTGTTCACTCCGCAGGAGGAGGACTAGCAGGCTCGACGAACTCGTCCAGGTCGACGCCGTCGGCGATCCGAGTGGCTGCAGCAATAAAAGTCTCCATAAAAGATCGGAAGTCATGCTTCTGGGTGTTGGCGACCTTGATTGCTGCCAGCTTATCTTGTTGCACCTCCTTGCAGTGGACATGAACCAAAGACAGAGCCACATCAGCACCACACCGGGAAGAAGATTTATTCCACTCCTGCACTCGATCAGGGATCTCGTTAAGTCAAGTCATCAGGGACTCAAAATCATTCTGGAGCGTGGCCTCTGGCCAAAGTTCCGTGTCGATCCGTGACGTGGCGACCTTTAGTCGAGCCAAGTAGTCCACAACACCATCGATGCGGGATTCCAGTCGGAGCAGATTCATGGCAGTTTGATCTTTCATGGGAGAATTGATTGGGTCCAAACCTGGCTCAATCCGCCCAGTCTCCTCCTCGAAGTTCTGGCAAAGCTCTGCATTCACGATCCAATGATAAGTCAATTTTCGTATGCTGAGTTGACAAAAAAACATTAGTCGGAACAAATGTATACCTTCAAGCTTGATGAACAACTTCTTGGCAAGGCTCCTCAGATAGCTCTCCAGATCATCCCCCCTGCGAGCAATGCCGTCCATCTTCTCGTACAGGTTGAGATTGTCCTTCTTCAAGCGCGTGCACTCTTTGTTGGCTTCATTCAGAGCAGATTTCATCTTGGTGTTCTCTTCTTCCAATTGGCCGACCGAAGCCAGTTTCTGATCAGCCAAAGCGGTTCTGTCGTCAGCTTCCTTTTGAGTAGCAGCCAAATCCTGATCCTTCTTCGATAGAGCTTCTCTTAGTTTTTCTGCAAAGAAATGGTGCTTGATTCAGAAAGAGCAAAAGGGTACTCCTGCCTAAGACAAACCAGTCGACAAGCTCGTCTTACCATTGGCGTCGTCCTTGGCCTTTTGTAGCTCTGTCTTGGCCAATTCCAAGTCAAGGTTTAGTTGGATCTGCTGTTTCTCCAAGTCAGCAAAGCGAGCTCCAAGATCACAAGATTTCTGCAATCAGGGAGGAGAAGTTATTTTACAGTGAAAAATGACAAAGACAATAAATACTAAGACTATGATCGACTGCCCGCAGTCCACCATAGTCTCGGGGACTACACCCAGTGGGTGCACTTTGCGTGCCCCCACCGGTTCTAATCCCACTCGACCGGCCCGCCGGAGTCGAGTGCAGGGAGTAAAAAAAAGAGAGAAAGAAGAACTCAGACCACAGTCGACTGCCAGCAGTCGACCGCGGTCTCGGGAACTACACCCAGTGGGTGCACTTGGCGTGCCCCCACCGGTTCTGATCCCACTCGCCCAGACCAAGCAGAAGAGACAAACTACTAGTTTGGTGTACACTCGACGCGGCCAGACCACATCGAGCGAAAGAATCAAAATACAAAGACTACAGTCGACTGCCAGTAGTCCACCGTAGTCTCGGGGACTACACCCAGTGGGTGCACTCAGCGTGCCCCCACTAGTTCAAAAATTTAATCGACGCACCCAGTGGGTGTACAAATACAAAGATTTTTGGAAAGAGAGTCTTCAGGTAGCATATCCTAACAGAACAAGCGGTGACCAACTAACCTGAACGTTGCTTTGGAGAGCCGAGCTGGCGTCGTAGGCGGCCTGACTCGCGTCCCGCACCGTCTTCATCTTCTCCATCATAATGCCCGCCTGGCGTATGGCTTCCTTGGCAGCATTCACTTCATCCTCTGGGACATGATGGGTCGCAAAAACTGAAGGTGGGTCGGCAGGGGCCTGAGCAGTCGACGAAGAAGGCAAGGCACTCGACAATGGTACGACGAAGGTAACAGAACCCCGATTGGCATCACCAGCGTCCTGAACGACTGGTTCCGCCCTCAGCATCGACTGTGGCACCTTGCTTGCAAGAGCTTGCCTATTTTTCCTCGTCAAAGGCCTCTCAGGCTCTTCATATCAACATCGGGGAGGTCAATAATGTTAGGAGATGTTCAAAGTTCAATCGCAAAAATAACATCACCCAATGGAACACATTGTAGTTGAGTCGACCAAATAAAGACGAAATGTCAGAAATCATACCCAGAGTGGAAGTGACCGCATCCTCCATTACCTCATCCTCGTCCCTGTAAGCTGAGGTCCCGAAAGTAGCAGCGCTGCCAGTTCCAAAGTTTGTCTGGTTAAATCAAGAAAAAACAACAACACGGGGCGTCGAGTGTATACAAAGGGAGACACTCACGCAGAAGCGACGGGGATGTCAATCTTAATCTTCAGCAATGCCTTCCGAGGCTTCTGCTCTGCAACTTTGGGATGCTTTGACGCTTTTTCAGTTGGGGTTGGTGAAGAGGTCCGAGGATGCTTTGAAGACTGACCAGCCTGAGAAGTCGCCTTTTCACGGGCGCTCGGTCGTTCTTGGTCAAGCTTGGATCGCCTCTCCCTGCGAGGAGGCGACCCGAGTTCTTCTTTGTCACTTGGGTCGTCGCTTTCTTCGTCCCCTTCACCATCAGAATACCAGCCGCCGCTCGCCTCTCCTTCCAGGTCTTGCTCTTGCTCTCCGTTGGGCATTGAATACATTTCGATAAGGGCCTGAAAGAAAGCAGGAAGAATAAAGTCAGTCGATGCAGTATAGACACCTACGCAAGTGAATTCGGATTACAATCGAAAGCTCAGAATCGGACCTTCTCTGGTTCATGGGACTGGTCGAATGGAGGGACTCTCCTGGCTCCCCTGGGGCTGTCCTTGTTTCCGGTCATGCCCGACAACCACTTCTCTAGTGTGTCGTCATCGACCTCCTCCGGGTGAATCCGAGTGGAGTCGTCAAGACCCGAATACATCCACATCGGATGGTCTCGGGCTTGTAGAGGCTGGATGCGCCGCTGAAGGAAAACCTCCAAGAGATCCATACTGGTGACCCCGTCATGGATAAGCTGGACCACTTGTTCGACCAGCACCCTAACCTGCGCCTTCTCCTCCGGGAGCACCTTCAAAGAGGAGGGTTTCCTCACTCGGTCCATGGTAAAAGGAGGGAGGCCAGTCGACTGCCCTGGCGTCAGCTGGTCTTTGCGATAAAACCAGGTCGACTGCCACCCGCGAACCGAGTCGGGAAGAATCATGGCTGGAAAGGAACTTTTCCCTCTCATCTGAACACCAAGACCCCCACACATCTGAATCACTTGTGTTCTCTCGTCACTCGGATTGACCTTTTTCACCGTCTGAGAACGACAGGTGAAAATGTGCTTGAAAAGACCCTAGTAAGGCTGACAACCCAAGAAATTCTCGCACAAAGACATGAAAGTAGCAAGATACACGATTGTATTGGGAGTGAAGTGGTGGAGTTGTGCCCCAAAGAAATTCAGAAATCCCCGAAAGAAAGGGTGAGGAGGCAAGGAAAATCCATGGTCGACGTGGGTGGCAAGGAGAACGCGCTCACCTTCCCGAGGTTGCGGCTCGGATTCCTTCCTCGGAAGCCGCACCGATCCATGGGGGATCAGCCCTCCTTCGGCTAGGTCGTCGGGGTCTTCTTGGCGGATCGCCGAGCAGATCTAGTCGCCCTGGATCCAGCCCTTTGGCAGGCCAGCTCGCGAGGAAGATCCACCCCGACTTGTCGCCTTCCCCTTCGCCTTTGCCGTCGCCTTCTTCACCCGCTCCAGAGCCGCCATCTTCTCCTTCCCCATCGTCACTGGCGAGACGCGTATGGAGCGGCAGCGCTGGGGCGAGAGCGAGCGCGATGAAGAAGCCTGAAGAGGAGAAGAGGGAATGGGAACGCACTGTTCAAGAAACCCCGGTCCGACGCCTTATATGAGGTCACTTCCGAGTGGCTGACTGGTAGGCCTGGGCGGTCCTGTCGAATCCCGTAACAATCGCGCGCGTGATACGTGGTGAAAAAGGTGGTGCGGAGATCGAGGCGGCTCCGCCCTATCGCATCCGATTACTGCGGCCTCCCCCGTCCCGCGCGCTTCCCAAAATTCGAATGCCGCGAAATCTACGGGCAGCAGAACAACTTGTCAGACGGGAGATCTCCTCCACACCGTCACTCGGAGCCTTTCAAGTAAAGAAACTCACTCGACAAAAAACTAAGAATGGATCAAGGCGACTGAAAAGGAAGTTGCTATCATCACTCAGGTTCATTGATCCGAAACAAGATATGCTCATGGCATGAAAAATGAGTCGAAGAAGTTCTCAACACCTTCCCCACTCAAACCTATGTACCTAGGGTAGGGTCATGGACCTGTCCCAACTGCCCTACCCAAGGACATCTCTAGAAGAAATCACCTTTCAATCGACTTGGAGGTTTTCCACTCGACAGACTCGAAGACACTCGACCAAGAAGCAATCACTCGACTAAGACCTAACCACTCGACGGCCAGGAGAACTAAAGGCACTCCGCATGCTAACGGTCGATTATTAAGTAGCTTTTATGGTCATCATAGCACTTTATTAAGGGTATTACCAGTAATGCCCGACCTTAATGTATTTAAAACCCTGCACAACTGAGGGCCGGAGGGGTCCGGCGAACTCTATATAAGCCACCCCCCTCCTCAGTGTAAAAGGTTCGCATCCCTGTAATTCATACACGCATAATCCAGTCGACCGCCTCCGGGCTCCGAGACATAGGGCTATTACTTCCTCCGAGAAGGGCCTGACCTCGTAAACCTCGTGTGCTTACAACTACTCCATAGCTAAGATCTTGCCTCTCCATACCTACCTCCCTACATTGCTGTCAGACTTAGAACCACGACACCCACTTCCCAACATCAATGAGCTGTTTGAACAACTCAAAGGTGCTCAAGTATTCTCCAAGCTTGATCTCCGTATGGGCTATCATCAGATTCGCATTCGTGAACAAGATATCCCCAAGACAACATTCAGAACAAGCTATGGTTCATATGAATACATTGTAATGTCTTTCGGCCTCGTCAATGCCCTGCCAACATTCTCTCGCATGATGAACTTCATCTTCAACGCCTACACAAATGACTTCGTCTTGGTCTACCTCAATGACATTTTGGTCTTTTCCAAGAACAAGGAAGATCATGCCAAGCACTTGCGTTTGGTGCTGGATAAGCTCAGAGAACATCAGTTCTATGCCAAGTTTTCAAAGTGCGAGTTTTGGCTCGATGAGGTTCTCTACCTTGGACATATCATCTCTGCCAAGGGCATAGCGGTTAATCCTGAGAAGGTGTCTGTAATTGTGAATTGGGAACCACCTCAGAACGTGAAGCAACTCCGCAGCTTACTTGGGCTCGCAAGCTATGGTCGAAGGTTCGTCGTGAACTTCTCTAAGATCGCGAAGCCTCTTTCCAACCTTCTCCAGAAGCACGTGAAGTACGTTTGGTCTCCTGAATGTGACATCGCTTTCAACACCCTGAAAGAGAAGTTAGTCACTGCTCCAGTTCTGACTCCTCCTGATGAATCCAAACCGTTCGAGGTCTTCTGTGATGCTTCCCTTCAAGGTCTTGGTGCAGTGTTGATGCAAGAGAAGAAAGTTGTGGCCTATACCTCTCGCCAGTTGAATCCCAACGAGAAGAACTACCCCACTCACGACCTCGAGTTGGCGGTAGTTGTGCATGCTCTTTTAACTTGGAGACATCTCTTATTGGGAAGAAAAGTGGACATCTTCATTGATCATAAGAGTCTCAAGTACATCTTCACTCAGCCTAATCTCAACCTCAGGCAGACTCGTTGGGTCGAAATGATTCAAGAGTATAATCCGAGTATCGAATATACTCCAGGCAAGGCCAATGCAATTGCTGACGCATTGAGCAGGAAGGCTTACTGCAACAGTTTGATTCTGAAGCCTTACCAACCCGAGCTTTGTGAAGCTTTTAGCAAACTCAATCTGCAAGTTGTTCCTCAAGGATTTCTGGCCAACCTCCAAGTCTCTCCAACTTTGGAAGATCAGATTCGCGAGGTTCAACTTCTTGATGCTATGGTGAAGAAGGTGAAGATTGGGATTGCCAAGAGTCAACCCAAGTACAAGTGCTATCTCCTTGATGACAAGGATACTCTATTCTTCGAGGATCGCATTGTTGTGCCAAAAGGTGAACTTCGTAAAGTCATTATGAACGAGGCTCACAATTCACTCGTCTCTATCCACCTTGGAAGTACAAAGATGTACCATGACCTCAAGCAGTCGTATTGGTGGACTTGAATGAAGCGCGAGATTGCTCAGTTCGTGAATGAATGTGATGTCTGTAGAAGAGTGAAGGCAGAACACCAACGGCCAGCTGGTCTCCTCCAACCTCTTCCATTCCAGAATGGAAGTTTGACCATATTGAGATGGACTTCGTGACTGGATTTCCAAAGTCCAAGCGTGGCAATGATGCTATCTTTGTTGTCATCGACAAACTCACTAAAGTGGCTCAATTTCTTCCTATCAAAGAATCTATCACAGCAGCTCAATTGGCAGAGCAATATACCACCCGGATTGTCTCGCTGCATGGCATTCCGTAGTTGATATCTTCAGATCGTGGCAGCATCTTCACCTCCAAGTATTGGGATTCTTTTCAGAAGGCCATGGGCACCAACATCTGTTTCAGCACAGCTTTCCATCCTCAAGCTAGTGGCCAAGTCGAGCGAGTCAATCAGATTCTTGAAGATATGCTCAGGGCTTGCGTCATTTGTTTCGGTATGAAGTGGGAAGATTGTCTTCCATATGCCGAGTTCTCCTACAACAACAGCTTCCAAGCGAGTTCGGGCAAGGCCCCATTTGAAATTCTCTATGGCAGGAAGTGTCGTACTCCTCTTAACTGGTCAGAGACTGGTGAACGTCAACTTCTTGGAAATGACTTGATCAAAGAGGCAAAGGAGATGTGCAAAGTCATTCGTGATAACCTCAAAGCAGTGCAATCGTGCCAGAAGAGCTACTATGATAGTAAGCATCGTGATTTGGCTTTCAAGATCGGAGACCATGTCTACCTCCGCGTCTCTCCAATGAAAGGTACTCGTCGCTTTGGTATCAAAGGGAAGCTTGCCCCTAGATACGTGGGTCCTTTCAAGATCGTCAGCAAGAGAGGCGATCTCGCCTATCAACTTGAGCTTCCCTCCAACTTTGCAAATGTGCACGACGTGTTTCATGTCTCTCAACTCCGCAAGTGCTTCAAGACCCCTGACCGCACCGTCAACTTCAAAGACATTGATCTCCAAGAAGACCTCTCTTATCGCGAGCACCCAGTTGCTATCCTTGAAGAAACTGAGCGCAAGACTCGCAACAAGTCAATCAAATTCCTCAAACTCAAGTGGTCACATCATTCCGACCGTGAAGCCACCTGGGAACGCGAGTATCACCTCCATTCTGAGAACCCAGAGTTTTTCCAGTCCTAGATCTCGGGATGAGTTCCTTTCGTAGTGGTGGAGTGTTGTAACACCCCGGATGTAATTTACCTTATCTGTACTCCAACTCTTGCCGTTTCTAGCCTAAGTTATTTTATTTCATCGTTGTCGGGTTTTTGTCTCCGTGTGTGTTGTCTTTGTCATGCATCGCATATCATGTCATCGTGTGCATTGCATTTGCATACGTGTTCGTCTCATGCATCCGAGCATTTTCCCCGTTGTCCGTTTTGCATTCCGACGCTCCTATGTCCTCTGGTGTCCCTTTTCTACCTCTTTTCATGTGCGGGTGTTAAAAATTTTCGGATTGGACCGAGACTTGCCAAGCAGCCTTGGTTTACTACCGATAGACCTCCTGTCAAGTTTCGTACCATTTGGACTTCGTTTGATACTCCAATGGTTAACCGAGGGACCGGAAAGGCCTCGTGTGTGTTGTAGCCCAACACCCTTCCAAAGTGGCCCAAAACCCACCTAAACCTCCTCCATCATCTAGAGTGTTCGATCACGATCGCGTGGCCGCAAACCGCACCTCATTTGGAGCTTCCTAGCTCCCTCTACCTCTATATAAAGACCCCCCCTTTCCAAATCCCGGATCTCCTCTTCCAAAACCAGATGCAGGGACCGATGATACCGCTCCGGATGATATGATCGAACTCAAGTGGGAGTTCGATGAAGACTCTCGTCGTTACTACGTGTCTTTTCCAGATGATCAGTAGTGGTGCCCAGTTGGGGCGATCGGGGACTTTGTCGCATTTGGGGGTTGATCTTTATTTTGGTTCCGTAGTCAGAACTTGAGTGTATTGGATGAATGTAATGACTTATTTATGTATTTGTGTGACGTGGCGAGTGTAAGCCAACTATGTACCTTTCCCCTTTATTTATTTACATGGGTTGTTGTGAAGATTACCTCACTTGCGACATTGCTTTCAATGCGGTTATGCCTCTAAGTTGTGCTTCGACACGTGGGAGATATAGCCGCATCGAGGGCGTTACAGCTTGACAGTAATTCGTTTACCCACCGTAATACTTATGCTCTTGAGAGAAGTCACTAGTGAAACCTATGGCCCCCGGGTCTATCTTCTATCATATTAATCTTCCAATAATTAGTTATTTCTATTGCCATTTATTTTACTTAGCATCTTTATTTCTCTTTATCATAAAATACCAAAAATCTTATCTTATCATATCTATTAGATCTCACTCTCGTAAGTGACCATGAAGGGATTGACAACCCCTTTATCGCATTGGTTGCGAGGTTCTTATTTGTTTGTGTAGGTGCATGGGACTTGAGCATGATCTCCTACTGGATTGATACCTTGGTTCTCAAAAACTAAGGGAAATACTTATGCTACTTTACTACATCACCCTTTCTTCCTCAAGGGAAAACCAATGCAGTGCTCAAGAGGTAGCAGTGATCCACTTGATGTATGTTTTGGTGATCAACTTGCGAGTTCCGTGACCTCGTGAACTTATGCATAGGGGTTGGCACACGTTTTCGTCTTGACTCTCCGGCAGAAACTTTGGGGCACTCTACGAAGTTCTTTTGTCTTGGTTGAGTAGATGAATCTGAGATTGTGTGATGCATATCATATAATCATACCCACGGATACTTGAGGTGACATTGGAGTATCTAGGTGACATTATGGTTTTGGTTGATTTCTGTCTTAAGGTGTTATTCTAGAACGAACTCTAGGATAGATTGAACGGAAAGAATAGCTTCGTCTTATTTTACTATGGACCCTTGAATAGATCGATCAGAAAGGATAACTTTGAGGTAGTTTCATACCCTACCATAATCTCTTCGTTTGTTCTCCGCTATTAGTGACTTTGGAGTGATTCTTTGTTGCATGTTGAGGGATAGTTATATGATCCAATTATGTTATTATTGTCGAGAGAACTTGCACTGGTGAAAGTATGAACCCAAGGCCTTTTTTCCTAGCATTGCAATACCATTTCGCTCACTTTTATCATTAGTTACCTTGCTGTTTTTATATTTTTAGATTACAAAAACCTATATCTACCATCCATATTGCACTTGTATCACCATCTCTTCGCCGAACTAGTGCACCTATACAATTTACCATTGTATTGGGTGTGTTGGGGACACAAGAGACTCTTTGTTATTTGGTTGCAGGGTTGTTTGAGAGAGACCATCTTCATCCTGCGCCTCCCACGGATTGATAAACCTTAGGTCATCCTCTTGAGGGAAATTTGCTACTGTCCCACAAACGTCTGCACTTGGAGGCCCAACAACGTCTACAAGAAGAAGGTTTTGTAGTAGACATCAAGCTTTTTTCTGACGCCGTTTCCGGGGAGGTTAGCGCTTGAAGGTATATCCTTAGATCTTGCAATCGAATCTGTGTGTTTCTTGTTTTATCACTAGTTTAGTTTATAAAAGAAAACTAAAAATGGAATAAAGGGTACCTCATATGCTTCATCTTTTTAATGTCTTTCATGAAAATAAGGATTCCGATAATTGTGTGTAACATCCCAAAATTATAAATTTTGGAATGTTATAATAAATAGATAGATTTGATGGATTGTTTGATTGATTGTCTAAAAGTGAGTTTATTCGGAAAAAAATTATGAGAGGGAATAAAAGGACTTTCCCAAACTTTCATTTTTGCCTTTATGTTCTCCGTGAATTCAAATACTTTTTCATCACGAAACCCTGGGGAGAAGATGACATGACTTCTTCCATTTATTAAATGACAAGGGGTGTTGAAAATATTTGAATTTCATTTGAGAATATTTCCAATTCTGAAACTTTATGCAACTCAATGATTTTCACAAGAGAAGATAATATGACTTCTTAAAAATATATGAAATATGGGTTGGAAGTTCTAAAAGAATTAAATTCAAAGTCCTTTTGAAATTAATTTCAATTTAAAGTTATTCGAGTTTTTATTCAAATTATTTTTCTCCAAAAATAAAATACATGGAAAATAGGGTAACATGATTCCCTACAATAGAGAATTGGAGAAAAATTAATTTGAAATCATTTTTTTATTTTTAAAATGATTTTGTTGGATTTTAATAGACCAGTAGCACTGTTTGAATTATTAGAATTTATGTGTATTTTATTTAATGCAAGAAAAATGTTCACCGTGAAGAAAATCTTTTTCTGAAAATTTTGATATATTATATGCCTATATAATATTTTCATTTAATTTGTTTTATTATTTTATTTGTCTGGAAATGTTTTTTTTAATTCCCGACTGGGCTGGCCCAGCCCCGCGCCGCCTTCCCCGTCGTCCCTGACCGGGACTCTCCCCGAAGTCCGGCGCTGCCCCGCCTCCATTGCTCCTCCTGCCCCCTCGCCCACGCCTCCCCTCCCCTCCTATAAAGTCGCCGCACCCGGGCCCTAGGACCCGATCCGCTGCCGCCCTCCCTCTCTGCCGCACAGCACCGCCGCCCTTGCGCCGCGTTCCGCCGCCGCCGGCGAGATCCGCTGCCTCCACCCCGCTCCGTTCTGTCGCCGTGGACCACCGTCGACGCCGCCATCCTCCTCGCCGTGACGCGCCGCCCCTCCCCGACCTCCCCGTTGCCCTCCCCGACCACCGGAGCCGCCTCCGTCGTCCTCCCGACTCCGGCGATCGCCGCGGTAACCGCCGCTGCCGCCGGAAAACGCCGTCGCCAGTTTTCAAAAGAAACCACCGAACCGATTAACCAGAGTGTGACGAGTAGATCTATCAAGAGTTTTGAGTGCGAATCATCTTCATCAACATTGCAGGCAAGTTCACACTTTGATCATATTCCTTTCATACCCAGTTTTTATGCATTAGTTTCACCCTCAAACATTGCATGAGTAGGATTGATAACATGCGGGTATTGGGAAGTAGTTGATGAGGTAGGAACCTATTGCCCTGCATTCAAACCTTGGGAGTTACTATTACGTCATGCTTATAGTGCCATGCTATGCTCGTAGACGTGGATTGGGTTTTGAGAGTATTCATGACAGATGTGAGATTGTTAATTAGTGGTTTACTTAAGGTGGCAACTTCAACACACATCTGGGTGGATTGAGGCACCTGGTTATTCACGGATTGCCTGTCTAGGCACCGGGGTAGACCAGGATTGCCTGTTTTTTATGGACCGCCACCCAGGCTCAAAGGGATCATGAGATTTTTCATACTAGAAACTTCTGTATGCAGCCACAAGCTATTATGGGCTCTAGCATAGTTGATTAAGTCGTGTGAACTCTTACAGTGGTAGACTAGCAGATGTAGGGGTTGTAGGTGGTACGGTCTACCCATCGTAAGGTGCAAACGCTTCTGAAAGACTATGTCCCGGTCATCCGTTTCTCAAACACCATGTAGTGCGAGAAATCCAACGGAGGAGATCGAGTCTTGTGGGGAAAAGTGCGCAAACCTCTGCAGAGTGTATAAACTAATCATGATTAGCCATCTCCCCGGTTATGGACGTTTTGAGTATCTAGTACTTGGATTATCATGTGAATCTCATCATGTTACTTTAAATTAATATTGTTGGGTTTAATGATGTTACTTAATTGGGATTGAGAATGTTGTCAACCATTCTCAATGATCAACAACCACCATGATAGTTAAATTAAAATGTATTCCTTTGCAGTAGGGAAAAATTGGCTTTACGCAAAACTATAACCGTAGAGCTTTTCCACCAGACAAATATGCATGTAGTGATAGCTTTTATTCATCATTCTCTATGGTGTGAATTTGCCAGTACATTCAATGTACCGACCCTTTGTGGCTGCAACGTCTCATGTTGTAGGATTATCTTACGACGAGTGAGTGATACGTTAGGGTTACGATTTCTACACTCAACTTTGCCATTGGTGTTGATGGGAATCCACAACCTTGTTACTTCCGCTATTTGGATTGAGGTAATAGTATTTACGTTACTTTTACATGTGATTTACCTCTGTTATAAATCCTCGAGTACTATGTGTGTCAGCATACCGATCCAGGGATGACACTTAAGCATAGAGACTTGACCCATTCGGGTCGGGTCGTTACAAGATGGTATCAGAGCACATGTTGACTGTAGGACGTGACCCTAGAAACTGGCAAGCCCATAGCAAAGATTTTTCTCCACAACTTTTCCTTTCAAAAAGATCTTTTACCTCTCTTCTCTTCTAAGCTTATTCAAAAATTCCCTTTAGTAAGATGAAGTTTTAACCTTAGCCGGTGTATCACTAGACCCTAGAACATGGAGCATTAGAACCCAAGGTTTTTTCAAGAAAACCCTAAGGCAGGAGATATCAACTATGGAATGATAGCTCATGGGAATGACAAGATCAGAAACACGGTTATCCGTGATGTTATCGCCCGCTGATGCTCACCGTGCTGAGTTAAGGATGCTTTCTTCAGAATGGATTTGATGGAAGAAGGCTGATGAAGCACTTATTAGTAAGATGAAGTTTTAACCTTAGCCGGTGTATCACTAGGATCTAGAGTATTACATCAAGAAGTTAAGATGGAACCACATGAAGCCGTATTAGCCAAGGAAACATTTCGTGAAGAACTCAGGAACCAAAAGCAGAAAGTAGCCAAGCTGGAGGAGCTACAACCTCAAGATACCGGAGATTTGCCAGGAACTGAAGGACAGTAGGATCATGGCTCATGTCAAGGTTGATGAAACTCAGAAGTTTGGAACGCAACTCCATAAATATTAAAGGACATCACGATAGACTTTGCGACAACAGAAATGATCTGGCAAAAGGATTTGAGAAAGACAAGCATGATCGGGAGAAGCCATTGGAGGCATGAACAAGACTTGAAGAGTTAGATGACGTTGAAGATTTATTGACCTTTAGAAGACCAAACCCCTGTTATATACCTACGTTAGATGCGATGTTTGTGAGATGTCATTTGTTTGATGTTTTTCCCGACAGCCATAAATAAAATCTATCTTTTCAAAACTTTTGTTTGTATTGTGTGTATCCCTCTCTATCTCTCTTATCTCACCCCAAACCCATGGACCCAATAGAGGATGAATGAAGATGAGCTTGTATTTTCTGGACCGATGAGTCAGTTGGAGACGGACCGATGGATTCAGAACATGGAGGATCACATGAAGAATAATCCTATAGTCGGAAAGGATATGACCCAGCATGCTCTTCAGTGCTTTGAAAGAGGTGCTGCTACTTGGTGGAGGATGTACCAAACCATCAATGGATGGCAAGGAGTAACCACTTGGAAGGATTTTAAGTTGACTCTGCCAAAGTCTCGGCTTGTGTCCCAGAAGTTGAAGCTTTATGGAAAGGATATGAAGAAACCTTGTGCATGCAAGATTTGTGGAGAAATAGGACACACACACAAAGAACACAAGGATGAATGCCCTAATTGTGAAGGAAGTCACCCAGTTGAAGAATACCCAACTAGGCAGATTACTTGTTTCTTGTGTGAAGGGACTACCCACTATCCCGCTTAGTGTCACATTTACCCCATGGTACAATGAACCATCCAGCAGAAGAAAGAAGTAATGAAAGGAGCCCTCATGGAAATTTTAGAAGAAGCTATGATGAAGGAAGAGATGGAGTACACACCCAAAGAAGACCCAATTAAACCCTGCACCAAGTCATGCTATTCATGTGGAGAAGAAGGACACATCTCCCAAAATTGTTTGAATGGGGTTCTAGTAGAATTCCCGACAGAGGAAGTAGAATATGACCCACAGGAAATAGAAGCCCTGATTGGAATGGAAAAGTCCAAGAAGAGAAACCGATTGGAGCCCAGGAGGGATCTGAGTCATATCACATGTTATAGGTGCAAGGAGTCAGGGCACTACCTCAACAGTTGCCAAAAAAGGAAACCTCAGTACTTGTCAGAAGTAATATGTTTTAGTTGTAAGGGAGCAAGGCACCTTGCCAGAGAATGCCCCAAGGAGAAGGAAACTTGTGCTAGATAGTTGAGTTTGCAACAAAAGAAATGCAGTAGTAGAAGTGAGAACATTTTCCTTTATATTGAGGTGTTGAGTTGAGACATGTAATGGAAAAGCGAGAGATTGTAATCATTGGAGAATGAATAAAATTAGCATCGTTGGTACTGATATGGATTTTATGAGTTCTGATCTATGAAGAAGAATTTTGGCCATTTTGAGGATATGAGAAATATGGTCTATGGAAGATTTGTGCATTTTAAGGGTGGTAGTACCCTGTAAGAACCTTTGACCCCTGGAAAAGATAAGGATACTCCAGTGAGTGGATTTCAGACAAAATAAATACGAGTTTTGTCTCGATATGTGTGATACCCCAAGAGTATGTGGGATGAAGTTGGAGACCGTCGGTTGTTTGGACCAAATGTGATCAAGGAGTCAGAAGAGAATGTTAAGTTTATTCGAGATAGACTGAAGGTAGCTCAGTCCAGGCAGAAGAGTTATGCAGAAAAAAACGCAAGGAGGTAGTCTATGAAATTGGAGACAAAGCATGTCTTTGTGTGACCCCTCTGCGAGGAGTCAAACGATTTGTAGTTAAGGGGAAGTTAGCCCCGAGATTTGTAGGACCATACCGAGTTTTGGAGCGTATGGGAGAAGTGGCCAACAAGTTGGAGGCACCCAAAGGACTGTCAGGAGTTCATGATGTGTTTCCCAGTTGAAGAAGTGCCATGCAGAGATGGCCAATATACCCCTGTAAGGACGCTTGACCCTGGAAAGGATAATGATGTTCCACGAAGTGGAATATAGACTTCATAAGTTTTTATCTCGGTATGTGGGATATTCCACGAGGATGAAGACATGAATTACTATTGGATATAAAGGAGGTATGATGTTGGAAATATGGATCAAGGGAAAATTCCATGATGAGTCTGAGTAATCATGTCCTAGTTTGGTGCCAATAGAAGAAAGGAAGACGGTACAATTGGATGGATTTAAGAATACTAGGAAGTTGGAAGTTGGAATAATGATCAGTTGCCCGATGATAAGTTCAAGGACTACAAGTGATGAGATGGGCAATAACCCACAAGCCCCAGGACCTGCCAAGAAGCAAGCACATTCTTGCTGAAGGAAAAACCCTGGAAGAAGTTACGATTTTATAGATAGACGATTTTATAGGAGTAACACAAAACCTGAGAGTTGTGAAGGAACAATAGATGTTTGTTTGGCTTGCAGAATCAATGGATTATTCCGAATGCAGTTCGTGGACAAGGGAAATTCTGCAATGCTTGTGAGGATGACCGAGTGTTAGAATGCGAGATTCGCTAAACCGTATACAAGGTAATGATTTGGGTGCGGGATGGATTGATCACCATACCGACTTACTCTTATTGTTCGCCTTGCTATGTGGGATGGTAAATCTGAGTGACTTACCTATAGTAAAGAGACGACGATCAAACCCATGTTTAAACTTAGAATGGTATAAGTATTTTTCCCTTGTACACGGCAGTTGTTGCCAACCGTAGGTTATACGATGAGGATCAACCAGACCCATTTCCTACAGAAGGAACCATAAATTGTTGACCACCATGAGATATCGATAGTTGTTTAGTTTTGGCACCAGACCTGTCAGCTAAGAAGACCCAGTCATGGAAGAACCTTACCAAGATGAAAGGACAGAAGAATTGCGGTAAAGGTTATGCCACTACCGGAAGAGCTCAGAGAAGGAATTTTCCCGAGAATTTGAGAAGACCGGCCCCATCAAGAATAGGGATGGAGTATATGATTTTACATGGAACCGTTACCTTGTTTCTAAGGGTGGTAGCACCCCAGACCCCTGGAGATGATCGATGGATTTTGAGGAGACCCCAAACCCTAACCTTTTCCTTGCTAGCCTTTCCAAATCTCGAGGACGAGATTCATTTTAAGGGTGGTAGGTTTGTAACATCCCAAAATTCTAAATTTTGGAATGTTATAATAAATAGATAGATTTGATGGATTGTTTGATTGATTGTCTGAAAGTGAGTGAATTCGAAAAAAAAATTATGAGAGGGAATAAAAGGACTTTCCCAAACTTTCATTTTTGCCTTTATGCTCTCCGTGAATTCAAATACTTTTTCATCACGAAACCCTGGAGAGAAGATGACATGACTTCTTCCATTTATTAAATGACAAGGGGTGTTGAAAATATTTGAATTTCATTTGAGAATATTTCCAATTCTGAAACTTTATGCAACTCAATGATTATCACGAGAGAAGATAATATGACTTCTTAAAAATATATGAAATATGGGTTGGAAGTTTTAAAAGAATTAAATTCAAAGTCCTTTTGAAATTAATTTCAATTTGAATTTATTCGAGTTTTATTCAAATTATTTTTCTCCAAAAATAAAATACATGGAAAATAGGGTAACATGATTCCCTACAATAGAAAATTGGAGAAAAATTAATTTGAAATCATTTTGGTATTTTTAAAATGATTTTGTTGGATTTTAATAGACCAGTAGCACTGTTTGAATTATTAGAATTTATGTGTATTTTATTTAATGCAAGAAAAATGTTCACCGTGTAGAAAATCTTTTTCTGAAAATTTTGATATATTATATGCCTATATAATATTTTCATTTAATTTGTTTTATCATTTTATTTGTCTGGAAATGTTTTTTTAAAAAATAAATAAATTCCCGACTGGGCCTGCCAAGCCGAAGCCCTAGCCCCGCGCCGCCTTCCCTATCGTCCCCGACCGGGACTCTCCCCGGAGTCCGGCGCCGCCCCGCCTCCATTGCTCCTCCTGCCCCCTCGCCCACACCTTCCCTCCCCTCCTATAAAGTCGCCGCACCCGGGCCCAGGACCCGATCCGCCGCCGCCCTCCCTCTCTGCCGCACAGCACCGCCGCCCTTGCACCGCATTCCGCCGCCGCCGGCGAGATCCGCTGCCTCCACCCCGCTCCGTTCCGTCACCGTGGACCGCCACCGACGCCGCCATCCTCCTCGCCGCAAGGCGGCGCCCCTCCCCGACCTTCCTGTTGCCCTCCCCGACCACCAAAGCCGCCGCCGTCGTCCTCCCGACTCCGGCAATCGCCGCAGTAACCGCCGCTGCCGCCGGAAAACGCCGTCGCCGGTTTTCAAAAGAAACCACCGAACCGATTAACCGGAGTGTGACGAGTAGATCTATCAAGAGTTTTGAGTGCGAATCATCTTCATCAACATTGCAGGCAAGTTCACACTTTGATCATATTCCTTTCATACCCAGTTTTTATGCATTAGTTTCACCCTCAAACATTGCATGAGTAGGATTCATAACATGTGGGTATTGGGAAGTAGTTGATGAGGTAGGAACCTATTGCCCTGCATTCAAACCTTGGGAGTTACTATAATGCTATGCTTATGGTGCCATGCTATGCTCGTAGACGTGGATTGGGTTTTGAGAGTATTCATGACAGATGTGAGATTGTTAATTAATGGTTTACTTAAGGTGGCAACTTAAACACACATCTGGGTGGATTGAGGCACCTGGTTATTCTCGGATTGCCTGTCTAGGCACCGGGGTAGACCAAGATTGCCTGTTTTTTTATGGACCGCCACCCAGGCTCAAAGGGATCATGAGATTTTTCATACTAGAAACTTCCGTGTGCAGCCACAAGCTATTATGGGCTCTAGCATAGTTGATTAAGTCGTGTGAACTCTTACAGTGGTAGACTAGCAGATGTAGGGGTTGTAGGTGGTACGATCTACCCATCGTAAGGTGCTAACGCTTCTGAAAGACTATGTCTCGGTCATCCATTTCTCAAACACCATGTAGTGCGAGAAATCCAACGGAGGAGATCGAGTCTTGTGGGGAAAAGTGCGCAAACCTCTGCAGAGTGTATAAACTAATCATGATTAGCCCTGTCCCCGGTTATGGACGTTTTGAGTATCTAGTACTTGGATTATCATGTGAATTCCATCATGTTACTTTAAATTAATTTTGTTGGGTTTAATGATGTTACTTAATTGGGACTGAGAATGCTATCAACCATTCTCAATGATCAACAACCACCATGATAGTTAAATTAAAATGTATTCCTTTGCAGTAGGGAAAAATTGGCTTTACGCAAAACTATAACCGTAGAGCTTTTCCACCAGACAAATATGCATGTAGTGATAGCTTTTATTCATCATTCTCTATGGTGTGAATTTGCCAGTACATTCAATGTACTGACCCTTTGTGGCTGCAACGTCTCATGTTGCAGGATTATCTTACGACGAGTAAGTGATACGTTAGGGTTACGATTTCTACACTCAACTTTGTCGTTGGTGTTGATGGGAATCCACAACCTTGTTACTTCCGCTATTTGGATTGAGGTAATAGTATTTACGTTTCTTTTACATATGATTTACCTCTGTTATAAATCCTCGAGTACTGTGTGTGTCAGCATACCGATCCAGGGATGACACTTAAGCACAGAGACTTGACCCATTCGGGTCGGGTCATTACATTGTGCCAAAGTGTTAGAGGAAGAATGCATTATAATGTTTGGCACTAAATCTTTGAATGATGAGCATGACTACAATGTTGTTTCTATGAATTCCGTGAATATCCATGGTACTAATGATGATTGCACTAGTCATGATGAAAATGTCTCTTATAAGCATTCCAATTTTTGTGGAGTGCATAGAGTTTGCAAGTACACACTAACTAGGGAAGATAGATTTTGCAAGCAGCATAAGTATTTAGAAACTAAATGGTTGCAAGAAAGGCTAGATGCTTGTACTGAAGATTTAAAATTTCTTTGCCATCCTTGTGAACTTTGCAATGAACGTGATCATTTAAATATCCAATGCAAATTGTTTCATGATCGAATCGTGTCGAAAAATTGTGATGACTTGATTTCCCTTGCACATTATAATGAACTTAGTTTGCTTCTGGGTTATGAAGAAATGAAACATATAACTAAGGATATTCCAGAATTTGACCTTGATAAAGTTCTTGATTTTGATCTAGAGGAAATTTATGTGTATTGTGCGGTGAATTGCATTGAGAATCCTTATATTTCCAATTACATAAAGTCTAGAAAACAAATAGAAGATGAAGAGAATATTAATGAAAGGAAGGAGATTTCCCAATACCCTCATATTATTTCTTATGATGAATCAGTTAACGAGGAGGAGCCTTCTATTCAACCAATCTCATTAATAAGGAGCTCTGAAAAGAGGGAAAAACCCATACTTAATGTGAAGAAGAGAAAGAAAAGACAGAGAAGTAAAGGTAAAGAGGTATCCCTCCCAAATGATGTAGCTCCTATCACTCATCGTGATGATGATAATTGCTATACTATCGGTGCTATCCATACTATTAATGGTGAGAGTGATTATGCTTATGATATGAAAAGTCCCAAGCTTGGGGATGCTATGTTTGATGAGAATGACATGTTTGAGAATGTATTTGCTGCAATTAATGTTTGTCCCAAGCTTGGGGATGCTATGTTTGATGAAGATGATATTTTTAGTCTCCCAAGTTTTCATGAGCAAATTTATTATGATGATAGCATGCCTCCTATCTATGATGGTTATATTTATGAAAGTGGATTTGGAGAGGTCATGACTTTATTTAGTAATGATTCCACTATCTTGGAAGGGGTTTCAATTGATTATGATGAGAACAAAGTTGCTACTTATGATGATTATTGTGATGGCATGTATGCTATAAAAAGTAGTGATGATGATATTAAAAATTGTCATTCTTATGATTACCCTTTTCCTAAATATTACTCTTTTAATGTGGAAACAATTTGTAGTATTCGAGTTTCTTATGATACCCCCACTATTCCGAATGAAAAGAATTTTGCTTATGTGGAGAGTAGTAAATTTTCTATGCTTGTAGATCATGAGAGTAATGCTTTATGTGATGGTTATATTGTTGAATTCATTCATGATTCTACTGAAATTTATTATGAGGGAGGAATATATGCGTATAGGAATTGTAATAATATCAAGTTTCCTCTCCATGTCCTTAAAGTTTTAAAGTTATCCTTGTTTTACCTTCCTATGCAAGTTGATTCTTGTTCCCACAAGTTGTTTGCTCACAAAATCCCTATGCATAGGAAGTGGGTTATGCTTAAATGTGCTAGATATATTCTTCATGATGCTCTCTTTATCTTTCAATTCCTGTCTTTTATATGAGCATCATTGAAATCATCATGCCTAGCTAGGGGCGTTAAACGATCACTACTAGGGAAAACCTTATACACAGAATCTTAGCAGCAGCGCGGCATAAAAAGAGGCGCTGCTGCTAAATAGTAGCAGCGCAGCTATGGAAAGCTCGCTACTGGTGCAAACTTAGCAGTAGCACGTGATGCTTAAACTGCGCTGCTACAAAAATCCACCGACAATACACAACGACATAAGTTTACCAGTAGCGCGGCGTCAGGAAGCGCGCTGCTGCTAATGCCATAGTAGTAGCGCGCTTTTTTGTCACTTCGTTGCTGCTAATTTTGAAATTGTGCATAGGGTTGGCCCGTTTAGCAGTAGCGCGTGAAAGGAAAGCTTGCTGCTACTACGCTCTTAGCAGCAGCGCGCTTTTGCTCCCGCGCTACTGCTAAGACGCAACACCCACCACCTTTTTCCACCTCCCCCTCCCCATCTCCTCTCCTTCCTTTCCCCCTACCTCCCACATCCTACCTCTCTCACTCTTCTTCTTCCTCAATACTTCTCCCCCCATTACTCTCCCTCTTCTACCTACCTTTCTCTCTCTTCATTACTCCTAGCTATAACTACACCACCTCCATTAATTCATCTCCTTTCTCTTTTTCCTCCCCCCTCCACTAGTTGAAGTTGTCTCCTCCCAAATTAGCTAGCTAGGTAGATGTAGCATTTAGTTAAGTGACCTATTTGCCCCCTAACTAGATCTTTCTTTGTCAAGAAGAGCTTTGTGCACTTTTGACCTCCCTACATCATCATCTCCATCGCGTGCTCGATCTCGAGATAGAGGTGTGATTAATATTTCATGCTTTTGCAAAATGGAAATATGTTTATGTGTGTGTGATATGTTTATGGAAATTGTGTGTGTGGCATGAATTGACGCCAAATTGTGCTTTTGAGTTGCCTATGTTTTGCCGAAATGTTGATTTATTTCCGTTTCAGCAAATTCTGGGCAAACTCTAGATCTATATATGTCCTATTTTTAAGGAAGGTCATGCCGAATTTTTGTATGACTTTGATGAATGCACGCATTTTTATAATCAATTTGTTTATTATTACTGTGCAGAGTTGACGATGGTTAGTGGAACGATGGTGGACAGGTGGTTGCGGTCGGCGGTGCATGACATGAAGGAAAATAACCTGACAGAGGTTTTATGTCCGTGTCGAAAATGCAAAGGAATAGTTTGGGTTGACCCCCATGACGATGGTCATGTCGAAGCGCACCTGCTCATGACTGGTTTCATGGATGGCTATACTCGGTGGATAATTGAAGATGAGGATGACGATGTTGAGGATGCCGACGGGGTAGGCAATGATGACATGGGGCAAGACGAAGAGATGATCGATAATGGCGGCGGGGAAGAGGCCAGACATGGCGGTGGAGAAGGGGCCGGACATGGCAGCGGAGAGAACGACATGGACTCCACGCAACAGAGTTCGTCGGTAGTAAGTTCAATCGTGCGGGACCCTCGTGTTCAAGCATTGCTTCGCGAGGAGACGAGTACTGAGAGAGATGCTTCTAGAGAGGAGGCTAAGCTGGAGCAACTAGTGGTAGACTCGAACACTCCATTGTATGATGGTTGCAATCCTGAGGTGACCCGCTTGAGTTTCACGCTCCAACTCCTGAAGACGAAGGCTAAAAACAAATGGACCGACACTAGCCTCGATGAGCATCTCAAGTACCTAAAGGATATTCTTCCCGAGGGTAATCTATGTCCTAGTAGTGTTGATGAGGCCGAGAAGATCGTGTGCCCTCTTGATCTGCCACACGTTAGATACCATGCGTGCATCAACGATTGCATAATTTATCGGAAGGAGCACGCAGAAAAAACAAGTTGGCTGGTGTGCAATGCTTCTCGATACAAGAAGGCCGGGAAGAAATGTCCCCAGAAAGTGGTATGGTACTTACCGATCACTCCTCGTCTCTAGAGGTATTTTGTAGATCCCAAGGAGGCAAAGCTAATGCGCTGGTACACGGAGAGGAAGAAGCCCGACAATGGAGATGATCCAAAGCTGAGACACGTCAAGGATGGAAGCCAGTGGAGAGCGTTGAACAACTTCTATTTGTATTTTGAATGTGATGCAAGGAACATCGTGCTCGGCGCGTGTACCGATGGCATGAATCCGTTTGGCAACCAGAGCACCAACCATAGCACATGGCCCGTGTTTGTATGGATGTACAACCTCCCCCCTGGTTGTGCATGAAATCAAAGTACATTCACATGAGCATGCTTATTCAAGGGCCGAAACAACCAGGATATAATATTAATTTGTATCTGGGGCTACTTCAGGAGGAGTTAGACACGTTATGGAAAACACCGGCCAAGACATGGGACGCCAGCAAAGGCGAGTATTTCAACATGAGAGTCGCGCTGATCATGATAGTGCACGACTATCTTGGTTACGGATATGTGGCAGGCCAGGTGTGCCATGGATATTGCGGATGCACGTGGTGCATGGATGATACGACGTCTCAGCAGCTAACGTCAAGGAAAGATGGCGGGTCTGGGAAAATCGTGTACATGGGGCATCGAAGATGGCTCGAACAGGACGACCCGTGGAGAAACCGTGGAGATCTATTCAATGGTCATGCTGAGCATCGAGGACCTCCACGTAAGCGGAGCGGTCCCGAAATTGATGAGCTGTTGAAAAACTGGAAGGAGTGCCCCGCGCCGGGAAAGACGATGAGAAAGGCGCCGGAGCCGCTGCTGAAGGTATGGATGACGAGGTCTGTGTTCTGGGACTTGGAGTACTGGCACAAACTCGATATACCTCATTGCCTTGATCAAATGCATATCTGTAAGAATGTCCTTGAGAGCTTGCTCGCAACACTGATGAACATGCCGAATAAGACCAAGGATGGGCCGAAGGCAAGAAAAGACTTGCAAGATTTGAAAATCAGGGAAGATCTGCACATGCCGCCCCGTAAAATGTCAGACGAGACAGAGACGGAGACACATGCACGGGAGAAGAAGGGCAAGAAAATAAAGAATGAGGATTATTGCCCCCCTTCTTGCTTCACCTTAAGTCAGGCTGAGATCAATCAATTCTTTAAGTGCCTTACCGGAGTCAAAGTTAGTTCCGGTTACTGTGGCAAGATAAGTAGATATCTAGACACGGACAAGAAAAGGTTCAGCGGGATGAAGTCTCATGACTGTCATGTGATGATGACGCAGATACTACCTGTTGCCCTTAGAGGGATAATGGACAAGCACGTCCGTGAAACGCTTATTGGTCTCTGCAACTTTTTCGATGTCATCTCTCGAAAGTCGATCAGTGTGAAGTAGCTCCGAAGGCTACAGGAAGAGATCGTTGTGATACTGAATGAGCTTGAGATGTACTTCCCGCCTGTGTTCTTTGACGTGATGGTGCATCTGTGTGTCCATATTGTGGATGACATAATAGACCTGGGGCCGTCATTCCTGCACAACATGATGGCGTTTGAGAGGATGAATGGGATCATCAAAGGATTCATTCGTAACATGTCCCGTCCGGATGGAACCATCGTCCAGGGCTACTTGACACAAGAGTGCATCTCTTTCTGTGAGAATTTTCTATATGGCGCAGACCAGCCGCCTGGTGTTAGTGTTGGTTTTCCCGTTAACAAAGGAGAAGGTCACTTCAACGGTCGCAGGGAACTGCACGTGGCATACTCAGATCGATGCAGCGACTTTGACAGAGCAAACTTGGTAGTGCTACAATACCTAGACGAGGTAGATCCTTTCGTGGCACTGCACAAAGAAATTATCGCAAAGAAGTATCATGACTGGGGGGTATGCAGGACGGACGCCGAAGTTACTAGAGAGCACAACTCCACTTTCCTGCATTGGTTCAAAGAGCATATTATTGCTAATCCCCCGGAGGAGGGCTCTAAGGACGGATTTCTCATATACGCCTTAGCACATGGCCCCTCGCCCAACCTCGTAACCTATCAGGCATATGATATCAACGGATACACGTTCTACACGGAGGCCAAAGATATGGACAGTGATGATCAGAACTTAGGGGTGACAATGGAATGCATGACCGGCAGCGACAACGGTGCAACTGAATGATTTTATGGAAGGGTCGAGGAGATCTGGGAGCTTGACTACTCTGGACTGCACAACACGACGATGTTTCGTGTCATATGGGCTAAGAATGTCGAAAGAGAAAGCCGGATTTTCACTACCATGACTATACCGGACGCCAAGAGTGCTACCGTGAACGCTATCACAAAAACCAAGCCATGGGTACACGCTAAGCACGTGACACAATGCTTCTTCATAACCAACCCATGCAATCCTAGTCGTGTTGTCATGAGGAAAGGCAAAAGAAACATCATTGGAATGGATGGAGTCGCCAACGAGGAAGACTATGATCAGTATGGCAACCCAATGAGGGAAGATGACGATGATGACGAAGTATACGTCAAAAGAAGAATCAATACTACATTACCAAAGAAAAAGCATACTCCATGGATAAGGCAAAGTCACAATGAGGGGCTCAATTATTCTTCGATGAATAAGAAGGGAAAGAAGCTGACTCCAAAACGAAAATGTCAGCGCTGAGGAATCGGTCAAATGATATATATATATATATATATATATATATATATATATATATATATATATATATATATACAGCCGGTCTATTCTGATAATATTATCAGAATAGTTATTCTGATAACACTTCCGCACTGCACTCTTAACACAAGTGCACGTCATTGTTTGAACCAAGTGTGCTGCAGTACTGAGGCGAGTGAACTTCCCGTGGCAAAAAACTGAACGCAGTGTTTTTATGGTACTGTTTTCGCTCTAGTTTTTTAACTGTTTATTGGAACGAGGCGTGTAATATATCGTTGAAAAGCTATGTATTAGGCGCAAATTTGCCATGTTGAATACTTTTCGAGATTCCTCACGGTTTAAGAGCAGTCTTGAAAATGGTGTGGCCCACAACGAGTGGCAGCGAACGTTTTTTCACATGTTTTTCTAAACCGCTCGTCGGAATGAAGCAACTGATACACCGTTGGATAGATATCGTCGAGGCGCATCTTTTTCATATGTATTTCTTTCTCTAATTCGTTACGGTTTAACAGCAGTTTCAAATTTACTAAATCGCATAATTCTGTTTTTCAAATTTTTTCAAATTTTCGGTACTGTTTTCGCTCTAGTTTTTTAACCGTTTGTCGAAACGAGGCGTGTAATATGTCGTTGGAAAGCTATGGACAAGGCGCAACTTTCATATGTAGAAATGGTTTTGAGATTCCGTATAGTTTTAAGTTAATTTTGAAAATCGTGTGGCAGACGACAAGTGGCAGCGGCCGTTTTTTGCGAAATTTTTACAAACCGGTCGTCGAAATGATTCAAATGATATGCCGTTGGAAATGTATCGACGAGACGCAACTTTTTCATGTAGAACACTCTCTCTAATCCTTACGGTTTAAGAGCAGTTTTAAATTTACCGAAATGCGGACACTCTGTTTTTCGCGACACCCAAATCGACGTGGGTACTTCATCCGACTGAAAACCGCACTACATCGGATGAAAAACCGCACTGCATCAGACGTGTTAGAGAACTGCATGGTTTATTTTATTCAAATGTAATTTCTTTAAGGACGAGAAATTGGAGTGCACTTCACATTGGGTGTAAATGAACCACAACACTATCAAGAAGTGAACCACATTTCTTTTTTTGCTTCCGTAACATTTTTTTTGCACTTACGGGATGAACAACATCATACGGCCGACCGCACTGCTTCAGAATGAAAACCGCACTACATCGGACAGGAAAGCGAGCTGCATAATTTCTTTTGTCGGACGTAAATTTTTCTCAGACAAAGAAGTGGAGTGCGCTTCATATCAGGCATGAGTGAACCACATCAAGCAAAAAATGGACCGAGACACAAGTTTAAGTGTACCGTATGATTTTTCTTTGTCTTTTTCTAACTTGTTTCACAGGGTTAAGTGGACCATATTTGTCAATGTTAGTGTGCTGCATCATGCGGGAAAATGCATTGCAATGTCATCACAGAGGATTGCACGCGATCCTTTTTGTTATTATTTTAAAATGAAAAGAAATGCATAGTACAGCAGAGCGAACCTCTAAAAGTCAAAAAAAGTGCATGGTATAGTGAAGCGAACCTCTCCAAGTGCATGGTATAGTCTCGACACATTTTTTTGCATGTCCAATCTATTTTGAGGAACTGAAACTTGGATACAATAGCAGTGCACTTCATTTTCATGCTATTTTGCATTGTACAGGAACATAGCCCCCGGATCGGCTACCACGCCAAACACACACATATACACAAAACCATCATGAGCACACTGTACTGCAGTGGGGATGGCATCAACAACAACCAAAACAAACTTCGTTGCAGGAACCTATCCCGGCAAACTGCAAAACCACACGAGGCTGCAACCCAACTGCGGTGCACAAAAAGGAACATGTAATCCTTTATAGATGACTCCTTTACAAAGAGAAATCCAAATCAATCGGGGGGGTCCCTGTTGACCCGAGTGTGCCATCATCATCTGAATGCCTGCACTGCCCCCGCTACTCTCATCCTCCACGAGAGTACTGCAATGTTCCTTGCTGAGGAACTGCAAGACCTGAAACACAAGAATAGAGAATAGCAAAACTGCACTGAAAATTTGTTTCACAAACGGGAAATTGAGCGTGCGTCGAATTGAAGAGTAGTCGTTTTGGTGACCAAAATTGAGGCACGCATGGGTTGTACTGACCAACAAAGTCAGCAAGATTCTCACACTAGCCCTCATCGAAGAAGGGGAGGGAGGTGGGTACGAGGAAGGAAGAGAGGACTGGTTGGGCGGTGCGGTGTACCCAGGAGGTCGTGCTTTTCGATACTGTTTGCTTGCTCCTTCGACGACATGTTTGCCTGCTCCTTTGGCGGGCACTGCACACCGCATGCATAGGTAAACTGCAACAACCGCTCTGCGAGCTGCACAAACATCAGTAGGAGAGCTACACGCAACAAGCCAATGGACTGCACTGGGTCATCCTGAGCCCGTCGCCGGTCATGCTCTCCGTGGGCGGAGGAGGCCATACTGTCGACTGCTAGGAGCTCAGCGCCTCCCCTTTTTTTGCATATCCAGATTCGGCCACTACCAGCTCCCCTGACCTCCCGACGTGTCGGTGTGCAGTGTAGTGGCCCTCGACGTGCAGTGCAGCAGCCATTAAGGTGCAGTGCGGCTGCAAACCCTGTGCGCCAATGCTGAAGGAGATAGCTGGAGAGGGAAGTTGGGGTGGCCGGGGTTGTCTCGCAGATTTGGACGGTGAATGTGGCGCGCTGGCCGGCAGGGGGCCGGGCCGACATATCTTGGATGTGGGGGAGAGGTTGGCAAAGATTCTCCGTCGACGCTCCACCTCGATCCAGGCCACGGACGGCCGGATTTGTTCCCGGGGCGCCCGCGGAGACTGGGGCAGAGGGGAAGTGGTGGCACTCATCAGTCCTCCCACCCGGTCACCACGCGTCGGAGGGAGCGGTGCGACGGTGGGGCACGGTGCGGGGAGGGAAGTGGCGCGGGGAGGAAGGCGGTGCAGCGGCGGGGAAGGGAGGCGGCGCGGAGCTGGAGGAGGGAGGCGGCAAGGCGGCGCAGAGCGGGAGGGAGGTGGTGCGGCGACGCGCTGGTAGGAGGAGGTCATGGGGAGCATGTGGAGGAACCTCGCTGGCGTCAAATCGGAAGCCCTACACTGGGACCAGCCCTCCTGGAGCGCGCGTGTGTGAGTTGGACTGAGGAGGAGCGACAGATCTGGCGCGAATCCGGCGACCACCAAGGCGGGATCCATCCTTTGGGGTGGGGGAAACCTATGGTGAGGGAGAAAGAAGGTGGGGAGGCAGGTGGTGGTGGAGTAGGCCGCTGCAGTGGTGGTGGTGGTCGGCGGGGCTGGGGGAAGGGTGGGTGGAAAGGGGAGGGGCGGCGGCGCTCTAGGCCGCTCCCGCAGTAGAAGGCAGGGAGGGGACGGCCGGCAGCACTCCAGGCCGCTCCTGCGGTAGAAGGTGGGGAGGGGAGGGGCGGTGGCGTTCGGGTGTGGTGTTATCAGAATAAGAAGTTTTGGTGTGCAGTAACACTTGTCTCTTATTCTGATAACACCTCCCACCACTGATTCCATCCTGATCCGAAAACAAAAAGAGTCAACACACCCACCCCTCTCCAACCACGTTCTGTTCGTGCCCGATCCACTCCTTCCCACCTTCTTCCTCCTGCCTAGCCTCCTCCCACCTCCCCTCCACCTTCCACTGCCGGTGACGCCAGGGGCTTCGTGCCTCCGATGCTAGAGCCGTGCCGCCGCCCGCGTATCTCTTCTGCCCTGCCAACCCACCACCCCGGAGCGAGACGCGCGTGGCTCCCCCGTGCCCGGCGACCTTCCCCCCGCCAGCGCCGCCCTCCCCTGATCCACTTTCTTTCCCCGCCGGCGCCGTCCTCCCCAATCCACCTTCTTCCCTCGTCGGTGCTGTCCTCCCCCGATCCATCTTGTTCCCCTTGCCCAGGCATCACTAAACTTCCCTTTCGCCTCGATCTGCAGCGACACGGACGACCAGCAGTAGGGCGTGCCGCCCTTCCCCTCCCATCGAATGTTTGGGGCACCGACGACCCAGCGCGATATCTGGCGGTTGGGCTTGGGGTGGAGGTCGCCGGCGATCCCCTGTTGGATCTCTTTCCACCAGTATCCCGCGACCTCCCCCTCGATCTGGCCTCCCATCCACAACGCCTTTGTTGACCGGCGAGAAGGAGCTAGCCACTGGATCCACTGATCTCAGGGGGCGTCACGCCGTTCTGTAGCTGCACATCCCTGCGTGTGCAGTGCACAATCGCTACCGCTGCATCTCGGCAGCTCGGCCCCGTGCATGGTCGCCACTGGCGTGTATTTCGGCTAGAGCTGCAGCTCTCTCTCCTCATATCATGCAGTTCACGGTGAACGACGAAGACGATGGCAGCGAGGTAATGCCTTCGACACCCACACCCACCATCGTTGCTGAACTTTTTCGATTCGTTCTGAACTTTTGCTACTTTGAACATTGACGCGAATGTCTGAAACTTTCTATGTGCAGAGCGACGAGTGAAGGGGTACGCCAAGCAGCAATTGGGGGAGGGGGTCTCTGGAACGTCGTCGTTGCTGCTCATTTGTAATGCCACCGATCCTTGATGGATGTTCTGTACCTCCCTCTCTTTCAGGCTGCTGCCATCACCGCAGCAACCCAGGATCCCATCCTCTGTTCTCTTCCGCACAGAGTGCAAATGCAGTCCGCTATGGTTTTCTCCTGATGTTCATTTGATCTTTTTTACAGGAAAGATAAGTGGCGAAGTTCCGTTGGATGCCCCCATTACCCAATTTTTTTGTTCAAAACCGAAGTTCATTGTTGAAAATTGTTGACAAATATTGAGTTGTGCAATTCATTATAGAATCGCATTCTATTCGGAGTTCAAATAGAGTGACTCTGAATGCCAACTGATGCAATCAGGTTGGCGGCTACAATGCAGTCCGTATATGAATTGTTGTTGGTTTTTTGTTGTGTTTTGTGCAGTGTATTTAGCTGCTGGTGGTGCCGTCTAATGGGGCCAATTTTTGTCTGCGGAAAGCATGCAAGTGACGACATCCAAGTGTGTAGGTTGAATATAGTTCACTCATCCCGTCTCGCAATCCAAACTTGCATAAAACCGCAACTTGGAGAAAACGTGTGTTAAGAAAACTGGAGAATAAAGTACAGGGCCGTTGGGAAGTTCACTTTACTCTCAAATGAAAAAAATGAAAAAAGTTATGGTCCACTATTAGCCGATATTGTTTTGTTTTGTTCTTTTGTTTAGAAAAAATTCAAGTGGACTTCAGTTAGATATTGCAGGAGAAAACAAAAAATGCAAGATTTAGTTTGTAATTATTGAAGAAATCTGATGTAGTTCGCTTGTGTGATGACTTGTGATGTAAAAGGAGAATGGAAAACCCGCGGTGAAGCCCTTCTATTGTAAAGAGCACTTCACTTCGTCCTTGTGCCAAAACTACAAACAAAAATGAACAACAAAAAACAAATATATAAAATGTTGCAGACCTCTTGACCGCGTCACGCAGTGCAGACTTGTTAAATAGAAAAAATGTTATAAAATGAAAAAACAAACAATGCAGTACACTAGTCTCAAGAGTGGGGTCCAAATGCATTAGTAAAAAAGAGTTAAAAACAAAATCAGTTTTCTTACCTCATTCCAAGCAATTCAAAATGCGAAAATAAATCCTCTTTTAGAAGTTCACTAATGCGGTTCACTTTCAGTAGTGTCACCGTTCACTTACGCGCGACGCGAAGTGCAAAACAAAAATTATGGAAATGATAAAAAAATAATGCGGTTCACTTCTCGATAGTTTTGCGATTCACTCATGCCTGATGTGAAGTACGGTCCACTTCCTTGTGTGGGAAAATTTACATCCGACAAAAGAAATTATGCAGCTCGCTTGCCCGTCCGATGCAGTGCGGTTTTAGTCTCAAGCAATGCGGTCAGCCGAGTGCAAACAAATTGTTACGGAAGCGAAGAAAAGTAATGCGGTTCACTTCTTGATAGTGTTGTGGTTCATTTACACCCGATGTGATGTGAAGTGCACTCTACCTTCTTGTCCTTGAAAAAATTACGTTTGAATAAAAGAAACCATGAAGTTCTCTTCTCCGTCCGATGCAGTGCGGTTTTCAGTCGGTTGAAGTACCCATGTCGATTTGGGTGTTGCAAAAAACAGAGTGTTTGCATTTCGGTAAATTTAAAACTGCTTTTAAACTGTAAGGAATTAGAGAGAGTGTTATACAAGAAAAAGTTGTGTCTCATCGATATCTTTCCAACGGCATATCATTTGAATCATTTCGACAAACGGTTTGTAAAAATTTCGCGAAAAACGGCCGCTGCCACTCGTCGTGCGCTGCACGATTTTCAAAATTAACTTAAAAGCGTAAGGAATCTCAAAACCATTTCTACATATGAAAGTTGCGTCTTGTCCATAGCTTTCCAACGACGTATTACACGCCTAGTTTCGACAAACGATTAAAAAACTAGAGCAAAAACAGTACTGAAAATTTAAAAAAAATTGAAAAACAGAATTACGCGATTTAGTAAATTTGAAACTGCTCTTAAACCGTAACGAATTAGAGAAAGAAATAGATATGAAAAAGATGCGCCTCGACGATATCTATCCAACGGTGTATCATTTTCTTTATTCCGACGAGCGGTTTAGAACAAAATGTGAAAAAACGCTCGTTACCACTCGTTGTGGGCCGCGTCATTTTCAAAATTGCTCTTAAACCGTGAGGAAACTTAGAAAGTGTTCAACATAGCGAAGTTGCGCCTAATTCATAGCTTTTCAACGATATATTACACACCTTGTTCCGACAAACGGTTAAAAAACTAGAGAAAAAACAGTACCGAAAAAACACTACGCGCAGTTTTTTCCAACACGAAGTTCACTAGTCTCTATAATGCAGTGCTCTTGCTAAAGAAAGTGCAGTGCCCTCGCGTTGAGCATGCAGTGCGGAAGTGTTATCAGAATAACTATTCTGATAGTATGATCAGAATAGACGGGCTGTATATATATATATATATATATATATATATATATATATATGTTCCTATTTTGTATACACACTTAGCCATTATTATGGATGGGTCCAATGATGTAATATATATATATTCCTATTTTGTATACACACTTAGCCATTATTATGCAAGGGTCCAATGATGTAATATATATGTTCCTATTTTGCATACATATTTAACTGTCAAATGATGCAATATATATCGCCTTCCCTTCGTTCAGCGCTGAGGAAAAGAAAAAGGGAAACTGGTTATAGCAGTAACGCTTTACTGAAAAAGAGCTACAGCTAGTCAAGGTAGCAGTAGCGGTTTCTGTAGAAAACCGCTATAGCTTCCCGTAATAGTAGTAGCGCGCTTCGTGTAAACGCGCTACTGCTACGTCCACTTAACCCAAAATTCTCACTCTCCCTGCTTCATCCCGCCTCTTTTCCCCCAAATCCCCACTCTCTTCCCCGGCCCCGTCGCACCGCCACGCCCGACGCAGGCGCGCTCGCCCCCGACCCCGGCGCGCTCGCCCCAACCCCGCCGTGCCTGACCCAGGCGCGCTCGCCCCCGGCACCGGCGCTCGCCCTCGACCCCGGCGCGCTCGCCCCCGACCCGTCGGCCCTCGCCTCCCTCCTCTGCTTCCTCCCCTCCCAACCTCGGCCGTTGTCGGGCCTGCCTCCTCGCCCCTGCACCCTCTGTAAACCACCCCCCCTCTCTCTCTCTGCTAGCTAGGGTTCTTCGGTTAATTTACTTAGGTTTTAGTTATGTTAAATAGGTTATCTATTTAGTTATGAATTTAGATAGGTTTCAAAATTAGCTGAATTTATATGCAAATTTGAACTGGACATGTGATATGTGGATATGTCATGTTTTGGACATGTCATGTTTTGGTAAATGATCCGAGTGGCCTATGTTACGCCGGAATGTTGATTCATTTCCGTTCCAGTGAATTTCAGGCGCTCGATATGTCCATTTTTTTAGCAAAGGTCATGCCGAAATTTCCCGTGAATAAAGGCATGATTTGTGCTACATAGTTGGCATATCGAGTGCTGGCACATAGATTTCTTTTTTATGTCATTTCTCATTTATTCATACTTTTAGAAATAAATGAGGACACTTCATCATAGGAAACATGTCAAACAACGAAGAAACTGGGCCTTCTGACCAAGATGCATATGAGATGGATTATCAGGGTGAACAAGACTACCTCGACTTTTTGACTGCTAAGCAAGGTTTGCAGGTCCGCCTCGATGATGGTACTGACGCCGACATCGACACCGACGGCGCCGGCACCGATGGCGGCGCCGAGACCGGTGGGGAAGGTACCGGTGGGGAAGATACCGGCGGGGAAGGTACCAGCGCCAATGCCGGTACCGAAAAGAGGAAGCATAAGTAGCAGAGGATACGAAAACCTAACAAACTAGGGATTAGACGACTTGTGATCACAAAGATGGCACCTAGCAAGTTTGAGCCGTTAGAGCCGGAAGAACCTCGCAAGTGCTATGGGAACCAAGTAGGATGCATCCTACAGGAATGCGTGAGCATCAACAACGATGACTTAAGGAGTAAAGAACATTTGAGGCAGTTGCTACTAACGAAGTTGCACAAGAGATTCAAGTTCCCCGACCGGGATGATAACATAGAACAACCGTGGGATGATCCGAAGATGAAAAAGATTAACAATCACGCCATGGGCATGTTCAGCAATGATTTGGCCTCCCGGAAAGGGAGGGTGAAACGAGCTATTGAGGCTGAGGAACCCCTGTCCAAGATCCTGGAGGAAAATCCGACACTTACGGAAGAGGAGTTCGAAAAGTTCAAGGACACTTGCGCTATCGAGGACGCTACATGCAGATCAGGAAACAAAGGAACAAGAAGATGGGTTTCGCGCATAAAACTAACTTCTCCTGCATCCATGTCCCAAAACCAAGCAAGAAGGATGGATGATACATCCTCCATCTCATGATTTAGTTCAACACGGATCACCAAAAGCTTCGCATAAGAAGCAGAAATGATGATCATATCCACAAGTGGCTAGAATCTCATGGAGAAGCGGATTATAAACTTAGAGATGACTTCTTTCGAATCCAAAGTGACATTGCGACGATCATCATGAAAGAAGTCGTCGATGAGAAGGGGATGTTCCACCACGGCCCTATATCGCGAGTTGACGTCCGAACTCGCATAGGCATGCAACATCTAGACCTCACGCCATTCAAGAAGCTAGGGTCCATCCTCAATGATATGGAAGGATGGAACTTCTAGTGGTTTATGATGCCGATGATGATGATACGTGTCGGTTGAACTTGTATACTATTTGTAGCGATGAAACTTTGTGATGTCCACGATCCCTGCCGAACTTGCGTAACGCTACTTTGTTAGTTTGCGTACGATGACCTGCGTACCTCTAGTTAATTAATTTGCGTACTGTATGTTGCATCTAGTTGCTAACCCTTTCTTTTTCGGTGTTCTCTAGTATATTTTGTTGCATATATATGATTGTGCATCCTCTTCATGAACATGCATCTCTAACAGGTACCTAGTTTCTTGATGGCAAGATGGAACTGCTATGTCGTGTACAAAGGGAAGGTTCCGGGGGTGTACAACGAGTGGCATGAGTGTCAGGCATAAGTGAATGGGTTCTCGGATGCCAGCCATAAAGGCTTCAAAAGCAGACAAGAAGGAGAAGCTAGTTACTTGAGGTTCACGCTAGCGCGAGAGAGGACTCGTAACCGCCATCTCATGTACTGCATAGTTCCGCTCTCACTCATGGTGATAGCTCTTCTCACGTATACCTTTGTTTAGATGGATGGCGTTGTAGTTGCAAGTATTCAAGACTTGCATGTATCGCTATTTTCGAGATGATGACAAGATACCACTTTGTGTTGGATGATGATTATGAAGAGACTATTTGTATGTATATGCTATGATTACATTTGTGGTCTCGCAGGCATTTGTATGTGTATCAGGATGACATTTGTATGTGCTAAAGATTCTTCTATTAAACCTATTCAAATACAAAACAAATATGCCGAAAAAACAAAAAACTACTAAAATTAGCAGTAGCGAGTGGAGAAAAGTTAGCAGCAGCGCGGTAGTAGCAGTAGCGCGCACAGGAGAAGCGCGCTATAGCTATTAGCAGTACTGAGCTTCCTTTAAGCGCGCTGCTGCTACACTTGTGTAGCAGTAGTGCGGGTGAGCACGCGCTACTGCTACGTGTTAGCTGTAGCACCTTATTAGTAGCGTCAGTCCCCGCGCTACTGATACACCTAAAACCCGCGCTGCTGCTAGCCTTTTCCCTAGTAGTGGATATCGCTTGTTGGGAGGCAACCCAATTTTACTTTTTGTTCTTTGCTTTTTGCTCCTATTTACAAATAAATCATTCATATAGCCTCTTTTTAGATGTGGTCTTATGTTTTAATTAGTGTTTGTGCCAAGTAGAACCTTTGGGAAGACTTGTGTGAAGTCTTTGCGATCTTGCTGTAAAAAACAGAAACTTTTGCGCTCACGAGATTAGCTGCCATTTTTTACTGGAGAGTGTGATTAAGTTGATTCTTTTTGCATATGATTAATAGAACAATTCCTCAAGTCCACCAATTTATTTCAGAATTTTATGAGTTCATAAGTATACTTTTTATACAGATTACTACAGACTGTTCTGTTTTTGAAAGATTCTGTTTTCTATGTGTTGTTTGCTTATTTTGATGAATCTATGAGTAGTATCGGAGGGTATGAACCATAGAGAAGTTGGAATACAGTAGATACTACACCAATGTGAATTTAGAATGAGTTCACAACAGTACCTAAGTGGTGATTTATTTTCTTATACTAACGGAGCTTACGAGTTTTCTGTCAAGTTTTGTGTTGTGAAGTTTTCAAGTTTAGGGTAATGATTCGATGGACTATGGAATAAGGAGTGGCAAGAGTATAAGCTTGGGGATTCCCAAGGCATCCCAAGGTAATATTCAAGGACAAAAAAATCCTAAGCTTGGGGATGCCCCGGAAGGCATCCCCTCTTTCGTCTTTGTTCATCGGTAACTTTACTTGGAGCTATATTTTTATTCACCACATGATATGTGTTTTGCTTGGAGCGTCATTTTATTTCCTTTTGTTTTGCTTGCTTTTTGAATAATATCCCAAGATCTGAAAGTCTTAAATGTTAGAGATTCTTCACATAGTTGCATAATTATTCGACTACTCATTGATCTTCACTTATATCTTCCGGAGTAGTTTGTCATTTGCTCTAGTGCTTCACTTATATCCTTTTAGAGCACGGCGGTGGTTTTATTTTGAAGAAATATTTGAACTCTCATGCTTAATTTATATTATTTTGAGAGTCTTTAGAACAACATGGTAATTTGCTTTGGTTATGAATTTAGTCCTAATATGATAGGCATCCAAGATGGGTATAATAAAAACTTTCATGTAGTGCATTGAATACTATGAGAAGTTTGATACTTGATGATTGTTTTGAGATATGAAGATGGTGATATTAGAGTCATGCTAGTTGAGTACTTGTGAATTTGAGAGATAATTATGTTAAAGTTTGTGATTCCCATAGCATGCACGTATGGTGAACCGTTATGTGATGAAGTCGGAGCATGATTTATTTATTGATTGTCTTCCTTATGAGTGGCGGTCGGGGATGAGTGATGGCCTTTTACTACCAATCTATCCCCCTAGGATCATGCATGTAGTACTTTGTTTCTATAACTAATAGATTTTTGCAATAAGTATGTGAGTTCTTTATGACTAATGTTGAGTCCATGGATTATACGCACTCTCACCCTTCCACCATTGCTAGCCTCTCTAGTATCGCGCAACTTCCGCCGGTACCATAAACCCACCATATACCTTCCTCAAAACGGCCACCATACCTACCTATTATGGCATTTCCATAGCCATTCCGAGATATATTGCCATGCAACTTTCCATCGTTCCATTATTATGACACGCTTCATCATTGTCATATTGCTTGCATGATCATGTAGTTGACATCGTATTTGTGGAAAATCCACCGTTCATAATTTTCATACATGTCACTCATGCATCATTGCACATCCCGGTACACCGCCGGGGGCATTCACATAGAGTCATATCTTGTTCTAAGTATCGAGTTGTAATTTTTGAGTTGTAAGTAAATAAACTGTGATGATCATCATTATTAGAGCATTGTCCCAGTGAGGAAAGGATGATGGAGACTATGATTCCCCCACAAGTCGGGATGAGACTCCAGACGAAAAAAAAGAAAAGAGTCCAAAAAAAGGAGGCCCAAAGAAAAAAATGAGAGAAAAAGAGATAAGGGACAATGTTACTATCCTTTTTCCACACTTGTGCTTCAAAGTAGCACCATGATCTTCATGATAGAGAGTCTCCTATGATATCACTTTCATATACTAGTGGGAATTTTTTTCATTATAGAACTTGGCTTGTATATTCCAATGATGGGCTTCCTCAAATTACCCTAGGTCTTCATGAGCAAGCAAGTTGGATGCACACCCACTTAGTTTCTTTTGTTGAGCTTTCATACACTTATAGCTCTAGCGCATCCATTGCATGGCAATCCCTACTCACTCACATCGATATCTATTGATGGGCATCTCCATAGCCCGTTGATACGCCTAGTTGATGTGAGACTATCTTCTCCTTTTTGTCTTCTCCACAACCACCATTCTATTCCACCAATAGTGCTATGTCCATGGCTCATGCTCATGTATTGCGTGAAGATTGAAAAAGTTTGAGAACATCAAATGTTTGAGACGATTGCTTGGCTTGTCATCGGGGTTGTGGATGATTTAAATATTTTGTGTGATGAAGATAGAGCATAGCCAGACTATATGATTTTGTAGGGATAGCTTTCTTTGGCTATGTTATTTTGAGAAGATATAATTGCTTGGTTAGTATGCTTGAAGTATTATTATTTTTATGTCAATGTTAAAATTTTGTCTTGAATCTTTCGGGTCTGAACATTCATGCCACAATAAAGAAAATTACATTGAAAATTAGGTAGCATTCCACATCAAAAATTCTGTTTTTATCATTTACCTACTCGAGGACGAACATGAATTAAGCTTGGGGATGCTTGATATGTCTCGAACGTATCTATAATTTTTTTATTGTTCCATGCTATTATATTATCAACCTTGGATGTTTTATATGCATTTATATGCTATTTTGTATGATTTTTGGGACTAACCTATTAACCTAGAGCCTAGTGCCAGTTTCTATTTTTTCCTTGTTTTTGAGTTTTACAGAAAAGGAATACCAAAAGGAGTCCAATTGACGTGCCAATTTTTGATGATTTTTTATGGACCAAAAGAAGACCCTGGAGTAAAAGTGTTGGGCGAGAAGAGTCCTAGGCCGTCCATGAGGGTGGGGGTGCGCCCACCCCCCGAGCACATGGGCCTACCTCGTGGACGACTCGGGCACCTCCTTGACGTGAGACCGACGCCAAAAATTCCTATAAATACAGAAACCTCCAGAAAATAACCTAGATCAGGAGTTCCGCCGCCAGAAGCCTCCGTAGCCAGCGAAAACCAATCTAGACCCGTCCCGGCACCCTACCGGAGGGGGGAATCCCTCTCCGGTGGCCATCTTGATCATCCCGGTGCTCTCCATGATGAGGAGGGAGTAGTTCACCCTCGGGGCTGAGGGTATGTACCAGTAGCTATGTATTTGATCTCTCTCTCTCTCTCGTGTTCTTAAGTCGGCATGATCTTGATGTATCACGAGCTTTGCTATTATATTTGGATCTTATGATGTTTCTCCGCCTCTACTCTCTTGTGATGAATTGAGTTTTCCCTTTGAAGTTATTTTATCGGATTGAGTCTTTAAGGATTTGAGAACACTTGATGTATGTCTTGCATGTGCTTATATGTGGTGACAATGGGATATCACATGATCCACTTGATGTATGTTTTCGTGATCAACTTGCGAGTTCCATGACCTCGTGAACTTATGCATAGGGATTGGCACACGTTTTCGTCTTGACTCTCCGATAGAAACTTTGGGGCATTCTTTGAAGTTCTTTGTGTTAGTTGAATAGATGAATCTAGGATTGTGTGATGCATATCGTATAATCATACCCACGGATACTTGAGGTGACATTGGAGTATCTAGGTGACATTAGGGTTTTGGTTGATTTTTGTCTTAAGGTGTTATTCTAGTACAAACTATAGGATAGATTGAACGGAAAGAATAGCTTCGTGTTATTTTACTACGGACTCTTGAATAGATCGATCAGAAAGGATAACTTTGAGGTGGTTTCGTACCCTACCATAATCTCTTCGTTTGTTCTCCGCTATTAGTGACTTTGGAGTGACTCTTTGTTGCATGTTGAGGGATATTTATAAGATCCAATTATGTTATTATTGTTGAGAGAACTTGCACTAGTGAAAGTATGAACCCTAGGCCTTGTTTCCTAGCATTGCAATACCGTTTTCGCTCACTTTTATCATTAGTTACCTTGCTGCTTTTATATTTTCAGATTACACAAACCTATATCTACCATCCATATTGCACTTGCATCACCATCTCTTCGCTGAACTAGTGCACCTATACAATTTACCATTGTATTGGGTGTGTTGGGGACACACGAGACTCTTTGTTATTTGGTTGTAGGGTTGTTTGAGAGAGACCATCTTCATCCTATGCCTCCCACGGATTTATAAACCTTAGGTCATCCACTTGAGGGGAATTTGCTACTGTCCCACAAACGTCTGCACTTGGAGGCCCAACAACGTCTACAAGAAGAAGGTTGTGTAGTAGACATCAAGCTCTTTTCTGACGCCGTTGCCGGGGAGGTTAGCACTTGAAGGTATATCTTTAGATCTTGCAATCGAATCTTTGTGTTTCTTATTTTATCACTAGTTTAGTTTATAAAAGAACACTAAAAAATGGAATTAAGGGTACCTCATATGCTTCATCTTTTTAATGTCTTTCATGAAAATAAGGATTCCGATAATTGTGCCAAAGTGTTAGAGGAAGAATGCATTAGAGTGTTTGGCACTAAATCTTTGAATGATGAGCATGATTGCAATGTTGTTTGTATGAATTCCTTGAATATCCATTGTACTAATGATGATTGCACTAGTCATGATGAAAATGTCTCTTATAAGCATGTCAATTTTTATGGAGTGCATAGAGTTTGCAAGTACACACCAACTAGGGAAGATAAATTTTTCAAGAGGCATAAGTATTTAGAAACTAAATGGTTGCAAGAAAGGCTAGAAGCTTGTGCTGAAGATTTAAAATTTCTTTGCCATCCTTGTGAACTTTGCAATGAACGTGATCATTTAAATATCCAATGCAAATTGTTTCATGATCGAATTGTGTCCAAAAATTGTGATGACTTGATTTCCCTTGCACGTTATAATGAACTTAGTTTGCTTCTGGGTTATGAAGAAATGAAATGTATAACTAAGGATATTCCAGAATTTGCCCTTGATAAAGTTCTTGATTTTGATCTAGAAGAAATTTATGTGTATTGTGCGGTGAATTGCATTGAGAATCCTTATATTTCCAATTACATAATGTCTAGAAAACAAATAGAAGATGAAGAGAATACTAATGAAAGGGAAGAGATTTCCCAATACCCTCCTATTATTTCTTATGATGAATCAGGTAACGAGGAGGAGACTTCTATTCAACCAATCTCATTAATAAGGAGCTCCGAAAAGAGGGATAAACCCATGCTTAATGTGAAGAAGAAAAAGAAAAGACGGAGAAGTAAAGGTAAAGAGGTATCCCTCCCAAATGATGTTGCTGTTTGTGAAACTTATAGGAATAGCCCAATAGATCGATCAGAAAGAATAACTTTGAGGTGGTTTCGTACTCTACAATAGTCTCTTCGTTTATTATCTGCTATTAGTGACTTTGGAGTGACTCTTTGTTGCATGTTGAGGGATTGTTATATGATCTAATTATGTTATCATTGTTGAGAGAACTTGCACTAGTGAAAGTATTAACCCTAGGCCTTGTTTCTAAGCATTGCAATACCATTTTCGCTCACTTTTACCACTTGCTACCTTGTCGTTTTTATATTTTCATATTACAAAAACCTATATCTACCATCCATATTATACACCTGTATCACCATCTCTTCGCCGAACTAGTGCACCTATACAATTTACCATTGTATTCGGTGTGTTGGGGACACAAGAGACTCTCTATTATTTGGTTGTAGGGTTGTTTGAGAGAGACCATCTTCATCCTACGCCTCCCACGGATTGATAAACCTTAGGTCATCCACTTGAGATAAATTTGCTACTATCCTACAAACATCTGCACTTGGAGGCCCAACAACGTTACAATAAGAAGGTTGTGTCGTAGACATTAGAGGCATGCACGAATGATGAGGGGGGACAATATTTCTATGGTAAGCAGACATAACTACATAGGAAGATCGATCGTCCTCTGTTAGAGAAAGGAGAGACATAACTTGTGAGGTACGTCGATCTATGGGTGGGGGGAGAATAGTTAAAGTTAACCTAGGTATATGTAGGGAGATTGATCGGTATACATGCATGTATCTGTTAGAAGCAAATAAGGCCAGGGGAGAAGGATAGAGAGAGAGGGATGCATCTAAGAGGTGGTGCGAGAGGCATAATATATCGAGGGGGAAGGAGTGTGCGAGTACGAGATCGATGAAAAGAGTGGTGGGAGTGAGGCATGGATGGTGAGAATACAAGAGGGGAAGCTTGTGTTTGTGGTAGGCACACCTGGCTAGAGAGGCATATCGATCGAGGTGTGCCGTAAAGAAGGAGCTGGGGGCCTACACACACAGTGGGTGAACGACCTAAAGTGAAAAGACGAATTTGCACGATGGAGCTAGTGAATGCTGAGGGAGGGTGAGAGGGATGCGGCCATGTGCATGCACGAGAGAAAGTTAGCGCTAGCTACAAAGATAAGAGGATTGTGTGGGTGTAAAAGACGAATAGAGGTCATAATTTATTATAGAAAGCAAATTTGGATATTTGAAGAATTTATCATAGTGTTTTAAACCGACGCATGCGTGAATATATATAACGGTGATACACATGGTGTGGTTATGAACATGTTATACTATATATAATATATTTTATCTCTACTGTTATAAAAAACAGAGTTGTCGATGATGGTGTGCCTGCCATCCTGCAATATAGGATGTCCGATTTATATCTGACGGATAGGATGGAAACTATGGCAATTTTGAAAAAAATACCCACAGCCCTCTCCATATTTGCAAATAAGGCCTCCCCTTGATCATGTTGATGTTCCGTGGAAGCATGGGCATCTTGCTAGTACTATATATAATATATAGAACATTGGTTATATTTTGGGCTAATGTGTGGCTTTTGCAGCTCAGGGATAAATACTTGTCATAATGTAGGGGGCGGGGCACTATACTTTGTGTGATAAACACGGTGTGCGTATGTAACATTGTTTAGATTATGAATATATAGTTAGTACATCAAATGCACTATTATTTGGAATCAACATCAAGTGTATTCAAAAGATTGAATTCGAGTTCATATAGTACACATAGTTCATATCTATCTCTATAGTAATCATGTGGTGTGTTGTTAAGGTAATACACGAATGATGGTTGAAGTTGGCAACAATCATGATTGTAGATTCTTATTGAAATAGAGAAAAAATTCAAATTCACTTCAAGTTGCAGCGGTAGTATAAAAATTTCGAATGCACTAATATGTTGGTATGAGTAGGTTACATGCATTATATAGCCAGCGAAAAAATTTAATTGGACATAACATGGATTCATACTCTCTCTTTGTGTAGCTTTGAATAGCATTGAGAAACAGTATGACAGAGCTAGCTAGGAGGCCTCGCAGCGTTTTGAGCCTCACAGCCATTGGATCGCTCGAGGGTACGATCCAGATCAGCTCAGTCGTCCCACCTCGCATACGCACTCGATGCACCGTCTCGCGGGCCGCTGCTCCGTAGAACAAGCTAATTTTTTTCTTACTAATTGGGCCATCTATGGCCCAGGTCTTCCCAAGCACGCTAACAGATGAGGTCATCCAGGCTCCAACGATAACCCCACCCTTCAATGACGAACAGTTCCTCCGTTCCTTTTGTCCGCAATGCGCCAGCGTTCCTTTCTTCGGTGATGCGCCACCGTACCTTTCTTCCACGGTGCGCTGCAGCCGTCGGAGAGCTTCCGCTGTGCGTCTCTCTCTGCCTCTCCATCCGCGTTGGTGCCGCCCGCTCGCCATGTAGTCTTCCTCTGCAACCTCTTCTTTACTGTTTTTAATTCCGTGTCTTGCAGTGTTCCTCCATGGCGGCCGCCCGCGCCGTCGGCGTCCATCGCCGGCTATCTTCATCCTGCATTCTCCTTCATGCCTTCCAGCTGTACAGTGCGTCCCTTCACATTTTGTTACTGAAGCTGAAACTGTCGAGAGGTGTTGATGGTGATTTATTTGCCCTATTGGTGCGTTACCCCAATCTCCCAGTCTCCCTCATATATCGTGCCTTGCACCATCTCTTCCTTCCTATGTTTCGTGTCGTATCTCATGCCTGTTGCTCAGTTTCGTTCCTACCGCATCCATCTTCCTCGCTCTGATTCTCCTCATGTCTTCATATCTACAAAAACTGACTTGCTATTCCTCCTTGCATGCTTGTAGTGCTCGATCATTTGGATTTTCGTGTTCGAACTTGGAATTGCTCGGGGGTGTGTGCCAATTGCAACCATGGCTTCGGACAGGTGCGGCTGCTCAGTGCTCACACATTCTTACCTACAGTTGCTCTTTGATCATCTATGGTTTCTCTATTATTGTGAGTTTAGTTGTTCATCTTATGCAATTTCTTTGATTTACATTCCAACCGGTCATACCCATTTTGTGTGCTTCCTTAACTTTTCTGGCATCTCCACGAGATGACGACGCCGTCACCGTGGTGCTGCCCAGATGTATCCTACATCTGTTTCCCTAGCTCTCTTACTCTCTCGCCACTCTAATCTCTCAGAAGTCCCCTTCTCATCATGTATCTCGTTGGTGCTACTACAAGATAGACAAGCTGGAGTTATTTGAATGTTCTAATTTGTTGTCATATGCCATTGATTTCGGTTAAGTTTTAAATTATCTTTTGGATTGTTGTAGGATAGGAACGGTATGACACAAGTAGACAGGGTGCTAAAATAATTGGAATTGTAGTTTTTTTAAGAATACATGTATATAACGATATACACATATTATAAAATGTGATGGTGTACTAATGAGACGCTATTAGGCTATTGATTTTTGGCTCCTGCTTTAAACATAAATGTAGTTTTTGCAGAGCTGATGTTTGATGGACAATATGCAAGGGGCACAAGAGCTACGAGAGTTAACATTCAGGTTTGTTGCTTTGCTCCTCCTTGACTACCATTTTGTGCACGTGGTACTGTCACCACTTGATTGGGTTTGATTTTGTCCAAGCACTTCTTAGGTTGCTTTGAGCCTATGTAGACATGTTTGTTCCTCGCAGAAGAAAATATAGATATGTTCGTGCTTATAGCAATATAATATTCTAATAATGGCTAAGTTCTTTGTTTGACACGGTTAACTTGTTAACTGCCGGGTTTATTCAAAAAAAGATTACGATCATGTGACAAATTATTAAGCATGTCAAGATCGAAGGTGATGCTGCCTAAGCTTTTGTTTCCATATAGTTTCTCATTTGCTCTGAACCATGGGGAATGGAATATAGAGATTGCGTTTTATATTTGGTATTGTTAGCAACTTGGAATCAATCTGTGAGTGAACATATTAGGAAACTTACTTTTGATGTCATATTTTATACTCTAAGCTTTGGAAGCATCCATAATCTGGAGAACTGAAAAATAAATATTACTTTGTTGGACTCGATACAGATCCTTCATACATAATTCTCACTGCATGTATGAATATGTGTCCGTTTATGGTTCATGCTTATATCTAGACAGTGTCAAATGAGAAAATATATCAAGATAACATTTCCATGACCACCAGTGACATACATGTTAATTATGCCAAGGAGTTAGATTGTGACAACTTTTGCTTCGAGAACACCAGGAGGTATTACTCTTGAAGATTGGTTGGAATGTCGTGCAAAGGCGACATTACATGCTAATGGGAGTTGCACTAGGGATAAAAGGACACATGAACTCCATCATCAAGCCTTTTATTATACCCCCTCTGTCTCAAAATGTAATAATAGAGTTTGACAATAGGCGCATCACTAGGAATAAGCTGCAATTGTTTTTTTACTCAAGCATCTTTACATTTTTTTGTTCTGATATTGTGTGTATTTATGCACTCATGTACTAAAGACATCAAATGGCCATGAAATTGTGAGCAAATATATCTCAACTGGATTGAGGCATGTGTATTTATTTTCTAAAGTATACTATCATAAATTCATCAAGATTGACGGGCGCGGCAACGCACGCCTTTATGTTCTAGTTTGTATAGTAAAACGAGACAAGACTCTCTCTTCGTGTGGTGTGAATAGTTTTATTTTTTTTCATTTTTTCGTTGAGGGAAGTGCGAATTGATTTGGTACGTACAAGTACAATATTAAATGTTAGGCTTGTCCCTAAAATTCAACCCACGCCTTGTTATATCCTAAAAATTCTAATATCATGCTCCCAAAACTGGCGCCTTCATAACCTGCGCCTTCCGATCCTGAAATTACAACGCGCGCGAAAACTCTCTCCAGCTGCCAAATCTCAACACGCGAAATCCCCCTTCTAACCCTGAGCCGAAAGGGCCGCTAGTTCAAATCGGTGGGGCTACTTTTGTAACACACCCTACATTTTGGACAAGCGTGTCCCTAAGTCATGGTTCCCCCCTCCCATCGCCTCCTTTTCGCCATTCAAAATCCCAGGCCGCCATAACCTCACTTCTCCAGCCGTGAAACCCCACCCTCCTCCGTCCGCCACCTCACCTCTGCCCAGCTAGAGCTTCTTTCCCGACAACGTCGTCCACCACAATAGCTTAGCGTCCCTCATCCACCTCCCTGGATGAGGATCCATCGTCCATCTCGTCGTTCCGCCGGTTCAGCTGCCCCGTCCTCCACCTCCAAGGAGCTGCTCCGACAATCGCCTCGTTTATCGCGGCTGCTCCATCCCCACAGCGTTGCCTTAACCTGCTCCACCGGAACCGCATCATCCTCACTGACTCCTCGGACGAAGCCGAGGCCTACTTGGTGCCACCAAAGAGGTTGTACACTTATCGCATCGCACCTTCTCGTTTACTCGACCTCCAAGCATTGACGGTGCTCCATCCCACACCCCCATCGAGAGGCTACCTCGAAGGCCGGTGCCGCAGGCGACATCTCCACGGCGGCTCTCCCTAGTGCGAGGCCCCTTCGGCGGCGGCATCCATACCAGTCGGATCTGTTGCTGCTGCTCCGGCTCTCACTCGCTCGCCCAGCTGCTGCTGCTCTGGCTCTCACTCGCTCGCTCTCTCGCGCTGCTGCTGTCTGGGCTCTCGCTCGCTTGCTCGCACTGCTGCTCCGGCTCTCGCTCGCTCACGATGTTGCTCTCCCCCTCGCTAGTGCTGCTGCTCTGCTCCAATTTAGCTACACTTCAGTCAACTCAATCAACTTTTGGGTTAGTCGATTTTCAGGGGGTGGTGGGTCTCGTTTGAGTTACAGAAGAACCACCCGCAGCGGGGAGGGGGGCTCGTCGGAGAGGTACCCCACTATCTATCTTAGGGTTCTGGGTGGGGTGCTACTCGCCGGTGGTGGGGGCACGGTGTTGGGGCGGCGGCGTGGGGATCACCGGAGAAAAAAGCTTGGCGCGCGCGGGGGGGGGGGGGTGGGCTAGAGGGCTGGCCAGGGCGGCGGCGGACCGAAGGTGGGGAGTTGTTTCCGGGCAGCGTGGCGGCGGCGGACCGGTGGTGGGGAGTTGTTTCGGGGCGGCGAGGCGGCGCGGGGTGCGGCCGGTGGTGGCTGGCGGCTCAGGGGGGGTGCAGGTTGTAGATGAACTGTCGGCCCTCCTTAAACTATCCCATGTGAAGTGCCTCTCTGCTACCATTGCATTCAGTTTCGACAGTAACATTCAGATTCCACAGTAATTTCAGTTTTGATAGTTAAGTTTAGAGTCAATAGTTTTTACCTCATCTATTGTAGTCAGGTGGTTTTTGGTGATGTAAATTTTACATCTATCACTTTTTGGTAATGTATTTTACATCATCTATTGGAGATGCTATTAGAATCCCACTTGAGATTAACGATGTCTGTCTTGTGCTGCTTCAGCCTTGACGTCTTACGGCTCACCGGAGCTACTCCAAGGACGGAACGATTCATCACAATAGAGCAGTGCCTTGGACGCCGTCTACAGATTCATCAGATCTTCCTCCACACCTTCGACAGCCACCTCTGCCTCAACTTCTTCAGCGACCAACCCAATGATGTTGAGGTCGACACGGCTACGACAAAGAGGTTGTACACTTGTCGCATCACTTATTACTCAACATTCATGTCGATCCATTAGGGTTATTGTGGTTCAACGGAAAAACATAGCAATAGGAAATTTTCCTATGGCACTCTACTATTCAATTATTCACGCATTTTGTTGAAAGGAATGGAGCAAAACATCCACCTGGACCTACTTTTCAAAATCCTATGCATGAAAACAAGACCAAGTGCATTTAGTGGCAGAATAACATTCTAACTGTACACGCTTTCATATGGTTTCACTTTATTTTGACCATGTTTCTTTGCATTCCTCTGCTCCTCCTTTTCCTGTGAACCAAACACCCAAGTTGACATAAATCCCGTGTTCACAAATGCTCTATTTCCCATGTGCATTCCTATCCTATTCCGGTGTTTTTTCCTCCTATCCTTGCGTTTTTAGAATCATGCAAGCCAAATGAGCCCTTACAGAATTACTTCAGTTACAGGTAGGTGTCGAAGAAAACTTTGTGTGGTTTGTCCAGCTCCTGTCGCGACGTCGTCCACCTCACCTGAGTTGCTCCATCGACAGAAGCATCCAACAAACCAGACATCACGACTCTTGACCGTCTTTCGCCACCTCATATCTCCTTCCCTACCGCCGGCACCCACCGCAACGGCATCACATCATCGACTCAGCAGATGAACCTGAGGAGTACACTGGTCCACAAGAGAGGTCGCACTCTTTTGTTTCAGCTTATGTTATGCATTGCTTAATATTACCTGCTACTTTATTGTCCTATTCACCTCTTAGACTCCAAGTCAGGTCCAAATTGATGTTCAAACTTGATTTCTAAATTAGTTGTGGGGCACATATCGAGGCGGCAATGAATATTATCTCTGTCTAATATCTGGTTCACCTAGGGTATGCCTATGTTGTTCATCTTGGGTGGGAAACAAATAGTAAAGCAATTATCATCAGTTTTTATTAAATTAAAGCAATCATCAGCCTACTATCATTATTTTTGGATCTATCCACTGGTTGGTACCATTACTCTAGATTTCTGCATGCTCTCCTTACATAATCTCACTATTTTTTTGTATGCATGTCAGATATTGTACACACTCATGCTGAACATGTAGAGAAAAAAGAGAAGAATTTTGGGTAGCAATCCAATGTCATGCAGACATCGCTCCATGGTGGGTTCAATGGCAAACCCTCCCCCCCCCCCTCTCCAGATTGTAATCCAGAGGAAGATATTTTTTCTGAGGCGGATTCAGATGTAGCTGACAACTCCTATTTACCCCCCAAGGTGTTTGCTCTAACTTGGCATGATGATGTTAGTCATATCATGCATATGTTGCCTTGCAGTGCCTACTTTCGACATCATATATGTCATATGCTTAGTTTAGACATGTTCTGTAATGCCACCTGTTTAGTTTCAATATCATATATGGGAATTATGCAGTCTCATGTCTTTTAGCCAGCCATAATATATGTGAAATGTGCAATGCCATCCTGTTTAACCAGTCATCATATATTTGAATGATATCTAGCCCATCCTTTTCTTCATTAAATTTCCATTTGTTGACAATGTTTGTACATTAAGCTACTCTTCTAGTGAATCGGCCATTTGAGTGGGTGATGGGAAAATCTGGAGTGAAAACAAGGCCTTCAGAGCAGACAGTGCTACCTGTCGAAGCAGATCTCTTGCTGGGCCCCGATAGCTCCTCAGAGATGGATTCAGAGACAGATGACCAGTCCTATTCCCCCACCGAGGTGTATGCTCTAACTTGGCACTGTTCTACTGCTCATATCATGCATATGGTGTCTTGCATTGCATAGTTTAGACATCATATACACAATATTCAACACCATGTTCTTAGTTCAGACATCATATATGCGAATGCCCTCCGCTTAGCATATAAATCACATTTGTGAATTAAATCATGCAATCCTGGTTAGTTTGAAACATGTATGTGAATTATGTCATGCGATCCTGTTTAGTTAGTCATCATATCTTTGAATTATGTTATGCTATGCTATCCACTTTAGATAGACATCATATATGTGAAATTATGTCATGCTATCCGTTTTAGTTAAACAATATACATGTCAATTATTTAATGCCCTCTTTTTCCACACTATCTATTGTATCTGTCTCTCATACAATGTCTATACATTCAATTATGTTTCTTGTTTATCATCCATTTGAATTGGAGCGGGTGATGGCAGTATCTAGCAGAGTAAATACACGGTCTTCAAATAAAACAGTGATACCTCTTGGTGGAGATAGCACCCAGGTTGTACATGCACAAGAACCAGCCCTACCACACATAACCCATACTCTCACAGATTTTACCCCTACTACGATGGACAGAGAACTAGCTTCACCCAATCTAACCCAACCCCAGCAGATAATAACCCAGTTCCTGTTGACACAGCACCATCTCCACCACAGAGCTCCCGAACAAGAGCAGTTAGTAAGGCAGCTCCAGTGTCCAAAGCGCTAGTACTACCACGGCGAACCCCAACTCCACCAATTAGTACACCTATTCCCGTGGAGGAAGCACAACCAACCATTCATAGTTTAGCATCTATCGCATTTGATGTTATTAAATCCTATGTGCGTATCTTCCCATCATGGAAATATTATACTGAAGATGAAGGAAAATGCCAGTTGTAGGTGTTCGTCCAGGAGTTATGTGTAAGTAATGTTATTCATGGAAATTACTTTGCTTTGTCCCATACATTCTACCTCCATGATGGTTATAATACAACAAATTTTCCCATTTTTCTCTACAAAGAAGGACCGATTTGGAAACTCAGGATGAGGTAACTAGTGCTAATACCTATGCTATCTTCAAGAATGCTTGGTGGCAGTATCATAATTACCTGAAGAAAACGTACTTCACTGGCAAAGAAACTCATCAAATTCCCTTACGTTCTCCTGAGACACATTTACTGGATGATGACTGGGAACACCTTGTTCTTTACTGGTCCCGAACCAAGAATGTGGTAAGGTCTATGCGCTCATTTTATTTTAAGTACTATATGCTTGTGTCTTACTGTACTCTGGTCATGTAGAACAAGTGCTTAAACTTGAAGAACAAATGTTCTCATTTAAGATTCCATAGCTATCGTGCATACTGCTTTGCTCTTGTATCACTGTATTTACTCATACAAACTTATTTTTAAATTGAACTATCCAATGGAAACTCCAATGGCACAATAGGTATGTTTACGCATGTTTCTTTAATAGGTTTGCTCTTATAAATAGCTCTGTTGATTTCAATTTCAATTCTGTATATAGTTGACTTCTCATATCATGCACATTACTAGCATCATAACAGGGCCAATAGTGTTGTTGTACATGTAGACCCATGGTACCCATCTGAAATCTTGTTGTACCGTTTAGTTTCCCACGCTTTGTATTCTTTCAGTACTGCTTTCTCTTGAACTAATATGATTTGAATCGTGTCTCTATTTTGATTTGGCAAGAAAATGCAGTGACCATAGGACATAGATATATGATTGTTTGATGCTTTTATAATGTACTACTTGGCAATAGAAGACTTGGTAGTTTAATCTTGTCCACCTTACTAATGAACTGGTTCACCGAAATGAGTTTCATATAATAGTACATGCTAAACCTGTTATGTGTCTGCCTGTTTCTTCTTTTAGAATGCTGACAGAATATTGGGGAAGAGTGCCTTATTAAGCAATGATAAAGGAAGTAATGCAGATAAGGTTCAGGATCTTGAGACATCCTTGTTGGTCTCCAACAAAGCTGATAAAACAGCTAAGGAAAACTATCTTGAAGACAGTGAGGCAACCCCAAAGTCCCGTCTTGGGTTACTGTTCGAGTTACTGGCCACCACCGCTTGCACAACCTATTCAAACTCACTGTCTCAATCAGTTCAGTTTCTTGAGTCTCAACTACAAGCTGAAAGACATCGATCAGCTGTGCTATGACAAGGAGCGAAAGGACTGCGGAAGTCCCTGGAGCATTCAGATGCATACGTTCTGGTGCAACAGCAAGCGTTGGAGGATTTTAGCGGCAAATAGGACAAAGCTAATAAGCTTTCTAAGCTTATTGCCAGCATGGTGGATACCCAGGATAACGTTTCTTGAGCTCTTCTGAAGTTGTTTCAGTTATGGACTTGTTCTGCTGCTGCGTTTATTTGTACTAGTGGCCAATTTTGATGGCCAGTGTATGTAATATGCTGCTTTGTTCCCTATATTTGCACTGGTGGCGAACTTTGATGCCCAGTGGATGTAATATGTGTAATAGCTGTAATAGGCTAGCGTTAGTTGCTTGCTTATTTATTTCCTTATTGTCTTGTTTAGTTGTTTGCTTGTAGTCACTGCAGTTCTTTTTCCTCCTTTTTTTAGTGGCCACAATAACCTAGTTTTGGTAACTAGGCCACAATAATCATGGCAACACGCGGACTATTGTAACCATGGGCATCCTGCGGGCCGTAGGATCTGTGGGCCTTCTACGGGCCGTAGGATCCATGGGCCTTTTACGGGCCGTAGGATCCATGGACTTTCTATGGGTCATATGATCCATGGGCCTTCTATAGGGCGTATAATCATTTCGCCAAACATGGGCCTTACTATTCATGGACCATAACGGGCCGTTAATAGGCTGTATTTAATAATGCTATGAAAACAGCCCAACGAGTTAACGGGCCACAAACGGGCCGAATATAACCACAGGATGTATTTGGCCCACAAACAGAATAGGCCAGTAACGGACCGTATCTAACCGAATTCTAGAAATGAGCCCAAGAATAAATGGGCCCTTAGAAGGCCAAAAGTTAACACGGGCTAGAAACGGCCGACGGAACAATGAGCCGTTAATGGGTATAAAGCGATACATTGTTCATTATGTGCCAGTTTCATCTCGGGCCTTTAATGGGCCGAGAGTTACAAAGGGCCTCATATGGACCGAAATACATCATCGGCCATACATGGGCCGGAAGTTACAAGGGGCAGGAATCATATTGGACAGCCCAGATGAAGCTACTGGGCTTAATTCCAATGGGCCGTAACGGGCCGGTAGAAAGCAGGCCATAAATGGGCTATATACGAACAGGTCATTAACAGGCTTTCCGTGGGCCAGCCCGTTACCTTTTGACCAAGTCAAACGGGTTGGCCTTTTCACCGAAATGGGCCTCCATTGGGCCGTGCCACGTGTCGACGTATCATAGGCGCCTCCTATCCAATGAGTGGATGACATCTGTCCGAACGTTGAGCCGACACGTGTTTCCTCCGGCCAATGAGAATTTTACACGTGGAAAATTCCCATTGGTCCATGCTGTTAATGGGTTATTGGATCCAAAACCGAACCCGATATCTTAATGGCGTCCCGTTATGGTGGATACCATGTGTCGGTCACCCTTGACGAAAGCACTTCCATGACGCGTGATTTATCTTCATGGAAGTGGACACTTCGATGATGATAATTTTGGTGATGTCATGGAACACTTCTACGACAGCACATGTATGAGTATCTTGATTCTGTCATAAATTTGTCATGGATGTACATGCATGACAAAAAACGTGACCTACTATGACAAACACGTATCATCACGGAAGCGTATTTTTTTTGTAGTGCTTGTTGCGAAAGGTTTTCGACGAGTTCAAGGAGTTGACTATGATGAGACTTTCTCACCCGTAGTGATGCTTAAGTCCGTCCGAATCATGTTAGCAATTGCCGCATTTTATGATTATGAAATTTGGCAAATGGATGTCAAAACTGCATTTCTTAAAGGATATCTTAAAGAAGAGTTGTATATGATGCAACCAGAAGGTTTTGTCCGTCCAAAAGGTGCTACCAAAGTGTGTAAGCTCCAGCGACCCATTTATGGACTGGTGCAAGAATATCGGAGTTGGAATATATGCTTTGATAGTGTGATCAAAGCATATGGTTTTATAAAGACTTTTGGAGAAGTCTGTATTTACAAGAAAGTGAGTGGGAGCTCTGTGGCATTTTTGATATTATATGTGGATGACATATTGTTGATCGGAAAGGATACTGAATTTCTGAATAGCATAAAAGGATACTTGAATAAGAATTTTTCAATGAAAGACCTCGGTGAAGCTGCTTATATATGGGGCATCAAGATCTATAGAGATAGATCAAGACGCTTAATTGAACTTTCACAAAGCACATACCTTGATAAAGTTTTGAAGAAGTTCAAAATGGATCAAGCAAAGAAAGGGTCCTTGCCTGTGTTACAAGGTGTGAAGTTGAGTCAGACTCAATGCCCGACCACTTCAGAAGATAGAGAGAAAATGAAAGTCATTCCCTATGCTTCAGCCATAGGTTTTATCATGTATTCAATGTTGTGTACCACACCTAATGTGTGCCTTGCTATTAGTTTAGCAGGGAGGTACCAAAGTAATCCAGGAGTGGATAACTGGACATTGGTCAAGAGTATCCTAAAATACCTAAAAAGGACTAAGGATATGTTTCTCTTTTATGAGGTGACATGAGCTCATCGTAAATGGTTACGTCGATGCAAGCTTTGACACTAATCCAGATGACTCTAAGTCACAAACCGGATGCATATTTTTATTGAATGGTGAAGCTGTTAGTTGGTGCAGTTCTAAGCAAAGCCTCGTGGCGGGATCTACGCGTGAAGAGGAATACATAGCTGCTTCGGAAGCAGCAAATGAAGGAGTCTGGATGAGGGAGTTCATATCTGATGAAAATCTTTTGTGACAATACTGGTGCAATTGCCTTGGCAAAGGAATCCAGATTTCACAAGAGAACCAAGCACATCAAGAGATGCTTCAATTCCATCCACGATCAAGTCAAGGAGGGAGACATAGAGATTTGCAACATACATATGGATCTGAATGTTGAAGACCCGTTGACTAAGCCTCTCTCACGAGCAAAACATGACCAGCACTAAGACTCCATGGGTGCTAGAATCATTACTATGTAATCTAGATTATTGAATCTAGTGCAAGTGGGAGACTGAAGGAAATATGCCCTAGAGGCAATAATAAAGTTGTTATTTATATTTCCTTATATCATGATAAATGTTTATTATTCATGCTAGAATTGTATTAACCGGAAACTTAGTACATGTGTGAATACGTAGACAAAAAGAGTGTCACTAGTATGCCTCTACTTGACTAGCTCGTTAATCGAATATGGTTAAGTTTCCTAACCATAGACATGAGTTGTCATTTGATAAACGGGATAAAATCATTAGAGAATGATATGATTGACTTGACCGATCCGTTAGCTTAGCATTATGATCGTTTAGTTTATTGCTATTGCTTTCTCCATAACTTATACATGTTCCTATGACTGAGATTCTGCAACTCCCAAATATCGGAGGAACACTTAGTGTGCTATCGAACGTCATAACGTAACTGGGTGATTATAAAGATGCTCTACAGGTGTCTCCGATGGTGTTTGTTGAGTTGGCATAGATCGATATTAGGATTTTTCACTCCGATTGTTGGAGAGGTATCTCAGGGCCCTCTCGGTAATGCACATCACTATAAGCCTTGCAAGCAATGTGACTAATGAGTTAGTTGTGGGATGTTGCATTACGTAATGAGTAAAGAGACTTGCCGGTAACGAGATTGAACTAGGTATGATGATACCGACGATCGAATCTCGGGCAAGTAACATACCGATGACAAAGGGAACAATGTACGTTGTTATGCGGTTTGACTGATAAAGATCTTCGTAGAATATGTAGGAACCAATTTGAGTATCCAGGTTCCACTGTTGTTTATTGTCTGGAGATGAGTCTTGGTCATGTCTACGTAGTTCTCGAACCCGTAGGGTCCGCACGCTTAAAGTTCGATGACGATCGATATTATGAGTTTATGTGTTTTGATGTACCAAAGGTATTTCGAAGTCCCGGATGTGATCGCGGACATGGCGAGGAATCTTGAAATGGTTGAGACATGAAGATTGATACATTGGAAGGTTATGTTTGGGCACTGGAAAGGTTTCGAATGAATTCGGGCATATACCGGAGTACCGGGGAGTTACCGAAACCCCCCGAGGGCTAAATGGGCCTAAATGGGCTTTAGTGGGAGAGAGAGGAGGAGGCCAAGAGGTGGGGGCGCCCCCCCAAACCCAATCCGACTTGGGAGGGGGCCCAGCCCCCTTCCCTTCCTCTCCTCTTCCCATTCCTTCCCCCTCTTATTAGGACTAAGAAAGGGGGAAACCTACTCCTAGTAGGAGTAGGAATCCCCCCTTGGGGCGCACCATGAAGGCCGGCCGGCCCCCTCCTCCCCTCCGTTATATACGCGGGACGGGGGCACCCCATAGACACAGGTTGACAATTGTTTTAGTCATGTATGGTGCCCCCTCCACAGATACACACCTCGGTCATATCGTCGTAGTGCTTAGGCGAAGCCCTACGTCGGTAACTTCATCATCACCATCAACATGCCGTTGTGCTGACGAAACTTTCCCTCGGCCTCAACTGTTTTAGAATAAATCCGAGGCATACCGTCGATCATCCGAGGAACAAGCAATCACACGAGCATGAAACCGAGATTTGTTAACGAGGTTCATCGATATGGCTACATCCCCGGGGCCTGACTACGGGCGCTCCTCCCGTGACACCGTCACAATACCGCACACTGGCTACCCAGGCGCCGGCACACGCCACCGGCTCCCCCTTGCGCGCCTATGCTATTATGTTGGCATAGGTTACTGTGTCTACCCCCGCTATATAAGAGAGACCTAGGATACAGGTGTCCTACTAGGACACGACTCCACATCATATGTGAACACAATACAACTCATAGTCCAATTGTAACCTACATTGTACACAATATTTGACACAACTCTAATAAACTCCAGCTTGGCGAATATTCTCCACCACCTTGAATTCGTCCATGCGTTAAAATTCCATGTACATTTGACTTGAGCTTATCTCATGAGAACCGCTGCTACTCCAAAGACTCCATATGACTCCACCTACAACTTGTAGTCCCTTCTTTTCTTGACCACGGCCAATACTTGAGCAAAATTAAGTTCTTTGTTACGCTAGTTTGTGGTCCCAACTTCCAGAGTATCAGTCCAACGCCTTCACACACTGATCACTAACCTGCGTGAAAATAAACAACTCACATATTGGTGTCACACATAAGAGTTACCTGAACTCAACATCACCGCTCCTTTCTTGACCGCCTGTCTGAAACTTGAAGGAATTTCACAATTGCTTGTAGTCATCCCGAGTCAAATTCGCAGTTGTCTCATCACATGTATGACCACCAGAGCCCTGGCCCGTCTTCATGCCGCATGCGCCTCGCCGCTATTACCGCGTCGAGCCTCTGCTGTCCCGATCGGGTCTCAAGGGTCGCGAAACCGCACCACTCAACCCCCACTTCAGAGTACCACCGATCATCACCGACCGATGACGAGTTTCACGCTTCCATCAGACCATTGGGCTCCAGTCTGAACTATGTGTCACTCGCTTTTTTCCCACTGAAATAGGCTTCGACTCTCTGAGCTCTTACGCCGTAGCCCCTTGTCGGTGTCAAAACCGGTGGATCTCGGGTAGGGGGTCCCGAATTGTGCGTCTAAGGCGGATGGTAACAGGAGGCAGGGGACACGATGTTTACCCAGGTTCGGGCCCTCTTGATGGAGGTAATACCCTACGTCCTGCTTGATTATTATTGATGATATGAGTATTACAAGAGTTGATCTACCACGAGATCAAAGAGGCTAAACCCTAAAAGCTAGCCTATGGTATGATTATATGTTGTCCTACGGACTAAACCCTCTGGTTTATATAGACACTAGAGGGAGCTAGGGTTACACAAGGTCGGTTACAAAGGAGGAGATATACATATCCGTATTGCCTAGCTTGCCTTCCACGCCAAGTAGAGTCCCATCCGGACACGGGACGAAGTCTTCAATCTCATATCTTCATAGTCCAACAGTCCGGCCAAAGGATATAGTCCGGCTGTCCGGAGACCCCCTAATCCAGGACTCCCTCAGTAGCCCCTGAACCAGGCTTCAATGACGATGAGTCCGGCGCGCAGTATTGTCATTGGCATTGCAAGGCGGGTTCCTCCTCCGAACACTCCATAGAAGATTTTGAACACCAGAATAGTGTCCGGCTCTGCAAAACAAGTCCCACATACTACCGCCAAGAGAATAATATTTGCACAAATCTAATCTGCTGACGCGTTCTGACAGCACGACATTATGTCATGGCTCGGTCATTATTCAAACTGTTTTTCTCAACCAGCACCGCACATAACATGGGGCGGTTTCCTTGACACGTCTTGTCAAAGCAAAGATCGTGTCCCCCTTATTACTGGATTCTCATCAATACGAACATGGGTAACCCAACTGTGCCATCAATTACGGCGCCTGGGGAATAAGCGGTTTTACCAAGCAAGTGGGGAGACACATCGCCTCTTCCGCCTTTATAAAGGGATAAGGATTCACTCTTTTCACCCATGCCTTCTTCCTCCTTGCTTACCCATTCCCGCACACTCGAGCTCTAGCGCCCAAGCTCGCTTTCCTCTTCTCAAACCACTCCAAGCATGTCCGGAGCAGGAGGCAAGTGGATGGTCTCCTCCGTCATGGAGGAGAACATCAAAAAGTTACGGGAAGCCGGACATCTGGCCGCGGATATCGCGCACCGGCTGCCAAATGCGGGGCAGATCATCCCAACGCCCGAATCCCATGAGAGGGTAGTTTTTCTTACCCATTTTGTCCGCGGACTAGGATTTCCCCTCCACCCGTTTGTTTGCGGGCTCATGTTCTACTATGGGCTGGATTTTCATGATCTGGCCCCAAATTTCATCCTCAACATCTCGGCGTTTATCATCGTGTGCGAGGCCTTTCTCCGCATCAGGCCCCACTTCGGCCTATGGCTGAAAACCTTCAATGTTAAACCGAAGGTGGTGGGTGGCCAGCAAGTAGAGTGCGGAGGTGCCATGGTGGGCAAGATGCCTAATGTCACCTTGCTCGAGGGCACCTATGTGGATACCATAAAGGGGTGGCAATCAGGGTGGTTCTACATCACTGAGCCACGCGACTCCAATTGGGTGGCGGCCCCCAAATTTCGATCCGGAATCCCCACGTGGCTCACCTCCCGGAAAGAGAAGGGTCTGTCCTGGGGTTCTTCGGTAGAGTTGACCGGACTCCAGACCTGTATCCGGAACATGACGAGCAAGAAAATCAAGGTCATCAACGTGGTCGAGGTCATGATCTTCCGCCGGATCCTCCCGTGTCAATGACGGGCATTCAATTTGTGGGAATTCGACTCGGCCAAGCACCAGATGCTGCAAGAGCTCTATGACATGATGCACGAGGACGTCTGGAGGGTGCTGTGCCAAGGCGCCGAGATTCCTCCTTCCCTCACTGAGGACCGCGGACTCGGCGCAAAACACCGCACAAATTTGGTAAGTTTTTATATCTCTCAGGGTATTTATTTGCCCCGGTTTAGTCATATGCAGGATCTAAGCTTCTATGCCATTAACAGGACTGGATAAAGACAGCTGAGCAGCTTGATTGCCCAGCCCCCCTGCCCGAAGATCCTGCAGGCACTCTCCTAACGGAGATGCTGACTCCAGCACCTTACAAGGTGTCGGTGAAGAAGACCAAGAATAAGGCTGCGGGGACCCGAAAGGGTCTCCGGCGCAAGGTTTTATCGGACTCATCGTCCGATGACTCCAACACGCACTCCTCCCACGAAGATGAGGAGGAGGAAGAGGAAAGTTCACCCCCCCCAGCCGGGGAGAACAAAAGGAAGGACGACCCAACCAGGGAGGCTGAAGGGTCCAAGAAGGGAAGGACCCTCCCTCCGGACTGCGCCACGACAGCCGCTGACTGCAGCGATGAGTGGCTACCCAGGGACAAGCCCCTGGCGAAATCGTAAGTGTCCGGGCGCCATAGTACTTCATGGTATGCTTTATTACACTGCCTCTCCTCATGCCGAACATGATTATGCAGTTCATCCCGAGCTCGTCTCAACGTATCCTTGTCGAGCGGCTCTCTGGACTCGTCGGATATGAACAGCGGTTCTCTCCCGACCGCTGCCACCCCTCTCCCTACGAACAATGCCGAGGTGTTGTCTCAAAAGGCACCAAGCCAAGCGGAGGTTGTCCTGGGGGCGCCTCGAGGCGACTTCCCGGACCCTGGGTACCAAGGGAGCAAGGCTCCTACGGGCTCTGAGTTCGGCCCTCAGCCGAACACTGCCCCGGAACCTTCGATGGTTCCAGACTCCGGCAGGCGGTCCCCCGTTATGGGGGGCCAACCATCCGTGCCGGTGTCCTTTGTGCAACCAGAGGCACCAGACAACTTGCTGGAAGCGCTTCGCAGCGCTTCCATCGATGAAGAGCACCGCACTATCATGAGTGCGGTGGTCGAGAAGGTTCAGTCTGCCAAAAACGGACTGACTGAAGCTTGCGCCAGCCTCCTAACAGGCTTTTAGGTAAGCAATCAAAATATAAGAAAATATTACCGCATAGATACTAGCCCCTGATGCTCTGTTCGGCGTTCACGAAGAAAAGCCGAATAGAGGATCAAATGATAACTCAGGAGTCTAATTAGAGTATGTCTATGTGTATGTGCAGGCTTCACTGCTGGCCGCTGCCGCACGTACTGTGGAGGTCTCTGCGCTGAAGCAGGACCTGAAGCGGTCCGAGGACGAGCTCAGCCTTACCAAGAGGTAGCTTGAAGGGAGCAATGGTAAGAAATACCCATGTCTATATAGTTAAAAAGAAATTCAGTTGTAAAGTAATAGGATCATCATGTGTTTGCCAGGGGCCACGACCGAAGTGGCGACCCTGAGGAAAGCGCTGCCCGAGGCCGAAGACAAAGCGGCCAAGGAGCGTATTGAGCGGGAGAAGCAAGAAGCCCGAGTAGGCGAGGTGCAGCAAGAGCTCGAGGCTCTCGCAAAAAATCGCGAGTCCTTGGAGCTTGACTCTAAGATGCGAGAGTCCGAGCTCGCGCAGGCGCTTGAAAGCATCCGGAGCGCCAAGGTCGAAGCACACAAGGCCCTCTGGAAGATTGACGCGGTGAAGAAAATAGCAGCGGGTAAGGCATTCATTATGCAAAGCAAGCACATGAAGGAGACTTTCCTTTTTCTTACCCGAGTTCGGAGCCCTCCAGGAGCATTTGCAGATCTTCCCCGCAGTGTACTGGATGCTGCAGAGTTTTACTGGGCTAAGGAGCTTGATGTCTACAACACAACCTTCTTCTTGTAGACATTGTTGGGCCTCCAAGTGCAGAGGTTTGTAGGACAGTAGCAAATTTCCCTCAAGTGGATGACCTAAGGTTTATCAATCCGTAGAAGGTGTAGGATGAAGATGGTCTCTCTCAAGCAACTCTGCAACCAAATAACAAAGAGTCTCTTGTGTCCCCAACACACCCAATACAATGGTAAATTGTATAGGTGCAGTAGTTCGGCGAAGACATGGTGATACAAGTGGTATATGGGTGGTAGATAAAGGTTTTTGTAATCTGAAAATATAAAAACAGCAAGGTAACTAATGATAAAAGTGATCGTAAACGGTATTGCAATGCGTTGAAACAAGGCCTAGGGTTCATACTTTCACTAGTGCAAGTTCCCTCAACAATAATAACATAATTGGATCATATAACTATCCCTCAACATGCAACAAAGAGTCACTCCAAAGTCACTAATAGCGGAGAACAAACAAAGAGATTATGGTAGGGTATGAAACCACCTCAAAGTTATTCTTTCCAATCAATCCGTTGGGCTATTCCTATAAGTGTCACAAACATCCCTAGAGTTCGTACTAGAATAACACCTTAAGACACAAATCAACCAAAACCCTAATGTCACCTAGATACTCCAATGTCACCTCAAGTATCCGTGGGTATGATTATACGATATGCATCACACAATCTCAGATTCATCTACTCAACGAACACATAGAACCTCAAAGAGTGACCCAAAGTTTCTATCGGAGAATCACTACGAAAACGTGTGCCAACCCCTATGCATAGGTTCATGGGCGGAACCCGCAAGTTGATCACCAAAACATACATCAAGTGAATCACGTGATATCCCATTTTCACCACAGATACGCATGGCAAGACATACATCAAGTGTTCTCAAATCTTTAAAGACTCAATCCGATAAGATAACTTCAAAGGGGAAACTCAATCCATTACAAGAGAGTAGAGGGGGGAGAAAACATCATAGGATCCAAATATAAAAGCAAAGCTCATGATACATCAAGATCGTATCACCTCAAGAACACGAGAGAGAGAGAGATCAAACACATAGCTACTGGTACATACCCTCAGCTCCGAGGGAGAACTACTCCCTCCTCGTCATGGAGAGCACCGGGATGATGAAGATGGCCACCGGAGAGGGATTCCCCCCTCCGGCAGGGTGCCGGAACGGGTCTAGATTGGTTTTCGGTGGCTACGGAGGCTTCTGGCGGGGGAACTTCCGATCTATTGTGCTCCCGGATGTTTTTAGGGTATATGAAGATATATAGGCGGAAGAAGTACGTCAGGGGGCCCACGAGGGGCCCACGAGAGTGGAGGGCACGCCTAGGGGGATGGGCGTGCCCCCTACCTCGTGGCCTCCTCGAAGCTTCCCTTACGTGGACTCCAAGTCTCCCGGGCTTCTTCTGATCCAAATATAAGTTCCGTGAAGTTTCAGGTCAATTGGACTCTGTTTGATTTTCCTTTTCTGTGATACTCTAAAACAAGGAAAAAAACAGAAACTGGCACTGGGCTCTGGGTTAATAGGTTAGTCCCAAAAATCATATAAAATAGCATATAAATGCATATAAAACATCCAAGGTTGATAATATAATAGCATGGAACAATCAAAAATTATAGATACGTTGGAGACGTATCAGCATCCCCAAGCTTAATTCTTGCTCGTCCTCGAGTAGGTAAATGATAAAAACAGAATTTTTGATGTGGAATGCTACCTAACATATTTCTCTAAGTAATTATTCTTTATTGTGGCAAGAATATTTTAGATCCATAAGATTCAAGACAAAATTTAAATATTGACATAAAAATAATAATACTGCAAGCATACTAACAAAGCAATCATGTCTTCTCAAAATAACATGGCCAAAGAAAGCTATCCCTACAAAATCATATAGTCTGGCTATGCTCTATCTTCACCACACAAAATATTTAAATCATGCACAACCCCGATGACAAGCCAAGCAATTGTTTCATACTTTTGATGTGCTCAAACTTTTTCAATCTCCACGCAATACATGAGCGTGAGCCATGGACATAGCACTATATGTGGAATAGAATGGTGGTTGTGGAGAAGACAAAAAGGAGAAGATAGTCACACATCAACTAGGCGTATCAATAGGCTACGGAGGTGCCCATTAATAGATATCAATGTGAGTGAGTAGGGATTGCCATGCAATGGATGCACTAGAGCTATAAGTGTATGAAAGCTCAACAAAAGAAACTAAGTGGGTGTGCTTCCAACTCGCTTGCTCACGAAGACCTAGGGCATTTTGAGGAAGCCCATCATTGGAATATACAAGCCAAGTTCTATAATGAAAGATTCCCACTAGTATATGAAAGTGACAACATAGGAGACTCTCTATCATGAAGATCATGGTGCTACTTTGAAGCACAAGTGTGGTAAAAGGATAGTAGCATTGTCCCTTCTCTCTTTTTCTCTCATTTTTTTATTTTTATTTTTATTTTATTTATTTTTATTTGGGCCTTCTCTTTTTTATGGCCTCTTTTTTTTATTTGGGCTTCTTTGGCCTCTTGTTTTCGTCCGGAGTCTCATCCTGACTTATGGGGGAATCATAGTCTCCATCATCCTTTCCTCACTGGGACAATGCTCTAATAATGATGATCATCACACTTTTATTTACTTACAACTCAAGAATTATAACTCGATTCTTAAAACAAGATATGACTCTATATGAATGCCTCCGGCGGTGTACCGGGATGTGCAATGACTCAAGAGTGACATGTATGGAAGAATTATGAACGGTGGCTTTGCCACAAATACAATGTCAACTTCATGATCATGCAAAGCAATATGACAATGATGAAACGTGTCATAATAACGGAACAGTGGAAAGTTGCATGGCAATATATCTCGGAATGGCTATGGAAACACCATAATAGGTAGGTATGGTGGCTGTTTTGAGGAAGGTATATAGTGGGTGTATGATACCGGCGAAAGGTGCGCGGTATTAGAGAGGCTAGCAATGGTGGAAGGGTGAGAGTGCGTATAATCCATGGACTCAACGTTAGTCACAAAGAAATCACATACTTATTGCAAAAATCTATTAGTTATCTAAACAAAGTACTACGCGCATGCTCCTAGGGGGATAGATTGGTAGGAAAAGACCATCGCTCGTCCCTGACCTCCACTCATAAGGAAGTCAATCAATAAATAAATCATGCTCCGACTTCATCACATAACGGTTCACCATACGTGCATGCTACGGGAATCACAAACTTCAGCACAAGTATTTCTCAAATTCACAACTACTCAACTAGCATGACTCTAATATCACCATCTCCATATCTCAAAACAATTATCAAGTATCAAACATCTCATAGTATTCAATGCACTTTATATGAAAGTTTTTATTATATCCCTCTTGGATGCCCATCATATTAGGACTAAATTCATAACCAAAGGAAATTACCATGCTGTTCTAAAGGACTCTCAAAATAATATAAGTGAAGCATGAGAGATCAATTATTTCTGTAAATAAACCACCACCGTGCTCTAAAAGATATAAGTGAAGCACTAGAGCAACAACAAACTACTCCGAAAGATATAAGTGAAGATCAATGAGTAGTCGAATAATTATTCAACTATGTGAAGACTCTATAACATTTAATAATTTCAGATCTTGGTATTTTATTCAAACAGCAAGCAAATCCTAACGAAATAAATTGATGCTCCAAGCAAAACACATATCATGTGGTAAATAAAAATATAGCTCCAAGGAAAGTTACTGATGAATGAAGACGAAAGAGGGGATGCCTTCTGGGGCATCCCCAAGCTTAGGCTTTTGGTTGTCCTTGAATATTACCTTGGTCTGCCTTGGGCATCCCCAAGCTTAGGCTCTTGCCACTCCTTATTCCATAGTCCGTCGAATCTTTACCCAAAACTTGAAAACTTCACAACACAAAACTTAACAGAAAACTCGTAAGCTCCGTTAGCGAAATAAAACAAAACACCACTTCTAGGTACTGTAATTAACTCATTCTTTATTTTTATTGATGTTAAACCTACTGTATTCCAACTTCTCTATGGTTTATAAACATTTTACTCGCCATAGATTCATCAAAATAAGCAAACAACACACGAAAAACAGAATCTGTCAAAAACAGAAGAGTCGGTAGTAATCTGTAACTAACACAAACTTCTGGAACCCAAAAAATTCCAACATAAATTTATGTAAGTGAGGAATTTATCTATTAATCATATTCAAAAAGAATTAACTAAATATCACTTTTCAAATAAAAATGGCAGCAATTCTTGTGAGCGCTAAAGTTTCTGTATTTTACAGCAAGATCAACAAGACTTTCCCCAAGTCTTCCCAACAGTTCTACTTGGCACAAACACTAATTAAAGCATAAAACCACATCTAAACAGAGGCTAGATGAATTATTTATTACTAAACAGGAACAAAAATCAAGGAACAAAAATAAAGTTGGGTTGCCTCCCAACAAGCGCTATCGTTTGACGCCCCTAGCTAGGCATGATGATTTCAATGATGCTCACATAAAAGATAAGAATTGAAACATAAAGAGAGCATCATAAAGAATATGACTAGCACATTTAAGCCTAACCCACTTCCTATGCATAGGGATTTTGTGAGCAAACAACTTATGGGAACAATAATCAACTCGCATAGGAAGGTAAAACAAGCATAACTTTAAAATTTTAAGCACATAGAGAGGAAACTTGATATTATTGCAATTCCTACAAGCATATGTTCCTCCCTCATAATAATTTTCAGTAGCATCATAAATGAATTCAACAATATAACCAGCACCTAAAGCATTCCTTTCATGATCTACAAGCATAGAAAAATTACTACTCTCCACATAAGCAAAATTCTTCTCATGAATAATAGTGGGAGCAAACTCAAGAAAATAATTATCATATGAGGCATAATCCAATTGAAAACTAAAATCATGATGACAAGTTTCATGGTTATAATTATTCTTTATAGCATACATGTCATCACAATAATCATCATAGATAGGAGGCATGCTTTCATCATAATAAATTTGCTCATCAAAACTTGGGGGACAAAAATATCATATTCATCAAACATAGCTTACCCAAGCTTGTGGCTTTGCATATCATTAGCATCATAGATATTCGAGGAATTCATACTAAAAACATTGCAATCATGCTCATCATTCAAATATTTAGTGCCAAACATTTTATATATTTCTTCTTCTAGCACTTGAGCACAATTATCCTTTCCATCATACTCACGAAAGATATTAAAAAGGTGAAGCGTATGAGACAAACTCAATTCCATTTTTATATAGTTTTGTTTTATAAACTAAACTAGTGATAAAACAAGAAACTAAAAGACTCGATTGCAAGATATAAAGATATACCTTCAAGCACTAACCCCCCCAGCAACGGCGCCAGAAAAGAGCTTGATGTCTACTACACAACCTTCTTCTTGTAGACGTTGTTGGGCTTCCAAGTGCAGAGGTTTGTAGGACAGTAGCAAATTTCCCTAAAGTGGATGACCTAAGGTTTATCAATCCGTAGGAGGCGTAGGATGAAGATGGTCTCTCTCAACCAACCCTGCAAGCAAATAACAAAGAGTCTCTTTCCCCAACACACCCAATACAATGGTAAATTGTATAGGTGCACTAGTTCGGCGAAGAGATGGTGATAAAAATGGTATATGGATGGTACATAAAGGTTTTTGTAATCTGAAAATATAAAAACAGCAAGGTAACTAATGGTAAAAGTGAGCGTAAACGGTATTGCAATGCGTTGAAACAAGGCATAGGGTTCATACTTTCACTAGTGCAAGTTCCCTCAACAATAATAACATAATTGGATCATATAACTATCCCTCAACATGCAACAAAGAGTCACTCCAAAGTCACTAATAGCGGAGAACAAACAAATAGATTATGGTAGGGTACGAAACCACCTCAAAGTTATTCTTTCCAATCAATCCGTTGGGCTATTCCTATAAGTGTCACAAACAGCCCTAGAGTTCGTACTAGAATAACACCTTAAGACACAAATTAACCAAAACCCTAATGTCACCTAGATACTCCAATGTCACCTCAAGTATCCGTGGGTATGATTATACGATATGCATCACACAATCTCAGGTTCATCTATTCAACCAACACATAGAACCTCAAAGAGTGCCCCAAAGTTTCTACTGGAGAATCACGACGGAAACGTGTGCCAACCCCTATGCATAGGTTCATGGGCGGAACCCGCAAGTTGATCACCAAAACATACATCAAGTGAATCACATGATATCCCATTGTCATCACAGATACGCATGGCAAGACATACATCAAGTGTTCTCAAATCTTTAAAGACTCAATCCGATAAGATAACTTCAAAGGGGAAACTCAATCCATTACAAGAGAGTAGAGGGGGGATAAAACATCATAGGATCCAAATATAATAGCAAAGCTCGTGATACATCAAGATCGCATCACCTCAAGAACACGAGAGAGAGAGAGAGAGATCAAACACATAGCTACTGGTCATGGAGAGCACCGGGATGATAAAGATGGCCACTGGAGAGGGATTCCCCCTCCGGCAGGGTGCCAGAACAGGTCTAGATTGGTTTTCAGTGGCTACGGAGGCTTCTGGCGGGGGAACTCCCGATCTATTGTGCTCCCGGATGTTTTTAGGGTATATGAAGATATATAGGCGGAAGAAGTACGTCAGGGGGGCATGAGGGGCCCACGAGGGTGGAGGGCGCGCCCAGGGGGGTGGGCGCGCCCCCCTACCTCATGGCCTCCTCGAAGCTTCCCTTACGTGGACTCCAAGTCTCCCGGGCTTCTTCTGATCCAAAAATAAGTTCCGCAAAGTTTCAGGTCAATATGGCTCCGTTTGATTTTCCTTTTCTGTGATACTCTAAAACAAGGAAAAAACAGAAACTGGCACTGGGCTCTGGGTTAATAGGTTAGTCCCAAAAATAATATAAAATAGCATATAAATGCATATAAAACATCCAAGGTTGATAATATAATAGCATGGAACAATCAAAAATTATAGATACGTTGGAGATGTATCAGAGGGGAGCTCAACAGAGAAGTTGTTCTGGTCTCAGTATACTAGGACCGAACCCCCCGTGCCCTTGAGCGACCAGCTGAAGCAGTTGGTCGAGCTTCACAAGGCGGCCGAACAGGCCATGAGTGGCCTTATAGTCCGAATGTGGCCTGTCGAGCCCCTGTCCGGCAGCTACTTCGGTCTGGTGAGGCGGCTTGTGGAAGCCTGCCCATGGCTTGAAGTCATCAAGCGGTCCGTCTGCATCGAGGGTGCATGTAGGGCGTTTTCCCGGGCGAAGGTGCACTGGGCGAAGCTGGACGGCGTGAAGCTGGTGAAGGAGGTGCCGCCGGAGGGCAAGGAGCATCGCTGCCCCGAGAATTATTATGAGTGTGTCCTGAAGGGTTCCCGCCTAGTGGCAGATGAGTGTGCCAGGGATGTAATTTTTGAATGAACATGCTCGTGTGATTCTGTAATATGAAACGAGTTCGTTTGCGCCTTGCGGCGCTTTCTTAATTTGAAATATTACCTTCTGTGCGGCCGTTTATAAAATCTGAGAGTTGGCCAGTCGTCGGCTTCTATCCCCATGTAACTAGTACTGGGGTGTTCGGGATAAACCTGAACACTCTTTACCCAAATTTTGGGTCCTTCAAGGGAGGTGTTCAGCGCAACGAACCAGGCAATCAGACTATAATGCTTTATCACTCTCACTTAGCCATAGAAGTCTATGATTTTAAATTTTGGCGAAGCCCCTGGTATTCGGAGGGCCGAATTTGGGGCGCTATACACGCCTAAGCCGGACAAGGCCGACTCCTCGCCAAAGCAGAAAAAGTATTTAAGGACTTGAGACCTCTCGAACAGCGACCAGTCTCTCGCCTTATCATGATAGTCAGTTTTTGGCTTTCTCTACTGAGGTGCTCATTCGGAAGAACCGGGACACAATCGCAGTAGTTCTCCCACCGCTACCTTACCCGATATAACGGAATGTAAGGTACCAAAGCATGGGAGCCGGGCAACCCAACATTTGACCAAAGACATGATTCGGAGCTGATGCATATAATGATATAAGTTCGGGGTGCCGCACTGTCGAAAGTGTTCGGACTTCTTGCGCCGTATTATGGGGTAAATGTGAACCCCTGGCGAACTGACCGTACCCAAACGTGCGGGTGCGGATTGTTGTAAATGGACATATAAGAGAAAGAGAAAAACTTAAATAATGCAATGACAGATTACTGATATGCATTGTTATTTAAATAATACGTCGAAGCGTACTTGGTACAAGTAGTGCAATAAGCATAAAGTAGGACAATTCTAAATGTCCTATCCCAGGGCAAGCTACGCATAAATAGTGAAAGCGGGCATATCAATTATTACTAGAGACCACCTGGAGGTTCCCGTGTTCATATTACCTTCCTGCCGCCTTGGTTGTTGCTTCCGGAATGTGTCTGGTAATCGTACTGCCGGAATGGGCTTCCAGAGAGTTAGGCCCTGAAAGAGAAAAGGAATGACAAAGGTATATGGCCCCTAGTGCGGTTAAGCCACAATGCGGGGCGTGTCCTGATCGTGCCCCCGCCTATGTCCATGGTATTTTCAATGTGTAGTTATGTACGCGCAGCACTGATTTCGTCGCTTCACTGGGACTGGGACGGGGGCTGAATTGCTAGGTGAGCTATGATCGTGTCAGGTGATCCTGTTGCAGCTTGTTCCGGACTTGCTTGAAGGTGTCCGGGGGCTGTGACACCGAATGAGTGGTCTGGCTGAACAGGTTGCTTTGTGCTTCTGCTGCGAGGGCTGCAATGTGCTCTTTCGTATGGAGTGAGCGTTCTGTGTTTCCATTTACTGTTATGACCCCGCGAGGTCCTGGCATCTTGAGATTGAGGTATGCGTAATGCGGCACTGCATTGAATTTTGCAAATGTCGTCCGTCCGAGCAGTGCATGATAGCCACTGCGAAACGGGACGATGTCGAAGATTAACTCTTCGCTTCAGAAGTTGTCCGGTGATCTGAAGACCACTTCCAGTGTGATTGAGCATGTGCAATGGGCCTCTACACCTGGGATGACGCCTTTAAAGGTGGTTTTGCTGAGTTTGATCCGCGAGGGATCGATACCCATTTTTCGCACTTTATCCTGATAAAGCAGGTTTAGGCTGCTGCCGCCGTCCATAAGGACTTGAGTGAGGTGAAATCCGTCAATGATGGGGTCTAGGACCAATGCGGTGGATCCGCCATGACGGATGCTAGTGGGGTGGTCCCTGCGATCGAAGGTGATCAGGCAAGCAGACCATGGGTTGAACTTTGGGGCGACGGGCTCCATCGCATAGATGTCCCTTAGTGCACGCTTCCGCTCCCTCTTGGGAATGTGGGTTGCGTATATCATGTTCACCGTCTTCACTTGTGGGGGAAACCCCTTCTGTCATCCTGTGTTCAGCGGCCAGGGCTCTTCCTCATCATCGCTATGCAGCCCCTTGTCCTTATTTTCAGCATTTAACTTGTCGGCCTGCTTGAACACCCAGCATTCTTTGTTGGTGTGATTGGCTGGCTTGTCGAGGGTGCCGTGGATTTGACACGAGCGATCCAGTATGCGATCCAGATTGGATGGAGCCGGAGTATTTCTTTTAAATGGTTTTTTTCCGCTGACTGGATCTAGAGCCTCTGGATCTGGCATTGACTGTCGTATCTTCGGTGTTATCGCCGTTATTGCGGCGCTTTGGTCTGTTACGATGTTGCCTACCGTTAACATCTTTGGTATCCGAGATATCTGGATTCCTCGATGTGTTGTTGCTGCGAGCCAGCCAGCTGTCCTCACCCGCGCAAAAGCGGGTCATGAGTGTTGTGAGGGCTGCCATAGATTTTGGCTTCTCCTAGCCGAGGTGGCGAGCGAGCCACTCGTCGCGGATGTTATGCTTGAATGTCGCTAGGGCCTCTGCATCCAGGCAGTCTACAATTTGGTTTTTCTTAGTCAGGAACCGAGTCCAGAATTCTCTGGCCGGTTCCCCTGGCTGCTGGGTTATGTGGCTCAAGTCATCTGCATCCGGTGGCCGCACATAAGTGCCCTGGAAGTTGTCAAGGAATGCATCTTCCAGATCCTCCAAACTGCCAACGGAATCGGCTGGCAAGCTGTTCAGCCAATGCCGAGCTGGTCCTTTGAGTTTTAGTGGGAGGTACTTGATGGCATGTAGATCATCACCACGAGCCATGTGGATGTGAAGGAGGAAATCCTCAATCCATACAGTGGGATCTGTTGTGCCATCATATGATTCGATATTTACGGGTTTGAAACCCTCCGGGAATTCATGATTCATAACTTCACCAGTGAAGCATAGGGGGTGTGCGGCGCCTCTATGCCGGGCTATATCCCCATGCAGTTTGTATGAGTCTTGTGTGCTGTATTCGGCCCGACCGTATTTACTCTTGGTGTATCCGACGCGATGATCATCGTCCCGTGTTGGCGCGCGTGCCCGTGTCCCGTATATTGACCTTGCGATTTTTGCCTTACTGTCCAATATGTCTCGCAAGTCCTCTGTGTTACCCCGGGCCTTAGTGTTGGGGAACATAGTAATTTCAAAAAAATTCCTACGCACATGCAAGATCATGGTGATGCATAGCAACGAGAGGGGAGAGTGTTGTCTATGTACCCTCGTAGACCGGCAACGGAAGCATTGACACAACATAGAGGAAGTAGTCGTACGTCTTCCCGATCCGACCGATCCAAGTACCGAACGTACGGCACCTCCGAGTTCTGCACACGTTCAACTCGGTGACATCCCTCGAGCTCCGATCCAGCAGAGTGTTGAGGGAGAGTTTCGTCAACACGATGGCGTGATGACGGTGATGATGTTCTACCGATGCAGGGCTTCGCCTAAGCACCGCTACGATATGACCGAGGTGGAATATGGTGGAAGGGGGCACCGCAAACGGCTAAGGAACGATCACAAAGATCAACTTGTGTGTCATGGGGTGCCCCCTTGCCCCCATATATAAAGGAGGCAGAGGGGGAGGTGCGGCCGGCCCTAGGGGTGCGCCTGGAGGAGTCCTACTCCCACCCGGAGTAGGACTCCCCCTCTTGCCTTGTTGGAGAAGGAAAGGGGAAGGGGGAAAGAGGGAAGGGGGGCGCTGCCCCCCCTTCCTTGTCCTATTAGGACTAGGGGGAGGGGGCGCGCGGCCTGCCCTGGCCGGCCCTCCTCTTCTCCCTTAGGGCCCATTAACCCCGGGGGGGGGGGGGGGTTCCGGTAACCCCCGGTACTCCGGTAAAATCCCGATTTCACCCGGAACATTTACGATATCCAAATATACCATTTCGAGACTCCTCGTCATGTCCGTGATCACATCCGGGACTCCGAACAACCTTCGGTACATCAAAACACAAAAACCCTAATTATGATCGTCACCGAACTTTAAGCGTGCGGACCCTACGGGTTCGAGAACTATGTAGACATGACTGAGACATGTCTCCGGTCAATAACCAATAGCGGAACCTGGATTCTCATATTGGCTCCTACATATTCTACGAAGATCTTTATCAGTCAGACCGCATAACAACATACGTTGTTCCCTTTGTCATCGGTATGTTACTTGCCCGAGATTCGATCGTCGGTATATCAATACCTAGTTCAATCTCGTTACCGGCAAGTCTCTTTACTCGTTTCGTAATACATCATCCCGCAACTAACTTATTAGTTGCAATGCTTGCAAGGCTTGAGTGATGTGTATTATCGAGAGGGCCCAGAGATACCTCTCCGACAATTGGAGTGACAAATCCTAATCTCGAAATACGCCAACCCAACAAGTACCTTTGGAGAAACCTATAGAGCACCTTTATAATCACCTAGTTACGTTGTGACGTTTGGTAGCACACAAAGTGTTCCTCCGGTAAACGGGAGTTGCATAATCTCATAGTCATAGGAACATGTATAAGTTATGAAGAAAGCAATAGCAACAAACTAAACGATCAAGTGCTAAGCTAACGGAATGGGTCAAGTCAATCACATCATTCTCCTAATGATGTGATCCTGTAAATCAAATGACAACTCATGTCTATGGCTAGGAAACATAACCATCTTTGATCAACGAGCTAGTCAAGTAGAGGCATACTAGTGACACTCTGTTTGTCTATGTATTCACACATGTATTATGTTTCCGGTTAATACAATTCTAGCATGAATAATAAACATTTATCATGATATAAGGACATAAATAATAACTTTTATTATTGCCTCTAGGGCATATTTCCTTCAGTCTCCCACTTGCACTAGAGTCAATAATCTAGATTACACAGTAATGATTCTAACACCCATGGAGCCTTGGTGCTGATCATGTTTTGCTCGTGGAAGAGGCTTAGTCAGCGGGTCTGCAACATTCAGATCCGTATGTATCTTGCAAATTTCTATGTCTCCCACTTGGACTAAATCCCAAATGGAATTGAAGCGTCTCTTGATGTGCTTGGTTCCCTTGTGAAATCTGGATTCCTTTGCCATGGCAATTGCACCAGTATTGTCACAAAAGATTTTCATTGGACCCGATGCACTAGGTATGACACCTAGGTCGGATATGAACTCCTTCATCCAGACTCCTTCATTTGCAACTTCTGAAGCAGCTATGTACTCCACTTCACATGTAGATCCCGCCACGACGCTTTTTTTAGAACTACACCAACTGACAGCTCCACCATTCAATGTAAACACGTATCCGGTTTGCGATTTAGAATCGTCCGGATCAGTGTCAAAGCTTGCATCAACGTAACCATTTAAGATGAGCTCTTTGTCACCTCCAAATACGAGAAACATATCCTTAGTCCTTTTCAGGTACTTTAGGATGTTCTTGACCGCTGTCCAGTGATCCACTCCTGGATTACTTTGGTACCTCCCTGCTAGACTTATAGCAAGGCACACATCAGGTCCGGTACACAGCATTGCATACATGATAGAGCCTATGGCTGAAGCATAGGGAACATCTTTCATTTTCTCTCTATCTTCTGCAGCGATCGGACATTGAGTCTTACTCAACTTCACACCTTGTAACACAGGCAAGAACCCTTTCTTTGCTTGATCCATTTTGAACTTCTTAAAGATTTTGTCAAGGTATGTGCTTTGTGAAAGTCCAATTAAGCGTCTTGATCTATCTCTATAGATCTTAATTCCCAATATGTAAGCAGCTTCACCGAGGTCTTTCATTGAAAAACTCTTATTCAAGTATCCCTTTATGCTATCCAGAAATTCTATATCATTTCCAATCAATAATATGTCATCCACATATAATATCAGAAATGCTACAGAGCTCCCACTCACTTTCTTGTAAATACAGGCTTCTCCAAAAGTCTGTACAAAACCAAATGCTTTGATCACACTATCAAAGCGTTTATTCCAACTCCGAGAGGCTTGCACCAGTCCATAACTGGATCGCTAGAGCTTGCACACTTTGTTAGCTCCCTTTGGATCGACAAAACCTTCTGGTTGCATCATATACAACTCTTCTTCCAGAAATCCATTCAGGAATGCAGTTTTGACATCCATCTGCCAAATTTCATAATCATAAAATGCGGCAATCGCTAACATGATTCGGACAAACTTAAGCATTGCTACGGGTGAGAAGGTCTCATCGTAGTCAATCCCTTGAACTTGTCGAAAACCTTTCACAACAAGTCGAGCTTTGTAGACAGTAACATTACCATCAGCGTCAGTCTTCTTCTTGAAGATCCATTTATTCTCAATTACTTGCCGATCAACGGGCAAGTCAACCAAAGTCCACACTTTGTTCTCATACATGGATCCCATCTCAGATTTCATGGCTTCTAGCAATTTTGCGGAATCTGGGCTCACCATCGCTTCTTCATAGTTCGTAGGTTCATGATGATCTAGTAGCATGACTTCCAGAACAGGATTACCGTACCACTCTGGTGCGGATCTTACTCTCGTTGATCTACGAGGTTCGGTAGTAACTTGATCTGAAGTTTCACGATCAGTATCATTAGCTTCCTCACTAATTGGTATAGGTGTCACAAAAACCAGTTTCTGTGATGTACTACTTTCCAATAAGGGAGCAGGTACAGTTACCTCATCTAGTTCTACTTTCCTCCCACTCACTTCTTTCGAGAGAAACTCCTTCTCTAGAAAAACTCCGAATTTAGCAACAAAAGTCTTGCCTTCGGATCTGTGATAGAAGGTGTACCCAACAGTCTCCTTTGGGTATCCTATGAAGACAAATTTCTCCGATTTGGGTTCGAGCTTATCAGGTTTGAAGCTTTTTCACATAAGCATCGCAGCCCCAAACTTTCAGAAACGACAACTTTGGTTTCTTGCCAAACCACAGTTCATAAGGCGTTGTCTCAACGGATTTTGATGGTGCCCTATTTAACATGAATGCGGCCGTCTCTAAAGCATGAACCCAAAATGATAGCGGTAAATCTGTAAGAGACATCATAGATCGCACCATATCTAGTAAAGTACGATTACGACGTTCGGACACACCATTACGCTATGGTGTTCCGGTGGCGTGAGTTGTGAAACTATTCCGTTTTGTTTCAAATGTAGACCAAATTCGTAACTCAAATATTCTCCTCCACGATCAGATCATAGAAACTTTATTTTATTCTTATGATGATTTTCAACTTCACTCTGAAATTCTTTGAACTTTTCAAATGTTTCAGACTTATGCTTCATTAAGTAGATATACCCATATCTGCTTAAATCATCTGTGAAGGTGAGAAAATAACGATATCCGCCACGAGACTCAACATTCATTGGACCACATACATTTGTATGTATGATTTCTAACAAATCTGTTGCTCTCTCCATAGTGCCAGAGAATGGCATTTTAGTCATCTTGCCCATGAGGCACGGTTCGCAAGTACCAAGTGATTCATAATCAAGTGGTTCCAAAAGTCCATTAGTATGGAGTTTCTTCATGCGCTTTACACCGATATGACCTAAACGGTAGTGCCACAAATAAGTTGCACTATCATTATCAACTCTGCATCTTTTGGTTTCAACATTATGAATATGTGTATCACTACTATCGAGGTTCATAAAAAACAGACCACTCTTCAAGGGTGCATGACCATAAAAGATATTACTCGTATAAATAGAACAACCATTATTCTCTGATTTAAATGAATAACCGTCTCGCATCAAACAAGATCCAGATATAATGTTCATGCTCAACGCTGGCACCAAATAACAATTATTTAGGTATAATACTAATCCCAAAGGTAGATGTAGAGGTAGCGTGCCGACCACGATCACATCGACTTTGGAACCATTTCCCATGCGCATCGTCACCTCGTCCTTAGCCAATCTTCGCTTAATCCGTAGCCCCTGTTTCGAGTTGCAAATGTTAGCAACAGAACCAGTATCAAATACCCAGGTGCTACTGCGAGCATTAGTAAGGTACACATCAATAACATGTATATCACATATACCTTTGTTCACTTTGCCATCCTTCTTATCCGCCAAATACTTGCGGCAGTTCCGTTTCCAGTGACCAGTCTGCTTGAAGTAGAAGCACTCAGTCTCAGGCTTAGGTCCAGACTTGGGTTTCTTCTCCTGAGCAGCAACTTGTTTGTTGTTCTTCTTGAAGTTCCCCTTCTTCTTCCCTTTGCCCTTTTTCTTGAAACTGGTGGTCTTATTGACCATCAACACTTGATGCTCCTTCTCGATTTCTACCTCCGCAGCTTTTAGCATCGCAAAGAGCTCGCGAATAGTCTTATTCATCCCTTGCATATTATAGTTCATCACGAAGCTTTTGTAGCTTGGTGGTAGTGATTGAAGAACTCTGTCAATGACACTATCAACAGGAAGATTAATTCCCAGTTGAGTCAAGTGATTATGATACCCAGACATTTTGAGTATATGTTCACTGACAGAACTATTCTCCATCTTGCAGCTAAAGAACTTATTGGAGACTTCATATCTCTCAATCCGGGCATTTGCTTGAAATATTAACTTCAACTCCTAACACATCTCATATGCTCCATGACGTTCAAAACATCGTTGAAGACCTGGTTCTAAGCCATAAAGCATGGCACACTGAACTATCGAGTATTAATCAGCTTTGCTCTGCCAGACGTTCATAACATCTGGTGTTGCTCCTGCAGCAGGCTTGGCACTTAGCGGTGCTTCCAGGACGTAATTCTTCTATGCAGCAATGAGGATAATCCTCAAGTTACGGACCCAGTCCGTGTAATTGCTACCATCATCTTTCAACTTTGCTTTCTCAAGGAACACATTAAAATTCAACAGAACAACAGCACGGGCCATCTATCTACAATCAAACAGAAACAAGCAAGATACTATCAGGTACTAAGTTCATGATAAATTTAAGTTCATTTAATCATATTACTTAAGAACTCACACTTAGAAAGATATCCCTCTAATCCTCTAAGTGATCACGTGACCCAAATCAACTAAACCATGTCCGATCATCACGTGAGATGGAGTAGTATCAATGGTGAACATCACTATGTTGATCATATCTACTATATGATTCACGCTCGACCTTTCGGTCTCCGTGTTCCGAGGCCATATCTGTTATATGCTAGGCTCGTCAACTTTAACCAGAGTATTCCGCGTGTGCAACTGTTTTGCACCCATTGTATTTGAATGTAGAGCCTATCACACCTGATCATCACGTGGTGTCTCAGCACAAAGAACTTTCGCAACGGTGCATACTCAGGGAGAACACTTATACTTTGATAATTTAGTGAGGGATCATCTTATAATGCCACCGTCAATCAAAGCAAGATAAGATGCATAAAAGATAAACATCACATGCAATCAATATAAGTGATATGATATGGCCATCATCATCTTGTACTTGTGATCTCCATCTCCGAAGTACCGTTATGATCACCATCGTCAGCGGCGCGACACCTTGATCTCCATCGTAGCATCGTTGTCGTCTCGCCAATCTTATGCTTCCACGACTATCGCTACCACTTAGTGATAAAGTAAAGCATTACAGCGCTATTGCATTGCATACAATAAAGCGACAACCATATGGCTCCTACCAGTTGCAGATAACTTGGTTACAAAACATGATCATCTCATACAATAAAATTTAGCATCATGTCTTGACCATATCACATCACAACATGCCCTGCAAAAACAAGTTAGACATCCTCTACTTTGTTGTTGCAAGTTTTATGTGGCTACTACGGGATTAGCAAGAACCGTTCTTACCTACGCATCAAAACCACAACGATAGTTTTTCAAGTTGGTTTTGTTTTAACCTTCGCAAGAACCGGGCGTCGCCACACTCGGTTCAACTAAAGTTGGAGAAACTGACACCCGCTAGCCACCTGTGTGCAAAGCACGTTGGTAGAACCAGTCTCGCGTAAGCGTACGCGTAATGTCGGTCTGGGCCGCTTCATCCAACAATACCGCCGAACCAAAGTATGACATGTTGGTAAGCAGTATGAGCTTATATCGCCCACAACTCACTTGTGTTCTACTCGTGCATAACATCAACGCATAAAACCTGGCTCGGATGCCACTGTTGGGGAACGTAGTAATTTCAAAAAAAATTCCTACGCACACGCAAGATCATGGTGATGCACTGGTAGAAAAAGGGCCTATAGTCCCGGTTCGTAAGGGCCTTTAGTCCCGGTTCCTGAACCGGGACTAAAGTGTCGGTACTAATACCTCCCACCTTTAGTCCCGGTTCAATCCAGAACCGGGACTAAAGCCCCTCCACGTGGGCAGTGTGCAGAGCCCAGTCAGGAGACTCTTTGGTCCCGGTTGGTGGCACCAACCGGGACCAATAGGCATCCACGCGTCAGCATTTCTGTGGCTAGGGTTTTTGTTTTTTTTAAAGGGGGGGGGGTTGGGGGTTTTGGGGGGTTAATTTAGGTGTTTCATATATTGTGTTAGCTAGCTATAATTAATATAGAGAAGTGTCCTCTCTTATGTCCGTGCTTGGTCGACGCTACGTACTATACATACGTATAGAGAGGACTAGACACGCTGGCTAGCTAGTAAAGCAAACGAAGGAAACAGAAGATCGTCATGAACATATATGCATACAGAGAGAAGTGATATCGACCACCTCTCCTTCTCCGAGAGATTGGTCGAACAACAAGTTCTCGTATATCTATCTGACAGTACCGGCTACATATATACAGTAATTATCTCTTACAAATATAATCATACGGACTCACGTTTAACATAGAATTCTCTGTCTTCAGGGATCACGTGGTCAAGAAAGAATGCCGCCAATTCCTCTTGAATTGCTCGCATGCGAGCTGGTGCTAGGAGTTCATCCCGCTTCCGAAACATCTATTTTGAAGAAGGGGGTCAATACACATATATATATATATATATATGAATGAATGAAACTCAACACAAATGATGGTAATAAAATAAAATTGTGAATATTGTTATTCACGTACTTCATATTGTTCGTTAGAGTACCCGCCCCGCTCACACGTCGTGTGGCGGATGGACTCGCAGATGTAGTATCCACAGAAATCATTCCCTTGTTCCTGCCACAACCACTTTACAAGAAATAGAGGTCAATCAAACTGATAAGCAAGAATGCTAAATGGTATTGATGAAACTAGCGCTTGAATCACTAGGAGATGCGCGGAACATGCTACTATAGTACTTACTTTCGGGTGTCTAAATTCCAGCTCCTTCGGCAGTCCCGGAACTTTTTTGGTGAATTTTCTCCAAACCCTGCCGGACAAAGAAAACAATTACTTGATATCAGGAAATGAACAAAGTTGCTGATATGGTGGATAATGATCGATTTAACTTACTTCTTGAGGATTTCAGTCATGTCTGCATAGTCCTGGGGATCTTTTCGTCTTGAGTCTAAGACAGTTACTAGTCCCTGCTCAAGCTTAATCTCTAGGAGAATATAGTGGAAACTGCACACGCATGCATAACTCATGAATTACATTACTATAACCTTGACTAATATATAAGGGAAACCGAATACGCACAAGACAGTAACACTCACTTGAAGTTGTAAGGAAAGAGTATTATATCTTTGTTTTGATTTATTACGAACGATTGTAGCATGCTGGCCTCGGTAGCTGCGGCATGAAGTTTAACCTCAGTTGCATCTATGAGATATGTGTTAATGAACCCAATATCACCGACTTGTCTTTTCTTCAATTCGACGATCTTCAATCTGCATAATATAGTGAGGATGATTATATATACATGCAATGAAAGAGCTAAACTATATAGAGAAACTTAATGACAGAAGTAGTACTACTTACAGACAGTAGCAGGCGATCGTTGTTTTATCGAGGGCCAATTGATTGAAAAACTGATAGAACTCCTCAAATGGAACAGGCAACAGATCAATTCCAACGAGGTCATGCTCCTTTTTAACTCTCACATACAAAGTACTCCTCCCCCCAGAGTCTCTGCAGATTTTCAAGTACCAATCATGCAATCTTCGCATCATCGTTGATAGAGATCTTTCATCTTTGACGAGAGGCTTCCCGTACTCGTATCTTTGCATCCGCATGTCCATGGGTTCATAATGTACTTCGTCGGGCAGGTAATCTGCAAGATTATTATAACCGGGCACCATCCTCGGGTCATTAGCGACGTTGTGGCTAGGCACCTTGAGCGGGGGGCATGATTGCTTCACTTGTTTGCCGAGCTGGGCAATTTGTTTCCCAGCTCGTCGTTTTTTCAGCCTTTCATCACTGACAGTAGTTCCCGACCGCTCCGCTTCGGCAAATTCCTTTCCAATAATGCGGTCATAGTTTCCTTTCGGCGGATCAGACTTTGGTGGTTTTGTCAGGGCAGCCAGAGTGCGCTTCACTTTCACCCCATCTACCTTCTCCTCCGGAGGTGGATGTTGCTTTGCTTTCACCCCTTCAAAGAATTTCCTCACTTCTTCTCGCGCGATCTCGGCGTTCTCCTCCTGGGTCCTCTCATATGGTAACTTCTCTGGAGTCTTCAGAGAAGGACCGAATCTATATGTCCTCCCGCCTCTGGTTGTACTGCTAGACGCCGACCGAGCAGACGAAGCCGTTGTCTTCTTTACTTGCTTAAGAGGCGGAGGAGAAGGACTACAACCCGCCGGAGCAGCTGGAGCGGCGGTAGGTCTCTTCTGCCCTTGCTGACGAGGCAGAGAAGGAGGAGGTTGGCTGCTCGGGCGCGTCGGCGCAGGCAGAGACGGAGGCGGAGTGCCGCCACGCGCCGGAGAAGGAGCTGGCCGAGGGCCCTGATCGTCACTCGCCGGAGGAGGAGGCGGTGGAGGAGGAGGAGTGCCCTGACTCGCCGGAGGAGGAGGAGGAGGCGGAGGCGTCCAGTTCGGAAGGTTGATGAGGTCCTTCCGCCATAGGCATGGAGTCTTCAGAGCAGACCCCAGCCGAGTCTCCCCTTCACCGGTAGGGTGGTCAAGCTGGAGGTCCTCAAATCCCTCCGTTATCTCATCCACCATCACCCTAGCATATCCTTCTGGAATCGGCATGCAGTGAAAAGTTGCGCCGGGTTCAGTAGGATAAACAGAGCCAACAGCCGCCTTGACCTTCAAATTCATCCATTGCGTCATAAGGTGGCAATTTTGAGACTCCGTTATAGCATCCACAGGATAGCTGGCAGGAGCCGTCAAGGCATGCTGCAGCTGAAGCTGCTCGGTGGAAGCCACGCTGCTTCTGCACTGAGATGGCGGAGTAGCTTCGGGGGAGGCTTCGGCAGTATGTTTGCTGCGATTTGCTTCTCGTTCCTCTATCGCTTGTACCCTTGCGTGCAGCGCCTGCAGTTCGGTCTGCTGCACTTTTTTCCTCCTCTCATGGGATTTGTAACCGCCTGCGTCCGGAAACCCAACATTCCATGGAACGGAGCCTGGCGTGCCTCGTGTCCGTCCAGGGTGCTCAGGATTCCCGAGGGCCATTGTGAGCTCGTCGTGCTCTCTGTCTGGAAAGAACGTCCCTTCCTGCGCTGCGTCGATATAGTGCTTAAGCCTACTGACTGGTATGTCCATTTGTTCGTTCGTCCAAATGCATCCCCCTGTTTCAGGGTCCAAGGTTCCGCCAGCCCCGAAGAACCAAGTCCGGCAACGGTCTGGCCAGTTATATGTCTCTGGTCTGATCCCTTTATGAAGCAGATCATTCTCAACCTTGGACCACTTAGGCCGGGCTATGAGGTAGCCACCTGACCCCGTGCGATGGTGAAGCTTCTTCTTCGCGGCATTCTGCTTGTTTGTCGCCGACATCTTCTTACTCTTTTCCGATGTCTTGTAGGCCACAAATGCGGGCCAGTGATCTCTGATCTTCTCATATCTGCCCTTAAATTCTGGTGTCTCTTTTTTATCGACAAACCTATTGAGCTCTTTCTTCCACCTCCTGAATAGATCTGCCATCCTCTTCAGAGCAAAAGACTTGATTAATTTCTCTTTAATTGGGTTCTCTGGATTATCCTCTGGCGGTAGGGTGAAATTTGACTTCAGCTTAGTCCAAAGATCATTTTTCTGCATATCATTGACATAAGACACCTCAGGGTCTTCTTTAGCCGGCTTAAACCATTGCTGGATGCTTATCGGGATCTTGTCCCTAACCAGAACCCCGCACTGAGCAACAAATGCCCTCTTTGTCCGGAGGGGTTCAATAGGTTGGCCGTCGGGCGCGATTGCTGTGATCTCAAGCTTTTCATCCGAGCTCAACTTTTTCTTTGGGCCTCGTCTCTTTACCAAAGTTGTGCTCGATCCGGAGGGCTAGAAAAAAGAACAAAGACTTAATTAATATGTGTACATACCAAAACAATGAATGCATCAATCAGCTAGTCAGCATAGGCTTAACTAATATATATACCTGGCCGGACTCGGTTCGGTCACCGGAGCCGTCATCACTTTCTCCTTCTTGCACCGGCATTGGGTCACCCGCGCCGTCCTCATGTTCTTCTTCTTGCACCGGCATTAGGTCACCGTAGCCAGCTTGTTCACCCTCTCCTTCCGGACCATCGATGATATCGTTGAGATAGTACGAGACGGCATCACTTCCTTCTGCGATTATCTCCCTCAACAACGCTTCTTTTCTTGCTTCGTCTAGGGCGGTGTCCATAGTTTCTACAAATATTTACAACATGGCAATTATTATTCAAACATGACAGATGGATATATTAGTGCCAAACGTAGAACTAGCTACCTAATCATAGTAAGCTATCGGGAGGGGGTATATATCGACAACGACGACACTACATCTATATATGTCCCTCGATGACCCTCGTTCCCGATAAAAAAAGAGGAAGAAGAAGAAAAAAAGAGGAGAAGAAAGAATAGAGGAGAAGAACTCCTCTATTCTTTCTTCTCCTCTTTTTTCTTCTTCTTCCTCTTCTTTTTTTATCCTCTTCTTCCTCTCATGTTCGAGAGGATCGCCTTGGGGTCGGGAGGTTGCCTAGTGTCAAAGGATTCAACAAAACCATGTCTTCATCATTAGGCGAAAGTAACATGTGCATGATGGTAGGAAGCTCTTCAAAGTTGTTCTGGAACGGAGTCCCAGATAGGATAATTCGCCTTTTGGTACAAAGTTCAGCAAGAGCCTTCCGAATATCGCTATTTGGAAGGCCTTTGCTGAATTCGTACCAAAAGGCGGATTATTCTATCCGGGACTCCATTCCAGAACAACTTTGCAGAACTTCGTACCAACATGCCCTGGTTACTTCCGGCTAATGATGAAGGCATGGATTTCTTCAATACTTTGACACTAGGAAAACAAAAGAGGAGAAGAAGAAAGGAATAGTGGAGAAGAAGAGAAAACTATTCCTTTCTTCTTCTCCTCTTCTTTTTCTTCTGTTTTCTTCTTCTTATTTATTTCTCCTCTTCTTTTCGGTAGAGGAAACCCTAAATAGCTAGCAAGTATCGTGGGTGTGAGATACATGTGGCCTTCGGTGTCGGACACTACATCCACGTCCCACAAGTGACGTGGGCGTCGAAACCCGCGCCACTTGTGGGATGTGGATTTAGTGTCCGACACCAACGGTACATGTATCTCACACCGACGATACTTTCTATTTAGGGTTTCTCCTCTACCACTCGGCGGCCCTCTCGACGACCCTCGTTCCCGATAAAATAAAGAGGAAGAAGAAGAAGAAGAAAAAAAGAGAAGAAAGAATAGAGGAGAAGAACCCTCGAACCCTAGACGACCCTCTTCTTCCTCTCATGTTCGAGAGGATCGCCGAGGGGTCGGGAGGTTGCCTAGTGTCAAAGGAAACCCTAAATAGCTAGCAAGTATCGTGGGTGTGAGATACATGTGGCCCGCGGTGTCGGACACTACATCCACGTCCCACAAGTGACGTGGGCGTCGAAACCCGCGCCACTTGTGGGATGTGGATTTAGTGTCCGACACCGACGGTACATGTATCTCACACCGACGATACTTTCTATTTAGGGTTTCTCCTCTACCACTCGGCGGCCCTCTCGACGACCCTCGTTCCTGATAAAATAAAGAGGAAGAAGAAAAAAAAAAGAGAAGAAAGAATAGAGGAGAAGAACCCTCGAACCCTAGACGACCCTCTTCTTCCTCTCATGTTCGAGAGGATCGCCGAGGGGTCGGGAGGTTGCCTAGTGTCAAAGGAAACCCTAAATAGCTAGCAAGTATCGTGGGTGTGAGATACATGTGGCCTTCGGTGTCGGACACTACATCCACGTCCCACAAGTGACGTGGGCGTCGAAGCCCGCGCCACTTGTGGGATGTGGATGTAATGTTCGACACCGACGGTACATGTATCTCACACCGACAATACTTTCTATTTAGGGTTTCTCCTCTACCACTCGGCGGCCCTCTCGACGACCCTCGTTCCCGATAAAATAAAGAGGAAGAAGAAGAAGAAAAAAAAGAAGAGAAGAAAGAATAGAGGAGAAGTCTCCTCTATTCTTTCCTCGCCTCTCTCATGAATGTCCGGCGTTCTCGACCCCCCCTCCCCACGTGTCGAAGAAAAAAAAGAAGAAAAAAAGAGGAGAAGAAGAAAGGAATAGAGGAGAAAAGAGAAAAATAGAATAATTCTATTTTTCTCTTTTCTCCTCTATTCCTTTCTTCTTCTCCTCTTTTTTTTCTTCTTTTTTCTTCTTCTTATTTATTTCTCCTCGTCTTCCTCTCCCCTCTCGGCGACCCTAGACCCCCTCTCGACCCTCGACCCCTAGGCAACCGTCGACCCCTCTTTTTTTTTCTTCCTCTTCTATTTTATCCTCTTCTTCCTCTACCGCTCGGCGACCCTCGACGACCCTCGTTCCCGATAAAAAAAGAGGAAGAAGAAGAAAAAAAAAGAGGAGAAGAAAGAATAGAGGAGAAGTCTCCTCTATTCTTTCTTCTCCTCTTTTTTCTTTTCTTATTCCTCTTATTTTTTATCCTCTTCTTCCTCTCATTATATTTTCTACGAATGTTCTATATACATACATCCATCGATATCATTCCATACATACATATACATCTACATTATATATGAACAAAAAAAGATCAAAATTCATCATACATACATCTACAGTATATATGAACAGTATATATGAACAAAAAAATATCAAAATTCATCATACATACATCTACAGTATATATGAACAGTATATATGAACAAAAAATATCAAAATTCATCATACATACATACATCTATAGTATATATATATATGAACAAATATCAAAATTCATCATACATACATACATACATCTGCAAATTCAGGAGCAGGGAAGGAAGGAAGGGGGTAGGAGGCGATAGCTACCTCTTCCGGAGGGGTCGGGGAGGAGACGCGGGCGGCCGGCGTCGGGGGCGACGGCGACGAGGACGGGCTCGGGGTCGGCGAGGGCAGGGCGACGACGGGGCGCGCTCGGCGGCGGCGGACAGGCTCGGGGGCGCAGGGGGTGCTCGGGGACGCAGGGGGTGCTCGGGGGCGCAGGGGGTGCTCGGGGCGGCCGGCGTCGGGGGCGACGGCGATGAGGACGGGCTCGGGGTCAGCGAGGGCGAGGGCGACGGCGGGGCGCGCTCGGCGGCGGCGGACGGGCTCGGGGGCGCAGTGGGTGCTCGGGGGCGGTGGACGGGCGGCCGGCGACGAGGACGGCGCGGGCTCACGGAGGACTCGGCGGCGACGAGCCTGGCGGCGTCGTTGGAGGAGAGGACGAGGAGATCGATCGAACTGAATCGAGAATTTCACAAGTCCAGCTTATATACCCAAAGCATTGGTCCCGGTTGGTGCTACGACCCGGGACTAATGCACCCTTTAGTCCCGGTTGGTGCCACGAACCGGGACCAAAGGCCAATTTTCGGCAGCCCAAAGGGCGGGAAGCGGCGGCCTTTGGTCCCGGTTGGTGGCACCAACCGGGACTAAAGGGGGGCTTTGGTCACGGTTGGTGCCACGAACCGTGACCAATGCCACCTTTAGTCCCGGTTGGTGCCACCAACCGGGACCAATGCCCTTGTGCGCCCCGGGTCCAAAATTTTAGTCCCACATCGCTAGTTGAGAGGGCTCTGGAGTGGTTTATAAGCGCTGCTGCGCCCACCCTCCTGAGCTCCTCTCAACTGCAGGCTTTCGGGCCTAACTTGTCATTGCAATGCCTGTGGGCCTACTGCGCCTGCTGCGGGCCTGAATCCTGGCCCATGTAGGGTTTCTAGTCGTATTCAGGCCGTGGAGGCCCAGTAGGTGGCATTTTTTTTTCTTTTTTTTTCTACATTTTTTTTGGTTTTTTATTTTTTGCTTTTAGGTCACAAAAATTATAAACTTTCTATTAGTGCCATTAGTTTTAAATTTTAAATAGTTTAAATTTGGATTTTTAAAAATTTGTGTGAATCACTAGTTTATGAATAACTTTACTATAAAATTAGAATTTTTTTTCTATTTATTTTTTATTTCTACTTAAAACTAAATACTTATAGTTTTTTAGTGATTTCTTTTTACTTTTAGGTCACAAAAATTATAAACTTTCCGTTAGTGCCATTAGTTTTAAATTTTAAATATTTTAAATTTGAATTTTTAAAAATTTGAAGAATATTATAGTTTTATTTTAGTTTAATTACTTACAGTTTTTTAGTGATACTTATAGTTTTATTTTACTTATAATTTAATTTTTTTATTTGTACTAAATACTTATAGTTTTAAAATGCACCATATTTTTTTACTATGAAGTTAGATCATCTGTTACAAAGGGATTTCATTTTCTTAAACTTATTTGAACTCCATATTTTTTCTATGTTCAAAATGCACCATTCAAAGATACATCATCAATTTTCAACCCTTTCTGACTTCATTTGTTATTTTTCATGCATTTATTGATTTTTTTTGAGCTATAAGACCCTGAAATTGAAAAGCATTTCAAATGAACTCCGAAAAGGTTGAAAGTTGGCATGGTATCATCATTTCACCCACATAGCATGTGCAACAAAGTTGAGATGGTTACGGCAAAAACTGGATGCACTTTGTGTACAAAACGGACAATCTCTTTCGAAGTATCAGGGTTTCGGATGAAAGATCATCTGTTACAAAGGGATTTCATTTTCTTGAACTTATTTGAACTCCATATTTTTTCTGTGTTCAAAATGCACCATTCAAAGACACATCATCAATTTTCAACCCTTTCTGACTTCATTTGTTATTTTTCATGGATTTATTGATTTTTTTGAGCTACAAGACCCTGAAATTGAAAAGCATTTCAAATGGACTCCGAAAAGGTTGAAAGTTGGCATGGTATTATCATTTCACCCACATAGCATGTGCAACAAAGTTGAGATGGTTACGGCAAAAACTGGATGCACTTCGTGTACAAAACGGACAATCTCTTTCGAAGTATCAGGGTTTCGGACGAAAGATCATTTGTTACAAAGGGATTTCATTTTCTTGAACTTATTTGAACTCCATATTTTTTCTGTGTTCAAAATGCACCATTCAAAGACACATCATCAATTTTCAACCCTTTCTGACTTCATTTGTTATTTTTCATGGATTTATTGATTTTTTTGAGCTATAAGACCCTGAAATTGAAAAGCATTTCAAATGAACTCCGAAAAGGTTGAAAGTTGGCATGGTATTATCATTTCACCCACATAGCATGTGCAACAAAGTTGAGATGGTTACGGCAAAAACTGGATGCACTTCGTGTACAAAACGGACAATCTCTTTCGAAGTATCAGGGTTTCGGATGAAAGATCATTTGTTACAAAGGGATTTCATTTTCTTGAACTTATTTGAACTCCATATTTTTCTGTGTTCAAAATGCACCATTCAAAGACACATCATCAATTTTCAACCCTTTCTGACTTCATTTGTTATTTTTCATGGATTTATTGATTTTTTTGAGCTATAAGACCCTGAAATTGAAAAGCATTTCAAATGAACTCCGAAAAGGTTGAAAGTTGGCATGGTATCATCATTTCACCCACATAGCATGTGCAACAAAGTTGAGATGGTTACGAAAAAAACTGGATGCACTTCGTGTACAAAACGAACAATCTCTTTCGAAGTATCAGAGTTTCGGACGAAAGATCATCTGTTACAAAGTTGGCATGGTATCATCATAATAGTTGCGGGAGAAAGTCTTCACTTTTTCTTCGCTTGTGTCATTTTCTTATTGCGCCTTAACCATGGATAATCTTCATTGCTTATCAGGATGCTTGGGTCAGCCTTGACATTGAAGGGAGGAATTTCATGAAACTTTTCATAATCTTCAGACATGTCTGTCTTGCCGTCCACTCCCAGGATGTCCCTTTTTCCTGAAAGAACTATGTGGCGCTTTGGCTCATCGTATGATGTATTCGCTTCCTTATCTTTTCTTTTTCTCTGTTTGGTAGACATGTCCTTCACATAGATAACCTGTGCCACATCATTGGCTAGGACGAACGGTTCGTCAGTGTACCCAAGATTTTTCAGATCCACTGTTGTCATTCCGTACTGTGGGTCTACCTGTACGCCGCCGCCAAACAGAATGACCCATTTGCACTTAAACAAAGGGACCTTAAAATCAGGTCCATAGTCAAGTTCCCATATGTCCACTATGTAACCATAATATGTGTCCTTTCCGCTCTCGGTTGCTGCATCAAAGCGGACACCGCTGTTTTGGTTGGTGCTCTTTTGATCTTGGGCGATCGTGTAAAATGTATTCCCATTTATCTCGTATCCTTTGTAAGTCAATACAGTCAAAGATGGTCCCCTGGACAACAAGTACAACTCATCACAAACAGTGTTGTCACCTCTGAGACGTGTTTCCAACCAACTGCTGAAAGTCCTGATGTGTTCACATGTAATCCAGTCGTCGCATTGCTCCGGGTGTTTGGAGCGCAGACTGTTCTTGTGTTCATCGACATACGGGGTCACCAAGGTAGAGTTCTGTAGAACTGTGTAGTGTGCTTGAGACCAAGAATATCCGTCCCTGCATATTATTGAGTCTCTTCCAAGAGTGCCTTTTCCAGTCAGTCTCCCCTCATACCGCGATTTAGGGAGACCTATCTTGTTAAGGCCAGGAATGAAGTCAACACAAAACCCGATAACATCCTCTGTTTGATGGCCCATGGAGATGCTTCTTTCTGGCCTAGCGCGGTTACGGACATATTTCTTTAGGACTCCCATGAACCTCTCAAAGGGGAACATATTGGGTAGAAATACGGGCCCCAGGATGACAATCTCGTCGACTAGATGAACTAGGACGTGCGTCATGATATTGAAGAAGGATGGTGGGAACACCAGCTCGAAACTGACAAGACATTGCGCCACATCACTCCTTAGCCTTGGTACCATTTCTGGATCGATCACCTTCTGAGAGATTGCATTGAGGAATGCACATAGCTTCACAATGGCTAATTGGACGTTTTCCGATAAAAGCCCCCTCAATGCAACCGGAAGCAGTTGCGTCATAATCACGTGGCAGTCATGAGACTTTAGGTTCTGAAACTTTTTCTCTGGCATATTTATTATTCCCTTTATATTCGATGAGAAGCCAGTCGTGACCTTCATACTAAGCAGGCATTCAAAGAAGATTTCTTTCTCTTCTTTCGTAAGAGCGTAGCTGGCAGGACCTTTATACTGCTTCGGAGGCATGTCGTCTTTTTCGTGCAAACGTTGCAGGTCCTCCCGTGCCTCCGGCGTATCTTTTGTCTTCCCATACACGCCCAAGAAGCCTAGCAGGTTCACGCAAAGGTTCTTCGTCACGTGCTTCACGTCGATTGAGGAGCGGACCTCTAGGTCTTTCCAGTAGGGTAGGTCCCAAAATATAGATTTCTTCTTCCACATGGGTGCGTGTCCCTCAGCGTCATTCGGAACAGCTAGTCCACCGGGACCCTTTCCAAAGATGACGTAGGGTAAATCATTGACCATAGCAAGCACGTGATCACCGGTGCGCATGGCAGGCTTCTTCCGGTGATCTGCCTCGCCTTTGAAATGCTTGCCTTTCTTTCGACATTGATGGTTGGTCGAAAGAAATCGACGATGGCCCAGGTACACATTCTTCCTGCATTTGTCCAGGTATATACTTTCAGTGTCATCTAAACAGTGCGTGCATGCGTGGTATCCTTTGTTTGTCTGTCCTGAAAGGTTACTGAGAGCGGGCCAATCGTTGATGGTCACGAACAGCAACGCCTTAAGGTTAAATTCCTCCTGTCTGTGCTCATCCCACGTACGTACACCGTCTCCATTCCACAGCTGTAAAAGTTCTTCAACTAATGGCCTTAGGTACACATCAATTTCGTTGCCGGGTTGCTTAGGGCCTTGGATGAGAACTGGCATCATAATGAACTTCCGCTTCATGCACATCCAAGGAGGAAGGTTATACATACATAGAGTCACGGGCCAGGTGCTGTGATTACTGCTCTGCTCCCCGAAAGGATTAATGCCATCCGCACTTAAAGCAAACCATACATTCCTTGGGTCCTTTGCAAACTCATCCCAGTACTTTCTCTCGATTTTTCTCCACTGCGACCCGTCAGCGGGTGCTCTCAACTTCCCATCTTTCTTTCGGTTCTCACTGTGCCATCGCATCAACTTGGCATGCTCTTCGTTTCTGAACAGACGTTTCAACCGTGGTATTATAGGAGCATACCACATCACCTTTGCAGGGACCCTCTTCCTGAGGGGCTCGCCGTCAACATCACCGGGGTCATCTCGTCTGATCTTATACCGCAGCGCACCGCATACCGGGCATGCGTTCAGATCCTTGTATGCACCGCGGTAGAGGATGCAGTCATTAGGGCATGCATGTATCTTCTCCACCTCCAATCCTAGAGGGCATACGACCTTCTTTGCTGCGTATGTACTGTCGGGCAATTCGTTATCCTTTGGAAGCTTCTTCTTCAATATTTTCAGTAGCTTCTCAAATCCTTTGTCAGCCACAGCATTCTCTGCCTTCCACTGCAGCAATTCCAGTACGGTACCGAGCTTTGTGTTGCCATCTTCGCAATTGGGGTATAACCCTTTTTTGTGATCCTCTAACATGCGATCAAACTTCAGCTTCTCCTTTTGACTAATGCATTGCGTCCTTGCATCGACAATGACCCGGCGGAGATCATCATCATCGGGCACATCGTCTGGTTCCTCTTGATCTTCAGCAGCTTCACCCGTGGCAGCATCATTGGGCACATTGTCTGGTTCCTCTTGATCTTCACCAGCTCCCCCCGTTGCAGCATCACCGTATTCAGGGGGCACATAGTTGTCATCGTACTCTTCTTCTTCGCCGTCTTCCATCATAACCCCTATTTCTCCGTGCCTCGTCCAAACATTATAGTGTGGCATGAAACCCTTGTAAAGCAGGTGGGAGTGAAGGATTTTCCGGTTAGAGTAAGACCTCGTATTCCCACATTCAGTGCATGGACAACACATAAAACCATTCTGCTTGTTTGCCTCAGCCGCATCGAGAAACTCATGCACGCCCTTAATGTACTCGCGGGTGTGTCTGTCACCGTACATCCATTGCCGGTTCATCTGCGTGCATTATATATAATTAAGTGTCCAAATTAATAGAAGTTCATCATCACATTAAAACCAAAGTACATACATAGTTCTCATCTAACAACATATAGCTCTCCAGAGCATCTAATTAATTAAACCATACATTGAAACTATGTAAAACATTTCAATGCGAAAACAAATGCGATCATAATCGCAACCAAGGTAACAATTGATCCAACGGCATAATGATACCAAGCCTCGGTATGAATGGCATATTTTCTAATCTTTCTAATCTTCAAGCGCATTGCATCCATCTTGATCTTGTGATCATCGACGACATCCGCAACATGCAACTCCAATATCATCTTCTCCTCCTCAATTTTTTTTATTTTTTCCTTCAACAAATTGTTTTCTTCTTCAACTAAATTTAACCTCTCGACAAGGTCGGTTGGCATTTCCGATTCACATACATCCTAGATAAATAAAATCTATGTCATGTTGGTCGGCATAATTTTCATAAACAATAAATGAACCAATAGTTATAAAGATAATATACATACCAAATCCGAATCATAGACAGGACGAGGGCCGGCGGGGGCGGATACCAAAACCATCGCACTATATAAGATGCAATAATAAATGTAAGAAAATGATACAAGTATCTATCTAAACATACAAGTAAGAATATTTTTCCTTTCAGAAAGAAGATAAGAATAAGAGGCTCACCACGGTGGTGTCGGTGATGAGATCCGCGCGGGTGATCGACGGCGGTGAAGACGGGGACGGGGCGTGACGGATCGCTAAATCTAGACAAATCTCGAGGAAAATGGAGCTTGGAGGTCGAGCTTCGAGAGGAGAAAGCTTAAGTAGTGTGGCTCGGGCATTCCATCGAACACCTCATGTGCATAGGAGGTGAGCTAGAGCACCACAAAGGCCTCTCCCCCTCGGCCAGAAAAAACAGAGCACTGTGCTCTGCTCTTGCGCGAGGGGGTATATATAGGCAATTCATTGGTCCCGGTTCGTGGCATGAACCGGGACTAAAGGGGAGCCTTTGGTCCCGGTTCATGCCACCAACCGGGACCAATGGTGGTGGGCCAGGAGGGAGGCCCTTTGGTCCCGGTTCGTCCCACCAACCGGGACCAAAAGGTCCAGACGAACCGGGACCAATGGCCCACGTGGCCCGGCCGGCCCCCTGGGCTCACGAACCGGGACCAATGCCCACATTGGTCCCGGTTCAAGACTGAACCGGGACTAATGGGCTGAGGCGGCCTGGACCATAGCCCCTTTTTCTACTAGTGATGCATAGCAACGAGAGGGGATAGTGTTGTCTATGTACCCTCATAGACCAGCAACGGAAGCGTTGACACAACGTAGAGGAAGTAGTCGTACGTCTTCCCGATCCGACCAATCCAAGTACTGAATGTACGGCACCTCCGAGTTCTGCACACGTTCAACTCGGTGACGTCCCTCGAGCTCCGATCCAGCAGAGTGTTGAAGGAGAGTTTCGTCAACACGACGGCGTGATGACGGTGATGATGTTCTACCGACGCAGGGCTTCGGCTAAGCACCGCTACGATATGACCGAGGTGGAATATGGTGGAAGGGGGCACCGCACACGGCTAAGGAACGATCACAAAGATCAACTTGTGTGTCATGGGGTGCCCCCTTGCCCCCGTATATAAAGGAGGGAGAGGGGGAGGTGTGGCCGGCCCTAGGGGTGCGCCTGGAGGAGTCCTACTCCCACCGGGAGTAGGACTCCCCCCTCTTGCCTTGTTGGAGAAGGAAAGGGGAAGGGGGAAAGAGGAAAGGGGGCGCCCCCCCCCTTCCTTGTCCTATTCGGACTAGGGGGAGGGGCGCGCGGCCTGCCCTGGCCGGCCCTCCTCTTCTCCCTTAGCGCCCATGTAGGCCCATTAACCCCCGGGGGGGGTTCCGGTAACCCCCATTACTCCGGTAAAATCCCGATTTCACCCGGAACATTTCCGATATCCAAATATAGGCTTCCAATATATCAATCTTTATGTCTCGACCATTTTGAGACTCCTCGTCATGTCTCTGTGATCACATCCGGGACTCCGAACAACCTTCGGTACATCAAAACACAAAAACCCTAATTACGATCGTCACCGAACTTTAAGCGTGCGGACCCTACGGGTTCGAGAACTATGTAGACATGACCGAGACACGTCTCTGATCAATAACCAATAGCAGAACCTGGATGCTCATATTGGCTCCTACATATTCTACGAAGATCTTTATCGGTCAGACCGCATAACAACATACGTTGTTCCCTTTGTCATCGGTATGTTACTTGCCCGAGATTCGATCGTCGGTATGTCAATACCTAGTTCAATCTTGTTACCGGCAAGTCTCTTTACTCGTTCCGTAATACATCATCCTGCAACTAACTTATTAGTTGCAATGCTTGCAAGGCTTGAGTGATGTGTATTACCGAGAGGGCCCAGAGATACCTCTCCGACAATCGGAGTGACAAATCCTAACCTCGAAATACGCCAACCCAACAAGTACCTTTGGAGACACCTGTAGAGCACCTTTATAATCACCCAGTTACATCGTGTCGTTTGGTAGCACACAAAGTGTTCCTCCAGTAAAAGGGAGTTGCATAATCTCATAGTCATAGGAATATGTATAAGTTATGAAGAAAGCAATAGCAACAAACTAAACGATCAAGTGCTAAGCTAACGGAATGGGTCAAGTCAATCACATCATTCTCCTAATGATGTGATCCATTAATGAAATAACAACTCATGTCTATGTCTAGGAAACATAACCATCTTTGATCAACGAGCTAGTCAAGTAGAGGCATACTAGTGACACTCTGTTTGTCTATGTATTCACACATGTATTATGTTTCCGGTTAATACAATTCTAGCATGAATAATAAACATTTATCATGATATAAGGAAATAAATAATAACTTTTATTATTGCCTCTAGGGCTGTAACATCCCAAAATTCTAAATTTTGGAATGTTATATTAAATAAATAATTATGGTTGTTTGTTTGATTGTTGTGTGAATGACTGTGTGGATTTGAGTGGAATTTAAAAAAAAATCAAATGAGAGGGAATAAAAGGAATTTCCCAATTATTATTATTTTCATTTTGAATCCTTGTTTAATTTTTTAGTTTGAAGCTCGTCAGAAAAAAAACAAATCTCTGATAGAATAATAATATGAGAGGAGTAATATGACACTCCAAAAATCAGAGACAATATTTGGCAATTTATTTGAAACTCAAATTCCCCTTCATTTTGGAGTTATTGCAAAAAATGTTTTCTTAAAATATTTTATTTGGCCATGAAAATATGTTCATGTTTTAGGAAATTTTATTCTATAAAGTTTGGTATATAGTATGCCTATATAAAATGTTTTTGTTTTGTTTATTTATTTTTCTTTGTTGCTATTTTAAAAAATAAAAAAATCATGCCCACCAGGCAGGCCAACCGGCCCACCCAGCAGGCCAGGCGAGGCCACAGCCCAGCCGCCAGCTAGCCCAGCGCAGCAGCCCGCAGTCGCCAGGGAGGCCGCTCCCCTCGTTGTCGTTCCCTGAAACCTCACGTAACTCTCTCTCTCTCCCTCTTGTTTTTTTTCTTCTGACCGCTGGACCTCACCTTCCTTTCATCTTCCTCATGTACAAAACAGAGTACTATACCTACACGTACACGACGCCGCCTCCGCGTCCGATCTTTGTGGGAACCCTATCCCGAGTCAACCCCTCGTCCAAGCCTCGTGTCCTATAAATAGTCACGACCCTCCTCTTCCAATTCCCCTTGAAACCCCTCGCCAAAACTCACCGTATCGCATGGCCTCGTCGTTTGGATCTCGCCGGAGTTTACGCGGTTCACCGGTCGATTCCGACGCGTGTAAGCATCACTGAAACTTTTCCTTCCATTGACTACTATCCCTCATCGTTACGATCCTCTTTGACATGTTTCCGACGTCCAGAAAGCACCGGAGCCATCACCTTGAGCTCACAACGCCGCCGGAGTTCACAAAGTTCACCTGGACATTACACTCAACCCCGACGTTCCCTCGCCTCACCGTCCACAGAAAATCAGACGCTCCCAAACCCCCGCATCACCTGGACATCCTCGCCGACGCTGACGCCGACCAGAGCCCCGCCGCCCACTGGCCTCTTCTTCTCTACCTCGCCCATTCCCTCTCTGTAAGCACGAACCCTCTCCTCAGTTTGCTAGTGTTTTTTTCTCTTTAGATCAAAATGTTGTGTTAGATTAGATCGGTTTAGTAGATCGTTTTATTTTCATTACATCGGTTTTAGTTACGGTTTTTCTTGTAGCGGTTTACTACAGTTCTGATCAAATCAGCGGAATGGTTTTATTCTATAGAAAAATAAACGCACGTGTACGTATTGTTAAGTTTCGACCGAGCATTTGGTAGCTACAGATCGCACCCCCCTTAGGCCCATTAGTGTCCGTTTGCTTTTTTCTGTATTTCCGTTTCTGTTTTAAAAACAGAAAAGTTTCAGTTTCGTAAGTTCTATATCTCTTAGGTTATTTAGAGTTTTTGATTGATTCCTTTTGCTCTAGTATGCAAATTTCCTCTAGTTTTTGTATAATATAATTTAGGCCATGTTTGTTGTTTTAAAAATTGTGTTATTTACGTTTTAGTCAGATTAGTATTTCTTCTATAAAGTGAGCTAGGATTAATTTTTTTAGTGCTTCTTTTTTTTACTGCTTTGTTTTGACCTTGCCTAGCAGTAGGATTAAATTGGGCATTTATAGATTTTAATAAAATTAGTTTATCATGAAAACAAGCCTGTTTTAGTTTATTTCATTTTGTTGCTGTTTTTTGTTGTTTTTATTACTTTAAATATTGTTTCTGCCTCTGTTTTATTTTATTTCTGATTATTTTCTATAGTTATAGAGGGTGAACTTTTATTATACAAAAATATAATGTTTATTTCATTTTCTTATTTTGTTTTAATCATAACTAGAGTTTAAAAAACAGTTTTTAGGTGTTTCTTTTTGCTTGTAAAATTTTATGAAAAATATCTTCTGTTATTTTAATAAACACTATATTTCCTTTCCGTTAATTTACTTTAGTGTTTTAATTGCTATTAAGTTTTACTTAGGGCAAAACTATATTAGTTGTTTGTAGTAAAGCCTTAGACTTTCCCTAGTAGTTTTCTATCTAGTTTTATTCGAGGGTTCTTTGGAATTTGTTTGAGTTTTATTATTGAGTTTCCTCGTTGTTTTGATTGTTATTTTGAGTGGTAGAATGGTTGCTTGTGTGAATGCCATGTTTATTATTATAGATTTCATCGGAGAGTTGCGTATAGTCTTATCAAGTTTCTGAGAGCGTTATTATTCTTCATCAACTTACCAGGCGAGTTCACTTTGACCATGTTTTTCATACCTATGTTTTATTTGCATGTAGTAGCACCTTTTCAATAATCCCGCCAGTAGTGATATTGATTTCTTTTAGTTGAGTAGAATGCATGAGGTAGGAACCCATCTCCCTGTTATCAAGCCCGTGACGTTATATAGTTTTAATGCTACGCTATAGTAGACGGGGTTTGGTATGAGTGCATGAGTACGTCAATGGCGGCAACTTCATGATGGCACCGGCAAGGACTGCATCTTCAGGACTCCTCAAGATTTCGAGACTCGAGACAAGAATTTCAATACACACTACTGGGTGAAGGATGGTTGACGGGCACCCTGGAGAAACCAGTGGTTGGCCGGGATGCATGGAGAAGCGCCATGACATCTTGTGGAAAGCTTCACCCAGACTCAAAGAGACGGAAGAATACTTCATGCCCGGAAGCTTACATGTGAAACCGCAAGTCACTTTGGGCTCGGGCTTGGTTGACCTTAGTAGTGACTCTGGCTGGGACGGTGCTAGCAGATGTAGAACTATGGTAGGATTGGATGAGCACCGAATAGTGGTCAGAGGAACTCTTCGGAAGACCATGTTTCGGTCATCTTGTTCTCAAACACCCTGAAGTGCGAGAATGTAAAGAGAGGGATCGAATCTTGCGGGTAAAGTGAACAAATCTCTGCAGAGGGTTAAAACCTAATAGATTAGCCGTGTCCCCGATTACGGACAATTTGAGCCTCTAGACTTGGATCTATCTCGGAACTCTCAACACCGGACTAATAATTTAATTGTGGGCAACTTATGACGATTTGGGTATGAGACATCGGTTGGCGGAACCATGTCATGACAGAAAACTCCATAGTACAGACTCCTGATATTCCTTTGTTGTAGGGAAAATAAAACCAGCTTTTACGCAAAAACATCACACACATAGCCACAAAGCCATATTTCATATAGAATAGTTTTATCATATGCTTTCCTCATATTGTGATCTTGCCGGTACATTCAATGTACTGACCTACACGGCTGCAACGTCTCATGTTGCAGATATGTTCCTTCCGACGAGTAAGAGTACGGTACAGGGTTACGGTCTACACTCAACCTGCTGATGGCGTTGATGGGACTCCACACCTGATTATTTCTTTCCGCTGAGACTTATGAGGTACATATCAGTTTTATGTTATTTATACATGTGATTGCACTTTGATATGTACATTGATGTACTGTGTGTGCCAGCATACCGATCCAGGGATGGCACAGTTACACAGAGGTTTGACCGTCTGAGGTCGGGTCGCTACAGATATGGTATCAGAGCACATGTTAACTGTAGGACGTGACCCTAGAAATCAGAAAGCCCTAGGACAGGAAATCTCTAAAACTTTATTTTCAAAAGAATCTATTACTTCTCATCTTTTCTGATTTTATCAAATAACCTCTCTTACTTCAAATAGTTAGAATATACCCCCTTTCCCTTTTGACCACACATAGGATCAACTAAAGCCGCTCCAAGGACAAGATATCGGACAACCGATGACCATTTCGGAGTAAAGAGGATTCCACCATGCATTAGAAGAGTTAAAGGTACAAAAGTTGAAGACCCCGAAGACTTGAAGAATCCGGAGAATTATTTGACCTTTAGAAGACCAAACCCATGTTATATACTTACTTAGATGCGGTGATTTGTGAGCTGTCATTTGTTTGATGTTTTTCCGACAGCCACAAAATAAAACTCATTTCTTCAAAACTATTGTTTGTATTGTGTGTATTCCTCCCCACCTCTCTCTTATCTCACCCTAAAACCCTTGGACCCAGTAGATGATGAATGAAGTTGGACTGGTATTCTCTCGACCGAAAACCCAGCCGGAGGCAAAGCTATGGATTCAGAACATGGAGAATCACTTCGGGAGCAATTTGGTTTCAAGGAAGAATGAAGTATCGTACGCTCTTCAGTACTTTGAAGGAAATGCTGCAACATGGTGGCAGATGCATCAAGCTATACAGGGATGGAATGGAGCAAGGACTTGGGAAGATTTCAAGAAGACTCTGACAAGATCTCGTCTTATCCGGAAGCACCATGATACCCCAAGAAATAAACCTTGTGCCTGCAAGATTTGCGGAGAAATAGGACACACCCAGGAGAAACACAAGGATGGATGCCCTCATTGTGAGGAGAAACACCCAGCTGAGGAATGCCCAACTAGTCAGGTGACTTGTTTCTTGTGTGAAGGAACCACCCACTACCCATCTCAGTGTCACATTTACCCCACGGTGCAACAAACTATTCAGAAGCAGGAAGAAGGAATGACAGAAGCCCTCCGAGAAGTTATGAAAGAACCTGTGATTAAGGAAAGTGTTGAAGACCCTGATGGAGAAAGCCTCAATAGATTTTACTCCAATGCCTGTTATTCATGTGGAGAAGAAGGACATTTTTCACAGCATTGCACCAAGAAAAGAAAAGAGTATCTGGGATACTTCCCGACAGAAGCAGTGGAGTTTGATCCACAGGGAATAGAACGTTCAATTAGAACGAAGAAAACCAGGAAGAGAAAACAAAGACACCTTCAGAACAACCCAGTTTCTATAAAGAGGGACAAGAGTCATATTACCTGTTTTGAATGTAAGGACGTCGGGAATTATGCCAATGATTGTCTCGAAAGGAAGCAAGGAACTCAAGGAGCAGGCACCATCACCAAGAAGCCTCGAGACATGTCAGAAGTTATTTGTTTTCGCTACAAGGAAGCAGGACATTTTGCTAAGGATTGTACAAATCATGAGAAAGCTGGAGCTGAGTAGTGGAGATGTTGATATCAGAAATAAGGGTAGTATGGAAAACACTTTTTCATGAGAATGCTGGGTTGAGTTATGTAATAGATTACTCAGAGATTGTAATAATTCATGACTCAATAAAGTTGATATGTCATATGCTGAAAGGCTTTAAGGAGTTGTTATGTTTTATCTTGGAAATTGATATTCTGCGTGAACATGGAAGAAAATGAGTTGTGATGCATAAACTGGATGTTGGAAATTGAGTTTGAATTTTTTTTTGGATGATATGAATGTGTACCCAAGGATATATGTACCTTATTCTGAGCACCATTTTTTTACAACTGCAGATGACGACCCTTTATGAGTCTTTCCTCAAGGGACCGGAAACGATCATGACCCTGACAAGTGATCATGATTACCCAAAAATCCTGAAGGACATGATGAAGCATATTCACCTTGAAGGAGATGCAGTCTACAAAGGCTACCCCTTCATGCAAAAGGGAGTGGAACTTTGGTGTGTGGAGGTACACCTCCACCATATGAAAGGAGTTTGCCCAAAGACGATGGGGCAGTACTTTTTCATCTCACGTGTACCACAAGCAACTTTCTTCGATGTTGTTCGTGAAGCAGCCATGGAAGGCATACGCCAGATCAGAGAAATACTTGAAGCAAGACTCCGTTATACTCAGGAATACCTAAGAGAAGTGCATGCAGAGATGATGGAGGTGAACCTCAAGGCCACCATGATGAAACAGAAAATTGAAGATTTCAAGGCGCATGTCGCACAATTCCAGTGGGACTGAAGAATCCTCAAGGAGGAAAAAAATTAATAAAGTTGGAAGTAATGCCTGACCATACCAAACCATGTGGGTGGCAGCATTTGTAATAAAGTACTTTTTGGAATTTAGATTTACAAACAATGGTTAAGGATGTAATAAAAGATTTGATATGAAAATAATATGATTTATGGATAAACTAGTGCATTTTTTTTCTGGTGTGGTAGTACACCATAAAGCCACAGGATCAATGAAGAAAGAAATGTGTTATTCATGACGGTCCATAGAAGGGAGCTGGACCGAATAAGTTGGAGTTTTGTATGATCGTCACCACAAGGGTATGAAGGAAGAAGTACTATTGGATTTAAAGGAGATGTAATGTTGTAATATGGAATGATAATCCTCGGAAGGATGAGTTAAACTTGTACAAGAGTTGAAGTGGGCCATAACCCACAGGCCCAGGAGTTAATAAGAAGCAAGCACATTATTGCTAAAGAAAGATATTTCGGAAGAAAACTCTGAGTTAACCAGCCGAGATTTTTAGGAGGATACGAAAACCCGAGAGTTGTGAAGAAACGTTAAATGTCTTGGTCAGCTTGCAGAAACAATGGATTTATTCGAACTCAGTTCGTCTACAAGAGAAATTCTGCAATGCTTGTGAGTATGACAAAGTGTTAGAATACGTGATTCGATGTCTGCATATGTAGTAATGGTTCAAGTACGGGATGGATCGGCCCCCATACCGGAGACTTCTATCATGAACTATCATATGTTGATGGAAAATCAGAGATGCCTTGAAAACCTTAGAAGAGTGTCGACACGATAAGACAAAACCATAGAATGGTAGGACGGTTGATCCATGTACCAGGCACCCGTTGCCAATCGTAGGATATACGGTGAGATTCAACCAAACCCATTTTTCTGCAGGAGAAACCATACATGGTTGACCACCATGAGAATTCCGGTAGTTTCTTAGTATTGACGACAGACATGTCAAATATGAAGACCCACTCTTCGGAAGAACCTCACCAGGATTGAGAGGACACAAGATTTTGAGAAAAAGCTCATGCCCCGACCGGGAGAGCACCAGTGAAAGAGTTATTCCGGAGAATATGAGAAGACCGACACCGTCAACCGAAAGGATGGAGTACATGAATTTTGTCAGAACCATAGCATTTCTTTCAATTGTGGTAGCACCCCAGACCTCTCTGGTCGATGGATTTGCTGGAAGACCTCCAAACCCTAACCCTTTTCTTGCTAGCCTCTTCGAATCTTGAGGACGAGATTCATTTTAAGTGTGGTAGGTTTGTAACATCCCAAAATTCTAAATTTTGGAATGTTATATTAAATAAATAATTATGGTTGTTTGTTTGATTGTTGTGTGAATGACTGTGTGGATTTGAGTGGAATTTAACAAAATCAAATGAGAGGGAATAAAAGGAATTTCCCAATTATTATTTTTTACATTTTGAATCCTTGTTTAATTTTTTAGTTTGAAGCTTGTCAGAAAAAAAACAATTCTCTGGTAAAATAATAATATGAGAGGAGTAATATGACACTCCAAAAATCAGAGACAATATTTGACAATTTATTTGAAACTCAAATTCCCCTTCATTTTGGAGTTGTTGCAAAAAATGTTTTCTTAAAATATTTTATTTGGCCATGAAAACATGTTCATGTTTTAGGAAATTTTATTCTATAAAGTTTGGTATATAGTATGCCTATATAAAATGTTTTTGTTTTGTTTATTTATTTTTCTTTGTTGCTGTTTAAAAAAAATAAAAAATCATGCCCACCAGGCAGGCCAACCGGCCCACCCAGCAGGCCAGGCGAGGCCACAGCCCAGCCGCCAGCTAGCCCACCGCAGCAGCCCGCAGTCGCCAGGGAGGCCGCTCCCCTCGTTGTCGTTCCCTGAAACCTCACGTAACTCTCTCTCTCTCCCTCTTGTTTTTTTTTCTTCTGACCGCTGGACCTCACCTTCCTTTCATCTTCCTCATGTACAAAACAGAGTACTATACCTACACGTACACGACGCCGCCTCCGCGTCCGATCTTTGTGGGAACCCTATCCCGAGTCAACCCCTCGTCCAAGCCTCGTGTCCTATAAATAGTCACGACCCTCCTCTTCCAATTCCCCTTGAAACCCCTCGCCAAAACTCACCGTATCGCATGGCCTCGTCGTTTGGATCTCGCCGGAGTTTACGCGGTTCACCGGTCGATTCCGACGCGTGTCAGCATCACTGAAACTTTTCCTTCCATTGACTACTATCCCTCATCGTTACGATCCTCTTTGACATGTTTCCGACGTCCAGAAAGCACCAGAGCCATCACCTTGAGCTCACAACGCCGCCGGAGTTCACAAAGTTCACCTGGACATTACACTCAACCCCGACGTTCCCTCGCCTCACCGTCCACAGAAAATCAGACGCTCCCGAACCCCCGCATCACCTGGACATCCTCGCCGACGCTGACGCCGACCAGAGCCCCGCCGCCCACTGGCCTCTTCTTCTCTACCTCGCCCATTCCCTCTCTGTAAGCACGAACCCTCTCCTCAGTTTGCTAGTGTTTTTTTCTCTTTAGATCAAAATGTTGTGTTAGATTAGATCGGTTTAGTAGATCGTTTTATTTTCATTACATCGGTTTTAGTTACGGTTTTTCTTGTAGCGGTTTACTACAGTTCTGATCAAATCAGCGGAATGGTTTTATTCTATAGAAAAATAAACGCACGTGTACGTATTGTTAAGTTTCGACCGAGCATTTGGTAGCTACAGATCGCACCCCCCTTAGGCCCATTAGTGTCCGTTTGCTTTTTTCTGTATTTCCGTTTCTGTTTTAAAAACAGAAAAGTTTCAGTTTCGTAAGTTCTATATCTCTTAGGTTATTTAGAGTTTTTGATTGATTCCTTTTGCTCTAGTATGCAAATTTCCTCTAGTTTTTGTATAATATAATTTAGGCCATGTTTGTTGTTTTAAAAATTGTGTTATTTAAGTTTTAGTCAGATTAGTATTTCTTCTATAAAGTGAGCTAGGATTAATTTTTTTAGTGCTTCTTTTTTTTACTGCTTTGTTTTGACCTTGCCTAGCAGTAGGATTAAATTGGGCATTTATAGATTTTAATAAAATTAGTTTATCATGAAAACAAGCCTGTTTTAGTTTATTTCATTTTGTTGCTGTTTTTTGTTGTTTTTATTACTTTAAATATTGTTTCTGCCTCTGTTTTATTTTATTTCTGATTATTTTCTGTAGTTATAGAGGGTGAACTTTTATTATACAAAAATATAATGTTTATTTCATTTTCTTATTTTGTTTTAATCATAACTAGAGTTTAAAAAACAGTTTTTAGGTGTTTCTTTTTGCTTGTAAAATTTTATGAAAAATATCTTCTGTTATTTTAATAAACACTATATTTCCTTTCCGTTAATTTACTTTAGTGTTTTAATTGCTATTAAGTTTTACTTAGGGCAAAACTATATTAGTTGTTTGTAGTAAAGCCTTAGACTTTCCCTAGTAGTTTTCTATCTAGTTTTATTCGAGGGTTCTTTGGAATTTGTTTGAGTTTTATTATTGAGTTTCCTCGTTGTTTTGATTGTTATTTTGAGTGGTAGAATGGTTGCTTGTGTGAATGCCATGTTTATTATTATAGATTTCATCGGAGAGTTGCGTATAGTCTTATCAAGTTTCTGAGAGCGTTATTATTCTTCATCAACTTACCAGGCGAGTTCACTTTGACCATGTTTTTCATACCTATGTTTTATTTGCATGTAGTAGCACCTTTTCAATAATCCCGCCAGTAGTGATATTGATTTCTTTTAGTTGAGTAGAATGCATGAGGTAGGAACCCATCTCCCTGTTATCAAGCCCGTGACGTTATATAGTTTTAATGCTACGCTATAGTAGACGGGGTTTGGTATGAGTGCATGAGTACGTCAATGGCGGCAACTTCATGATGGCACCGGCAAGGACTGCATCTTCAGGACTCCTCAAGATTTCGAGACTCGAGACAAGAATTTCAATACACACTACTGGGTGAAGGATGGTTGACGGGCACCCTGGAGAAACCAGTGGTTGGCCGGGATGCATGGAGAAGCGCCATGACATCTTGTGGAAAGCTTCACCCAGACTCAAAGAGACGGAAGAATACTTCATGCCCGGAAGCTTACATGTGAAACCGCAAGTCACTTTGGGCTCGGGCTTGGTTGACCTTAGTAGTGACTCTGGCTGGGACGGTGCTAGCAGATGTAGAACTATGGTAGGATTGGATGAGCACCGAATAGTGGTCAGAGGAACTCTTCGGAAGACCATGTTTCGGTCATCTTGTTCTCAAACACCCTGAAGTGCGAGAATGTAAAGAGAGGGATCGAATCTTGCGGGTAAAGTGAACAAATCTCTGCAGAGGGTTAAAACCTAATAGATTAGCCGTGTCCCCGATTACGGACAATTTGAGCCTCTAGACTTGGATCTATCTCGGAACTCTCAACACCGGACTAATAATTTAATTGTGGGCAACTTATGACGATTTGGGTATGAGACATCGGTTGGCGGAACCATGTCATGACAGAAAACTCCATAGTACAGACTCCTGATATTCCTTTGTTGTAGGGAAAATAAAACCAGCTTTTACGCAAAAACATCACACACATAGCCACAAAGCCATATTTCATATAGAATAGTTTTATCATCTGCTTTCCTCATATTGTGATCTTGCCGGTACATTCAATGTACTGACCTACACGGCTGCAACGTCTCATGTTGCAGATATGTTCCTTCCGACGAGTAAGAGTACGGTACAGGGTTACGGTCTACACTCAACCTGCTGATGGCGTTGATGGGACTCCACACCTGATTATTTCTTTCCGCTGAGACTTATGAGGTACATATCAGTTTTATGTTATTTATACATGTGATTGCACTTTGATATGTACATTGATGTACTGTGTGTGCCAGCATACCGATCCAGGGATGGCACAGTTACACAGAGGTTTGACCGTCTGAGGTCGGGTCGCTACAGATATGGTATCGGAGCACATGTTAACTGTAGGACGTGACCCTAGAAATCAGAAAGCCCTAGGATAGGAAATCTCTAAAACTTTATTTTCAAAAGAATCTATTACTTCTCATCTTTTCTGATTTTATCAAATAACCTCTCTTACTTCAAATAGTTAGAATATACCCCCTTTCCCTTTTGACCACACATAGGATCAACTGAAGCCGCTCCAAGGACAAGATATCGGACAACCGATGACCATTTCGGAGTAAAGAGGATTCCACCATGCATTAGAAGAGTTAAAGGTACAAAAGTTGAAGACCCCGAAGACTTGAAGAATCCGGAGAATTATTTGACCTTTAGAAGACCAAACCCATGTTATATACTTACTTAGATGCGGTGATTTGTGAGCTGTCATTTGTTTGATGTTTTTCCGACAGCCACAAAATAAAACTCATTTCTTCAAAACTATTGTTTGTATTGTGTGTATTCCTCCCCACCTCTCTCTTATCTCACCCTAAAACCCTTGGACCCAGTAGATGATGAATGAAGTTGGACTGGTATTCTCTCGACCGAAAACCCAGCCGGAGGCAAAGCTATGGATTCAGAACATGGAGAATCACTTCGGGAGCAATTTGGTTTCAAGGAAGAATGAAGTATCGTACGCTCTTCAGTACTTTGAAGGAAATGCTGCAACATGGTGGCAGATGCATCAAGCTATACAGGGATGGAATGGAGCAAGGACTTGGGAAGATTTCAAGAAGACTCTGACAAGATCTCGTCTTATCCGGAAGCACCATGATACCCCAAGAAATAAACCTTGTGCCTGCAAGATTTGCGGAGAAATAGGACACACCCAGGAGAAACACAAGGATGGATGCCCTCATTGTGAGGAGAAACACCCAGCTGAGGAATGCCCAACTAGTCAGGTGACTTGTTTCTTGTGTGAAGGAACCACCCACTACCCATCTCAGTGTCACATTTACCCCACTGTGCAACAAACTATTCAGAAGCAGGAAGAAGGAATGACAGAAGCCCTCCGAGAAGTTATGAAAGAACCTGTGATTAAGGAAAGTGTTGAAGACCCTGATGGAGAAAGCCTCAATAGATTTTACTCCAATGCCTGTTATTCATGTGGAGAAGAAGGACATTTTTCACAGCATTGCACCAAGAAAAGAAAAGAGTATCTGGGATACTTCCCGACAGAAGCAGTGGAGTTTGATCCACAGGGAATAGAACGTTCAATTAGAACGAAGAAAACCAGGAAGAGAAAACAAAGACACCTTCAGAACAACCCAGTTTCTATAAAGAGGGACAAGAGTCATATTACCTGTTTTGAATGTAAGGACGTCGGGAATTATGCCAATGATTGTCTCGAAAGGAAGCAAGGAACTCAAGGAGCAGGCACCATCACCAAGAAGCCTCGAGACATGTCAGAAGTTATTTGTTTTCGCTACAAGGAAGCAGGACATTTTGCTAAGGATTGTACAAATCATGAGAAAGCTGGAGCTGAGTAGTGGAGATGTTGATATCAGAAATAAGGGTAGTATGGAAAACACTTTTTCATGAGAATGCGGGGTTGAGTTATGTAATAGATTACTCAGAGATTGTAATAATTCATGACTCAATAAAGTTGATATGTCATATGCTGAAAGGCTTTAAGGAGTTGTTATGTTTTATCTTGGAAATTGATATTCTGCGTGAACATGGAAGAAAATGAGTTGTGATGCATAAACTGGATGTTGGAAATTGAGTTTGAATTTTTTTTTGGATGATATGAATGTGTACCCAAGGATATATGTACCTTATTCTGAGCACCATTTTTTTACAACTGCAGATGACGACCCTTTATGAGTCTTTCCTCAAGGGACCGGAAACGATCATGACCCTGACAAGTGATCATGATTACCCAAAAATCCTGAAGGACATGATGAAGCATATTCACCTTGAAGGAGATGCAGTCTACAAAGGCTACCCCTTCATGCAAAAGGGAGTGGAACTTTGGTGTGTGGAGGTACACCTCCACCATATGAAAGGAGTTTGCCCAAAGACGATGGGGCAGTACTTTTTCATCTCACGTGTACCACAAGCAACTTTCTTCGATGTTGTTCGTGAAGCAGCCATGGAAGGCATACGCCAGATCAGAGAAATACTTGAAGCAAGACTCCGTTATACTCAGGAATACCTAAGAGAAGTGCATGCAGAGATGATGGAGGTGAACCTCAAGGCCACCATGATGAAACAGAAAATTGAAGATTTCAAGGCGCATGTCGCACAATTCCAGTGGGACTGAAGAATCCTCAAGGAGGAAAAAAATTAATAAAGTTGGAAGTAATGCCTGACCATACCAAACCATGTGGGTGGCAGCATTTGTAATAAAGTACTTTTTGGAATTTAGATTTACAAACAATGGTTAAGGATGTAATAAAAGATTTGATATGAAAATAATATGATTTATGGATAAACTAGTGCATTTTTTTCTGGTGTGGTAGTACACCATAAAGCCACAGGATCAATGAAGAAAGAAATGTGTTATTCATGACGGTCCATAGAAGGGAGCTGGACCGAATAAGTTGGAGTTTTGTATGATCGTCACCACAAGGGTATGAAGGAAGAAGTACTATTGGATTTAAAGGAGATGTAATGTTGTAATATGGAATGATAATCCTCGGAAGGATGAGTTAAACTTGTACAAGAGTTGAAGTGGGCCATAACCCACAGGCCCAGGAGTTAATAAGAAGCAAGCACATTATTGCTAAAGAAAGATATTTCGGAAGAAAACTCTGAGTTAACCAGCCGAGATTTTTAGGAGGATACGAAAACCCGAGAGTTGTGAAGAAAAGTTAAATGTCTTGGTCAGCTTGCAGAAACAATGGATTTATTCGAACTCAGTTCGTCTACAAGAGAAATTCTGCAATGCTTGTGAGTATGACCAAGTGTTAGAATACGTGATTCGATGTCTGCATATGTAGTAATGGTTCAAGTACGGGATGGATCGGCCCCCATACCGGAGACTTCTATCATGAACTATCATATGTTGATGGAAAATCAGAGATGCCTTGAAAACCTTAGAAGAGTGTCGACACGATAAGACAAAACCATAGAATGGTAGGACGGTTGATCCATGTACCAGGCACCCGTTGCCAATCGTAGGATATACGGTGAGATTCAACCAAACCCATTTTTCTGCAGGAGAAACCATACATGGTTGACCACCATGAGAATTCCGGTAGTTTCTTAGTATTGACGACAGACATGTCAAATATGAAGACCCACTCTTCAGAAGAACCTCACCAGGATTGAGAGGACACAAGATTTTGAGAAAAAGCTCATGCCCCGACCGGGAGAGCACCAGTGAAAGAGTTATTCCGGAGAATATGAGAAGACCGACACCGTCAACCGAAAGGATGGAGTACATGAATTTTGTCAGAACCATAGCATTTCTTTCAATTGTGGTAGCACCCCAGACCTCTCTGGTCGATGGATTTGCTGGAAGACCTCCAAACCCTAACCCTTTTCTTGCTAGCCTCTTCGAATCTTGAGGACGAGATTCATTTTAAGTGTGGTAGGTTTGTAACATCCCAAAATTCTAAATTTTGGAATGTTATATTAAATAAATAATTATGGTTGTTTGTTTGATTGTTGTGTGAATGACTGTGTGGATTTGAGTGGAATTTAACAAAATCAAATGAGAGGGAATAAAAGGAATTTCCCAATTATTATTTTTTACATTTTGAATCCTTGTTTAATTTTTTAGTTTGAAGCTTGTCAGAAAAAAAACAATTCTCTGGTAAAATAATAATATGAGAGGAGTAATATGACACTCCAAAAATCAGAGACAATATTTGACAATTTATTTGAAACTCAAATTCCCCTTCATTTTGGAGTTGTTGCAAAAAATGTTTTCTTAAAATATTTTATTTGGCCATGAAAACATGTTCATGTTTTAGGAAATTTTATTCTATAAAGTTTGGTATATAGTATGCCTATATAAAATGTTTTTGTTTTGTTTATTTATTTTTCTTTGTTGCTGTTTAAAAAAAAATAAAAAATCATGCCCACCAGGCAGGCCAACCGGCCCACCCAGCAGGCCAGGCGAGGCCACAGCCCAGCCGCCAGCTAGCCCACCGCAGCAGCCCGCAGTCGCCAGGGAGGCCGCTCCCCTCGTTGTCGTTCCCTGAAACCTCACGTAACTCTCTCTCTCTCCCTCTTGTTTTTTTTTCTTCTGACCGCTGGACCTCACCTTCCTTTCATCTTCCTCATGTACAAAACAGAGTACTATACCTACACGTACACGACGCCGCCTCCGCGTCCGATCTTTGTGGGAACCCTATCCCGAGTCAACCCCTCGTCCAAGCCTCGTGTCCTATAAATAGTCACGACCCTCCTCTTCCAATTCCCCTTGAAACCCCTCGCCAAAACTCACCGTATCGCATGGCCTCGTCGTTTGGATCTCGCCGGAGTTTACGCGGTTCACCGGTCGATTCCGACGCGTGTAAGCATCACTGAAACTTTTCCTTCCATTGACTACTATCCCTCATCGTTACGATCCTCTTTGACATGTTTCCGACGTCCAGAAAGCACCGGAGCCATCACCTTGAGCTCACAACGCCGCCGGAGTTCACAAAGTTCACCTGGACATTACACTCAACCCCGACGTTCCCTCGCCTCACCGTCCACAGAAAATCAGACGCTCCCGAACCCCCGCATCACCTGGACATCCTCGCCGACGCTGACGCCGACCAGAGCCCCGCCGCCCACTGGCCTCTTCTTCTCTACCTCGCCCATTCCCTCTCTGTAAGCACGAACCCTCTCCTCAGTTTGCTAGTGTTTTTTTCTCTTTAGATCAAAACCTTGTGTTAGATTAGATCGGTTTAGTAGATCGTTTTATTTTCATTACATCGGTTTTAGTTACGGTTTTTCTTGTAGCGGTTTACTACAGTTCTGATCAAATCAGCGGAATGGTTTTATTCTATAGAAAAATAAACGCACGTGTACGTATTGTTAAGTTTCGACCGAGCATTTGGTAGCTACAGATCGCACCCCCCTTAGGCCCATTAGTGTCCGTTTGCTTTTTTCTGTATTTCCGTTTCTGTTTTAAAAACAGAAAAGTTTCAGTTTCGTAAGTTCTATATCTCTTAGGTTATTTAGAGTTTTTGATTGATTCCTTTTGCTCTAGTATGCAAATTTCCTCTAGTTTTTGTATAATATAATTTAGGCCAGGTTTGTTGTTTTAAAAATTGTGTTATTTAAGTTTTAGTCAGATTAGTATTTCTTCTATAAAGTGAGCTAGGATTAATTTTTTTAGTGCTTCTTTTTTTTACTGCTTTGTTTTGACCTTGCCTAGCAGTAGGATTAAATTGGGCATTTATAGATTTTAATAAAATTAGTTTATCATGAAAACAAGCCTGTTTTAGTTTATTTCATTTTGTTGCTGTTTTTTGTTGTTTTTATTACTTTAAATATTGTTTCTGCCTCTGTTTTATTTTATTTCTGATTATTTTCTGTAGTTATAGAGGGTGAACTTTTATTATACAAAAATATAATGTTTATTTCATTTTCTTATTTTGTTTTAATCATAACTAGAGTTTAAAAAACAGTTTTTAGGTGTTTCTTTTTGCTTGTAAAAGTTTATGAAAAATATCTTCTGTTATTTTAATAAACACTATATTTCCTTTCCGTTAATTTACTTTAGTGTTTTAATAGCTACTAAGTTTTACTTAGGGCAAAACTATATTAGTTGTTTGTAGTAAAGCCTTAGACTTTCCCTAGTAGTTTTCTATCTAGTTTTATTCGAGGGTTCTTTGGTTGTTTTGATTGTTATTTTGAGTGGTAGAATGGTTGCTTATGTGAATGCCATGTTTATTATTATAGATTTCATCGGAGAGTTGCGTATAGTCTATCAAGTTTCTGAGAGCGTTATTATTCTTCATCAACTTACCACGCGAGTTCACTTTGACCATGTTTTTCATACCTATGTTTTATTTGCATGTAGTAGCACCTTTTCAATAATCCCGCCAGTAATGATATTGATTTCTTTTAGTTGAGTAGAATGCATGAGGTAGGAACCCATCTCCCTGTTATCAAGCCCGTGGTGTTATATAGTTTTAATGCTACGCTATAGTAGACGGGGTTTGGTATGAGTGCATGAGTACGTCAATGGCGGCAACTTCATGATGGCACCGGCAAGGACTGCATCTTCAGGACTCCTCAAGATTTTGAGACTCGAGACAAGAATTTCAATACACACTACTGGGTGAAGGATGGTTGACGGGCACCCTGGAGAAACCAGTGGTTGGTCGGGATGCATGGAGAAGCGCCATGACATCTTGTGGAAAGCTTCACCCAGACTCAAAGAGACGAAAGAATACTTCATGCCCGGAAGCTTACATGTGCAACCGCAAGTCACTTTGGGCTCGGGCTTGGTTTACCTTAGTGGTGACTCTGGCTGGGACGGTGCAGCAGATGTAGAACTATGGTAGGATTGGATGAGCACCGGATAGTGGTCAGAGGAACTCTTCGGAAGACCATGTTTCGGTCATCTTGTTCACAAACACCCTGAAGTGCGAGAATGTAAAGAGAGGGATCGAATCTTGCGGGTAAAGTGAACAAATCTCTGCAGAGGGTTAAAACCTAATCGATTAGCCGTGTGCCCGATTATGGACAATTTGAGCCTCTAGACTTGGATCTATCTCGGAACTCTCAACGCCGGACTAATAATTTAATTGTGGGCAACTTATGATGATTTGGGTATGAGACATCGGTTGGTGGAACCATGTCATGATAGAAAACTCCATAGTACAAACTCCTGATATTCCTTTGTTGTAGGGAAAATAAAACTAACTTTTACGCAAAAACATCAGACACATAGCCACAAAGCCATATTGCATATAGAATAGTTTTATCATCTGCTTTCCTCATATTGTGATCTTGCCGATACATTCAATGTACTGACCTACACGACTGCAACGTCTCATGTTGCAGATATGTTCCTTCCGACGAGTAAGAGTACGGTACAGGGTTACGGTCTATACTCAACTTGCCGATGGCGTTGATGGGACTCCACACCCGATTATTTGTTTCCGTTGAGACTTATGAGGTACATATCAGTTTTACATTATTTATACATGTGATTGCACTTTGATATATACATTGATGTACTGTGTGTGCCAGCATACCGATCTAGGGATGGCACAGTTACATAGAGGCTTGACCGTCTGAGGTCGGGTCGCTACAAGGGCATATTTCCTCCACTTAGTATTTTTGATTGAGTGGCGACGGGGTGCGGGCTGAACTTCAGGCTGAAACGCCTCTCTGGTTTGGCCGCATAGTGGCCGGTCAGCCGCATCATGCACTGGTGAATGAGGTTTCAATGCTTCCTCCTCGAGGTGAGGTAGCAACCTGCGTTTTGGGTAACTCTTGGACGGGCGCTCGAGTTCATGCTCCTCGGCCGCAAGGACTTCGATCCACCTTTCTGCTAGCAGGTCTTGATCAACTTGAAGCTTTTGTTGTTTTTTCTTTAGGCTATTTTCCGTGGCCATAAGCCGGCGCTTGAAGCGCTCTTGCTCTACGGGGTCCTCAGGCACGATAAATTCATCGTCGTCGCCGAGGCTCGCCTCGTCTTCGGAGAGAGGCATGTAATTGTCCTCCTCTGGTTCTCCATCTGCTGGCTGCCCTGGAGGGCTTGCTTGTTCATCCTCCAGCTCTACATCGTGCTGGAGGGGATTGTTATTTTCTTTGGCACTATCCGGAGTGTTATTATCTCCTGTGCCAGTATCACTGCTCTTGTTGTGGCGGGACTTAGAGCGGCGCCGCTGACGTCGGCGCTTGGGTTGCTTCTTGGAGGGGTCATCCTCCATTGTCTCATCGCTATTGCCTTCTTTGGGGTGTCTACCATGTATATATCATATGATGAGGTGGCGGTCCAGCGCCCTGAGGGCGGTGGTTCCTGTTGGTCTTTGGCTTCGTCGTCCATACCGTCGAAGTCTTCGGAGTCGAAGTCGAGCATGTCGGTTAAGTCGTCGACAGTGGCTACTAAGTGGGTGGTGGGTGGGCAACGAATTTCTTCGTCGTCTGCATCCCATTCTAGCCGGACATAGTTCGGCCAAGGTTCTCCTGGCAGGGAGAGAGACCTTAATGAATTTAGCACGTCGCCGAAGGGGGAGTGCTGAAAGATATCCGCGGAAGTGAACTCCATGATCGGTGCCCAGTCAGATTCGACGGGCACGGATGTGAGCGGCCCGGAGTCCGTGGCCGGAGATGAACCCAGTGGTTCGGCGATACGGCTCTCGTAAGGGGTGAAGTCAGTATCTGGCTCTATCACCACTGAGAGGGCGGCCTCCATGGCGGGGTCTATCCCTCCGCTCTCGGACGGCGCGATTTGCTTCGGATTAACGGCCGGAGTAGTTGCGGATGCGATCTCCCGAACATTGTCCGACGGCAGAGTTACGTCATGCTCGTCATGACTGTGCGGCGTATCCAACATGGGCTCGAATCCATCGAATATCAAGTCTCCACGGATGTCGGCGGTGTAGTTTAAGTTTCCGAACCTGACCTGATGGCCAGGGGCGTAGCTCTCGATCTGCTCCAGATGGCCAAGCGAATTGGCCCGCAGTGCGAAGCCGCCGAATTCGAAGATCTGTCCGGGGAGAAAAGCCTCACCCTGGACTGCATCGCTAGCGATGATCGAAGGAGCCATCAAGCCTTACGGTGACGACACAGTGGAACTCTCAATGAAAGCACCAATGTCAGTGTCAAAACCGGCGGATCTCGGGTAGGGGGTCCCGAACTGTGCGTCTAAGGCGGATGGTAACAGAAGGTAGGGGACACGATGTTTACCCAGGTTCGGGCCCTCTTGATGGAGGTAATACCCTACATCCTGCTTGATTGTTCTTGATGATATGAGTATTACAAGAGTTGATCTACCACGAGATAAAAGAGGCTAAACCCTAAAAGCTAGCCTATGGTATGATTGTATGTTGTCCTACGGACTAAACCCTCCGGTTTATATAGACACCGGAGGAAGCTAGGGTTACACAAGGTCGGTTACAAAGGAGGAGATATACATATCCGTATTGCCTAGCTTGCCTTCCACGCCAAGTAGAGTCCCATCCGGACACGGGACGAAGTTTTCAATCTCATATCTTCATAGTCCAACAGTCCGGCCAAAGGATATAGTCCACCTGTCCGGAGACCCCCTAATCCAGGACTCCCTCACCCCTCAATCAGCATCGAGTGAAGTCTTCCACACTCCAACTCCACCTTCAACATGACTCCATGGTAGATGATTAGTCCACCCTTACGCCCTGTCGACTTCAAGCTCCGTGTGTACATCACCTTGAATCAACCCCGTGCCATAGTCTTGTCGAAGTCACACAAGCCGTCTGGCCTACGCCACGTGTTTCCACGCCCAGAAGTCGGTCACCATCAGCATCACGCTCCTATGTCATCTTCGCCGATCCCATCACTGTCTTCTGTACCAACCGACTCATGTCGATCCGTCAGACTGTCCAGTCCGACCCAGGCTCCCAAATCATCTTTCGTGAATTTCCATTGATCACATGATAATTCCATCTTAACTGACATGACTTCCTGCAATGCCTTCAAGCATCCATATTGCGTCAACAAATCTTCCACCCTTGTCTATCATAATCCAAGGTTTTATGTTCCTTTGAACTTCTCCACCTCAAACATGATACCCGTTGGCGCCATGGCTCTTCGTATGACTGGCCGAGTGAAAAATTAACCGAGCTTCCACCACAATGCCTCAAGTACACGAGCAAAACCGGATGAGGTACACCCCTGTACTAATAGTAAAATCCAACCAAACTTGATATTTCACGTGATATGCTCCTGGCTCAATATCTAATGCTAGCTTTGCTTTGTCAAGTCTGTGCATATCAATGAATTTTTCTCCACTAATTGATCTGCTGCCTCTCGTTCCTTTGTCTCCCTTGCCGGCTACTGCCACTGCTATTAACCAGCCTGCAGGTCTCCGCCACAAAGACGAGGAGAACACGGCTCCATTTAGGACTCGTTCCCTTTTTTCAATAACAAATCTCAGTCCGGCTGCACGCACCTACAACAACGCTATCCCTGCCTGGGTCTCGTTGCCTGGCTTTGTACGCTCCATCCAGCTGGCCCATCTGCTCCACAGCGCCCACACTTGGGCCTTGGCTTGCACAAGGCCGGCCTCCCAGCTGCCAAACGATCCCACGAGCACGTACCTGCGCTCCCTGATGCTCGCCCGATTGACCGCGATCCATCCGATCGATCGCCGCACATCCCGCGTGCGCACGCGTTCCCCTAAACCCTAGATAGATCGCGAAGACGTTCGACTACATCAACCGCGTTTCTTAACACTTCCGCTTTTGTTAGAATAAAACGCTAATGTAAGATCATAGACGACACACCGAGGCACGATATTTGTTAACGAGGTTCACCGATATGGCTACATCCCCAGGGCATGACTACGGGCGCTCCTCCCCAAGATACCGCAACACCGGCCGCCCGGGCGCCGGCACAAGCCGTCGGCTCCCCCGCGTACCTGTTGCTATCAAGTCGTCATGATGGGTTACAACGTGTGGTGCCCCTCCGTATATAAGAGGCCTAGGATACAAGTGTCTGACTCCTACACAACTCGTACCTAACCACACCAATTACAACTCCAAGTCCACGTAACCCCTTGCGTACATAATATTCGACACAAATATAACAAACTCCACCTTGGCGAATATTCTCCACCACTTAGAAGTCGTCCATGCTCGAACCTCCATGTACTCCGGACTTGGGTTGTCTCCTTTGTAGCTTACTGAGAGCTACCCGACAGGCCAGACCCGCCGCCACCGTGAGACTCCACTGCTACTCTTGCAGCTCCACTCCCCATGGCTCCACCTGCAATAGTGCTCCCTTGCAACGTGTAAAGATGCGAAGCCGTCCTCTATCCTATCATCACAGTCACCCCATCTTCCATGATTTCCATGGTCTTCGTATCCCGATCACAACGGAATTCCATACCACCATCATGAAGAACACCAAGCGAAATTAGATTCCTCCTTAGCCCTGGCACATGACTGACTCCCCGAAGCATCCGCTCAACTCCGTCAAACATTTTGATTTTGATGTCACCTACTCCAGCAACACGGTAACCTGTGTCATCGCCCACATAGGCTAAACCAAACTCACCAGACTTGTACGAAGAGAACCACTCCCTGTTGGGCGTCGCATGAAAAGAGCAAGCTAAATCCAACATCCACGCTTCAGCTTTTGTTGACCGCATGTTTGATACTACGAGAACATCACTACTGCTGTCTGAGTCATCACCATGAGCAGCCGCATTAGCACTTGCCCCACCCTTCAGTTCTGGGCATTCCCTCTTTATATGTCCCCAGTCCTTGCACCTGTAGCACTGCACCTTTTTCTTCTTTTCCTTCTCCGCCTCTTGTCCCTTCCTGAGATGATAACCTTTAACTGCCAACCCCAAACCTTGAGTACTCTCCCCTGTAGCATTCTTTTGCTTCCTCAACTCATGCCCAAGCAACGCTGCAGTGACTTCCTCATTATTGACGGTTGTCTTTCCATGTGTCAATGTAATGACCAAATGCTCATAGGACGGTGGCAACGAAACAAGAAGAAGTAGTGCCTTATCCTCGTCCTCAATCTTCACATCCAGACGCGCTAGATCCGTGACCAACTGATTAAAGGCATTCACATGCTCCACAAGATCCGACCCCTCCTGCATCTTCAGCCCATAGAACTTTTGCTTCAAATACAGCTTATTGGTTGCTGACTTGGACATATAACGATTTGCCAACTTGTCCCAAATTCCCTTAGGAGTATCTTCGTCCATGGCATGATACATGACCTGATCCGCAAGACAAAGCCGTATGGTAGCGGCCGCCTGCACTTGCATATCCTCCCACGCATCGTTGTCAACCTTGGCCGGCTTCGTCTCCTGCAAACCCTTCAAGATTCCCTGCTGCGCCAGAATATCCTTGACTCTTGTCTGCCATAGACCGAAGTTACCCGTTCCATCGAATTCTCCAAATCAAACCTGGTGAATCCCGGTGCCATGCCGAGCCGCGATCTAACCGACCTGTTGCCGCCGGTCTGACAGCCCTTTTCCTCTGTGACTTCCTCACGAAAAAGATCACTGATCCCGTATTCCTCATCCGGAGCCACGCCGCAGTCCGCGATCTACCAAGAAATCTGACCCGCAGAGCACCTGTCCGCCCTTCGGAAAATCCCCACGAAGCCTTGCTGTTACAACCAGATCAACTCTCTTTGTCACAGAAGCGCTTCACCTTTTCCCGAACTTGCAAACGATTTATGTGCCCTTGCGCCTCATCGCCCCAGCCTTTTATTACTGCTGGATACAGCCGGCCCTGCCTTTTCCTCTCTTACACGGAAATCTCATCCAAGTCTGTCACGGTTCGCACCATATCCAATCCCGAACGGACCATCATACACGCACAAGTCTCCTTTTCCTTTTTTTTTCTTTTCTAATCGCAACCAGCAGCAGGTTTTGTTCCCTGGACCAAACACTTCTGCACGCACACACGTATCCTTGTAGATTGGCTGGCCGAATGTTAATCCCCTGAACTCCTGCTTCGACATGATTTTCTTTCCTTGTGTTGTGCACCTCATCCGAGGAGACTAGCTGCCGCACGCCACGAAGCGTCGACTTCGCGTACGCAGCCTCGAACCGTGGCCTTCCTTTCCTCTATCCGTGTCCTTCGAAAAAATTCCGCCACTGTATCTCCAACAAGAAGCTCGCCCTCGTCTCTGATCTTGATCTTCGCCAGCAATCTGTTCAGCCCTGTCGCCCGTACTCATCTCACGCCAACCCTGCCGTAACAGTCGCCACCTCGCGCATCATCCGTGCACGAGCCATGCCGTACCCTGGCCATCCACGTCGCCGACACAATCCGTCCGCAGTGCCACGCCACCGCCCTTGTACAACACCGAGCGCATCATCTCGATGCTCTCATACTCCGATCTATCCGGCCGTCCCCCACATCTGGTCGTCGGTCTGATCGCGAGCCGAATCCGTCGCCTCCGCAACGTCTTCAACAGCCACTACGCCGGTCTGATCGCCACGTCTAGCCGATCCTTACCGACCGCAGCCCATCGAACGGTCCAGGCCTCCTGCCCGAAGTGTCCTACACCACCGACCGCCTCCGCGATCGCCGCCATGCTCCACCTTGTATCAATCGGACGTTCCATGGCACCCGTCGAGCATGATCCTCGTACCTCCGGATGATCTTCCACATAGCCTTCTCGCAACCTTGCTCATGATACCACTTGTTAGAATAAAACGCTAATGCAAGATCATAGACGACACACCGAGGCACGATATTTGTTAACGAGGTTCACCGATATGGCTACATCCCCGGGGCATGACTACGAGCGCTCCTCCCCAAGATACCGCAACACCGGCCGCCCGGGCGCCGGCACAAGCCGTCGGCTCCCCCGCGTACCTGTTGCTATCAAGTCGTCATGATGGGTTACAATGTGTGGTGCCCCTCCGTATATAAGAGGCCTAGGATACAAGTGTCTGACTCCTACACAACTCGTACCTAACCACACCAATTACAACTCCAAGTCCACGTAACCCCTTGCGTACATAATATTCGACACAAATATAACAGCTTTCAGTCTATGAGGGTACGTAGACATACTCTCTCCTCTCGTTGCTATGCATCCCTAGATAGATCTTGCGTGATTGTAGGATTTTTTTTTGAAATACTGTGTTCCCCAATATACCCCCACATCGACCCCTGCTCGCCGCAGCCAATCTCGCTGGTGAGGTCGTCATCCACCCCATGCCCGGGATTTCCCCACACACACAACCACCTCTTATCCGCAGCTCTGACTATTCTGTCAGCGCACCATCTGCAGCTCCAGCAATTTCCTAGCTTTGGCGGACTAGCTACATAACTGCGACAGCGAGGCACACCCACGGCACAAGGATGCTGGAACCAAACATCTGATTTTGATGCAACTGGCAAATCTAGAGCTGGAAACAATATGTGGGTTTGGTGCATCACCTGGAGTGTTTTCTACATCGACGTCGGCGGCTGCCTCATTTTGTTGGAAACGACAAGGCAAAAGGTCCTACCGGCAAGATTTTTTGCTACCACGGCGACCGGTGGAAATAGTGACCAACAAGGGCTTTTGCAGCAAACGATTTTTGTCCCGGCAAAGTCAGAGCTGGAACCAACTTTTGTTTTTGCTACAATCGGCAAAGCCAGAGCTGGAACCAACAACATTTTTTGCTCGAATCAAAGAAAGAAGGGCTTCGAAGGATGTACGTCAGAGCTACTACCAGTGCTGAAAAATGCTACATCCAGCAACCAAGAAAGCTATAACCGGCTTTGAAAAAAGCTTCAACTAGATACGAGGTAGCTGGAGGTCGGCCACCGCATAGCCGCCAAAAGGTGCAACCAGCATCGAGAAATGCTACAACGCGCTTATAGTAAAGCTTCAAACGAAGAACGGCTAGCTAACAATGGCGAGCGGCGGCGACAGAGCTGCATGTCGGTGTTGCGACGGGCGCATCGCGAGCTATGACGGCGGACTACGACGATGCGGGAACTCTCACCCGGCGGTGCTGCAACCAAGGGAGGGAGACACAACCGGCCCCACGGAGCTGTCAACGGCGAGCATCACTGATGAGCTTCGACGGCGAGTGGCCCCAATGAGCTGCGCCGCGGCGGCCAAGGGCGAGCAGGAGGAGAGATACTACTCGTTTTTTTCCGGTTTTGCACGTGCGTGCGGAAGGAGGAAGATGACTTGGTAGCGGCAATTCACGCATACAAATCCAGCGCTTGGCAGCCGATTGGCCCAAATTTGAACCGGCACACCGACGCAGAGATATCGATTCAATGATTAATAAAGAATGTTTTTACTCAATGTTATTGCTGACGATAATAAATCATACAACTACAATGAACAGTATCGGACAGACATCCTCGAACTCGTGCAGTTACGACTTACAAATGCAACTACAAGAATCGACGAACTCTAGTTGGGGGCGTAGCATTTCTTCCTGATCTCTCCCTCGGTCCCGGTGAGCACGCCAACGTCGCCCATCTTGATCATGGACTCGCTGAAGTCCCTCAAGAACTCACCGTCGAACTTGCCCGTGGCGATGCGCTGCACGTAGTCCTTGGTGGTGGCGTCGAAGAGGAGCGCAGCGTCGGAGCGGAAGAGGCCCCTCCGCTTGGCGACGTGGCGGTAGTAACTGGTGTCGAAGGTCTTGAAGCTCCCCGGGTCCATCTCTGACAGCATAGTGCGGTCATCAACGCTCTTGCACTTGATCCTCAGCTTGTCGGCGTACTCGTTGTCCAGAGATGGGTCGACGAGGGCATTCTCGCCGGTGTTGTTGTAGAGCCAGTCAGCAATAGACGGGCAGTGCACGGTGCCGAGCGTGTGGGCGCCGGAGAGGACGATGAGGCCCTTGAGGTCGAGGCCCTTGGAGGCAAAGATCTTGTCGAGCAGAGGGACGTCGCCGGAGGCCGGGGGCAGCTCGCTGCTGGCCTCCGTGGCGCTTGACACCCTGCCGTCTCGTCTGCCCAGTGCCACTGCCCAGAAGGGTCCCTTTGCCAACACGACAGCGTTGCGGGACATGAGGGTTAGCACGTCGGCGCAGGAGACGATCCCCGAACACGCGGCCTCGAGCTTGGCCTTCACGCGCTCCACGGAGCCGAACCCTCGCAGGCTCTTGTTCGGCTTGGCGTCCTTCTCCGCCACGTTGCCGTCGGCAGAGGCGTCACAACCCTGCAATTTAATTTGCGTTGCATGCACAGACATGTAAGCATATATTTCATGATCAATAGCAGCAGAAATACAAGAACAGATAAGTTATGTACCCTGACGAAGCAGTCGTGGAAATGGAAACGGAGGAGCGGACCGGCGAGGCTGGGCGCGGCGGCAATGATCTTGGCCATCTCCTGGCGGACGATCTTCTCGGTGTCGGGGCATGTCTTTCTATAGAAGCCGATCTCCAGCTGAGCCACCGCTGCCGAGCTAGCTGCAAGAACCAGCAGGGCCATAGGGAGCAGTAAAGACCTGATCGCCATGGACCTTAGCTGATTACCAGGCCCGTCCATGAGGGAGGCCAAGCTTAGCTGATTACACGATAGAATTAACACCAGTTAGCAGTTACTATGTGGCTGTAGACAAGAATGTTTTGGCACTAGTAGTTGAGTGATCTTTGTCCTTTGCAACTCCCTCTACTTCTAGATGTCAGGTGACGTAGACTTGGTGCATTGTGTCAGCATGACAACCTGGTTGCTGCGTATGCAAGCATGTGCTAACTTCCACCTCCATACAACCGCCTCAATGATCAAACGTACGCAACCGCGGCTAAGGGCATCTCCAGCCGCGCCCTAGGAAGGCCTCTCCAGGTGTTTTTTTCGCGTCGGCGCCGAAAAAACGGCCCAGTCGCGCCCCCAGGAGCCCGATTTTCGCCGGCTTGGGCCGAAAACAGCGCCGGTGGACCCAGGCCAAACCCGGCGCGCTGGGGGGCGCCCGGGGGTGCCGGGGCGAACTGTTTTGGCGCGAAACAGTCGCGGGCCCGCCGCGTCAGCGACTCTACCCTCTTCTTGATCCTTCGTCGTCCTCATCGCCTCGTTTCCCGCGGCGAATCAATGCCAAAGCTGCCGCGCTGCCGCATCGGTCAGCCTGCGCCATTGATGCTCACGGGCGGCGCAGTGAAGGCCGGATGACACGCGTCCCTTGCCCTCCCTCGCCCGCCACGCGTGCTCACGGCGGCTCGCACACGGGGCGGCGCCTCGGGCTATATAAGACGCGCCCCAGCGCACTCGGCGACTCGTGCTCTCTCGCCGTCGTCGTTCCTCCCTCTCCTCTCTCGCCGTCGTCGTTCCTCCCTCTCCTCTCTCTCGCCGTCTCCAGAACCCATGGCCGAGCACTTCCTAGGCGACGGCGCGGCGGCGAACAGCTTCGGCCGCCGCCATCTCCACGAGAATGAGGCTCGCCTCCTTTTCGAGGCCGAGAACCCGGTCTCGCCGGACATGCGGGTGTCCGGGGCTTGGAGGATCAGCGCCGGCGGCATGCCGGTGCCACCACCTGCACCCACCGGGGCGGCGCGGCGTGCGGAGATCGCACGCATCCGCGCGTCCATGCCGCGGGCGGCGAGGGAGGGGCCACGGTACGTCCCCGACAGCCCGCTCTGGGAGCCCTACTTCCATCGCCGTCACGCCGAGCAGCTCGAGGCCACCAACGGCATCGTGCCCTCCGGCAGGCTCAACTCCAATGGCCGGCGCCGGTGGTGGGGCGTGCCCGGGCGCACGTTGGAGGCCGTCCTCGAGTACATCGAGGGCGGCAACACGCCGCGCCTCGAGTACCCCGCTCCCCCGTCCTTCTCACGCCGCCAGGGAAGCTCCTGGACCCCGAGGCGCATGGAGACCGGGGGGTCCTCCTCGTCGTCCGGTGGCTCGCCCTGCCTCCGCCCCGTCAAGCCGGAGCCCCAGGGCACGCCGGTCAGTGCCCGCACGCGCAGCTCCGGCGTCCGCATCGGCGCCAACGCCTCCCCACCCATCGGCCGCTTCGTCCTCGTCGAGCCCAAGCCAGAGCCCGGCTTCCCCGCGGAGTACGAGGAGATAGCCTGGCGCGGCATCTCCGACGAGGAAGCCCTGCGGTGGGCACGGGACGACTACCTCCGTGACGAGATGGTCCGGCAGCGTCGGGCCCTGGAGGAGATCGCCGCCCGCAAGCGTGGGCGCGAGGACGAGCACGGCGTCGTGGTCCTCGACAGCGACGACGACGACGACGCCCCGGACCGTCCAACCCGCCGCGCCAACCGGGGAAGGGATGCAACAGGGACGGCGGAGGCGCAGGCGGGGGCGGCGACGACAACGACGACGACGACGACGGAGGTGACTACACGCGGTTCTACAGCCTCCTCGGCATGTAAAACCGCGTGGGCGGGCGGCGAGGCGGGCGGCGAGGGAGACGGCGGGGTAGCCCGCAGAAGTTTTTTCTTTTTTGTAAAATATGTTTAAGTCTGAACGAACTCGCCGATGTTTGCATTAAATTTGAGTCGTTTTTGCGCCGTTTTTGATTTTTTTTTTTGACTAACCCTGGGCGCCGCGACTGAAGGGCATCCGGGGGCGATTATTTGCCCCTCCTGAGGGGCCAACGGCTGAAGATGCCATAAGCGAACCAGTCAATTAATGCAGCAGAAATGGCGATAAAAAATAAATGCTGCTGAGGCCAGTTCATGACCAGCGTGTCGTCCATGGTAACATGCCTTGAATCTATCATCTGTCTCACCGTCAGAGGATAGGAACACAATGATCTGATTAGGCTCATGATTGCATCGAGAGAATAACCTCACATGCAACAGGTTAAGCAGCAATGCTACACCTACTTAGACTAATTGTAATGAAGGTATCATAAGTAGTATCATGCATGCCAACTAGATAAATTGGATGAGGTGATATAGAATTGAATGAAGAAAGAAAAGGTTGAGTATCATATCATGATACTGTATCATATTAAATGTTGTGCTACTATGTGTCATGCATGCTAATAAATGAAGTCGTCTATGATACTAACATATGATACTATGCACTATGGATGTAGTATCATACACTAGTATCATATGCATGATACTAGTATATGATACTTTTCATTACAGCCAGTCTTAGAGACTCTTACGTATCTTACGTAATTGCTGATTTGGCCGTTTTTAATTAGTCATAAGTTGAGGGCACAGGCCCACCCTTTTAATCGGGGGGACAGTTTGATTAGTGCTTTAGCAAATTACGTGGGTTACGTAAGTATGTCCATAGGTTTAGCATTTTTGTCAGGTTAAGGCTGGAGTGTTTTTTAGGGTAACCTTATCCTGCATCTATATTAATATAAAAAGACCCAAAGAAGCAGATCTAACTGATCTCGGCCATCAAATTAAGTTAATCGAACGACCTAGGTTGTTCCAATGACGAGCGTTCAACATGTTTAATATGCAATTAATATCATATCAAATATTGCACTAATCATAAAATAACACATAAATAATAGTATACCTAATATTTACATGCAATTAATATATTGCTTAAATATTAACGTGCGTTGCAGATGCACATTTACTTGTGCAAATTAAAGATCCCAATCGTGCGGTGATAGCTTCTGTGTCCGTCCTGGTCGACGTAGGGCGGCAGAGCCAGCGAGGAACAACGACGTACGATGGCAATGGCCTGATAGCAATGGGGAAATGAGGCCGGGTCGTCAACCGACGGACGTCGATGCGTTCAGTCATGTGTCTCCACGGACGAGAACTACTTTGCATGTAGAAGTAGCGAAGGCACTAAGCAACACGTACGCACACCATTGTTCCGGGGCTGAAATCATTATTCTAACTTTCATAGTGATTTTTGTCGCAAAATGAACTTGACTTAAAAGTAATTCATGATCTGACTTTTTAGAAACGCCAGATTCCGCGGCGTTGTTGCGACATATAAAAACGTCGAGGTATGCTGTGTTTCTGCTCCACATTAAAATATCAAGGTATGCCACATTTCTGATCCACATGGAAACGCCATGGATGTTGGCGTTCCTAGCTGACATGGAAACGCCATAGGAACTGCATGACATTGCTATTTCAAGAGATCAACCGCATCCAGCAGCGATGCAAACTGCATGCACGCGGCAAGCTTTCGGTAGAAAGGGAGGAAAAGAATTCTATGAGACCAGGTCTCACGTGAGACCCATTCTAATGAATGACACATGACATTCACAAATCCCAAAGCATCTAATCTTTCTCTCCCTTCCTCCTCCCCTTTGATTTCAAGTAGGGGTAGGGTAGATGCTCTGTGATTTGTGAATGTCACGTGTCATTCATCAGGGTGGGTCTCACCTGCTAACCGTGAGACCTAGTCTCATATAATTTTTTTCCGTAAAAAGGTTTCATTTACTTCTGAAAACCATTCTTTATCTAGACGGAAGTTCGTTAATTAGCTGCACACTTTTGTTTCCAAGAAGTTGCAACACTATTGTATGTAAATATATTAAGGACTTGAATATACATCTCACGATCGCTGGGGAGGGAGTTTTTTTTTGTTCTTTTGAGACAATATCGCGAAGTTTTATTGATCTGTCACGATGGTTACAGGGACAAAAAAGATCACAGTGTAAAGCATGGTTCGCTAAACTGTGGGTCTCAAAATTCAAGCTCCTAAACTCATGAACGAATTACAAAGAATAAAAACACTAGAATGCTTTATGATTTGCCGAATAATTGCTCCATGCCCCTCAGTGCTACATTGCTTTATGTCGTCAGCCACTACCATGCATTTAGACGCGACACGAATCCTTTGCACGTGCAGGTCTTTTAAGAGAGCCAAAACTTGCCTAACAACAATTGCTTCAGGTGTTGCAGGATCTATGATTCCACTAGTTACAATGAGTGAAGCACCCAAAAATAGGCCATCATGGTCTTGGCCAATCGGAGTTACAGCTCCCGGGCCTACATTCCTCATTACCGTTGCATCAACATTAATCTTGGCTGGGGGGGCGGAGACCCATCTAACGATTTCGTTCGATCCAGGATGGGGACGAGCAGACATTTTAGTTGGAAAATCCTATTCGCCGCTCGCTGCGGCAAACTGTCGAGCGATCGCATAGGGGGCAGCGCAGCGAGCGACAGAAATGGGCCGGCCCACACATAATGCGTTCAAACTGGTTTTGGGAACCTTCCAGAAGGTTCCCTGAACCGGGTTTTTTTCCTGTATTGTTTCTTTTTGGTTTTTTTGGCTTTCTATTGTTTTTTATTTCTCTTTTTTTCGTTTCTGTTTCTTTTTCATTTTTTCGTTTTTTGTTTCTTGTTTCACTTTCTTTTTCAAGTTTATTTTTCTTTTTCAGAATATGTTTGTAGTTTTACAAAATGTTTATGATTTTCTTTTATTCTCTTCCTTTAAAAAAATCAAAAATTTAATTTTTTTCGTGTTTCCAAAAAATGTTCAGTTTTTGGAAAAATGTTCTCAAAATTTAAAATTTGTTCTCGTTACACAAAAAGTACAAAACTTCTGAAATTCAGAAAATGTACTGAATTTCAATTTTTTGTTCACATATTCAAAAAATGTTCGCGCTTCCAAATTTGTTCGGGATTTTTAAATATTTCTCTCCATTTCAAAATATGTTTTCAAGATTCAAAAATATGTTCATGCTTTAAAAAATTGTTCGGACTTTCAAATTTGTTCGGAATTTTTCAAAATTTCTCTCCGTTTCAAAATATGTTCCCAAGATTCAAAAAATGTTCGTGCTTTAAAAAATTGTTCGTGCTTCCAAATTTGTTCATGATTTTTTAAAATTGTTCACATTTCAAAATTTGTTCTCAAGATTCAAAAAATGTTTGGGAATTGAAAAAAAGTTCCAGCTTTCCAGATTTGTTCACAAATTCAATAATTGTTCATGTTTTAAAAAAATCACAAATTCAAAAAATGTTTTGCAGAGAAAATGGCAGCTTTTTGTTCCTGTTTTTCAGAAAATGTTTTGCATTTTCAAGAAATTCTTCTTGAATTCGGAAAAAGGTGTTTTTTCATGTTGTTCTCTTCTTTTGATTTTTTTTTGAGATTCCCAAAAATGTTTCAAGTTTTAATTTTTTTTCTCTGTGAAATATGAAAATGTTTGCGGCTTATGTTCGTATAAGGCGGACTGGCATTTTATGTATGAAATCCCAGGAATTATGGTGGCTATCAGGATCGCTCACTTGCAATAGGTTATCTGTTTGATCCCTGCCGCTGTTGTATGTTTCTTTAAGTATGGCGCTTCGATCTTAACACGACAAGTCAATCGTCGCAGTGGCTAGCTCAGCACGCCATCCACCACGAGGTCCCAGGTTCGATTCGATTCACAGCTCATTTGCGCTCTATTTTTTACGTTTTTTTATATCGCGACCGTGCCACCGGAATTGGGCCGGCCCAGGTTAGCGGCGCCCTGTGCGATACGCCGGCACTTTGCCGCGACGAGCGGTCAATAGGAAGTCCCATTTTAGTTTGCTATATGGTACACCTCGATGCGCGAACACCATTGATACAGGCCCCTTTACTGGGCCTCCAGCGGTCCAGCCCGATCACCATTTCCTTCAATTTCTTTTAAAAGGAGAATATATTAATATCACATAGATATCAACTACACCCAGTCTCTGCACTTATAATATGTCGTAAAACAACATCCATGATACACACAGCCGAAGAAAAAAGAAAAAAAGGAAAAAAAACAAAGGTTCCGCCACAATGATCGACTTCTCTCAGCAGCCACACACAAACCACAACTAAATACAACACCCGTAAAATATAAAAGGGCTTCAAAAGCAACGCCTCCAAAAAGAAAACAGTGCACAAGCACCATCATTGTCTCATCCAAGATTTTAGGTTTTTACCATGAAGAACTCCGAGCTCTCAGAACAATTCCTTCAGCAAGGCAATTGTCAGACACAACCAATGAAGGCCAAACCTTAGGTTTTCAATGGCCAGGCACAGGCAATGAAGGCCAAACCTTAGGTTTTCACCATGAAAGTCACGCTCGGTACCCCAGAAGCACCACAAAAAATGAATTCCTCCAGTGCTGCCACCCCCACTTGACACTGCTCTTCCTGAGAGTTATCAAACACCTGGCTAACTCCATCGCCTCAAAGCCTCTATTCGATTCACAGCTCATTTGCGCTCTATTTTTTACGTTTTTTTATATCGCGACCGTGCCACCGGAATTGGGCCGGCCCAGGTTAGCGGCGCCCTGTGCGATACGCCGGCACTTTGCCGCGACGAGCGGTCAATAGGAAGTCCCATTTTAGTTTGCTATATGGTACACCTCGATGCGCGAACACCATTGATACAGGCCCCTTTACTGGGCCTCCAGCGGTCCAGCCCGATCACCATTTCCTTCAATTTCTTTTAAAAGGAGAATATATTAATATCACATAGATATCAACTACACCCAGTCTCTGCACTTATAATATGTCGTAAAACAACATCCATGATACACACAGCCGAAGAAAAAAGAAAAAAAGGAAAAAAAACAAAGGTTCCGCCACAATGATCGACTTCTCTCAGCAGCCACACACAAACCACAACTAAATACAACACCCGTAAAATATAAAAGGGCTTCAAAAGCAACGCCTCCAAAAAGAAAACAGTGCACAAGCACCATCATTGTCTCATCCAAGATTTTAGGTTTTTACCATGAAGAACTCCGAGCTCTCAGAACAATTCCTTCAGCAAGGCAATTGTCAGACACAACCAATGAAGGCCAAACCTTAGGTTTTCAATGGCCAGGCACAGGCAATGAAGGCCAAACCTTAGGTTTTCACCATGAAAGTCACGCTCGGTACCCCAGAAGCACCACAAAAAATGAATTCCTCCAGTGCTGCCACCCCCACTTGACACTGCTCTTCCTGAGAGTTATCAAACACCTGGCTAACTCCATCGCCTCAAAGCCTCTATTCGTCCAACCGATCCTCCGATCTCAGCCACCATGACCTTCTCCACAACTTTCTACACCATAGAAATTGAGAAGCCGACATGTCCCATGGTGTCAACAAACAATAGAGCTTTGCGTCACGTTGTCATGGAACCTCTTAGGCTGATATGGCGTGCACGACCGAATTCTATTCGATCCGGATATCTTGGGCAGGATCTCCAGCAGCAGTCTGGAACACATCGAGGACCAAATCGAGGAGGACCGATCATGTAGGACATTGCCATGATGCGAAAAGAGCACGAGGACAACCACACTTATTTTCAGGGCAGCAGGCCCCCATCCCGCCCCGACCCGGCCCGCCGCCACCTGCCTGCCAACGTCCATGGCCTGAAGCCTGCCAACCAAAGCCCTAGGCCGCATCAGCCGACCGCTGCTTTGGGCCGAGCTCCACCAGCCCACCTAGATCAGATTGGAGGGATCTACAGCCCAAGCCATCGCTGCAAGCTGGGGCACACCACCGGGCGGAGCACCCCTCCACACCCATCACCGAGCAGCACCGCCACCGCCACATCGGAGCCATGCCACCGCCAGGGAGGGAGAGGAGCCGCACCCATCGAAGGCCCCGCAACCACCGGCACTGCTTGGGCTTCGCCCGACAGAGACCCTCGGCGGCGGTGAGGGAGAGGTGTGGGAGGGGAGGGCCAGTGGCCGGCGGGATTAGGGTTCCCCCGAGCCACCACTACGAGCGATGCAGGGTCTAGCTGGTTCATCCAAAAATTTGGGGGGAGAATTTCACTTCCTCAACATCGTCCGCTTCAATTTTAACGGTAGGAGAAAGATTCCATGTTCATGGTGAAAAATCACCTATATGTTGAAATAAATCGTTTGGTCATTTCCAAGATTCATGTATTAAAAAACATCATCTTAGAACACAAACAAAAAGTTTCCATGTTAAATTGCCTAAAAAATGCTAGGTGTGCCATCATAAAAACACACAAAGGGTTGACATGGTGTATGTTAATATATTTTCGTTGGTACTAAAAATAAATTAACCCTGGTTTCTTCAATAAATTCGCAATGATGTGCATGATAAAAGTGCCATGGTCGAGAGAAATAATTTACTCAACAGGAATATACCATTGTATGATAAAAAAAATGAAGATATACAAAAATAAGTTTGCCATGGACGAAAAATATAATTTGCCATGTTACAAAAAATAAATTGCCATGGTACTAAATTAAATTTATCACCATGAAAAGTAAGAAAATAAATAATTTGCCATGCTCCAATAGTATAATTTTCCATGTTACAAAAAATAAAATAGCTATGGCACTGAAATAATTTTTCGATCATGAAAAGTAAGAAAAGAAGAATTTGCCCTGGTCCACAAATATAATTCGCCATGGTAACAAAAAAAAATAAAACTGCCATCGTATAAAGACAAATTTGCAATCATGAAAAGTAAGATTTTTTGCCATGGCACAACAATGAATTTTGCCATTTTATTTTACTTTTTACCAAATTCGTACAGTTTTGCCATTGGGTTTTGCCAAAATTTGTCATGTGCATTACAAAAATTGCCATGTTTTGTGTGAAAACATTTTCTCTTCATTTTGCCATGTACTAGTAATAGCAGGTTAAGAAAATTGCCAATGTTTTCTAGAATAAAATGGCAAAAACATTGTATAAAAACTAAGAAAAGATATACAATGTGCATATGGTTTGCCGTGATTAAAAAAACCCTAGCAAATTTACAAGTTTTATCTCTAAGAGCAATCAGAACAACGAATGTTCCATCATCCAAACTAAGTTTGCTGAGATCCTAATCCACTGGGCATTAGCGAGCCTCGTGACTCCGACTGTGTTGATATCTTCGTATTTCATATTATCATTCTTTCTATTTGGTTATTGCTTGATGTGTTGGTTGATATTGAACTATTTGAGTAGTAGAGTTACTGATTCTACTGACTAAAGGATTGCCTTTTCTCATCTTCTATGATGGAGTGGTTGGCCTCCCAAAACAGATGTCGGACCGCCTAGCAAGTTGTCGACTCCAACATGACCCTCTTTGTGTCCGTTGTTCTCAATAAGCTGAGAACCTACATCACATCCTCGTTGGATGTGTATTCTTTCGAATCTGATGGCAAGGAATTTTGCCTTGGAGCTGCATCACCATCCACCCCCTTGACGGCACAGTTTGCTTCTTCAACTGGTGGCTAGGGGCCACAAACATCCCCCCCCCACTATTTGGGAAATCTGGAAGCACCACAATGCTGTCATCTTCGATGGAGTGCTGGTGCTAAAGGGTTAGATAGGATTTTACCTACAACCCTAGCTTTAGTTTGCACCCCCTTCTCCCTCGGCTCAACTCACACTCTTCCTTCTAGGAAAGAGGATGTCTCTCGGCTCTCTGTGTGTATGTTGGTTCAGACTTGCAGCTTGTACTTTCTATGACCTATCAATATGGAGATACACACACAATATATTCATGAAAAAAGTACTTGCTTTAGTCCATACAAGACTTTATCGACTTTGTACACATGATGTGGTGCATTTATATCTTCAAAATCACTAGTGGTTGTCTCGTGTAAACATCCTCTTTTAGAACATTCTGTACAATCACAATCTGCAAATCTATTGGTATCATGGCTTTGTGATGGACTATTGCCGAGGAGGAGCTGGACAAGCTTTGGAGCAGATCATTAGAGTTTGTGAATAGGGAGCCATTGTGAATAAATGATTTTTACTCAATAATAAGTCACACTACTACAATAAATAGTTCCACACGACCATTATCGAACGCATCCCCTTACAGTAAAGAATGAACAAGCACTAATTGAGGACATAGCACTTCTTCCTGATCTCTCCCTCCGCCCCGGTGAGCACGCCAACGTCGCCCATCTTGATCATGGACTCGCCGAAGTCCCTGAAGAACTCGCCGTCGAAATTGCCCGTGGCGATGCGCTGGACATAGTCATTCGTGGTGGCGTCGAAGAGGAGCGCCGCGTCGGAGCGGAAGAGACCCCTCCGCTTGGCGACGTGGCCGTAGTAGCTGGTATCAAAGGTCTTGAAGCTCCCGGGGTCCATCTCAGACAGCATGGTGCGGTCATCAACGCTCTTGCACTTGAGTCTCAACTTGTCAGCGTACTCGCTGTCCAGAGACGGGTCGACGAGGCCAGAGGTACCGTTCTCGTTGGTGGTGTTGTAGAGCCGGTCGGTGAAGGACGGGCAGTGCGCTGTGCCGAGCGTGTGAGCGCCGGAGAGGACGACGAGGTCCTTGAGGTCGAGGCCCTTGGAGGCGAAGATCTTGGCGAGCAGAGGGACGTCGCTGGAGGCCGGGGGCAGCTCGTTAATGGCCTCTGTGGCACTGGACACCCTGCCGTCTCTCCTTCCCAACGCCACTGGCCAGAAGGGGCCCTTGGCCAGCACGACTGCGTCGTGGGACATGAGGGTGAGCACGTCGGCGCAGGAGACGATGCCCGGGCACGCGGCCTCAAGCTTGGCCTTCACGCGCTCCACGGAGCCGAACCCTCGCAGGCTCTTGTTCGGCTTGGCGTCCTTCTCCGCCACCTTGCCGTCGGTGGATTCGAGCAGGACAGAGGCATCACAACCCTGCAATTTCGCGTTGCATGCATGTTTCTTAGTGTTCGTGTGCATAATGTAGATTTGTACGTGAGACAGGACACACTGGTAGAAAACGAGGCTTCCATACGCCCCCATTAGTCCCCAAAACAATCGAACCGCGACCAAAGGGGTCTTTAGTCGCGGTTCGGGAGAAGACCCGCGACCAACTACCTGGGCCCAGCGCGCTCGGTCGACAGCTGGCGGACGGGAGGGGCTTTAGTCCCGGTTGGCGTGGCCAACCGGGACTAAAGGTCCCAGAAGGCCTTTAGTTGCGGTTGGCCAGGCCAACCGGGACTAAAGCCCATCCAGCTGGCGGACGGGAGGGGCTTTAGTCCCGGTTGGCCTGGCCAACCGCGACTAAAGGCCCATCCCTATATATACTCAGCTCACTTCACTTCACTTGGCTCACTTCACAATTTTCAGAAGGTGGTGGTGGGGTGGTGGTGGGTTTGCTTTTGGTTTCTCCTATGCACACAAGGTGTTTGATGAAATACCCGAGAGCCTGAAACAAGCCACACTTGAGCTTTCTCATTTATTTTTCCTCCGCGATCGCGGTTAGCAACTCGAACCTTTCATGTGTCATTGATAAAATACGCATGTGTGTAGTTCATTGTTTAATTTGTATTATTTCTAGCTAGTTAGTTTAACAAATGCATGATGGTTAATTATATACTTTATATAATAATAATGCAGATGAATCGGCAATGGATGTACGGTTCCCGACTCTCCGGCGAGTTCACTACGGGTTTGAAAGATTTCCTCGTAGTGGCAAATGCGAACAAGCAGCAAGGTTTTATTATCTGTCCATGTGCTGTCTGTAAGAATGAGAAGGGTTACTCCTCCTCAAGAAGATTTCACATGGACCTGCTTAAGCATGGTTTCATGCCAAGCTATTATTGTTGGACCAAGCATGGAGAAAGAGGGGTTAGAATGGAAGAAGATGAAGAAGGGGATGATATCGATGACAACTATCGTGATCTTTTCGGTGATACTTTCATGGAGGATGATGCTGAAGGTGTGGAAGGGTTAGGTGAAGGTGAAGAAGAGGCACATGATGAGCCCGCTGATGATCTTGGTCGGACCATTGCTGATGCACGGAGACGCTGCGAAACTGACAAGGAGAGGGAGAATTTGGATCGCATGTTAGAGGATCACAAAAAGTCGTTGTATCCAGGATGCGATAATAGTCTGAAAAAGCTGGGCTGCACACTGGATTTGCTAAAATGGAAGGCACAGGAAGGTGTAGGTAACTCATCATTTGAAAATTTGCTGAAAATATTGAAGAATATGTTGCCGAAGAATAATGAGTTGCCCGTCAGTACGTACGAAGCAAAGAAGGTTGTCTGCCCTCTAGGTTTAGAGGTTCAGAAGATACATGCATGCATTAATGACTGCATCCTCTACCGCGGTGAATACGAGAATTTGAATGAATGCCCTGTATGCACTGCATTGCGTTATAAGATCAGAGGCGATGACCCTGGTGACGATGTTGAGGGCGAGAAACCCAGGAAGAGGGTTCCCGCCAAGGTGATGTGGTATGCTCCTATAATACCACGGGTGAAACGTCTGTTCATGAACGAAAAGCATGCCAAGTTGTTGCGATGGCACAAAGAGGACCGTTTGTCCGACGGGCAGTCGAGACACACCGCTGATGGAACGCAATGGAGAAAGATCGACAGAGTTTTCAAAGATTTTGCAGCTGACGCAAGGAACTTAAGATTTGGTCTAAATACTGATGGCATTAATCCTTTTGGTGAGCAGAGCTCCAACCATAGCACCTGGCCCGTGACTCTATGCATCTACAACCTTCCTCCTTGGTTGTGCATGAAGCGGAAGTTCATTATGATGCCAATTCTCATCCAAGGCCCTAAGCAACCCGGTAACGACATCGATGTGTACCTAAGGCCATTAGTTGAAGAACTTTTACAGTTGTGGGCGAAACCTGGTGTACGTGTCTGGGATGAGCACAAAGGAGAGGAATTTGACCTACGAGCGTTGCTTTTTGTAACCATCAACGATTGGCCTGCTCTCAGTAACCTTTCGGGACAGAAAAATAAGGGATACAATGCATGCACGCACTGCTTACATGAGACTGAAAGTGTACGTTTGGTTAATTGTAAGAAGAACGTGTACCTGGGTCATCGTCGATTTCTTCCCCGAAATCATAACGTAAGAAAGAAAGGCAAGCATTTCAATGGGAAGGCAGATCATGAAGATCATGAAGCGGATTGCGGAAGCCAGCAGCGGAGAAGCAGCGTGGCTTCCACGGATGCCCCGCCTGGTGCTAGTGCACCGATGATCGAGATTCGTGCACCGGAGCCTCACTACCCCGTGGATGATGTAAAGAAGATGAAAGACTGTGATCTGCATTATCCCGTAGGGAACGTTTCCACGAAGGTAGCTAGCGGCAGTGCTTTACCCTGTAAACCTGGAGCACTCCACCACAACAACCCCATTCCATATGGCTATGCTTGTGTCACGGTGGAAGACATAGTCCAAGGGTTTGAGGACCTGAAGATTGACAAACCTACACCCGAAGGGGATAGCAGACTTGGAGATGTCAAGCGCCAGTACATTCTATGGAAAAAGAAGTACATAGTGTTTCCAGACGAGGCGCCAAGGCTAGCAAGTCCACCCCCCTCCGATGGTGGTGGCGGTGGTGGCGGTGGTGGTGGTCGTGGTGGTTCACCTACACCTCCTTCACGCCATTCGATGCCGTCCCCCGATCCACAACCTCCGGCGGGTACGACGCCCCCCAATCCTCCTTCGGCGGGTACGACACCCCCCAATCCACCTCCGGCGGGTACGACGCCCCCCAATCCTCCTCCGGCGGGTACGACGCCCCCCAATCCACCTCCGACGAAGAAGCAGAAGCAGGCGGACAGCAAGGAAACCTGCTCCTGGACTATTAACCCGGACCCTTATGTACCTAAGACCACAAGGGTACCGGAGCCATCGCTGAAGCCTCTCCTCCCAAGGCCTGGGGAACTTAGTGAAGCTGACCTCACATTGGCCGCGTCTACTGATTATGAGAAATGGAAGGCGGATATGAAGGCGAAAAAAGTGCCTGAGCCCAAGCAAGTATTCACTGAGAAGCAAAAGAAGTGGGCTAAGGATTTTTTGACGACACCGTCCCAAGCCGAGCTGAATATGCCTGACGACTATGGACATGAACTTCGTAGGCAAGCAAAAATATTGAAGGAGGAAGAAAGTAAAAAAAGCGGGAAACAAGTTGACCAGCTCGGGATGCAGAAGAAACAATCGATCCCCCCGCTCATAGTGAAAGCCGGTCCGGAAGAGGACCCCGAGATCATAGCAGCTGCGGCAGCACTTGGATTGACTGTAGCGGCTGCCATGAAACAAGCGTCCGAGATGAGTTTGACTGTTCATGCCTTCTTAGACCTTGAGGATGCGCCTGTAGGTGAGATAACATTACAATATGTGCGGAAGGGGCCTCTCGTCGAGCCTGAGAAGGAAAATAGTCTACCAACACAAATGCGAAATCTGCTATGTTGGTACAAGCAATTCATAACATGGGCCGACAAAGAATATGTTTATGCGGATGTTACACATGAGCATCACATCAAACGGTACTCTGTAGAAGTTCATATGAGTGAATTATTCCAGCTGTTCAATCTGCGCGCCCTCGACAATCTATGCTGAGTTGCTACGTTCTGTAAGTGATTTATTTCTACCTCATCTCATTCTTCATTGCCTGCACTATATATATATATATATATATATATATATATATATATATATATATATTGTCCTAACTATATTGTTGCGTACGCTATTATGCAGATTGAAGATTTGGGAATGCAAAATAAGAAACATCCATGATGTTGGGTTCATTGACCCACATATCGTTAATGGACATGTGTTAGAACATCACCACAAAGACATGGAGAAAGACCTGTACAAGTTTCTTAGAAAGCATCAACTCAAAAGTCATATTCTATTTCCTTACCATTTTGGGTGAGTGTTTCTCTCTTGTGCCCATTCTATTTTGTTTACTCCATGCATGGTATGTCTAATCGATGAGTTATGCATGACTGTGCATGTAACGTGTCCGCAGGTTCCACTGGATTCTGCTAAATATTGAACTTCACACCTCCACAGTTCTAATCATGGACTCTAAGGATTCGGATCCAAAGCGTTGGGCCGACATGAGAAAAATGCTGCAAAAGTAATTATTTTCAATCATTTGAGCTCTATATCGATCGGTCTCTTCATTTCCTAATATCAACTAACTAATAAATCCCTTATTCATTTAATTTTCTTTGCCCTGTAGGGTTTGGAGACGGTTCTCAGAAGAAACTGTCGGTGAATTCAAACATGAGCTAGATTTCAGAAAGTTAGTTAATGTGGATAAGCAGCCATCGGGGATCGATCTATGTGGATACTATGTTTGTGAGAACATCCGGAGACAAACCACTGAGCGGAAGGCATCAGCTAGCTTGCGGAACGCGACGGATAACTTGCGGAGGAGGCTTAGTCTAGAAGCTCGCTTCCGACCAATTCAAGAAGAATTAGCAAGATTTTTCATGAGGGAAGTCATCAATCCTAAAGGACAACACTATACCGAGGACGAAGAAATTTATATGCATACCCGAGATTGAAACTTGTTCGAAGTTGTATATGGTCATCCATCCTAATTGTGTATGAAAACTTGTTCGAAGTTGTATATGGTCACCCGAGATTGAATATATATTATATATTCCTCTTGAATTCTTCTTGTTTGAAATTTCATATGCATGTATATAGAAGCGCAGAATATGTGTACTGAAACTTCATCAAAAATAAAATAAAACACAAAATAAAATATAAAACAAATAAAACACTACAAATTAAAAAGAAACCAGGTTTAGGGGGGCTAAAACCCTAAACCTGCGGAGGAGGCCTTTAGTCTCGGTTGGCCACGAGAGCCGGGACTAAAGGTCCTCGGCCCCGACGGACCACGGGCGCCCACGTGGCGGGCCTTTGGTCCCGGTCAGCCACAAGAACCGGGACTAAAGACTTTTGTCGCGGTCCGTAAGAGCCGCGGCTAAAGGGGGGGTCTTTAGTCGCGCTTATTTAGTCCCGGTTGCACAGCCGGGACTAAAGGCTGTTGCGAACCGGGACTAAAGGGCTTTTTTCTACAAGTGACAAGTGCACAACGACGACTTGCCCTAACGAAGCAGTCGTGCAAATGGAGACGGAGGAGCGGACCGGCGAGGCTGGGCGCGGCGGCGATGATCTTGGCCATCTCCTGGCGGACGATCTTCTCGGCGTCGGGGCATGTCTTGGTGTAGAAGCCGATCTCCAGCTGAGCCACCGCAGCCGAGCTAGCTGCAAGAACCAGCAGGGCCATAGGGAGCAGCAAAGACCTGGTCGCCATGGACCTTAGCTGATTACAAGATAGAATTAAGCACCAGTTACTATGTGGCTGCAGACAAGAATGTTTTGGCCCTTGTAGTTGAGTGATTTTTGTCCGTGCAACTCCCTCTACTTATAGATGTCAAGTGACGTAGACTTAGTGCATTGTGTCAGCGTGACAACCTTGTTGCTGCGTATGCACGCATGTGCTAACTTCCACCTCCATACAACCGCCTCAATGATCAAACGTACGCAACCGCGGCTAAGCAAACCAGTCAAATAATGCAACAAAAATGGCGATAAAAATTAGATGGCGCCGAGGCCAGTTCATGACCAGTGTGTCGTCCATATGGTAACATGCCATGAATCTATAATGTGTCTCATCACAGGATAGGAACGCAATGATCTGATTTGGCTCATGATTGCATCAAGAGAATAACCTCACATGCATCAGGTTAATGCTGGAGTGTTTTTGACGGGGCAACCCTATCCTGCATGCAAATTAAAGATCCCAGTCGTGCGGTGATCGTTTCTGTGTCCCTCCTGGTCGACGTAGGGCGGCAGAGCCAGCGAGGAACAGCGACGTACGGTGGCAATGGCCTGATGGCAACGGTGAGATGAGGCCGGGTCGTCAACCGACGGACATCGATGCGTTCAGTCATGCATCTGCACGGACGAGAACTACTCCCTCTGTAAACTGTAAACTAATATAAAAGCATTTAGATCACTACTTTAGTGATCTAAACATTCTTATATTAGTTTACGGAAGAAGTACTTTGCATGACAAAGTAGCAAAGGCACTAAGCAGTACGTACGCACACCATTGTTCCGGGGCTGAAAGGATGACATAGCTGTTCCAAGAGATCAATCCAGCAGTGATGCAAACTGCATGTAAGCTCGAAAGAAAGGTTCCGTTTACTTCTGAAAACCATTCTTTATCCAGATGGAAGTTCGTTGGCTGCACACTTTTATTAGGAATTGCAACATAATTGCATGTAAATATATTAAGGACTCGCATAGATCTCACGATGGCCGGGAGAAGGAGTTTTTTTTTTTGAGACAATCTCGCTAAGCTTTATTGATCCGCCAGTCCATTATAATGTTTACAGTGGTGAGAAAAGGTCACCGTGTTTACCTAACCAGACATGGGGCCAACGCCTAAATGTAAAACATGCCTGAGCTGGTTTTCAACATGCAGAGTGCTTTTATTAAGAAAAGAAGTATTCATGATAACTTCATGTATGTCCACAACTTGGCCCGTCGATTTCACCGTATCAAATCTTCAACCCTGTTATTCAAGCTTGACATCAAAAAAGCCTTCGACTTGGTTCGATGGGACTACCTCATGGACTTATTGCATCACCATCATTTCCCAACTCGTCTCTGTGATTGGATTCGGCACTTCTTTGCACTGCCTGATCCAGGCTGCTCCTCAATGGTATTGCGGGTGACCCTATCAAGCATGGTTGTGGACTTCGGTAGGGGGATCCTCTATCCCCTTTCTCTTTATCCTTGCTATCAACCCCCCTTCACCGCATTCTCGCTAAGGCCATCGAGCAAGGAAACCTTCACCCGCTACGTGGAAATCCCATTCGGGCATCCTTGTATGCCGATGTCTTCGTTGCGCCAATAAAAGAGGACATCCAGTTCCTAGCCTTGACGTTAAACTACTTTGGTGAGGTCACCGGCCTTGTCACCACCAACAACAAAAGTTTGGTTGCGCCCATTCAGTGTGCCAACCTCGACCTTGATGACATCCTTTAGGCCTTCCCTGCCGTCCGTACCTCTTTCCCTCCGTGGTACCTTGGCCTTCCTCTATTTGTCACGAGGCTAAAACACATCCATTTCTAGTACCTCGAGGACAAGATTGCGGGAAAGCTCCCACCTTGGTCGGCCATGCATGTGGCTGCCCCTGGTCGCATCATTTTGGTCAAAGCAGTTCTCACGGCCATAGCAATCTATCACCTAACACCCCTAGATATCCCGGTTGCAGTACGGAAGAAATCGATAGCCTGAGACATGCCAATCTTTGGGCAGGCTGCGGCAAGGTGTCTGGTGTAAGGTTAACTGGAACCTTGCCTGCAAACCCAAGATTTTGGGCAGCCTGGGTGTGCTAAACCTCAAGAAATTTGCCACCGCCCTTCGTCTCCGCTGGCTTTGGTTCGAGTGGGCTGACCCCCCCCCCCCCTCTAAAACTTGGGCAGGAATGGAGACACCTTGGAGCAACGCTGACAGAGATTCTTTGCGACATTCATGATTGTGAGCATTGGTGATGGCAAAAAGGCAAAATTCTGGGAATCGTCATGGCTTAATGGCCTCAGACCAAAAGACGTCGCACCCAAGATATTTGAGATACCTAAGAGGAAGTCGTGTTTGGTCAGCAAAGTGCTTGATAACAACTTCTAGATCAGCCAGATGGACACTACTCAGGGCCTCACTTTGGCCCATATCCAAAAGTGCACCAATCTTTGGGGGATGCTACAGGATGTTGCTATTAGCCTGGATAGGAAGGACACTATACATTGGAAATTCATTTCTACTAATAAATATTCGCCGGCCACCGCTTACATGGCGCAGTTTGCGGGACAAGTTCTCAGTCCGACCCCTATCATGATATGGAAGACTTGGGCTCCGCAGAAATACAAATTTTTTGTTTGGTTGATCATTCAAAATCGTGTGTGGATGGCAAATAGGTTGCAACAGCGGGGATGGCCGAATTGCGGCCTATGCCCCCTTTGCAAGCAGGTTCAGGAGTCGGCTGCTCACATTCTCTTCCAGTGCAGATTCAGTGTCCAAGTTTGGAATGAGATCATTGCTTGGCTTGGCATTCATGGCCAATCTACGGCGGCTTGGCGACATGAGGTCTCCGTCCTTGATTTGTGTCTCAAAATGATCAACTCTGGAGGCCACACAAAGGAGATTACCTCCATTATGATGCTTGTCTCGTGAGAAATTTGAAAGGGACGAAATGCGAGAGTCTCCCGCAACATGGCCACCCCGACCACTGTCATTGTTGCGAAGATCAAAGAGGAGGCCCACCTTTGGGCGCTAGCTGGAGCTAGTCATCTGAGTACTCTTATGTCGTGAGAGTACTCTCTTCTTTGTTTTTGCCGTTCTACGGCATATGTCTAAACCTTCTTCTTAGTTAATGAAATGGCAAGCCTTTTGCCTTGTTTAAAAAAAATCGAGCCTCTAAACTCATGAACAAATTACAAAGAGTAAAAAAACTAGAATACTCTATGATTCCCAAATGATTGCTCCATACCCCTCAACGCTACGTTGCTTGATGTCGTTAAACCACTACCTTGCAGTTAGATGTGACATGAGACTTTTGCAGGTGTAGGTCTTCTAAGAGAGCCAAAACTTTCCGAACAAAAATTTCTTCGAGTGTTGTAGGATCCATGATTCCACTAGTTACAATGACTGAAGCACCCAAAAAGAGGCCATCATGGTCTTGGCCAATCACAGCTACAGCTCCCAAGCCTGTATTCCTTGCTACCGCTGCATCAAATCTTGGCCAGGGGAGCGGGGACGAGCGAACATTTTAGTTCGCTATATGGTACGCCTCCCCGCACGAACACCCTCGATACAAGCCTCATTACTGGGCCTCCAGCGGTCCAGCCCGATCGCCATTCCCTTCAATTTTAGCGGTAGGAGAAAGGTTTGCATGTTCATGGTAAACAATTCACCTATATGTTGAAAAAAATGTTTGGTCATGCTAAGGTTCATGTATTTTAAAACATCATCGTAAAGCACAAACAAATTTTTTTCCCTCAAAATGCTAGGTATGCCATCGTAAAAACACACAAAGGGTTGGCATGGTGTATCTTAAGATAAAATTGCTATGCTAATGTTCAAATGATTTGCATTGGTATTAAAAATATATTCTCCCTGGTTTGTTCAATAAATTTGCAATGATGTGCATGATAAAATTGCCATTGTCCACATTTTTTTTACTAAAAAGGAATTTACCATGGTATGATAAAAATGAAAATGATGAGGATATACGAAAATAAGTTTGCCATGGCCCAAAAATATATTTTGCCATGTTACAAAAAATAAAATTTCCATGGTACTAAAATAAATTTGTCATCATGAAAAGTAAGAAAAGAAAGAATTTTCCATTGTCGAATAGTATAATTTGCCATGTTACAAAAATAAAATTGCCATGGCACCAAATAAATTTCCTATCATGAAAAGTAGGAAAATAATAATTTGCCATTGTCAACAAATATAATTTACCATGGTACAAAAAATAAAGTTGCCATGGTATAAAAATAAATTTTCAACCATGAAAAGTAAGAAAAAACAATTTTCCATCGTACAACAAATAATTTGTCCATTTTATTTTACTTTTTTTTTTTTACAAAATTCCTAAAATTTTGCCATTGGGTTTTGCTCAAATTTGTCATGCCCTTTACAAAAAAGCCATGTTTTGTGTGAAAAACATTTTTTTCCATGTACAACTAATAACAAGGATAGAAAATTGCCATGTTTTCTAGAATAACATGGCAAAAACATTGTATAACAAATCAAAAAGGACATAATGTGCATATGGTTTTCGTGATTGAAACCCCTCTGCAAATTTACAAGTTTTATCTCTAAGAACAATCAGAACAACGAATATTCCATCATCCAAACTAAGCTTGCTTAGATCCTAACCAATTGGGCATTATTGAGCCTCATGACTCAGGTTGTGTTTTTTTTAGAGTACACCAATAGCGTACCATATTTTTATAGGAGGCAGAATGATAATTACAAGAAGCTAGCGATGAATGCGGACATTCAAGCCATCAGACGCCAACAAACTCATCTAAAGCTACTCTCTCACAAATCGTTGTAGGCCTCCTACACCTATCCCTGCACACCTCAAGTCCTGAGCCTCGTGACTCTGGCTGTGTTGGTAACTTTGTATTGCATGTTATCATCCTATCTATCTGGTTATTGCTTGATGTGTTGGTTGGTATTGAATTATTTGAGTAGTATAGTTATTGATTCTATTGACCGAAGGATTTCTATTGCTGACATCTTCTGGAATAGACCGGTTGGCCTACCGAAACAGATGTCGGATCGCCTCGCAAGCCATGGACTCCAGTTCAAGCCTCTCTGTGTCCTTTGTTCTCAGGAAGCTGAGAACCTGCATCACCTCTTTGTTGGATGTATATTTTTGAATCTCAAGGCACGAGATTTTGCCTTGGAGTTGCTGAAGGAAATATGCCCTAGATGCAATAATAAAGTTATTATTTATTTCCTTATATCATGATAAATGTTTATTATTCATGCTAGAATTGTATTAACCGGAAACATAATACTTGTGTGAATACATAGACAAACAGAGTGTTACTACTATGCCTCTACTTGACTAGCTCGTTGATCAAAGATGGTTAAGTTTCCTAACAATAGACATGAGTTGTCATTTTATTAAGGGGATCACATCGTTAGGAGAATGATGTGATTGTCTTGACCCATTCCGTTAGCTTAGCACTTGATCGTTTAGTTTGTTGCTATTGCTTTCTTCATGACTTATACATGTTCCTATGATTATGAGATTATGCAACTCCTGTTTACCGGAGGAACACTTTGTGTGCCACCAAACGTCACAACGTAACAGGGTGATTATAAAGGTGCTCTACAGGTGTCTCCGAAGGTACTTGTTGGGTTGGCGTATTTCGAGATTAGGATTTGTCACTCCGATTGTCGGAGAGGTATCTTTGGGCCCACTCGGTAATGCACATCACTATAAGCCTTGCAAGCATTGCAACTAATGAGTTAGTTGAGGGATGATGTATTACAGAACGAGTAAAGAGACTTGCCGGTAACGAGATTGAACTAGGTATTGAGATACCGACGATCGAATCTCGGGCAACTAACATACCGATGACAAAGGGAACAACGTATGTTGTTATGCGGTTTGACCGATAAAGATCTTCGTAGAATATGTAGGAGCCAATATGGGCATCCAGGTCCCGCTATTGGTTATTGACCAGAGAGGTGTCTCGGTCATGTCTACTTAGTTCTTGAACCCATAGGGTCCGCACGCTTAACGTTCGTTGACGATATAGTACTATGAGTTATGTATGTTGGTGACTGAATGTTGTTCGGAGTTTCGGATAAGATCACGGACATGACGAGGAACTCCGGAATGGTCCGTAGATAAAGGTTAATATATGGGATAATAGTGTTTGGACTCCGGAAGGGTTCTGGAATTCACCGGAAGGGGTTTCGGATGTTTCCCGAAATGTTTGGGTACGAGAACACTTTATTTGGGCCAAAGGGAAAGCCCACAAGGTTTTTGGAAAGCGCAAAAGGAAGTTTTACGGAGTCCAGGGGCCAGACGCCAGGGTCCTTGGTGTCTGGCCCTGGAGTCCGAGAAGGGCTCTTGCCTTTCGGGTGAAACCAACTTTGTGGAGGCCTTTACTCCAAGTTTCGACCCCAAGGCTCAACATATAAATAGAGGGGTAGGGCTAGCACCCAAGACACATCAAGAAACACCAAGTCGTGTGCCGGCAACCCCGTCCCCTCTAGTTTATCCCCCGTCATAGTTTTCGTAGTGCTTAGGTGAAGCCCTGCGGAGATTGTTCTTCACCAACACCGTCACCATGCCGTCGTGCTGCCAGAACTCATCTACTACTTCGCCCCTCTTGCTGGATCGAGTAGGCGAGGACATCACCAAGCCGAACGTGTGCAGAACTCGGAGGTGCCGTGCTTTCGGTACTTGGATTGGTCGGATCATGAAGACGTATGACTATATCAACCGCGTTGATATAACGCTTCCGCGAACGGTCTACGAGGGTACGTAGACAACACTCTCCCCTCTCGTTGCTATGCATCACCATGATCCTACGTGTGTGTAGGAATTTTTTTGAAATTACTACGTTCCCCAACAGTGGCATCCGAGCCAGGTTTTATGCGTAGATGTTATATGCATGAGTAGAACACAAGTGAGTTGTGGGCGATATAAGTCATACTGCTTACCAGCATGTCATACTTTGGTTCGGCGGTATTGTTGGATGAAGCGGCCCGAACCGACATTACGCGTACGCTTACGCGAGACTGGTTCTACGGACGTGCTTTGCACACAGGTGGCTGGCGGGTGTCAGTTTCTCCAACTTTAGTTGAACCGAGTGTGGCTACGCCCAGTCCTTGCGAAGGTTAAAATAGCACCAACTTGACAAACTATCGTTGTGGTTTTGATGCGTAGGTAAGAACGGTTCTTGCTAAGCCCAGTAGCAGCCACGTAAAACTTGCAACAAACAAAGTAGAGGACGTCTAACTTGTTTTTGCAGGGCATGTTATGATGTGATATGGTCAAGACATGATGCTAAATTTTATTGTATGAGATGATCATGTTTTGTAACCAAGTTATCGGCAACTGGCAGGAGCCATATGGTTGTCGCCTTATTGTATGCAATGCAATCGCCCTGTAATGCTTTACTTTATCACTAAGCGGTAGCGATAGTCGTAGAAGCATAAGATTGGCGAGACGACAACGATGCTACGATGGAGATCAAGGTGTCGCGCTGGTCACGATGGTGATCATGACGGTGCTTCAGAGATGGAGATCACAAGCACATGATGATGATGGCCATATCATATCACTTATATTGATTGCATGTTATGTTTACCTTTTATGCATCTTATCTTGCTTTGATTGATGGTAGGATTATAAGATGGTCTCTCACTAAATTTCAAGATAAAAGTGTTCTCCTTGAGTATGCACCGTCGCCAAAGTTCGTCGTGCCCAGACACCACGTGATGATCAGGTGTGATAAGCTCTACGTACATCTACAACGGGTGCAAGCCAGTTTTGCACACGCAGAATACTCAGGTTAAACTTAACGAGCCTAGCATAGGCAGATATGGCCTCGGAACACTGAGACCGAAAGGTCGAGTGTGAATCATATAGTAGATATGATCAACATAGTGATGTTCACCATTGAAAGCTACTCCATTTCACGTGATGATCGGTTATGGTTTAGTTGATTTGGATCACGTGATCACTTAGAGGATTAGAGGGATGTCTATCTAAGTGGGAGTTCTTAAGTAATATGATTAACTGAACTTAAATTTATCATGAACTTAGTACCTAATAGTATCTTGCTTGTCTATGTTAATTGTAGATAGATGGTCCGTGCTGTTGTTCCATTGAATTTCAATTCGTTCCTTGAGAAAGCAAAGTTGAAATATGATGGTAGCAATTATACGGACTGGGTCCGTAACTTGAGGATTATCCTCATTGCTGCACAAAAGAATTACGTCCTGGAAGCACCAGTGGGTGCCAGGCCTGTTGCAGATGCAACTAACGACGTTAAGAACGTCTGGCAAAGCAAAGCTGATGACTACTCGATAGTTCAATGTGCCATGCTTTACGGCTTAGAACCGGGATTTCAATGACATTTTGAACATCATGGAGCATATGAGATGTTCCAGGTGTTGAAGTTAATATTTCAAAAGAATGCCCGGATTGAGAGATATGAAGTCTCCAATAAGTTCTACAGCTGCAAGATGGAGGAGAATAGTTCTGTCAGTGAGCATATACTCAGGATGTCTGGATATTTGTCGGGTGGTAGGTGCGACATATGCCAACGGGTGGCTTATCATTGTGGGAGCCAGTAAGACATCGCCGGTGCCTGGAAACGGGATGAGGCGAAGATAAGCACGCCGGCGGACATTACCCAGCTTCGGGGCTCTCCATGGAGATAACACCCCTACTGCTGCTCTGCGGGGTCTCCGCATGATCACTAGATGAACAAGTAGCTACACAATGCTCCTTGAGCTATTTTGGTGGAAGGAGGAAGAAGGGCACGGCTAGCCTGCTTCTTCTCCTCGTATGGTGTCTAAGACTAGCTTGGGGGTCGAACCCTTTGCATGGGTGCACCGGGGGGTTTATATAGGCCTACCCCCCGGGGGTACAATGGTAATCCGGCTGGGCGCGGGGCCCAGCCGTCTGCGACTGCGCTCGCCGGATTCTGCGCCGGCCGCTGGGGCCCGCCGATTGGTGGGTCCCGCCGGCTGCCGGCCTCTTGGTCGACAAGCAGGCCCCACCGTCCAGGGCCTGGTCGGTGGCTGGTTACTGTTGCTCTATTCTGATGACGCGGGCTTGGTCGTGGTGGGCGTGGCTACAGTACCGCCGCCCGGCGGGCGATTACTGTAGCCTCACCGTGTCCTGTCTCCTTAATGGGGCGTCTCCTTCGTGGAGGATGGCAAGCCGGCTATGGGGAGCCGGCTCTCTCTCTGGCCGACTGGGAGGAGGTGTGGCCGCCTTCGGGCGTCTCTCTGCCCGAAGGGACCCACCGCCTCGTGGGCCATGCTGGTGGCCCGTCGTGGATGGCATTAGGGTCGTCGTGGCAACAGTGTCGCGCCGGGCGGGTCGTGGCCACCCGTACGGTGCACTGTTCCGGTCATGCTCCGGGTTTTGGGGGTGGCAGGCATCACTGTAGCCACGCCCCGCTTCATCATCGCTAGGTGGATGCAAACTTTGAGGGTACGGTCTTGACTGCTTCATGGGAGCCGGCTTCTTGGAGTCGGCCTTCTCGCGGCCGGCTTCTCGAAGTCGGCCCTCCCATGGCTTTCTTCATGAGGGCTGAAGTTGGGCCGCCTCCCGAAGCCGGCCTGGATGACAGCCGGCAAAGGGAAGGCGGCCCCAGGTCTTGGGTTCTTGAGAGCCGGACGAGCTCGTAATTTTTTCTGGAGGGCCAGGGGAAGTCGGCTAGGCTACCCATGGCTATTTACTCCGACAATATTGCGATCACTTGATTCAGCTGGGAGTTAATCTTCTGGATGATAGCGTCATTGACAGAATTCTTCAATCACAGCCACCAAGCTACAAGAGCTTCGTGATGAACTATAACATGCAAGGGATGGATAAGACGATTCCCGAGCTCTTCACAATGCTAAAGGCTGCGGAGGTAGAAATCAAGAAGGAGCATCAAGTGTTGATTGTCAATAAGACCACCAATTTCAAGAAAAAGGGCAAAGGGAAGAAGAAGGGGAACTTCAAGAAGAACAACAAGCAAGTTGCTGCTCAAGAGAAGAAACCCAAGTCTGGACCTAAGCCTGAGACTGAGTGCTTCCACTGCAAGGAGACTGGTCACTGGAAGCGGAACTGCCCAAAGTATTTGGCGGATAAGAAGGATGGCAAGGTGAACAAAGGTATATGTGATATACATGTTATTGATGTGTACCTTACTAGAGCTCGCTGTAGCACCTGGGTATTTGATACTGGTTCTGTTGCTAATATTTGCATCTCCAAACAAGGACTACGGATTAAGCGAACACTAGCTAAGGATGAGGTGACGATGCGTGTGGGAAATAGTTCCAAAGTTGATGTGATCGCCGTCGGCACACTACCTCTACATCTACCTTCGGGATTAGTATTGGACCTAAATAATTGTTATTTGGTTCCAGCGTTGAGCATGAACATTATATCTGGATCTTGTTTGATGCGAGACGGTTATTCATTTAAATCATAGAAGCCAAATCGGAGAAATGTGTCTTCATAGGTGTCGGCGTTCTGGGAACGGGGGTCCCCAGACTTGCCTGCATGCGGCCTGCGGCGTGGCTCAAAAGGGGGGCCCAGCACGGCCCATCTTCCCTAACACAAACTCAAGACCCTCGCGAGGGGCCAAGCCTCGCGGGGCGGACGACGCGGAGCTTCCTCAGGCACGGCCTCGTCAGGCTGGCTCATGAGGAGGCGGAGAGATCAAGGCGGGGTACCTCACGAGGTGTCTGTGACGCAAGCCATAACGACTCAGGGCGCCAGGCGGGTGCCAGCCCGCGCAGCGTCCTCCTTTCCTCTTTGGTGGAAAGGGGGCAAGCGCAGCCGCGGACTACCGAGGCATCAGGCAAAGGTTGCCATTTCGGTGCAACGAGACCAAGACCAGGAGGAGTATGAGACAGAGGTCACCGTGGAGCCCAAGACGGCCTCATCACCAGAGCTTTGCGCAGGCGAAGACTACTTTTGTCAGGATAGTTGACACTTGCTGTCCCCCTTCAAATTAGCCTGCCATTGTTGGCTCCCTTCCCGCTCGATATTTGGGAAGAGGACCAGGGCCTCTATAAATAGGACCGGCCACCCACATAGCAAGGGGGGAAGCTCGGGTCGGTTCGGTCTCTTCCGAGGGCTCGACAAGTAGAGAGGTTGTAAGCAGAGAGAGAGAGAGAGAGAGAGAGAGAGAGAGAGAGAGAGAGAGAGAAAGAAAGGTGGCTGAACTCCTCCCAGCAGTTCATCGCCCCAGCCAAGAACAGACCCTCGCGAGGCTGTTCTTCCTTGTATTGTTCATCATCATCAGCCTAAGAGGCAATCCACACACCACACACTGGAGTAGGGTATTACACCACAACGGTGGCCCGAACCAGTATAAACCCTATGTCTCTTGTGTTGTTCTTCCCGTAGTTTTGATCCTAGCATGGCGGAGGGGTGCAGGTATGTAGGAGGTGAAATCTCCGCGCGCACCCCAGTGTTCGAACCTCAAGGGTCTGCCGGAACCCGAAATCCGACATTTGGTGCGCCAGGTAGGGGTGCGCCGGAATTCGTCTTCCATCACCCCGTTCTCCTCCGACCATCGCGCTCATGTCTGACGCTCGTCGGGCCCGCACGGAGCGCCGGGCCGCCCTCGCTTCCCGTGTTGCCCAGACGGCCCCTGTCGGCGGGCGTCCTCGCCGTTCCCCGTCACCTGCCGTCCACGCCGCCACCGGCCCGGCGGGGGACGAGCAGCAAGCATCGTCTCAGCATCCATCCGTGCGCCAAGACGGCCGCACCGCAACTCCCTCGCTCGCCCCAGCTGGATCTTCGTCCCGCGCGCTCCGCGCGCCCATGGAGGCTCGAGCTGCGCTCATCGCGGCAAACGAGCTCCTGCACTACCGTCCCGTCGATGACGTCTACGAAGAATGGCACGACCGCATCGCCGAGCTCGTCCGCGCCGCAGGGGGCTCTTCCGCGTCGTCCGTTCCGCTGCACCGCACCCCGCCCCGCGCGGGCGAAGAGGCTCTGGCGGCGCCCCGGCCGCCTCCTCCTCAAGAAGACACCATGGCTCCAAGGCGCGCGGCCCCTGGGCGGAACCCGCTCCGTCACGTGCCAGCGCGGCAAGAACAGAGCTGCCAAGAAGTCCCTCGCCCGCCAGAAGCTGCTCGGGCGCACCCTGCTCCAGCACATCACGACCATCCTCCTGCTCCAGCGCGTGGGGACATGCAAGACCAGGCTCTCCATCACCCAAGGCCTCCCGTGGCCACAGCAGGCTGCCGCGCCTACACCACCAAACTACGCAGCATCGCATGGCCCGGCAAGTTCAAGCCAGACCTGCCTCCTCGCTACGACGGCACGGCCGACCCTGCGGAGTTCCTCCAGCTCTACGAGCTAGGCATCAAAGCTGCCAACAGAGACGAGAAGGTCATGGCGAACTGGTTTCCCATGGCGCTCAAGGACGGGGACCACACCTGGCTCCTGAACCTGGCTCCAGGCACAATCTCCTCCTGGGAAGAGATGCGCACCCACTTCAGCGCCAACTTCCAAGGCACTCGCGACCAGCCACCCGCCGTGAGCGACATGCACCGCATCAAGCAACAGCCCGGGGAGACCCTGCAGAAGTACATCCAGCGCTTCAACAACGCACGCCTCAAGATCCCCAAGGTCACTAAGGATGCCATCATCTCAGCCTTCTCCGACGGCGTGCGCGACGTCAAGATGAAGGAGGAGCTGGCGATGCATGAAGACCTGTGCACTTCCTTGGAGCTGTTCAACTTGGCGAACAAGTGCGCCAGGGCTGAGGAAGGGCGTCTCTCCCTCCTCGAGCTGCCTGCCGCAGACCCAGAAGAGAAGAAGCTCAAGGCCAAGGATGTCAAGCGCAAGGGGGCTGCAGTTCTCGTGGCAGAACCAGACACCAAGCAGGGTAGAGATCAGCCCGAACCTCCCAAGGGAAGCCGGTACTGCGTGTACCACGACTTCCACACCCACAACACCAATGAATGCCAAGAACCCCGAGCCGTGCATGAAGGAAGGATCGGCCGTCATCCCGATCACGGTGACCGGGGCTACGGTTGAGGAGGAGGAAGGAACGCAGGACGCTGGGAAGACCGTGGCCCGCGCCAGGGGTGGCGCGACCAACCTCGCGAGGATCGCTGGCAAGACCCACCTCGCGAGGAAGGCTGGAGGGATCAGCCTCGCCAGGATCGCCCGCAAGGCAACGCAGGCCTCCCACCGCTGCCACCACCGCCAAGGAGAAATGAGGACCGCCATCAGGATGAGGAGGCTGGGGGCTTCCAGGAGCCGCGCGCGATCGCCTGCATCCTGGGCGGAGCACAAGCCCCAGCCTCTCAACGCATCTTCAAGCATTTCGCCCACGAAGTGAATGCAGCCCTCCCCAGGCTCGAAGCCACGCACCCTCTCAGGTGGTCGGCGTGCGCCATCACGTTCAGCTCAGCGGATCAACTCAAGTGCGTAGCTACAGCCGGAGTCCTCCCGATGCTTTGTTCCCCAATCATCAGCAACGTGGTGGTCACCAAGACCCTCATCGATGGTGGGGCAGGGCTCAACGTCCTGTCCGTAGAGACATTCAACAACCTCCAAGTGCCCTACAGCCAACTCCAGCCAACCAAGCCTTTCTCCGGCATCACCGATGGCTCCACGGTCCCGATCGGGTAGGTCCGCCTCCCTGTCACCTTCGGGGCATGCGACAACTACCGCACCGAGCTCATCGACTTCGATGTCGCTCACATTCGCCTGCCATACAACGCCATCCTTGGGTACCCAGTGCTGGCCAAGTTCATGGCCGTAACTCACCACGGCTACAACGTCCTCAAGATGCCAGGAAGCGATGGAGTCATCACGGTACCCTGTGAGGAGAAGGACGCGGTGTGTTCCCTAGAGCGAGCCTTCCAGGCCGCATCATTGGAAGACCCGGATCGCGGAAGCAGGAGGCTTCCCGAGGCCGCCCCCAAGAAGAAGAAGACGTCGTCTGGCCTGGCCCTCAGGAGGCAGGCCCCTCTGGGCCCGTGCCTGCCCAGGGGGAACCTCCTTCCATCACATAGGAAAGTGCGCCCGGCGCCCTCCTCAGGCAGGGCTCGGGGGCTCTCCCCTAGAGGGCCACCGACCTAGCTAGGGTCACGAGGGAGGCGCTTGGGCACCACATGGAGGCGTGTTTCGAAGCACGTTCCCCCAAGAAGGAGCAAGGCAAGGAGATCCAGACCCACAGGAATTCGTCAGCAAGGCCATTTAGGAGTTACAGGAGTCAAGAGTCATGAGAGGCGCCCACCGCCTACCAGAAGTGGCTCCTCATCCAGGCGAGGATGGCGGGCTGCGCGTCTGCATCGACGTACCAGGGCTCAACCGAGTCGCCTCCCTGGAGCGCCTCTGGCCCTCGCGAGTGGGGCGCTGCGGAGGTCCATCCCACAACTACGTTCGCATGCCTTACGGCTTGCCGAGCGCGGCTGACACGCTCCGGCGCCTCATGAGGGGCACCACGGAGGCACAAGAGGCCAGGCGCTCTGCAGCCCTGGCGGAGATGGAGATGGTCCGCGAGGAACCGCCAGCGCCTCCAGAGCCTCCCGAGGCCCCTAGGCCTGGGGGCTCATGAGGATCGGCTTCCGCAGCCCACCGAGTCTTCTACACCAACACCCCTTCGTCTTCAGCGTCATCAGGTGACATCTTTCAAGTTTCACTTCCAGCTGGGAGCGCCCCCAGGGCTGCATTATTCCCAGGCCGCCTGGGTCCGTCCCTGCGGCGTGTATCCCTTTTATGTCGCGTCGATTAGCTTACCTTGTTGGGGGCGCCCCTCGGGCTACATGATCCCCAAGCCGCTCGGGCCAGGCCCAGCGGCATGTACCCCATTTGCGTTCATTTTCCGGTTATGCGTTAGGACCACCATGCTTGATTATTTGATGCCGGTCCACGACACCTCTTCTTCCCCATGCTGACCACTTGCACGTTAAAGAGGGGGTACCTTAGCATCGCGACTCAGGGCTCTTACTGGCTCTCCAGCCCTCACCCTCTGGCCTTGACCACAGCATCGCGACCTGGCATACCAGCGACGGCTGAGACCAGCTCGAGGACCAGGACCCGAGGACGTAGAGTGCAGGCATCTAACCAGACTTGCAGGGACACACCACAAGATAAGGCCCAGTGCCAGGCGCAACCCTCTTAGAGGTAGGGCCCCGTGAGTCCCGCGCTGGCTCACGGGTGCCTAGATACACCTCGCCAGGCCCTACCGTGCCAGCCACGTGTTAGGGAGGGGATGTACACGCCCCGGGGGCTCCTCCCGGAGGGGCCCCCCTCCCACGTACCAGTGGAAGCACCATGCTCCGCGCTGGCTGACGACACTGCCGAGGAGCGGCTATGCCTGTACACATACGGAAGCGCTATGCTCCGCGTTGGTGATAAACAACTGAGGGTGGCCTCCGGGCCGCGTCAACCTCAGGGAGCCCAGAGCTCAGTGTCTAGCCTCATCGTAACGCCTCCCCTCGGGAGTGCCGCGCGAGGGGGCTGGGCACGGGGGCTGCGCCTGGGTCACGCCCGGACGCACGCCGCCCAGCCAGGTCCCCCCGGGCCTGGTTCATTGTGCGCCTCTCCCCGAGCGGAGCCAAGGTATGAAGGCCGTTTGAGCGTCAAGGGGGACTCCTGAGCATCGTGACTCAGGAGCCTAACTGGTCACATAGCCCCTCACTCCTTGGTCCCGTCCTGGTTTCCGGTCGGGGCTATTGCTGGGTGAGGTACACGCGGGGCCGGGCTCTGCAGACGTAGAACGGTGGATCCACCCACATCATACCTCCCTACTTGCTGTTCGCGCGCCAAGGGGGACTCCGGAGCATCGCGACTCAGGAGCCTAACTTGTCACGTAGCCCCTCACTCCTTGGTCCCGTCCTGCTTTCCGGTCAGGGCTATTGCTGGGTGAGGTACGCGCGGGGCCGGGCCCTGCCGGCGTAGAACATAAGCAAGTAGGAAGGAAAAGCGCAAATTTCAAAGGAATTCGAAAGCAAATATTACAGTCCACACTGTTATCCCAATACCAAACGCAAGTTTTAAGCGCCTCCCCGAGGCATGATACATGTGCAGGAATTCAAAGCAGGACAGGAGTCACGACGGAGTCACTTGGCGGCGGGGGAGCAGCGCAGAGTGGGTTCGCCTCACGGAGCAGCGGGGTCGGCAGCGCCTTGCTCCGGCTTGGTGCTGAAGGCCCGGAACTTCCCCAGCAGAGCCTCCGCGCGACCCTTCACGGCTTCAGCAGCAGCAGCGGCACGCTCGCCGCTTGCTGGCTCCAGCAGGCTGTCGAGGTCGACGCCGAGATCGCGAAGGTAGATGTGGGTGAGGACCCGCGTTAGCGCTGCAGAAGACAGGACACGCGCCTCAGCCTCGGCCGTGGGGCCAAGGCCAAGGGCGACATCTTCAAGAGCATGAACCAAGAAGGGAAGCAGCTTGGCGGGACCGTCCTCGGCGCCAGCCAGCGGGCTCTCCAGGCCGCTGTCGTAAAGCGTCCTCAGCGAGGAGCGAGCCCTCGCCTCCAACCCCGTGAAGGCCACACGGTCCTCGGCAAGAACCCGGGCCTTGTCGTCCAGCTCGGCCTTCCTCGCCCCCAACTCCTGCTCCAGCGTGCCTAGGCGGTCGCGGCGCTTCTTGAGCTTGGACTCCCGGCCCTCGACGGCCGCCTCGCGAGCCTTCACGCCTTCTTCCTGCTCTTGGTGAAGGCGGACCTCTTTCGCGAGCTGATCCCGCAGGCCTTGCAGCTCGTCCTCCAGCGCCTCGCAGCGACCACGGACGTCGACCACCTCCCCCAGGGCTGCATCACGAGCAGCCTTCGCCTCAAGGATGGCCTGCTTCTCCTCGTCGCATGCCGTCGAGGCCTAGACTAGCGCCGCCCGAATCGAAGCGTCGGAGTGGACCCATCCTGAAGCCAACTCCAAACGCCGGGCCACCAAGCGGGGGTCGGCGCCAAGAAGATCCTGCCGCAGTCGGTCCAGCTCAGCAAGAGCACGATCCAGAACGGCAGAAGGAGTCGGAGAGACAGCAGCCAGTGGAGTAGGAGGAGAAGGCGGCAGCACGACCGCAGCATCCTAAGGCGTAGTCTGCCGCGCCCCGACAGCTGTAGTGGTGGCGGCAGGCGAGAGCACCTCGGGAGCCACTTGGGCCGTGGGGGCTGAGCTCGCCCCAGCCGGCTCAGCCAGGCCTCGCGAGGATGATCGGGCAGGAGAAGCCTGGGTGTCACGGTCACCCTCCTTCAGGCGCGCTGCCACGGATGGAACCTCAGGAGCCCCCTTCGACTTCTTTGCTGCGGGCGCCAGCCTATCCAAGGGATGCGAACGTCAAGCCTCAGAAGCGGAGCAAGAAATAAAGACAAGAATCGAACACTTACGGGTTGCCGCCAGTGAGCTCAATCGGCCTCCGGCCAAACCTGAAGCCTGAAAGCCGGCTGGAAGGGTCCACCTCAAGAAGCTTGGGGACGGAAAGTGCGTCTGCGGTTCGCCCCGGGGCTGGAGCTGACCCACGGGAGATCAGCCCGGTCCTGTCCTTCTTCGGGATTGGGGGTGAGCTCCCGCCGTCCTGCTCGTCATCGTCCTCATCGCCATCCTCGTCTTCATCACTCAGAGGGAGGCGGAGAGCGCGGGACCTGCGCCGGGGAAGGGGAGCCCTCGACTCTCCGTCAGTCGCCTCGGAGTCAGGCCCTTTTCCCCGCACCCCTCCTTCCTCCTCTTCGCTGGAGTCGTCGGAGGGCACGTCCTCCGGTTCCTCGGGAGTCTCCGCAGGCACAGGCCCGTCCCCGTTGAAGACGGGCATGGACTTCACCACCCGCTCCCAGTCGACGCAGAGGAACAAGGGCGTAGGAGCGCCCTCCAACCTCGCCACATTGCCCCCGACCAGAGATTGGAGAACCGCAGCCAGGTCTCCGTCGGCCCAGGCCGCGGGACTCAGACGGGGCCTCCACATTGGAAGCGAGTACTGCCGAAGCGGAGCCAGCTGGTGCTCCAGGAACTCCCTCAGCAACAACACGCCGGTCAGCTTCGCCACCTCCATGTCGGTCGGCCTCAGATCCGCGTCCATCTTCTCCAACACCATCTTCGCGTGGGGATCTGTGAGCTCCGCTCGACCCCAGTTGCTGGAGCTCGTGGGCTGCTCCATGGGCAAGATCAGTCGAGGGTGGATGCGCTTAGCATCCACCAAGACCCACTTGCTCCTGAAGCCCTCAATCCTCTTCCCAGAGTTCGAGATGGCAATGGCGCCACCGTACGCGATGAAGCTCGCGCATGCGGAAGCAGGACTGCGAGAGGTCCGGAGGTAGAAGTAATGGCGCAGCAAGGCCACTGAGGGCTACACCCCAACGTGGGCCTCGCAGTAATAAGCAAAGATCGCGAGGAGAAGGACAGAGTTGGGATGGAGATGCAGAGCCTGTAGCTTGTAATGGCGAGGGACAGAGAAGAAGAACTCAGAGAAGGGAGGCACCAGGCCAGCAACAATGGCACTTACGAAGAGCGGATATAAGGTGCTTCTCTGACCCTCAGGAGTGGCGGAGCCGGCCTTGAACACCTTCGCCCCGTCGATGGCTCGCGCTGTCGCTATCCGACGCAACCGGGCAAGGCCCGCCTCCGACACGTTCGGCGGGTCCAGGGCAGACGAGTACCACGCTGCGGCCGGGGGCTGGCGAGGCGCCATGGCTTCCTAGGTCACGCAGATCTGGAGATTTCGGAGGAAGGAAGGAGGGGCGCAAGAAAGGGGATCTGAGCAGCAACCGGGAAAAGCAAGGAGAAGGGCCTAGGCGGATGCCACTCCTTTATCAACTCGCGCGGTTGCTAAGGCGCCCACGTCCAGTCAACCGCCAGGCGGCGCCCAAGGCCGCAGGCTGTTAGGGCCCGCGGCGCTTCGCTCTTGCCCTTCCGCCTCCCTGCGCGGCCAAGTCCGAGCGCGCCTTGGGCCCGGGGGCTACTGTCGGCATTCTGGGAACGAGGGTCCCCAGACTTGCCTGCCTGCGGCCTGCGGCGTGGCTCAAAAGGGGGGCCCAGCACGGCCCATCTTCACCAACACAAACTCAAGACCCTCGCGAGGGGCCAAGCCTCGCGGGGCGGACGACGCGGATCTTCCTCAGGCACGGCCTCATCAGGTTGGCTCGCGAGGAGGCGGAGAGATCAAGGCGGGGTACCTCACGAGGTGCCTGTGACGCAAGCCATGATGACTCAGGGCACCAGGCGGGTGCCAGCCCGTGCAGCGTCCTCCTTTCCTCTTTGGTGCAAAGGGGGCAAGCGCAGCCGCGGAGTACCGAGGCATCATGCAAAGGTTGCCATTTCGGTGCAACGAGACCAAGACCAGGAGGACTACGAGACGGAGGTCACCGTGGAGCCCAAGACGGCGTCATCACCAGAGCTTTGCGCAGGCAAAGACTAGTTTTGTCAGGATAGTTGATACTTGTTGTCCCCCTTCAAGTTAGCCCGCCATTGTTGGCTCCCTTCCTGCTCGATATTTGGGAAGAGGGCCAGGGCCTCTATAAATAGGACCAGCCACCCACATAGCAAGGGGGGAAGCTCGGGTTGGTTCGGTCTCTTCCGAGGGCTCAACAAGTAGAGAGGTTGTAAGCAGAGAGAGAGAGAGAGAGAGAGAGAGAGAGAGAAAGGAGGCTGAACTCCTCCCAGCAGTTCATCGCCCCAGCCAAGAACAGACCCTCGCGAGGCTGTTCTTCCTTGTATTGTTCATCATCATCAGCCTAAGAGGCAATCCACACACCACACACTAGAGTAGGGTATTACACCACAACGGTGGCCCGAACCAGTATAAATCCTTTGTCTCTTGTGTTGTTCTTCCCGTAGTTTTGATCCTAGCATGGTGGAGGGGTGCAGGTATGTAGGAGGTGAAATCTCCGCGCGCACCCGAGTGTTCGAACCTCAAGGGTCTGCCGGAACCCGAAATCCGACAATAGGATACCCAAAGGAGACTGTTGGGTACACCTTCTATCACAGATCTGAAGGCAAGACATATGTTGATAAGAATGGATCCTTTCTAGAGAAGGAGTTTCTCTCGAAAGAAGTGAGTGGGAGGAAAGTGGAACTTGATGAGGTAACTGTACCTGCTCCCTTATTGGAAAGTAGTTCATCACAGAAACCGGTTCCTGTGATGCCTACACCAATTAGTGAGGAAGTTAATGATGATGATCATGAAACTTCAGATCAAGTTATTACTGAACCTTGTAGATCAACCAGAGTAAGATTCGCACCAGAGTGGTACGGTAATCCTGTTCTGGAAGTCATGTTACTAGACCATGATGAACCTACGAACTATGAAGAAGCGATGGTGAGCCCAGATTCCGCAAAATGGCTTGAAGCCATGAAATCTGAGATGGGATCCATGTATGAGAACAAAGTGTGGACTTTGGTTGACTTGCCCGATGATCGGCAAGCCATTGAGAATAAATGGATCTTCAAGAAGAAGACTGACACTGATGGTAATGTTACTGTCTATAAAGCTCGACTTGTTGCAAAAGGTTTTCAACAAGTTCAAGGGATTGACTACGATGTGACCTTGTCACCCGTAGTGATGCTTAAGTCTGTCCGAATCATGTTAGCAATTGCCGCATTTTATGATTATGAAATTTGGCAAATGGATGTAAAAACTGCATTCCTGAATGGATTTCTAGAAGAAGAGTTGTATATGATGCAACCAGAAGGCTTCGTCGATCCAAAGGGAGCTAACAAAGTATGCAAGCTCCAGCGATCCATTTATGGACTGGTGCAAGCCTCTCAGAGTTGGAATAAATGCTTTGATAGTGTTATCAAAGCATTTGGTTTTATACAGACTTTTGGATAAGCCTGTATTTACAAGAAAGTGAGTGAGAGCTCTGTTGCATTTCTGATATTATATGTGGATGACATATTGTTGATTGGAAATGATATAGAATTTCTGGATACCATAAAGGGATACTTGAATAAGAGTTTTTCAATGAAATACCTCGGTGAAGCTGCTTATATATTGGGCATCAAGATCTATAGATATAGATCAAGACGCTTAATTGGAATTTCACAAAGCACATACCTTGACAAAGTTTTTAAGAAGTTCAAAATGGATCAAGCAAAGGAAGGGTTCTTGCCTGTGTTACAAGGTGTGAAGTTGAGTAAGACTCAATGCCCGACCACTGCAGAATATAGAGAGAAGATGAAAGATGTTCCCTATGCTTCAGCCATAGGCTCTATCATGTATGCAATGCTGTGTACCAGACCTGATGTGTGCCTTGCTATAAGTTTAGCAGGGAGGTACCAAAGTAATCCAGGAGTGGATCACTGGACAGCGGTCAAGAACATCCTAAAATACCTGAAAAGGACTAAGGATATGTTTCTCATTTATGGAGGTGACAAAGAGCTCATCATAAATGGTCACATTGATGCAAGCTTTGATACTGAGCCGGATGATTCTAAATCGCAAACCGGATACGTGTTTATATTGAACGGTGGAGCTGTCAGTTGGTGCAGTTCTAAACAAAGCATCGTGGCGGGATCTACGTGTGAACCAGAGTACATAGCTGCTTCGGAAGCAGCAAATGAAGGAGTCTGGATGAAGGAGTTCATATCCGATCTAGGTGTCATACCTAGTGCATCGGGTCCAATGAAAATCTTTTGTGACAATACTGGTGCAATTGCCTTGGCGAAGGAATCCAGATTTCACAAGAGAACCAAGCACATCAAAAGACGCTTCAATTCCATCCGGGATCTAGTCCAGGTGGGAGACATAGAAATTTGCAAGATACATACGGATCTGAATGTTGTAGACCCGTTGACTAAGCCTCTTCCACGAGCAAAACATGATCAGCACCAAGGCTCCATGGGTGTTAGAATCATTACTGTGTATCTCTACAGGTATCTCCGAAGGTACTTGTTGGGTTGGGGTATTTCGAGATTATGATTTGTCACTCCAATTGTCGGAGAGGTATCTCTGGGCCCACTCGGTAATGCACATCACTATAAGCCTTGCAAGCATTGCAACTAATGAGTTAGTTGTGGGATGATGTATTATAGAATGAGTAAAGAGACGTGCCTGTAACGAGATTGAACTAGGTATTGAGATACCGACGATCGAATCTCGGGCAAGTAACATACCGATCACAAAGGGAACACCGTATGTTGTTATGCGGTCTGACCGATAAAGATCTTCATAGAATATGTAGGAGCCAATATGGGCATCCAAGTCCCGCTATTGGTTATTGACTAGAGAGGTGTCTCGGTCATGTCTACATAGTTCTCGAACCCGTAGGGTCCGCACGCTTAACGTTCATTGACGATATAGTACTATGAGTTATGTATGTTGGTGACCGAATGTTGTTCGGAGTTCCGGATAAGATCACGGACATGACGAGGAACTCCATAATGGTCCGGAGATAAAGATTAATATATGGCATAATAGTGTTTGGACTCGGGAAGGGTTCCGGAATTCACCGGAAGGGGTTCCGGATGTTTCCCAAAATGTTTGGGTACGGGAACACTTTATTTGGGCCAAAGGGGAAAGCCCACAAGGTTTTTGGAAAGCGCAAAAGGATGTTTTGCGGAGTCTAGGGGCCAGACGCCAGGGTCCCTAGCGTCTGGGTCCAGACGCCAGGAACCCTGGCGTCTGGCCCTGGAGTCCGAGAAGGACTCTTGCCTTTCGGGTGAAACCGACTTTGTGGAGGCTTTTACTCCAAGTTTCGACCCCAAGGCTCAACATATAAATAGAGGGGTAGGGCTAGCACCCAAGACACATCAAGAAACACCAAGCCGTGTGCCAGCAACCCCATCCCCTCTAGTTTATCCTCCGTCATAGTTTTCTTAGTGCTTAGGCAAAGCCCTGCGGAGATTGTTCTTCACCAACACCGTCACCACGCCATCGTGCTGCCGGAACTCATCTACTACTTCGCTCCTCTTGCTGGATTGAGAAGGTGAGGACGTCACCGAGCCGAACATGTGCAGAACTCGGAGGTGCCATGCTTTCGGTACTTGGATTGGTAGGATCGTGAAGACATACGACTACATCAACCGCGTTGATATAACGCTTCCGCGAACGGTCTATGAGGGTACGTAGACAACACTCTCCCCTCTCGTTGCTATGCATCACCATGATCCTGCGTGTGCGTAGGATTTTTTTTGAAATTACTACGTTCCCCAACAGTTGCCTCACCATCCACCCCCGTGACAACATAGTTGTCTTCTTCAACTAGTGGCCAGGGGCCACAAACATGCCTCCCCGTCCTCACTGTTCCGGAAATCTGGAAGCACCACAACGCTGTCATCTTTGATGGAGTGCATCCTCCCTCAGCCAGACTGATCCACGACATGAAGGAAGAGGCGCACAGCTGGGATCATACTAGTTGTAAGGGCATATTTCTCCCTAAGTGGTTTTGGTGATTGATGATAATGCTTTTGCGGACTAATCAAGTGTATTGAGCATTTCAGATATCTCATGTCTAGGCACAAGATGATTCGGTTCCCCTCGGAGCTTTATGAGAAGACGGTGTAGTCTCCCGCAATTAGGTTTGGTGGACTTGAGTCGTAGGAGTCATCGTACTATCAACACGTACACGTCTTTGTTGCACCCCCAGCTCCTTTCCTCCCATTGGAGCTTGCTGTTTTAACTGTTGTGGAGACTATGAGGAGGAAGCGATAGTACCACAGCCAGAGCGCTAGTACCACCTATGGTCCTGAAGCGGAAGTACTGCTTTCTACAACAGTAGTACCGCTGTGGGGCATAGGCGGCAGTACCGTCCTGGTTCGGCAACGCTACCACCTCAATTCGAGGATGCATTTTCTCATGTCGGGTTGTGCGGCAGTAGCAACGGTAGTATCGCCCATGAGCGGTAGTACCGCGTCTACCACCGCTACAAGTGCCGCCCAGACCCCCCTCTCTCGTCCGTCTCCCTCTACTTCTTCTACTCTCAGTCTATGCGGTAGTACCACTGGGGGTCGTGGTAGTACCGCTCTACTGAGCAGTAGTACCGCTCTGTGCGGGCTAAAGAAGGGGGTAACAGTTGGATTGGTTCCCCCACTATAAAAGGAAGTCTTCTTCTCCAAGTTGACTTACCTCTTTTCCCCCAAGCTCCATTGTTGCTCCGAAGCTCATTTTCGCCCGATCTCTCTCCCTAGCCAGTCAAACTTGTTGATTCTTTAGGGATCGGTTGAGAAGGCCCGGATCTACACTTCCACCAAGATAAATTTGATTTTCCCCACTAATCCCTTGCGGATCTTGTTACTCTTGGGTGTTTGAGCGCCCTAGACGGTTGAGGTCACCTCAGAGCCACATTTCATTGTGGTGAAGCTCCATGGTATTGTTGGGAGCCTCCAATTGAGTTGTGGAGATAGCCCCAACCTTGTTTGTAATGGTTCAGTCGCCGCCTTCAAGGGCACCAATAGTGGAATCACGACATCTCGCATTGTGTGAGGGCGTGAGGAGAATACGATGGCCCCAGTGCCTTCTTGGGGAGCATTGTGCCTCCACACCGCTCCAATGGAGACATACTTCCTCTCAAAGGGAAGGAACTCTAGTAACACATCCTTGTCTCCACCGGCTCCATTATTGGTTATCTCTCACCTTTACTTATGCAAGCTTATTGTGTTGTATCCCTTACTTGCTTGTGTGCTTGTTGTTGTTGCATCATATAGGTTGCTCACCTAGTTACACATCTAGACAACTTATTTTGATGCAAAGTTTAATTTGGTAAAGAAAAGCTAAAAAAAATTAGTTTCCTATTCACTCCCCCTCCAGTCAACTATATCGATCGTTTCAATTGGTATCAGGGCCTCGTCTCCTTATTAAGGACCTTGCCGTCCGAAGAGTATGGTTGACACCGTAGACGATGGGGAGGAGCACCCCGGTGTGATTCCGTCCTCGTCTATGGCCGACGGGGGATCCTCGGTCTCTCATGAGGAATTCAATGCAGCTTTGGACACATTGAAAACCTCCATGATGACTGAGGTTCAAGGCATGTTCAACAAGTTTTTAGAAGGCCTTAAAGTATCCACCGCACCAATGAGAGTGGGTGATCCCGCTAACAAGGTGATGGATGCTAACTCCGACATGGGGGAAGCTACTAGTGATAAGGTTCTCTATCTAGTGGTAGAAGTGGAAACGGCATCTTTGCCCATGTTGAACCTCCAATTATTTACGGAGGACCGATTCCCTCCACTCATTTGAATCATGTTGGTCCTCCTAAGTTTGTGAAAAATGAAGATTTTGCTTCTTAGGTCTATCACTTTAAATGTCATTTAAGTCATAGTAATACTAACCTTTGGACAATTATTGAGCAATGTTTATACCCGCATGACCCAAGCAACTTCACACCTAGAGAAGCCGCCGATAATCAATTCAACGAATCTGCTCTCTTCATCATCCAAGATGCAACTCCATCCTAAGATATTGCACATCTCCGACCTTTCACTCTGGCCAAGGAAGCATGGCAACATGTTCACTAGTATAGCGAGGTGCTATACAAATGGTTTTAACCCCTTTCTGCGATGGCATTTGGAACCGTCGCCTAGTGAGTGACGGCGATAGGGAGGGTCCTTCCCACACAACCCAGAAACCGTCGGGGATATGCCCTCCTACCACACATGCTCGACAAAATGAGTTCGTGTGCGACCGACGAGCGCTCAAATACGGAAATACGTAGAGTAGAGCTAAAAAATACAATTATACAGGCGAAATTGTTTCCGGTCGCAAGTACATCCCACAAAGTCAGTCCCTGCTAAACGTTTCCGTTCGTATGTACATCCCACACAGTCGCTCCAAGGAAAATGTTTCCGTTCACAGGTACATCACACATAATTTTCCCCGTTAAATCGTTTGTGATAGCGTTGCCATTGCACACGATATTAACAATTTTATCGTTTGTATTATTGAATGCATCACACACAGTGCATAGAAGAAACTATGTGGCAAAGGTTGGCCATCACACATAGTTTTTATGTCGTGTGTGATTGTTCATTAATCCAACACGCTTTATTCCTAGAAACTATGTGCGTTATTGAATGCATCACACACGATGTTTTCTCAATAACCGTTTGCAATGGAAAACCCCAATTAGCAGGCTAATTATCTGATTACTAATAATCCATTTATTAATCTAATTGACATTTCATATTGAGCACACAATATATTTCATTTTCATAATTGAAATACATTAGAGTACAACATCATATAGCTTCAGCACTCAGCTACCCCATTAAACAACTACACCAACACCAAGTTTCACATGCAACATCTATATCCTTTCGAAATTAGCATCATAGATGGTACATAGACAGATGTATCTCATCTGGAAAACTGTTGAAGCAGAAGGCGAAAATTGAGCCTTCATTGATGTTGAAGGTCTTTGTAACTTTAGGCCAGTGCCTTTGGATGATTGACCGTCCATCCTTTGTCCTCTTCAAGAACACTTCAATATTGAACCATGGGTGTTGTATGAATACCTTCCTCGCCTCCTGACCATAGAGGTGGTTTGAGAGGTAATCATCAGTGAACTGCTTTGGAAAGGCCTGAAAACTAGGATGTGCATAAATATCTTCTATTGGAAATGGGGCAAAGGAATAAAAAAGGCAAGGTATAATAGTTAGTACCATATGTAGTGAACTGATGTCTTCTTCATTGTGTAGACAAAGATCTTATTATTTTGTCGCTAATTTCATTATCCTAACTATCTTTCTAAGTTTCTTGACTTGACTGATATTCACGGACAACTCATTTCCCCATATGCAAAAAAGGGTCGAACAGTGGGTCAAAACATCTAACAGCAGGACCTACATGTGCAAGACCAAATTGTTAAAAACCTAAATATTAGAATAGTTCCTACAATTGCACAATAATGTGCTATTAGACAACGGACCATGCACGTGCTAACCTCGATTGTAAACCTCGGTGCTTCCCATTGTTTTCCTGCAACACATATAAGGTAGTTCGCCATCGGGCTAAGTAAGGGTTCACATGCTATAAGTAAAATATGTTGATGAAAAATAAGCACATTGCAGATTCATCAGATTAATTCAAGCCACATGGAAAAACCATTTATCCAAACCAAGCATGATTAAGAACTAGGAAATATAACACTTGTATATGTTTCTCATGTATTAAGTGCAGCCAAATTCGATTCATTCCTCACATGCACAACAGTACAAAATTCTACCCACGACAATTGGACATCGCATTGCAGAATTGAAACAAGCAGTTAACTAAACACCACAACAAATGAATCAAACATTAACTGAGCACCACATTGCATAATATAACATACTCCTAATAGAAGATCAGACAGTTAACCAAACCAAGCATGCTTAACAACTTGGAAATATAGCAATTGTATTTGTTTCTCATGTATTTACTACAGTCAAATTCAATTTATTCCTCACATGGTGTACAATAACAGAATGCACCCACAACTATTGAATATCGCATTGCAGAATTGAACCAAACAGTTAACTAACACCACAACACAAATGGACCAAACATTAACTGAGCACCACATTGCACAATGTATAACCAAACCTAGCATGCTTGACAACTTGGAAGTATAGCAATTGTATTCGTTGCTCATGTATTTTGTATAGACAAATTCGATTTATTTCCACATGGAAGACAGTACAAAATTGTAGCCTGAAGAATTGAACATCACATTTGCAGATTTGAACCAAACAGTTAACTGAAGACGACAACTAATTAACAAAATAGTTAATAAGTGAGCACACCACTGCACGACATATAGAACATACACACTAGAGCAACATATTGCATGGTAAAATTAGATAGCACAATTCACTAGAATTTGTGAAGGAAAGGCAAGAGCAGCACACACAACAGGTAAATCGAGCATGCTTAATCGGCGTAGCTAGAAAATGGCAAGGTACTCCTCCAAGATCTGGGGGTCAGCACGAATGGCAGCCATCACGACCTCATCCATGCGTGCGGCCGCGGTTTGCTTCTCCACTGCCAAATGCTCCTTGAGACCCTGGCTATACTGCGTGCACCATGGCTTAGGGCAGTGCTTATTTGGTGGAGGGGTTAGTGATTTGTGTGGAAGGTGTCACACTCGCGCCGACGGTCGGGGCATATGGGATGTGGGAGGAGGAGGAGGATGGGGGTCTGGTGTGGATGACCTGTCTGGATAGGCGAGGCCGAGCAGCGTGAAGGAGGGTCCCCTGCAAGGAGGTGGTGCTGCAAGCAAGGAGTGAAGGATTCAACCTGGAAAGGAAGGCGGAAACAGGGGAAATGTGGCTTTTGGTAAGGGGGAGGGGCTGGGGAGGTAGATATTTCCGCGGAAGCCAAAAATTTGGAATCGCTTCAGCGAAAAAACTGGCGCGCAAAGTGTCATCAGACATGGTCCCTTATTCAGAACTGTGTACGATATGTGAACATCACAAACGATCCAGATAGCTTAATTCATGTGTGATGAGTTTGAATGTCAAAAATTTTGGTTCGAATTTCCCTGGTTACAGTGGTCAGCCACGTCATTGCATAATTTGGGTACACAAAGGAGACTACAACACACCCACACTTCTTAATCGAGCAAGTTTAGCAATTAAACAGAGCTAGCTGACCTAAACATTACTCTAACAAATTAAAGACCGACGCTCTTAATTAAACAAAACAAAGAGTACTACTACGGCTGGTGCTCGTCGATCTCCGGTGCTGCCTCCATGTCCAGCTCGCGCTCGACGGTCTCCTGGGGAAGGGGCTCCATGGCATCAATTGCACCATACTCCGCAAGCATCTCCCATCCGCGTCCGCCATATATTTGGAATAGGCCGCAACGAGCTGGGCGTGGGCGGCCGCGATCTGGGCTTTGGCGGGCTTCGTCGTGGCAAGGTATGCCGCGTAGGAACAGACGGCTACTCGAACTCTCTCGGCGATTGCCAACTATTCGGCCATGGGTTGCGGACCGTTGTCGGTGAAGCTTCGTTCAATTTGTGCGGTGACCGCCACGAGCTGGGCATGGACGGCCTCAACATGGTCATGGGCGGCTTCCATCAGGGCTAAGGCTGCCGCCACGGAACGGACATCGGCCGTTTGGGCTGCCTTGGACGCCCGACCGCAGATTGCAGTCACCCTCACAAAGCTTGTTAGCACGCGCTTGGTGGCTGTGGCTGCGCTCTCGTCGGAGTGGGCCGCCGAAGTTTCCCTCACTACGCGGGTCCATGTCCCGATCTTTCATCGACGATGATTGAGCAATGAAATGATATTTTGAGGAGCGGGCTAGTGTGCTTGACACTCTTATGGTGCTCAAAGATATTTTGTGCTGCATCTCACATGGTTGGTGATAATAAACAATGTGCGATCTACTTGATTTTTCGTCTTGATTTGAATTACATAATGGTGTCACATCTGCAATGGTTGGTGTTTGAATTGCTAGAACTTTTATCTGTAGTGAACATGCAACTATAGGTGTGCCGTAAAAAAATTGGAATGATTCAGGATTCATTTGGACGTTTTTATACATTAACTTGGTTTTGTAGGCATTTTAGGTGCATAATTCAAACTTGAACTACATGCACATCCTCCAGTGCATATAAACTGGTTGAAAAATCAAATATGTCTCCTTGGTTGCATGCTTAGGTCCCACGCGAGAAATGGGAATGAATGTCAAATACCCTGCCACCGTCACTCGGCCGCAAACATTGAGATAGTTGATTTTTAAATTCTAGTAAATCCAAAACTCGTATGAAATTCATGAAACTTGGCATGCTATCATGGAGCGGCATCAACCTGTCATGGTAAAATTTTTGTCCCATTTGGGGCAAGTTTGGGTATAAGCTTCTCCCAAACGAGAGCTTCTCACAACAAGCGTGATGGCTTCGGTAGGGACCGTGCCACCTTTGGGGACGAAGCGATATCCGTTCCCTCTTATTGCTTCCAAAAAATTTCTAGTGTCAACATAGAACAACAGGACTGTTGTGTTTAATTTTGGAATTTTTCAGGGTTCGTTTGGACATTTTTATACATTAACTAGGTTTTCTAGGCATTTTATGTGCACAATTCAAATTTGAACTACATGCACATGCTCCAGTGCATATAAATTGGTTGAAAAAATCAAATCTGTGTCCTTCGGTGCATGCTTAGGTCCCATGCAAGAAATGTGAATGAATTTCAAACACCCTGCCACCGTCACTCGGCTGCAAACATTGAGATACTTCACTTTTAAATTCTAATAAATCCAAAACTCGTCTAAAATTCATGAAACTTGGCATGCTATCATGGGGCGGCATCAACATGTCGTGGTAAATTTTTGTCCCATTTGGGGCAGGTTTGGGTATAAGGGTCGCACAAACCAGAGCTTCTCAGAACAAGCGTGATGGTTTCAGTAGGGACGTGCCACCTTTGGGGAGGAAATGATATCCGTTGCCTCTTATTGCTTCCAAAATTTTTTGAGTGTCAACATAGAACAACAGGAGTGTTGTGTTTAATTTTAAATTTTTCGGGGTTCGTTTGGACATTTTTTTACATTAACTTGGTTTTATAGGCATTTCACGTGCATAATTCAAATTTGAACTACATGCACATGCTCCAGCGCATATAAACTGGTTGAAAAACCAAATATGTGTCCTTGGTTGCATGCTTAGGTCCCATGAAAGAAATAGGAACGAATTTCAAACACCCTGCCACCGTCACTCGGCCGCAAAAATTGAGATACTTGGTTTTTACATCCTAGTAAACTCGAAAGTCGTCTGAAATTCATGAAACTTGGCATGCTATCATGGAGCGGCATCAATATGTCGTGGTAAAATGTTTACCTCATTTGGGGCAGGTTTGAGTATAAGCTTCTCACATACCGGAGCTTCTCACAATAAGCATGATGGTTTCGGTAGGGAACATGTCACCTTTGGGGGGGAAATGATATCTGTTGCCTCTTATTGCTTTCAAAAATTTCTAGTGTCAACAAAGAAGAACAGGAGTGTTGCGTTTAATTTTGAATTTTTCGGGGTTCGTTTGGACAGTTTTATACATTAACTTGGTTTTGTAGGCATTTCAGGTGCATCATTCAAATTTGAACTACATGCAAATGCTCCAGTGCATATAAACTGGTTGAAAAATCAAATCTGTGTCCTTGGTTCCATGCTTACGTCCCATGCAAGAAATGGAAATGAATTTCAAACACCCTACCACCGTCACTCGGCCAAAAACATTGAGATACCTGGTTTTTAAATTTTAGTAAATCCAAAACTCGTCTGAAATTCATGAAACTTGGCATGCTATCATGGAGCGGCATCTACATGCCGTGGTAATTTTTTCCCATTTGGGGCAGGTTTGGGTATAAGCATCTCACAAACCAGAGCCTCTCACAAGAAGCATGATGGTTTCGGTACGGAATGTGCCACCTTTGGGGACGAAAAGATATCAGTTGCCTCTTATTGATTTGAAATTTTTTCTAGTGTCAACATAGAATAATAGGAGTGTTATGTTTAATTTTGGACTTTATCGGGGTTCGTTTGGATATTTTTATACATTAACTTGGTTTTGTAGGCATTTCAGGTGCCTAATTCAAATTTGAACTACTTGCACATGCTCCAGTGCATATAAAGTGGTTGAAAAATCAAATCTGTGTCCTTGGTTGCATGTTAGGTCCCATGCAAGAAATGGGAATGAATTTCAAACACCCTGCCACCGTCACTCGGCCTTAAACATTGAGATACTTGGTTTTTAAATTCTAGTAAATCCAAAACTCGTCCGAAATTCATGAAACTTGGCATGCTATCATGGAGCGGCATGAACATGCCGTGGTAAATTTTTTGTCCCATTGGGGGTAGGTTTGGGTATAAGCGTCTCACAAACCAGAGCTTCTCACAACAAGCGTGATAGTTTCGGTAGGGAACGTGCCACCTTTGGGGACGAAACGATATTCGTTGCCTCTTATTGCTTTCAAAAATTTTCTAGTGTCAACATAGAACAACAAGAGTGTTTTGTTTCATTTTGGAATTTTTCGGGGTTCGTTTGGACATTTTTATATACTAACTGGGTTTTGTAGGCATTTTATATGCACAATTAAAAATTGAAATACATGCACATGCTCCAGTGCATATAAATTGGTTGAAATATCAAATCTATGTCCTTCAGTGCATGCTTAGGTCCCATGCAAGAAGTGTGAATGAATTTCAAACATCCTGCCACTATCACTCGGCTGCAAACATTGAGATACTTCATTTTTAAATTCTAATAAATCCAAAACTCGTCTGGAATTCATGAAACTTGGCATGTTATCATGCAGCGGCATCAACATGCCGTGGTACATTTTTGTTCCATTTGGGGCAGGTTTGGGTATAAGCGTCTCACAAACCAGAGCTTCTCAGAACAAGCGTGATGGTTTTGGTAGGGAACGTGCCACCTTTGGGGACAAAACGATATCCGTTGCCTCTTGTTGCTTTCAAAAACTTTCGAGTGTCAACATAGAACAACATGAGTGTTTTGTTTAATTTTGGAATTTTTCGGTGTTCGTTTGGATATTTTTATACATTAACTGGGGTTTCTAGGCATTTTATGTGCATAATTCAAATTTGAACTACATGCACATGTTCTAGTGCATATAAATTGTGTGTGTTCTGTTAACCATTCACGTGACGCGATACCTCACTCTTTTAATGGCTAGGAGGTGGCGTGCGGATAGGTGCTTGAGTGCTTGACTAAACGGGAGGCGTGCAAGCTGTATTCCAATGCGGAGGCTCACCGGGAAGCATGCGAGCTGTATGCCGCGTAGGCTCTCCGGGAAGCGTGCAAGCTGTACGTCGCGCAAGATTTGTGCAGCTCTTGATCGCAAACGTTTTAGTTAGAACACTCGTATGCAAACCGATAGCTTCCCCAGGATGCCAAGAGAAAATGTGCCGAGTAGGATTTCTGCAGCTCTTGATCGCAAACATTTTAGATAGAACACCCGTATACAAAGTGAGAGCCATGGTCTTCCCCCTTAAGTCGAGGGAAAATTCGCAGTGCAGGATTTGTGCATCCCTTCAACGCAAACGGTTGTTTTGGATGACCCGTGTGTAACCACGTACAAACAATTTGGTAAGATTTGCATCTGTCATATTGGGTATGCTGCCATTTATCAAACAGGAAAGATTGAGATTTGTAGATCTAGTAACATTGCCATTTGTCAATCCTTGTTACACTGCGATTTTTCAAAATATGCAGCTAAAAATCATTAGCACTATCTAATTTTTGCAACTAAAATTCAGTAATTAAGCATGGATTTCATTCATAGAGTAAGCAGTCGTTCTTAATTTATACAAACAGTTCAACTAGACAGCTGAACTGACCAAACTTTTCCCCAATTATTGCCAACCACGTACTGAAATAGCTAGTTCAACTATATATACTAGCTAATTTTAAGTACGTTGTACAGTTCCACCACATATCTATAGTTAGATGAACTGAACAAAATAGACCCTAAATACTACTATCAATTGTATGCCATGTATCACACACACAACTCTAATGTTATTCGTGCTTGATGTCTCCGACATCGCTCGCACAGTTCGTCTCATTTGCCACCTATCACTGTGCCGGCCTCTGCTCGAGTCCCTCGGCAAGCTCTGCTCGCCATTAGGAGCCACAGCTCGTGGTGCTCGCTGTTCGACGCCGCGGCACGCTCTGCTCGCGTCCGTTGGCGCGCTCTACTCGTGTCCATCGGCGCGCTGGGCTTGTGGACACCTTTTCCTTGCGTGTTCAACTGCTATATGCACACACACACACACACAGATATATATATATGGTTGCTCACCGTTGAGGCGACCGCGGAGCGCTCTGCTTGCGTCCCTCCACGTGCGCTCTGCCAGCGGTTGGGTGTGCGCACGATCACATCGGTGGCCCCATATGCATGTGGTTGCGCCGCACGCATTGCCACATGATGCAGTTACGTGCGGCATGATGGAGTTATGCACTGCAAATTAGAACTGGCATCAAGGCCGGCCGATATTCTTGGTTGTCCAGCTTTCCCTTTAATTCCCGCGGCCATTATAACCTTAGTCTCTTCAACATTTTGATCACGCGCCACAACACAACAAGCACACCCACAACGACAAATAGAGATGGGATGTCTAGCGGCGCTCGAAGTGAGTACGGCGAGCATCTAAAGTGGAGACCCACGTGAGGGACACGTATATCTCAGTGGTGTACACCATTGACCCGACCGGGGTGGACGACTACATCAACATCGTTGAGCAGTTGCTTGCTTGAGACAAGTACAAGGTGGTCAGCATCGACCTCCAATACACCGCCGATCATCTTGACATAGATCAGAAGGTTGTCGTCACCCAGTTGTGCGTGCGCCATCATGTCCTCATCTACCACTACTGCATGGCCATAGAGCCTTGTGACCGTTTCAACAGGTTTGTCAACAGTACCGATTACATGTTCGCCATGGTGGAAACCACCGACGATGTAAAAGCGCTCAGTGTTATGGGCTTGTCCTGCAAGAACCTTGTCGAAATCCGTGACCACTACAGGGTCTGGGGCAGCACGAAGAAGGACTCCTTGGTCGAACTCGCCCCGACCATCATTGACCCCTACTACGAAAAGATGAAGCAGGATGCCTAGAGAACAAGTCCCCTATCCTGGCACAGGGCCTGGATGCGGCAACTGGCTGAACCTCACCTCAGGTTCATGGCCAAGAGTGTGTACACATGCTACGAGATGCACAGGCGGATCTTTGACATGAGGAAGTGCCTCGTTACCCAAATCGACGAGCCCGGATCGAGACACAAGCAGAGCAAGCGTCATAAGAAGTAGAGGATGATGATCATTTATGCTAGTTAATCATGCATGTAATATATAGTTTACTTTATTGGTGTGTGGAAATGTCATCGGTGTAGTAGCCACCTATGTAATTATGCATGTAATAGTTTACTTTGGTGTGTGCAAATGCCATGGTTGTAGTAGCAACCTATGTGAGCGGATGTTTAATTTGATTATGCAACCATGTCCTTATAGGTGTGTATATAATGTTGTTGTTCTGTATGCAATCCCATCGCACAACACACATGTCTTATCAGCAGCAACAGTCTGTGTTATTATTGGTCTTCGCACACATTTCTGATTACATACCTGTTTGCCGCGTATCACACACATCTTGTTATATTGAACCGTTTCTGTTCTCCTGTCTCAACACAAACAGTTCATCCGAGTGAACCGCATGCTGTATATGGCACACACCTTGATCTGGCTGACCGTTTCTTTTGTGTTGCCTAATCACAAATAGTAAATCCGAGTGAACCATATATTGTATATCGCACATACCTTCATCTAGCTTCCCGTTTCTTTTGTTCCTCTTCATCGCAAACAGTTAACTGAACTGAACCATATGCCCTACATCGCACACGCAACTAAAATCTGAACCGTGTTTGATGCTTCCTCCATCGCAATGAATGAAGATGAAGAACCTCGTGAGCTTTTTCCGAGATTAACCACTCTCGTGCTCTCACTCCGAGATCATGGGAGCAAGGATACGGATGACAATCGGATCAAACACAAGTTTCTCAAGGCCATGATGCCTTACCATAAGGCCATGTCCTCCGTCATCTGTCAAAGGCCGGACTTCCACACCTTGTCCTCAAGTGAAGTGTTGGATGAGTTTGTGGCAATGAGGATCTTGGACAAGACCGCCAACAATGTCGTGTTGCATTCTCAGCGAGCAAAGAAGCCCAACCTTGCCTTGAAGGCACAGCCTAGTGTGGAAGAAGAGGATGAAGAGGAAGAATAGGAGAGTAACCCCGAAGATACAAAATATGCTTATCATGACCACATGGCTCTCGCTTCAAGGCAATTTTGGAGCAAGAAGAACTCAAGGCCCAACTTCAACAAGAATAACTCAAGTGGCGCCAAGGGCAAGCAACATGTGAGCACATGCTATAATTATGGCAATGTGAAGCCACTTTGTTGCGGAGTGCCCATATGAGAAGAGGGAAGACAATGGTCGAAAGCTCATTCAAAAAGACAAGGCCAAGTTCTTCCCCAACAAGAACAACTTCACCAAGAAGACTCTTCCCAAGGGGTTGGTTGCTCAAGAAGAGTACAATGAGGATGATGATGATGAAGATAGTGAGACGGTTGCCATGGCCTCCGTTTCCATTGCCATAACTCCACGGGTGTCCCTCTACGATTCACCCAACAAGAACATCATTGCCAAGTGCCTCATGGCCAAAGCCACCAGCAAGGTAACCCCACACATCAAAACCACCATCATTACTAATCCCTCTTTGACGGATTGCATTGATGAAAGTGAGGGGCCTAATGAGGAAGAGAATGAATTTGAGTCTTTTATGAGTAAGCTCAAGGGTAAATCCAAGAAGCACTTTGTTGCTCTCTTGGAACAATTTGGTGAATCCAATGACATAATCGAGGCTCACGAAGACACCATCTCTAAAATGGAGGGGCATAGTCATGACTATGCCACTGATATATTGGATCTCTCTAATGCTCTCGAGGAAGAGTGTGTTCATCGCTTGGCTCTTGAGGAGTCACACAACGATGATCATGCTAAATTAAAGAAAAATCTTGATCATGCTCTTGTTGTATCTCATGTGCTCAATTCCTAGAAGGGAAAACTTGGGGTTGACCTTGCTAGACTCAAGGAGGAGTTTGATATACTTGACAAGGCTCACAAGGGCTTGAAGGGTGCTCATGCTAGCCTCAACGAGTCTCATGATCAACTCTAAGTGAAGCTAACCAAGGAAAAGGCCACTGTCAGTGTCAAAACCGGCGGATCTCGGTAGGGGGTCCTGAACTGTGCGTCTAGGCCGGATGGTAACAGGAGGCAGGGAACACGATGTTTTACCCAGGTTCGGGCCCTCTCGATGGAGGTAAAACCCTACGTCCTGCTTGATTAATATTGATGATATGGGTAGTACAAGAGTAGATCTACCACGAGATCAAGGAGGCTAAACCCTAGAAGCTAGCCTATGGTATGATTGTTGTATATGGAGTTGATCGCCTACGGACTACAACCCTCCGGTTTATATAGACACCGGATAGGGTTAGGGTTACATAGAGTCGGTTACAATGGTAGGAGATCTTGAATATCCGCATCGCCAAGCTTGCCTTCCACGCCAAGGAAAGTCCCATCCAGACACGGGACGTAGTCTTCAATCTTGTATCTTCATAGTCCTAGAGTCCGGCTGAAGGTATAGTCCGGCTACCCGAACACCCCCTAATCCAGGACTCCCTCAGTAGCCCCTGAACTGAGCTTCAATGACGACGAGTCCGGCACGCAAATTGTCTTCGGCATTGCAAGGAAGGTTCCTCCTCCAAGTCCACAGAAGATTGTAAACACCAAGAGTAGTGTCCGACTCTGCAAAATAAGCTTCCACATATTGCCATAGAGAGAATAATATTAACACAAATCAAATCTGCTGACGTATTCCCCAGTGCGTCATCACACTATGGCCAAGTCCTTTACTCGAATCATTTTCACTTTTCAACCTCAGCGTGTTTTGCGAGGCGGTTTCCTTGGCACGTCTTGTCGAAGCAGAGATCGTGTACCCCCCTTTTGCGGGATTCTCATCAATACGGACGTGGGTAACCCAACCGCGCCACTTATCATGGCGCTTGGGAGGCAATCGAGTTTTACTAGGCAGGCGGGGACGCACAACCGCATCCGCCCATATAAGGGGATACGGATCCACCTTTTTTACCTATGCCTTCTTCCACCTTTGCCTATCCATCTCCTGCACACCCGAGCTCCAGCGCCCAAGCCTGCACTTCCCACCTCAACCTTTTCCAGCAATGTCCGGAGCGGGAGGCAAGTGGATGGTCTCCTCCGTCACGGAGGGACAAGTCAAGAAGCTAAGGAAGGCCGGATACCTGTCCAAGGACATCACGCACCGGCTTCCCAAAAAGGGGCAGCTTCTCCCCACCCCAAGGCCCCATGAGAGGGTAGTATTCCTTCCCCACTTCCTCTGCGGACTGGGTTTTCCACTCCACCCATTTGTCCGGGGGCTCATTTTCTACTACGGCCTGGATTTCCACGATCTGGCCCCGAACTTCATCCTCAACATCTCGGCGTTTATCGTCATGTGCGAGGCTTTTCTCCGTGTCCGCCCCCATTTCAGCCTCTGGCTCAAGACCTTCAACGTCAAGCCCAAGGTGGTGCGCGGCAGCCAGGCGGAGTGCGGAGGCGCCATGGCGGGCAAGATGGCCAACGTCCTATGGTTCGAGGGCTCTTTTGTGGAGACCCTAAAGGGATGGCAATCCGGGTGGTTTTACATCACCGAGCCGCGCGATCCGAAATGGACCGCAGCCCCCAAGTTCCGATCCGGACCCCCACGCGGCTTGTGTCCTGGAAAGAGACGGGCCTGTCGTGGGGTGACGAAAAAGAGGTGACCAGATTGCAAATATGCATCCAGTCCCTGGTGAACAAGCCAATCCGGCTTGTTAATGTAATCCAGGTTATGCTCGTCCGCCGGATCCTCCCATGCCAACAACGGGATTTTAATCTGTGGGAGTTTGACCCGGCGCAGCATCAAACCCTCAGCAGGCTCTTCGACATGATGTACGAAGATGCCTGGAAGATGCTATTCAAGGGCGTCGAGGCTCGCGCATCCGCTTCCAGGGACCGCGGATACAGCTCGCAGCGTCACGCTAGCGAGGTAAGCCATCTACACCTTTTACAGGATGTTAAGCTTTTTTCATAGTTTGACTCTATGCGGGATCTAAACTCCCTTACCTTTGACAGGCTTGGCGGGTGATGTCCGGACCGATTAACTGTTCGGCTCCGCTGCCCGAAGACCCAGCTCTAGCTTTACTAGTGAAGCTGCTGGCTCCGGCGCCTTATGTGGTGCCAGAAAAGAAGGCCAAGAAGAAGAAGACCACGGGGACTCGAAAGAGTGCCCGCAACGTGGTAGTGTCGGACTCGTCATCTGATGAGTCCGAGACGCCCTCCTCCCGTGAAAACGAGGAGGAGGAAGAAGAAAACTCTCCCCCCCAGCGGAGGGAGGAGAGAAGAGGAAGGCCGCCCCAACAGGGGAGGCCGAGGGGTCTAGGAAAAGGAAGACCCCTCCGCTGGACTATGCCCCCGACGCCGAAGAGGGCAAAGAGGAGTGGCCAGACAGGGCCAAGCGTCCGGCGAAATCGTAAGTTCGGATATCAGAGTAACTCATGATGTTCCTTTGTTTCACAGCTTTCCCTAATGTCGAATGTAATTATGCAGTCCGCCCCGGGCCGGACTCGACGAGTCGTCGAGCGGCTCCCTGAATTCATCGGACGTGAACTCAGTTCCGCCCGCTGTCTCCCCCCACACCGTGGACGACACCGAAGTGGCGTCGCGATGAGCTCCGGGGCAGGAGGAGGTGGTCCTGGAGGAGCCGCAAGGCGACCTCCCGGACCCCAGGAGTAAAGGGGACAAGACCCCCCCAGGGCTCCAAGTCCGGCTTTGAGCCGTACACCGCACCGGAATCTACAACAGTTCCGGACCGCGGTAGGCGAACTCCCTCCAAGAGGAGTAAGCCTTCTGAGCCGGTAGTCTCCATCCAACCGGAGGTGCCGGACAATCTGCTGGAGGTGCTTGACGGCGCCTCCATCGACGAGGAGCACCGTACTATTATGAGTACGGTGATCCGGAAGGTTCAGTCCGCCAAGAGCGAATTGAGTGAAGCTTGCGCTAGCCTTCTAACAGGCTTCGAGGTAAGTAAAAAATATGTGAAAATATAACCGCATAGACAGTAGCCCCTGATGCTCTGTTTGGCGTTCGGAAAGAAAAGCCGAATAGAGGATCTATTAAATTTCGCAGGAGTCTAACAACAAAGAGTCAATATGCGTATGTAGGTTTCGCTGCTAGCCACCGCCGCACTGACTGAGGAGGTGGGTGCCCTGAAACAGGGCCTCGAGCGGACCGAGCAAGAGCTCGGCCTTGCCAAACGGCAGCTCGAGGAGAAAGAGGTAAGAAATACCTTACAGAAAAAGTGCCTATAAAAATACGTGATTGCAAAAAATAACAGGATTGTACTGCTTATTGTAGGGGCCACGACTGAGGTGGTGACCCTCAAGCAGGCGCTGTCCGAGGCCGAAAAGAAAACGGCCGCGGAGTGCACCGAGCGAGAGAAACTTGAGGCCCAGGTCGGCGAGGTGCACCAGGAGCTTCAGGCTCTCACGAAAAAACATGAGAGTTTGGAGCTTGAGTCGACGATGCAAGCGTCCGAGCTCGCGGCGGCCCTTGAGACTGCCAAGTCTGCCAAGGCCGAAGCCCAAAAGGCCCTCCAAGAGTTGGAGGAGATGAAAAAGATAGCAGCGGGTAAGGCATTCTTTATGCAAAGCAGAAATATAAGAGTGAACTACTTGTTACTTACCCGAATCCATAGCTCTCCAGGGGCATTCGCAGATCTTCCCCGCAGCGTATCCGATGCTGCCGCATTCTACCGAGCTGAAGAGGGTAGCTCGACGGAGAAGGTATTCTGGTCTCAGTATTCTGAGGCCGAACACCCTGTGCCCTTGAGCGACCAGCTGAAGCAGCTGGTCGAGCTCCACAAGGGGGCCGAACAGGCCATGAAGGGCTTCATAGTTTGGCTGTGCCCGGAGAGGCCCTGCCTGGGAGCTATTTCGGGCTGGTGCGGTGGCTGGTGGAGGCCTGTCCGAGGCTCGAGATCATCAAGCGCTCCGTCTGCATCGAAGGTGCCCGTCGGGCCCTTGCCCGTGCAAAGGTGCATTGGGGTAAGCTGCACGGTGAGAAGCTTGTGAGGGACGGGCCGCCGCCGGGGAAGGAGCATCGCAAGCCCGAGAACTACTATAAGGATGTTCTTGCGGATGCCCGGCTTGTGGCGGATGAATGTACCAAGGATGTAAATTTTGAATGAACTCGCTCGTGTTTATCCTGTGCGCTGAAAACTTGTTCATAGGCGCTAAGCAATGCTTATTGAATTTAAAATATTACTTTCTATGCAGCCGTTTATTAAAAATTGAGAGATGGCCAGTCGTCAACTTCTGCCCCCATGCAACTAGTGCTGGGGTGTTCAGGATAAACCTAAGCGCTCTTTTTCCCATAGTTGGGTCCTTCGAGGGAGGCGCTCAGCACAACGAACCAGGCAATCGGACTATAATGCTTGAACACTCTCACTTAGCCATAGAACTCTATAATTTTAAATTTTGGCGAAGCCCCTAGTTCGGAAGACCGAGTTCGGGGCGCTATCCACGCCTTGGCCGGACAAAGCCAGCTCCTCGCTCGAAGCAACATAAGCCTTTAGGGACTCGAAAAACCTCTCGAACAGCGACCAGTCTCTCGCCACATCATGACAGTCAGTTTTAGCTTTCTCCACTGAGGTGCTTAACCCAGCTCAACCGGGGCACAATCGCAGTGGTTGTCCTAGTGCTACCTTAACCGATATAGCAGAACGTAAGGCACCAAAACATAGGAGCCGGGCAAACCCAACTATTGACCCAAATCATGATTCGGAGCCGATGCATATAGTGCTATAAGTTCGGGGTGCCGCACTTGGGAAAGTGTACGGACTTCTCACGCCATTATGAGGGGTACTGAAGCCCCTGGCGTGTTTGCCGTACCATGGTGTACGGGTGCAATCATGTCATTTAATAAACATATATGTAAAAAGAAGATAATGCAAAAAATAGACAGAAAGCTATGCATTGTTTATAGAGAGGCTATTTATCAAAGCCGAACGATACAAATAGTGCGGTAAGCAAAAGATATTGGACTATGTAGTATGTCCTGACCAGGGGCAGGCCACGGAATTGTGTTTGAAACAGGTATACCGCTCGTAACAGAGACCACCTGGGAGTTCCATAATGCGGCATGGCTTGTCTGCCTCCCTGGATCTTGCTTCGTTTGTGCGGCAGTCGAATTGCCGAACAGGTCGTCCGAAGTATGGAGTCCTGAAAGTAAGAAAAAATTAAAAAAAGAATCCGGCAGCCCCTAGTACGTTTTAAGCCATATTTTGGGCATGCCGTTATTGTGCCCCTTCCCCTGTGCCCATGGTATTTCAAGGGCATAGTTATGTACGCGAGGTACTGGTTTCGCTATGTCGCGAGAGCTAGGGTTGGGGCCGCATTGCTACGCTTGTTCAGAGTGTGCCAGGCGGTACTGCTGTGGGTTACTCCGGGTGCGCTTGGCAGTGTCTGGCTTTTTAACGGCCAGACTGGAGAATTGCCTAAGAAGGCTACTTTGTACTTCCGCTGCGAGAACCACCGTGTGCTCCTCCGTACGGAGGGAGTGTTCGGTGTTTCCGTTGACCGTGATTACTCCTCGAGGGCCTGGCATCTTGAGCTTGAGATATGCGTAGTGCGGCACCGCATTGAACTTTGCGAATGCGGTTCGTCCGATCAGGGCGTGATAGCCACTGCGAAACGGGACTATATCGAAGATTAACTCTTCGCTTCGGAAATTGTTCGGGGATCCAAAGACCACGTCAAGTGTTACTGAGCCTGTACAGTTGGCTTCTACACCTGGTATAACGCCTTTAAAGGTTGTTTTTGTGGGCTTAATCCTTGAGGGATCTATGCCCATTTTCCGCACTGTATCCTCATAAAGCAAATTCAGGCTACTGCCGCCGTCTATGAGGACTCTTGTGAGATGAAATCCGTCGATGATTGGGTCGAGAACCAATGCGGCGAAGCCGCCATGATGGATGCTAGTGGGGTGGTCCCTTCGATCAAAAGTGATCGGGCAGGAGGACCATGGGTTGAACTTTGGGGCGACTGGCTCCATCGCGTATACGTCCCGTAGTGCACGCTTCTGCTCCCTCTTGGGAATGTGGGTTGCGTATATCATGTTCACCGTCCGCACTTGTGGGGGAAAGCCCTTCTGTCCATTGTTGTTCGGCGGCTTGGGCTCCTCCTCCTCGTTGCTGTGCAGCCCCTTGTCTTTGTTTTCGTCTCTTAACTTGCCTGCCTACTTGAACACCCAACAATCCCTATTAGTGTGATTGGCTGGTCTTTCGGGGGTGCCATGTATGTGGCACAAGCGGTCGAGTATTTGGTCCAAACTGGACGGGCCCTCAGTATTCTTTTTGAATGGCTTTTTCCGCTGACCGGATTTATAGCCTTTGAATCCGGCATTGACTACCGTGTCTTCATTGCTGTCGCTGCTAACGCGGCATTTTTGCTTATTCCGATGTGTCCTGCCACTTTTGTCCTTGGTATCTGAGTTACCGGGGTTCTTTGATAAGTTGTTACTGCGAGCTAGCCAGCTGTCTTCTCCCGCGCAAAAGCGGGTCATGAGTGTCATGAGGGCTGCCACAGATTTCGGCTTTTCCTGCCCCAGGTGCCGGGCAAGCCATTCGTCGCAGATGTTATGCTTGAAGGCTGCTAGGGCCTCTGCGTCCGGACAGCCGACTATCTGGTTTTTCTTTGTTAGGAAACATGTCCAGAATTGTCTGGCCGATTCCTCTGGCTGCTGAATTATGTGGCTTAAGTCGTCGGCATCCGGTGGTCGCACGTAAGTGCCCTAGAAGTTTTCGAGGAATGCGGCTTCCAGGTCCTCCCAAGAACTGATTGAGTCTGCTGGCAAGCTGTTAAGCCAATGCCGGGCCGGTCCTTTAAGTTTGAGCGGGAGGTATTTGATGGCGTGTAGATCATCGCCGCGTGCCATGTGGATGAGAAGGAGATAATCCTCGATCCATACCGCCGGATCTGTTGTGCCATCGTATGATTCAATGTTTACGGGTTTGAAACCCTCTGGGATTTTATGATCCATTACTTCATTCGTGAAGCATAGCGGGTGTGTGGCGCCTTTGTACTGGGCTATATCACAACGCAGCTCGGAAGAGCTATGTCTGTTGTGTTCGGCCCGGCCAGATTTGTTGTATCCGGAGTGAAGATCATCGTCACGTGCCGTAGGGCGCCTGCGTGATCCATAGATTGATCTTGTTTGTCTTGCCTTATCCTCTAGTACGTTTCGCAGGTCTGGCGCATTTTCCCGTGCCTTAGTTGAGCGGCGTCGGGGCATGGCTTGGGTGGAGGGCCGAGAGGCCTCTCTATCGCGGCCACGAGGTGGCCGGTCTGCCATGTCATGCGCTGGTGATGTAGGTGCTTCCTCCTCTGATTGGGGTAGCGGCCTGCGCTTTGGGTAACTCTTGGAGGGGCGTTCGAGTTCATACTCTTCGGCCGCAAGGACTTTAGTCCATCTGTTAGCTAGCAAATCTTGGGCAGCTCTAAGCTGTTGCTGCTTTTTCTTGAGGCTGCTTGCCGTGGCTAAAAGCCTGCGTTTAAAACGCTCTTGTTCGGCGGGGTCTGATGGTATGACGAATTCGTCGTCATCGAGGCTTGCCTCGTCTTTGGAGGGAGGCATATAGTTATCATCCTCGACCTCTTGGTCTGCCGCTCTCTCATGAGGGCTGGCTGCTCCATCTTCCTGTGCCGAATCTTGCTGGGGTGGGTGTTCTTCGGCGCTATCCGGGGTAGTATTATCTCCCGTGCCGGAATCACCATTTTTGCTTTGGCGGAATTTAGAGCGGCGCCGCTGACGCCGGTGCTTTGGCTATTTCTTGGGGGTGTCACCCCCCACTGTTCCATCGCCATCTCCATCTTTTCGAGTATCCACCATATATATGTCATATGATGAGGTGGCCTTCCAGCGCCCTACAGGTGCTGATTCCTGTTCGTCTCCTACATCGTCGTCCATACCGTCGATGTCTTCAGAACCGAAGTCAAGCATGTCGTTTAAATCGTCGACAGTGGCTACAAAGTGGGTGGTGGGTGGGCTTTGAATTTCTTCATCGTCCGTATCCCATCCTTGCTGACTGTAATCCGGCCAGGGCTCTCCTGATAAAGAGAGAGGCTTAAGAGAATTTAGGATGACGCCAAAAGGCGAGTGCTGAAAGATGTCTGCGGCGGTGAACTCCATTATCGGCGCCCAATCGGATTCGATTGGCAGGGGCGCAGGGGGCTCGGAGTCTGGGGAGGAGTCCGGATCCTCGGAGTCACGGGTCATGCAGAGTGCGGGGCTAGCGTTCGGCTCAATCGCCTTTGAGATCGCAACCCCTGAGGTGACATCCAATCGCTCGTCCTCGATTGCCGCAATAGGCTCCGAGTTAGGGGTCGGAACCGATGCGTGTGCGGCCTCCAGGGCACTGTCCGGAGGCAGAGCTAGATCATGCCCCTCGAGATAGTGCGGCGCGCTTGGCCGTGGCTCAAACCCATCGAAGATCAAGTGTCCGCGGATGTCAGCCGTGTAGTTTAAGCTTCCAAACCTGGCTTGAAGGCCAGGGGCGTAGCTTTCGATCTGCTCTAGGTGGCCGAGCGAATTGGCCCACAGAGCGAAGCCGCCGAAGACGAAGATCTGTCCGGGGAGAAAAGTCTCACCCTGGACCGCATCGTCGTTGATGATCAAGGGAGCCATCGGGCCTAAAGGAGACGACACAGAGGAACTCTCAATCAAAGCACCAATGTCGGTGTCAAAACCGGCGGATCTCGGGTAGGGGGTCCCGAACTGTGCTTCTAGGCCGGATGGTAACAAGAGGCAGGGAACACGATGTTTTACCCAGGTTCGGGACCTCTCGATGGAGGTAAAACCCTACGTCCTGCTTGATTAATATTGATGATATGGGTAGTACAAGAGTAGATCTACCACGAGATCAAGGAGGCTAAACCCTAGAAGCTAGCCTATGGTATGATTGTTGTATATGGAGTTGATTGCCTACGGACTACAACCCTCCGGTTTATATAGACACTGGATAGGGTTAGGGTTACATAGAGTCGGTTACAATGGTAGGAGATCTTGAATATCCGCATCGCCAAGCTTGCCTTCCACGCCAAGGAAAGTCCCATCCGGACATGGGACATAGTCTTCAATCTTGTATCTTCATAGTCCTGGAGTCCGGCTGAAGGTATAGTCCGGCTACCCGAACACCCCCTAATCCAGGACTCCCTCAGCCACTTTTCGTCATGTGGTTTTAATTGATAATGCAAATGCTACTAACCCGTGTTGTGAGCATGTGCATCTTGTGGAGGAGAATGCAAAGCTGAAGGAGTAACTTGTGAAAGGCCTTGTATCTTGCAGACAAGGTGAGAAGAACCTCAACGATCTTTTGAGCAATCAAAAGGAAGTTGTGGTCAAGGAGGGAATTGGGTTTGCACCCAAGTCCAAGAACAAGAAGAAGAATGACAAGGCCAAACGACCTCCTCCTCTCAAGCAAACTTTTGTGAATGAGGGAGAGGGTGCTTTTAAGGAGAATAAGAACACTGTCAAGGGTGGTGGTGTCAAGAAGGGCAATGCCACCCCTTCCCACAAAGTTGGTGACTTTAACCCTTCTTATGTGTTATGTCGTGCTAGTGATGGGCATGTTTATGCTAAATTTGTTGGTTCCCCTTATGAGTACATTGAATGGTCTATTTGGGTTCCTAAGACCCTTGTTACTAACATCAAAGGACCTAAGGAAAGCCACTATGTGGCGGTCAAACGAATCTTTCGATATTTGGCTCATACCCCAAACTCTGGCTTATGGTACCCAAGAGGAGAAAACTTCAACCTTGTGGGCTTTTTCAGAGGGTGCTAATTTCTTGGTTGCTCTTTGGTGAGTTGGTCTTCTAAGAAGCAAAGTTGTGTTTCTTTCTCGTCTACCGAAGCGGAGTATGTGGTCGCCGACAGTTGTTGTGCTCAACTTCTATGGATGAGGCGAACTATAAAGGATTACGGTGTCATTTGTGACAAAGTGCCTCTTTGGTGTGACAATGAAAGTGCCATCAAGATTTCTCTCAACCCGGTGCAACACTTCAATACAAAGCATATAGACATTCAGTATCAGTTCATCTGGGATAACATTAGGCGAGGGGATATCGAGCTCAACTATGTCAACACTCATGATAACCTTGCAGATATCTACACGAAGCCATTGGATGAAGCAAGATTTCACGAGTTAAGGCATGAGCTAAATATCATTAATTCGAGCAATGTGGCTTGAACTCTTGCACACCCCACCATACTCATTGTGTTGTCTTGTATAGGTGTAGGCATGGATATAGGGGGAGTGTTTTTCTCTAAATGAACTCTCCCTCCCCCATTATGCATAAATTCATCATGTCTTTCACATTATCTATTTTTATGGTACTTGTGCATAAAAGACGAGTTTTGGTCATGGGCCCAAGGTTAAAATCTTCACGGTGCCATACCTCTTGACTCAAATATAGGCGGCCTCGGCCACCGCCCTCTCTTTGAGAGTTGGGTTTTTTTGTTTCTTCTCCTCTCGTGGGAGGTTTTTCTGCCTATTTGTTTGCTCCTTCTCCTTGTCGTTTCGTTTTCTTGTTGCTTGGAATAAGACTTGTTCTGTTGAGTCTTCAAGTTCTGGCTGGGCGGTACTACCTCTTATGATCAACAAGCTGTACTACCACCCGCCCGAGTGGTACTACCGCTGCGGGGCAGGACTAGGGGGTTTTGTCGGGGTAGGGGGAGTTTCCTTCTCCCCCACACCAATTTGCACGACCCACTCATCCTATTCATTTTGCCAGCGATGAACTCGTTGTAGGAGGGCCCCGGTGGGCCGCCTCCTCCGGGCCGTCTTTCACCTTTTCCTCCGGTGGGATCGATCCCCACCTCTTCCTCTAGCCATGGATGCTGGTATTGCCCCTGATCCCTTTCTCTTTGCTTCTATGTTTCAGATCTAGTCTTTAGGGGCAATAGGCTTTGCATTCATTGATTTTTGGCCAAATCGAAGCTTGAGTAGGATGGTGAAGGCATCTAGACTGTTTTGATTGATATTTGGTAGGTTTATTGTTGAATTTGGCATCCCGGTAGTTTCAGATTTGGTCACAGCGGTAGGGAACCGCCGTTCCCCTGCCTGGAGCAGTACTGCCACTCTCCTGGAGCGGTACTACTGCTCAGGTGGCACTACCGCTTCCAGATCGAGGTACTACCGTTGGATGCCCAGTTCCACCGTACTTTTATCAAGTATCAATCCGTTTTGCTTTTTCTGGTGGCTTATGCTCGTTCTTCCGTGTTTCTTTTCACTACTGTAGGATGCTGCTAACGCGACACTACAATCAGAGACCCTTTGACGAAACTGTGTGCGATGCATTAATTGCAAACGATGATGTAAAAAAACTGTCAAAACAGATGCAAAATGTTTGCGATGAATGATACATCAAACAGAGTTGATATTTTAGTTGCGTGTGCATTGATCTTTACGAACTGTTTGTGTCGGAGTAATGGGCCAAGGGTAACCCCAGGCCCATAGCCTTTCAAGACATCGGGGCTGACTGCGCCCATCAAGACACGGACGGAGAGCCGACTTCAGGAGGGCGGCTGAAGGAACGGCCGGCTGCCCATAAGCGTCCGAGTCCTACAGATGAGATCGATACCGGCCGACTCCGACTGGCGGCTTCCGGAGTCGCCGACCACGGGAAGTCGGCCCCCGAAACCAGCAAAGCCTATGCCCTCATCGGGGGGAATGGGACAAGGAGGGCGACAGTGAAGCCCACTCTCTCCCCTTTTTCAGGGAATGGCCAGGGCATAGTGCGCTGTACCAGCGAAGATCCCCATCTGGCACGGCACTGTTGCCATGCCATCCCTGACGCCAGCAATAGTGGGCAGGGTCCTGTACCCAGGACGGTCTGACCGTATGATCCACCGAAGACGGGCCCCACCAGTTAGTGAGAATCCAGAAGACGGCAAGAGCACCACAAGTCGGACCAGTAGGGAGCCGACCCCCGGGAGTCGGCTTGCCCCTCCTACTGGTTTCCCGCGCCATTAACCAGACGAGACGGGGAGCGGCTACAATAAACATCTGCCAGGAAGTAGGACTGTAGCCACAACCCCATGACCAAGCCTGTGTCATTACAGGCACGGCTACAGTAATAAGCAGCCGGCAGGACCCGCCAGCGGAGGGTGTGGCCTGTCGGCTCCGTACCTAGCCAGTCGGCTGGGCCCACCAATCGGCGGGCCCAAGCAGTCGGCAGGAGGGCCCGCAGGCGAAGAGACTGACAATTGGGCCCTGCGTCCCTACAATTTACCATTGTACCCCTGGGGGGTTGGCTTATATAAACCCCCCAGGGCACCCATGCAAAGGGTTCCAATACATCAGAACTAGACCAGACGTTAGAGAAGGGGGAGAGCAAGCCTAGCCTCCTCATGTCCACAGATACAGCTCGAGGAGCACCTTTGTACTCACTTTGCCTTAGTGATCATGCGGAGACCCCGCAGAGCAGGACTAGGGGTGTTATCTCCTAGGAGAGCCCCGAACCTGGGAAAGTACACCGGCGTTCGTGTCTACACCTCATCCCATTTCCAGGCACCGGTGACGTTCTACTCGCCCCACCATGATAAGCCATCCATTGGCATATGTCGCACCCAACCCCCGACATTTGGCGCCCACCTTGTGGCCTGGTGCACCATCGTCCGGAGATCTGTTCTGGACGGAACCCTTTTCCTCCCTGGCGAGCGCAGCCAGCCCAGCACGCCGAACGGAGTCTGCGCCAACACGCTGCATGGCGCTGAAATCGCCTATGCGGCCAGTTGCCTCGCCGATCTTGTAGGCGAGGTCCGCCTCTCCGACGAGCCCGCATCTGACGCGGGCACAGGTGGCCTCGAGATCCTCCTCGCAGGTCTCCTTGATCAACTCCACGTCGCCAGCGAGCCAGCTGGGGACTTGGAGTCCGTAGGCTCCACCGATCCGATGTTGGTCGACTCCGACACCGTGTTGCTTGACACGTTCCCCACCAACATGGTGGTCTATGATGAGCCGCTTCCTCACACGGAGAACGGTGGAAGCACCGTCATAGAAGTGCTTGTCATCGATCATGGCGAGCACTCCGGCGGGGGTGAATATGACCCACTCCACGCGGCGCTGTAGGACCTGGCAGTGCCCATCCCTGAAGATGCCGACGCCAAGACGCCGGAGGCATGCCGCCTTCAGCTAGTCGAAGGCGCCAAAAAGCTAGCTAGCATGAGATGCCTATCAGAAGCCTACCAGCGCGAGATGGACTGCGCTGTGGGCGGCACGCCGGCTGCGGCTGGGCCTAGCCGCCTTGGCACGGTCCAGCAGCACGGCGCGGCTATCGCCGATCTGTTCGGGGTGAATCACCCCATTTATGCCACGCATGCGGAGAACATTCAAGCCGCCCAGGCAGCGGCGGACGAGCTGGACAAGTTCGAGGGAGAAGAACGTTGCTTGATGACGGAGTGCGTCCAGCGACTCCTTGACACGGCTGCTGAGCAAAATGAGGCCGGCTGCCACACTGATGCGCCGCGCCGACGGAATGACAACCTGCTTCCGCACCGAGACCAAGGCGTGGAGTCTCGGACGCCAACTGCCGGCGTCCGTGGAAGGAAAGACAAGGAGCCGGCTGCCTGCCGCAGTCGGGCTCGCATCACCATAGAGCGCGACCGAGATGGTCGCCCAAGAACAGTGGAACGACAGGATGACTGTCCGCCTCCTCCCCCTCGGAGGGAAAGGCGAGTCTCCCCGCCGCCTGCTGATCACCCGACGCTCGGCGACTGCCTTGGCCGCCGAGAGGGAGTCGGAGAGAATGACGCCCACCACTAGATCGACCGTCTCCATCGATCCCTGGCGCTTGAAGAAGAAGACCAGTTGGGTCCACCGTGTTTCGGCCCCCGCATCCGAGACGAGCCCTTCCCCAAGGGGTTCACGCTCCCCAGAGACACCCCCAAATACACCGGCTCCGTGAAGCCGGAGGACTAGGTGGTCGACTACTCCATGGCCGCCAGCATAGCAAACGGCAACAAGCGTGTTGCTGTGAACTACGTTCCGCTTATGCTCCAAGGCATGGCCCGGACTTGGTTGAACAACTTAAGGTCCCGCAGCATCAACAGTTGGGTCGACTTCACTGATGCCTTTGTCCGCAACTTCACCAGCACATACAAGCGGCCTCCCAAGCCTCAACAGCTCTCCTTGTGTGTACAGGGCCCCATCGAGTCAACCCGCGACTACCTCACGCGCTGGGTCGAGCTTCGCAACTCTTGCGAAGGCGTGCCATTGAGTACTTCACCACGGGATGCCGAGAGGGCACCCTCCTGAAGCACAAGCTTCTCTGGGACGAGCCGGAAACCCTCGACGAGCTGATGATCATAGCAGACAAGTATGCCACGGCCGACTCCTCCATGAAGATGGAGCTTCAAGTTAGCGCAACTGGAAAGGTGGCTCCTTAGGCTCCCCGAACCCCGGCCGGAGACACCAGTCGGCATCAACAGCAGAACAATCACAAGCGCAAAGCCCCACCGTCGACTTCCACCAACCGGCAGGTGGCGACAGTCGAAAATCAGCAGCCAGAAGGGCAGCCCCCGCCCAAACGCCAGAAGGGTGGCAAGCCCAGCTAGCAGTCGGCTTTCTCATATGATCAGACTTTAGATGGACCCTGCAAGTTCCACAGTGGCGCGAAGCCGTCCAACGACACCACTCGGAAGTGCCACTGGCTCTAGGATAGCCAAGGGCGACGGACTTTTGCCTCCCCCACCTGCGGGGCAGCCGCCTCCTCCGCCCCAGCAGTCGGCGGTCAGGCCAGTTGACACAGTACAAGACGAGTACCTAGAAGAGCAGGGAGCATACGTCATGTTCACCAGTGTGGCCGACGATCGACGCAGCAGGCGACTGCAGGAGCAGGAGGTGAATGCAGTAGCAACTGACGCCCCAGAGTTCATGCACTTGTCTGAGAAGCCCATCAGCTGGAGTCGAGCTGACCACCCGAAGTAATGCCCAGACCCGGCTCCTATGCTTTGGTTTTGGACGCCACCTTTGCCATGGACAAGCGAGCTGCTCGCTTTTCTAGAGTCCTGATAGACGGCGGCAGCTGCATCAACATCTTGTACAAAGACACCATGGAGAAGTTAGGAATCAGGCAGAGGCAACTACAGTCCAGCCGGACGGTGTTCCACGGCATAGTTCCTGGCCTTTCCTGCTCGCCAATCGGCAAGATCTTGATCGATGTCCTCTTCAGAGACAAAGATGATTTCCACCGAGAGTCAATATGGTTCGAGGTGGTGGACATAGAGAGCCCATACCATGCGCTGCTTGGCCGGCCAGCCCTAGCCAAGTTCATGGCCGTCCCCCACTATGCCTACCTCAAGATGAAGATGCCGAGTTCCAAGGGGATCCTAAATATAAATGGCGACTACAAGAAGTTGTCCGCCTGCGCATCAGAGAGCAGTCGGCTGGCCGAGTCCCTCATGATCACAGCTGAGAAGCGACTGCTAGAACGAGTTGTGGCGATGGCAAGCAAACAGCCGGAGATGTCGCCTGATCCTAGAGAGTCGGAAGCTGAGGGCTCGTTCAAGCCGGCCAAGGAAACAAAGAAGATACCTTTGGACCCAGAGCACCCATAGAGGTATGCTGTCGTAGGTGCCAACCTCGACATCAAATAGGAAGGTGAGCTCGTCGATTTCCTCCGTGACAATCGTGACATCTTCGCATGGTCCCCCAAGGAGATGCCAGGTGTCCCGACGGAATTCGCCAAGCATAAATTACACGTCCGATCTGATGCCAAACCAGTCAGACATTCTTTGCGCCGCTTGTCAGAAGAGAAGAGGAGAGTTGTTGGAGAAGAGATAGCCCGACTACTTGCAGCCGGCTTCATCATGGAAGTATTCTTCCCAGAATGGCTGGCAAACCCGGTCTTGGTACTGAAGAATAACAAGCAATGGCGAATGTGTATTGAATACACTAGCCTCAACAAAGCATGCCCCAAGGACCCGTTCGCTTTGCCAAGGATCGACCAAGTGATAGACTCCACAGCCGGATGCGAGCTGTTGAGTTTCTTGGATGCATATTCAGGATATCACCAGATCAAGTTAAACCCAGCCGATAGGCTGAAGACTGCCTTCATCGCGCCATTTGGAGCTTTCTGCTACCTAACCATGACGTTCGGCTTGAGGAACACCGGCGCCACCTTCAAACGATGCATGCAGAAGTGCCTCCTCAAGCAGCTCGGCAGAAATGCTCATGTCTACATGGACGATGTGCTGGTAAAAATGGAGAAGCGTGGAACACTGCTGGAAGACCTCAAAGAGACCTTCGAGAACTTGCGCCGATTTCAGATCAAGCTCAACCCGGAGAAGTGCATCTTTCGGAGTACCAGCCGGCCAACTCCTTGGTTTCCTGGTCTCCAAACACGGCATAGAATGCAACCCTATGAAGATCAAGGCAATTGAAAGGATGGAGGTACCCATCCGACTGCTGGACATACAAAAATTCACCAGCTAGTTGGCGTCCATCAGCCGATTCATCAGTCGCCTGGGCGAGAAGGCTCTTCCCCTGTACCAACTCATGAAGAAGACCACTTTCTTCGAGTGGAACCACAAGGCGGACAAAGCATTTGTCCAACTAAAGAAGATGCTGGCTACTCCACTTGTCCTGGCGGCTCCGACTCCTAAGGAGCCCATGCTCCTCTACATCGCCGCCACCAGCCGAGTGGTCAGCACAGTCATTGTAGTAGAACGCAAGGAGGAAGGCAAAGCACTATCAGTTCAGAGACCAGTATATTATTTGAGTGAAGTATTGTCGACTTCCAAGCAAAACTACCCCCACTACCAGAAGATGTGCTATGGTGTGTGAGGGAGTCCTGGATTAGGGGGTGTTCGGACAGCCGGACTATATACTTTGGCCGGACTGTTGGACTATGAAGATACAAGATTGAAGACTTCGTCCCGTGTCCGGATGGGACTCTACTTGGCATGGAAGGCAAGCAAGGCAATACATATATGTATATCTCCTCCTTTGTAACCGACCTTGTGTAACCCTAGCCCTTTCCGGTGTCTATATAAGCCGGAAGGTTTTAGTCCGTAGGACAACATACAATCATACCATAGGCTAGCTTCTAGGGTTTAGCCTCTCTGATCTCGTGGTAGATCTACTCTTGTACTACCCATATCATCAATATTAATCAAGCAGGACGTAGGGTTTTACCTCCATCAAGAGGGCCCGAACCTGGGTAAAACATTGTGTCCCCTGCCTCCTATTACCATCCGCCTTAGACGCACAGTTCGGGACCCCCTACCCGAGATCTGCCGGTTTTGACACCGACATTGGTGCTTTGATTGAGAGTTCCTATGTGCCATTGCCAGAAGGAAGGATGTCTCCTCTCGTCTTTAAAGACGGTACTACTGTCGAGGGAGCTTTGGCTGTCGGCCAAACTCTCCGGCTAGGTGGTTTCATCATGACCGCCTGTTCGCCCGCCGCACCGATGATGACTTCTCGGGTCATCGAAAACAGCCTCCACGTCAAATCGGCACTCACCGAACAGATGGATCCAATAGAGCTCGCCTCCTTAAACGAGCTCTTAGATCGCATCCCCGCCCTGGGAGTCGCTACGGACTATGATCGGATCGGGCTTAAACCCGATCAAAGGGAGATTAACTCTCCGCTGGTCACCCATCATATTGCAGTGGTGGAGGAACAATGCGGCGACTTTTCCTCCATCTTGAGGACCAACTATGTCCGGATTCCCGAGCTCTTTGAGCCGGACGCCCGTTCGCGGGAGGACAACACCCAATCCCTGAACTTAGAGTCAGGTAGCGGGCCAGGGTTATCGGGTTACACCCCGGAACCGGAACTTTCAAAATTGGAAATTGCTCAGCCCCTGGATCCCAGATCAGGTGAGGGTTCGGATTCAATTTCACCCACCCACCCAAACATAAGTGATCTTTCCCACATCAGGCAAGTGCCCCAGGAAACAGTACATCACTACTGGGCCAGATTCCTCCTTGCGATGAACAAGGATAAGGACTGTCGCGAGGAAGACACAATCTTATTTTTCCGCAATAATTGCACGGACAAGGGAATCCTTAACGCCATAAATCGCTGTGAGATAACACGCTTCGCTGACTTGGCGTCCATAGTACAAAAGTACTATGCGATGGAAAGTGCCTGGAAAACCGAAACAAACTTTTGGGATAATCTGACCCTAAACACAAACCCAGTCCGAAATAAAAGGGTGCATTATCAGAATACACCCGGGTTAACTACCAAAAAGCAAAAGCCCTCTACGGGGCAAGGAACCATACTGGATGGATGGCTCAATGGACCCTGCAAAATTCATAGTACAACAGACGCAATACCAACGCACAACCTTAGAGCATGTTGGATACTCCGGCAGGTGGCCAAAAGTGGTGAGGATCTACTCCTCCCAAATACCACAGGGCACCATCATGTGGACAACAATACGGTGTTAGCGGTCTTTGAGACCTTCACGTCAAATAATAGACGCAAGCGAACACTCCGCAGCATGGCCAAAATCTGCCACGTAGCAGCAATAAATCCTTGGAGTGACACGGCTATCACCTTCAATGCCAGTGACGAACCTAAATTCCGAACAGCCCGAGCACCAGCCGCACTGGTCCTCAGTCCAATCATGGACGGCTTTCGACTCACCATGGTACTCATGGACAGCAGCAGCGGATTAAACCTCATCTATGACGAAACTCTTCAAAAGATGGAAATAGACTGGAGCCGCATTGAGTAAAGTAGCACAACCTTTAGAGGAATCATCCCCAGTCAGGAAGCACGCTATTCTGGGAAAATCACACTAGATGTGGTATTCGGCACGCCGGATAATTACAGGTCCGAAGAAATTACATTCCAAGTGGCTCCGTTCAGCAGTGGTTATCACGCTCTTTTAGGATGGGAGGCATTCACAATCTTCCAAGCCGTACCACATTATGGGTACATGAACTTCAAAATGCCTGGGCCCAACGGAATCACCACTCTCGCTAGTGATCCGGACACAGCAATCCGCGCCGAAAACAAAACAGCCGCATTGGCCCTCGAGGCATTATCCGAAGCCCTCTCGGCCGAGGAATTAACTACACTACGCTCCATAGTGGATAGGGACAACGTGATACTCGACAAGAGATCCAAGTCCACCTCTTTTAAACCAGCGGATGAAATAGTTAAATTCCAAGTCCACCCAACGGACCCTACAAAAACAGCCTCCATCGGGGCAGAACTAAGCCCCGTTGTGGAAGCACTACGAGAGTTCCTGCGCGAGAACTGGGACATATTCACCTGGCATCCCTCAGACATGCCAGGAATCCCACGCAGGTTGGCCGAGCATAGCCTCAATATCCTAAAGTTATTTAAGCCGGTCAAGCAAGCTCTTCGGCGTTTCTCTGAACCTAAGAGACAGGCCATGGGAGAGGAACTAGCCAAGTTATTGGAGGTCGGATTCATCAAAGAAATAAAACACCCGGACTGGCTAGCAAACCTGGTGATGGTACCAAAGAAGGAAAAATCCTGGCGCCTTTGTGTCGACTTCAAAGACCTCAATAAAGCTTGCCCGAAGGATCCCTTCCCCCTCCCACACATCGATCTAATCATTGATGCTACTGCAGGACACGAGTCATTGTGTTTCCTCGACGCATACTCCGATTACCACCAAATCAAGATGGCGGAGTCCGACCAAGCCGCAATGGCATTCATCGCACCATACGGTCCCTTCCGTTTTAACACAATGCCTTTTGGTCTCAAAAACACCGGCGCAACATATCAGTGCATGATTCAGACATGTCTGGAGAAACAAATCGGCAAAACAGTAGAGGCATACGTAGACGATGTGGTCGTCAAAACCAAACACGTCGACTCTTTGATAGACAACTTGAGGCTCACACTCGACAACCTCCGAACATCTGACATGAAGCTCAATCCGGAAAAATGCGTTTTCGGCGTACCAGCCGGAAAGCTCCTGGGATTCATTGTGTGCAGTAGAGGTATTGAAGCTAATCCGGCCAAAATCCGAGCGTTGTCACAGTTGGCTACCCCAACAGACCTCAAACAAATCCAGAAGCTAGCTGGATGCGTGGCGGCTCTAAGCCGTTTTATCTCCCGTTCAGGAGAAAAGGCTTTACCCCTTTATCGCCTCCTTTGGCGCACCGAACACTTCGAGTGGCCGGACGCGGCCACAGCCGGATTGGAAGAAATAAAGGCCATTCTGGCAACCAACCCGATCCTGGCCACACCAAACATCGGCGAACCAATGATGTTGTATATTGCGGCAACTCATCAAGTTGTAAGCGCGGTGCTCGTTGTCGAACGGGAAGCGGACGGACACAAATTCCCTCTTCAAAAGCCGGTCTACTATGTATCCACTATCCTCACTCCATGCAAATCATGGTACCCGCATTACCAAAAAATAGCATATGCGGTATTTATGGCATCACGGAAACTGCGACACTACTTTCAAGAGTGTTCGATTACAGTAGCCTCGGAAGTTCCACTTAATGATATTATCAACAACCGCGATGCTACGGGCCGGATTGCCAAATGGGCCATTGAGCCCCTCCCATTCGACATAACATACAAACCTCATCGAGCCATTAAATCGCAAGTACTGGCCGACTTCGTCGCCAAATGGACGGAGGCCGAACTCCCTAAAGAGTACGGCGCATACTCCAATTGGATCATGCACTTCGACGGTTCTAAAATGCTGGCCGGTCTAGGGGCTGGCGTCGTCCTGACGTCCCCAACCGGAGATACCGTTCGGTACATACTACAAATATTGTATACAGATTCCAACAATGCAGCCGAATACGAAGCTCTGTTGCATGGTCTTCGGATGACAGTCTCCATGGGCATTCAACGCCTGGAGGTGCGTGGGGATTCAAACCTCGCAATATCCCAAATAAATGGAGATTTTGACGCCAAGGATCTGAAAATGGCGGCCTATCGAAATGCCGTCCTAAAAATGTCAGCTCGGTTCGAGGGACTCGAATTTCACCATGTGGCTCGGGAAAACAATCAGGCGGCGGATATCCTCGCCCGCATCGGCGCAAAACGCGACGCGGTCTCCCCTAACATATTTCTGGAAAGGCTCTTCAAGCCATCCGTAGCATGGGAAGGGGACACTGGTAACAATAGTCCAGACCCAGCCAAAATACCCGATACCGAACTCTCTGACACAATTGGAGGCCGCCACCGTAATAACACCTTCAGCCCACGAAATAATGGCCATTATTGCCCCATGGACAAAACCATTCCTGGCCTACCTAACTAGACAGGAACTTCCGGAGGACCAAAATGAGGCACGCTGCATAGTGTGGCGATCCAAGGCCTACAGGGTCCATGAGGGAGAATTGTATAAGAAAAGCACTACCGGAGTCCTTCAAAGGTGCATCTCCGAAGAGGAACGGCGGAATCTTTTGGCAGAAATTCACGCCGAACTAGGCGGTCATCACGCCATAGCCCGGGCTCTTGTAAGAAAGGCCTTCCGTACAGGATTCTATTGGCCAACGGCCCGGGCAGATGCACAGGACTTGGTCCAACGTTGCGCCGGTTGCCAGCTCTTTGCAAATCAAAGCCACATGCCACCCACCGCCCTCCAAACAATCCCCATTACGTGGTCCTTTGCGGTCTGGGGGCTTGACATGGTTGGACCCCTTAAAGGGGGAACCGACAAGAGAAAATACTTATTGGACATGGTGGATAAATTCACCAAATGGATAGAGGCTAAACCGGTTAAAACAGCCGAATCCGGACCGGTGATAGATTTCATATCCAGGGTTGTACACTGTTACGGCGTCCCCCACAGCATCATCACTGATAATGGCACGAACTTCACGGCCGACGAGGTAAAACTCTGGTGCAGCAAAATGGGCATCAAGCTCGATTATGCTTCAGTCTATCACCCACAAACCAACGGCCAAGTCGAACGAGCAAACGGTCTTATAATGAGCGGCATTAAACCCAGATTAGTGCGTTCCTTAACGGAGTCTGACACACACTAGGTAGAGGAGCTTGACTCCGTAATCTGGGGGCTGCGGACCACGCCGAATCATAGTACCGGATATACAACGTTTTTTATGGTGTACGGCGCAGAGGCAGTCTTGCCCTGTGACATAATTCATGACTCACCTCGAGTGCGCATGTACGAAGAAAGAGAAGCCGAGCTCGATCGGCAGGACAGTCTGGACACCTTGGAGGAAGAGCGTGACGTAGCCAAAGCCCGTTCCGTGCATTTTACCAGCAACAGGCTCGTAGATACCAAAGTAGAGAAGTACGGGCCAAAACTTATAACGTTGGCGAACTAGTTCTACGCCTGCCGGATAAGAAAAAGAACAAGCTCGAGCCCAAATGGGAAGGTCCCTTCATTACCGACCAAGTTCTAACCGATGGAGCGTACTGACTGCGGGATGCATCAACTAGTCGACTCGAGCCGAACCCATGGAACGCTGCCGGGCTCTGAAGATTCTACGCCTAGCACCAGACTCTATGTTAGTCCCCTCCCTTTGTCCATTTTCTACATATGCATCATCTGTCTTGTTTCCCATTATTTCTTTCTCTTATTATTTCTCTAGGCCTCCAAGGGTCACCTTGTGCCTCAATTGTACATTACAGATGCGCTAGCCGCACTCTCCATACTTGGGGGCTTCTTTCACAGAAGCTTAAATTATTTACCTGGGCCTCACGCCCAACACATGTGTTATACTTCCGCATGTACCTTTTTTCACCATTATATGCATCGATATGACTTAAGTTTTGGCCAAGCTGGGTTGCCTGGCTCTTGTATTTATGCCATACGTTCCCATTAATTCGGCTAGGGCATAAGGGGAGCACCTCTACGATTGTTACTGCCGGGTCAGCCGGATGTGTACCTCAGACTGGGTGAAGCCAAAAGCTAGCGTTCTTAAGGGAATATTCGGTCGGTGAACAAAAGATGACTTTTATTTATTATCCATATCTGCCCCCAGATGCTTTTTCTGCGTTTCTTATCGTAGTCCGGACATGCACTTTAGGGCATGCTTACCCAGGGAAAGGAATCCTTAACAGAACTATTCTCCCTGGAAGATGTTTCTTACCACCCATGTAATATAACATAACTAGTGGGGCACTTGTCTGATAAAGCAATAATGACCCCTATGCCTGGTCTCCACGCATACCACGGTTCTTATATAACTGAGCGGGTATTCGGATTCACTCCCTTGTAAGCAATACGGATATGTATATCTCCTCCCTTGTAACTGACCTTGTGTAACCCTAGCCCTCTCCAGTGTCTATATAAACCGGAGGGTTTTAGTCCGTAGGACAACATACAATCATAGCATAGGCTAGCTTCTAGGGTTTAGCCTCTCTGATCTCGTGGTAGATCTACTCTTGTACTACCCATATCATCAATATTAATCAAGCAGGACGTAGGGTTTTACCTCCATCAAGAGGGCCCGAACTTGGGTAAAACATTGTGTCCCCTGCCTCCTATTACCATCCGCCTTAGACGCACAGTTCGGGACCCCCTCCCTGAGATCCGCCAGTTTTGACACCGACAATGTGCATTTTACCGCCAAGAAATTGAAGCCTTACTTCCAAGAACATCCAATCACTGTGGTCTGCACGGCTCATCTAGCCGAAATCATCGGCAGCCGAGACGCTTCGGGACGAGTGGCCAAGTGGGCCATAGATTTGCCCCCCTACACCATCTACTACCAACCTCGCGCTGCCATCAATTCACAAGAGCTGGCCGGTTTCCTCGTTGACTGGGCCATAACCTATTATCTTCCGCCAGCGCCCAACTCCACCCATTGGCGAATGCATTTCGACGGCTCCAAGATGCGCACCCGCATGGGAGCCGGCATCGTCCTCACCTCTCCCGAGGGCGACAAGCTCAAGTATGTGCTGCAAATCCATTTTGCCGCCTCCAACAACGTCGCCGAGTACGAGGCACTCATTCACGGGCTCCGGCTAGCCAAAGAGCTCGGCATTCACCGGATCCTGTGCTATGGTGACTCCGACTTGGTGGTCCAGCAGTCGTCAGGCGATTGGGACGCCAAGGACGCAAACATGGCAAGCTACTGCTTCCTCGTACAACAACTCAACGGATATTTTGAGGTGTGCGAGGTTCTCCATGTACTAAGAAACAACAACGACCAAGCAGACGCCTCCCGTGAATCGGCTCCACCCGTCAGGCGATACCGTCCGGCGTCGCCCTCCCGTGCCTCCTCAAGCTGTCCGTCAAGCCATCACCGGAGTCAGACTCCATCTTCGTACCGCTCCTCCTCAAGTAGCCAGATCCAACTCAAGAGCCCCCGCAGATGGCACGAGTATTCCGACGGACGGCATGGGAGTCGTGGCAGTCACACCCGGCTCGGGCATTGTGGCGGTCGGCCCAGAGACTTCAGAGCTCGGCCCGGGGACTTCAGAGCCCGGCCCGGGGACTGCACCAACCCGCCCGGGGACTTCATCGACCCAACAAGCGGCTGCCGACTCCAACCCGCCACCTCCCAGCCCAGCTGCCCTTGTCCAACTCGCAGTCTTGGCTATTGCAGAAATCGCGGAACCTTCATGGGCCCAGCCCATCCTCAAATTCATGGTGAACAAAGAGCTGCCAGCCGATGAGATCTCGGCTCGGCAAGTACAACACCGGGCGGCAGCGTATGCTATCATCAATAGAGAGTTCGTAAGGCGCAGCGTCACTTGTATCCACCAGCGATGTGTGGAGCCAGAGCAAGGCCAAGCAATCCTCAAAGACATCCATCAAGGAGAATGTGGCCACCATGCGGCTTCCAGAGCACTCGTCGCCAAAGCTTTCCACCATGGCTTCTTCTGGCCGACTGCTCTTGAAGACGCCAAGTCTTTGGTCCAAAAATGCAGGGGGTGCCATAAGTTCCGCTCTAAGCCTCATCAGCCGGCTTCGGCACTCAAAACTATTCCTATTGCCTGGCCCTTTGCTGTTTGGGGCCTGGACATGGTCGGACCATTCAAGACGGCACGAGGTGGTTTGACTCATTTACTTGTCGCAGTGGACAAGTTCACCAAGTGGATAGAAGCGAAACCAATCAAGAGTTTAAATGGTCCGACAGCTGTGACCTTCATCTCCGACATCACAATTCGGTATGGCATACCGCACAACATCATCAGCGACAACGACACAAATTTTGCCAAAGGTGCCTTGGCCCGTTTCTACGCGACGCAGGGTATCCGACTGGACTTAGCATCCGTTGTCCATCCACAGTCCAATGGCCAGGTAGAGCGAGCAAATGGCCTCATCCTGTCCGGCATCAAGCCCCGGTTGGTCGAGCCTCTGGAGCGCTCGGCAGGCTGCTGGCTTGATGAGTTGCCAGCCGTCCTCTGGAGCCTGCGCACGACTCCAAACAAGTCAACCGGCTTCACGCCCTTCTTCCTAGTCTATGGTGCCGAAGTTGTCATCCCAACGAACATAGAGTTCGACTCCCCTTGAGTCACCATGTACACCGAGTAGTAAGCAGAGGAAGCACGTCAAGACGGCGTCAATTTGCTGGAAGAGGGCTGGCTGTTGGCACTCAGCCGGTCCAGCATCTACCAGCAGAGCCTACGCCGATACTATAATCGGAAGTTCAAGCCGCTATCTTTCCAAGAAGGAGATCTTGTGCTTCGGTAGATTTAACGAACAGTTGGCCAGCACAAGCTCTCAACACCTTGGAAGGCCCCTTCATCATCAGCAAGTTGTTGGGCAACAACTCCTACTACCTGATCGACGCTCAGAAGCCCCGAGCACGCAAAAGGGACGACTCCGGCAAAGAGACGAAGCGGCCATGGAATGCAAATCTCCTCCGAAGATTTTACAGTTAATGCAGTATGTATCATGCTACCTTTTGTATTAAAGTACGAAGACTTCGGGCCCCTTGAGAAGATCTCGGGGACTGCCTTCTTTTATCTATTGATAAAGAGTTATGCCTATGAATATGTTATTTTTCGTTATGCCACTTGGCACCGGGTTTGACTAATCGGCCCGGGGACTCACCAACTTGAGCTATGAAATGACTTCCTGCAGCCGGACAAGTAATGTGTGGGACTTAAGCCGTCTCCTGTTAGAAGCCGCAGATCGCAGAGCGACTGTCCGGCGAACAGGAGTAAGGTAGAATGGGTGCCCATATGAAAAATGGCTAAGGACTCAAAGCTCCCTCGTAGCTTAAGGACGATTTTCAATCCTTTACAACCGACTCTTTAGCAGCCGGCTTGCCGTTTCCTAAATTAACTTGCTAAAAACTCTAAAAGGCTAAGTACTTGCCTTCCCAAAGAAGCCAAGTATTTGATCTAGCAGCAGTCCGCAGAGCGGCTGTCCGACTAGCAAAACAGCAACTAAGGGAAGGCGGCAAAGGAAAAAGTCAAAGAGCAAAAAGCAAGAAGAGATAGAATACGGATAAATATTTACATAAAAGGCCCTTGGCCGAATCAACAAATAGGAGTTCAAGATACACCTAGTGGGTGGAATTGTGCAAAATAAGAACTTCATCGAGACTACTAAGCAGGTAAAACAAAGATAAAGTGGCAGCCTAGGAGGCCGCAGACGGACTCGGAGGACTGGAGGGGTCGGTGGTGCCAGTTGCCGGGGGAGTCGGCTGGTGGGTCTCCGCCTGATCACATCTGGCGAAAGCTGGCTTAGTTGGGAGCGGCTCATTGCTAGAGGCGCGGTCGGGCTGGGGCTGGCCGTCTGCCTCGACCTCTGGAGCCTCCTCCTTGTCTCCTTCCTCCTCCTCGCCTTCCTCTTCGCCACTGGAGTCGATCACCTCCTCCGAGTCTTCGCCGTCGTCCGGGTTCAGCCCGAACCACTCCAGCGGCGCCTCCTCACCATTCTTAGCCCGTTCTGGGACGAAGACGCTAGTATCAGTGTACTCAGCGATCGACGCGGCATGCTTGACAAGATCGTCCTCCACCGTTGCCAGGTCCGCCTGAGCTTCCAGCCGGAACGTGGCTAACTGGGCTAAACTCAGCCCAGGATACCATGCCTTGACGAATTCTAAAGCCCGGCAGGCTCCAGCCCGGGCTGAAGAACCCTTCTAGGGCTCAAGACTATCGACTTCCACCTCCAACAAGTCGGCAGTCCGACTGGGGGTGTGTGGCGCCTGCATGTCCGGCCACAGGGCGGCAATCGCCTGGGCGCCGACACGTTGAAGCCGGCGCAGCATCTGGTGGGCAGGCCGAAGACGGGTCTCGATGCTTAGAATCTGCTCGTTAAGAGTTCGGGGGCGTTGGCGGCGACCTGTGCACCGTCCGCCCTCCGTGCTTCGCCGTCAGCCTCGATGGCTTGATTGGCGGCATCAGAGTGGTCGGGGAAGAAGTCTGCTAAGGAAGAAGAACGAAGAAACAAAGTTAAAAAATTTAAGGCTGACTCGACTAGCAGTCGGCAGCCCAGAAAAGGAAACAAGTGGAAGCTCACCATCGACAAGATCTTCGATTGCTTGGAAGCCGGAGACCAGCGTCGCCTCCTTGTCACTCCAGGAGGAGCGCTTGGACGCAAATTCGGCGAGAAGGGCGGTCTCCTTGTCCTCCACCTCCTTTTGGGCCCTCTGGAGTAGCTCCTTCTTCTCCGCCAGCTGCATAGCCAGCCGGTCGCGCTCCTCCATCAGTCGGCTGCACTCCTCCTCCCTGACGCGCCGTGCGGTTTTGACTTCGCCCAGCTGCTGCTGTAGGGCGGCGTTGGCCTCTGAAAAAGGAGAGGGAGGGATGTCAGTCGTCAGCAAAGAAGAAAGGTCGCTGGGAGATCCGGCCCGACTGCTTAGCAGTCGGCCCGAATCTCAGGGACTACAACCCGCGGGTGCGCCAGCGCGCCCCCGCAGTGAAAGAAGAAGACTTACCCCGGCTGTCCGACAAGTCGGCGGTCCGCTTGGCCAGCTCCTCGACGTTGGCATTGAAGGAGGTCACGCGAAGATTGTGGTAATCTTGCATCAAATTTCAGAAAAAGTGTTGGTACTTGGAACTCACCGATTAGAGTTCCGAGCCGCCTGCTCAGCACTCGGCCCGAAACTCGGGGACTACACCTAGTGGATGCGGTAGCGCGCCCCCACAAAGAAAAAACAAGGAGGCAAAGCAAAGGAAGGATGCGTACCCAGATGGCCGTTCGTGATGCCAGGTATGCCTTGGTGCACTCCTTGATGGCGTCGCCCTCGGCCCGGAGCTTGGCTTGGACGTCCAAGATCGCCCGGTTCAACGGGCCCGTCCCTCGTCCCCGCACCCACCCGGTGGGCGCGGCGCTCGACACCTCGGTGTCCGGGATCGAGGAGCTCGCAGTGCCGGTCTCCAGAGGACGTGGCGCTGAGGCCGCCTTCACGAGACGGCGGCGCGTCGGTGTACTGACCTCGAGGGCCAGGCCCGTCGCCGCCGCGCCTCCGGTTGGCGGCACTGGCGGGTCCGCCGGTTGTCTGCCTGGCGTGCCTCCGGAGGGTTGCGGTGGCGGCACGATGACTTCCATCATGGTGGTGACGTCGACGTCCCACTCCATGACCGGGTTCTCGTCACCGGCTTCCCTAGTCTTCGCCGAGAACTCTAGTGGCCGCAGTGCGGAGTTCAAGGGGATGACAAACACCGCCGACTGGTGGCGTGCGACTTCCTCTGCGCGCTTCTTCTCCGCATCGGCGGCCTCGGCTTCCGCCAGCTTCTTCAGAGCGGCGGCCTCTGCCTTGTCGGCTTTCGCCTTCTTCAGGCGGGCGGCTTCCCACTCCTCACGCGCCCCCACGCGTTTCGCTCCGTTGCCTCCCGGAGGTCTCCGCCGACTTCACGACGGAGCTGGCACCCGACTTCTCAAGAGAGAGAGGGGCCCTAAAGCCGGGAAACAAAGTAAAGAAATTTCAGACAGACTCAATAAAGAAATGTGAAGGTACGAAGGGAGGTGGTACTTACGCTGAAATAAGCTGCGTCGTCTTCACCACCTTGCAGAAGCGGTTGGCCTTTGCGGCCGCCTCATCCCGCTTGGTCGCCGCGGCTGAGCCCTTAGGCTTCTTCGGCCGGCTGCCAAATAGGCTCACCCCGGCCTTACGCTTCTTGCCGCCGCCTTGAGCATCCGGCGGGGCTGACCAGCCCGCGCCCGGCTGGCCGGCTCCTGGCTGGTGGCGTGGGACAACCTCCTCGTCATCATCAGGCCAGTCCTCAAGACAGGCCAAAAGTCTCGGGCCGCCTGACACGCCGCCTCCCCTCCTCGGCATCATCCTCCAAGGCCGCCGCCCCCAAGTCGGGGTCGTCCACATCGCTCTCCGCTCGGTCGGGGAGGAACTCGCGGTCCGTCCCCATGGTGCCGGCTGCTGGTTGGAGGAGGGGGTTTTGACCAAAGCCGACTAGTCAAAACAATGAAGACGGACTCGACAGCAAAGAAGTCAGGAGAATCGAAGAAAAAGAGAGAAGGGAAACGACTCACCAGAGGCGGAGGGGCAGCACGCGAATACGGCTCCTTGCCGAACTGCCACTCTTCGTTGAGGTCGCAGCTCGCAAGGTAGTTCACCATGTAGGCTACCTCCTCGCGAGGCATCTCCTTGGTGCACATTCAGCTCAGGTCTCGGTGCCCGCTCATCTGGCAGATCATGTGGGGGTGACTTTGGAGGGGCAGCACTCGGCATGCCATGAAGGCGGCCAGGAAGTCCGGCCCGGTCAGGCCCTCCGACTGCGCCAGTACTCGAAGCCGTGCAATGGCGCCGGCTCCCGCAGGCATCAATATCCAGGCCCGGTGCGACCAGTTGTGTTTCCTCCCAGCCGGCGGGCCGGCTACGTAGGCCGACAGGTTGATCCAGTCGCCCTCCACGGAGACGTTCTTCACGTAGAAGTACGACCGCGGCCACATCTTCACCGATTTGATCAGCCTGATGGAGGGAAACGGCTTGTCGGCCTCTCACCTCCGCATGGCAATCAGCGCGCTGCACTGAGCCGGCACGCCCGCGGCCTGGGTGCCGAGCTTGGAGAAGAAGAACTCCCCCCAGAGCTCCATGGTGGGGAGAACGCCGATGAAGCCCTTGCACAGGGTGACGAAGGCGGACAGTAGCACCAATGTGTTGGGGGTGAGGTGGTGCGACTGGAGTCCGTAGAACTCAAGGAAGGAGCGGAAGAAGTTGCTCGTCGGCAGGCCTAGGCCGCGCAAGCAGTGTGAGCGGAAGACGACCCGCTCGCCCTCCTGCGGCGCCGACGAGATCTCTCCCCTCCGCGCGAGGCGGACCCTCACGAGGTCCTCGCCGGGCAGTCGACGCGTCTTGCGGAGGAAGTCGATGTGATCCTCGTGGACCTCTGAACCATCCCAGGTGCCGGAGTGCACCGTCGGGGGCGTGACAGCGGAGGAAGAGCTCATCATGAGCGGACTGCCGCAATGTTCGACAAGGCTCGAGGAGCGGAGAGGGAGAAGAAGGATAAGAAGCAGTGGGGAGGTGGGATGCGTGTGCTCCGCCGTTTCCCCTCCTCCCCTACTTATAGCCCAGTGGGCTGCGAAGCCGAGGGGGGGGGGTTGTGGGATTTACTGCGCCCACTACCCCGCGCCCCCCATGTTTATCGCGCAAAGTTACTGCGAGCAGTAACTCCGTGGGAACCTCAACCGCCTCCCACGGCTGCAGCGGATCCGCTCGCGTGCCGAGGCATGGTAGTGGCTGGCCCCGCCTGCAGACATGTCCCATCTCGCGGATGGGTAGGCAGGCTAGCCCGGCCACTGGTTGCCACGTGATGGGCACGGAGTGGGTGGCGGTCAGGAAGCTTAGCTCATACGCTACTGAGTTCCCGCCAGGAGATTTGAAAGCATTTTTGGATGAGTCAAAGTCAGGCAACTCCGACTCCTACCAGCCGGCCCGACAGAGTCAAGTAGAGTCTCCACCCCAAATGCTCGGAGAATGAAGCTACCAAGGCTCCTCGGCTGATTATCCGCGGTGCCTCATCAGCTTCGGGGACTACTATCGGAGTAATGGGCCACGGGTAGGCTAACACGAGGCCCATAGCCTTTCAAGAAATCGGGGCTGACTGCGCCCCTCAAGACACGGATGGAGAGCCGACTTCAGGAGGGCGGCTGAAGGAACGGCCGGCTGCCCATAAGCGTCCGAGTCCTATGGCTGAGATCGAGACCGGCCGACTCCGACTGGAAGCTTCCGGAGTCGCCGACCACGGGAAGTCGGCCCCGGAAACCACCAAAGCCCATGCCCTCATCACGGGGGATGGGATAGGGAGTGGCGACAGTGAAGCCCACTCTCTCCCCTTTTTCGGGGAATGGCCAGGGCACAGTGCGCTGTACCCGCGGAGATCCCCATCTGGCATGGCACTGTTGCCATGCCATCCCTAACGCCAGCAACAGTGGGCAGGGTCCTGTACCCACGACGGTCTGACGGTACGATCCACGGAAGACGGGCCCCACCAGTCAGTGAGAGTCCAGAAGACGGCAAGAGCGCCACAAGTCGGACCAGTAGGGAGCCGGCCCCCGGGAGTCAGCCTTCCACTCCTACTGGTTTCTCGTGCCATTAACCAGACGAGACGAGGAGCGGCTACAGTAAACGTCTGCCAGGCGGCAGGACTGTAGCTACGACCCCATGACCGAGCCTGCGTCTTTAGAGGCACAGCTACAGTAATCAGCAGCCGGCAGGACCCGCCAGCGGCTGGTGCGGCCTGTCGGCTCCGTACCTGGCCAGTCGGCTGGGCCCACCAATCAGCGGGCCCCAGCAGTCGGCAGGAGGGCCCGCAGGAGAAGAGACTGACAATTGGGCCCTGCGTCCCTACAGTTTACCGTTGTACCCCTGGGGGTAGGCTTATATAACCCCCCAGGACACCCATGTAAAGGGTTCCAATGCATTAGAACTAGACCAGACCTTAGAGAAGGGGGAGAGCTAGCCTAGCCTCCTCCTGTGCACAAATACTGCTCGAGGAGCACCTTTGTACTCACTTTGCCTTAGTGATCATGCGGAGACCCCGCAGAGCAAGACTAGGGGTGTTATCTCCTATGAGAGCCCCAAACCTGGGTAAAGTACGCCGACATTCGTGTCTACGCCTCATCCCGTTTCCAGGCACCGGCGACGTTCTACTTGCCCCCACCATGATAAGCCATCCATTGGCATACGTCGCACCCAACCCCCGATAGTTTGGGATGACCCAGAACAACAGAAACGGGCAGCTAGATCAAGGCATGTGCGATATACGGCATACAGTTCACTCCGATGAACCGTTTGTGATGATTGAGGTGAACAACAATTCGGCGTAACAAGATGTGTGTGATACCTGACAAACAGGTCGGTAATCAGAATTGTGTGCGATCATTATAGACAGCCCATACGGTCTTTTTTTAATTGTGTGCTCGTCAGGCCACACAGTTCAGCAAACCAACCTATTGGCGATAATGTAGAAGATCTATGTCGAATACATATTACTAACCATCTGCGATGAGATTGACAGGATAAACAGAGATATATACAGTCTGCTTAATTTAGTCCTTGTTGTTGTTGTTGTTGTTGTTGTTGGATGGCCCCGCGACATCGCCTTGGCGAGGATGCTTCTTGCCGTTGACCATTGGCTTTTCATCGCCGACGCCGTCGTCATCGTTGTTGGTGTCGTCGTCATCCTCCTCCTTGTTCGACCATTCCTCCTCCTCATCATCGTCATCCTCTTCTTCATCCTCCGACAGCTCCTCATCCATCTGGATGTCATCTGATGACTCCGGAGGCGGCGTCCCTTCCATGAACCAGATATAATTGAGATTTTGGCTCGACACCGGACTCATGGAAGATGAGCGGGATGATTCTGATGTTGACCTATCATCGGGCGCCAGACTGTTGGCCGAACTGTCATCCTCGCGGTCCCTCGACATGGCTGCAGAATGTGTGCCAGTGTGTAGCGCGGCCTGCCGGGGACGATGAAGATGGTGGACACTTAAGCGGGGTATGTAGAGAAGAGGAACTGCCAATTGAAGCAGGGGTTGACGTATTATCTAACCACTAATATAATCAACCGCAATTATTCGTAACCAGTTGCTCCAAATTCCCGGGGTTGCACAGGACTCCTATTGGCTATTTGGCTGGTTTCCTTTTTCAGGACAAAAACAAGGAACGAGTTTTGGGATTATGCACCGATACCGGTATGAACGGAGTAGGACAGTTGGCAAGCAATACATTGAGCTCTTCTTATTGATAAAGCTGGCAATAACCAAACTGGAAAGGAAAAGAAAAAAATACAAAGAAAAATATCTACATGAATCTTCACGTAACATCAATGGCATAAGACCTACATGTGCATTACCTAGAGCACATCTAGATGTGCCTTAGCAATACTGTCAAACAAAACCCCTAATCATCATTGCGAACAGTGCATAGAACATGGCTAATGCGACAACCACAACTACACATGCTAGTTCCTTCTTGTCTCTTGCTTTCATCTGTTGCCTGTGATTGATTCTTTCTTGCTTCATCATACTGATTGTACATTCCAGATTAGTCAATTTCTTCTTCAGCTTTAGGTTATCTTCATTCAACCAGTTAACAAAGGCACAAGCCTCATATCCCTGCCAATGTTAAATAGTATTTTGGATGAGCGGTGGCATTAACTGAAGTAAAATGATGAACTTAATTACCACAAACCTCTAAGGGGCAACTGAGAAATCATCTGCCAATGTCGAATCCCTCTGTGCATACACGTCGAGCGGGAGTGTGCCCGTGCGCACAACTCAGCTTTTGGTACTTCTCGGTGGCGCAAAACCCGGAGTCGAACTTGTGTTGCGGGAGTTTGGATTCAAGCTTCGTAAACGGCACCAGATCGCTTTCCTTGGGGGAGGGGTCATTCAGGACGGATTCAGCAAGGAGCTATACTTTGGACATGCTAAAAAATATTGGGATAGATTGGAACCTGACAGGACGATTCAGATCTGTAGTACACCTGCATTCTGATGACCTTAGGCAAGTGCTCGGCGGCGATACGACCAGAAGCGGCCACACCAAAACCATCAGCACCACTCGTCCGCATTCCCCAAATGTCAGCGCCCCAGGAGGGAATTTGGAGGCTATGTAGGGATTTGGGGGAAATGGGGAAACTGTGGAGATAAGCCAATGGTCGGGAACTACTTATGACACTATATGTTGTATAAGGCAGACTATTTATACATGTCGTTTGTGTTAGGTATTACAATGTCACACACGATTTCCGCACCAAGCCGTGTGAGAAGACAACGTAGGTTAGACATGGTTGTCGTTACATAACCGTATGTGATGTACTACCATGTCCATATAATTGAGTTACGGTGAGATACCATGTAAACAGCCGCTCTGTGGATATCTGTAAAATAAAAGATGCTTTGCATATAGAGATGGCGGCGGCGGCCTAGGCAGCGGCTACCGGAGAAGAGCTCAATCCTCGGTCGGTAGGCGGTGATGGCGTCATCAGTGGTCAATCCTCGGTCTGTGGCGGGAGATAGGAGGAGCTCAACCATCAAGGTCGGCGGCGGCATGATTCATACACATCCATCGCGGTCGATGGCGGGATAGTGGAGGTCGAACTTCAGGCGGCAGCCGAACTAAGCTTTGCTCCTCGACCCTGCTGTCTCGACGTGCCGCCGCATCGCGCTTGTCTGTCTGCTGGGTGGAGGTCGCCGTGCGGCTAATTAATTAAGGTATTCTTTTCGTGAGTGGCTTAAGTAAGGTATTCAATTCCTAAGGGTAGTGTTGTACTAGTACTCTGCGTGTAAATTGACTGGCCATTAATTTTTGTCATTGCACGTCTGGATAACAAGCCGGAGTGCCCTGAGTAATTATTAAAATAAAACCTTGTGACTTATGCACGCATCTTTGGGCAGCAATTAATCCGTGTATTAATGTTATCGTTTCGTTTTTAGTTACCATCCTTGTGCTGCAGATGGAACGATCTCGATGGATGAAGAATGGGAAAACCGCAGATTTTATCAGTGGCATGACAGAGTTCATGAATATGGCTTAAAGTACAAAGAGGAGAATTGGTGATGTGGATTACATCCTGTCTCCATGTACTAATTGTGCCAATATAGAGTCACATGAAGTTGCAGATGTCAGATGCACTTAGTCTCTAGGGGATTCATGGATGGATATACACGTTGGACCAAACACGATGAAGAGGAGGTCATGGATGAAGATACCCAGGGCAGCGAGATGCCAAACCCCGATCAGTGCCACATGGATGTTGAATCTAACATCGGGGCAGAGGCGTCAAACCACCAATGGAACACTAGAAAGCTGAAATGCCCACTGGAAAACCAAGACGTCAACGCAAATGATGATGTTCTTGACATGCCAGATTTTGTTGCTGTGATTGCAGATTTCGAGGGCCCGAAAAAGGATATGGTCGGGTACAAGGATCTGCCAACCATTGATGCAGACTCCAAGAAAGAATTGTATCCAGGTTGCAAAAAGAAATATTCCAGGTTGAGTGCCACCCTGGCGCTTCTCAGATTTAAAACAGCAAACGGTCTATCAAACAAGGGCTTCACAGAGATGTTAGGTCTTTTCAAAGAAATTCTTTTGGAAGATAATGTGCTCCCTTGAAGTACAAATGAAGCGAAGAAAATTGTTTGCCCATTGGAACTTGAAGTACAGAACATACACACTTGTGTGAATGATTGTATATTGTACCGTGGTGAGTACAAAGATTTGCGTGCATGTCCCACATGCAAGAATGCACGATACAAGTGCAGGAGAGCAAAGGACAAGTACAAATTGGACAACGAGATCAAGATAGGAGTCCCATTCAAGGTTGTTTGGTACTTGCCTTTAATTCCAAGGTTGAGGCGTTTGTTTGCAAACCCAAGAGAGGCAAAGAGGTCACAGTGGCATCATGATGAGGGAATTGCAGATAGGTTTATGAGGCACCTGAAAGATGGGGCTCCATGGGAATTAATCGACAAAAAGTTTGAAATTTTTGCCAAGGATCCTAGAAGTATAAGGCTCGGGGAGTGTACTGACGGGATGAATCCTTTTGGCGATATTAGCACCAATCATAGTGTGACACCCCGATTTGACCGTACACGAATCATGCACGCAAATGTGTACGATCAAGATCAAGGACTCACGGGTAGATATCACAACACAACTCTACAAATAAAATAAGTCATACAAGCATCATATTACAAGCCAGGGGCCTCGAGGGCTCGAATACAAGAGCTCGATCATAGACGAATATGCGGAAGCAACAATATCTGAGTACAGACATAAGTTAAACAAGTCTGCCTTAAGAAGGCTAGCACAAACTGGGATACAGATCGAAAGAGGCGCAGGCCTCCTGCCTGGGATCCTCCTAACTACTCCTGGTCGTCGTCAGCGGGCAGCACGTAGTAGTAGGCACCTCCGGTGTAGTAGGAGTCGTCGTCGACGGTGGCGTCTGGATCCTGGGCTCCAACATCTGGTCGCGACAACCAGGTAGAAGGGGTAGGGGGAAAAGAGGGAGAAAGCAATCGTGAGTACTCATCCAAAGTACTCGCAAGCAAGGAGCTACACTACATATGTATGCATTGGTATCAACTGGGATAAGGCTATTATAAGTGGACTGAACTGCAGAAAGCCGGAATAAGAGGGGGATAGCTAGTCCTTTCGAAGACTACGCTTCTGGCAGCCTCCGTCTTGCAGCATGTAGAAGAGAGTAGACTGAAGTCCTCCAAGTAGCATCGCATAGCATAATCCTAACCGATGATCCTCCCCTCGTCGCCCTGTGAGAGAGCGATCACCGGTTGTATCTGGCACTTGGAAGGGTGTGTTTTATTAAGTATCCGGTTCTAGTTGTCATAAGGTCAAAGTACAACTCCGGGTCGTCCTTTTACCGAGGGACACGGCTATTCGAATAGATAAACTTCCCTGCAGGGGTGCACCACATACCCCAACACGCTCGATCCCATTTGGCCGGACACACTTTCCTGGGTCATGCCCGGCCTCGGAAGATCAACACGTCGCAGCCCTACCTAGGCACAACAGAGAGGTCAGCACGCCGGTCTAAATCCTATGGCGCAGGGGTCTGGGCCCATCGCCCTTTGCACACCTGCACGTTGTGTACGCGGCCGGAAGCAGACCTAGCCTAGTGGCTTTCCAGTCCAATCCGGCGTGCGCCACTCAGTCGCTGACGTCACAAAGGCTTCGGCTGATACCACGACGCCGGGATACCCATAACTACTCCCGCGTAGATGGTTAGTGCGTATAGACCAAATGGCCAGACTCAGATCAAATACCCAGATCTCGTTAAGCGTGTTAAGTGTCCGCGAACGCCGAACAGGGCCAGGCCCACCTCTCTCCTAGGTGGTCGGAACCTGCCCTGTCGCTCCGCCACAAAGATCCACACAGAGGGCCGTCGGGACAAAGGTCCTTTCAGCCCCCAATCCGTGAATCACTCGCGGGTACTCCTCGAGCCAACCCGACTTTGGTCACCACATGTATCAAGTTTAAAGTATATAGTATATACCCGTGATCACCTCCCGAGTGATCACGGTCCAATAGTATAGCATGGCAGACGGACAAGAATGTAGGGCCACTGATGATAAACTAGCATCCTATACTAAGCATTAGGTTTGCAGGTAAAGGTAACAACTGTAGTATCAAGGACAGGCTATGCATCAGTATAGGATTAACGGGAAGCAGTAACATGCTACACTACTCTAATGCAAGCAGTATAGAGAAGAGTAGGCGATATCTGGTGATCAAAGGGGGGGCTTGCCTGGTTGCTCTGGCAAGAGAGAGAGGGGTCGTCAACACCGTAGTCGTACTGGGTAGCAGTGGCGTCGGTCTCGGTGTCTATCGAGAGAAGAGGGGAAGAAACAATAAATATTTAAGCAAGCATATGCATGGTGATGCATGACATGACAAGTAACGGCGTTAGAGGTGCCCTAACGCGGTAGTAGGTGATACCGGTGAAGGGGGATGACATCCAGGAAAGTATCCCCGGTGTTTTGCGTTTTCGGGCAGAGGACCGGAGGGGAAAGTTGCGAGTTCGATAGGTTAGGGAGGTGTGGCGGACGAACGGGTTGCGTATCCGGAATCGTCTCGTCGTTCTGAGAAACTTTCATGTACAAAGTTTTCCCATCTGAGCTACGGTTTATTTTATATTAATTTTTAAAGATTTAATCATTTTTAGAATTTATTTAATTATTTAACTCTAACATTATCCAGAATAGTATATGCTGATGTCATCATGACATCAGCAGTCAACAGAGGTGTTGACTGGTCAAACTGACGTGTGGGTCCAGTGGGACCCACCTGTCATACACTGTTTTAATTAACTAACTATTAATTAGGTTAATTAATGATTAGGTTAATCTAATTATAATTAATTAATTTAATTAATTGCTCAATTAATTAATTAATTAATTTAATTATTATTGTTTATTTAATTATTTCAATTATTATTTATTTTATATATTTTTTAATTATTTTTTTATTCTTTTTTTAAACAAAAACGTTCTGTGGGGGACTGGGCCCCACACGTCATTGGCCCGGGGGCCTTGCGGGCGCTGGGTGCAGGCCGCGGGCGTCGGACGCGCCCGAGCGGGCGCACGCCCAGTGTAAGCGGACCCGGCAGGGGCCGGTGGCGCCGGCGGCCTCAGCGGGCGCGCATGGCGCGAGGGGGAAACGGGGCAGGGCGCCGCGCGGGCGATGCAGCGCGAGCAAGCAGCGCCGCGGCAGAGCGAGGCGGGGCTCGAGCACGCGTGCGCGGGGGGGGGGGGGGGGCGCACGCCGGGCGCGGCGAGGCCACGGCGGCACCAGCGGAGCCGCGGGGAGGACGGCAAGGGCCGGCGCGGTACGGGGAGAAGGGAGAAGGGAGAGGGAAGAGGCCGGATCCGGTCGGAGCACGGCCAGAGGACGCGAGGGCCACGGTGAGGGCGGGGGCGGACACGAGACAGGGGAAGGAGAGGGGGGGCGTGGGCGCACGCGGTGATAACCGCGACGGGGCGCCGGTGACCGCGGCGAGGAGAAAGGGAGAGGAGGGAGGCGCTCACAAGGGGGAGTAGGGCACGCGGCAAAGGGGGGGCGAGGAGGCCGTCGGGGACGTTACGGCGGAGCGGGTGCAGGCCGGTGGGGAGGACGGGGATGCGGTCGACGACGAAGAGGATGGCGAGGCGGCGATCCGGGCGAGCGGCTTGAGGAAGAGACGAGGAGGTGAAATCCGGCGGGGGAGGTCCGACGACGGGGTCGGGTGGCGTCGCGAGAGAGGGGGTGGTTTCGCCCCCGATCCAGATCGGATCGGGAGGGGGAGAGGGGAGACGTGGGGAATGGGAGGGGGGAGTGGGGCGACGGGGTGGGCTAGGGTTTCGGCGTGAGGGGGGTTAAGGGAGTGGGGTGGGCCGGCCAGTTGGGCTGGTGGCCGGTCGAGCGGCCTGGAGGCCAGCTGGGCCTCGGCCCAGCAGGGAGGGGTTCTCTCCTTTTCCTTTTCCTTTTTTTGTTGTGTTGTTTTCTGTTTATTAGTTTTCTATTTTATTTTCTATATAATTTTGTTTTATAAAATATACAAGTAGTACCTAAATTAGTGTTACAAAATACCCCAATGCCACAAAAAAAAGGGTGGTGACAAAATAAAATAGTTTAGTAATTTATTAATTAAAAAGGGCATTTAATTAATTGTTTTTGCTACTGTTTTATTTATTTTAGAGTATTTAAACCTTTTATAAAAGTGTGGTTTCTCCACCATAATTACCTATGCATTATTTGACACAACCCGAACATTTTAGTTTTGACGTTTGAAATTTTTTTCTAGTTTGACTTTACCTAAAATTTGAATTTGAACGAGTTTTGAATCATCGTGAGATTTTCAACAGTAATCGTGGTGACGTGGCAACACTAGCAGGGGTTTACTATAGCTTGATTATCCGGGCGTCACAATTCTCCTCCACTACAAGAAATCTCGTCCCGAGATTTAAGAGGGGAGTAAGGGGAAAGTTCTGGTTACGATATGCTAATGGATCTTCTCGAAGAAGTTAATTCCCTTCGTTGATGTCTTCAGTTCTTTATTCCAATGCATCATGATGAAGTTGTCGTCCTTTCTTCGAGGAACTCCATCGTACTTACGAATAGGTAAGGGGCAGCTTTACAACAATTGAATGTTATAAGGGAAATTTATTTAGGGGGCATCCCAAGAATGATCATAAGAGTATCTCTCGAGTTGAACAATTAAAACACATCGAGAGCAAAGTAAGAAGGTACCATAAGAAGTTTGAAACGGATAGACAATCTTCGTTGCCTGAAACAAGGCAACGATATAGGTATTGTGTTTAATACCAGAATCGATGATTTCTCGGAAGGTGGCTCATGAATCACAAACGAGGCCAAGTGCGAGGAATTAAATTTGGAAACCGGGGGTGTATAGGAGGGTCAGGTTTCGATCCTATGTAACTGTGGGTTATGGGCCCACCATGTGGTTATAAGTAGGTAAAGCGTTGATATCTTGCACGGTCGTGATAGCAAGACATGTCAGAGGGTAGCCTATCATTTATGTTGGCAACAATGTCGGTACCAAGGGCGAGGGACGAAGAGAACCATTTTCCTGCTCGTTGAAACGAGGCGGACCAATAGGCAAAGTTCTCGTCCATCGGGGGTGACCGGAATGCTATCGACAATTTCAACAGGGTCTTATTGACAGAGTTGTACGCCGAGGTGCTTATAAAAGCAGTGATGTATTACTGCTTAGATCATATAAACCTCAAGAAGGTTAAACAGAACAATGGAGAGGAAAACAAGATTATCAGATTTAACAGAATAATGGAAAGGAAAATGTGTTTAAACACATATTTCAGGGGTATATCCTTCCCAAGGACAAACAGAGCATGATATCCGTGGCAGGATATCATGTAGAAAACCCTTTAAGTAAGGGGAGAGAAATTTCATGACAGTACCCATACAACGGTGTTTGGATAATGGTTAAAGAAAACTTAGCATTGCGCTTTCAATGCTCTTATTGAAAATCGGAGTACCACAAACATGCTTCAAGAAGCATTGACATGGTATTCAAGCAAAGGTCAGATTTTGGAAACACAAAGGATCCATCAGGAATAGCTTGTGAAATAAGTCTTACAATTTCCTCACGGAAAAATGGCTAAACTTGCTAAAAAGGATACTACAACAATAGGTCCTCCGGCCAGGTGTGCTAGGCCTGACATAACCTTACCGGGTCATATATAAAGACCAACATTATAACTCTTGGAAAATAAGTTCCAACCATCATATCTGACCAAGATTCAGATCTGATTGGTGTCACGATACCTCAGACTTAGGATGCCTGCGAAGAAAAGGTGCGGCACAATTTGACGAGATGACATTGTAAGATTATCGGGAAATGAACTATGGAAGCGAGTTCCGAAACAAGAGTTCATCAGTTAACCAAGGAGAGGATGAGGAGGTGGCTGATAGGCTCAGCAACAAATCATCGCGATTTCCAAAGGATCGATTTCCACAATTTTGTGAACAAGGAAGTATCATTTGTCGGATCAAATGTCATAATGATGTATGCTCGAGGGAAACATACACAACTGAACAATGATAGAAGGGTGCAACCAGGGATCTGGACTAGGTAGCACGATCAATGTTTGAATGATGATTCAATAATCAATAGATTTAGAATGAAACTGTAGACCAATAACTTCAAGCAATAGGGTTGCTAGAAGTTTAGAATTTGCACAACACAGACCATTAGTCGGTATTCCGGTTAGAAACAATACGGAGACCAAGAGATGAACGCAAAAGGCGAGAGATATTACTATATCAAGAATTCTCAAGAGGTGGTAAAATTACCACGACATTCCTGACAAAAAAATGGTAACATTCCAAGGTAAAGAAGAACAAATGCTGTATAGCAAGGATCTCAAGGTATAACCCAAAACACGAATAAGTTTGTGTTGGAGGGAAGGCAATAAAGTGGCCGATGATAATACAATTCATCGGGGGCAAGGATGGTATTTCCCATCATGAATTCAATTGATATCCAGGAAGACCTCATAAGGTTGATGATCTTCACGGCACATTGGTCGAGAGATTTCAAGATGTAATCAATCAGTGACAACATCAAATCAAAGGAATGATGAAGCGGAAGGTTATTGGAACCATGGGCAGGGCACAAACTTGAAATCAAGCTTGTTGTTCAAGGTGAACTGATATGACGAGGAAGATCGACGTAAGCTTAGCTCATCATCGAAAGTTGTGCTCCGGGATTAAGGACCAGGTAGCACAGTTAAAATTTAGCACGATAATGATATAGCCGATCAGGCTAGGAATGACATGATCGAGTACAAACTCGGACTTAAAGAAGATTATCAAGAGTTGCTGAACCGTAGTGCAGACTTGGTTCAGTTATCGGTGTCTTTGAGTGTTTAATAAATCAGAGCCCATGAAAACTGTAATCAGTGAGAATGTAGTACTTGATGAAGAACTCATAAGAAGTTATGCAGTTTCAAGATAATCTCGAGATACCAGGGGGGTAATACTCGAAGACAGATCAAAGTAGAGGTTGGACCGAGGTATTGATCCACATGAGACAAGTGCTTACACTTGCATCGAAAACGGTATTTAAAAGAGAACATGGTCGGAACCATGATTGTAAAGGATCAAACATAGATACAGGACGAACTTATAACAAGAGGATTAATATCATTTACAAGAAGCTTCGATGATAAGTTCCACATCGGGTCCATGGGCATGAACGCAAAGGCTCAAGGTCGACTCCCACTTCTTCCATGCATAATCTTTCATTTTACTTCCCGCTATTGATGAAGCTGTAGTGTAGAAATTTTATTCAGCAAAGTACCAGAAGAGTATGACTCGTGAAAACTTTCGAGTTCACACATAATAAGGAAGGCATAGGTTCAACCCGTTAGGGTATCGTGGAAACACATACCACAAGCTTCAATAGTAAATACAACCAGCTCGAAAACAGAGCATTATTGAGGAAGCAGAGGATACAATTTACCAAAGGCTTTATATATCCATGTAAAGGCTCACAAGGTTACTTGAATAAGAAGGACACTGTCGGATAAAATCCAGCAAATGATCTGGTGGCCCTCAAGGGATCTGGTGCGAGCATCGGTACTCAACCAGAGGGAGAAACAATGCAAGGGGGTCTGACTTTGGAAACAACTGACTAATTCAAGGCTCAAATGCAAAGGAATTATCAATTCCAAGACAAGGGATCAGAAGCAATGCTCTGATCAGGGATGGATAAGTTGACTAGCCTTAAGGGTACAATCAACAGCAATTTGATTGGTCGAGATCCAGCTCATGTTTTAAAATAACGTCTGAGCCGGAAAGATAATTTAAAAGGATCAACTGATGATTGTGTGCATTCGCACTCATGTTGAATCAATAGGATCAAAAAGACGATGCCTAAGGATACTAACGAATATTGCCAGACATATGGAAAGCATCCATAATGCAAGCAGGCAAGTATTGCAGAGCAATAAGCTACTAAGGATTTTTGGAGGATCGAATAGTATTTCGAAGACCACTGTGAAACACATGAACAACTGGGGATGAGTGGATACTCGACAAGTGCGAGGATTTAATTGAGGGGGTATTCATGTGGCAAGGAACTGCTAGGCAGTAGGCACAAAGTATTCTCGAAACAATAGAGAAGACTTCGGGGTATCTTGTAATAACAAGATCAATGGGGAATGATCGTATGAACGGCAAGTGTAAGTAGTTATCCATAAGGATTTATCGGTGGTCGGGAATAGCAAAAGTGATGGGCACAAAGTCTCGAGAGGAATAGCAAAGAGTATCTTTGGAATCTTCTGGTGAAGCAGGCCACCATCTGGAATGAAGGGGCTCTCCGGGAGAAAGTGCTTACGAGATCCTAGTGTCAGAGTTAGTAAATTCATTTTAACCCGAATAGAGGAGAGATCAGAGCCCTAGAGTAATGATCGAGGAGTAAAAGATCCTAATATCACCCGATGGCGACGTGGGCCCGTAAGGCTCACAGCCAGGTTAGTAAAAAGTTTTGCAATGTCTAGACTCGACTTGGGCCAAGAAGTGTGGAAGGGGGATTCCTACGGGCAGTCGGCTCTGATACCAACTTGTGACACCCCCGATTTGACCGTACACGAATCATGCACGCAAATGTGTACGATCAAGATCAAGGACTCACGGGTAGATATCACAACACAACTCTACAAATAAAATAAGTCATACAAGCATCATATTACAAGCCAGGGGCCTCGAGGGCTCGAATACAAGAGCTCGATCATAGACGAATATGCGGAAGCAACAATATCTGAGTACAGACATAAGTTAAACAAGTCTGCCTTAAGAAGGCTCGCACAAACTGGGATACAGATCGAAAGAGGCGCAGGCCTCCTGCCTGGGATCCTCCTAACTACTCCTGGTCGTCGTCAGCGGGCAGCACGTAGTAGTAGGCACCTCCGGTGTAGTAGGAGTCGTCGTCGACGGTGGCGTCTGGATCCTGGGCTCCAACATCTGGTCGCGACAACCAGGTAGAAGGGGTAGGGGGAAAAGAGGGAGAAAGCAACCGTGAGTACTCATCCAAAGTACTCGCAAGCAAGGAGCTACACTACATATGTATGCATTGGTATCAACTGGGATAAGGCTATTATAAGTGGACTGAACTGCAGAAAGCCGGAATAAGAGGGGGATAGCTAGTCCTTTCGAAGACTACGCTTCTGGCAGCCTCCGTCTTGCAGCATGTAGAAGAGAGTAGACTGAAGTCCTCCAAGTAGCATCGCATAGCATAATCCTAACCGATGATCCTCCCCTCGTCGCCCTGTGAGAGAGCGATCACCGGTTGTATCTGGCACTTGGAAGGGTGTGTTTTATTAAGTATCCGGTTCTAGTTGTCATAAGGTCAAAGTACAACTCCGGGTCGTCCTTTTACCGAGGGACACGGCTATTCGAATAGATAAACTTCCCTGCAGGGGTGCACCACATACCCCAACACGCTCGATCCCATTTGGCCGGACACACTTTCCTGGGTCATGCCCGGCCTCGGAAGATCAACACGTCGCAGCCCTACCTAGGCACAACAGAGAGGTCAGCACGCCGGTCTAAATCCTATGGCGCAGGGGTCTGGGCCCATCGCCCTTTGCACACCTGCACGTTGCGTACGCGGCCGGAAGCAGACCTAGCCTAGTGGCTTTCCAGTCCAATCCGGCGCGCGCCACTCAGTCGCTGACGTCACGAAGGCTTCGGCTGATACCACGACGCCGGGATACCCATAACTACTCCCGCGTAGATGGTTAGTGCGTATAGACCAAATGGCCAGACTCAGATCAAATACCCAGATCTCGTTAAGCGTGTTAAGTGTCCGCGAACGCCGAACATGGCCAGGCCCACCTCTCTCCTAGGTGGTCGGAACCTGCCCTGTCGCTCCGCCACAAAGATCCACACAGAGGGCCGTCGGGACAAAGGTCCTTTCAGCCCCCAATCCGTGAATCACTCGCGGGTACTCCTCGAGCAAACCCGACTTTGGTCACCACATGTATCAAGTTTAAAGTATATAGTATATACCCGTGATCACCTCCCGAGTGATCACGGCCCAATAGTATAGCATGGCAGACGGACAAGAATGTAGGGCCACTGATGATAAACTAGCATCCTATACTAAGCATTAGGTTTGCAGGTAAAGGTAACAACTGTAGTAGCAAGGACAGGCTATGCATCAGTATAGGATTAACGGGAAGCAGTAACATGCTACACTACTCTAATGCAAGCAGTATAGAGAAGAGTTGGCGATATCTGGTGATCAAAGGGGGGGCTTGCCTGGTTGCTCTGGCAAGAGAGAGAGGGGTCGTCAACACCGTAGTCGTACTGGGTAGCAGTGGCGTCGGTCTCGGTGTCTATCGAGAGAAGAGGGGAAGAAACAATAAATATTTAAGCAAGCATATGCATGGTGATGCATGACATGACAAGTAACGGCGTTAGAGGTGCCCTAACGCGGTAGTAGGTGATACCGGTGAAGGGGGATGACATCCAGGAAAGTATCCCCGGTGTTTTGCGTTTTCGGGCGGAGGACCGGAGGGGAAAGTTGCGAGTTCGATAGGTTAGGGAGGTGTGGCGGACGAACGGGTTGCGTATCCGGAATCGTCTCGTCGTTCTGAGCAACTTTCATGTACAAAGTTTTCCCATCTGAGCTACGGTTTATTTTATATTAATTTTTAAAGATTTAATCATTTTTAGAATTTATTTAATTATTTAACTCTAACATTATCCAGAATAGTATATGCTGATGTCATCATGACGTCAGCAGTCAACAGAGGTGTTGACTGGTCAAACTGACGTGTGGGTCCAGTGGGACCCACCTGTCATACACTGTTTTAATTAACTAACTATTAATTAGGTTAATTAATGATTAGGTTAATCTAATTATAATTAATTAATTTAATTAATTCCTCAATTAATTAATTAATTAATTTAATTATTATTGTTTATTTAATTATTTCAATTATTATTTATTTTATATATTTTTTTAATTATTTTTTTATTCTTTTTTTTAACAAAAACGTTCTGTGGGGGACTGGGCCCCACACGTCATTGGCCCGGGGGCCTTGCGGGCGCTGGGTGCAGGCCGCGGGCGTCGGACGCGCCCGAGCGGGCGCACGCCCAGTGTAAGCGGACCCGGCAGGGGCCGGCGCAGGGGGCCGGTGGCGCCGGCGGCCTCAGCGGGCGCGCATGGCGCGAGGGGGAAACGGGGCAGGGCGCCGCGCGGGCGATGCAGCGCGAGCAAGCAGCGCCGCGGCAGAGCGAGGCGGGGCTCGAGCACGCGTGCGCGGGGGGGGGGGGGGGCACGCCGGGCGCGGCGAGGCCACGGCGGCACCAGCGGAGCCGCGGGGAGGACGGCAAGGGCCGGCGCGGTACGGGGAGAAGGGAGAGGGAAGAGGCCGGATCCGGTCGGAGCACGGCCAGAGGACGCGAGGGCCACGGTGAGGGCGGGGGCGGACACGAGACAGGGGAAGGAGAGGGGGGGCGTGGGCGCACGCGGTGATAACCGCGACGGGGCGCCGGTGACCGCGGCGAGGAGAAAGGGAGAGGAGGGAGGCGCTCACAAGGGGGAGTAGGGCACGCGGCAAAGGGGGGGCGAGGAGGCCGTCGGGGACGTTACGGCGGAGCGGGTGCAGGCCGGTGGGGAGGACGGGGATGCGGTCGACGACGAAGAGGATGGCGAGGCGGCGATCCGGGCGAGCGGCTTGAGGAAGAGACGAGGAGGTGAAATCCGGCGGGGGAGGTCCGACGACGGGGCGGGTGGCGTCGCGAGAGAGGGGGTGGTTTCGCCCCCGATCCAGATCGGATCGGGAGGGGGAGAGGAGAGACGTGGGGAATGGGAGGGGGGAGTGGGGCGACGGGGTGGGCTAGGGTTTCGGCGTGAGGGGGGTTAAGGGAGTGGGGTGGGCCGGCCAGTTGGGCTGGTGGCCGGTCGAGCGGCCTGGAGGCCAGCTGGGCCTCGGCCCAGCAGGGAGGGGTTCTCTCCTTTTCCTTTTCCTTTTTTTGTTGTGTTGTTTTCTGTTTATTAGTTTTCTATTTTATTTTCTATATAATTTTGTTTTATAAAATATACAAGTAGTACCTAAATTAGTGTTACAAAATACCCCAATGCCACAAAAAAAAGGGTGGTGACAAAATAAAATAGTTTAGTAATTTATTAATTAAAAAGGGCATTTAATTAATTGTTTTTGCTACTGTTTTATTTATTTTAGAGTATTTAAACCTTTTATAAAAGTGTGGTTTCTCCACCATAATTACCTATGCATTATTTGACACAACCCGAACATTTTAGTTTTGACGTTTGAAATTTTTTTCTAGTTTGACTTTACCTAAAATTTGAATTTGAACGAGTTTTGAATCATCGTGAGATTTTCAACAGTAATCGTGGTGACGTGGCAACACTAGCAGGGGTTTACTATAGCTTGATTATCCGGGCGTCACACATAGCACATGGCTAGTGCTTCTGTGCATATATATAACCTAGCTCCTTGGTTGTGTATGAAGAAAAAATACATTATGATGTCAATGATTATCCAAGACCTGAAGCAACCTGGGAATGACATTGACATTTACTTTCAGCTACTAGTTGAAGAACTCCTGACACTATGGATAGATGCGCCTGCTGTAAAATGTTATGATGCTTACGAGAAGGAGATTTTTTATCTACATGCGATGCTGGTGCACACCATTCACGATATGCCGACATTAAGCAACACATCGAGGCAAAAAATAAAGGGGGATGTAGGGTGTGTCACATGCATGGATAGGACAGCTAGCAGAAGACTTCCCAACATGCGCAAAACAATGTATTTGCTTTATCGTAGGTTCTTATGAAAAAATCACGCATACCAAAAGATGAAAGCTGAATTTGATGGTACGCAGAGGCAGGTGCGGGCCCAAGACCCTATGACGGGGAGGTGGTCCACACATGACTAAATTTTTTTTATGTTGTGCTTAGCAAGAACCATCCTTTGACAGTGAAACAAACACCCAAGGGTCAAGTGTTTAAGAAGAAATCGGTGTTCTGGAAATTACCTTACTGGGAGATTCTACGTGTACGTCACTGCATTGATGTCATGCATGTAGAGAAGAACATACGTGAAAGCATCCTCGGTACTATGCTCAAGATTAAAGGTAAAAGAAAGGAGGGTGACAGTTCATGGCTCAATATGCTTGCTGATCAATCAGAACGCAAGTGTGAAGCAGAAGATAATGGCAAATTCATCAAAGCACGCCAGAGTTACAATTTCAGTACAAAAGAAGCAACACAGTTCTTCACCTATTTGTTGTCAGTTAATACACCCTCTTCCTACCGCACAAACATCAGAAGTGTCGTGGATGTGAGCTCAGGTAAAATGAAGTTGGGACACATGAAGTCACAGGATTGCCACGTAATGTTGACACAAATCCTCCCGGTGGCCATCAGGAATCTGATGGACAAAGATATAAGAAACACTTATTGACCTCTGTGATTTCTTCAACCAACTATGGCAAAAAGTTGTAAATCCTGAGGAGTTGGATCATATGCAAGATGATATTGCAAGAATATTGTCCAACATAGAGATGTTTTTTGCACCGTCATTCTTTGATGTCATGGTCCATCTCACTGTGCACCTTGTCGACGAGATAAAGTATTTTGGTCCTGTGTTTCTTCACAACATGTATCCCTTCGAGCGATTCATGGGAATACTGAAGTGCTTTTGTCGGAACCGAAACCATCCAGAGGCAAGCATCCTACAAGGTTATACCACGGAGGTGGTGGTTGAGTTTTGCACCGAATACATGAAACAAAGACCTATAGGTTTGCCCCTCTCTCGTCATGAGGGAAGGCTGAAAGGTAAGCCGATCCTTGCTGGCACGCAAATGGCTGCACCCGGAGAATTGGCAGAGAAAGCCCATTTGACGGTATTGCTTAACATCTCAGTTCTCATCGCTTATGCCGAAGAACACTTGGCAGAGATACGCCAAAGCTTCTTTCCAATGGTGCCTTCATCAGATGTGGAGATGAAGGAGCACACTCAGAACTACACCGAATGGCTGAAGAATCATTTGGCACAAGGATCCATCGATGACATTGCTACGTGGTTGGCACAAAAGCCATCACCTACGGTGTTGACGTACCAGCATATGACATAAATGGATACACGTTCTACACTAAGGAACGTGATCAGAAGACCTCGTATCAGAACATCTCTGTTCGAATAGAATGCATGACTCTAAATGAAGCTGATAAAAGGGTATACTATGGAACCATCAAAGAGATTTGGGAGCTTCACTATGTGAAAGTTAAGGTGGCATTATTTAGGTGCGCATGGATCCATCTGGTCAGGGAAGGATTGGTGAGTACATGAAGACTTGTGTTAACAGGACAATGATGGCATATCACCCGGACCCATTCATTCTTGCCCGTGATGGTACCCAGATTTTCTTTGTGGAAGACCCCTTGCATAAGAACTGCCATTTAGCGATGCATGGGAAGAGATGGGTATTGGGTGTCGACAATGTTGCCGATGAGGACGAGTACGATGAATTTGATGCGTTGCCAGCCAAGGGATCACGCACCCGTGTAACAGAGCAGCGTAAAATCATCAAAAACCCCAAGTTCATTTGGGGTCAACTTAATGATCCCAGTTCCCCATGTACATGGGAATTAAGCCATAAAACTAGTCTTTATGCCTACCCCCGCAACTTAATTCGTTCAATTTCGAATTGTCGCGTGTACAGAATTTGTTAGTTATGCCCGATTTTCTGTTGATGTAAGAATCGTTAATATGTTGACCTTGATATGGTGTCACCTCAGGCAATGAATATGAACTATTTTTTGTTATTATTATTATATCATAGAGGCAGCACACTCAATTGATCTCACTACAGTATGTGTGAACAAAAATATGCAATCTGGTTTGTGAATAGCAAACGGTTCATAGCCGTGTGCTGAGCAAACCCCACCACCCCGCCCACGATCTGAGTCATGCTTTCGGATTGGCCAGAACCCAAACCCCATGGATCGTACGTCTGCACCGTTGGATGCTCCCAGATCAAACGGCGATCCTCATTCCTTTCAACATCACATGCAGTTCTGGTTGTAATATTTTTATGCACAAAATGCACGTTAATCTCGAAAAATGTCTTAAATATAGCTAACGATACCCAAAATGCGCCAGAAAATCAAACCCGTGGTATAATGGTGATTGTGTACTGTGGAAATTTTTATGAGGCCAAACGATGAAGTCACCGGCCACAGGAGTTTGAATTGATACGTCTCCTTTTAGAAAACCATGATCCTTCATGTGAGATGCTCCGGTTTAGAAGGAGCGGTCATCAAAACTTGTGCCAAAATTTACCAATTGTTTTCCACGGGGTCGTGAGAGCACGCACATCATTTTGATGATGTCCGAACTCCATGTGAATTTCCTGTAATTAAAATACCAACTAGGCCTACGCCAATGGCCGCACCTCGCGGCCGACATGTTTGAAACTTCTCCCTGCTTCTCGGACAAACGGATGAAAACTCACAAAGCGACGCACAAATGATATATACACCTTCTTTGCTAGGCTATTAAGGGGGTATCATAGCTAGTATCATGCATGCCAACTATGGCGATCCGACCTCAAACGGTCAAATCTCTGTGCATAAGTGTCATCCCTAGATTGGTAATGCTGACACACACAGTACTTGAAGGATTTATTACAGAGTCCAATCACACACTTATTACATCGAATATCTCAAAAGGGAGTACTTATTACAATAATATGACTTCAGGCCATCTAAATAAGATAACATCGGAAGGCTTCGAAGGTAAAGCGAGTCCATCAACTCCAACGACATAGCTGAGTGCACGACAACGACCTAGTGTACCTTACTCTTCTTCTGAAAAGTCTGCAACATAATACATTGCAGCCCGAAACGGGTCAGCACTTGGAATATGCTGGCAAAATAACACTGTAGAGCAATGAACAAGTAGCAGCTATAACTATATGCATATTTGGCTGGTGGAGGCTCTATGGTTATTTTTTGCAGAAAGCTAGTTTTTCCCTACAACAAAGGAATACATTTTATTTAACTATCATGGTAGTTGATAAACATTGAGAATGGTAACCCCATCTCAATCCCAATTAAAGTAATCACTAACCCAACTAGTTAATTAAATAAAGTGATGAGATCAACATAATAATTCAAGTACCAGATACTCAAGATGTCCATAACCGGAGACACAACTAATCATGATTAGTTTGTACACTCTACAGAGGTTTGCGCACTTTTCCCCACAAGACTCGATCTCCTCCGTTGATTTCTCACACTACATGATGTTTGAGAAACGGATGACCGAGACACAATCTTTCAGAAGCATTAGACCTTTCGACGGGTAAACCGTACCACCTACATCCCTACATCTACTAGTTTACCACTGAAAGAGGTCACGCAACATACTCAACTATGCCAGAGCCCATAATGGCTTGTGGCTGCACACGGAAGTTTCCAGCATGAATAAAATATGATCCCTTTGAGCCTGGGTGGCGGACTATAGGATGATCACACGGATTCCCCGGGTTCTCCTTGGACAGCACTGGATTGCCCCAGGTGCCCACAAACAATCCACCCAGATGTGTGTTAAAGCAACCACCTTAAGTAAACAGTTAGTTCATAATAATACTCATAGCTGTCATGAATCGCTCAAACCAAACCACGTCTATGAGCATAGCATAGCAGTATAAGCATAACGTAGAAGTAACTCCCAGGGTTTGATATAAAAAGGATAATAGGTACTACCTCAACTACTACTTCCCAATAGCCACATGTTAACAAGTCCTAACCATGCAATGTTTGAGGGTTTAAACTAATGCATAAAAACTGGGTAATAAAGGGATATGATCAAAGTCTTACTTGCCCTGCTGACGATCTGAAAACCCTACTGACTCGTAGTAGCACGCTTCGCACTCCGGAAACTCTATCACAAACAAACAATAACATATATAAGCACTCAAGCAATAGATGCAAGGGTAAAATTCATGAGAAACGATCCAAATCGAAAGTACAAGAGAAGATCTTTGATTTGCAAAAAGAATCAATCAAATCGGAGCTACGAAACTCAAACTACGATAAAAAGAAGTTTGAATTCAAATCTGCTTGCAATCAAATTTTAAATTGTCAATACCATGTTCAAGTTGTTTAACAGGGAAGAGGGGTTCGAGAAGAAGATTTTGGCGTTGGTTTCACTGGATTTGGACAAATGGTTAAAAAGTTGCGGGCGTTCGAAGATCAGGGGCTAATCCATGATAAAAATAATCGCAGATAGGTCCCTGGCCAAAAAAAGAAAAGACTAACAAACGAACGTTCATTAACATGGACAAACGAACAAACGCGTTTGCGAACAGAGGCATTCGGGTGAACATCCGCTAATTAGCTAAACCGAAGAAAAATCGAGAAAACCAATCTATATTAAAAAAACCTAGTTAGATCTAGGCTTTACCGAATTAAACCGAAGAAAACCGGAAAAAGGAACCGGCGGCGGCGGCTCCGGCACGGCAACGGCGAGGCGGGGCGGCGGGCGGGGTCAGCGGACAGCGGCGTCGGCGCGGGGCGACGGCGCGGTGTCAGAGCTGTGCCGGCACGGCCCGGCAGGCGACGGCGAGCGCATGGCGGCGACGGCGGCTGGCGATGTGGGGAGGAGAGGGGCCGGGCGAGGCCTTATAAAGAGGGGGCGAGGCGGCGGCGCGATGGCTTGGGGGAGGGGGCACCGGCCTCGGGAGGCGTGCCCAAGCCAGACACGGCTGGCGATGGCGGGGCGGTTCCCGCTCGGGAAGGACGCCGGCGGCCCGGCTCGGCTGGGCCTTTGGACCAGTCGGGCGAAACGTTTTCTTTTAAAAAAATTCCGCCATAAACAAAAATCCTAATAAAATATGAAAAAAAATCTAAAAATGCAAAAAAAAATTCATCGTCTAAGTAAAATATTTAGAACAAAGTGAACATTTTTCTGGCCTAAAAATGCAATTTTGAAAAATGCATATTTTCTAATTCAAATAAAATAGCAATAAAATACCAAATAAAATACTTATGTGATTTCAATGTTTTTCCTCCAATATTCCCCTCTTATTTGGAGAAGTCATTTTAACTCCACTCATTTGTTTTAATATCGAAAATATTTTGAAGAGAAAAACTATAAAAAATCAAAATGATCCTCTTTTCAAATTTAAGAAAATTCAAATAAGAAAATAAATGAAACCTCCAACTCTCTCCTCGGGTCCTTGAGTTGCTTAAGATTTCTAGGATCACAACCAAAATGCAAATAAAATATGATATTCATATAATGACCTATGTATAACATCCAAATTGAAAATTTGGGATGTTACACCAACTAGGCAATTTTGATGAGCTGTCATAGAATTAATTAAATGAAGAAAGAGAGGGTTAAGTATCATATCTTGAAACCGTATCATAATAAATGATGTGCTACTATGTGTCATGCATGAAATATAAATAAAGTACTACATATGATACTAGGTACTGTACGATACTATGCATTAGAGCAAGTACAATAGGGTGACATAAGACTAGCCACAATGACTAGTAACATAGAATGGTACTAGTCTATGTTACTACCTCTATAGTGGGGAGTAACATATATGTAGTAACATGCAACACTTCATTTATTAGGCTATTGACTCATCTTGCCTTGAGATGTGTGATGTTACTCATATTACTAGTAACTAGCTATGTTATCACTTTCGTCTCTTTCTTCATTTATTGCTTGCCATATCATCTATTTTATCTAGATGCGTGTGATGTTACTACCTATATATGTTACTCCCACAGTGGGAAGTCTAAGCAAGCTATAAGGAATAGAATAATACATTGTGCTTTAGTTGGTGGAAAGAGAAGAGGAGAGAGAAGAGAAGTGGGCTCTTGGTTAGTAGAGCCAGTTGCAACACGAGACCCAAGACACCTTGGGAGGATGTAATGTGGACCAACTATTGATAAAGTAGTACGTATTTAAAACTTATTATTGTACATGCCCGCTAAGAGATTGGCTGTATATGACATGGCAACTTCTTATAGCCGACCCTTGGCTGTATTATTAGCCATGCTCTTAGTGAGGTAGCTTGTATATCATAGACTAGCTAGTATTACTCCCTCCTTTCCGGTTTAGGCTGGTTGTAATGGTAGTATCATAAGTGGTATCATGCATGCCAACTAGACTTTCTGGATGATGTGGCACCCTATTAAATGAGGAAAAAGAGGATGTGGTATCATATCATGATACCGTGTCATATTAAATGTTGTACTACTTTGTGTGATGCATGACAATTAATGAGGCAACCTAAGATACTAACGTATGATACTATGCATTACGGAAGTAGTATCATACAATTGTATATATATATACATCATATGCATGATACTCCCCATTACAACCAGCCTTATAGGGCTCAATTCAAGAATATAAGCAACCAATGTAGATGGTGAGTGGTGGAATACTTTTTGTAGTTCTCAAAAAGACGCAATTAATGATCTTGTTTTCCTCAAAAAATTATGTTTTCGAATGTATTAATTGCAATAAATGCATGCATAAAGTACATGCATTGGTCAACTTTCTCTTAATACTTGCATGCAATGATTTAATGCACTTGGAATCTGAACATGTGATGGGAAACAACCAAATTGAGCCTTATAAAATGGGAAAACCAAAATTTTGAGATAAGCCTATAAACCAGAAAGGAGGGGGTATATATATATATATATGATACTAGTATATGATCGGCAATACCTCCGTAATGCGCGCATGCATAGTATCATAAGTTAGTATCTTAGGTTGCCTTATTAATTGCCATGCATGAAACAAAGTAGTACAACATTTAATATGATACGGTATCATGATATGATACCACAACCTCTCTTTCCTCATTTAACTGTGTGCCACATCATCCAAAAAGTCTAGTTGGCATGCATCATACCGCTTGATACTCCCATATTACTACCAACCTTATTAGGGTGGCCATAGTGGGGGCACTATTGTTGGATGCTGCTAACGCGACACTACGATCAGAGAACCTTCGACAAAACTATGTGCGATGCCATAATCATAGACGGTGGTGTAAAAAAGCCGTCAAAAAATGTGCAAAACATTTGCGATGGAGGATGCATCAAACACGGTTTATATTTTAGTTGCGTGTGCGATGCAGGGCATACGGTTCAGTTCAATTAATTGTTTGTGATGAGGAGGAACAAAAGAAACACACAGCCAGAGGGAGGCGTGTGTGATATACAGCATATGGTTCACTCGGATGAACTGTTTGTGATTAGAAAACACAAAAGAAACGGTCAGCCAGATGAAGGTGTGTGAGATATACGACATGCGGTTCACTCAGATGAACTATTTGCGCTGAGACATGAGAACAGAAATGGTTCAACTTAACAAGATGTGTGTGATACGCAGCAAACATGGCTATAATCAGAAATGTGTGTGAAGACCGATAATAACACATACGGTTGCTGCTAATAAGACGTGTGTGTTGTGCGATAGGATTGCATACGGAACAACAACATATATATATACACACACACACTTATAAGGACATGCTTGTATAACCAAATTAAACACCCACTTACATAGGTGGCTACTACAACCATGGCATTTGCACACACCAAAGTAAACTATTAGATGCATAATTACATAGGTGGCTACTACACACATGACATTTCCACATACCAATAAAGTAAACTATATATTACATGCATGATTAACTAACATAAACGATCATCTGATCATCATCTACTTCTTGTGACGCTTGCTCTGCTTATGGCTCGATCCGGGCTCGCCGATTTTGGTAACGAGGCACTTCCTCATGTCAACGATCTGCCTGTGTATCTCGTAGCATGTGTACACGCTCTTGGCCGTGAACCTGAGGTGAGATTGATCCAGTTGCCGCATCCAGGCCCTGTGCATCCTGCTTCATCTTGTTGTAGTAGGGGTCGATGATGGCCGAGGCAAGTTTGACCGGGGAGTACTTCTTCGTGCTGCCCCAGACCCTGTAGTGGTTACAGATTTCGACAAGGTTCTTGCAGGCCAAGCCAGTAACATGGAGCATGTTTATGTCGTCGGTGGTTTCCACTGTGGCGAACTTGTACTCGGTGTTGTTGACAAACCTGTTGAAATGGTCGCAAGGCTCTTTGGCCATGCAGTAGTGGTAGATGAGGACATGATGGCCCACACACAATTGGGCGACAGCAACCTTCTGATTTGTGCCGGGACGACCGGTGGTGTACTGGAGGTCGATGCCGACCTCCTTGTACTTGTCTCGAGCAAGCAACTGCTCAACGCTGTTGATGTAGTCGTCCAGCATGGTTGGGTCGACAGTGTACACCACCGAGAGATCCGTCTCCCTCATGTGGGTCTCCACTCTATGCTCGCCGAACTCCATTGGAGCGCCGATGGACATCCCCTCTCTATGTGTCATCCTTGGTGTGCTTGTTCTATTGTGGGGTGCGATCGAAAGGTTGAAGATACTAAGGTTATATTGGCTACGGGAATTAAAGGGGAAGCTGGATGGCCAGGAATATCGGCAAGCCCTGATGGCAGTTCTAATTTGCAGCGCATAACTGCATCGTGCCACATGTAACTGCATCATGTGGCAACGCGCGCGGCACAACCCCATGCATATGGGGCCCCCAACGTGATCGTGCACACGCCCAACCGCTGGCAGAGCGTGCGTGGAGGGATGTGAGCAGAGCACTTCGCGGTCGCCTCAACGGCGAGCAACCATATATATACATGCATATAGCAGTTGAACACGCAAGGAAAATCTGTCCACAAAACGAGTGCGCAGAAGGAAGCAGAGCGGGCCACGGTGCCTAACGGCGAGGAGCCCGTGCTGCAGCACCTAACGACGAGCAGAGCTTGCCGAGGGACGCGAGCAGAGGCCGGCATAGTGATACGTGGCAAATAAGACGAACTATGCGAGCGATGTCGGAGACATCAAGCACGAATCAGATTAGAATTACGTGTGCGATACGTGGCATACATGTGATCCATCCGAGATGTTTGTGATGGAATAAGCCGTGTGTGTTGCGGGCAAACGCTTGCTGGTATATAGCCTTAAATTTAATCCAAAAAGTGTTAATGCATGTGACAAAAATTGTATAGCTGGAAACTATGTTCAAATATGACTCCAACAATATAATCTTTGGCGACATGCATTCGTATTTTATTAGTTAAATCCTATTTATAAACCAGGACGGGGGTATAGTAGGTAATTAAATCGCAAACTCTTTTTTTGTATTAACAGTATGTGTATGTGTCCTTTCGTCCTCCTCTCGCACGTCTTGTCACCCGCTGCCCCAGACGGCTTATAGCGCAAGCTTGCGTAGTGCGCGGGGGCATTCTTTTGGCCAAACAATGGCGTCAATGAATCGTCGATGAGCCCGTTCCTGTGCAACCTTGCAGGTTCCCGCACAAGCTTCCCGCTCGACTTGGTGAAATCCCCCAAAATCCCAATGCTTACCGGCCTGCTATGAAAACCCTCACGGCCGGCGAGTCCTGTGTTGCATTTCCCCTCCCTCCGTGTAGCTCATGTCGTGTGCTTCTCCCACAATTGCCAATGGCACCGGTCCGTCGTCGTCGCTCAGCCACTCCTACGTCATCAGAGGACAACTCCAGCTGTGAGGCTACACTGCGGCGGTGGCACAGTCCCCGGCGTAGTGTAGTGCGCCTGGCGTCCCTGTTGGGTCTGCTCGGAACACCCACCATACGCTCTGCCGCCACTGCCCGTCGGCAGCTGTTGCCGGCCGCCGTTGCCGCCACACCACCATCGAAAGCTAGGGCCATCTCCCGCTCTGCCGCCGCGGCCCGAAGGTGGGAGGTGGCCGTCGTGGCCGCCACCCCACTGCTGGCCACCGTGGCCATCACCCGCTCCACCACCACGACCTGAAGGAGGGAGGCAGAGGTGAAGGACCACACGTGTGTCAGCGACCTTGCGCACTGCATCGAGTTCCTGCGGTAGGAGGAGGAGTGCCTCATCGAGCACGCAAAGAGCCTTACCGCAGCCGTGGCCGTAGCACACGCCGACGCAGAGGTGAGGAATTAGGAGATACACAAGTAGTCTGGCCGCTTCGAGAAGGATCGTATGGAGCGGCGGTGGTCATTCGAGCTGGCGAGCGTTGCCGAACATGCAGTAGCGGCAGGGACCGTATTGCATTTTTCCAGTTCGTCGGTAGGCTCCTCCTCCTCCTCTGCCTCTTACTGAGCGCGCTCGGCATAGGAGAGGCTGCCGGAAGTAGCACAAAGCCCCTCCATGGTAGTAGTAGTATTTAGGGGCTATTTTGTTCAGTTCATCTGACTATCAATGTGTGGTCGAACTGTACAACGTACTTAAAATTAGCTAGTATATATAGTTGAACTAGCTATTTCAGTATGTGGTTGGCAACAATTGGGGAAAAGTTTGGTCGGTTCAGCTGTTGAGTTGAACTGTTTGTATAAATTAAGAACACTGCTTAATCTATGAATAAAATCTATGCTTAATTATTGAATTTGAGTTGCAAAAATTAGATAGTGCTAGTGATTTCTAGCTGCATATTTTGACAAATTGCAGTGTTACAAGGATTGACAAATGGCAATGTTACTAGATCAACAAATGTCAATCTTTCCAGTACAAACGGCAACATACCCAATATGACAGATGCAAATCTTACCAAATTGTTAGTATGTGGTTGCACACGGGTCATCCAAAACAACCGTTTGTGTTGAAGGGATGCACAAATCCTACGTCGCGGATTTTCCCTCGATTTAAGGGGGAAGACCATAGCTCTCACTTTGCATACGGGTGTTCTATCTAAAATGTTTGCGATCAAGAGCCGCAGAAATCCTGCTCGGTACATTTTCTCTTGGCTTCCTGGGGAAGCTGTCGGCACACCTTCCGTTTAGTCAAGCACTCAAGCACCTGTCCGCACGGCAGCTCCTAGCCATCAAAAGAGTGAGGTGTGGCGTCACGTGAATGGTTAACAGAACACACACAATTTAAATTATACAAAACGTTTGAGATGTTACAGTGTCAGCTGTTTGTTTCAGAATGCCTTTGTTGCCTGTTATTCAAGTGCGCCTTCTCTCAAAATGGACACGAAAAATACCACAACATGTCGGGTGCCATTCCATTATAGCATGCCAAGTTTCATCAATTTTAGACGACTTTTAAATTTACTAGAATTTAAAAGCAAAGTATCTCAATGTTTTACCGGCAATCAACAGTGCCCTGGTGTTTGAAATTCATTCCCATTTCTTGCATGGGACCTAAGCAAGCCCTGAAGGACACATATTTGATTTTTTCAACCAATTTATATGCACTGGAGCTTGTGCATGTGGTTCAATTAGAATTCTGCACATGAAATGACTAGAAAATCCAGTTAATGTATAAAAGTATCCAAACGAACCCCAAAATTCCAAAAGTAAACACAACACTCCTGTTGTTCTATGTTGACACTAGAAATTTTTTTAAAGCAATAAGAGGCAATGGATATTGTTTCGTCCCCAAAGGTGGCACATTCCCTACCGAAACCATCACGCTTGTTGTGAGAAGCTACGGTTTGCGAGAAAATTATACCCAAACCTGCCTCAAATGGGACAAATATTTTACCACGGCATGTTGATGCCGCTCCATGATAGCATGCCAAGTTTCATTAATTTCAGACGAGTTTTGGATTTACTAGAATTTAAAAACCAGGTATCTCAATGTTTTTGGCCGACTGACGGTGGCAGGGTGTTTGAAATTTGTTCCCATTTGTTGCATGGGACCTAAGCATGCAACCAAGGACACATATTTGATTTTTCAACCAGTTTATATGTGCTGGAGAATGTGCATGAAGTTCAAATTTGAATTATGTGCATAAAATGCCTTGGAAACCTAGTTAATGTATAAAAATGTCCAAACGAACCCCAAAAATTCCAGAATTAAACACAACACTCCTGTTGTTCTATGTTGACACTCGAAATTTGTTGGAAGCAATAAGAGCAACTTATATCGTTTCATCCCCAAAGGTGGCTGCTACCTCTTGAGCACTGCGTTGGATTTCCCCGAAGAGGAGAGGATGATGCAGCAAAGTAGTGTAAGTATTTCCCTCAGTTTTTGAGAACCAAGGTATCAATCCAGTAGGAGGCTACGCGCGAGTCCCTCGTACCTACACAAAAACAATATCTCAACGCAACCAACGCGCTTAGGGGTTGCCAATCCCTTCACGTCACTTACGAAAGTGAGATCTGATAGAGATGGTAAATAATATTTTTGGTATAGAGATGCATAGCGAAAAGTAAAAGGCAAAGTAAAAAGCAAAGCAATAATAAAGTCATGGAGATTGATATGATGAGAAAGAGACCCGGGGGCCATAGGTTTCACTAGTGGCTTCTCTCAAGAGCATAAGTATTCTAAGGTGGGTGAACAAATTACTGTTGAGCAATTGACATAATTGAGCATAGTTATGAGAATATCTAGGTATGATCATGTATATAGGCATCACGTCCGAGACAAGTAGACCGACTCTTGCCTGCATCTACTACTATTACTCTACTCATAGACCGCTATCCAGCATGCATCTAGAGTATTAAGTTAAAAACAGAGTAACGCCTTAAGCAAGATGACATGATGTAGAGGGATATCTTCATGCAATATGATAAAAACCCCATCTTGTTATCCTCGATGGCAACAATACAATACGTGCCTTGCTGCCCCTTCTGTCACTGGGAAAGGACACCGCGGGATCGAACCCAAAGCTAAGCACTTATCCGATGGCAAGAACAACCAATCTAGTAGGCCAAACCAAACTGATAATTCGAAGAGACTTGCAAAGATAACTAATCATACATAAAAGAATTCAGAGAAGATTCAAATATTATTCAAAGATAGACTGGATCATAAACCCACAATTCATCGGTCTCAACAAACACACCGCAAAAAGAAGATTACATCGAATAGATCTCCACGAGAGAGGGGGAGAACATTGTATTGAGATCCAAAAAGAGAAGAAGCCATCTAGCTACTAACTATGGACCCGTAGGTCTGAAGTAAACTACTCACACTTCATCGGAGGGGCTTGGATGATGATGTAGAAGCCCTCCGTGATCGATGCCCCCTCCGGCGGAGCTCCAGAACAGGCCCCAAGATGGGATCTCGTGGATACAGAAAGTTGTGGCGGTGGAATTAGGTTTTTGGCTCCCGTTCTGATTGTTTGGGGATACGTGCATATATATGGGAGGAAGAAGTACGTCGGTGGAGCAACAGGGGCCCCACAAGGGTGGAGGGCGTGCCTGGGGGGGGGGGGGGGGTAGGCGCGCCCCCTACCTCGCGGGCTCCTGTTACGTGGCTTGACGTAGGGTCCAAGTCTCCTTAGTTGTATTCGATGAGAAGATCACGTTCCCGAAGGTTTCATTCCGTTTGGACTCCGTTTGATATTCCTTTTCTTCGAAACCTAAAATAGGCAAAAAAACAGCAATTCTGGGTTGGGCCTCCGGTTAATAGGTTAGTCCCAAAAATAATATAGAAGTGGATAATAAAGCCCAATAATGTCCAAAACAGTAGATAATATAGCATGGAGCAATCAAAAATTATAGATACGTTGGAGACGTATCAGTGGCACGTTCCCTACCGAAACCATCACGCTTGTTCTGAGAAGCTCTGGTTTGTGAGAAGCTTATACCCAAACCTACCACAAATGTGACGAAAATTTGACCATGACATGTTGATGCCTCTCCATGATAGCTTCCCAAGTTTCATGAATTTCAAACGAGTTTTTCATTGACTAGAATTTAAAAACCAGGTATCTCAATGTTTACGGTTGAGTGACGGTGGCAGGGTGTGTGACATCCATTCCCATTTCTTGCATGGGACCTAAGCATGCAACCAAGGACACGTATTTGATTTTTCAACCCGTTTATATGCACTGGAGCATGTGCATGTAGTTCAAATTAGAATTATGTACCTGAATAATTCTATTTTTTTTGACGACACACCTATTGTTGCATGTTCACTGAAGATAAAAGTTCTAGCAATTCAAACAACATCGTTTGTAGCTGTGACCCCATTACGTAATTCAAATCAAGACGATAAATCAAGTAGATCGCATATAGTTTATCATCACCAACCGTGTGAGATGCAACACAAAATATCTTGGAGCATCGTCGGTGTCTAGTACGGCTATGGCTTACGCGAGAAGGTGCGTCGGCTATAGTCCACAACCGGTGTGTCAAGCACACTAGCTCACTCCCCAAATATCATTTCATTGTTCACTCATCGCCGGTGAAAGATGGGGACTTGGACCCATGTCGTGAGAGCAACTTCGGCGGCCCACTGCGGTGAGAGCGTGGCTGCAGCCGCCAGGCGCGTGCTAACAAGCTTCATGAGGGAGACCACAGTCTGCGTCCGGGCGGCCAAGGCAGCCCAAACGGCCGCTATTGTTTCTCAGGTAGCGGCAGCAGCATCTTCCTCGGGGATAGCAACTGGCGAGAGTGGCACAACAGCTGCCCGTTCCAAAGCGGCGGCCTTAGCCCTGATGGAGGCCGCCCACTACCATGTCGAGGCCGTCCACGCCCAGCTCGTGGCAGTCACCGCACAAATTGAACGAAGCTTCTCCGACAATGGTCGGCAACCCATGGCCGAAGAGTTGGCAATCGCTGAGAGAGATCGAGCAGCCGTCCGTTCCTGCGCGGCATAGCTTGCCATGACGGAGACCGCTAGAGCCTAGATCGCGGCCGCCCACGCCTAGCTCGTGGCAGCCTATTCCAAAGATATGTCGGACACGGATGGCGCGATGCTTGCCGAGTATGGTTGAATTGATGCCATGGAGCCCCTTTCCCAGGATATCGTCGGGCGCGAGCTGGACATGGAGGCGGCAGCGGAGATCGAAGGGCACCAGCCGTAATAGTACTCTTTGCTTTGTTTAATTAAGAGCGCCAGTCTTTAATTTGTTAGAGTAATGTTTAGGTCAGCTAGCTTTGTTTAATTGCTAAACTTGCTCGATTAAGAAGTTAGTCTCCTTTGTGTACCCAAATTATGCAATGATGTGGATGACCACTGTAACCAGGGAAATTCGAACCAAAATTTCGGACGTTCAAACTCAACACACACGGGTTAAGCTATCTGAATCATTTGTGATGTTCACATATCATACACAGTTCTGAATAAGGGACCATGTCTGATTACACTTGAAATTTTTGGCTTCCGCGGAAATTTCTACCTCCACGCCCCTTCCCCTTACCAAAAGCCACATTTCCCCTATTTCCGTCTTCCTTTCCAAGTTGAAACCTTCACTCCTTGTTTGCAGCGCAGCCTCCTCGCCGGCGACCCTCCTCCACGCTGCTCGGCCTCGCCTATCCAGGCAGGTAATCCACACCCGACCCCCATCCTCCTTTTCCTTCCACATCCCACATGCCCCGACCGCCGGCGCGACACCTTCCACCCAAATCACCGACCCCTCCACCAAATAAGTGCCGCCCTAAGCCATGGTGCGCGCAATATAGCTAGGATCCCAAGGACCATTTGGCAGCGGAGAAGCAAATCGTGGCCGCACGCGCGGATGAGGTCGCGATGGCTGCCATTCGTGTCGATGACCCACAGATCTTGGAGGAGCACCTCGCTGTCGAGGCCACCGTCGATGCCTCGCGCACTGGCGACGTGACGCGGTTGACTGTTTGGTTCAATTCTGCAATGCGATGTTCAATTGTTGTGGGTGCATTCTTTTATTGTATACCATGTGAGAAATAAATCGAATTTGACTGCACTTAATTCATGAGAAACATATACAAGTGCTATATTTCCTAGTTCTTAATCATGCTTGGTTTGGATAAATGGGTTTTCCACGTGGCTTGAATTAATCTGATGAATCTGCAATGTGCTTATTTTTCATCACCATATTTTACTAATAGCATGCGAACTCTTACTTAACATGGTGACTAACTACCTTATATGTGTTGCAGGTAAACAATGGGAAGCACTGAGGTTTACAATCGAGGTTAGCACATGCATGGTCCGTTGTCTAATAGAACATTATTAGGCAATTGCAGGAACCATTCTAATATTTAGGTTTTTAACAATTTGGTCTTGCACGTGTAGGTCCTGCTGTTAGAAGTTTTCACCCACCGTTCGACCCTTTTTGCATATGGGGAAATGAGTTGTCCATGAATATCTGTCAAGTCAAGAAACTCAGAAAGATTATTAGGATAAAGAAATTAGCGACAAAAAACAAAAAGATCTTTGTCTGCATAATGAAGAAGACATCAGTTCACTACAGGATGGTACTAACTATTATACCATGCCTTTTTTATTCCATTGCCCCATTTCCAATATAGAGAAGATATTTATGTACATCCTTGTTTTCAGGCCTTTTCAAGGCAGCTCATTAATGATTACCTCTCAAACCACATGTATGGTGAGGAGGCGAGGAAGGTATTCATAAAACACCCACGGTTCAATATTGAAGTGTTTCTGAAGAGGACGAAGGATGGACGGTAAATCATCCACATGCACTGGCCTATAGTTACAAAGACCTTCAACATCAATGAAGGCTCAATATTCGCCTTCTGCTTCAGCAGTTTTCCAGATGAGGTACATCTGTCTATGTACCGTCTATGATGCTAATTTCGAAAGGTTATAGATGTTGCATGAGAAACTTGGTCCTGGTGTAGTTGTGTAATGGGGTAGCTAAGTGCTGAAGCTATATGATGTTGTACTCTCATGTATTTGAATTATGAAAATGAAATATATATTGTGCTTAATATGAAATGTCAATTAGATTAATAAATGGAATATGAATAATCGGATAATTAGCCTGCTAATTGGGTTTTGCTATTGCAAACGGTTGTTGAAAAAATACCGTGGGCGATGACCTCAGGCAACGCACACAGTTTCTAGGAATAAACCGTGTTGGATCAATGAACAATCTCACACGACTTTCTCTTGAAAACTGTTTGCATTAGGCCACCTTGCGCAAACGTTTACCACATAAAAACTGTGTGTGATGGACAACCTTTGCCACACCGTTTCTTCTACAGTCCGTGTGTGATGCATTCAATAACACAAATGATTTAATGGGAAAATTGTGTGTGATGTACCTGTGAACGGAAACGTTTTCCTTGGAGTGACTGTGTGGGATGTACATACGAACATAAACGTTTAGCGGGGACTGATTTTGTGGGATGTACTTGTGACCGGAAACAATTTCGCCGTATAATTGTCTCTGTTTAGCTCTATTGTACGCATTTCCGTATTTGAGCGCTGGCCAGTCGCACACGACCTCATTTTGCCGAGCATGTGTCCCAGGAGAGCATATCCCCGACGGTTCCTGGGTCGTGTGGGAAGGATCCCCCTATCGCCCACACTCACTTGGCGAAGGTTCCAAATGCCGTTGCGGAAAGGGGTTAAAAACCGTTTGTTTAGGACCGACGCGTACCAGTGGGTTATCCTAGCCGGTATCATGCACTCGGGAATAGAAAATATGATGATGTTGCAAAGAAGCAGTAACATAGTTAGATACCGTAACATATATATATATATATATATATAATAAATGATATACTACTTTGTGTCATGCATGGCCATAAATACGGTCATCTATGATACGGTCATCTACTATATATGCACTATGAAGTTACGTACATAGTATCATGCACTAGTATATGATACTCCCCACTATATAAGGCTGGACATAGTGGTGGTATCATAGCCGACGATGTCCTCAGAAATAGCAAGTATGATGATGTGGTAAAGAATTAAATATATATAAAGAGGGTTACAGTAACATATAGGTAGATACTGTATCATGTTAAATGCGGTGCTAATTTGTGTCATGCATGGCAATAAAATTGATCTATATATGATACTATACACTATGTATTATACTATGCGCTATAATTCATTAAAGGTAGTATCATACACTAGTATCATATATACTAGTATATGACACTCTCCACTATACTCGTGATTTCTTACCGTGAAAAAAAATTGGAGGCGAAACGATGAACTCATGTTTTCATTCGAACAAAAATATGATGTTAGGTAATGTAAATGTTTTCAGAGAGCACACGGTTCACTCAAGAAAGCTGTGTGTCCACTAAACCATGGCCGATGCACCCGCCCCCCTCTGCCACGCGCCTGATCTGAGTCGTGTGTTCTGATTGGCCAGAACCCAAACCCCACGGATCGTACGTCTGCACCGTTGGATTTTCCTTGATCGAATGGCAATCCTCATCCCTTTCGATAGCACATGTAAATGTTTTCAAATAGCCCCTCCCCAAAAAATGTTTTCAAATAGCACACGGTTCACACACGAAAGTCGTGTGCCTACCAAACCGTGGCCGATGCCCCCCCTTTGCTGCTCGCGCGATCTGAGTCGTGTTTTCTAATTGGCCAGAACCCAAAACCCCACGGATCGTACGTCTGCACCGTTGGATGCTCCCAGATTGAAAGGCAATCCTCATCCCTTTTGACAGGAAATGCAGTCTGGCTAGGAATTGATTTATATGCCAACATGCACGGTAAATGCCAAAAAATGTCTTACATATAACACCCGAGACCTGAAATGCGCCAGCAAATCAAACCCGTGGTAAAATTGTAATTGGTTTATGTGGGAAAAATTTAGAGGCGAAATGACGAACTCACATCTTCATTTCAAAATTAGTACGTCTTCATTTCAATTGAATTATTCTGTTTGTGCACACGAGCGCTTAGAGGCAACCGTTTGCATAGGCCTTTCCACACGCGTGGTGACCGGGGATATTTTTCACCCTTATCATCTAGGCCGCCAACACCCCCCCCCCCGGCCGTCCGCCCGCGCTTCACTCAACTAGTCCACCCAATCTCCTTCGCCAGCTCCCCCCCCAGATCCACAGCAGAACCCTCTCCGGCGCCGCCGTGCTCACCCCGGTCGTGTGCCCACTCTTCGGCGTCAAGCCTACCTCCACTACTGTTCCCAACACGCGGTGTCCCGCGCCTCACCGTCTTTGTTTGCTCGCCAGCCACCCTTGAGCATATCGATGTAGTAACCCTCGCCTCTCCTGTAGTACGGCCGGGTTTGCATTAAGAAGCATGTTAGTTACGGCTCTCCATCGCGGTGAGGCATATTTCCTTGCAATCCCTCTTCCAATTTCATTCCGTATGTTCCCAAATTGGCTATAAAATAACGGAGAGCATATATATGTTCATTATCTACCTTCCTTACTACATATACGCTATATTTGTTCCAATAAGTTACTGCCTATTTACAGATCGCGGGCACCCGAGTCACACAAACTTAACAAATTAGCCGTACATTTTCTAACTTATTGCATGGCATGTTTAGAAAGCTTGATACCAAGACGTTAGTTTTATGCGTATCCTCCTTTCCTGAGTTCCGCATGTGTTCTCTGTAGATGCCGAGCAGCAGTGACAACACTCATGCTTTAGGACAACCCTAGGTCTTCAACAGATTTTGAGGGATTAAGTAGTCTTGAACGGGATAGAGCTGCAGCAATTACGCTTCCGGCTAGGACACGGAGGAATGCTTCAAGGAAGCCCACACACCGGCCTAAAGGTGTATATGAAGTAACCGAGATTGATTTAAAGTCTTGGGCTCCAACTAAACCAGATAAAGCACACATGAGGTTCAGGAGTGTGTGTGGATTTGTTGGCGGGGCAAGGCTCAACATTAATCTGCCGGGGTTTCGGAAGGCTGACATAGAAACACAACGAAGGGTAGTCCGGGAGATCATGGATCACTTCAACATTCCAGAGAAGTGGAGAATGCAGGTGGAACACGCTGCACTAAAGAAGGCTAGGGATGCTTGGAGAAACTGAAAGCACGTGATGTACAAGAAGTACTTGAGTGAAGGCAAGGACACAATCCCTGCATACCCCCAAATTACAAAGGCAGACTGGGCAGAATTCAAAAGGGTCAGGGCAACTAAAGAGTTTGCTGAGAAGACTTTCAAGCAATCGGAACTTCAGAAGAAGAAAATACACCCCCACCGTATGGGTGTGGCAGGATACTATGACATGAAACTGATATGGGAATAGGAGGACAAAGAAGCAGTAGTGGCAGGTGGGAATCCAGCCTTTAGTGAAACCATTAGTGAAGCGCCAGAGACTACTTGCGGGCATGTGCAAAGAGGCGTGATGACGAAACTTATTACTTTGAAACGCATGTGACGCCAAACTGTATGAAGTGATGTTAGAGGCTTCCAACATCCCTGGAAGGTTCTACAGGAACTCGGGGCCATGTGACATTTTGTCCATTGCTCTGGAAACAAAAGAGCCCCTGGCCGTGCAAGGGGTATAGGTGTTAATGTCCCGCACAATAGGGCTTTCACACTCAGCAAAGAAGAGAGGCTCAGCATGAAAAAAGCGAGGAGTGAAATGAAGCAGAATGCATTGTATGAAAGGTTGAGGAAGGAGATTTATACGGCTATTTGAAAGGATGTTGAGGAGTCAATGATGATGCAGAAGACTCTAACACTGACCGATATGCAACAGATGGGAGGGGAGGCGGGCATGGAGGATGCTACTTATTGCGCGACAACACTGCACAAGAGTAGATGTGCATCAGCTGACCCCAGCGACACTGAGACTGTAGCTGCTCGTGATGATGCTATATGTGATCTATCTGGAATGAAAGACAGACTGAAGTGCGTGCTTACACATTATGAAGGTACATTAAAATGTGCAACAACCTAGGTTTGCCCACCCTTCTTGGAAGATGGCCTCTTCTTGGACAATGTGCCATTGAAGCCGGGCTGTGTGAAGTGCTACATGACTGAAGTAAAGCCTAGATTCAATGAATTTGCTCTGAAGAATGTTCTAGGATACTTCGATGAGCAAAGGACCTTGGGAGAAAACACTGTTACATCACATCCAGTGGCCAGAAAAGGAAATAGAGTTCATAGATGAGATCCCTGAAGCCCCGCCAAGAGCAACCACTGTCGCCCGTCAACCAGTGACCCTCTCCTTGCCACAACAGCTCTCACGGGCTGATGCATCAACCTGTGATCAGCCGGCCCGACTTTGTGGTGTACAGGCCATGTCATCCTCCACCCCAAAGCAGCCAGTGGCAAGGCCTACAACTACTGAAGATGCACCACCGCTTCAGATGCCAGCCTCTGAAGCAGCGGGGGAGACCCAGCTGCAACACATGCTCAGCAGACCAACCTGGTGGAACAGACTGCTAAGCAGTCTGATGCTTCCGAACCACCTGCTAAGCAGTCTGTAGGTCCAGAACCGATTTCTCATCAGTCCATTGGTCCACAGTCGCGTGATTAGCATACTAATGCGTTAGTACTTCCTGCTCAGCAAACCAACGCGTTGGCACAATCTCCTCAGCACACCGACAAGTTGGCACCACCTGCATAGAAACCCAACATAGCTTCAATGCATGATCAGCAGTCTGATGCCTTTGCTCCTACAGCCCAGCAGTCCGTCACAGCAGCACCGCCAGCTCAGCGATCCGGCATAGATAAACCGTCTGCAAAGTAGTACGTCCAAGCTTCATTATCCGCTCGGCAGTCTACCATGCAGGCAACCAGACATTCTGCCAGAAATGCTTCAAGTACCAAGAAGGAAGTAGCCAAAAAGGCTACACCCACGACCACGAGGAAGCACATCGGGAGAGTGAAGAGGAAAGAGAACGATTTCATCTTACTTAATGCACGCATCGGCCAGAACCAAATTAAGGTGTATATTTCATAGATCTTGAATTAGCAAATGGCACAACAATACATGCTAAGGACCTACGGGACTGGGCCGTTAACACGTCGTCCGTCTCTTAAAAAACATGTCCCATGCAGAATCATTTCTCTGGCCATATCATGAACGGTAAGTCAAGTAAACAACCACACATACACTTATTGTCTTTCAGATTTCGACATAATTCATAAGTTCATGTCTTTCTTGATATGTAGCGATCACTAGATATTGGTATTCATTATTCCAAACAAGAACACAATTTACTACATCGATTCTCTCAAAGAGTCAATAAATGCTCAGGATCTAATGCATCTTCAGCAATTCATGGATAGGTATTAAATTCTATGATGTTGAAATTAATTTACATTCATATTTGGTTCAATAATTGTTGTTGTCAAATTTCATCATCATTTGCAGTGTGCTCGCATTGTGCTAAACTACACCAGGGAACCTGTTCAAGAGGGAACTACCTCCGCAACTCGAGATCATTTCTCTGGCAACACACCGAAATCCATTATTTTCAGAAAATTTATCCAACGGTCTGCAAATACCTATCCTTACGCTAGTCAAATGTTCAAGGTTATAAATAAACCTCTTTCTATTTTGTCCAAATAAAAAATAACACATCTAACACTGGTTAGGTTGTTCCTAACAGGACAAATACATGACTAATTTTGTACAAAAAATTTCAGTGTCCTCAGCAAGAAGCAAGGACCAACCTTTGTGGATACTATGTTTGTAGACACATGATCTGAAGGAAATGTGCCCTAGAGGCAATAATAAAGTTGTTATATATATTTCCTTATATCATGATAAATGTTTATTATTCATGCTAGAATTGTATTAACCGGAAACTTAGTACATGTGTGAATACATAGACAAACAGAGTGTCCCTAGTATGCCTCTACTTGACTAGCTTGTTAATCAAAGATGGTTACGTTTCCTAGCCATAGACATGTGTTGTCCTTTGATGAATGGGATCGCATCGTTAGAGAATGATGTGATGGACAAGACCCATCCGTTAGCTTAGCTATGATCATTTAGTTTATTGCTATTGCTTTCTTCATAACTTATACATTTTCCTATGACTATGAGATTACGCAACTCCCGAATACCGGAGGAACACTTAGTGTGCTATCAAATGTCACAACATAACTGGGTTATTATAAAGATGCTCTACAGGTGTCTCCGATGGTGTTTGTTGAGTTGGCATAGATTGAGAATAGGATTTGTCACTCCATGTTTCGGAGAGGTATTTCTGGACCCTCTCGGTAATGCTCATAACTATATGCCTTGAAAGCAAAGTTACTAATGAGTTAGTTGCGGGACGATGCATTACGGAACGAGTAAAGAGACTTACCGGTAACGAGAGTGAACTAGGTATGATGATACCGACGATCGAATCTCGGGCAAGTAACATACGGATGACAAAGGGAACAATGTATGTTGTTATGCGGTTTGACCGATAAAGATCTTCATAGAATATGTTGGAACTAATACGAGCATCTAGGTTCCGCTATTGGTTATTAACCGGAGATGTGTCTCGGTCATGTCTACATAGTTCTCGAACCCATTGGGTCCGCACACTTAACGTTCGATGACGATTTGTATTATGAGTTATGTGATTTGATGTACCGCAGGTTGTTCAGAGTCCTGGATGAGATCACGGACATGACGAGGAGTCTCGAAATAGTCAATACATAAAGATTGATATATTGGACCATGTTATTCGGACAATGGAAGTGTTCCGGATAGTTTCGGATAAAACCGGAGGGCTAGAAGGGTTACCGGAACCCCCCGGGGAAGTAATGGGCCTTAGTGGGCTTTAGGGGAGAGAGATGGTAGCAGCCAGGAGGTGGCGCCCTGCCCCAAGGGGAGTCCGAATAGGACTAGGGGAGGGGGCCGCGGCCCCTCTTTCCCTCTCCCTATCCCACTCCTTCCTTCTTCTCCTACTTGGACTAGGATAGGGGTGAGCCAATTCCTACTTCGAGTAGGACCCCCCCTCAAATTAAGTTTCTACAATCTGATCATGGAGGTGAATATTTGAGTTATGAGTTTGGTCTTCATTTGAAACAATGCGGAATAGTTTCGCAACTCACGCCACCTGGAACGCCACAGCGTAATGGTGTGTCCGAACGTCGTAACCGCACTTTATTAGATATGGTGTGATCTGTGATGTCTCTTACTGATTTACCGCTATCGTTTTGGGGTTATGCTTTAGAGATGGCTGCATTCACGTTAAATAGGGCACCATCGAAGTCCATTGAGACGACACCATATAAACTGTGGTATGGCAAGAAACCCAAATTATCGTTTCTTAAAGTTTGGGGTTGCGATGCTTATGTCAAAAAGCTTCTACCTGATAAGCTCGAACCCAAATCGAAGAAATGTGTCTTCATAGGATACCCAAAGGAGACTGTTGAGTACACCTTCTGTCACAGATCCGAAGGCAAGATATTCATTGCTAAGAATGGATCCTTTCTAGAGAAGGAGTTTCTCTCGAAAGAAGTGAGTGTGAGGAAAGTAGAACTTGATGAGGTGATTGTACCTTCTCCCAAATTGGAAAATGGTTCATCACAGAAGCAGTTCCAGTGATGCCTACACCAATTAGTGAGGAAGTTAACGATGATGATCATGAAACTTCAGATCAAATTACTACCGAACCTTGAAGGTCGTCCAGAGCATGATCCACACCGGAGTAGTACGCTAATCCTGTTCTGGAAGTCATGTTACTAGACCCTGATGAACCTACGAACAGATTCCGAGAAATGGCTTGAGTCCATGAAATCTGAGATGGGATCCATGTATGAGAACAAAGTGTGGACTTTGGTTGACTTGCCCGATGATTGGCAAGCCATAGAGAATAAATGGATCTTCAAGAAGAATACTGACACTGACGGTAATATTACTGTCTACAAAGCTCGACTTGTTGCGAAAGGTTTTCGACAAGTTCAACGAGTTGACTGCGATGAGACCTTCTCACCCGTAGCGATGCTTAAGTCTGTCTGAATCATGTTAGCAATTGCCGCATTTTATGATTATGAAATTTGGGAAATGGATGTCAAAACTGCATTCCTTAATGGATATCTCAAAGAAGAGTTGTATATGCTGCAACCAGAAGGTTTTGTCGATCCTAAAGGTGCTAACAAATTGTGCAAGCTCCAGCGATCCATTTATCGACTAGTGCAAGCCTCTCGGACTTGGAATATACGCTTTGATAGTGTGATCAAATCATATGGTTTTATACAAACTTTTGGAGAAGCCTGTATTTACAAGAAAGTGAGTGGGAGCTCCGTAGCATTTCTGATATTATATGTGGATGACATATTGTTGATTGGAAATGATACTGAATTTCTGAATAGCATAAAGGGATACTTGAATAAGAATTTTTCAATGAAACACCTTGGTGAAGCTGCATATATATTGGGCATCATGATCTATAGAGATAGATCAAGACGCTTAATTGGACTTTCACAGAACACATACCTTGACAAAGTTTTGAAGAAGTTCAAAATGGATCAGTCAGAGAAAGGGTTCTTGCCTGTGTTACAAGGTGTGAAGTTGAGTTAGACTCAATGCCTGAAGGTAGAGAGGAAATGAAAGTCATTCCCTATGCCTCACCGATAGGTTCTATCATGTATGCAATGCTGTGTAACGAACCTTATGCGTCCCTTTTGCTATTAGTTTAGTAGGGAGGTACCAAAGTAATCCAGGAGTGTCTCACTGGATAGCGGTCAAGAACATCCTGAAATACCTGAAAAGGACTAAGGATATGTTTCTCGTTTATGGAGGTGACAAAGAGCTCGTCGTGAACGGTTACGTCGATGCAAGCTTTGACACTGATCCGGATGACTCTAAGTCACAAATTGTATACGTATTTTTATTGAACGGTGGAGCTGTCAGTTGGTGCAGTTCTAAGAAGAGCGTCGTGGCGGGATCTATGTGTGAAGCGGAATACATAGCTTCTTCGGAAGCAGCAAATGAAGGAGTCTGGATGAAGGAGTTTACATCCGATCTAGGTGTAATACCTAATGCATCGGGTCCAATGAAAATCTTTTGTGAAAATACTGGTGCAATTGCCTTGGCAAAGGAAACTAGATTTCACAAGAGAACCAAGCACATCAAGAGACGCTTCAATTCCATCCGCGATCAAGTCAAGAAGGGAGACATAAATATGTGCAAAATATATACAGATCTGAATGTTGCAGACCCATTGATTAAGCCTCTCTCACGAGCAAAACATGATCAGCACCAAGACTCCATGGGTGTTAGAATCATTACTATGTAATCTAGATTATTGACTCTAGTGCAAGTGGGAGACTGAAGGAAATATGCCCAAGAGGCAATAATAATATTGTATATATATTTCCTTATATCATGATAAATGTTTATTATTCATGCTAGAATTGTATTAACTGGAAACTTAGTACATGTGTGAATACATAGACAAACAGAGTGTCCCTAGTATGCCTCTACTTGACTAGCTCGTTAATCAAAGATGGTTAAGTTTCCTAGACATAGACATGTGTTGTCATTTGATGAATGGGATCACATCATTAGAGAATGATGTGATGGACAAGACCCATCTGTTAGCTTAGCACTATGATCGTTTAGTTTATTGCTATTGCTTTCTTCATAACTTATACATGTTCCTATGACTATGAGATTATGCAACTCCTAAATACCGGAGGAACACTTAGTGTGCTATCAAACGTCACAACGTAACTGGGTGATTATAAAGGTGCTCTACAGGTGTCTCCGATGGTGTTTGTTGAGTTGGCATAGATCGAGAATAGGATTAGGACTAGGAAATAATGGGCCTTAGTTGGCTTTAGGGGAGAGAGAGGGCAGAAGCCAGGAGGTGGCACCCCCCAAGGGAAGTTTGAATAGGACTAGGGGAGGGGGCGCAGCCCCTCTTTCCCTATCCCTCTCCCTCTCCTTCCTTCTTCTCCTACTTGGACTAGGAAAGGGGGGAGCCGATTCCTACTTGGAGTAGGACTCCCCCCTTGGGCGCGCCCCCTAGGGCCGGCCATCCTCCTCCTCCCCTCCTTTATATACGGTGGATGGGGCACCCCATAGACACACAAGTTGGTCTTTAGCCGTGTGCGGTGCCCCCTCCACAGTTTTACGGCTCGGTCATATTGTCGTAGTGCTTAGGCGAAGCCCTGCGTCAGTAACTTCATCATCACCATCACCATGCCATCATGCTGATGAAACTGTTCCTCAGCCTCCACTGGATCAAGAGTTCAAGGGACGTCATCGAGCTGAACGTGTGCAGATCGCGGAGGTGTCGTGCATTCGGTACTTGATCGGTTGGATCGCGAAGATGTCTGACTACATCAACTGTGTTACTAAATGCTTCCACTTTCGGTCTACAAGGGTACATAGACACACTCTCCCCTCTCGTTTCTATGCATCTCCTAGATAGATCTTGTGTGATCATAGGTAAATTTTTTGAAATACTGCGTTCCCCAACATGATCTCCATCTGCAAATCTCTTGATAGTTGTGACGATCCTCGCAAATTAGTACCGATAAGTCTATCTTAATTAATATCTTCTACTCCACTCATATGGCACATTCTGATCTTAAAAATACTGTAGCTCATCTTAAAACTAAGGACCCCTGAACCGCTCCCGGCTGGTGAATTCCTGATGGTTCGGAGATTTATCAATGACTTCTTCCTGGATCACTACATCAATCTCACTAGTGATAATGAAGATTTCAGCATGCCTTCTCCTAAAACATTAAGAGTTAGCCACTAAACATATATAACGCATGGATCCATTGATTTCCATCTGATGAGGTCTTCGTATTTCGTACACTATGATTAATTATGTAATGCATATATGTGTGGACAAATCATTGGAATTTAGCTACCATATGTTCAATTGCAATTGTTGCGAAATCTGATGAATGTTCTTCCTGTGGACACTATTTGTTCGATTGAATATTGTGGCAAATTTCCTTTTTGCGTGCCGATTCAAAATGGGATATTTTTTCTTATTTGTTCAATTGAATATTGTGGAAAATTTTCTTTTTGCGTGCTGATTCAAAATGGGATATTTTTGTTTTAACCTGGCAATTGCTCTGCACATAGTTCAACTAAATGAGTGTGTGCGATCCACATCGGAAAGCATACGTCAATCGTAGAGGAACCGTCGGTGATACACGGTAGATTGCAAATGATTTGCAACGCTACTACATGTGCATAGGGTCTCGGAAACCATTTTTGATATCGCGTTATCGCACACGAGAACTAGGAGGAAACCGTGCCCAATGCAAAATACAATCCCAGTCGTAATTTTTCTAGGAAACGTGTGGGATCCCAAATGAAAAGCACACGTCACTCTTGCGGCAACTATCTGTGATACCCAGCAAATCACAAAAGGTCTGCAGCACTTGTATGTGTGCGAAGGGGCTCCTGAACCGTTTGTGATAGAACATTATCACAAACGGTAATTGTTGGCAAACGTGTGCAATGGAGTCTAGCATGGCAGACGGGTTACGCAGAAAAGTCGTGTGCGATGGGGCACAAATTGGACACAGTTCATATGCTGGCCCTGTTTCCCAAATGGTTCATTACGACAGACTGTATGGTTTCACTACATCATTAGAAATGCTTAATCACCGATACCACACATGTGAAAGAATTTAGTGTGTGTTGCATCACACACGATTACATTTTGGAAGGCCTCTGGATCACTGCTCCATATCCCCGACGGTTTCTGGATCGTGTGGGAAGGACACCCTATCGCACACACTCACTTGGCGACGGTCCCAAATGCCATCATGGAAAGGGGTTAAAAACCATTTGTATAGCACCGACGTGTACCATGTGTGTCCGTGTGTTTGGTTCTAGGTGATGGCCCTTCTGAGCAACATGTCCGCCGTGTCAACCCTAGTTGTTCTACTTCGAAGGGCTACTGCACCTCTGAGACAGCGGCTGCCTCTTCAAGTGTTCCTCCCTCATCTGTTCCGCCAACTTTGTCTCAGCAACATACTAAGAGTACAGCGAAGAAGCGAAGCCAAAGCCCAAGTCCGTAACTGAGATGACAGCCAAGGAGTTCTGGGAGAAGCGTCGGCGCAATACCTATGAGCAAGATCAAGAGCCCAATCTGGTCAACCGTCCTTTGTGGAACCATTTTCAGTGGGAAATCTACTTTGATGTGATCAAACAAAGAAGAATCTCTATGTTTATGTTCGTACCATCGACACTGACTATATGGAGAACGATCCTGCCTACTTTGGCGAAGCCCTACAGATGTGTACTCAGCTGAACATTCTCAGGATCATGCAGTTCAACAAGGACTTTGATGCTGATTTGGTGGCCCAGTTTTATGCCACCGTCCATCTTGGAACAGACCAGGAAAGAACTCTGACTTGGATGACCAATGGCAAGATTCTCTTTGTCAAATGGAAGGCATTCATGGAGTTACTTGGGATTGAACATCAAGGATTTGAGAACCTAGTTGGCTTTCGCCCTCACCGCAATGCAACTTCCACTCACAAGCAATCTCTCTGTCCCTACTGTACTTTGAAGATTCACCCCGAGACTCAGAAGGAGACCTATGAGTTGCCTGCCTTTCTAGACATACTTCATCACATCTTTAGAGAGACTCTCTTCCCTCGCATTGGTAACTTGGATATGGTTCACTCCTTTCTCGTGGACATGCTTCTTTTCTGCCAGCATGAGAAGGAAGAAAACACTTGATAATCCCTGGATATCTCTCATGTCATGTGGTCTAAGCTTTTCACCGCTATTTCTGAGCGCAAGTGCCCCATCTATGCACCTTTTCTCATGTTGCTTATTGAGAAGGCTTGGATGCACACCTACCCTAATGTTGTGCTGGAGACTGGCGAGTTGATCCCTCATGAGATCAAGCGTCTGAGGAAGAAGGAGAACTGGGGCACATCGGTTCTGAGGTCTGGGATTCCATTTGGAGCTGCTGACACGGAGATAGAGGTTGATGCTGATGATGATGGTGATTATGAGCCCTCTGGAGCGGAGCCCACTTGTGTTAAGAAGCTCAAGGCCAAGATGAAGGCCCTGTTCTGCATATAGGCCAAGGGCTAGTACCAGGATCATGTGAACATCAAGACGGCTCATCGTCGCGACAAGGCTATTATGAGGCAGGTTGGCCTTGAGGTTCAGGATGGCTCTGAGGAGAGGATCACAGATGAGGAGTAGTGGACCAGACTGCACTGCCGGTCGAGTGAGTCAGAGGAGGAGACTGGCGTTCCTTCTACATCTCGTGCTGCTAAGGAGTCCGAGGAGGAGGAACATGACTAGTGATGCCTTGGAGTTTTGCCATCACATGTGTCGTAGGTGTCCTCTATGCCTTTTTGGTATGTCGATGCCAAAGGGGGGGAGTGTAGGATTTGTGAGTCGTGTGTTTCGCTTTGCCACCTCTTGTGTTTCTCTTTGCTTCCGTGTTGTTGAACCTTCGTTAGATTTGGCTTGTTGGTGTGTGGTTGTGTTCGTGTGAGTCCAGGAGACTATCATATGGTGTAAGACATATGTCCTCAGCTTATCTTATTGTCTAATCTCCTACTGTCTAGTATGTTTTTATGAGCTTATACTATCTTGTGCCCTTAATTCATGCTCATTTCGTTACCTTTCCTCCATGCTTAGTGTCATTCATATTGTTGCAAGGATTGCCTTGTTTATAAAATATAGGGGGAGCCTGTCTATATTTTATAGATGTTGCGTTTGCTTATGTTTCATTTTATATCCCTATGTGCAAATCCCGTATTGTCATGAATCCACCAAAAAGGGGGAGATTGTAAGGGCATATTTCTCCCTAAGTGGTTTTGGTGTTTGATGACAATGCATTTTGCGGACTAATCATGTGCATTGAGCATTTCATATATCTCATGTCTAGGCACAAGACGATTCGGTTCCCCTCGGAGCTTTATGAGAAGACGGTGTAGTCTCCTATGTTTCGGTTTGGTAGACTTGAGTCATAGGAGTCACCGTACTATCAAGAGGGGGTCCGCATTGAAAAGGCCAGGGTGGAATCAATATGAACATATCTTTGTTGCACCCCCAGCTCCTTTCCTCCCCTTGGAGCTTGCTGTTTTAACTGTTGTGGAGACTATGAGGAGGATGCGGTAGTACTGCCGCCAGAGCGGTAGTACTGCATATGGTCCTCAAGCGGCAGTACCACTTCGGGGCATAGGCGGCAGTACCGTCCTGGTTAGGCAACGCTATCGCCTCGATTTGAGGATGCATTTTCTCATGTCGGGTTGTGCAGCAGTAGTACCGGCACTAGCAGCGGTAGTACCTCCCATGAGTGGTAGTACCGTGGCTACCACCGCTACTAGTGCCGCCCAGACCCCCTCTCTCTCTCCTGTTCTCCCTCTGCTTCTTCTACTCTCAGTCTATGCGGTAGAGTGCTGCTACCAGCGGTAGTACCGCTCTATTGAGCAGTAGTACCGCTCTGTGCGGGCTGAAGAAGGGGGTAACGGTTGGATTGGTTCCCCCACTATAAAAGGAGGTCTTCTTCTCCAAGTTGACTTACCTTTTTTCCCCCAAAGTTCCATTGTTGATCTGAAGCTCACTTCCCCCCGATCTCTCTCCCTAGCCAATCAAACTTATTGATTCTTTAGGGATTGGTTGAGAAGGCCCGGATCTACACTACCACCAAGAGAAATTTGATTTGCCCCACTAATCCCTTGCGGATCTTTTCACTCTTGGGTGTTTGAGCACCCTAGATGGTTGAGGTCACCTCGGAGCCACATTCCGTTGTGGTGAAGCTCCGTGGTATCGTTGCATTGGGAGCCTCCAATTGAGTTGTGGAGATAGCCACAACCTTGTTTATAAAGGTTCGATCGCTGCCTTCAAGGGCACCAATAGTGGAATCACAGCATCTCGTATTGTGTGAGGGCGTGAGGAGAATACGGTGGCCCTAGTGGCTTCTTGGGGAGAATTGTACCTCCACGCCGCTCCAACGGAGACGTACTTCCTCTCAAAGGCAAGGAACTTCGGTAACACATCCTTGTCTCCACCGGATCCGCTATAGGTTATCTCTCACCTTTACTTGTGCAAGCTTATTGTGTTGTATCCCTTACTTTCTTGTATGCTTGTTGTTGTTGCTGAAGGAAATATGCCCTAGAGGCAATAATAAAGTTATTATTTATTTCCTTATATCATGATAAATGTTTATTATTCATGCTAGAATTGTATTAACCGGAACCATAATACATGTGTGAATACATAGACAAACTTAGTGTCACTAGTATGCCTCTACTTGACTAGCTCGTTAATCAAAGATGGTTATGTTTCCTAACCATGAACAAGGTGTTTTTATTTGATTAATGAGGTCACATCATTAGTTGAATGATCTGATTGACATGACCCATTTCATTAGCTTAGCACCCGATCGTTTAGTATGTTGCTATTGCTTTCTTCATGACTTATACATGTTCCTATAACTATGAGATTATGCAACTCCCGTTTGCCGGAGGAACACTTTGTGTGCTACCAAACGTCACAACGTAACTGGGTGATTATAAAGGAGCTCTACAGGTGTCTCCAAAGGTAGATGTTGGGTTGGCGTATTTCGAGATTAGGATTTGTCACTCCGATTGTCCGAGAGGTATCTCTGGGCCCTCTTGGTAATGCACATCACATAAGCCTTGCAAGCATTGCGACTAATGAGTTAGTTGCGAGATGATGTATTACAAAACGAGTAAAGAGACTTGCCGGTAACGAGATTGAAATAGGTATTGGATACCGACGATCGAATCTCGGGCAAGTAACATACCGATGACAAAGGGAACAACGTTTGTTGTTATGCGGTGTGACCGATAAAGATCTTCGTAGAATATGTAGGAGCCAATATGGACATCCAGGTCCCGGTATTGGTTATTGACCGGAGAACTGTCTCAGTCATGTCTACATTGTTCTCGAACCGTAGGGTCCGCACGCTTAATGTTACGATGACAGTTATTATGAGTTTATGCATTTTGATGTACCGAAGTTAGTTCGGAGTCCCGGATGTGATCACGTACACGACGAGGAGTCTTGAAATGGTTGAGACATAAAGATTGATATATTGGACGGCTATATTCGGACACCGGAAGTGTTCCGGGTGATTTCGGAGAAAACCGGAGAGCCAGAGGGTTACCGGAACCCTGCCGGGAGAAGTAATGGGCCATATGGGCCTTAGTGGAGAGAGAGACGGGCTGCCAGAGGTGGGCCGCGCGCCACCTCCTCCCTGGTCCGATTTGGACTAGGGGAGGGGGGCGGCGCCCCCCTTTCCTTCTCCCACTCCACCTCCTTCCCCCTCCTAGCAGGAGTCCTACTCCTACTAGGAGGAGGACTCCTCCTTGGCGCGCCACACCTGGCTGGCCGGCCTCCTCCCCTTGCTCCTTTATATACGGGGGCAGGGGGGCACCTCTAGACACACAAGTTGATCCACGTGATCGTTCCTTAGCCGTGTGCGGTGCCCCCTGCCACCATATTCCACCTCGATCATATCGTTGTAGTGCTTAGGCGAAGCCCTGCGTCGGTAGAACATCAAGATCGTCACCACGCCGTCATGCTGACGGAACTCCTCCCCGAAGCTTTGCTGGATCGGAGCCCGGGGATCGTCATCGAGCTGTACGTGTGCTAAGAACTCGGAGGTGCCGGAGTAACGGTGCTTGGATCGGTCGGATCGGGAAGAAGACGTACGACTACTTCCTCTACGTTGTGTCAACGCTTCCATTGCGATCTACAAGGGTACGTAGATCATACTCTCCTCTCGTTGCAGTGCATCACCATGATCTTGCGTGTGCGTAGGAAATTTTTTGAAATTACTACGTTCCCCAACAGTGGCATCCGAGCCTAGGTTTTATGGTTTGATGTTATTTGCGCGAGTAGAACACAAGTGAGTTGTGGTCGATATAAGTCATACTGCCTACCAGCATGTCATACTTTGGTTCAGCGGTATTGTTGGACGAGACGACCCGGACCAACATTACGCGTACGCTTACGCGAGACCGGTTCCCCCGACGTGCTTTGCACACAGGTGGCTTGTGGGCGACTGTCTCTCCAACTTTAGTTGAACCGAGTGTGGCTACGCCCGGTCCTTGCGAAGGTTAAAACGGAGTCTATTTGACAAACTATCGTTGTGGTTTTGATGCGTAGGTGAGATTGGTTCTTGCTTAAGCCCGTAGCAGCCACGTAAAACTTGCAACCACAAACTAGAGGACGTCTAACTTGTTTTTGCAGGGCATGTTGTGATGTGATATGGTCAAGACATGATGCTCAATTTTATTGTATGAGATGATCATGTTTTGTAACTGAGTTATCGGCAACTGGCAGGAGCCATATGGTTGTCGCTTTATTGTATGCAATGCAATCGCGATGTAATGCTTTACTTTATCACTAAGCGGTAGCGATAGTCGTGGAAGCATAAGATTGGCGAGACGACAACAATGCTATGACGGAGATCAAGGTGTCGCGCCGGTGACGATGGTGATCATGACGGTGCTTCGGAGATGGAGATCACAAGAACAAGATGATGATGGCCATATCATATCACTTATATTGATTGCATGTGATGTTTATCTTTTATGCATCTTATCTTGCTTTGATTGACGGTAGCATTATAAGATGATCTCTCACTAAATAATCAAGAAGTGTTCTCCCTGAGTATGCACCGTTGCGAAAGTTCTTCGTGCTGAGACACCACGTGATGATCGGGTGTGATAGGCTCTACGTTCAAATACAACGGGTGCAAAATAGTTGCACACGCGGAATACTCAGGTTAGACTTGACGAGCCAAGCATATACAGATATGGCCTCAGAACACGGAGACCGAAAGGTCGAGCGTGAATCATATAGTAGATATGATCAACATAATGATGTTCACCGATGAAACTACTCCATCTCACGTGATGATCGGACATGGTTTAGTTGATTTGGATCACGTAATCACTTAGAGGATTAGAGGGATGTCTATCTAAGTGGGAGTTCTTAAGTAATATGATTAATTGAACTTAAATTTATCATGAACTTAGTACCTGATAGTATCTTGCTCATTTATGTTGATTGTAGATAGATGGCTCGTGCTGTTGTTCCGTTGAATTTTAATGCGTTCCTTGAGAAAGCAAAGTTGAAAGATGATGGTAGCAATTACACGGACTGGGTCCGTAACGTGCGGATTATCCTCATTGCTACACAGAAGAATTACGTATTGGAAGCACCGCTGGGTGCCAGGCCTGCTGCTGGAGCAACACCAGATGTTATGAACGTCTGGCAGAGCAAAGCCGATGACTACTCGATAGTTCAGTGTGCCATGCTTTACGGCTTAGAATCGGGACTTCAACGACGTTTTGAACATCATGGAGGATATGAGATGTTCCAGGAGTTGAAGTTAATATTTCAAGCAAATGCCCGGATTGAGAGATATGAAGTCTCCAATAAGTTCTATAGCTGAAAGATGGAAGAGAACAGTTCTGTCAGTGAGCATATACTCAAAATGTCTGGGTATAATAATCACTTGATTCAATTGGGAGTTAATCTTCCAGATGATTGCGTCATTGACAGAATTCTCCAATCACTGCCACCAAGCTACAAGAGCTTCGTGATGAACTATAATATGCAAGGGATGAACAAGACTATTCCCGAGCTCTTGGCAATGCTGAAAGCTGCGGAGGTAGAAATCAAGAAGGAGCATCAAGTGTTGATGGTTAACAAAACCACTAGTTTCAAGAAAAAGGGCAAAGGGAAGAAGAAGGGGAACTTCAAGAAGAACGGCAAGCAAGTTGCTGATCAAGAGAAGAAACCCAAGTATGGACCTAAGCCTGAAACTGAGTGCTTCTACTGCAAGTAGACTGGTCACTGGAAGCGGAACTGCCCCAAGTATTTGGCCGATAAGAAGGATGGCAAGGTGAACAAAGGTATATATGATATACATGTTATTGATGTGTACCTTAATAATGCTCGCAGTAGCACCTGGGTATTTGATACTGGTTCTGTTGCTAATATTTGCAATTCGAAACAGGGACTATGGATTAAGCGAAGATTGGCTAAGGACGAGGTGACGATGCGCGTGGGAAACGGTTCCAAAGTCAATGTGATCGCAGTCGGCACGCTACCTCTACATCTACCTTCGGGATTAGTATTAGACCTAAATAATTGTTATTTGGTGCCAGCGTTGAGCATGAACATTATATCTGGATCTTGTTTAATGCGAGACGGTTATTCATTTAAATTAGAGAATAATGGTTGTTCTATTTATATGAGTAATATCTTTTATGGTCATGCACCCTTGAAGAGTGGTCTATTCTTGTTGAATCTCGATAGTAGTGATACACATATTCATAATGTAGAAGCCAAAAGATGCAGAGTTGATAATGATAGTGCAACTTATTTGTGGCACTGCCGTTTAGGTCATATCGGTGTAAAGCGCATGAAGAAACTCCATACTGATGGACTTTTGGAACCACTTGATTATGAATCACTTGGTACTTGCGAACCGTGCCTCATGGGCAAGATGACTAAAACACCGTTCTCCGGTACTATGGAGAGAGCAACAGATTTGTTGGAAATCATACATACAGATGTATGCGGTCCGATGAATATTGAGGCTCGTGGTTGATATCGTTATTTTCTCACCTTCACAGATGATTAAAGCGGATATGGGTATATCTACTTAATGAAACATAAGTCTGAAACATTTGAAAAGTTCAAAGAATTTCAGGGTGAAGTAGAAAATCATCGTAACAAGAAAATAAAGTTTCTACGATCTGATCATGGAGGAGAATATTTGAGTTACGAGTTTGGTGTACATTTGAAAAATTGTGGAATAGTTTCGCAACTCATGCCACCCGGAACACCACAGCGTAATGGTGTGTCCGAACGTCGTAATCGTACTTTACTAGATATGGTGCGATCTATGATGTCTCTTACTGATTTACTGCTATTGTTTTGGAGATACGCTCTAGAGACGGCCGCATTCACGTTAAATAGGGCACCATCAAAATCCGTTGATACGACGCCTTATGAACTGTGGTTTGGCAAGAAACCAAAGTTGTCGTTTCTGAAAGTTTGGGGCTGCGATGCTTATGTGAAAAAGCTTCAACCTGATAAGCTCGAACCCAAATCGGAGAAATGTGTCTTCATAGGATATCCAAAGGAAACTATTGGATACACCTTGTATCACAGATCCGAAGGCAAGACTTTTGTTGCTAAATTCGGAAACTTTCTTGAGAAGGAGTTTCTCTCGAAAGAAGTGAGTGGGAGGAAAGTAGAACTTGACGAGGTAACTGTACCTGTTCCCTTGTTGTAAAGTAGTACATCACAGAAAACTGTTTCTGCGACACCTACACCAATAAGTGAGGAAGCTAATGATGATGATCATGAAACTTTAGGTCAAGATACTACTGAACCTCGTAGATCAACCAGAGTGAGATCCGCACCAGAGTGGTACGATAATCCTGTTCTGGAAGTCATGCTACTAGATCATGATGAACCTACGAACTATGAAGAAGTGATGGTGAGCCCAGATTCCGCAAAATGGCTTGAAGCCATGAAATCTGAGATGGGATCCATGTATGAGAACAAAGTATGGACTTTGGTTGACTTGCCCGATGATCGGCAAGCAATTGAGAATAAATGGATCTTCAAGAAAAAGACTGACGCTGACGGTAATGTTACTGTCTATAAAGCTCGACTTGTCGCGAAAGGTTTTCGACAAGTTCAAAGGGTTGACTACGATGAGACCTTCTCACCCGTAGCGATGCTTAAGTCTGTCCGAATCATGTTAGCAATTGCCGCGTTTTATGATTATGAAATTTGGCAGATGGATGTCAAAACTGCATTCCTGAATGGATTTCTGGAAGAAGAGTTGTATATGATGCAACCGGAAGGTTTTGTCAATCCAAAGGGAGCTAACAAAGTGTGCAAGCTCCAGCGATCCATTTATGGACTGGTGCAAGCCTCTCGGAGTTGGAATAAACGCTTTGATAGTGTGATCAAAGCATTTGGTTTTATACAGACTTTCGGAGAAGCCTGTATTTACAAGAAAGTGAGTGGGAGCTCTGTAGCATTTCTGATATTATATGTGGATGACATATTGCTGATTGGAAATGATATAGAATTTCTGGATAGCATAAAGGGATACTTGAATAAAAGTTTTTCGATGAAAGACCTCGGGGAAGCTGCTTACATATTAGGCATAAAGATCTATAGAGATAGATCAAGACGCTTAATTGCCTGTGTTACAAGGTGTGAAGTTGAGTCAGACTCAATGCCCGACCACTGCAGAAGATAGAGAGAAAATGAAAGATGTTCCCTATGCTTCAGCCATAGGCTCTATCATGTATGCAATGCTGTGTACCAGACCTGATGTGTGCCTTGCTATAAGTTTAGCAGGGAGGTACCAAAGTAATCCAGGAGTGGATCACTGGACAGCAGTCAAGAACATCCTGAAATACCTGAAAAGGACTAAGGATATGTTTCTCGTATATGGAGGTGACAAAGAGCTCACCGTAAAAGGTTATGTTGATGCAAGCTTTGACACTGATCCAGACGATTCTAAATCACAAACCGGATACGTGTTTACATTAAACGGTGGAGTTGTCAGTTGGTGCAGTTCTAAGCAAAGCGTCGTAGCGGGATCTACATGTGAAGCGGAATACATAGCTGCTTCGGAAGCAGCAAATGAAGGAGTCTGGATGAAGGAGTTCATATCCGATCTAGGTGTCATACCTAGTGCATCGGGTCCAATGAAAATCTTTTGTGACAATACTGGTGCAATTGCTTTGGCAAAGGAATCCAGATTTCACAAGAGGACCAAGCACATCAAGAGACGCTTCAATTCCATCCGGGATCTAGTCCTCGTGGGAGACATAGAGATTTGCAAGATACATACGGATCTGAATGTTGCAGACCCATTGACTAAGCCTCTTCCATGAGCAAAACATGATCAACACCAAGGCTCCATGGGTGTTAGAATCATTACTGTGTAATCTAGATTATTGACTCTAGTGCAAGTGGGAGACTGAAGGAAATATGCCCTAGAGGCAATAATAAAGTTATTATTTATTTCCTTATATCATGATAAATGTTTATTATTCATGCTAGAATTGTATTAACCGGAAACATAATACATGTGTGAATACATAGACAAACTTAGTGTCACTTGTATGCCTCTACTTGACTAGCTCGTTAATCAAAGATGGTTATGTTTCCTAACCATGAACAAGGTGTTGTTATTTGATTAACGAGGTCACATCATTAGTTGAATGATCTGATTGACATGACCCATTTCATTAGCTTAGCACCCGATCGTTTAGTATGTTGCTATTGCTTTCTTCATGACTTATACATGTTCCTATAACTATGAGATTATGCAACTCCCGTTTGCCGGAGGAACACTTTGTGTGCTACCAAACGTCACAACGTAACTGGGTGATTATAAAGGAGCTCTACAGGTGTCTCCAAAGGTAGATGTTGGGTTGGCGTATTTCGAGATTAGGATTTGTCACTCCGATTGTCGGAGAGGTATCTTTGGGCCCTCTCGGTAATGCACATCACATAAGCCTTGCAAGCATTGTGACTAATGAGTTAGTTGCGAGATGATGTATTACAGAACGAGTAAAGAGACTTGCCGGTAACGAGATTGAACTAGGTATTGGATACCGACGATCGAATCTCAGGCAAGTAACATACCGATGACAAATGGAACAACGTATGTTGTTATGCGGTCTGACCGATAAAGATCTTCGTAGAATATGTAGGAGCCAATATGGACATCCAGGTCCCGCTATTGGTTATTGACCGGAGAACAGTCTCAGTCATGTCTACATTGTTCTCGAACCGTAGGGTCCGCACGCTTAACGTTACGATGACCGTTATTATGAGTTTATGCATTTTGATGTACCGAAGTTAGTTCGGAGTCCTGGATGTGATCACGGACATGACGAGGAGTCTTGAAATGGTTGAGACATAAAGATTGATATATTGGACGGCTATATTCGGACACTAGAAGTGTTCCGGGTGATTTCGGAGAAAACCGGAGAGCCGGAGGGTTACCGGAACCCTGCCGGGAGAAGTAATGGGCCATATGGGCCTTAGTGGAGAGAGAGCGAGGGGCTGCCAGAGGTGGGCCGCGCGCCACCTCTTCCCTGGTCCGAATTGGACTAGGGGAGGGGGGCGGCGCCCCCCCTTTCCTTCTCCCATTCCAACTCCTCCCCCCTCCTAGTAGGAGTCCTACTCCTACTAGGAGGAGGACTCCTCCTTGGCGCGCCACACCTGGCCGGCCGGCCTCCTCCCCTTGCTCCTTTATATACGGGGGCAGGGGGCACCTCTAGACACACAAGTTGATCCACGTGATCGTTCCTTAGCCGTGTGCGGTGCCCCCTTCCACCATATTCCACCTTGATCATATGTTGTAGTGCTTAGGCGAAGCCCTGCGTCGGTAGAACATCAAGATCGTCACCACGCTGTCGTGCTGACGGAACTCCTCCCTGAAGCTTTGCTGGATCGGAGCCCGGGGATCGTCATCGAGCTGTACGTGTGCTAAGAACTCGGAGGTGCCAGAGTAACGGTGCTTGGATCGGTCGGATCGGGAAGAAGACGTACGACTACTTCCTCTATGTTGTGTCAACGTTTCTGTTGTAATCTACAAGGATACGTAGATCATACTCTCCTCTCGTTGCTGTGCATCACCATGATCTTGCGTTTGCGTAGGAAATTTTTTGAAATTACTACGTTCCCCAACAGTTGCATCATACAGGTTGCTCACCTACTTACACATCTGGACAACTTATTTTGATGCAAAGTTTAATTTGGTAAAGATAAGCTAAAAATTGTTAGTTGCATATTCACCCCCCCCCCTCTAGTCAACTATATCGATCCTTTCACTAGTGCCAAAGGGCTAGATAGGATTTCACCTGCAACTCAAGCTTTAGTTTCTAGGGCTGAGCACCCCCTTCTCCCTCTGCTCAACTCACACTCTTCCTTCTAGGGAAGACGATGTTTCTGGGCCCTCTGTGTGTGTTGGTTGAGAGTTGGACCATGTACTTCTATGGTCTATGAATAAAAGATACACATCCAACATATTCATGAAAAAGTGCTTGCTTTAGTCAATACAAGACTTTATCAACTTTATAACATAATGTGGTGCATTTTTATCTTCAAAATCTCTAGTGGTTGTCTCACGTAAACATCCTCTTCTAGAACATTATATAGAAAAGCAATATGCAAATCTAGTTGGTATCATGGCTTTGCGACAGACCATCGCCGAGATGGAGGTGGACAACCTTGGACCATCTCATTAGCATTGGTGAATAAATATTTTTTTACTCAATAATAAATCACACTACTATATAAATAGTTCCACATACCCATCGCCGAACACGTCCACTTACAGTACATAATGAACTATCACAAACTGAGGACGTGACACTTCTTCCTGATCTTTCCCTCGGCCCCGGTGAGCACGCCAACGTCGCCCATCTTGATAATGGACTCCCTGACGTCCCTGAAGAACTCGCCGTCGAACTTGCATGTGGCAATACGCTGGACAAAGTCTTTGGTAGTGGCATCAAAGAGGAGGGCTGCGTCGGAGCGGAAGAGACGCCTTAGCTTGGTGACATGGTGGTAGTAGCTGGTATGGGGCTACTATGATTCCACTAGTTACAATGAGTGAAGCACCCAAAAATAGGCCATCATGGTCTAGGCCAATCGGAGCTAGAGCTCCCAGGAGTACATTCCTTGCTACCGCTGCATCAACATTTATCTTGGTCGGGGGACGGAGACCCGTCGAATGAATCGTTCGATCCAGGAGGGGGACGATTGGACATTTTAGTTCGCTATATGGTACGACTCCCCATGTGAACACTCTCGACACAGGCCCGTTTACAGGGCCTCCAGTGATCCAGCCCGATCGCTATTCCCTTCAATTTTTTTTGAAAAGGGGAATATATTAATATCACACAGATACCAATTACACCCAGTCTCTACACCTACAGGATGTCGCAACGGCATCCAGGATACACACAACCAAAGTAAAAAAGTAAAAAAACAAAGGCCCCACCACAGCGATCGACTTCTCTCAACAGCCACAAACAAACCACCACCAAATACAACAACCGTAAAATGTAAAAGTTCTCCAAAAGCAACGCCTCCAAGAAGGAAGCTGTGCAAAAACAACATCGTTGCCTGATCCAAGATCTCAGATTTTCACCCTGGAGAAGTCCGAGCTGTCAAAACGATTCCTTCAGCATGGCAACTGCCAGGCACAACCAATGAAGGTCAGACCTTAGGTTTTCAATGGCCACACATGACCAATGAAGGCCAAACCTTAGGTTTTCACCATGGAAGTCACGGCTCGGTACCCCAGGAGCACCACAAAAAATGAATTCCTCTAGTGCTGCCACCCCCACTTGACGCTGCTGCTCCTGAGAGTTATCAAACACCTAGCTGACTCCATCGCCTCAAAGGCTTTGTACGTCTAACTGATCCTCCGATCTCAGTCACCATGACCTTTTCCACAGCTGTCTACACCATAGATATCGAGAAGCCGACATGTCCCATGGTGTCAACAAACAATAGAGCCTCACGCTACATCGTCATGGAACCTCTTAGGCTGATATGGCGTGCACGACCAAATTCTATCCAATCTAGATATCTTGGGCAGGATCTCCGGCCGCAGTCCAGAACACGTCGATGACCAAATCGAGGAGGGCTGATCATGTAGGACGTTGGCCTGATGCGAAAAGAGCACGAGGACAACCACCATTATTTTCATGGCGGTCGGCCCCCAAGCCGCCCCGATCCAGCCTACTGCCACCTGCCTGCCAACATACATGGCATGAAGCATGCCGACCAGAGCCCTAGGCCGCATCAGCCGATGAGGCACACGGCCGACCGCAACTTTGTGCCGAGCTCCACCAGCCCACCCAGATCAGATTAGAGGGATCTACAACCCAAGCCATCTCTGCAAGCCAGGGCACACCACTGGGCGGAGCACCCCGCCACACCCGTCGCCTAGCAGCACCACTACAACCACATCAGAGCCGTGCCACCGCCAGGGAGGGCGAGGAGCCGCACCCATGGAAGGCCCTGTAGCCTCCGGCACTGCCTGGGTGTCGCCCGACAAAGACCATCAGCGACGGTGAGGGAGAGGTGTTGGAGGGGAAGGGCAGTGGCCAGCAATATTAGGGTTCCCCTGAGCCGCCACTACGAGCGACGCAGGGGTCTAGCTGGTTCGTCCAAAAATTTGGCGAGAATTTCACTTCCCCGACATCTTCCCCTTCAATTTTAACAGTAGGAGAAAGATTTCCTTGTTCATGATAAAAAATCACCTATATGTTGAAATAAAATTGTTTGGTCATTTCCATGATTAACGTATTTAAAAAACCATCATCTTAAAACACAGACAAAAAGTTTCCATGTTAAATTGCCTAAAAAAATGCTAGGTGTGCCATCGTAAAAAGACACAAAGGGTTGCATGGTGTATGTTAAGATATTTACATTGGTATTAAAAATAAATTAACCCTGGTTTGTTCAATAAATTTGCAAAAGATGTGCATGATAAAATTGCCATGGTCCAGACAAATAATTTGCTAAAAAGGAATATACCATTGTATGATAAAAAATGAAGATAATGACGATATATGAAAATAAGTTTGCCATGGCCGAAAAATATAATTTGCCATGTTACAAAAAATAAAATTGCCATGGTACTAAATTAAATTTCTCACCTTGAAAAGTAAGAAAAGAAATAATTTGCCATGGTCCAATAGTATAATTTTCCATATACAAAAAATAAAATAGCTATGGCACTCAATAAATTTTCAATCATGAAAAGTAAGAAATGAAGAATTTTCCCTGGCCCACAAATAAAATTCGCCATGGTACAAAAAAATTAAAATTTCCATAGTATAAAAATAAATTTACAATCATGAAAAGTAAGGATTTTTCCCATGGTACAATTTTTTTTGCCATTTTTTTTACTTTTTACCAAATTCCTAAAGTTTTGCCATGGGGTTTTGCTAAAATTTGTCATGCGCTTTACAAAAATTGACATGTTTTGTGTGAAAACATTTTCTCTTCATTTGGCAAGGTAAGAAAATTGCCATGTTTTCTAGAATAACATGGCAAAAACATTGTATATCAAATAAGAAAAGATATACAATGTGCATATGGTTTGCCGTGATTGAAAAAAATAAACCAACAAATTTACAAGTTTTATATCTAAGAGCAATCGGGGCAATGAATATTCCATCATCCAAACTAAGCTTGCTCAGATCCTAACCCATTGGGCATTATCAAGCCTCGTGACTCTGGCTGTGTTGATATCTCGTATTTCATATTATCATTCTATCTATTTGGTTATTACTTGATGTGTTGGTTGGTATTGAACTATTTGAGCAGTATAGTTACAGATTCTATTGACTGAAGGATTGCTATTTCTCATCTTTTGTGCTGGACTGGTCGGCCTCCCAAGACAGATTTTGGATCGCCTGGCAAGATGTGGACTCCAACATGAGCCTCTCTGTGTCCCTTGTTCTCGGGAAGTTGAGAACCTGCATCACCTCCTTGTTGGATGCACATTCTTTTGAATCTCATGGCAAGGGATTTTGTCTTAGAGCCGCCTCACCATCCACCACCTTGACGGCGCAGTTGGCTTCTTTAACTGGTGGTCAGGGCCACAAACATGCCCTCACCAAACTCCGGAAGCACCGCAATGCTGTCATCTTCGATGGAGTGCATCCTTCCTCAGCCATACTAATCCATGACATGAAGGAAGAGGCGCACAGCTGGGCTGGTGCTGGTGCTAAAGGGTTAGATAGGATTTTACCTACAACCCTAGCTTTAGTTTGCACCCCCTTCTCCTCGGCTCAACTCACACTCTTCCTTCTAGGGAAGAGGATGTTTCTGAGCTCTCGGTGTGTACGTTGGTTGAGAGTTGCACCTTGTACTTTCTACGACCTATCAATACAGAGATACACACACAACATATCATGAAAAAAGTGCTTGCTTTGTCCATACAAGACTTTATCAACTTTGTACAGATGACGTGGTGCATTTTTTTCTTGAAAATCTCTAGTGGTTGACTGGTGTAAACATCCTCTTCTAGAACATTATGTAGACACATAATCTGCAAATCTATTGGTATCATGGCTTTGCGACGGACTATCGCCGAGGAGGAGGTGGACAAAGCTTTGGAGCAGATCATTAGAGTTGGTGACTAAATGATATTTACTCAATACAATAAGTTACACTACTACAATAAATAGTTCCACACAACCATCATCGAACGCGTCCCCTTACAGTAAAGAATGAACAAACACTAATTGAGGACATGGCACTTCTTCCTGATCTCTCCCTCGGCCCCGGTGAGCACGCCAACGTCGCCCATCTTGATCATGGACTCGCTGAAGTCCCTGAAGAACTCAACATCGAACTTGCCCGTGGCGATACGCTGGACGTAGTCCTTGGTGGTGGCGTCGAAGAGGAGCGCCGCGTCGGAGCGGAAGAGACCCCTCCGCTTGGCGACGTGGCGATAGTAGCTGGTATCAAAGGTCTTGAAGCTACCGGGGTCCATCTCTGACAGCATAGTTCGGTCATCAACGCTCTTGCACTTGAGCCTCAGCTTGTCAGCGTACTCGCTGTCCAGAGACGGGTCGACGAAGCCAGAGGTACCGTTCTCGCTGGTGGTGGTGTAGAGCCGGTCGGCGAAAGACGGGCAGTGCGCCGTGCCGAGCGTGTGGGCGCCGGAGAGGACGACGAGGTCCTTGAGATTGAGGCCCTTGGAGGCGAAGATCTTGGCGAGTAGAGGAATGTCGCCGGATGCCGGGGGCAGCTCGTTGCTGGCCTCCGTGGCGCTTGACACCCTGCCGTCTCGCCTGCCCAGCGCCACTGGCCAGAAGGGTCCCTTAGCCAACACGACGGCGTCGCGGGACATGAGGGTTAGCACGTCGGCGCAGGAGACGATGCCCGGACACGCGGCTTCGAGCTTGGCCTTCACACGCTCCACGGAGCCGAACCCTCGCAGGCTCTTGTTTGGTTTGGCGTCCTTCTCCGCCACGTTACCTTCGGTGGATTCGAGCATGGCAGAGGCATCACAACCCTGCGATTTAATTTGCGTTGCATGCACAGAAATGTAAGCATACATTTCATGATCAATAGCAGCAGAAATACAATAACGGGTAAGTTATGTACCCTGACGAAGCAGTCGTGGAAATGAAGACGGAGGAGCGGGCCAGCGAGGCTGGGCGCGGCGGCGATGATCTTTGCCATCTCCTCGCCGACGATCTTCTCGGCGTTTGGGCATGTCTTGCTGTAGAAGCCGATCTCCAGCTGAGCCACCGCTGGCGAGCTAGCTGCTGCGAGAACCAGCAGGGCCAGAGGGAGCAGCAAAAACCTGATCGCCATGGACCTTAATAATCAAATTACACGAATGAATTAAGCAGCACTTACTATGTGGCTGCAGACAAGAATGTTTCAAGGATCTATGTCGAGGAAATGGACGGATGGTGTGTACATGTCCTCGGAACTCCCTGTATTTATACACATGCCGGCTGGTTACGTAGCCTTGGGTGCATGCCAACGTGTGACAAGTTGACAGCCTGTTATGTGTGTACACAAGTACACATGCATGTGCTAACTAACACCACAATACAACCGCCTCAGCTATATATCAACTGATTCAACCACGGCTAAACGAAGAAGTCAATGCAGAAAAAAGGAAGAAAATAGATGTCGCCAAGGCCGTTCGATCGTTCATGATTATTGCCATCCATCGTAACACAGCATGTATCTATCATTCGTCTCTGAACTAGTTTCAGCGGATGGGAGGACAATTATCCAGAGGATATTATTTGCACCAAGGGAATAACCTGCTGTAGCTCCATGTGCTTAACCAATGATTTTGGTAGGCTGTATACTTGATACTGTCTATACAGGAAATTCCATGGGTGAGACTTTGCTTCAAGTCGAAAGCTCCAAATTCTTATGCTATGGCACGCCAATTACAATCACTGCGTTCTCTCTTAGTGTGTCACTGGAAGGAACATGATTTTTCGCAACAGAAATCGGATGGCCAATAAATTAGTGTACCCTTTACTAGCATGGAAGGGTTTTGCTGACGGAACAATATTGCCGACGAGTGTTAAGGAACGAATGCATGTAATGAACAGTCTCATTTTATTTTATTCATGATGAGTTTACGCATTTATACTTCGTGACGAGGTGCGTCCACAGGACATGACGATTACATGAGATGGAAGGGATACGTCGGTGGGAGTGGGAAAGAGGCCAACCGCACGTTTGTTACGATATGCAAATATCACTCCTTAATTCATACTCCCTTTGTAAAGTAGTGATCTAAAAGCTCTTATATTTCTTTATAGAGGGAGTACATGATTACATAAATATAAGTCTCCCTCTAATTTAAGCTTGTCTGTGTAAGTATCATCATCTTGAAAAGCTCCTCCAGAGACCCCACTGGAAACATAGCAATGCCATGAAAAACTCCTTAACCGAGTGAGAAAATAAGGAGAAAATGACATATTAGAATGCTTATATTAATATTGTCTTATTAAAAACCTTTTATGGGAAACAATTTAAGAAAAACTCATATAATGCAAAAAAAAGTGCAATATCAAAGACCTTTTACGAGTTATCATTCAGGAGCGAACTCCCCTGAACCTTGCAAATAGTAATGTCATCTTGTACCAATTCCATTAACATGTTTCTAGAATGAAGAACTTGGTAAAGACTTTATGAACAAATCATTGAGATTATCACATGACTTCATTTCCAAAACATGTATCTCCCCATTTTTCCGCTACTCATGGGGATAAAATACCTCCTGTAATATTGCTCTACATGTAACCCGCCTGCATTTGCGTAATACATACAAAATTTTCTTCATACATAATGGTGGGTGATTCCTACCAATCAATACCCCCTGAACTTTAACCAAGTTCATCATTCTGTGAGGCCATACACATTCATGTGATGCTTCATATAAATCATTGATTTTCAGAATTGTTAGCGGATGCATGCACTACAGTATATCTTTACGACTTCCAAGAAAAGGTTGCACCTCTTCAAGAAAAAAAAATACCAGTTTATGATCTAAGAGGGGATCTTATATATACCTAGCATCTTGATATCCAACCATGGCCCTATCTTGATTCTTTTTTCTTAGAAACAATGGAGATCTCTGGTGTTCAGAAGATATCTAAAAATATTCTTGGGTGATGCACTGCATGTAGCCAATAAAGCACTACAAATGATATTTCAAGCCTGGTGCACTTTGCTAGATACATTAGTGCTGCAATTGCACCTAGATATGGAAACTCGGTTCTAATATTTCTTCATTATGGCCCCTAGGTCTAGATGGGCCATTATCCCTATCAAGAGATTTGACGATCATTAATCTATAACGTTAACATATATGATTTATCGTACTCAAGTATCTTTAGGATATATGTAGACTAATGAACTAATATTCTCATAGGAATATGCTCAAGCTCAAAACCAAGAGAAGTTTGGTCTCAACTAGATATTTCATCACATGCTCTGCCTTAAAATGATTTATTTGTATCATGTATTTCTTGTGTAATTTCAATGATATTCAAATAATCAACATACACAGAAATGGTACAAAGTGCTTCTTTTGATTTCTGGATGAACATACATGAGCAGTCATCATTATTTGAGTAACCCTTTTAGCAAGGGAACTCACTCAGTTGGTTATAACACATCCACTCTGACTACTAAGCCATATAGTGACTTTAGAGATTTAAACAATACATATTGCAATTTAGCTTTCCAATTCGACATGTTGCAATTTAAACAATACATAGAGATATTGAGTGGCTCATACAACTCTACAATCACGACATCCATAAGTTGAATATACAAATTCATTTTTCACTTCGAGTGATATCAAATATCAGAACGTTATTCCACCTGATATCAAATATCAGAACGTTATTCCACCCATAACATGAGAATGTGTTTCATCTTAAAGAATGATGAGTCTCTGTGTGAACCCCTGCGCTATGAGCCTCACGTCATGCCTCGCCACCTCATTGTCTTCATTCCTCTCCTGAAAATAGAACCATTCTTCTCTCCCATAGAACAAATTCAAAAGAGTGGGTATTACTTATTAAGTCAATACTCATCTACATAAGAGCAAGCACAATTCATCCTCAATTGTTGCCTTACTTTGGATGAACCAGAACGGTTAAGATTCTCAACCACGATGGACTTAGGTTCTGAAACAATCCAGGGTATTTTCCCATTCTCGAGGAGAAACACATATTGACGCTATGTAGTCCTTATGTTCCATTTGAAGGAAATATGCCCTAGAGGCAATAATAAAGTTGTCATTTATATTTTCTTATATCATGATAAATGTTTATTATTCATGCTAGAATTGTATTAACCAAAAACTTGATACTTGTGTGGATACATAGACAAAACACAGTGTCCGTAGTAAGCCTTTACTAGACTAGCTCGTTAATCAAAGATAGATAAGTTTCCTAACCATGGACATGTGTTGTCATTTGATGAACGAGATCACATCATTAGGAGAATGGTGTGATGGACAAGACCCATCCGATAGCTTAGCATAATGATTGTTAAGTTTTATTGCTATTGCTTTCTTCATGCCATATACATATTACTTTGACTATGAGATTATGCAACTTCCGGATACCGGAGGAATAACTTGTCTGCTATCAAACGTCACAACGTAACTGGGCGATTATAAAGATGCTCTACAAGTATCTATGAACTTGTTTGTTGGGTTCACATAGATCGAGATTAGGATTTGTCACTCCGAGTATCGAAGAGGTATCTCTGGGCCCTCTCGGTAATACACATCATAACAAGCCTTGAAGCAATGTGACTAACGAGTTAGTCACGAGATGATGTATAACGGAACGAGTAAAGAGACTTGCCGGTAACGAGATTGAAATAGCTATGAAGATGCCAACAATCGAATCTCGGGCAAGTAACATACCGATAGACAAAGGAAATAACATATGTTGTCATAAAGGTTCGACCAATATAGATCTTCGTAGAATATGTAGGAGCCAATATGAGCATCCAGGTTCCACTATTGGTTATTTACCAGAGAGGTGTCTCGGTCATGTCTACATAGTTCTCGAACCCATAGGGTCCGCACACTTAACGTTCGATGCCGATTTTGTATTATATGAGTTTTGTGATTTGGTGACCGAATGTTGTTCGGAGTCCCGGATGAGATCACGGGCAAGACGAGAAGTCTCGAAATGTTCGATAGGTAAAGATTCATATATTGGACGATGATATGCGGACACCGGAAGTGTTCGGGGGGTACCGGGTACATATCGGTTCACCGGAACGGGTGCCGGGCATCCCCCCGGCAACTACATGGGCCTAATGGGCCAAGAAGGGGACAGACCAGCCCCTTGTAGGCTGAAATAAGGGGTAGGAAAGAGGGGAAGATAAAAAGGAAGGGGAGCAATTCGACCTCCCCCTTCCTTCTCTCCTCTCTCCTCCTTCCTTCCCCCTCCAGATGAATAAGGAAGGGGGGAGGCCGAATTGGGAGACACCCAAGTAGGATTCCTCCTACTTGGGGCGCCCCCTTGGATGCCTCTCCTCTCCTCCAACCTATATATATGAGGGGGCACCGCTAGAACACACAACAACGATTGTTAGCCGTGTGTGGCGCCCCCCCCCCCTCCACAGTTTACGCCTTTGATCATATTGTCGTAGTGCTTAGGCGAAGCCCTGCGCCGATCACTTCACGATCACCGTCACCACGCTGTCGTGTTGACGAAACTCTCCCTCGACACTTTGCTGGATCACGAGTTCGAGGGACGTCATCAAGCTGAACGTGTGCAGAACTTAGAGGTGTCGTGCGTTCAGTGCTTGATCAGTCAGAACGAGAAGAAGTTCGACTACATCAACCGCATTGTCAAATGCTTCCTATTTTGGTCTACGATGGTACGTGGACACACTCTCCCGTTCTCATTGATATGCATCTCCTACATAGATCTTGCGTGAGCGTAGGTAAGTGTTTGAATTTGCATGCTACCTTCCCCAAAGTGGCATCCGAGCCAGGTCTATGAGTAGATGATATGCACGAGTAGAACACCAATGTCTTATTTTGATTCAGAGATATTGTTGGATGAAGCGGCCTGGACCAACCTTACATAACCAAGTTCATGAGACCGGTTCCACCGATAGACATGCAACTAGTTTTTCATAAAGGTGCCTGGCGGGTGTCTATTTCTCCAACTTTAGTTGAATCGAATTTGACTGCGGTTGGTCCTTGTTGAAGGTTAAAACATCAAACTTGATAAAGCACCGTTGTGATTTTGATACGTAGGTAAGAACGGTTCTTGCTAGAAGCCCGTAGCAGCCACGTAAAACTTGCAACAACAAAGTAGAGGACGTCTAACTTGTTTTTGCAGGGCATGTTGTGATGTGATATGGTCAAGACATGATGTGATATACGTTATTGTATGAGATGATCATGTTTTGTAGAAGTTATCAGCAACTGGCAGGAGTTTTATGGTATGAAATGCAAACGCCGTGTAATTGGTTTACTTTATCACTATGCGTTAGCGATAGTCGTAGAAGCAATAGTTGGCGAGACGACCACGATGCTACGATGGAGATCAAGGTGTCAAGCCGGTGACGATGGAGATCATGACGGTGCTTTGGAGATGGAGATCAAAGGCACAAGATGATGATGGCCATATCATGTCACATATTTTGATTGCATGTGATGTTTATCTTTTATGCATCTTATTTTGCTTAGTATGGCGGTAGCATTATAAGATGATCTCTTACTAAAATTTCAAGGTATAAGTGTTCTCCCTGAGTATGCACCGTTGCGGCAGTTCGTCGTGCTGAGACACCACGTGATGATCGTGTGTGATAAGCTCTACGTTCACATACAATGGGTGCAAGACAGTTTTGTACATGCGGAATACTCGGGTTAAACTTGACGAGCCTAGCATGTACAGATATGGCCTCGAAACACTGGAGACCGAAAGGTCGAACATGAATCACATAGTAGATATGATCAACATAGAGATGTTCACCATTGAAGACTACTCCATCTCACATGATGGTCGGACATGGTTTAGTAGATTTGGATCACGTAATCATTTAGATGACTCGAGGGATGTCTATCTAAGTGGGAGTTCTTAAGTAATTTGATTAATTGAACTTAATTTATCATGAACTTAGTCCTGATAGTATTTACATATCTATGTTGTAGATCAATAGCTCCCGATATAGCTCCTGTATATTTTTGATACGTTCCTAGAGAAAAGTTGAAAGATGATAGTAACAATGATGCGGACTGGGTCCGTGATCTGATTATTATCCTCATTGCTGCATAAAAGAATTATGTCCTTGATGCACCGCTAGGTGACAGAACTATTGCAGGAGCAGATTCAGACATTACGAATGTTTGACAAGCTCGGTATGATGGCTACTAGATAGTTTAGTGCACCATGCTTTACGGCTTAGAACCGGGACTTCAAAAACATTTTGAACGCCACGGAGCATGTAAGATGTTCCAAGAGTTGAAATTGGTATTTTAGACTCATGCCCATGTCGAGAGGTATGAGACCTCTGAAAAGTACTTTGCCTACAAGATGGAAAAGAATGGCTCAGCAGCTGAGCATGTACTCAGAATGTGTGGGTAGTATAATCGCTTGAATTAAGTGGGAGTTAATCTTCCAGATAAGATAGTGATTGACAGAGTTCTTTAGTCACTATCACCAAGCTACTAGAACTTCGTGATGAACTATAATATGCAAGGGATGACGAAAACGATTCCTGAGCTCTTCGCAATGCTGAAATCGACGAAGGTAGAAATCAAGAAAAAGCATCAAGTGTTGATGGTTCACAAGACCACTAGTTTCAAGAAAAGGGGAAAGGGAAAGAAAGGGAACTTCAAGAAGGATGACAAGCAAATTGTCAATCTCGTGAAGAAGCCCAAAGCTAAACCCAAACCTGAAGCCGAGTGCTTCTACTGCAAAGGAAATGGTCACTAGAAGTGGAACTGCCCCAAATACTTGGCGGATAAGAAGGATGGCAACGTGGACAAAGGTATATTTGATATACATGTTATTGATGTGTACTTTACTAATGTTCATAGTAGCCCCTGGGTATTTCATACTGATTCAGTTGCTAAGATTATTAACTCGAAACAGGAGTTACAGGATGAACATAGACTAGTAAGGGCGAGATGACGATGTGTGTTGGAAGTGATTCCAAGGTTGATAAGATCACCATAGCACACCCCTCTACCTTCGGAATTAGTGTTGAACCTAAGTAAATGTTATTTGGTGTTTGCGTTGAGCACGAATATGATTGGATCATGTTTATTGCAATACGGTTATTCATTAAGTCAAAGAATAAGGACGCCGATATGCACCACATGTGTGGTATATTAGACATGCGCCCACACACCGTGTGTGGCGTGAACAGGAGGCAGCCCACACAGGCTGTGTGTGGGCGGACATTAGAATTGCCCACACGTGCGGGCGCAGCCACTTCGTGCCACACGTCCAACAAGTACTACTCATCTCTACCCCACGCGTGTGGCACAAAGCAAAAATTGCCCACACGTCCTGGCATAGCTACATTAGGTACTCGCAGGATGAAGATTTAGTTGCCATCCTGGATGGCAGATGTAATTATCTGGGATGGCAAGTGAAGTTGTAAAAGCATGGCAACTCTATCTGTTTTGGCTAACTATAGTTGCCATATCTAATTTATGGTACTTATCGCGTGTAATGAAACGATAGTTGCCGTGTGTGATTAACTACTTGCCACATATGGTCAAACAGTAGTTGCCATGTGTGTTTACCTAGTTGCCACATGTGGTCCAACCATAGTTGCCATGTATTGTTAATCACAGTTGCCATGTGTGTTTATCTGGTTACCATGAACGCGCAACTACAGTTGCCGTCTAGCAAAGAATCACAGTTGCCATGTGTGTTTACCTAGTTGCCACGTTCGCGTAACTACAGTTGCCATCCACAACGTAGGAGTGTTGTGTGGGCGAAAAGAAGTTCGTCCACACGCGCATGAACTAGGTGGTGGCTGTGTGGGCAGAAACTAGTTCGCCCACACAGCGGAGCTGGCAAACACCGTGGTGCGGGCGTGTGGGCAAACTCTGCAACGCCCACACACCAGCCCCATCCTACATGGCATGCAAATTATGCCTCAATGCATCAAGATTCATGCAAACTGCACTAGACGATGTTGCACAAGTGTGGGTGAGTTGCAAAACTGCCACACGTGTGGCGTTAGTATTTCCGAAGAATAATTGTTGTTCTATTAACATGAATAAAACCTTCTATATATGGTCATACACCCAGTGTAAATGGTTTATTGAATCTCGATTGTAGTGATATACATATTCATGATATTGATGCCAAAAGATACAAAGTTGATAATGATAGTGCAACATATTTGTGGCACTATCATTTAGGTCATATTGGTGTAAAGCGCATGAAGAAACTCCATGCGGATGGACTTTTGGAATAAATTGATTATGAATCATTTGATGCTTGCGAACCATGCCTCATGGGCAAGATGACTAAGACTCTGGTCTCCGGAACAATGAAGCGAACCGATGACTTATTGCAAATAATACATACCGATGTATGCGGTCCGATGAGTGTTGAGGCTTGATGTCCACTACGCAACTTTATTCTTGTAGACACGTGTTGGGCCTCCAAGCGCAGAGTTTTGTATGACGGTAGCAATTTTCCCTCAAGTGGATGACCTAAGGTTTATCAATCCGTGAGAGCTCTAGGATGAAGATGGTCTCTCTCAAATGACCCCGCAACCAAATACAAGAAATCTCTTGTGTCCCCAACACACCCAATACAATGGCAAATTGTATAGCTACACTAGTTCGGCAAAGAGATGGTGATAAAAGAGTAATATTGATGGTAGAATTATATTTTTCCAATCTGAATAAATAAAAACACCAAGGTAGAAAATAGTAAACGCGCACAAAAACGGTATTGCAATGCTTGAAAATGAGGCCTAGGGTCTGTACTTTCACTAGTGCAACCTATCAGTAGTGCTAACATAGTTGGATCATAATATTATTGACTAGATTATTGACTAGGTGTTAAATCATATGGCGATGTGAACTAGATTATTGACTCTAGTGCAAGTGGGAGACTAAAGGAAATATGCGCTAGAGGCAATAATAAATTTGTTATTTATATTTCCTTATATCATGATAAAATTTTATTATTCATGCTAGAATTATATTAACCGGAAACTTGATACATGTGTGGACACATAGACAAAACACCGTGTCCCTAGTAAGCCTCTACTAGACTAGCTCATTAATCAAAGATGGTTAAGTTTCCTAACCATGCACATGTGTTGTCATTTGATGAACGGAATCACATCATTACGAGAATGATGTGATGGACAAGACCCATCCGTTAGCTTGGCATAATGATTGTTAAGTTTTATTGCTATTGTTTTCTTCATGTCATGTACATATTCCTTTGACTATGAGATTATGCAACTCCCGGATACCAGAGGAATACCATGTCTGCCATCAAACGTCACAATGTAATTGGGTGATTATAAAGATGCTCTATATGTATGTCCGAAGGTGTTTGTTGGGTTGGCATAGATCGAGATTATGATTTGTCACTCCGAGTATCGGAGAGGTATCTTTAGGCCCCCTCGGTAATACACATCATAATAAGCCTTGCAAGCAATGTTACTAATGAGTTAGTCACGAGATGATGTATTAAGAATGAGTAAAGAGACTTGCCGGCAACGAGATTGAACTAGGTATGAATATACTGACGATCGAATCTCGTGCAACTAACATACCGATAGACAAAGGGAATAATGTATGTTGTCATAACGGTTCGACTGATAAAGATCTTCGTAGAATATGTAGGAGCCAATATGAGCATCCAGGTTCTGCTATCGGTTATTGACCAGAGAGGTGTCTCGGTCATGTCTACATAGTTCTCAAACTCGTAGGGTCCGCACGCTTAACGTTCAATGACGATTTTGTATTATATGAGTTATGTGATTTGGTGACCGAATGTTGTTCGGAGTCCCGGATGAGATCATGGACATGACGAGGAGTCTCGAAATGGTCAATAGCTAAAGATTCATATATTGTACGGTGATATTCTGACACTGGAAGTGTTCCGGGGGTACCGGGTACATATCAGGTCGCCGGAACTGGTTCTGGGCATCCCCCCGGCAACTACATGGGCCGAATGGGCCAAGAAGGGGATAGACCAGCCCCTAGGGGGCTGGTGCGCCCCATGTAGGCTGAAATAAGGGGGAAGGAAAGAGGGGAAGAGAAAAATGAAGGGGAGCAATTCGGCCTCCCCCTTCCTTCTCTCCTCCCTCCTCCTTCCTTACCCCTCCAGATGAATACGGAAGGGGGGATGCCGAATTGAGAGACGCCCAAGTAGGATTCCTCCTACTTGGGGCGCCCCCTTGGCTGCCTCTCCTCCCCTCCAACCTATATATATCAGGGGGAGGGGGCACCGCCAGAACACACAACAACGATTGTTAGTCGTGTGCGGCCCCCCCCTCCATAGTTTACGCCTCCGGTCATATTGGTGTAGTTCTTAGGCGAAGCCCTGCGTGGATCACTTCACCATCACCATCACCACACCATCATGCCGACAAAACTCTCCCTCGACACTTTGCTGGATCAAGAGTTCCAGGGACGTCATCGAGCTAAACGTGTGTAGAACTCAGAGATGCCGTACGTTCGGTGCTTGATTGGTCGGAACGAGAAGAAGTTCGACTACGTCATCCGTGTTGTCAAACGCTTCCGCTTTCCATCTACGAGGGTATGTGGACACACTCTCCCCCTATCGTTGCTACACATCTCTGCTACCTCTTGAGCACTGCGTTGGATTTCCCCGAAGATGAAGGGATGATGCAGCAAAGTAGCGTAAGTATTTCCCTCAGTTTTTGAGAACCAAGGTATCAATCCAGTAGGAGGCTACGCTCGAGTCCCTCGTACCTACACAAAAACAATAGCTCAACGCAACCAACGTGCTTAGGTGTTGTCAATCCCTTCACGGTCACTTAGGAAAGTGAGATCTGATAGAGATGATAAATAATATTTTTGGTATTTTTGGTATAAAGATGCAAAGTAAATGAAGTAAAAGCAAAGTAAAAGCAAAGCACTAATTAAGTGATGGAGATTGATATGATGAGAAAGAGGCCCGGGGGCCATAGGTTTCACTAGTGGCTTCTCTCAAGAACATAAGTATTCTACGGTGGGTGAACAAATTACTGTTGAGCAATTGACAGAATTTAGCATAGTTATGAGAATATCTAGGTATGATCATGTATATAGGAATCACGTCCGAGACAAGTAGACCGAAACGATTCTGCATCTACTACTATTACTCCACTCCACTCATCGACCGCTATCCAGCATGCATCTAGAGTATTAAGTTAAAAACAGAGTAACGCCTTAAGCAAGATGACATGATGTAGAGGGATAATTTCATGCAATATGATAAAAAAACCCATCTTGTTATCCTCGATGGCAACAATATAATACGTGCCTTGCTGCCCCTTCTATCACTGGGAAAGCACACCGCAAGATCGAACCCAAAGCTAAGCACTTCTCCCATGGCAAGAACAACCAATCTAGTAGGCCAAACAAAACTGATAATTCGAAGAGACTTGCAAAGATAACCAATCATACATAAAAGAATTTAGAGAAGATTTAAATATTATTCATAGATAGACTTGATCATAAACCCACAATTCATCGGTCTCAACAAACACACCGCAAAAAGAAGATTACATCAAATAGATCTCCACGAGAGAGGGGGAGAACATTGTATTGAGATCCAAAAAGAGAGAAGAAGCCATCTAGCTACTAGCTATGGACCCGTAGGTCTGAAGTAAACTACTCACACTTCATCAAAGGGGCTTGGATGATGATGTAGAAGCCCTACATGATCGATGCCCCCTCCGGCGGAGCTCCGGAACAGGCCCCAAGATGGGATCTCATGGATACAGAAAGTTGCAGTGGTGGAATTAGGTTTTTGGCTCTGTCCCCAATCGTTTGGGGGTACGTGGATATATATAGGAGGAAGAAGTACGTCGGTGGAGTTTCGAGGGGCCCACGAGGCAGGGCTTTCTTGACGGAGGGTCCAAGTCTCCTGGATCTTATCTGATGAGAAAATCACGTTTCCGAAGGTTTCATTCCATTTGGACTCCATTTGATATTCCTTTTCTTCGAAACCCTAAAACAGGCAAAAAACAACAATTTTGGGTTGGGCCTCCGGTTAATAGGTTAGTCCCAAAAATAATATAAAAGTGGATAATAAAGCCCAATAATGTCTAAAACAGTAGATAATATAGCATGGAGCAATCAAAAATTATGGATACGTTGGAGACGTATCAAGCATCCCCAAGCTTAATTCCTGCTCGTCCTCGAGTAGGTAAATGATAAAAACAGAATTTTTGATGCAGAGTGCTACTTGGCATAATTTCAATGTAAATCTTCTTAATTGTGGTATGAATATTCAGATTCAAAAGATTCAAGACAAAAGTTCATATTGATATAAAAATAATAAAACTTCAAGCATACTAACAAAGCAATTATGTCTTCTCAAAATATCATGGCCAAAGAAAGCTATCCCTACAAAATCATATAGTGTGGCTATTCTCTATCTTCACCACACAAAGTATTTAAATCATGCACAACCCCGATGACAAGCCAAGCAAGTGTTTCATACTTTTGACATTTTCAAAAAAAATTCGATCTTCACGCAATACATGAGCGTGAGCCATGGATATAGCACTATAGGTGGAATAGAATGGTGGTTGTGGAGAAGACAAAAATGGAGAAGATAGTCTCACATCAACTAGGCGTATTAACCGGCTATGGAGATGCCCATCAATAGATATCAATGTGAGTGAGTAGGGATTGCCATGCAACGGATGCACTAGAGCTATAAGTATATGAAAGCTCAAAAGAAACTAAGTGGGTGTGCATCCAACTCACTTGCTCACGAAGACCTAGGGCATTTTGAGGAAGCCCATCATTGGAATATACAAGCCAAGTTCTATAATGAAAAATTCCCACTAGTATATGAAAGTGACATAATGAGAGACTCTCTATCATGAAGATCATGGTTCTACTTTGAAGCACAAGTGTGGTAAAAGGATAGTAACATTGTCCCATCTCTCTTTTTCTCTCAGTTTTTTATTTGGGCCTTTCTCCTTTTTTATGGCCTCTTTTTTTCGTCCGGAGTCTCATCCCGACTTGTGGGGGAATCATAGTCTCCATCATCCTTTCCTCACTGGGACAATGCTCTAATAATAATGATCATCACACTTTATTTACTTACAACTCATGAATTACAACTCGATTCTTAGAACAAAATATGACTCTATATGAATGACTCCGACGGTGTACCGGGATATGCAATGAATCAAGAGTGGCATGTGTGAAAGAATTACGAACGGTGGCTTTGCCACAAATACGATGTCAACTACATGATCATGCTAGCAATATGACAATGACGGAGCGTGTCATAATGAACGGAACGATGGAAAGTTGCATGGCAATATATCTCGGAATGGCTTTGGAAATGCCATGATAGGTAGGTATGGTGGCTGTTTTGAGGAAGGTATTTGGTGGGTGTATGATACCGGCGAAAAGTGCGCGGTATTAGAGAGGCTAGCAATGGTGGAAGGAAGGAAAGTGCGTATAATCCATGGACTCAACATTAGTCGTAAAGAACTCATATACTTATTGCAAAAATCTAGACGTTATCAAAGCAAAGTATTACGCGCATGCTCCTAGGGGGATAGATTGGTAGGAAAAGACCATCGCTCGTCCCCGACCGCCACTCATAAGGAAGACAATCAATAAATAAATCATGCTCCGACTTCATCACATAACGTTTCACCATACGTGCATGCTACAGGAATCACAAACTTTAACACAAGCATTTCTCAAATTCACAATTACTCAACTAGCATGACTCTAATATCACGATCCTCATATCTCAAAACAATTATCAAGCATCAATTTCTTCTTAGTATTCAACACACTCATACGAAAGTTTTATCATTAATCTTGCATACCAAGCATATTAGGATTTTAAGCAAATTACCATGCTATTAAGACTCTCAAAATAATCTAAGTGAAGCATGAGAGATCAATAGTTTCTATAAAAAAAATCCACCACCGTGCTCTGAAAGATATAAGTGAAGCACTAGAGCAAAACTATAAAGCTCAAAAGATATAAGTGAAGTACATAGAGTATTCTATCAAATTCAAAATCATGTATGGCTCTCTCAAAAGGTGTGTACAGAAAGTATGATTGTTGTAAACTAATAAGCAAAGAGTCGAATCATAAAATACGCTCCAAGAAAAACACATATCGTGTGGTGAATAAAAATATAGCTCCAAGTAAAGTTACCAATAAAAGTAGACGAAAGAGGGGATGCCTTCCGGGGCATCCCCAAGCTTTGGCTTTTAGGTGTCCTTAGATTATCTTGGGGCTGCCATGGGCATCCCCAAGCTCGGGTTCTTGCCACTCCTTGTTCCATAATCCATCAAATCTTTACCAAAACTTGAAAACTTCACAACACAAAACTTAAAGTAGAAAACTCGTGAGCTCCGTTAGCGAAAGAAAACAAAAGACCACTTCAAGGTACTGTAATGAACTCATTCTTTATTTATATGGGTGTTAAACCTATTGTTTCCAACTTCTCTATGGATTATAAACCATTTTACTAGCCATAGATTCATCAAAATAAGCAAACAACACACGAAAAACAGAATCTGTCAAAAACAGAACAGTCTGTAGCAATCTGTAGCTAGCGCAAGATCTGGAACCCCGAAAATTCTAAAATAAATTTCTGGACGTGAGGAATTTATCTATTAATCATCTTCAAAAAGAATTAACTAAATAGCACTTTCCAAGTAAAAATGACAACAGTTCTCGTGAGCGCTAAAGTTTCTGTTTTTCACAGGAAGTTCAACAAGACTTTCCCCAAGTCTTCCCAACGGTTCTACTTGGCACAAACACTAATTAAACACAAAAAGAACAACCAAAACAGAGGCTATATAATTTATTTATTACTAAACAGGAGAAAAAAGCATGGAATAAAAATAAAATTGGGTTGCCTCCCAACAAGCGCTATCGTTTAACGCCCCTAGCTAGGCATAACAAGCAAGAATAGATCTAGGTATTGCCATCTTTGGTAGGCAATTCTTCAATGAGGCATCTATTTCCGTTAGGAATTTCTTTCTTTCTAGTGATTATCAAACTCTCAGGCACAAGATCAAAAAGTTCATTTGTAGCAATTGGTTCCTTAATGATAGCAAAAAGATTGGGACGAATACTTATAGATTTAAGATCCGCAGTTTCCTTACTAGATGATTCACCCTTATTTTTAGGAACATACATAAGCTTGGAAATTTTAGTAGGAGGACTTGGAGTATTCTTTACAAAAGAAAAAGCGGTTCCCAAGTTTGTAATGATACCCTCAAGTTTATCAATTCTAGTAGAATCTAAGTTTATCTTCTCATTAACTATGGGTTCCGTTTCCTTAATATTTTTCAAAGTCATTCCTACCTTAGATCCATATTGAGTAATTTGATTGTGGATCTTTTTATCTAGATTTTTAATTAATTCAATAGTAGCAACTTTATTTTCAATAATTTCAAGTCTTTTCATAACATGCTCCAAAGTTAACATAGTTCCATTAACCAAAAGAGGTGGTGAGCCTAATAAATCTAACATAGCATTATAAGAATCAAAAGTATGGCTACCCAAGAAATTCCCTCCGGTAATGGTATCAAGGATATATCTATACCAAGGATTAACACCTACATAAAAATTGCGGAGAAGAACTGAAGTAGATTGCTTCCTGGTAGATCTATTTTGAGCATTACAAATTCTATACCAAGCATCTTTTAGATTTTCTCCCTCCCTTTGTTTAAAATTTAGAACTTCATTCTCGGGAGACAACGGAGAAGATATGAGACTAGCCATGACGATAAGCAAACAAACTAACACACGAGCAAACAAAGAGCAAACATGCAAAAGAGGCAAATAGAGAGGGAGGATAGAGAGAGAGAGAGCAAATAAAACGGCAAGGGTGAAGTGGGGGAGAGGAAAACGAGAGGCAAATGGCAAATAATGTAATGCGGGAGATAGGGATTGTGATGGGTACTTGGTATGTTGACTTTTGCGCAGACTCCCCGGCAACGGCGCCAGAAATTCTTCTTGCTACCTCTTGAGCACTGCGTTGGATTTCCCCGAAGAGGAAGGGATGATGCAGCAAAGTAGCGTAAGTATTTCCCTCCGTTTTTGAGAACCAAGGTATCAATCCAGTAGGAGGCTACGCTTGATTCCCTCGTACCTACATAAAAACAATAGCTCAATGCAACCAACGCGCTTAGGGGTTGTCAATCCCTTCACGGTCACTTACGAAAGTGAGATCTGATAGAGATGATAAATAATATTTTTGGTATTTTTGGTATAAAGAAGCAAAGTAAATAAAGTAAAAAAGCAAAGTAAAAGCAAAGCAATAATTAAGTGATGGAGATTGATATGATGAGAAAGAGGCCCGGGGGCCATAGGTTTCACTAGTGGCTTCTCTCGAGAGCATAAGTATTCTACGGTGTGTGAACAAATTACTGTTGAGCAATTGACAGAATTGAGCACAGTTATGAGAATATCTAGGTATGATCATGTATATAGACATCACGTCCGAGACAAGTAGACCGACTCCTGCCTGCATCTACTACTATTAGTTCGCTCATCGACCGCTATCCAGCATGCGTCTAGAGTATTAAGTTAAAAACAGAGTAACGCCTTAAGCAAGATGACATGATGTAGAGGGATAATTTCATGCAATATGATAAAAAAACCCATCTTGTTATCCTCGATGGCAACAATATAATACGTGCCTTGCTGCCCCTTCTGTCACTGGGAAAGCACACCGCAAGATCGAACCCAAAGCTAAGCACTTCTCCCATGGCAAGAACAACCAATCTAGTAGGCCAAACAAAACTGATAATTCGAAGAGACTTGCAAAGATAACCAATCATACATAAAATAATTCAGAGAAGATTCAAATATTATTCAAAGATAGACTGGATCATAAACCCACAATTCATCGGTCTCAACAAACACACCGCAAAAAGAAGATTACATCGAATAGATCTCCACGAGAGAGGGGGAGAACATTGTATTGAGATCCAAAAAGAGAGAAGAAGCCATCTAGCTACTAGCTATGGACCCGTAGGTCTGAAGTAAACTACTCACAGTTCATCAGAGGGGCTTGGATGATGATGTAGAAGCCCTCCATGATCGATGCCCCCTCTGACGGAGCTCCGGAACAGGCCCCAAGATGGTATCTCATGGATACAGAAAGTTGCAGCGGTAGAATTAGGTTTTTGGCTCCGTCCCCGATCGTTTGGGGGTACGTGGATATATATAGGGGGAAGAAGTACGTTGGTGGAGCTTCGAGAGGCCCACGATGCAGGGGGCGTGCCCTAGGGGGGGCGTGCCCCCTACCCTCGTGACCACCTCGTGGCTTTCTTGACGGAGGGTCCAAGTCTCCTGGATTTTATCTGATGAGAAAATCACGTTTCCGAAGGTTTCATTCCGTTTGGACTCCATTTGATATTCCTTTTCTTCGAAACCCTAAAACAGGCAAAAAGACAGCAATTCTGGGTTGGGCCTCTGGTTAATAGGTTAGTCCCAAAAATAATATAAAAGTGGATAATAAAGCCCAATAATGTCTAAAATAGTAGATAATATAGCATGGAGCAATCAAAAATTATAGATACGTTGGAGACGTATCAATCTCCTAGATAGATCTTGCGTGAGCGTATGTAAGTTTTTGAAATTGCATGCTATGTTCCCCAACACCATTACTCTCCCAAATCTATATACATAGTGAAGATTTCATAAATACCTTTTGACTCTTCATGATTTCCCACAACAATTGAGTCAAGGTCTTTCGATGTCCCAACACTAGAATTTGTGTGCACACTCGTGCTGTGTCCTGGATGTCCAACAGCCATCAGTGTCCGTCAACCCTAGATTCAATGTTAACATGAAGTTTACCTATAGTTACTATATATTTGAGGATTCCTCATTACCCTCGGATGCTTCCATGAAGCATTATCCTCTAGTGTCTAGTTTCCCCCCCCCCTCCTGGGATTCCGACTGGACCTATGGGTCACATACACTCTCTATGCCACGTTCACTATAGGAACATTTTATTTGTGAGTTGTGATACCTTTATACTCAATAGATGCATTTGGCAGATTATTTGCGAAATATTGCAAATTGATAATCCTCTGAGCCCCCAGCTCAGGTTTATTCATGTAGGTGGATATAAGGACTAGATTTATGTTCACATATCATTCTATTTACCATCACTCAGTCTTGTTATTATCTCCCCCTAGTGATGGAAAAGTGTTCTTCTGAAAATACAATCAGCTTACGGCCCATAAACAAGTCCCCCTACTAGGGACTTCAGGTACTTTACAATTGATAGAGGATTGTAACTCAGATAGATCTTTATTTTCCATGCGGGCCCATAGTTGTGTGTTGTAGTGGTGAAGTCATTACATATCCAATGCATCAGAATGATCACAAATGCGAAAAACTTGTTGATTTCCATGCACTAATAACTGCAATTGGGGGAGGGGGGGCACTGTTGGGGAACGTAGTAATTTCAAAAAATTTCCTACGCACACGCAAGATCATGGTGATTCATAGCAACGAGGGGGAGAGTCTGATCTACGTACCCTTGTAGATCGCAACGGAAGCGTTGACACAACGTAGAGGAAGTAGTCGTACGTCTTCTTCCTGGTCCGACCGATCCAAGCACCGTCACTCCGGCACCTCCGAGTTCTTAGCACACGTTCAGCTCGATGACGATCCTCGGGCTCCGATCCAGCAAAGCTTCGAGGAAGAGTTCCGTCAGCACGATGGCGTGGTGACGATCTTGATGTACTACCGACGCAGGGCTTCGCCTAAGCACTACAACGGTATGATCGAGGTGGAATTTGGTGGCAGGGGGCACCGCACACGGCTAAGGAACGATCTCAATGATCAACTTGTGTCTAGAGGTGCCCCCTGCCCCCATATATAAAGGTTGCCAGGGGGAGGGCTGGCCGGCCAAAGCAGGAGGGCGCAGGAGGAGTCCTACTCCTACCGGGAGTAGGACTCCCCCCCCCCCAATCCTATTCCTAATAGGACTCCTCGAGAGAGAGAGAGAGAGGGAGAAGGGGGCTGGCCACCTCTCCTAGTCCTAATAGGACTAGGGGAGGGGGAGGCGCGCAGCCCACCATGGGCTGCCCCTTTCACCTTTCCACTAAGGCCCAATAAGGCCCATTTGGTTCCCGGGGGGTTCCGGTAACCTCCCGGTACTCCGGTAAAATTCCCGATTTCACCCGGAACACTTCCGATGTCCAAACATAGGCTTCCAATATATCAATATTTATGTCTCGACCATTCCGAGACTCCTCGTCATGTCCGTGATCACATCCGGGACTCCGAACAACCTTCGGTACATCAAAATGCATAAACTCATAATAACTGTCATCGTAACGTTAAGCGTGCAGACCCTACGGTTCGAGAACAATGTAGACATGACCGAGACACATCTCCGGTCAATAACCAATAGCGGGACCTGGATGCCCATATTGGCTCCTACATATTCTACGAAGATCTTTATCGGTCAGACCGCATAACAACATACGTTGTTCCCTTTGTCATCGGTATGTTACTTGCCCGAGATTCGATCGTCGGTATCCAATACCTAGTTCAATCTCGTTACTGGCAAGTCTCTTACTCGTTCCGTAATACATCATCTCACAACTAACATCTTAGTTATAATGCTTGCAAGGCTTATGTGATGTGTATTACCAAGAGGGCCCAGAGGTACCTCTCCGACAATCGGAGTGACAAATCCTATTCTCGAAATACGCCAACCCAACATCTATCATTGGAAACACCTGTAGTACTCCTTTAGAATCACCCAGTTACGTTGTGACGTTTGGTAGCACCCAAAGTGTTCCTCCGGCAAACGGGAGTTGCATAATCTCATAGTCATAGGAACATGTATAAGTCATGAAGAAAGCAATAGCAACATACTAAACGATCAGGTGCTAAGCTAATGGAATGGGTCATGTCAATCAGATCATTGAACTAATGATGTGACCTCGTTAATCCAATAACAACTCTTTTGTTCATGGTTAGGAAACATAACCATCTTTGATTAACGAGCTAGTCAAGTAGAGGCATACTAGTGACACTCTGTTTGTCTATGTATTCACACATGTATTATGTTTCCGGTTAATACAATTCAAGCATGAATAATAAACATTCATCATGATATAAGAAAATAAATAATAACTTTATTATTGCCTCTAGGGCATATTTCCTTCAGTTTCCCACTTGCACTAGAGTCAATAATCTAGATTACACAGTAATGATTCTAACACCCATGGAGCCTTGGTGCTGATCATGTTTTGCTCGTGGAAGAGGCTTAGTCAACGGGTCTGTAACATTCAGATCCGTATGTATCTTGCAAATCTCTATGTCTCCCACCTGGACTAGATCCCGGATGGAGTTGAAGCGTCTCTTGATGTGTTTGGTCCTTTTGTGAAATCTGGATTCCTTTGCCAAGGCAATTGCACCAGTATTGTCACAAAAGATTTTCATTGGACCCGATGCACTAGGTATGACACCTAGATCGGATATGAACTCCTTCATCCAGACTCCTTCGTTCGTTGCTTCCGAAGCAGCTATGTACTCCGCTTCACATATAGATCCCGCTACGACGCTTTGTTTACAACTGCACCAACTGACAGCTCCACCGTTTAAAGTAAACACGTATCCGGTTTGCGATTTAGAATCGTTCGGATCAGTGTCAAAGCTTGCATCAACGTAACCTCTTACGGTGAGCTCTTTGTCACCTCCATATACGAGAAACATATCCTTAGTCCTTTTCAGGTATTTCAGGATGTTCTTGACCGCTGTCCAGTGATCCACTCCTGGATTACTTTGGTACCTCCCTGCTAAACTTATAGCAAGGCACACATCAGATCTGGTACACAGCATTGCATACATGATAGAGCCTATGGCTGAAGCATAGGGAACATCTTTCATTTTCTCTCTATCTTCTGCAGTGGTCGGGCATTGAGTCTGACTCAACTTCACACCTTGTAACACAGGCAAGAACCCTTTCTTTGCTTGATCCATTTTGAACTTCTTCAAAATCTTGTCAAGGTATGTGCTTTGTGAAAGTCCAATTAAGCGTCTTGATCTATCTCTATAGATCTTTATGCCTAATATGTAAACAGCTTCCCCGAGGTCTTTCATCGAAAAACTTTTATTCAAGTATCCCTTTATGCTATCCAGAAATTCTATATCATTTCCAATCAGCAATATGTCATCCACATATAATATCAGAAATGCTACAGAGCTCCCACTCACTTTCTTGTAAATACAGGCTTCTCCAAACGTCTGTATAAAACCAAATGCTTTGATCACACTATCAAAGCGTTTATTCCAACTCCGAGAGTCTTGCACCAGTCCATAAATGGATTGCTGGAGCTTGCACACTTTGTTAGCTCCCTTTGGATCGACAAAACCTTCTGGTTGCATCATATACAACTCTTCTTCCAGAAATCCATTTAGGAATGCAGTTTTGACATCCATCTGCCAAATTTCATAATCATAAAATGCGGCAATTGCTAACATGATTCTGACAGACTTATGCATTGCTACGGGTGAGAAGGTCTCATCGTAGTCAACCCCTTGAACTTGTCGAAAACCTTTTGCGACAAGTCGAGCTTTATAGACAGTAACATTACCATCAGCGTCAGTCTTTTTCTTGAAGATCCATTTATTCTCAATTGCTTGCCGATCATCGGGCAAGTCAACCAAAGTCCATACTTTGTTTTCATACATGGATCCCATCTCAGATTTCATGGCTTCAAGCCACTTTGCGGAATATGGGCTCACCATCGCTTCTTCATAGTTCGTAGGTTCATCATGATCTAGTAGCATGACTTCCAGAACTGGATTACCATACCACTCTAGTGCGGATCTTGCTCTGGTTGATCTACGAGGTTCAGTAGTATCTTGTTCTGAAGTTTCATGATCATTATCATCAACTTCCTCACTTATTGGTGTAGGTGTCGCAGAAACAGTTTTCTGTGATGTACTATTTTCCAATAAGGGAGCAGGTACAGTTACCTCGTCAAGTTCTACTTTCCTCCCACTCACTTCTTTCGAGAGAAACTCCTTCTCTAGAAATGATCCATTCTTAGCAACGAATGTCTTGCCTTCGGATCTCTGATAGAAGGTGTACCCAACAGTCTCCTTTGGGTATCCTATGAAGACACATTTCTCCGCTTTGGGTTCGAGCTTATCAGGTTGAAGCTTTTTCACATAAGCATCGCAGCCCCAAACTTTGAGAAACGACAACTTTGGTTTCTTGCCAAACCATAGTTCATAAGGCGTCGTCTCAACGGATTTTGATGGTGCCCTATTTAACGTGAATGCGGCCGTCTCTAAAGCATAACCCCAAAATGATAGCGGTAAATCAGTAAGAGACGTCATAGATCGCACCATATCTAGTAAAGTACGATTACGACGTTCGGACACACCATTACGCTGTGGTGTTCCGGGTGGCGTGAGTTGCAAAACTATTCCACAATTTTTCAAATGTACACCAAACTCGTAACTCAAATATTCTCCTCCACGATCAGATCGTAGAAACTTTATTTTCTTGTTACGATGATTTTCAACTTCACTCTAAAATTCTTTGAACTTTTCAAATGTTTCAGACTTGTGTTTCATTAAGTAGATATACCCATCGGACCACATACATCGGTATGTATGATTTCCAACAGATCTGTTGCTCTCTCCATAGTACCGGAGAATGGTGTTTTAGTCATCTTGCCTATGAGGCACGGTTCGCAAGTACCAAGTGATTCATAATCAAGTGGTTCCAAAAGTCCATCAGTATGCACTTTCTTCATGCGCTTTACACCGATATGACCTAAACGGCAGTGCCACAAATAAGTTGCACTATCATTATCAACTCTGCATCTTTTGGTTTCAACATTATGAATATGTGTATCACTACTATCGAGATTCATCAAAAATAGACCACTCTTCAAAGGTGCATGACCATAAAAGATATTACTCATATAAATAGAACAACCATTATTCTCTGATTTAAATGAATAACCGTCTCGCATTAAACAAGATCCAGATATAATGTTCATGCTCAACGCTGGCACCAAATAACAATTATTTAGGTCTAATATTAATCCCAAAGGTAGATGTAGAGGTAGCGTGCCGACCGCGATCACATCGACTTTGCAACCGTTTCCCACGCGCATCGTCACCTCGTCCTTTGCCAGTGTCCGCTTATTCCGTAGTCCCTGTTTTGAGTTGCAAATATTAGCAACAGAACCAATATCAAATACCCAGGTGCTACTGCGAGCTCTAGTAAGGTACACATCAATAACATGCATATCACATATACCTTTGTTCACCTTGCCATCCTTCTTATCCGCCAAATACTTGGGGCAGTTCCGCTTCCAGTGACCAGTCTGCTTGCAGTAGAAGCACTCAGTTTCAGGCTTAGGTCCAGACTTGGGTTTCTTCTCCTGAGCAGCAACTTGCTTGCTGTTCTTCTTGAAGTTCCCCTTCTTCTTCCCTTTGCCCTTTTTCTTGAAACTAGTGGTCTTGTTGACCATCAACACTTGATGCTCCTTCTTGATTTCTACCTCCGCAGCTTTCAGCATTGCGAAGAGCTCGGGAATAGTCTTGTTCATCCCTTGCATATTATAGTTCATCACGAAGCTCTTGTAGCTTGGTGGCAGTGATTGGAGAATTCTGTCAATGACGCAATCATCTGGAAGATTAACTCCCATCTGAATCAAGTGATTATTATACCCAGACATTTTGAGTATATGCTCACTGACAGAACTGTTCTCCTCCATCTTGCAGCTATAGAACTTATTGGAGACTTCATATCTCTCAATTCGGGCATTTGCTTGAAATATTAACTTCAACTCTTGGAACATCTCATATGCTCCATGACGTTCAAAACGTCGTTGAAGTCCCGATTCTAAGCCGTAAAGCATGGCACACTGAACTATCGAGTAGTCATCAGCTTTGCTCTGCCAGACGTTCATAACATCTGGTGTTGCTCCAGCAGCAGGCCTGGCACCCAGTGGTGCTTCCAAGACGTAATTCTTCTGTGCAGCAATGAGGATAATCCTCAGGTTACGGACCCAGTCCGTGTAATTACTACCATCATCTTTCAACTTTGCTTTCTCAAGGAACGCATTAAAATTCAACGGAACAACAACACGAGCCATCTATCTACAGTCAACATAAACAAGCAAGATACTATCAGGTACTAAGTTCATGATAAGTTTAAGTTCAGTTAATCAAATTACTTAAGAACTCCCACTTAGATAGACATCCCTCTAATCCTCTAAGTGATCACGTGATCCAAATCAACTAAACCATAACCGATCATCACGTGAGATGGAGTAGTTTTCAATGGTGAACATCGTTATGTTGATCATATCTACTATATGATTCACGCTCGACCTTTTGGTCTCTGTGTTCCGAGGCCATATCTGCATATGCTAGGCTCGTCAAGTTTAACCTGGGTATTCTGCGTGTGCAAAACTAGCTTGCACCCGTTGTAGATGGACGTAGAGCTTATCACACCCGATCATCACGTGGTGTCTGGGCACAACGAACTTTGGCAACGGTGCATACTCAGGGAGAACACTTCTTGATAATTTAGTGAGAGGTCATCTTATAATGCTACCGTTAATCAAAGCAAGATAAGATGCATAAAAGGATAAACATCACATGCAATCAATATAAGTGATATGATATGGCCATCATCATCTTGTGCTTGTGATCGCCATCTCCGAAGCACCGTCATGATCACCATTGTCACCGGCACGACACCTTGATCTCCATCGTAGCATCGTTGTCGTCTCGCCAATCTTATGCTTCCATGACTATCACTACCTCTTAGTAATAAAGTAAAGCATTACATCGCGATTGCATTGCATACAATAAAGCGACAACCATATGGCTCCTGCCAGTTGCCGATAACTTGGTTACAAAACATGATCATCTCATACAATAAAATTTAGCATCATGCCTTGACCATATCACATCACAACATGCCCTGCAAAAACAAGTTAGACGTCCTCTGCTTTGTTGTTGCAAGTTTTACGTGGCTGCTACGGGATTAAGCAAGAACTCATCTCACCTACGCATCAAAACCACAACGATAGCTTGTCAAATAGACTCCGTTTTAACCTTCTCAAGGATCGGGCGTAGCCACACTCGGTTCAACTAAAGTTGGAGAGACAGTCGCCCGCAAGCCATCTATGTGCAAAGCACGTCGAGGGAACCGGTCTCGCGTAAGCGTACGCGTAAGTTTGGTCCGGGTCGTCTCGTCCAACAATACCGCCGAACCAAAGTATGACATGCTGGTAGGCAGTATGACTTGTATCGCCCACAACTCACTTGTGTTCTACTCGTGCAAATAACATCAAACCATAAAACCTAGGCTCTGATACCACTGTTGGGGAACGTAGTAATTTCAAAAAATTTCCTACGCACACGCAAGATCATGGTGATTCATAGCAATGAGGGGGAGAGTCTGATCTACGTACCCTTGTAGATCGCAACGGAAGCGTTGACACAACGTAGAGGAAGTAGTCGTACGTCTTCTTCCCGGTCCGACCGATCCAAGCACCGTCACTCCGGCACCTCCGAGTTCTTAGCACACGTTCAGCTCGATGACGATCCTCGGGCTCCGATCCAGCAAAGCGTCGAGGAAGAGTTCCGTCAGCACGACGGCGTGGTGACGATCTTGATGTACTACCGACGCAGGGCTTCGCCTAAGCACTACAACGGTATGATCAAGGTGGAATTTGGTGGCAGGGGGCACCGCACACGGCTAAGGAACTATCTCAATGATCAACTTGTGTCTAGAGGTGCCCCCTGCCCCCGTATATAAAGGTTTCCAGGGGGAGGGCTGGCCGGCCAAAGGAGGAGGGCGCAGGAGGAGTCCTACTCCTACCGGGAGTAGGACTCCCCCCCAATCCTATTCCTAATAGGACTCCTCGAGAGAGAGAGAGAGAGAGGGAGAAGGGGGCCGGCCACCTCTCGCAGCCCACCTTGGGCTGCCCCTTTCACCTTTCCACTAAGGCCCAATAAGGCCCATTTGGTTCCCGGGGGGTTCCGGTAACCTCCCAGTACTCCGGTAAAATTCCCGATTTCACCCGGAACACTTCCGATGTCCAAACATAGGCTTCCAATATATCAATCTTTATGTCTCGACCATTCCGAGACTCCTCGTCATGTCCGTGATCACATACGGGACTCCAAACAACCTTCGGTACATCAAAATGCATAAACTCATAATAACTATCATCGTAACGTTAAGCGTGCGGACCCTACGGTTCGAGAACAATGTAGACATGACCGAGACACGTCTCCGGTCAATAACCAATAGCGGGACCAGGATGCCCATATTGGCTCCTACATATTCTACGAAGATCTTTATCGGTCAGACTGCATAACAACATACGTTGTTCCCTTTGTCATCGGTATGTTACTTGCCCGAGATTCGATCGTCGGTATCCAATACCTAGTTCAATCTCGTTACTGGCAAGTCTCTTTACTCGTTCCGTAATACATCATCTCACAACTAACATCTTAGTTATAATGCTTGCAAGGCTTATGTGATGTGTATTACCGAGAGGGCCCAGAGGTACCTCTCCGACAATCGGAGTGACAAATCCTATTCTCAAAATACGCCAACCCAAGATCTATCATTGGAAAACACCTGTAGTACTCCTTTATAATCACCCAGTTACGTTGTGACGTTTGGTAGCACCCAAAGTGTTCCTCCGGCAAACGGGAGTTACATAATCTCATCTTCATAGGAACATGTATAAGTCATGAAGAAAGCAATAGCAACATACTAAACGATCGGGTGCTAAGCTAATGGAATGCGTCATGTCAATCAGATCATTCAACTAATGATGTGACCTCGTTAATCAAATAACAACTCTTTTGTTCATGGTTAGGAAACATAACCATCTTTGATTAACGAGCTAGTCAAGTAGAGGCATACTAGTGACACTCTGTTTGTCTATGGATTCACACATGTATTATGTTTCCGGTTAATACAATTCTAGCATGAATAATAAACATTCATCATGATATAAGGAAATAAATAATAACTTTATTATTGCCTCTAGGGCATATTTCCTTCAGGCGCATGATATGCAGTTTGTCGAATTTGTTTCACTTATTCAATAAGTCAAAAATTCATGTCCCCTACAACATGTTGAGAGATTATAATTATGTAGGAGCTATCTTACTGCCAACTTTATCCTTTTGGTAATTGATTCCACAAATCATTTTGGGTATGTAAAAAACGCTCTACAACTATGCCTCAATCTATGCAGTAATCATCATGTCTGTGTGAACTAGATTTCACAACATTATTATTTTTGATGGAATTTATCCCGTGCTCAGGATGATTTTCTCTCAAATTAATGATTTGAGAAATCAATTTTGCAAAATCATAGTTCCTTACATAAGTAAGAACACATTGTATCATCTAACGAATGCATCAGAAAAGCACTATGACCTATCGAAATAATCAAGATAACGGTTGATTTGGATCACATGTACTCTTGTCAAAGGAAATCTAGTGGCACGTCCTTTATCTTGAGATAAGATGACCGTGTGATTAATTTATTAGTTTGCACATACCGTACATACATAATCCAAAGAATTTGGAAAATTCTCATAGTTAGGTTGTGTCCAATGGAACCATCAATAATTTTCTCATCATCCTAATACCACGATGACCATACCATATATTGAACTTATCACTTGATGGCAAGTTTATGGCATATCCACACGGATCACTAAACGGACCTCATAAAATGTCCACAGACACGTCCAGATGTGTCTGCAGACAACCCAGTCATCGAGTCGTCTCCCTCAAATCTGGACCATGTATGACGGATAGAGCACCATGCGTAATGAGAGCAGAAAGAGATGAGTGGGAGATGTGGTACAACTAAGAGTGGATAGGTTTTCGTTTGCTCACCTAGACCTTCCCCATGTTTGGGGACAATTTGTGGGGTTTTTGGTGTCCGTACCAGTCTGCAGACATTTAATAAATAGCGTTGTGGGCCTAAAGTGTCTAGACTGTACACATTTCAATAACCCGCGTTGGTGATGCCCTTAGTGACTCACTTTCATGATTTGCTAGTTGAAGAACTAAACTGTAAATTCGAGGCAAGTTAACAGAGGAATATATATAGTGCACCGGACATTTGGTGCGGCCGGTGCACCTGTTCTCTGTAACCTTTTTAGTGTACATAAAAAGTAAGTGTTATGAGTATGTGCGTACAATACATGTCTACCGTGGTATAAAATTGAGACCCAAATTAAAAATACGCATATAGAAACAAAAAGACAAATCATGATATGAATCGTAGCTAATGCAAACCAGGCCTTGAATTTGGCCATGTTTCTTTACCATCGATGAATTTGTCATTTATGTTTACCATACTATGTTTACAATTTGCTTCTAAAATTTTGTGGTATGAGATATTCTTGTTACTACTAGAACATAATTCTTTTTCCAAAATATTATAACATTTGTAAATAGGGTTCTTTAAAATAGGAGCACCGGTAGCATGATACGTCTCCAACGTATCTATAATTTTTGATTGTTCCATGCTAATATATTATCAAGCTTGGATGTTTTATATGCATTTATATGTTATTTTATATGATTTTTGGGAATAACCTATTAACCTAGAGCCCAGTGCCCGTGTTTGTTTTTTCCTTGTTTTTGAGTTTCATAGAAAAGGAATATCAAACGAGTCCAATAGACCTGAAACTTTACGATGATTGTGTTTGGACCAAAAGAAGGCCACGAAGCAAAAGAGTTGGGCCAGAAGAGCCACGAGGCCTCCACAGGGGTGGAGGGCGCGCACTCCCCCCCCCCCCCCCCAGCGCGCCCTCCAACCTTATGGGCCCCTCGTGGACTCCCCTAGCTTGTTCTCAATGCCAACACCTCTTATATATCCCCAAACCTCCAGAATGAAACCTAGATCAGGAGTTCCGCCACCGCAAGCCTCTGTTGCCACCAAAAACCAATCGAGACCCTATTCTGGCACCCTACCAGAGGGGGGAATCATCACCGATGGCCATCTTCATCATCCCGTCGCTCTCCATGACGGGGACTGGTTCACCCTCGAAGTTAAGGGCATGTACCGGTAGCTATGGGTTTGATCTTTGTCTCTCTCTCTCGTGTTCTTGATTTGGCATGATCTTGTTGTACCGCGAGCTTTCCTGTTATAGTTGAATCTTATGATGTTTCTCCCCCTCTACCTTCTTGTAATGGATTGCGTTTTCCATTTGAAGTTATCTTACCAGATTGAGTCTTTAAGAATTTGAGAACACCTGATGTATGTCTTGCATGTGCCTATCTATGGTGACAATGCGATATTCACGTGATCTACTTGATCTATGTTTTGGTGATCAACTTGCGGGTTCTGTGACCTTGTGAACTTATGGAAGGAAATATGCCCTAGAGGCAATAATAAAGTTATTATTTATTTCCTTATATCATGATAAATGTTTATTATTCATGCTAGAATTGTATTAACCAGAAACATGATACATGTCTGAATACATAGACAAACAGAGTGTCACTAGTATGCCTCTACTTGACTAGCTAGTTGATCAAAGATGGTTATGTTTCTTAGCCATAGACAAAGAGTTGCCATTTGATTAACGGGATCACATCATTAGGAGAATGATGTGATTGACTTGACCCATTCTGTTAGCTTAGCACTTGATCGTTTAGTTTTGTTGCTATTGCTTTCTTCATGACTTATACATGTTCCTATGACTATGAGATTATGCAACTCCCGTTTACCGGAGGAACACTTTGTGTGCCACCAAACGTCACAACGTAACTGGGTGATTATAAAGGTGCTCTACAGGTGTCTCCGAAGGTACTTGTTGGGTTGGCGTATTTCCAGATTAGGATTTGTCACTCCGATTGTCGGAGAGGTATCTCCGGGCCCTCTCGGTAATGCACATCACTTAAAGCCTTTCAAGCATTGCAACTAATGAGTTAGTTGCGGGATGATGTATTACGGAACGATTAAAGAGACTTGTCGGTAACGAGATTGAACTAGGTATTGAGATACCGACGATCGAATCTCGGGCAAGTAACATACCGATGGCAAAGGGAACAACATATGTTGTTATGCGGTTTGACCGATAAAGATCTTCGTAGAATATGTGGGAGCCAATATGAGCATCTAGGTTTCGCTATTGGTTATTGTCCGGAGACGTGTCTCGGTCATGTCTACATAGTTCTCGAACCCGCAGGGTCCGCACGCTTAAAGTTCGATGATGGTTATATTATGAGTTTATGTGTTTTGATGTACTAAAGGAGTTCGGAGTCCAGGATGAGATCGGCAACATGACGAGGAGTCTTGAGATGGTAGAGACGTAAAGATCGATATATTGGATGACTATATTCGGACTTCGGAAAGGTTCCGAGTGATTCGGGTATTTTTCGGAGTACTAGAGAGTTAGGGGAATTCGCCGGGGAGTATATGGGCCTTATTGGGCCATACGGGAATAGAGGAGAGAGGCCAAAAGGAAGGAGGCCTACGCCCCCCCTCTGGTCCGAATTGGACAAGGGGTGCCGCCCCCTTTTCCTTCTCCCTCTCCTCCTCTTTCATTCTCTCCTACTCCAACAAGGAAAGGAGGAGTCCTATTCCCGGTAGGAGTAGGACTCCCCCTTGGGGCGTCCTTCTCCTAGGCCGGCCGTCTCCCCCCTTGCTCCTTTATATACAGGGGCAGGGAGGCACCTCTAGACACACAAGTTGATCTGTTGATCTCTCCCAGCCATGTGCGGTGCCCCCCTCCACCATATTCCACCTCGGTCATATCGTAGCGTTGCTTAGGCGAAGCCCTGCGTCGGTAGCAACATCATCACCGTCATCACGCCGTCGTGCTGAGGGAACTCTCCCATGAAGACTCTGCTGGATCGGAGTTCATGGGACGTCATCAAGCTGAACATGTGCTGAACTCGGAGGTGCCGTGCGTTCGGTACTTGGATCGGTCGGATCGTGAAGACGTACGACTACATCAACCGCGTTGTGCTAACGCTTCCGCTTACGGTCTACGAGGGTACATGTACAACACTCTCCCCTCTCGTTGCTATGCATCACCATGATCTTGCGTGTGCGTAGGAATTTTTTTGAAATTACTACGTTCCCCAACACTTATGCATAAGGGTTGGCACACGTTTTCATCTTTACTCTCCGGTAGAAACTTTGGGGCACTCTTTGAAGTTCTTTGTGTTTGTTTGAATAGATGAATCTGAGATTGTGTGATGCATATCGTATAATCAAACCCTTATGTCTTTTGAGCGAGGAAATTTTGCTCTAGTGCTTCCATGCTTCACTTATATCTTTTTAGAGCACGCCGGTGGTTTTATTTTATAGAATTTTTTTAACTTCCATGCTTCACTTATACTATTTTGAGAGTCTCCAAACAGCATGGTAATTTGCTTGGGTTATAAAATTAGTCCTAATATGATAGGCATCCAAGAGGGATATAATAAAAACTTTCATATAAAGTGCATTGAATACTATGAGAAGTTTGATTCCTTATGATTGTTTTGAGATATGAAGATGGTGATATTAGAGTCATGCTAGTGATTAGTTGTGAATTTGAGAAATACTTGTGTTAAGGTTTGTCAGTCCCATAGCACGCACGTATGGTGAACCGTTATGTAACGAAGTTTGGAGCATGAGATATTTTTTATTGCCTTCCTTATGAGTGGCGGTCAGGGACTAGCGATGGTCTTCTCCTACCAATCTACCCCCCTAGGAGCATGCGCGTAGTACTTTGTTTCGGTGACTAATAGATTTTTGCAACAAGTATGTGAGTTCTTTATGACTAATGTTGAGTCCATGGATTATACGCAGTCTCATCTTTCCGCCATTGCTAGCCTCTGTTGTACCGCGCAACTTTCACCGGTACCGTAAACCCACCATATACCTTCCTCAAAACAGCCACAATACCTACCTATTATGGCATTTCCATAGCTATTCCGAGATATATTGCCATGCAACTTTCCACCGTTCTATTTATTATGACACGCTCCATCATTGTCATATTGCTATGCGTGATCATGTAGTTGACATCATATTTGTGGCAAAGCTGCCGTTGATCATTTTTTAGACATGTCGCTCTTGATTCATTGCACATCCCGATACATCGCCGAAGGCATTCACATAGATTCATATTTTTGTTCTACTATCGATTTGTAATTTTTGAGTTGTAAGTAAATAGAACTGCGATGATCTTCATTATTAGAGCATTCTCCCATGTGAGGAAATAAAAAAAGGGATAGAAAGGCCAAAAAAAGAGAAGGCCCAAAAAAAACAAAAAAATGAGAGAAAAAGAGAGAAGGGGCAATGCTACTATCCTTTTACCACACTTGTGCTTCAAAGTAGCACCATGATCTTCATGTTAGAGAGTCTCCTATGTTGTCCTTTCATATACTAGTGGTAATTTTTCATTATAGAACTTAGCTTGTATATTCCAACGATGGGCTTCCACAAAGTGCCCTAGGTCTTTGTGAGCAAGCGAGTTGGATGCACACCCATTTAGTTTCTTTTTGAGCTTTCATGCACTTATAGCTCTAGTGCATCCATTGCATGGCAATCCCTACTCACTCACATTGATATCTATTGATGGGCATCTCCATAACCTGTTGATACGCCTAGTTGATGTGAGACTATCTCCTTCTTTTTGTCTTCTCCACAACCACCTTCTATTCCGCCTATAGTGCTATGTCCATGGCTCACACTCATGTATTGCGTGAAAGTTGAAAAAGTTTGAGAACATCAAAAGTATGAAACAATTGATTGGCTTGTCATCGGGGTTGTGTATGATTTCAATATTTTGTGTGATGAAGATGGAGCATAGCCAGACTATAAGATTTTGTAGGGATAGGCTTTCTTTGGCCATGTTATTTTGAGAAGACATAATTTCCTTGTTAGTATGCTTGAAGTATTATTGTTTTTATGTCAATATTAATCTTTTGTTTTGAATCTTATGGATCTAAATATTCATGCCACAATAAATAAAATTACATGGATGAATATGTTAGGTAGCATTCCATATCAAAAATTCTGTTTTTAGCATTACCTACTCGAGGACGAGCAGGAATTAAGCTTGGGGATCCTTGATACGTATCGAACGTATCTATAATTTTTTTATTATTCCTTGCTATTATATTAACAATCCTGGATGTTTTATATGCTATTTTATATGATTTTTGGGACTAACTTATTAACCTAGAGCCCAGTGCCAGTTTCTATTTTTTCCTTGTTTTTGAGTCTCGTAGAAAAGGAATATCAAATGGAGTCCAATTGACCTAAAACTATACGAAGATTGTTTTGGACCAAAAGAAGCCCCCGAAGCAAAAGAGTTGGGCCAGAAGAGCAACGAGGCCTCCACAAGGGTGGAGGGCACGCCCTACCCCCTCCCCCCGACGTGCCCTCCAACCTCGCGGGCCCCTCATGGACTCCCCTGACTTGTTCTCAACACCAACACCTCTTATATATCCCCAAACCTCCAGAACAGAACCTAGATCGGGAGTTCCGCCGCCGCAAGCCTCTATAGCCACTAAAAACCAATCGGGACCCTATTCCGGCACCCTACCGGAGGGGGAATCATCACCGGTGGCCATCCTCATAATCCCGACGCTCTCCTTGATGAGGAGGAGTAGTTCACCCTCGGGGCTGAGGGTATGTACCAGTAGCTATGTGTTTGATCTCGTACCGTGAGCTTTGCTATTATCGTTGGATCTTATGATGTTTCTCCCCCTCTACCTTCTTGTAATGGATTGAGTTTTCTCTTTGAAGTTATCTTATCGGATGGAATCTTTAAGGATTTGAGAACACTTGATGCATGTCTTGCATGTGCTTATCTATGATGACAATGGGATATTCACGTGATCTACTTGATGTATGTTTTGGTGATCAACTTGCGGGTCTGTGACCTTGTGAACTTATGCATAGGGGTTGGCACACGTTTTCGTCTTAACTCTCCGGTAGAAACTTTGGGGCACTCTTTGAAGTTCTTTGTGTTGGTTTGAATAGATAAATCTGAGATTGTGTGATGCATATCGTATAATCAAACCCGCAAATACTTGTGGTGACATTGGAGTATCTAGGTGACATTAGGGTTTTGGTTGATGTGTGTCTTAAGGTGTTATTTTAGTACGAACTCTAGGGCTGTTTGTGACACTTATAGGAATAGCCCAATAGATCGATCAGAAAGAATAACTTTGAGGTGGTTTCGTACCCTACAATAATCTCTTCGTTTATTCTCCGCTATTAGTGACTTTGGAGTGACTCTTTGTTGCATGTTGAGGGATTATATATGATCTAATTATGTTATCATTGTTGATAAAACTTGCACTAGTGGAAGTATGAACCCTAGGCCTTGTTTCTAAGCATTGCAATACCGTTTTCGCTCACTTTTACCACTTGCTACCTTGCTGTTTTTATATGTTCAGATTACAAAAACCTATATCTACTATCCATATTACACTTGTATCACCGTCTCTTTGACGAACTAGTGCACCTATACAATTTACCATTGTATTGGGTGTGTTGGGGACAAAAGAGACTCTTTGTTATTTGGTCGGAGGATTGTTTGAGAGAGACCATCTTCATCCTACGCGTCCCACGGATTGATAAACCTTAGGTCATCCACTTGAGGGAATTTTGCTACTTGATGTCTACTATGCAACCTTTTTCTTGTAGGCGTTGTTGGTCCTCCAAGTGCAGAGGTTTGTAGGATAGTAGAAAATTTCCCTCAAGTGGATGACCTTAGGTTTATCAATCCGTGGGAGGCGTAGGATGAAGATGGTCTCTCTCAAGCAACCCTGCAACCAAATAACAAAGAGTATATTGTGTCCCCAACACACCCAATCCAATGGTAAATTGTATATGTGCACTAGTTCGGCGAAGAGATGGTGATAAAAGTGAAATATGGATAGTAGATAATGGTTTTTGTAATCTGAAATTATGAAAACAGCAAGGTAACTAATGATAAAAGTGAGCGTAAATGGTATTGCAATGTTAGGAAACATGGCCTAGGGTTCATACTTTCACTAGTGCAAGTTCTCTCAACAATAATAACATAATTGGATCATATAATTATCCCTCAACATGCAACAAAGAGTCCCTCCAAAGTCGCTAATAGCGGAGAACAAACAAAGAGATTATGGTAGGGTACGAAACCACCTCAAAGTTATTCTTTCGGATCGATCTATCATAGAGTTCGTACTAGAATAACACCTTAAGACACAAATCAACCAAAACCCTAATGTCAACTAGATACTCCGATGTCACCTCAAGTATCCGTGGGCATGATTATATGATATGCATCACACAATCTCAGATTCATCTATTTAACCAACACAAAGAACTTCAAAGAGTGTCCCAAAGTTTCTACCGGAGAGTCAAGAGGAAAACGTGTGCAACCCCTATGCATAAGTTCACGGAACACGCTAGTTGATCACCAAAACATACATCAAGTGGATCACGTGATATCCCATTGTCACCACAGATAAGCACATGCAAGACATACATCAAGTGTTCTCAAATCCTTAAAGACTCAATCTAATAAGATCACTTCAAAGGGAAAACTCAATTCATCACAAGAGAGTAGAGTGGGAGAAACATCATAAGATCCAAATATAATAGCAAAGCTCGCGATACATCAAGATCGTATCACCTCAAGAACACGAGAGAGAGAGAGAGAGAGAGAGAGAGATCAAAAACATAGCTACTGGTACATACCCTCAGCCCCGAGGTTGAACTACTCCCTCCCTGTCATGGAGAGCGCCGGGATGATGAAGATGGCCACCGGAGAGGGATTCCCCCCTCCGGCAGGGTTTCAGAACGGTTCTAGATTGGTTTTCGGTGGCTTCGAAGGCTTCTGGCGACGGAAATCCCAATCTATTCTTCTCCTCGATGTTTTCAGGGTATATGGACATATATATGTGAAAGAAGTCGGTCAAGGGAGCCACGAGGGGCCCACGAGGGTGGGGCACCCAGGGGGGGCAGGTGCGCCTCCCTGCCTCGTGGCCACCTCGAAGCTTCCCCGACGTCTACTCCTAGTCTCCTGGATTGCCTCCATTCCAAAAATAACTCTCCCGAAGGTTTCGTTCCGTTTGGACTCTGTTTGATATTCCTTTTCTTCGAAACACTGAAATAGGCAAGAAAACAACAATTTGGGATGGGCCTTCGGTTAATAGGTCATTCCAAAAAATAATATAAAAGTGTTTAGTAAAGCCCATAAACATCCAAAACGGATAATATAATAGCATGAATACTTCATAAATTATAGATATGTGGGAGACGTATCAGCATCCCCAAGCTTAATTCCTGCCCGTCCTCGAGTAGGTAAATGATAAAAGAAAGAATTTATGAAGTGTGAATGCTAGTAGGTGCACAAGCTTGATCAATGATAATTTCAATCACCTTTTCTAGCATCATTATATATCATAACAGTAGCTCAACTCATAAAACTTCTCATGATCAAGTAACAAGCTATTCACATGTTAAAGTATAGATCATAGACTTTCTTGAAAACTAACAAACCATGTTATTAGTCATCAAACAATTACAATTCATCTTATTTTCTGGACGGGTCTATGTTAGAGCTTTGATTCAGCAAACTTCACATACTCAACTATCATTTTGTCTTTCACAATTGCTAACACTCACGTGATATTTATGGGTTCAAAGTTTTAATCAGACACGGAGAAAGATACGGGCTTATAGATTCGCCTCCCAACCTTTTACCTCAAGGGTAATGTAAACAATAATAGTCCATGATGCCTTACATCCAATCTTATATATATATACATATATATATATATATATATCAGGATCTTTCCAACACAATGTGCTTTCCAAAGGTATAAGACAAGAATAAAAGATAGGCCCTTCGTACAGGGAAGCAGAGGTTGTCATGCACTTTTATAGTTGGATGCACAAAATCTTAATGCGAAAGAACGTCACTTTTAATGCCACTTGTGATAGGGACCTTTATTATGCAGTCTGTCGCTTTTATTGCTTCCACATCACAAGATCGTATAAAGCTTATTTTCTCCACACTAATAGATCATACATACAGAGTAGTAATCATGCACATACTGCTGTATGTTCCCTGCTGGACCTGGGAGAGAAGTGATGAAAAACAAGGCACGAATGCATGGCAACCCACTTATCTGCCATTTCCTACAACTGCAAGTTCTAGCTTCTAAATCCACTAGATATCTCCATCACCTCCTCTCTTTATCAAAATATGATATATGTGTTGTGGTACCCGAGCAAAGAGTCATGTTCATTTCCAAGCATGTTATTTTCTGCTTCAGTTCATTCATCATGGCAGGGATGATAATGTAGCCCATGAATTTTGCCTCGGCTATTCTTGCACGATAATGAAATTTCTGCATGTATTCTATCATTATCCTGTCAAGCAAATCCACCACATAATGACCCTTTAGTTTTCGGATCATTGAGTTGAAAGACTCTGCTAGATTATTGTGCACATAGTCAACTTTGCTCAGTTCACTAAATTGGCTTCTGGCCCATAACTTGGAGTGGTGTGTTTCCAAGTATTCTTTCACTTTGAAATTCATGTATACCTGCCTCAAGTGGTAGTTGTGCTTCTTCACACTACAAGTCAAAGATGCTAGCCATAAATTGTCGGTATACACCTTTCCTTTGAATTTCTTCACAAAATTTGCAGCAAGGTGATGCATGCATTCCCTATGCTCTGCTCCAGGCAACACATTGGCCACGACCACTTCTAAACCTTTGCAGGCATCTATATGAATGACCAACACATTGGGATGTGCAATAGCCCGGCGCAGATTATGCAAAAACCAAGTCCAGCTCTTCTCAAACTCTGTCTCTAGCACACCGTACGCAACTAGAAATACAAAACTGTGCGCATCAACTGCACAAGCTACTACTAACTGTCCTTTAAACCTCCTTGTGAGAAAAGTAGCATCAATAGCCAAATAAGGCCCGCAGCCAGCCAAAAACCCCAGCGACAAGCCTGAAAGCAGACAAAAACCCTCCTAAAGCATTCCTTGGTCTTTGTCACTCCCCTGAATGTGTACTCCACGGTGTGGTGTCAATATCTACAATACTACCTGGGTTGGTCCTCTCCACTTCACCTTTGAATGAATACAATAATTGAAAACTTTTCTTTCAGTTACCATAAATGGAATCCATAGCATGTTGTTTACCATTGAAGAAACTCATGTATGGTAAATCTATCTTGAATTTTTCTTTGATGTTCTTCTGCAATTCCTTTGGACCCACTTGCTAGGTTTTTTTCCCCCACTTCTTTACTTCTTCTGTCACCCATCTTGACTTGGCTCTACTGATTGTATCCTACCTAAGGGTTGATTCCTGGCATGTGTGCTTAAAAGGGTTCACTTTGACCTGAACATTCGTGCTATTTCGCATTTTAGATGTGAGCATCCTCCATGGACAACCCTCAGTCGGACAATGCACTATGTAACATACTTGATCACTCTTGTCAACTTTGAAAGTGCATTCTACCTTGATGAAGTATGTCACAAGTGCATTTCTACACTCAGTCATGGATGCAAAAATGGTACCTTCTTCCATATGAGGGTTCAAAGGGTCCATTCAACAGCTGCAAGGTCTTCCTCCTCACCCACCGCGTCACCATCCACATGGACTGCATTATGAGACTCATCTTGGTTTTCAGCCAAAGGTGCCCGTCGTAAATTCTGAATAACATCGGAATATAGCTTCTCTTCATCAACCCTAGAATTATAGTCATCAGGCTCCACTTCAAGGGGGACCCTACTGCTGGTGCCCTCGCTTGTCGAGCCACCACGTCGCGTGCACTAACTGAATTGTTCTGGCTAGAGCTGCCATTACGAATACTTGGTTCTCCCCGAGATGTTCCACCCGCCATCCTAGGTCCAAATGGCTGCTCAAGCACATCAATTTGCAGCTTCACATGAAAATTCTCTTTCTCCTTATGCCTAGCAAACATGGTAGCCTGCTCTTCATCATTACTAACTATCACCCATTTCTTTTCCCCATCATAGTATTTGTATTCCACTTTGTCAAGCAAACCCCAAGGATATTGGCTACAAATTACCTCCCCAAATTGTCTAAAACTCCAATTACAAGCCACTGGCAATAGATAATCGAAACCTCCTTGGAATTTCTTCTTATTCCTCTCCGACCCAACAATACAATGAATTTTTTTTGTACATATCCATAAATAAAAAAGATTCAGAATCACAATGCTACTATATGCGCCCAGAGGAGTATTGGGAATAATATTTTTCTATTACCCATTATTGCGGGGGGTCTTACTAACAGGGCTTCGCTGCACGGGACGGGTCTTCGTCGTTTGCATTCAACATGTACCGGCCCCTTCTAATGTGCACCAAGAAAGTAAACTGCAACTCCATCCTAACCGACGAAAAATAAAGACGCAATCAGCACACTAACCGGGCAAACCAACTCGAATCGGCTCTTCAAATGCACAACTAAGCTTAATCTAAACTGGAGGCATGACTTACCCCTCGGGAACCCAGTCATAGACACGGCGGATCTCCGGCCCGATGCCTGCCTCGCCAAATACTCCGGGTCGCTGTTGCTCGCCATTTTGACCTAGGGTTCACCCTCCTACTTCAAACAGTTCCACCAGCCCCCCACCTGCAGCAATGAGGATAAACCTCAGATCACGGATCCAATCCGCATCATTGCTACTAACATCTTTCAACACAATTTTCTCTAGGAACATATCAAAATAAACATAGGGAAGCAACAACGCGAGCTATTGATCTACAACATGATTTGCAAAATACTACCAGGACTAAGTTCATGATAAATTTAAGTTCAATTTAATCATATTACTTAAGAACTCCCACTTAGATAGGCATCCCTCTAATCCTCTAAGTGATCACGTGATCCAAATCAACTAAACCATAACCGATCATCACGTGAGATGGAGTAGTTTTCAATGGTGAACATCAATATGTTGATCATATCTACTATATGATTCACGCTCGACCTTTCGGTCTCTGTGTTCCGAGGCCATATCTGTATATGCTTGGCTCGTCAAGTATAACCTGAGTATTCCGCGTGTGCAACTGTTTTGCACCCGTTGTATTTGAACGTAGAGCCTATCACACCCGATCATCACGTGGTGTCTCAGCACGAAGAACTTTTGCAACGGTGCATACTCAGGGAGAACACTTCTTGATAATTTAGTGAGAGATCATCTTATAATGCTACCATCAATCAAAGCAAGATAAGATGCATAAAAGGATAAACATCACATGCAATCAATATAAGTGATATGATATGGCCATCATCATCTTGTGCTTTGTGATCTCCATCTCCGAAGCACCGTCATGATCACCATCGTCACCGGCGCGACACCTTGATCTCCATCGTAGCATCGTTGTCGTCTCGCCAATCTTATGCTTCCACGACTATCACTACCGCTTAGTAATGAAGTAAAGCATTACATCGCGATTGCATTGCATACAATAAAGCGACAACCATATGGCTCCTGCCAGTTGCCGATAACTCGGTTACAAAACATGATCATCTCATACAATAAAATTAATATCATGCCTTGACCATATCACATCACAACATGCCCTGCAAAAACAAGTTAGACGTCCTCTACTTTGTTGTTGCAAGTTTTACGTGGCTGCTACGGGCTTAAGTAAGAACTCATCTCACCTACGCATCAAAACCACAACGATAGTTCGTCAAATAGACTCCGTTTTAACCTTCTCAAGGACCGGGCGTAGTCACACTTGGTTCAACTAAAGTTGGAGAGACAGTCTTCCGCAAGCCATCTATGTGCAAAGCACGTCGAGGGAACCGGTCTCGCGTAAGAGTACGCGTAAGGTTGGTCCGGATCGTCTCGTCCAACAATACCGCCGAACCAAAGTATGACATGCTGGTAGGCAGTATGACTTGTATCGCCCACAACTCACTTGTGTTCTACTCGTGCATATAACATCAAACCATAAAACCTAGGCTCGGATGCCACTGTTGGGGAACGCAGTAATTTCAAAAAATTTCCTACGCACACGCAAGATCATGGTGATGCACAGCAACGAGAGGGGAGAGTGTTGTCTACGTACCAACGCAGACCGACTGCGGAAGCGATCACACAACATAGAGGAAGTAGTCGTACGTCTTCTTCCCGATCCGACCGATCCAAGCACCGTTACTCCGGCACCTCCGAGTTCTTAGCACACGTTCAGCTCGATGACGTTCCTCGGGCTCCGATCCAGCAAAGCGTCGAGGAAGAGTTCCGTCAGCACGACGGCGTGGTGACGATCTTGATGTACTACCGACGCAGGGCTTTGCCTAAGCACTGTAACGGTATGATCGAGGTGGAATTTGGTGGCAGGGGGCACCGCACACGGCTAAGGAACGATCTCAAGGATCAAGTTGTGTGTCTTGGGGTGCCCCCTGCCCCCGTATATAAAGGCCAGGGGCAGGGGGTTCGGCCGGCTAGGTGGGAGGCGCAAGGAGGAGTCCTACTCCCACCGGGAGTAGGACTCCTCCCCTCCAATCCTATTCCAACTAGGATTCTTGGGGGGGAAGGAGAAAGAGGGGGCCGGCCCACCTCTCCTAGTCCTATTAGGACTTGGGAAAGGGGGGGCGCCGGCTAGGCTTGTGGGCTGCCTCTTCTCTCTTTTCCACTAAGACCCAATAGGCCCATTTACCTCCCGGGGGGTTCCGGTAACCCTCCCGGTAATCCGGAAAAATCCCGATTTCACCCGGAACGCTTCCGGTGCCCAAACATAGGCTTCCAATATATCAATCTTTACGTCTCGACCATTTCGAGACTCCTCGTCATGTCCGTGATCTCATCCAGGACTCCGAACAACCTTCGGTACATCAAAATGCATAAACTCATAATAACTGTCATCGTAACGTTAAGCGTGCGGACCCTGCGGTTCGAGAACAATGTAGAAATGACCGAGACACGTCTCCGGTCAATAACCAATAGCAGGACCTGGATGCCCATATTGGCTCCTACATATTCTACGAAGATCTTTATCGGTCAGACCGCATAACAACATACGTTCTTCCCTTTGTCATCGGTATGTTACTTGCCCGAGATTCGATCGTCGGTATCCAATACCTAGTTCAATCTCGTTATCGGCAAGTCTCTTTACTCGTTCTGTAATACATCATCTCACAACTAACATATTAGTTGCAGTGCTTGCAAGGCTTATGTGATGTGTATTACCGAGAGGGCCCAGAGATACCTCTCCGACAATCGGAGTGACAAACCCTAATCTCGAAATACGCCAACCCAACATCTACCATTGGAGACACCTGTAGTACTCCTTTATAATCACCCAGTTACGTTGTGACGTTTGGTAGTACCCAAAGTGTTCCTCCGGTAAACGGGAGTTGCATAATCTCATAGTTATAGGAACATGTATAAGTCATGAAGAAAGCAATAGCAACATACTAAACGATCGGGTGCTAAGCTAATGAAATGGGTCATGTCAATCAGATCATTCAACTAATGATGTGACCTCGTTAATCAAATAACAACTCTTTGTTCATGGTTAGGAAACATAACCATCTTTGATTAACGAGCTAGTCTAGTAGAGGCATACTAGTGACACTCTGTTGGTCTATGTATTCACACATGTATTATGTTTCCGGTTAATACAATTCTAGCATGAATAATAAACATTTATCATGATATAAGGAAATAAATAATAACTTTATTATTGCCTCTAGGGCATATTTCCTTCAGTCTCCCACTTGCACTAGAGTCAATAATCTAGATTACATAGTAATGATTCTAACACCCATGGAGCCTTGGTGCTGATCATGTTTTGCTCGTGGAAGAGGCTTAGTCAACGGGTCTGCAACATTCAGATCCATATGTATCTTGCAAATCTCTATGTCTCCCACCTGGACTAAATCCCGGATGGAGTTGAAGCGTCTCTTGATGTGTTTGGTTCTTTTGTGAAATCTGGATTCCTTTGCCAAGGCAATTGCACTAGTATTGTCACAGAAGATTTTCATTGGACCAGATGCACTAGGTACGACACCTAGATCGGATATGAACTCCTTCATCCAGACTCCTTCGTTCGCTGCTTCCGAAGCAGCTATGTACTCCGCTTCACATGTAGATCCTGCTACGACGCTTTGTTTAGAACTGCACCAACTGACAGCTCCACCGTTTAAAGTAAACACGTATCCGGTTTGCGATTTAGAATCGTCCGGATCAGTGTCAAAGCTTGCATCAACGTAACCTCTTACGTTGAGTTCTTTGTCACCTCCATATACGAGAAACATATCCTTAGTCCTTTTCAGGTATTTCAGGATGTTCTTGACCGCTGTCCAGTGATCCACTCCTGGATTACTTTGGTACCTCCCTGCTAAACTTATAGCAAGGCACACATCAGGTCTGGTACACAGCATTGCATACATGATAGAGCCTATGGCTGAAGCATAGGGAACATCTTTCATTTTCTCTCTATCTTCTGCATTGGTCGGGCATTGAGTCTGGCTCAACTTCACACCTTGTAACACAGGCAAGAACCCTTTCTTTGCTTGATCCATTTTGAACTTCTTCAAAATCTTGTCAAGGTATGTGCTTTGTGAAAGTCCAATGAAGCGTTTTGATCTATCTCTATAGATCTTTATGCCTAATATGTAAGCAGCTTCCCCGAGGTCTTTCATCGAAAAACTTTTATTCAAGTATCCCTTTATGCTATCCAGAAATTCTATATCATTTCCAATCAGTAATCTGTCATCCACATATAATATCAGAAATGCTACAGAGCTCCCACTCACTTTCTTGTAAATACAGGCTTCTCCAAAAGTCTGTATAAATCCAAATGCCTTGATCACACTATCAAAGCATTTATTCCAACTCCGAGATGCTTGCACCAGTCCATAAATGGATCGCTGGAGTTTGCACACTTTGTTAGCTTCCTTTGGATCGACAAAACCTTCAGGTTGCATCATATACAACTCTTCTTCCAGAAATCCATTCAGGAATGCGGTTTTTACATCCATTTGCCAAATTTCATAATCATAAAATGCGGCAATTGCTAACATGATTCTGACAGACTTAAGCATCGCTACGGGTGAGAAAGTCTCATCGTAGTCAACTCCTTGAACTTGTCGAAAACCTTTTGCGACAAGTCGAGCTTTGTAGACAGTAACATTACCATCAGCGTCAGTCTTTTTCTTAAAGATCCATTTATTCTCAATTGCTTGCCGATCATCGGGCAAGTCAACCAAAGTCCATACTTTGTTCTCATACATGGATCCCATCTCAGATTTCATGGCTTCAAGCCACTTTGCGGAATCTGGGCTCACCATCGCTTCTTCATAGTTTGTAGGTTCATCATGATCTAGTAGCATGACTTCCAGAACAGGATTACCGTACCACTCTGGTGCGGATCTTACTCTGGTTGATCTACGAGGTATAGTAGTATCTTGATCTAAAGTTTCATGATCATCATCATTAACTTCCTCTCTTATTGGTGTAGTTCTCACAGAAACAGTTTTCTGTGATGTACTATTTCCCAATAACGGAGTAGGTACAGTTACCTCGTCAAGTTCTACTTTCCTCCCACTCACTTCTTTCGAGAGAAACTCCTTCTCAAGAAAGTTTCCGAATTTAGCAACAAAAGTCTTGCCTTCGGATCTGTGATAGAAGGTGTATCCAATAGTTTCCTTTGGATATCCTGTGAAGACACACTTCTCCGATTTGGGTTCGAGCTTATCAGGTTGAAGCTTTTTCACATAAGCATCGCAGCCCCAAACTTTAAGAAACGACAACTTTGGTTTCTTGCCAAACCATAGTTCATAAGGCGTCGTCTCAACGGATTTAGATGGTGCCCTATTTAACGTGAATGCGGCCGTCTCTAAAGCATAACCCCAAAATGATAGCGGTAAATCAGTAAGAGACATCATAGATCGCACCATATCTAGTAAAGTACGATTTCGACATTCGGACACACCATTACGTTGTGGTGTTCCGGGTGGCGTGAGTTGCGAAACTATTCCACAATTTTTCAAATGTACACCAAACTCGTAACTCAAATATTCTCCTCCACGATCAGATCGTAGAAACTTTACTTTCTTGTTACGATGATTTTCAACTTCACTCTGAAATTCCTTGAACTTTTCAAATGTTTCAGACTTATGTTTCATTAAGTAGATATACCCATATCTGCATAAATCATCTGTGAAGGTGAGAAAATAACGATATCCGCCACGAGCCTCAATATTCATCGGGCCACATACATCGGTATGTATGATTTCCAATAAACCTGTTGCTCTCTCCATAGTACCGGAGAACAGTGTTTTAGTCTTCTTGCCCATGAGGCACGGTTCGCAAGTACCAAGTGATTCATAATCAAGTGGTTCCAAAAGCCCATCAGCATGGAGTTTCTTCATGCGCTTTACACCGATATGACCTAAACGGCAGTGCCACAAATAAGTTGCACTTTCATTATCAACTCTGCATCTTTTGGCTTCAACATTATGAATATGTGTGTTACTACTATCGAGATTCAATAAGAATAGACCACTTTTCAAGGGTGCATGACCATAAAAGATATTACTCATATAAATAGAGCAACCACTATTCTCTGATTTAAATGAATAACCGTCTCGCATCAAACAAGATCCAGATATAATGTTCATGCTCAACGCTGGCACCAAATAACAATTATTTAGGTCTAATATTAATCCCGAAGGTAGATGTAGAGGTAGCGTGCCGACCGCGATCACATCGACTTTGGAACCGTTTCCCACGCGCATCGTCACCTCGTCCTTTGCTAGTGTCCGCTTATTCTGTAGTCCCTGTTTCGAGTTGCAAATATTAGCAACAGAACCAGTATCAAATACCCAGGTGCTACTGCGAGCATTAGTAAGGTACACATCAATAACATGTATATCACATATACCTTTGTTCACCTTGCCATCCTTCTTATCCGCCAAATACTTGGGGCAGTTCCGCTTCCAGTGACCAGTCTGCTTGCAGTAGAAGCACTCAGTTTCAGGCTTAGGTCCAGACTTGGGTTTCTTCTCTTGAGCAGCAACTTGCTTGCCGTTCTTCTTGAAGTTCCCCTTCTTCTTCCCTTTGCCCTTTTTCTTGAAACTAGTGGTTTTGTTAACCATCAACACTTGATGCTCCTTCTTGATTTCTACCTCCGCAGCTTTCAGCATAGCGAAGAGCTCGGGAATAGTCTTGTTCATCCCTTGCATATTATAGTTCATCACAAAGCTCTTGTAGCTTGGTGGCAGTGATTGGAGAATTCTGTCAATGACGCAATCATCTGGAAGTGTAACTCCCAATTGAATCAAGTGATTATTATACCCAGACATTTTGAGTATATGCTCACTGACAGAACTGTTCTCCTCCATCTTACAGCTATAGAACTTATTGGAGACTTCATATCTCTCAATCCGGGCATTTGCTTGAAATATTAACTTCAACTCCTGGAACATCTCATATGCTCCATGACGTTCAAAACATCGTTGAAGTCCCGGTTCTAAGCCGTAAAGCATGGCACACGGAACTATTGAGTAGTCATCAGCTTTGCTCTGCCAGACGTTCATAACTTCTGGTGTTGCTCTTGCAACAGGCCTGGCACTTAGCGGTGCTTCCAGGACGTAATTCTTCTGTGCAGCAATGAGGATAATCCTCAGGTTACGGACCCAGTCCGTGTAATTGCTACCATCATCTTTCAACTTTGCTTTCTCAAGGAACGCATTAAAATTCAACAGAACAACAGCACGAGCCATCTATCTACAATCAACATAAACAAGCAAGATACTATCAGGTACTAAGTTCATGATAATTTTAAGTTCAGTTAATTTACTTAAGAACTCCCACTTAGATAGACATCCCTCTAATCTTCTAAGTGATCACGTGATCCAAATCAACTAAACCATAACCGATCATCACGTGAAATGGAGTAGTTTTCAATGGTGAACATCAATATGTTCATCATATCTACTATATGATTCACGCTCGACCTTTCGGTCTCCGTGTTCCGAGGCCATATCTGTATATGCTTGGCTCGTCAAGTATAACCTGAGTATTCCGCGTGTGCAACTGTCTTGCACCCGTTGTATTTGAATGTAGAGCCTATCACACCCGATCAACACGTGGTGTCTCAGCACGAAGAACTTTTGCAACGGTGCATACTCAGGGAGAACACTTCTTGATAATTTAGTGAGAGATCATCTTATAATGCTACCGTCAATCAAAGCAAGATAAGATGCATAAAAGGATAAACATCACATGCAATCAATATAAGTGATATGATATGGCCATCATCATCTTGTGCTTTGTGATCTCCATCTCCGAAGCACCGTCATGATCACCATCGTCACCGGCGCGACACCTTGATCTCCATCGTAGCGTCGTTGTCGTCTCGCCAATCTTATGCTTCCATGACTATCACTACCGCTTAGCAATAAAGTAAAGCATTACATCGCGATTGCATTGCATACAATAAAGCGACAACCATATGGCTCCTGCCAGTTGCCGATAACTCGGTTACAAAACATGATCATCTCATACAATAAAATCAGCATCATGCCTTGACCATATCACATCACAACATGCCCTGCAAAAACAAGTTAGACGTCCTCTACTTTGTTGTTGCAAGTTTTACGTGGCTGCTACGGGCTTAAGTAAGAACTCATCTCACCTACGCATCAAAACCACAACGATAGTTCGTCAAATAGACTCCGTTTTAACCTTCTCAAGGACCGGGCGTAGTCACACTTGGTTCAACTAAAGTTGGAGAGACAGTCTTCCGCAAGCCATCTATGTGCAAAGCACGTCGAGGGAACCGGTCTCGCGTAAGAGTACGCGTAAGGTTGGTCCGGATCGTCTCAACCAACAATACCGCCGAACCAAAGTATGACATGCTGGTAGGCAGTATGACTTGTATCGCCCACAACTCACTTGTGTTCTACTCGTGCATATAACATCAAACCATAAAACCTAGGCTCGGATGCCACTGTTGGGGAACGCAGTAATTTCAAAAATTTTCCTACGCACACGCAAGATCATGGTGATGCACAGCAACGAGAGGGGAGAGTGTTGTCTACGTACCAACGCAGACCGACTGCGGAAGCGATCACACAACGTAGAGGAAGTAGTCGTACGTCTTCTTCCCGATCCGACCGATCCAAGCACCGTTACTCCGGCACCTCCGAGTTCTTAGCACACGTTCAGCTCGATGACGTTCCTCGGGCTCCGATCCAGCAAAGCGTCGAGGAAGAGTTCCGTCAGCACGACGGCGTGGTGACGATCTTGATGTACTACCGACACAGGGCTTAGCTTAAGCACTGTAACGGTATGATCGAGGTGGAATTTGGTGGCAGGGGGCACCGCACACGGCTAAGGAACGATCTCAAGGATCAAGTTGTCTGTCTTGGGGTGCCCCCTGCCCCCGTATATAAAGGCCAGGGGCAGGGGGTTCGGCCGGCTAGGAGGGAGGCGCAGGGAGGAGTCCTACTCCCACCGGGAGTAGGACTCCTCCCCTCCAATCCTATTCCAACTAGGATTCTTGGGGGGGAAGGAGAAAGAGGGGGCCGGCCCACCTCTCCTAGTCCTATTAGGACTTGGGAAAGGGGGGGCGCCGGCTAGGCTTGTGGGCTGCCTCTTCTATCTTTTCCACTAAGGCCCAATAGGCCCATTTACCTTCCGGGGGGTTCCGGTAACCCTCCCGGTAATACGGAAAAATCCCGATTTCACCCGGAACGCTTCATGCTCTTCATCATTACTAACTATCACCCATTTCTTTTCCCCATCATAGTATTTGTATTCCACTTTGTCAAGCAAACCCCAAGGATATTGGCTACAAATTACCTCCCCAAATTGTCTAAAACTCCAATTACAAGCCACTGGCAATAGATAATCGAAACCTCCTTGGAATTTCTTCTTATTCCGCTCCGACCCAACAATACAATGAATTTTTTCTGTACATATCCATAAATAAAAAAGATTCAGAATCACAATGCTACTATATGCGCCCAGAGGAGTATTTGGAATAATATTTTTCTATTACCCATTATTGCGGGGGGTCTTACTAACAGGGCTTCGCTGCACGGGACGGGTCTTCGTCGTTTGCATTCAACATGTACCGACCCCTTCTAATGTGCACCAAGAAAGTAAACTGCAACTCCATCCTAACCGACGAAAAATAGAGACGCAATCAGCACACTAACCAGGCAAACCAACTCGAATCGGCTCTTCAAATGCACAACTAAGCTTAATCTAAACTGGAGGCATGACTTACCCCTCGGGAACCCAGTCGTGGACGTGGCGGATCTCCGGCCCGATGCCTGCCTCGCCAAATACTCCGGGTCGTTGTTGCTCGCCATTTCGACCTGGGGTTCACCCTCCTACTTCAAACAGTTCCACCAGCCCCCCACCTATCAGCACTCCGGCCGGGCGCATGGAAGGAGGCCGCCCCACCCGTGCCGTCGCAGGAAGGTGGCTGGTGGAGCAGGTAGCGGTGGAGCAGGACGGCCGCAGCAGCGTAGCTGGTGGCGGCGCAGATGGCACCGGTGTAGGACGGCCGGCCGGCGAACAGGACAGGGTGGGCGTCGAGTTGGCCGGCTAGAACCCTAGGATTGATTTGGGGATTTTGTTGCACGGTCCCACATGTCAGCTCCGGGCCCACGTCCACGCTGTCCCACGTGTAAGCTCCAGACCCATAACCACTAACGCCGGCGGACGGAATGGACTAAAATCTGGCCGTTTGGCCTCGTCGTAGTAGCTGTGCATGGACTAGGAGCAAAACTGAGCACAAAACTAAGGGCAAAACTGAGCACATGAACATCACTGAGGACAAAAGTATAATTAACCCTAGTTAATTAAATTGGATTGGCTAATTTGGTGTTGGTACGAAAGAAAAATAAATCCCCAAATCAGTGTGATCTCTTACCTCTCTCAATAGATTAAAGTGTTCGACATGTCCCTTTACATCGATGTATCGTCGACTCTTCGTGGCTGCAGACGTTTGGGTCCAATGTCTCCTATTGTGTATAGCCTGGTGCATAATCGCTGGAAGAGAGAATAGCACGTGGAAGACTCAGAAATCAGAAGAGGTGATACATTTGTGGACACACTCTGGCGGGGATCTGGCGAGGCCTGGGATCTGATTCGTACAGGTGTACAGCAAGAAGCCCCGGGGTTTCCGTGAGTGGCCGCTGGTCGATGGCAACATGGCGCTGTGCAGCCGCATCGCGTTCAGATCGACGGGCAGTCGGCGGCCGGGGAACAACGGCGATCTGTGAGGGTGTGTAGGATGAGAATTCTACGATGGTTCGATTTTTTACGGGAATCTCTACTCCTAATAGACGAGTTGGTGAATCGTTTCTGCGGTTTATTTTCATTGGTTTTTTTTCGTCTCTCCTCCCACCACCCCCTCCCACCCTGGTCCGCGGTTTATTTTTGCTGTTTTTTTTCGTCTCTCCTCCCACCACCCCCTCCCACCTTGGTCCATCGGTTTATTTTTCTCTCCACTCTTTATTACAACCAGAACTTTCCTAACGTATAACAAATCACGGATCTAACTTCCTTAAACTATGCAAATCAATCGATTCATTTTATTGGTTCAATTTGTCTTAGAAAACAAATAACAGATTTTCAAAAAACAAATAATCTCTACTCCTAATGGACGAGTTGGTGAATCGTCTCCGCGGTTTATTTTCGCTGGTTTTTTTTCGTCTCTCCTCCCACCACCCCTCCCACCCTGGTCCGCGGTTTATTTTCGCTGTTTTCTTTTCGTCTCTTCTCCCACCACCCCCTCCCACTCTGGTCCATCGGTTTATTTTTCTCTCCACTCTTTATTACAACCAGAACTTTCCTAATGTATAACAAATCACGGATCTAACTTCCTTAAACTATGCAAATCAATCGATTCATTTTATTGGTTCAATTTGTCTTAGGAAACAAATAACATATTTTCAGGAAACAAATAATACATTTTAATCTAACTTCCTTAAATTATGCAAATCTCTACTGCTAATGGACGAGCTGGTGAATCGTCTCCGCGGTTTATTTTCGCTGGGTTTTTTTCGTCTCTCCTCCCACCACCCCCCTCCCACCCTGGTCCGCGGTTTATTTTTGCTGTTTTTCTTCGTCTCTCCTCCCACCACCCCTCCCACCCTGGTCCATCGGTTTATTTTTCTCTCCACTCTTTATTACAACCAGAACTTTCCTAACGTATAACGAATCACGGATCTAACTTCCTTAAACTATGCAAATCAATCGATTCATTTTATTGGTTCAATTTGTCTTAGGAAAGAAATAACAGATTTTCAGGAAACAAATAATACATTTTAATCTAACTTCCTTAAATTATGCAAATCAATCGATTCCTTTTATTGGCGCCCACCCGACATTTTGGCGCCCACCGTGGGGCCAGGTGCACCGTCGTCCGGAGACCTGTTCTGGACGGGAACCCTTTTCCTTCCCCGCGAGCGTAGCCAGCCCGGCTCGCCCGATGGCGCTTGCCGCGAAGCGCTGCATGTCGTCACCAACATCTGCGCGGCGAGCAACCTCGCCGACCTCTTCAACAAGGCCCGCATCTCCGACGAGCTTGCCTCCGATGCGGGCACCGATCACCTCGCCAACCTCCTCGGCCCGCTCCACGTCTCCAGCGAGCCCGCTGCGGATTTGGAGTCGGTTGGCTCCACCGACCCGATGCCTGTCGACTCCGACACGGCATCCTACGATACCTTCCCCACCAACGTCACGATCTACAACGACCCGCTCCCTCCGGCTGGTGATCGCGATTCTGACACTACCGAGGTGATGGTTATCGGCCTCGACGGCCCGACTGACGAGGGCGCCCGCGACGCCCCACGCGCGGCGGCCCACGACTTATCGCCCCCCTTCCGACTGACGCCAACGACGAAGTATTGGAGGCACGCCGCCTCGCCCTCCTCGTGGAGGGCCGGCGGCTGGCCTCCGTAGGACGCCTCACCGAGGCCTACCAGCGCGAAGCTGACCGCGCCGCCTTTGGCACGCCGGCTCCGGCTGGCCCAAGCCGGGCCGGTGCTCTCAGGCAACGCGGCGCCATCATCGCCGACACGCTTGGAGTCGATCGCCTGGTTTACGCCACCCCGCTCGAGAACCTGCGCGCCGCCCAGGCGGCCGTAGACGAGCTGGACGGCTTGGAAGCCGAAGACCTCCATCACATGACGCGGCGCATACAACAACTAATCGATGCAGCCGCTCGGCGGCACGAAGCCGACGCCTACGCGGGGAGCCCTCCCCCGCGCCGCGAGCACGACGCGACTTCCCGATCGCCGACTACGAGGAACACCCGCGCGCGGCGCGTGAAAGAGCCGGCTTCCAGCCGAAGCCGGACCCAAATCTCCATCGAGCGAGACGCGGACGGCCGCCCCCGAGCCATGGAATGGCGGGGCACCCCGCCTCCTCCTCGAGCTCGTGGAGAGAGATACCCCACCCCGCCTCCAGTAGCGCACACGACTCTCAGCGGCCGGCTTGGTCGCCGCGAAGGAGTCGGCGAAAACGACGCCCGCTACCGGATCGACCGCCTGGCCAGATCCCTGGCGCTGGAAGAAGAAGATGATGTCGGCCCGCCTTGCTTTGGCCCCCGCATCCGCGACGAGCCCTTCCCCAAAGGGTTCTCGCTCCCAAGAGACACGCCCAAGTACAACGGCTCGGTGAAGCCGGAAGACTGGCTGACTGACTACTCCACAGCCATCAGCATCGCCAATGGCAGCCGGCGTGTTGCCGTCAAGTACGTGCCCCTCATGCTGCAGGGCACGGCACGGACTTGGCTTAACAGCCTCAAGCCTCTCAGCATCAACAGCTGGGTGGACTTCACTGAAGCCTTCGTTCGCAACTTCACCAGCACCTACAAGCGGGCTCCCAAGCCCAGACAGCTCTCCCTATGCGTACAGGGCCCAGCCGAGTCCACTCGCGACTACCTCACGCGTTGGGCCGAGCTCCGCAATTCCTGCGAAGGGGTGCACGAGGTGCAAGGCATCAAATACTTCACTGCCGGGTGCCGAGAAGGCACCCTCCTCAAGCACAAGCTTCTCTGCGATGAGCCGACTACCCTCGACGAGCTCCTGATCATCGCCGCAAGTACGCCACCGCCGACTCCTCGATGAAGACCGAGCTCCGGGTGGACGCGTCCGGAAAAGTGCTCAATCCGGCGCCCCAAGCACCGGCCGTAGATTCCGGCCGACGCCAAGACCAGAATGATCAGAAGCGCAAAGGCCCAGCGCCACCTCCCGCTAGCCGGCAGGTGGCCACGGTCGAAGATACGCCGCCTGAGGGACAACCCGCGCCCAAGAAGCCCAAGGGCGGCCGGCCGGCTTGGCAGCCGGCCTTCTCCTACGAGCAAACCCTTGATGCCCCGTGCAAGTTCCACAGCGGCGCGAAGCTGTCCACCCACACGACCCGCAAATGTAACTGGCTCGCCCGAATCTCCAAGGGCGAAGGGCTCACGCCGACTCCGCCTGCCGGCCCGCCGCCTCCGGCCCCGCCGCCCAAGGCCGCTCGGCCCGCGGTCGACGCCGTGCAGGACGAGTTCCCCGACGAGCAAGCATCTTACGTTGTCTTCACGAGCCAGCCCGAAGACCGGCGCAGCAAGCGTCGAGAGCAACAAGAAGTCAATGTGGCCGCTGCCAACCCAGCCGGCCACATGCATTGGTTAGAGAAATCCATCAGTTGGAGCCGGGCCGACCACCCAGAGGTGATGCCGTCCCCCGGCTCCTACGCTTTGGTCCTGGAGGCCACCCTTGCGACGGACACGCGTGCCGCCCGCTTCTCCCGCGTGCTGATCGACGGTGGAAGCAGCATCAACATCCTATACCGCGGCACCATGGAGAAGCTGGGTGTCAAGGCAAAGCAGCTTGTGCCGACTCGAACGGTGTTTCATGGCATCATACCCGGTTTGTCCCGCGCCCCCATCGGCAAGATCAAGATCGATGTACTCTTTGGGGGCAAGGATCCTTTCCGCCGGGAAGCAATCTGGTTCGAGGTGGTGGACCTGGAGAGCCCTTACCATGCCTTGCTTGGCCAACCCGCCTTGGCCAAGTTCATGGCGGTCCCCCACTATGCTTACCTCAAGATGAAGATACCAAGCTCCAAGGGCATCATCACCATCGCCGGCGACTACAAGAAGTCCGCCGACTGCGCCGCGGCCAGCAGCTGGCTGGCCGAATCCCTCGTGATTGCCGAGGAGAAGAAGACACTGAACAGGGTCGTGGCCCTGGCCAGCAAGCAGCTAAACCAACCCGCCGACTCCAAGGAGTATGATGCCCAAGGATCTTTCCAGCCGGCCAAGGAGACCAAGAAGATACAGCTCGACCCCGAGCACCCCGAGAGGTTTGTCGTCATTGGGGCGAGCCTGGATAGCAAATAGGAAGGCGAGCTCGTCGATTTCCTCCGTGAGAATCGGGATATCTTCGCATGGTCCCCCAAGGACATGCCGGGTGTTCCAAAGGATTTCGCCGAGCACAAATTGCATGTGCGGGAGGATGCCAAACCAGTCAAGCAGCCTCTCCGCCGACTGTCATAGGAGAAGAGAAGGATCGTAGGGGAGGAGATAGCCCGGCTTCTCGCAGCCGGCTTCATCATGGAAGTTTTCTTCCCCGAGTGGCTCGCGAACCCGGTCCTCGTGCTGAAAAAGAATAACAAGTGGCGCATGTGTATAGATTACACAAGCCTCAACAAAGCCTGCCCAAAAGATCCCTTCGCTCTACCCAGAATTGATCAAGTGATAGACTCCACAGCCGGATGCGAGCTGTTGAGCTTTTTGGATGCTTATTCGGGATACCACCAAATAAAGCTGAACCCGCATGACCAACTGAAGACCGCCTTCATCACGCCGTTTGGAGCCTTCTGCTACCTGACTATGACGTTCGGCTTAAGTAATGCCGGCGCCACTTTTCAGCGTTGCATGCAGAAGTGCCTCCTCACGCAGCTCGGCAAGAACGCCCACGTCTACGTGGATGATATTGTGGTGAAGACAGAGAAGCATGGCACTCTGCTGGAAGACTTGAAGGAGACATTCGAGAACCTGCACCGGTTCCGAATCAAGCTCAACCCTGAAAAATGCGTGTTCGGAGTGCCAGCCGGCCAGCTCCTAGGCTTTCTGGTCTCCGAACGCGGCATAGAGTGCAACCCTGTGAAGATCAAGGCCATCGAGAGGATGGCGGCCCCAACCAAGCTTAGAGAGATTCAGAAGTTCACCGGGTGCCTGGCCTCTCTGAACCGCTTCATCAGCCGGCTTGGAGAGAAAGCTCTCCCTCTCTACCGCCTCATGAAGAAGAGTACCCACTTTGAGTGGAATGACCAGGCCGACCAAGCTTTCCACGAGCTAAAGAAAATGCTGTCCACGCCGCCTGTCTTGGCGGCACCGACTGAGAAAGAGCCCATGCTCCTTTATATTGCCGCCACTAGCCGGGTGGTCAGCACCGTCATTGTGGTCGAACGCCCCGAAGAAGGCCGAGCCCAGCTGGTCCAGAGGCCGGTTTATTACCTGAGCGAGGTGTTGTCCGCCTCGAAACATAATTACCCACACTACCAGAAGATGTGCTACGACGTGTACTTTGCCGCCAAGTAGCTGAAGCCGTACTTTCAAGAACATCCCGTCACGGTCGTATGCACTGCCCCGCTGGCCGAGATCATAGGCAGCCGGGATGCATCCGGCCGGGTGGCTAAATGGGCCATCGAGCTAGCCCCCTACACGATCTTCTACCAGCCCCGCACCGCCATCAAGTCGCAAGCACTGACTGACTTCCTCGTCGACTGGGCCGAGACCCAGTACTTACCGCCAGCTCCCGAATCCACCCATTGGCGCATGCACTTTGACGGATCAAAGATGCGCACCGGCTTGGGAGCCGGCGTCGTCCTTACCTCTCCTAAGGGCGACAAGCTCAGATACACGCTGCAGATCCACTTCGCCGCCTCCAACAACGTAGCCGAGTACGAAGCGCTCATACACGGGCTCCGGCTTGCCAAGGAACTCGGCATCCGCCGGATCCTGTGCTATGGCGACTCGGATTTGGTGGTTCAGCAATCTTCTGGCGACTGGGACGCCAAGGACACAAACATGGCGAGCTACCGCTTCCTAGTGCAGCAAATCAGTGGATACTTCGATGGATGTGAGTTCCTCCATGTGCCGCGAGCCGACAACGAGCCAGCAGATGCCCTGGCCCGAATAGGTTCCACGCGGCAAGCAATACCAACCGGCGTCGCCCTACAGCGCCTCCTCAAGCCATCCATCTAGCCGTCTCCGGAATCCGACTCCATCTTCGTGCCGCCTAACCCCGATGAGGCCGGGTCCAGCTCGAAGAATCAAGCAGTCGGCCCGGGGACTTCAATACTCGGCTCGGGGACTGCCGCACCCGGATCGGGGACTGCGGTAGCCGGCCCGGTGACTGCGGTGGCCGGCCCGGGGACTTCCTCAGCACAACAAGCGGCGGCCGACTCCAGCACTTCATTACCCAGCCCGCCCACCCTGGTGGCTGTAGCCACATTGGTGGCAGAGGAAGTCGCAGCTCCATCATTGGCCCAAACCATCCGCAACTTTCTGGTAAACCAAGATCTGTCGGCTGACGAAACCGAAGCGAGACAAGTCCAGCGCCGAGCTGGAGCATACACAATCGTCAATAGAGAGCTTGTCAAGCGCAGCGTCACCGGAGTCTTACAGCGATGCATCGAGTAGGAGAAAGGCATTGCAATCCTTAGAGATATACACCAAGGAGAGTGCGGCCACCACGCCGCATCAAAATCACTTGTCGCCAAAGCCTTCCGCCATGGTTTCTTCTGGCCGACTGCTTTGGACGACACCAAAGAGCTAGTCAAACACTTCAAAGGCTGCCAGCTTTTCAGCTCCAAGCAACACATGCTGGCTTCGGCACTCAAGACCATTCCCATCACCTGGCCCTTTGCCGTTTGGGGATTGGATATGGTGGGCCCATTCAAGACGGCACGCGGCGGCATGACACATTTGCTCGTCGCCGTCGACAAATTCACCAAGTGGATTGAGGCGAAGCCGATCAAGAAGCTGAATGGGCCGACTGCGGTGACTTTCATTGCAGATATAACAACCCGGTACGGCATACCGCACAGCATCATCACCGACAACGGCACGAATTTTGCCAAAGGTGCCTTGGCACGGTTCTGCGCGGCACAAGGTATCCGGCTGGACCTTGCGTCAGTCGCCCACCCGCAGTCAAACGGCTAAGTGGAACGAGCAAATGGCCTCATCCTGTCCGGCATCAAGCCCCGACTGGTCGTACCTCTAGAGCGTTCAGCCGGCTGTTGGCTCGATGAGCTGCCGGCTGTCCTATGGAGTCTGCGTACTACCCCCAACAGATCAACCGGCTTCACTCCTTTCTTCCTTGTATATGGTGCCGAGGCAGTCATCCCAACAGATATCGAGTTCGACTCGCCTCGGTAACCATGTACACGGAAGCGGAAGCCAAAGAAGCAAGAGAAGACGGTGTCGACCTGCTGGAAGAAGGCCGGCTGTTAGCCCTCAGCCGGTCCGCCATCTACCAGCAGGGTTTGCGCCGCTACCACAGCCGGAGGGTCCGACCAAGATCCTTCCAGGAGGGCGACCTTGTGCTCCGGCTGATCCAGCGAACAGCCGGCCAGCACAAGCTCGCAGCCCCCTGGGAGGGCCCCTTCGTCGTTAGCAGAGCTCTAGGCAACGATGCCTACTACCTCATCGACGCGTAGAAGCCGAAGGCACGCAAGAGAGACGACTCCGGCAAGGAGTCGGAACGACCATGGAACGCCAATCTTCTTCGGAAGTTTTAGAGTTAAAATGCAGTATGTATTATGTCCACTTTTGTATTAAGTACGAAACAATAGGCTCCCCGAGGAGGACTCGGGGACTGCCATCCTTTATTTTATGAATGAAAGTTATCATGTGTATGATATCACCTATTCATTTATTTTGTCCGGCACCGGGTTCGACGAGTCGGCCCGGGGACTAGCCGACTGGAGTTATATTAGGAGCCCTACCCGCAGTCAGACAAGTAATGTGCCGACACCCAGGCTTGGCTCTTGCCAAAATCGTAGTTTGAAGAACCGACTGCCCGGCTGGCAAGAGTCATAAGCCGAAAAGGGTGCGCACACGAAAAACGGCTAGGGACTAACGGGCTTATATATAACAAAAGCCGGCTTGCCGCCTCCCGCCGACCGACTACCAGAGTAGCTGGCCGGCCGGCTTACATTCAGTCTGCTTCAAATCCAAGAAAGCTCGAGTACTTGCCTTCCCAAAGAGGGAAGGCGGCAAAGGAAAAAGCCTAAGGATAAAAAAGTGCACTTGAATGGAAGCCAACACATGCATACATTAGTATTTACACAAAGGACTTCCAGAGGGTCAACATCCAACATTGTTCGATACACCCCCAGTGGGTGGAATTGCGGAAACTTAAAATTGTTCGAAAAAGCAAAAGCAGGAACAATAGGAACGACAGATCAAGCCAGCGGGGCCGCTGACGAGCCGGGCTGGGCGGTGGAGGCGGTCGTGCCGGCTGGAGGAGCGGCCGGCTGGCCAACTTCGGCCTGATCATCGCCTCCGGCAGAGGGCGCGCTCCCGCGTGGCTCGTTGCTGGAGGCACGGTCGGCTTGAGGGCGGTCGGCCGTCTCACCAGTCGGCTCGGCGTCTCCGCCGTCTTCCTCCTTGTCGTCCTCGCCCTCGTCGCTGGAGGCGATCTCCTCGGCCGAGTCCTCGCCTTCCGCCAGGTTCAGCCCGCACCACTCCTCCGGCTGGGCGATGCCATCATCATTGAGTTCCGGCGCGAAGACGCTGGTGTCGGTGCACTCGGCGATCGTCAAGGCGCGCTGCGCGATCGCCGGCCGCACCTCCTCCAGCTCCGCGTCGGCCTCCAACCGCCAAGTCCGCAGCTGGTCTAGGCTCAGCCCTGGGTACCACGCGCGGACGAACTCCAACGCACGCCCGGCTCCTAGACGGGCTGCGGACGCCTTCCAAGCCTCGAAGCGGCCGACTGCGACTTCTAGCCAGTCGGTAGTCCGGCTTGGGGTGCGGGGAATCGTCTGGCCGGGCCAGAGCGCGGCCAGCACCTGCGCCCCAGCACGTTGGAGCCGGCGGAGCATCCGATGGGCCGGCTGCAGTCGCGCTTGGATGGCGATGAGCTGCTCCGACAGCGTTCGATTCGCATTCGGCGGAATAACAACTCCGGCCTGACGGCACGCCTCGCGATGGGCCTCGATGGCTTGGGCGGTGAGGACGGAGTGGCCGGGAAAGTATTCTACGCAAGGAAGCAAGCGCAAGTCAAAACAAAACCTCAGGCGGCCGGTAGATGGAGGAAGGGTAAGAAAGGCGGCTTACCATCGATCAGATCCTCGATTCGGCCGAAGCCTTCTTCCAGCGCCTGGCGCGTCTCGGCCCAGCTCGCCTCCCTGGTCTCGAACTCCGCCTTCAGGGCAGCCTCGCCGTCCCGCGCCTTCTGCAGGGCCGCCTTATGGCTTTCCTCCTGGTCGGCCAGTTTCTTGACCAGGCGGTCGCGCTCCTGAACCAAGTCGGCGTACTCGGCGTCCCTGGCACGAAGAGCGGCCTGCACTTCGCCGAGTTCCCTCCGCAAGTCGGCGTTGGCCTCTGCACGAGCAAAAGACAAAGAGAAAAAGTCAGCAAGGGAAAAGTCGTCAAGGAAGATCCGACCCGACTGCTCTGCAGTCGGCCCGAATCTCGGGGACTACACCCAGTGGGTGCGCTGTCGCGCCCCCACGAGAAACAGATAAAAGCAATACACTTACGTCGGCTGCTGGCCAGGTCTTCGGTCGTCCGGCTCAGCTCCCGAGCCTGGGAGTTGATGGCGGCGGCACGAGAGTTGTGATAATCCTAAAGATCAGTGAAAACAGAGTTAACATAGTTGTCGGGAAAGATCCGACCGGACTGCGCTGTAGTCGGCCCGGATCTCGGGGACTACACCCAGTGGGTGCGCTAGCGCGCCCCCATGGAAAGAATCAGAGGACCAGAGCGGTCGACAAGTAAAAACTTACCCGGATTGCGGACCGCGTCGACAGAAACTCCTGAGTAAATTGCCTCAGGAGGCCGGCCTGTGCCTGCAGCCGGCCCCGAATCCCTTGGGCCGCCACGTTCAGCTCGCCGCTTCCTCCGCTGGGAGTCCACATGGACGTGGCGGAGCTGGCCGCCTCCAAGGCGTCTGCCGTCTGGTCGGCACCCGCGGCTCGGCGCGTGTCCGGCGGGGCCGTGCTCCCTCCGGCGCGCTGGCTCGCCGCCAGCTCAATTTCAAGACCGGCTCCGGCCTCGGGTGCGGCCCGGGCCGGCTCCTCTGGCACCGCCGACGACTGGCCGCCTTCGCCTGCTCCGGCTGGCGCTGCCGGTGGCGTCCTCTCCGCGAAGACCTCGAAGAGTTCATCCCTCTGCACCGGCGGCTGATCGGGGAGATCTCCTCCGCCGTGGGCAGCGGGATGTCCGGGTCCAAGGTGTGGAGGGGGATGGCGAGCAGCGGAGGCCGGCTATGCGTGCCCTCCGCCTCCGTCTCCGCGGTCGCCCGCTCCGATGGAGTCTCGGCCGCCGCGTTCGCTCGCTCCGTCGCCGCCCGGGCGGCCTCCTACTCTGCCGCCTCCCTCTCTTGTCGCGCCTCGCGGGCGTTCCACTCCGTGGCTTCTGCAAGATCGGGGGCCCTGAAGATCTAGCACCCAGCCCGACCACAGAGCCGCCTGGGCCTCGCTTGAGGGAAAGCGGCGCCCTGCTCAGAAATCGGAGAAGAATTAAAACAAAGGAAGACAACAAAGTAACAAGCACGCAAGCGGCCGGTGGGCTTACACGGAAACTGCTGGAGGCTTCCTCACCGCCTTCCGGAAGCGGGCCGCCTTCGCCGCCGCTTCGTCTCGCTTCGTGGCCGCGGCGGAGGCCCTCGTCTTTTTCGGCCGGCTGCCGAAGAGGGGAAGCGCGGCCCGGCGTTTCGCCTTTCCACCACCGGCAGTCGGCGCGGCGGACGAGCCCGCGCCGTGGCGATCGGCTGCCGGCTGGTGGCGCGGGATTTCTTCAACATCGGCGTCATCCGGCCAGTCGTCAAAGCTGGCCGACAGCCCTGTGCCTCCGGGCTCGGCGACGTCCCCCGTGGCGGCGTCCTCCATGGCGACCGCGGCCAAGTCCGGGTCGTCGATGTCGTCTACCGCGCGATCCGGGGCATACTGGCGTTCGACTCCTGCCGCCCCGGCTGGCGCCGGAAGAAGAGGGTTCTGATAACAAAGTGAAAAGAGAAGAGACGCCCGGTCAGAAGCCGGCTAATGACAGAAAGAAGGACTTACCACGAGCGGAGGATGGGCGCGGGAGTACGGCGCCTTGCCGTATTGCCAGTCGTCGGCGAGCTTGAGGTTGGCGATGTAGTTCACCATGAGTGCTACCTCAGCATGGGGCATCTCCCATGTGCTCAGCCGGCAAGAGTCGAAGCAGCCGCTCATCTCGCATAACATGTGAGGCCGGCTCTGAAGGGGAAGGATCCAGCGCTCGACGAAGGCGGCCACCAAGTCGGCTGCGCGCAGGCCTTCTGACTAGATCATTACCCGAAGCCGGGCGATGGAGGCGTTCCCGGCCTGAGACAAGGACTTGGCCCGGAAGCCCCAAGACGGCCGCCTCCCAGCCGGCGGGCCGGCTACGTAAGCCGGCAGATTCACGTAGTCTCCGTGCGGGGCGACGTTCTTGACGTAGAAATAAGATTTCTACCAGAGTTTGACAGATTGGATCAAAGGAATGTGCGGGAAGGGGTTGTTGTCGCTTGACCTCTTCATCGCGATGAAGGCCCCGCAGGGGGCGGGCACGCCGGCGGTGACGGTGCCGAGCTTGTTTTGGAAGAGCTCCGCCCAAAGCTCCAGCGTGGGCAGCACTCCCAAGAAACCTTCACAGAGAGAGACGAAGGACGACAACAGCATCACCGCGTTGGGCGTGAGGTGATGCGGCTGGAGTTGATAGAAGTCGAGGAAGGAGCGCATGAAGCCACTCACCGGGAAGCCGAAGCCACACAAGAAATGCGTGCGGAAGACGATGCGCTCGCCTTCCTCCGGCGCCGACGAGATTTCCGTCTCCGGCGCCAGACGAGCCTGCACGAGGTTGGCGGCGGGCAGGCGCCGGGTCTGGCGGAGAAATTTGATGTGGTCTTCGTGGACGTTGGACCCGTCCCACGAGCTTGACAGCGCCATGGACATGGCGGCGTGGGCGGGCTGCGACGGGAGGCTGCGTCGGGCGCGAGGAAGAAGAAAGGAAAGAAGAAGAGCAAGGAGGGACGGGGAGCGGGGGAGCGAGCAAGCCTTTGTCTCTACCCCTCCCCCTCCTACTTGTAGGCTCGTGCGCCGGAGCCGAGGAGGCGCGGCGTGGGGGATCGTGGGGATCGATCGTGCCCATCTCCCCCACGCCCCGTGTTAATTGCGCGCCTTGAAGACACGAAGAAACGGCCGTGGGGAGGCGAGCAGTCTCCTCGGGCCACAGAAGATCTGCGCCCGGGCCGAGGCCAAGGAGCGGCGGGCCTGGGCCTGCGGCGGCGTCCCGTCGCGCGCGTGCGACGGCAGGACTTTTCCGCCACGTGGCCCGTCGTGGGGCCCACGGCCAGCCCGCGGGTCAGCCACGGTCATATTAATAAACAAGGAAGCTCTCCGAAGTCGGCTTACAACGGCGAAGTCGGCTCCTCAGGGTATGAAGCTGACCAAGCTTCTCATCCCTCTGTCCGCCGTGAAGCTCGCCCAGCTTCGGGGACTACTGTCGGAGTAAATAGCCATGGGTAGCCTAGCCGGCTTCCCCTGGCCCATCAGAAAAAATTACAAGACTGGCCGACTTTCAAGAAGATTCAAAGACCTAGGGCCGCCTCCCCCCTCGGCCGGCTACCTCCTAGGACGGCTTCGGGGGCGGCCCACCCTTTACCCTCATGAAGAAAGCTGTGGAGGGCCGACAACAAGAAGTCGGCTGCAGCAAGGCCGGCTACAAGAGGCCGACTCCCATAAAGCAGTCAAAGCCGTACTCGCAATGTACGCGTCCACCCGGCGATGATGAAGTGGGGCGTGGCTACAGTGGAGCCTACCACCCCCAAGACCCGGAGCACGCCTGGTACAGTGCGCCGTACGGGTGGCCACGACCCGTCCGGCGCGGCACTGTTGCCACGGCGGCTCCGACGTCGTCCACGACGGGCCGCCATGTGGCCCCCGAGGCGGTGGGCCCCTTCGGGCAGAGAGATGCCGAAGTCGGCCGCACCTCCTCTCGAGCCGGCAAGATAGAGGGCCGGCTTCCCATAGCCGGCCTGCCACTTTCCTCGAAGGAGACGCCCATTAAGGAGACAAGATACGGCGGGGCTACAGTAATCGCCCGCCAAGGCGGCGTTACTGTAGCCACGCTTACCCCGACCAAGCATGCGTCAACAGCACGGAGCAACAGTAACCAGCCACCGACCAGGCCCTGGCCTATGGGGCCTGCCTGTCGGCCAAGGAGCCAGCAGCCGGCGGGACCCACCAGCTGGCGGGCCCCAGTAGCCGGCGCAGAAGCCGGCAAGCATAGTCACAGATAGCTGGGGCCCGCGCCCAGCTGGATTACCATTGTACCCCCGGGGGGTAGGCCTATATAAACCCCCCGGTGCACCCATGCAAAGGGTTGGATTCTCAAGTCAGACCTAGACACCATACAAGGAGAGGAATTAAGCTAGCTGAGCCCTTCTTCCTCCTTCCACCCAAAACAGATCAAGGAGCATTGTAGCTACTTGTTCATTTAGTAACCATGCGGAGACTCCGCAGAGCAGCAGTAGGGGTGTTATCTCCTCGGAGAGCCCTGAAGCTGGGTAAGATTTGCCGGCGTGCATGTCTACGCCTTATCCCGTTTCCAGGCACCGGCGATGTTTTATTGGCTCCCACAATGATAAGCCACCCGTTGGCATATGTCGCTCCTATCACCCGTCAGGTTACACCTTCGAACTCAACTTCTCATAAATCCTCTCCTCTCTTGATTTTCAATGGTGGTCCTTTCTCCTTTTGATTTCCAATCACTTCTTCACAACTCATCCCATAATTAAACTCCTGCAGAAAACGTCCGTAGGTGTAGCTTTGTCCGTAGTAGCTAGCACCTAGCAGGCTGGAGTCGAGAACGTGGTCCTTCCGGGAAAACAAAGTACGCGCTAAACTGCTATGAAGGACTTGAGTAGTGCGTACATGGGCTAAAGAAAAGCACGTAGCAGGGCAGGCGGCCGCCCCCTGCCCCCTTAGGGCCGGGCCTGAGCCCACACCGTCGGCTGAAGACGGACGCTAGATCTAGGCGGATTCCGATCTGTCGTCACCCCCTCACCTGCACGATCCGCCACCTCGAAGCCAACCATGCGTCGTCGGTCCCGAGCACCGCCGCCATGGGGATCTGCTACCGCACCACCCTGTGGCGGAGGCCCTGCTCGAGAAGGCGAAATGCCCCGCCGCCGCCGACAGTGGCAAGGCTTTGCCCGGCAACGTCCTCTGGCGGCGACGAGGGAGGAGGGAGGGAGAGGAGGGTAATGGGGGCGGCAGCGGGAGCGCGCTCTCCATCCCCAGAGAAGGGATGTGGGAGAGTACGTGGGCCATGGCAAATGTATCTGTCATAGTATTGACAATTCCTGAGCGTTTGCGAGGAGTAGTTTTTTTGTTGTTGTTGTTGTTGTTGTTGCCGGGAGTGGTTTTTTAGGGAACACTCCTCGATGGCGCCATTGGCTCAAACGAGCCTCTTGTAGAGAGCACTCATTCGCTCGGGGTGATCTTTCTAAAGAAACGTTAGCTGTTAATGGCGTTCTTTAATATTTGGTCCGGAGGCATAGTCGGACACTTGGATTCAACACAACAGAGATCACAGCACGACTGAGATCTTTACTTTGCACAATGCAAGATAGGGCAGCCTCATCAAAAACACTACAGCCTGCGCAAATGATTGGCCAAATACATGTGAAGTTATTCTCTTGGTGCAATCATTAACCTAATCAGATCATTGCGTTCCCTTCCGGAGAAGAGACAGATGATAGATTGATGGCATGTTACCATGGACGACACACTGGTCATGAACTGGCGTCCGCGCCATCTATTTTTGCTATACATTATTTGACTGGTTTGCTTAGCCGCGCGCGGTTGCGTACGTTTGATAATTGAGGCGGTTGTATGGAGGTGGAAGTTAGCACATGCGTGCATACGCAGCAACCAGGTTGTCACGCTGACACCATCCACTCAAGCTACGTAACCGGCCATCATAAGTACAGGGACTATCAAGGACAGAGATCACTCAACTATTAGTGCCAAAACATTCTTGTCTGCAGCCTCATATTAAGTCTATCGGGTAATGAGCTAAGGTCTATGGCGATCAGGTCTTTACTGCTCCCTCTGGCCCTGCTGGTTCTCGCAGCTAGCTCGGCAGCGGTGGCTCAGCTGGAGATCGGCTTCTACAGCAAGCCATGCCCGGACGCCGAGAAGATCGTCCGCCAGGAAATGGCCAAGATCATCGCCGCCGCGCCCAGCCTCGCCGGCCCGCTTCTCTGCCTCCATTTCCATGACTGCTTCGTCAGGGTAAGTCGTCGTTGAGGACATTGTCCTGTCTCACGTATAACAAGCCTACATTATGCACACGAAGTAATACTAAGGAACATGCATGCACCGTGAACTTGCAGGGTTGTGACGCCTCTGTCCTGCTTGAATCCACCGACGGCAACGTGGCGGAGAAGGACGCCAAGCCGAACAAGAGCCTGCGAGGGTGAAGGCCAAGCTCGAGGTCGCGTGCCCGGGCATCATCTCCTGCGCCGACGTGCTCACCCTCATGTCCCGTGACGCTGTCGTGTTGGCTAAGGGCGCCTTCTGGCCGGTGGCTCTGGGAAGGCGAGAGGGTAGGCTGTCCAGCGCCACGGAGGCCAGCAACGAGCTGCCCCCGGCCTCCGGCAACGTCCCTCTACTCCAAGATCTTCGTCTCCAAGGTGTTGGAAGTAAACCCAACGTCCAGTCCGACTACACGTGTGTACGTGTTCAACTAATGCACCAATTAGTATCCTTGTAGGATTAGTATTCTTGGCTGATTCGGTCTAGGAACTACGGCAGTCTAGCTGATATTTATACCCATGTAGACCCCCTGTAAACATTACCGTGAGTTGAATCAATACAATAAACACCAGGTACGATACGTACCTGTGGCCATCAAAGAGAGCCTTGTGTTCGTGTGCGTGCATTGTGTTTCCAGCCAGAGGCTGTAGTGTACATGCGGATTCAACGGAGAATCAATCGGCAGCAGCAAGACTTGGTTGAGGCTAGCTTTGCACTGAGGTGGATCGATCAGGTCACCTTCTTGTGGTGCATTATAGATCGGCGTAACAGTACTTCGTCGAGATTGCATCGGCAAGGGGTGCGGTTCAGTAGCCAGCGTTGGTTCATTATCGTCGTTCGTCGTCGGTCGTATCACCGACGCCGGAAAATACTCGGCGTCGGGTCTGGGCCAACACAAGGGCCTCGACCTCAAGGATCTCGTTGTCCGCTCGGGCGCCCACACGCTCGGCACGGCGCACTGCCCATCTTTCGCCGACCGGCTCTACACCACCACCGGCGAGAACGGTGCCTATGGTCACGTCGACCAATCTCTGGACAGCGAGTACGCCGACAAGCTAAGGCTCAAGTGCAAAAGCGCTGATGACCGCGCTATGCGGTCTGAGATGGACCCCGGGAGCTTCAAGACCTTCGACACCAGCTACTACGGCCAGGTCGCCAAGCGTAGGGGCCTCTTCCGCTCCGACGCGGCACTCCTGTTCGACAACACCACCATGGACTACGTCCAGCGCATCGCCACCGGCAAGTTCGACGACGAGTTCTTTAAGGACTTCATTGCGTCCATGATCAAGATGGGCGACGTGGGCGTGCTCACCGGGGCCGAGGGAGAGATCAGGAAGAAATGCTACGCCCCCAACTAGTGTTCGTTGATTCTTAGTTGCTGTACTTGTAACTGCACTGGATGCATGCTACGACGCACTGTATTATCCACCTAGTTGTTGATTCTTAGTTGTGATTCTTAGTGTGTGATATATTATCGTCAATGTTACATAGTAAATTATGCCTTGTCCAAAGAATATGGCGCACCTACATGCATGCTACGTAAACGCATGTCTGGCAGTAGTGTTTTCTTATGTCACTGTGTGCTGTGAACATACCCTGACTTGTAAGGATAGCAAGTCATCTTTACCAGAACGAAAAGAGATAAGTCCACTTTTCAACTCAACTTAACACCATGTTTAGAATCCAGTCAGTCATACAGTGACTATCATCATCCTCCACTATTTATCCATTCCCCACCTGCGCCGTGCACAAGACGAGCGCCGTGCGTATCATACCCTTCCCTCTAGCTTACACTTCATACGGGAAGAGTAGATGACTAGCCCCGCAGTCGTCCACCCTTACTTAGAGATCGCGATGATGTAAGGTCTGTCTATTGTTGCTAGGGTTGAGGGGATGGGGCCCACCGCTTGGTGCACGCTCCGCCACAAGGGAGGGAGGCCCCTCCTCCAAGTAGAACTTACTCAATCCCTTCTGCGGAAGACTAGGTTTAGACTGTGCAACTCACAATGCATTGATCGGGTGCACTAGGTTTAGACGTGACCACAACCTCAACTATACAGGAAGACTAGGAGGTGGGCCTATGACACAATATACATGTAGAAATATATTCAACCCCCTCCCCCCGTTCGCAGTCGAAGCGTCATCAGATACACAGAGACTGGAACGAAACTGCTCGAAGGTGGAACTAGGATGTCCCTTAGTCATCACAACGGCGAACTGTTGTGAGGTCGGAACATGAAGAACCCGAATGCGTCCAAGGGCTACTTGTTCACGCACAAAATGAATGTCAAGCTCGATGTGCTTCGTTCGGCGATGATGAACGGGGCTGGCGGAAAGATTCACCGCGGAGACGTTGTCACAGTAGACAACCGTGGCATGTGAGATGTCATGATGAAACTCCTAAAGAAGCTATCGAAGCCAGGTGCACTCGGCGACTGCGTTAGCCACAGCTCGGTACTCGGCCTTCGCGCTAGAGTGCGATACGGTAGGTTACCGGTTGGACGACCACGAGACTAGGGAGGGACTGAGGTAGACGCAGTAGTCAGAAGTAGAGCGACGTGTGTCGGGGCAGCCAGCCCAATCAACATCAGAGTAAGCCACCATGCCCATAAAGCAGGTGTAGGATCGAAAATATGTCTAGAGGGGGGTGATTAGACTAGTTGACCAAATAAAAATCTAGCATTTTCCCAATTTTAAGTCTTGGCAGATTTTAGCAACTTAGCACAAGTCAAGCAATCAACCTACACATGCAAGTCTAAAGAGTATAGCATCGGAATGTAAAACATTGCACATGAAGCTAAAGGAAGAAGTTTGGAGGGAGCAAACGCAATGGAGACACAGAGATTTTTGTCATGGTTCCGATAGGTGGTGTAATCGTACATCCACGTCGATAGAGACTTCAACCCATAAAGAGTAATGACTGCGAGAGTCCACGGAGGGCTCCACCCACGAAGGGTCCACAAAGAAGCAACCTTGTCTTTCCCACCATGGACATCGCCCACAAAGGAGTTGCCTCATTAGGGTAGATCTTCACGAAGTAGGCGATCTCCTTGCCCATACAAACTCCTTGGTTCAACTTCACAATCTTGTCGGAGGCTCCCAAGTGACACATAACCAAACTAGGAGACACCACTCTCCAAAAGGTAAGAGATGGTATGTTGATGATGAACTCCTTGCTCTTGTACTTCAAATGATAGTCTCCCCAACACTCAACTCTCTCTCATAGATTTGTATTTGGTGGAAAGAAGATTTGTATTTGGTGGAAAGATGATTTGAGTGGAAATCAACTTGGGGAAAGCTAGAGATCAAGATTCTTGTGGTTGGAATGGAATATCTTGGTCTCAACTCTCAACACATTAGTAGGTGGTTCTCTTTCAGAAAATTTATGCTGAAAGTGTAGGCATGTTCTGATGGCTCTCTCCACGAGTGGAGTATGGGTGGAGGGGTATATATAGCCTCCACACAAAATCTAACCCTTACACATAATTTACCAAACTCCGTGAGACCGAATCATGAAACTCGGTCAGACCGATTTAGTTCAAAATGCGAACGTTAGGATTTTCTGTGCGACCGACATGTCAACTCGGTGAGACCGATTTCATTAGGGTTAGGGCATAACATAATCTCGGTGAGACCAATCACATAAACTCGGTAGGACCGATTTGTGTAATAGGCAAACAGAGAGTTGGTTCGGCAAACTCGGTGAGACCGAATCGCTCATTTCGGTGAGACTGAATCGTTACGAAAGGGAAACAGATAGTTTGCATTGCGAACTTGGTGGGACCTATCGCTCATCTCGGTTAGACCGAAATGTTACGAAGGGAAACAGAGTGTTTGCAATCCCATCTTGATGAGACCGAGATTGATACGTCTCCAACGTATCTATAATTTATGAAGTATTCATGCCGTTATTTTATCATTCTTGGGTGTTTTACAATCATTTTATAGCAACTTTATATCATTTTTTGGGACTAACTTATTGACCCAGTGCCAGTTGTTGTTTTTGCTTGTTTTTTACATTGCAGGAAATCTGTATCAAATGGAGTCCAAACACAACAAAACTTTATGAAGATTTTTTTGGACCAGAAGGAACCCAATGGGCTAGAGCTGCACCTGGGGGGTGCCCCGAGGGGGGCACAACCCACCAGGGCGCGCCAGGACCCCCTGAGGAGGGCCCAACCAACACTAGCTTTGAGGGACAATCATATGATCCAACTATGTTAGTACTGTTGAGGGATTGCACTAGTGAAAGTATGGACCCTAATCCTTTTTTAAGCATTGAGATATCGTTTTTGTGCCCGTTTACTATTTGCTACCTTGCCTTTTTATTTATTCAGATTATAAAAATATATCTCTACCATTCGTATTGCACTTTTATCACCATCTCTTCGCCGAACTAGTGCACCTATACAATTTGCCAATGTATTGGGTGTGTTGGGGACACAAGAGATTTCTTGTATTTGGTTGCAGGGTCATTTGAGAGAGACCATCTTCATCCTACACCTCTCACGGATTGATAAACCTTAAGTCATCGACTTGAGGGAAAATTGCTACTATCCTACAAAACTTTGCGCTTCGAGGCCCAACACGTGTCTACAAGAATGAAGTTGTGTAGTAGACATCAAGCTCTTTTCTGGCGCCGTTGCCGGGGAGGTGAGTTTTTGATTGTATATCTTTAGATCTTGCAACTGAATCTTTTAGTTTCTTGTTTTATCACTAGTTTGGTTTATGAAAGAAAACTAAAAAATGGAATTTAGGTTGCATCATATTATTGATCATCTTTATAATATCTTTCTTGAAAACGATGGTTCAGGAAGTTGTGCTCAATTGTTAGAATAAGAAGTCAATAAAATGTTTGGCGCAAAATATTTGAATGCGCATGATTGCAATGTTATTAGTATAAATTCTTTGAATATTCAAAATGCTAATGATGATTGCACAAGTCATGACAAAAATGTTTCTTATAAGCATGCCAATTTTTGTGGAGTGAATTGGGAATGCATTTGCACACCAAAAAGGGAAGATAGATTTTGTAAGAAGCATAAATATTTAGAAATGAAAACATTGCAAGAGAGATGTTATTTTTTCGCCATCCTTGTGAACTTTGCAATGAATGTGGTCATTTAAATCTCTAATGCAAATTCTTTAATGAATATGATCCTTTGATTCGTTCTACTTTCGATAAGAAAATTTATTATGATGATAGCATGCCTCATATTTATGATGATTACATTGACGAAAGTGGGTTTGGAAGAGTGTCAACTCTAGGTAGTAGTGATCCCACTATTTTGGAGGGTGTTGAATCTTATTACAATATCGATGAAAGTGGATTCCTAAAGGTCACGACTTTATTTAGTGATACATCCACTACTTTGGAAGAGGTTTTAATTGATTATGACAATTAATCCTTAGAATGGTTTAAAAACTAAACCATATCTGGACCAAACCTGAAGAAATAAACATGGCAGACTGACCTCGACTAAACTGTTTGATATTTTCCTCAGCCCAATTGAAACCAAACCTATCTCATCTTTGCACCCAAACTAAACCAAACCGAATGGCAACCTGTGAGTTGGAACCATCAACTGAAATTGGTTAAAACTGTTTGCTCAAATGGGTTGAGCGCTAGGCTGTGGTCAGCTTGTGAATTACTACACACACGAACATGATTGGTAAAGCATACAGGATAGACACGTCAAATTTAGAACAACAAGCCAACTTGTCGTCACCACATACACAGACACGAGCGATGTCAGTCAGATGCTCTGTTGTTGAGGAGCGCGGCGATATGGGACACGGGAGTGGCGGCGCCAGCCTCGACCGGCACTCCGTTGAGAACAACATGTGGCTGCGCGCCGCACCTTCAACACCCAGGGACCGGCTCCGCAGCAGGCACACCCATGCCTGTGCCGACACCGCCATGAACGACAAGCGCAAAGTCCTCGGTGCGGCCACCGCCGCGTCCTTGATCCTGCCGATCTAACGGCGCGTCAAGGGGGAGAACGCGATCACCGGAGACAGATGCGGAGACCCATGCTCGCTGGCGGACGCATAGGCGGAGGGCCGGATGCGAGGCGGCTCATCCCGGCGAGTGTCTTGCCGAGCAGGTTGTCGGGGGCGGCGACGAGGGAGCGGTCAAGGACGAGCGGCGGTGGCAGCAGCACGGCATGGGAAGGATCGACACTATCGAGGGCATCCCCGAGGCGGCATGCGGCGGCCCAGGTCTGGACGAAGAGAGTGGTAGAGGCGTCGTCGCAGGCGGCATGGTGGACGGACATGCTGATGCAGACCCGCGGCCTGGGAACACGGTGGTCTGCAGGGCGGCAAGTGCCGGAGTGAAGTCCCATCCTCATGGGCGAGCGCGCCCAGCTTGGCCGAGGTGACCCCGTAACTTCCTCCCATCAGTATGTTGAGCCTCATGATGGACGCGAGTTGTAGCGGCAATCCACACCGGGATAAACCAATCTCACACACCGATGGTTAACCACTGGTCAAAACTGTTTTCAACTAGAACTGTTTCAGCCTATACCCACCCAAACCCAATTACTTCCTACACTAAGCTAAACCAAACTAAACTGTAGGCAGACTCCACCCAATAATACCCGAACTAAACAAACCCACGTAGAAAACCCACCCAAATCACTCGGTTAAACAAAACCCGTTCTCAGATTTAATGACAATGAAGTTGCTACCTATGATGATTATTATGATGACATGTATGCCATAAAGAGTGATAAATCTTCTATGCTTGTGCATCATGAAAATAGTGTTGTATGTGATGGTTATATTGTTGAATTCATTCATGATGCCTCTGAAAATTATTATGAGAAAGGAACTTATGCCCTTACATATCTCAATAATATCAAGTTTCTTCTCTATGTGTTGATTGTTTTGAAGTTACACTTGTTTTGCTTTCCTATGCTAGTTGATTCTTGTTCCCATAACTTGTTTGCGCACAAAATCCCTATGCATAGGAAGTGGGTTACACCTAAATGTGCTAGTCATATGCTTCATGATGCTCTCTTCATGTTTCAATTCTTATCTTTTATGCGAGCATCATTGAAATCATCATGCCTAGCTTAAAAGGTATAAAAGAAAAGCGCTTGTTGGGAGACAACCCAACACTTTTACCTACTGTTTTTGTGTGTTCACATGATTATGATAATGTAGTAATCATGTTTTATAGCTTTTATTTCAATAAAGTGCCAAGTAAGACCTTTGGGATGACTTTACGGTGATAGTTGATTTGATCATGCTGAAAAACAGAAACTTTTGCACTCACGAAAATAATTCTAGTTCTTAACATAAGAGAGCTATTGAGTTGATTCTTTTTGCATAAGATTAATATACAAATTGCTCACGTGGTTCTAATTTTTCAGAATTTTTGGAGGAGTAGAATTATGGTTTGAGTACAGATTACTACAGAATGTTCTGTTTTTGATAGATTCCGTTTTAAATGCATAATTTTCTTGTTTTCTAGTTTCCATGGCTTATATTGCTCAATATAAATTGTGGAAATGATATTCTACAGTAGGCATTGTGTGAGAACAATTATGAATCTTGTCTTTGACAGTACCAAAAGTGGAATGGTTTGCTCTTTACCATACTAACCTATCTCACAAAGTTCCGTTAAATTTTGTGTGATTGAAGTTTTCATGTTTTGGGTGAGATGTCGATATGAGGAGAATAAGGAGTGACAAGACCCTAAGCTTGGGGATTCCCAAGGCACCCCAAGTTAATATCCAAGGAATATCCAAGCAACTAAGCTTGGGGATGCCCTGGAAGGCATCCCGTCTTTCGTCTCCAACATTATCGGTAACCTCACTTGGAGCTATGTTTTCATTCTTCACATGATATGTGTTTTACTTGGAGCGTCAATTTATTTTTCCTGGATTTTCTTGCTGTTATTCATAATAATGTTTTGCATCTTTAATTTCAATAAAAATGTCAAGTATAGCCTTTACCATGCTTATTTTGCAAGTATACATGTTGCTGTTTGAAAACAGAAAATTTACTGCTGTTGAAAAAATTCCCTAGAAAAGTCAGAATGTGATAAAATGTTGAAACTTTTTGAAAAATGAGCTCTGATAAATTTTATACACTGTGGTAAATGTTCATAATGTTTTGAGTTGAATAAGTATTGATACTCTTGCATTCTTTACAGACTGTACTGTTTTGGTAGATTGCTATTATGGTTGCATTGTTTGCATATGTTTGCTTGTTTAATGATTCTATTTGCGGATAGGAGTATTAAATATGCAGAGGCATTTAGTATGCAATGTTGAATAATAATTTGATGATTTGCTACACTAGAGAATGATAAGGTTTTTGCATTGGTTTATACTAACTTATCTCACGAGTTCTTGTTGAGTTTTATGTGGATGAAGCTTTTCAGATTTAGGAAAACCGTGATATGAGAAGAATTAAGGAGGCACGAAAGCTCAAGCTTGGGGATGCCCAAGGCATCCCAAGATAATATTTCAAGAAGTCTCAAGCATCTAAGCTTGGGGATGCCCCGGTAGGCATCCCACTTTTCTTCTTCAACAATTATCGGTTAGTATCAGTTGAGCCAAAGTTTTTGCTTCTTCACATGAGTTGTGCTATTGTTGGAATGTCATTTTATTTTGTTTTGCTTGATGTTTTAATAAAATACTTAGATCTGAAAGTTTTTAAATAAAATAGAGTCATCAAATAGTTGCCAGAGAGGCTGAGTAAGCGGTATTCACATCCCGTCAACGAAGGTCTTTCATATGTCATTTACTCTTGTGCTTCACTTATATCCTATGAGTAAATTGTTGAATAAATTTAATGTCATGAAGTTAAAATCATATCATGCCTAGTGGTAGCTTCACATTGGGTTTAGAAAGTGAAATATTTTGAGGCTTGACAATCACAATATTGGTCATACAAGCAATTCATGAATAATTAGTATAAGGAAGAGAACTTTCACATATAAATACACTATCATGGAAATCTTTTGTGATTGTGAGTCCCCATCAAAATATTATATGCCAAAATTGTTGACGTTGGACAAGGAAGACAACGTAATAGTTTATGTTTGTTCATATTCACATAGAAGTTACATTGTCATAGATCCTTATACATGTGGTGCTTGCCCCTCATCTTTGCTAGCCAAAAATTACGCACCAAGTAGAGATACTACTTGTGCATCCAAAAACCCTTAAACCCAAATCTTATTTTCAAGAGTACACCATACCTACCTAAGGATTGAGCAAGATCCTTCAAGTAAGTTGTCATCCGTGCAATAAGGAAATAAAAATTGCTTCTAAAAGTGTAAGACCATTTAGTGTAAGAGAAAATTGAGCGTTGTACGAACTTGTGATGGCAAAGTAAAAAAAGCGACGGACTGCATAATAAAGATTGCTATCATAAGGGGCAATATAATGTGACATTCTTTTTCACTAAGGGGTTGAGCATACAAACAAATAAGTGCATGGCAACCTCCGCTTCCCTCTACGAAGGGCCTATCTCTTACTTTTCAGTATTTACTTTTATGCAAAGAGTCAAAGTATTCCTCTCTATTCCTTTTTATTTTCTCTTTTGGCAAGCAACATGTGGTGAGGAAATATCTAGGCATATATGTCCAGTTGAATATGGGTAGCATGAGTTATTATTGTTGACATCACCCTTGAGGTGAATACGTTGGGAGGCAAAACAATAAGCCCCTATCTTTCTATGTGTCCAGTTGAAATGTTTTGCTCATGTGTACAAGGTGAGTGTTAGCAATCATAGAAGACTATATGATGGTTGAGTATGTGGAGCTCTTATTTAAACTCTGTTGAATAAGTTGAATTGCAATTGCTTGATGACTAAGAACATAGGTTGTTGCGTTTCAAGAGAATTCATTGTTTGAACCTTAAGATGTGAATTGGTTACCACTATAACATGAGAAGTTTCATAAGAAAGAATTCTTGTTATGATGCTAGGAAGAGTGATCAAACTTTTGCACTTTGCTAGCATTCACACTTCATAAATTATTTCTTTTATCATTTACCTACTCGAGGACGAGTAGGAATTAAGCTTGGGGATGCTGATACGTCTCCAACGTATCCATAATTTATTAAGTATTCATGCCCTTATTTTATCATTCTTGGGTGTTTTACAATCATTTTATAGAAAATTTATGTCATTTTTTGGGACTAACCTATTGACCCAGTGCCCAGTGCCAGTTGCTGTTTTTTGCTTGTTTTTACTTCGCAGGAAATCAATATCAAATAGAGTCCAAATGCAACAAAACTTTACGGAGATTTTTTTGGACCAGAAGGAACCCAATGGGCCAGTGCTGCACCTGGGGGGTGCCCCGAGGGGGCACAACCCACTAGGGCGCGCCAGGGCCCCCTGGTGCACCCAGGTGGGTTGTGCCCACCTCGGTGGCCTTCCGCACCTCCTCTTTGCACTATAAATTCCCAAATATTCTAAAAGCCTTTGGGGTTAACCTAGATCAGAAGCTCCGCCGCCGCAGGGCTCCGTAGCCACTGAAAACCAATCTAGACCCGTTCCGGCACCCTGCCGGAGGGGGGAATCATCTCCGGTGGCCATCTTCATCATCCCGGCGGCCACCACGATGAGGAGGGAGTAGTCCACCCTCGGGGCTGATGGTTCGTACCTGTAGCTATGTGTTTAATCTGTCTCTCTCTCTCTCTCTCGTGTTCTATATCATGGGCTTTGTTAATATAGTCCGATCATATGATGTTTCTCGCCCCTATACTCTTGTTGTGGTGAATTGAGTCTTTACCCTTTGAAGTTTTGTCTTGTCGGATTCAATATTCAGAGATGAGAACACATGATATATGTCTTTGTAACACCCAAGATGCGATTCTATACCAATCACGAGAGGAACTCATGATTGGGACACAACCGCATTTCGAGCGCATAGCAAGGTGGATATCATTACAACATACCATTTACTAGATAGATTAGAATACAAGATAAAGGCTTAAACTCGCCACAAGTTACAACATTCATACATCAATACATCAATACATAGCAACCATCATACAAAAGAGCAGGATCCGACATCGATGAAATCAAATGAAACAGAAGAATGACATCAACCCTGCTAGCCCAGGCTCCCCCGACCCGGAACCTATCCCTTGATCAAAGAATAAGAAGAACTCCAAAAGCAAGCAAGCATCCCACTCGCATCGGATCATCGCCATTACCTATACCTGCAACTATTGTTGTAGTAATATGTGAGCCACGAGGACTCACCAATCCTATTACCATGGGTATCAAGACTAGCAAAGCTTAATGTGTATGGAAAGGATAAGTGGTGAGGTTGCAGCAGAAACTAATCAATGTATGGTGGCTAACTCACGAGTACAAGAGTAAGATGAGAAACTAGGCAAACGGTCGCCAATTATTAATGGTCAATAAGTGATCATGAACTACTTACGTTCAAATTTAACCCAACCATGTTCTCCTCTCGAACTTCCCCGAAATGAGACAATCACGGTTACGCACGCGGTTTGTGTATTTTAATTGAGTTTACTTCAAGTCCTCTACAACCAGATATTAATAAATTCCCATCTGCCACATAACCGCGGGCACGGCTCTTGAAAGTTTAAACCCTGTAGGGGTGTCCCAAGTTAGCCCATGACAATCTCATGATCCACGGAGACAATCCTCCATTGCGGGACCCTCCGACCAGATTCGGAATCCCGGTGCACAAGATATTTTGACAATGGTAAAACTAGTCCAGCAGGACCTCCCGACGTGCCAACACCCTGATAGTAGCCTTGTGTACCTCGTCTCAGGCCACGATCGGATTGTCGAAACTTCTGGTAGGCCAATCTAGAGTTGCCCCTGGTGACCACTGGCGGTTGACAGGTTTGCACCAACACTCATGAGGAGCACTGGCCCCGGGGGGGGGGGGGGTTAGTTAAGTCCCGGGGTCCGGAAAAGTCCCTATGCAAGTTTTAGTTGTAAAAATGCAAATGGTTAAACCAAGGTTGGGCCTTGCTGGAGGAGTTTTATTCAAAGAGAACTATCAAGAGGGGCCCATAAACCCTCATCGTGTTAGGGGTGCAAAATCAAGGAACATAACCCTGGTATGACGGAAACTAGGGCGGCAAGGGTGGAATAAAACACCAGGCAAAAGTCCAAGCCTTCCACCCTTTACCAAGTATATAGATGCATTAATTAGATGAGAGATATTGTGATATCCCATGATATCCATGATATCCATGTCCCAACATGGAACAACTTGCAACTTCACCTGCAACTAGCAACGCTATAAGAGGGGCTGAGCAAAGCGGTAACATAGCCAAACAACGGTTTGCTAGGAAGGGTAAAAAGGTTAGAGGCTATCATGGCAATTTGGGAGGCTTGATAAACAAGTGGTAGGTAGCGCGACATAGCGATAGCATCGAGACAACTAGCATAGCAACGATAGTAGTGAGATCCAAGGTGATAGTCATCTTGCCTGAAATCCCGCTAGGAAGAAGACCGAATCCATGGAGAAGACGAACCAACGTAGTCAAACAGATCCTCACAATCGCAACATTACTGGAACTATCAAGAAGCGCAACCGGAAAGAAGCAAACATCATCGTAAACAACCATCACATAGACATGGCATGATGCATGTCCGGTTTAATGATTCATGGAATGGCAACGTGTAACATACAACACTACAAATTAATTGGAGTTCAATATGCAACGGGTTGCATATTGACGAACACCACATTCAGGTTGTTTAGTTCTCTCCCATTTATGTACCCAACAATATTAAATGTTGTTAAACATGGTAAGAGGTGAAGCATAAAACTACCTATCTAGGCAATTTAAATGGAGCCGGATATAACAAACAACAAATCCGGAAAATCCCCATGCGCATATTTTGGTTATGGTATTGTTCTGCCTAAAGAAATATTTTAATATTGTTAAACAGGAAAATAAAATGCACCATGTTAAACTATGCATTTTCTACCCCATTTACATATAAAGATTATTAAATTCAGAGCTATGGTTATTTAGTTATGAAATAAATCATTTGAACAAACTATTTGAGCAAATTTAACCAAACAACATTTTAAACATTTTTAAACATAGATGAAAGTGGCATATTATGAAAGTAGACAAAATTCTAAGCATTTTACATATTTAAAACATTTTAAACCGATGCACGGTTCATGAGTAATTATATGCATGAAGACTAGGGACTTTTCTATAAAACAGGTGTTCTCTGGATAATTAGCTAAATTCACGGATCAGAAAAAATAGGAACTGGGCCAAAACTCGCTACGGGCCAAAACAGTGGCAGGCGCTAGGGGGCAGCTCACCCATGGGCCGAATCTGGCCTATTAGGTGGGGGGCTTGCAGAGGCGGTTGCGGGTAGGCCGCGGAGGAGGCTGGGCCCTCCTGGCGCAGGGTGGGCCTTGCTACCGATGAGCTGGAGGCACGGTCAACGCTCGGGATGAGCGAGCCGCTACCGCTCGTTACCAACAAAGGCAGCAACAGGCAATGATAAGTTTCCAATGTATCTATAATTTTTGATTGCTCCATACTATATTATCTACTATTTTGGACATTATTGGGCTTTATTATACACTTTTATATTATTTTTGGGACTAACCTACTAACTGGAGGCTCAGCCCAGAATTGCTGTTTTTAACCTATTTTAGGGTTTCAAAGAAAAGGAATATCAAACGGAGTCCAAACGGAATGAAACCTTCGGGAACGTGATTTTCTCACCGAAAAAGATACAGGAGACTTGGACCATACGTCAAGCAACCAACAGGGAGGCCACAAGGTAGGGGCCGCGCCTACGCCCCTAGGCGCACCCTCCACCCTCGTGGGCCCCCTGTTGCTACACCGACATACTTCTTCCTCCTATATATATACCTACGTACCTCCAAACGATCAGATACGGAGCCAAAACCCTAATTCCAGTGCCGTAACTTTCTGTATCCATGAGATCCCATCTTGGGACCTGTTCCGAAGCTCCGCCGGAGGGGGCATCGATCACGGGGGGCTTCTACATCAACACCATAGCCTCTCTGATGAAGTGTGAGTAGTTTACCTCAGACCTACGGGTCCATAGTTATTAGCTAGATGGCTTCTTCTCTCTTTTTGGATCTCAATACAAAGTTCCCCCCCTCTCTTGTGGATATCTATTCGATGTAATCTTCTTTTGCGGTGTGTTTGTTGAGACCGATAAATTGTGGGTTTATGATCAAGTTTATCTATGAACAATATTTGAATCTTCTCTGAATTCTTTTATGTATGATTGGTTATCTTTGCATGTCTTTTCGAATTATCAGTTTGGTTTGGCCTACTAGATTGATCTTTCTTGTAATGGGAGAAGTGTTTAGCTATGGGTTTAATCTTGCGGTGTCCTTTCCCAGTGACAGTAGGGGCAGCAAGGCACATATTGTATTGTTGCCATCGAGGATAAAAAGATGGTTTTTTTATCATATTGCATGAATTTATCCCTCTACATCATGTCCTATTGCTTAAGGCGTTACTCTGTTCTTATGAACTTAATACTCTAGATGCATGCTATATAGCGGTCGATGTGTGGAGTAATAGTAGTAGATGCAGGCATGAGTCTGTCTACTTGTCATGGACGTGATGCCTATATACATGATCATACCTAGATATTCTCAGAACTATGCTCAATTCTGTCAATTTCTCAACAGTAATTTGTTCACCCACCGTAAAATATGTATGCTCTTGAGATAATCCACTAGTGAAACCTATGGCCCCCGGGTCTATCTTCATCATATTAATCTTCCAATACTTAGTTATTTTCATTGCCTTTTATTTTACTTTCCATCTTTATCATAAAAATACCAAAAATATTATCTTATCATATCTATCAAATCTCACTCTCGTAAGTGACCGTGTAGGGATTGACAACCCCTTATCGCGTTGGTTGCGAGGATTTATTTGTTTTGTATAGGTGCGAGGGACTTGCACGTAGCCTCCTAGTGGATTGATACCTTGGTTCTCAAAAACTGAGGGAAATACTTACGCTACTTTGCTGCACCACCCTTTCCTCTTCAAGGGAGAACCAACGCAAGTGCTCAAGAGGTAGCAAGAAGGATTTCTGGCGCTGTTGCCGGGGAGGTCGACGCAAAATTCAAACATACCAAGTACCCATTACAAACCCTTATCTCCCGCTTTACATTATTTGCCATTTGCCTCTCGTTTTCCTCTTCCCCACTTCACCCTTGCCATTTTATTCGCCCTCTCTCTCTCTATCCTTCCTCTCTTTCTCTATTTGCCTCTTTTTGCCCGTTTCATGTTTGCTTGTGTGTTGGATTGCTTGCTTGTCATGATGGATCAAGATAACACTAAATTGTGTGACTTTACCAATACCAACAACAATTATTTTATTAGCACTCCGATTGCTCCTCTTACCGATGCTGAATCTTGTGAAATTAATGCTGCCTTGCTGAATCTTGTCATGAAAGATCCGTTTTCCGGCCTTCCTAGTGAAGATGCCGCTACCCATCTAAATAGCTTCATTGATTTGTGTGATATGCAAAATAAGAAAGATGTGGATAACAATATTGTTAAATTGAAGCTATTTCCTTTTTCTCTTAGAAATGGTGCTAAAGCTTGCTTTTCGTCTTTGCGTAAAAATAATATTGATTCGTGGAATAAGTGCAAAGATGCTTTTATCTCTAAGTATTTTCCTCCCACTAAAATCATCTCTCTTAGAAACGATATTATGAATTTTAAGCAACTTGATCATGAACATGTTGCACAAGCTTGGGAGAGGATGAAATTAATGATACGTAATTGCCCTACTCATGTTTTGAATTTGTGGATGATTATACAAAAATTTTATGTCGGATTGAATTTTGCTTCTAGAAATCTTTTAGATTCGGCCGTGGGAGGCATTTTTATGGAAATCACTTTAGGATAAGCTACTAAACTCCTAGATAATATTATGGTTAATTATTCTCAATGGCACACTGAAAGATCTACTAATAAGAAAGTGCATGCGATGGAAGAAATTAATGTTTTGAGTTGAAAGATGGATGAACTTATGAAATTATTTGCTAATAAAATTGTTTCTTATGATCCTAATGATATGCCTTTGTCTACTTTGATTGAGAATAATAATGAATCTATGGATGTGAATTTTGTTGGTAGGAACAATTTTGGTAACAACGCGTATAGAGGAAACTTTAATCCTAGGCCTTATCCTAGTAATTCCTCTAATAATAATGGTAATTCCTACAACAATTCTTATGGAAATTATAATAAGATGCCCTCTGATTTTGAATCTAATATTAAAGAATTTATTACTTTGCAAAAGAATTTCAATGCTTTGATTGAAGAAAAATTGCTTAAGATTGATGAGTTGACTAGGAACGTTGATATAATTTCTCTTGATGTTGATTCTTTGAAACTTAGATCTATTCCACCTAAGCATGATATCAATGAGTCTCTCAAAGCCATGAGAATTTCCATTGATGAGTGCAAAGAAAGAACTGCTAGGATGCGTGCTAAGAAAGATTCCTTTATAAAAGCGTGTTCTTCTAGTTACCATTATAATAAAGATGAAGATCTAAAAGTTATTGATGTGTCCCCTATTAAATATTTGTTTTGCAATATGAATCTTGATAATGATGGGACTTAATATGATCCACCTTTACCTCGAAGGCGTTCCAAAAATTCGGAGTTTTTAGATCTTGATGCTAAATTTGATAAAAGTGGGATTGAAGAGATCAAAACTCTAGATGTTAATGAACCTACTATTTTGGATTTCAAGTAATTTAATTATAATAGCTGCTCTTTGATAGATTGTATTTCCTGGTTGCAATCCGTGCTAAATTATCCTCATGCTTATAGCCAAAATAAAGCTTTTACTAAACATATCATTGATGCTTTGATGCTATCCGTTGAAGAGAAACTTGAGTTGGAAGTTTCTATCCCTAGAAAAATTTATGATGAGTGGGAACCTACTATTAAAGTTAAAATTAAAGATCATGAATGCTATGCTTTGTGTGATTTGGGTGCTAGTGTTTCCATGATTCCAAAGACTTTGTGTGATTTGTTACGTTTCCGTGATTTTGATGATTGCTCTCTAAACTTGCACCTTGCAGATTCCACTATTAAGAAACCGATGGGAAGCATTAATGATTTTCTTATTGTTGCAAATAGGAATTATGTGCCCATAGATTTTATTGTTCTTGATATAGATTGCAATACTTCATGTCATATTATTCTTGGTAGACCTTTCCTTAGAACGATTGGTGCAATTATTGATATGAAGGAAGGAAATATTAGATTCCAATTTCCATTAAGGAAAGGCGTGGAACACTTTCCTATAAAGAAAATTAAATTACCTTATGAATCTATTATGAGATCCACCATTCTGAGATATATGGCCATGCAACATTCCACCGTTCCGTTTATTAAGACACACTCCATCATTGTCATATTGCTTAGCATGATCATGTAGTTGACATCGTATTCGTGGCAAAGCCACCATTCATAATTCTTTCATACGTGTCACTCTTGATTCATTGCATATCCCGGTACACCGCCGGAGGCATTCATATAGAGTTATATTTTGTTCTAAGTATCGAGTTGTAATTCTTGAGTTGTAAGAAAAATAAAAGTGTGATGATCATCATTAGAGCATTGTCCTAGTGAGGAAAGGATGATGGAGACTATGATTCCCCCACAAGTCGGGATGAGACTCCGGACGAAAACTAAAAAAAGAAAGAAAAGAGGCCATAAAAAAAGAGAAAAGGCCCAAATAAAAAAAATGAGAAAAAGAGAGAAGGGACAATGTTACTATCCTTCTACCACACTTGTGCTTCAAAGTAGCACCATGATATTCATAGTAGAGAGTCTCTCATGTTATCACTTTCATATGCTAGTGGGAATTTTTCATTATAGAACTTGGCTTGTATATTCCAATGATGGGCTTCCTGAAAATGCCCTAGGTCTTCATGAGCAAGCAAGTTGGATGCACACCCACTTAGTTTCTTTTTGAGCTTTCATATACTTATAGCTCTAGTGCATCCGTTGCATGGCAATCCCTACTCGCTCACATTGATATCTATTGATGGGCATATCCATAGCCCGTTGATACGCCTAGTTGATGTGAGACTATCTTCCCCTTTCTGTCCTCTCCACAACCACCATTCTATTCCACCTATAGGGCTATGTCCATGGCTCATGCTCATGTATTGCATGAAAATTGAAAAAGTTTTGAGAATGTCAAAAGTATGAAACAATTGCTTGGCTTGTCATCGGGGTTGTGCATGATTTAAATATTTTGTGTGGTGAAGATGGAGCATAGCCAGACTATATGATTTTGTAGGGATAACTTTCTTTAGCCATGTTATTTTGAGAAGACATAATTGCTTTGTTAGTATGCTTGAAGTTTTATTATTTTTATGTCAATATGAACTTTTGTATTGAATCTTTCGGATCTGAATATTCATACCACAATTAAGAAGAATTACATTAAAATTATGTCAAGTAGCACTCCGCATAAAAAATTCTGTTTTTATCATTTACCTACTCGAGGACGAGGAGGAATTAAGCTTGGGGATGCTTGATACGTCTCCAATGTATCCCTAATTTTTGATTGCTCCATGCTATATTATCTACTGTTTTGGACATTATTGGGCTTTAATTATTATCCACTTTTATATTATTTTTGGGACTAACCTATTAACCGGAGGCCCAGCCCAGAATTGCTGTTTTTAGCCTATTTTAGGGTTTCGAAGAAAAGGAATATCAAACAAAGTCCAAACGGAATGAAACCTTCGGGAACGTGGTTTTCTCAACGAACAAGACTCGGGAGACTTGGACCCTACGTCAAGACACAAAAGAGGAGGCCACGAGGTAGGGGGCGCGCCTACCCCCCCCCCCCCAGGCGTGCCCTCCACCCTCGTGGGCCCCCTGTTGCTCCACCGACGTGTTCCTTCCTCCTATATATACCTACGTACCCCCAAACAATCAGATACGAGCCAAAACCCTAATTCCACCGCCGCAACTTTCTGTATCCACGAGATCCCATCTTGGGGCTTGTTCCGGAGCTCCACCGGAGGGGGCATCGATCACGGAGGGCTTCTAATCAACACCATAGCCTCTCCGATGAAGTGTGAGTAGTTCACCTCGGACCTACACTTAGGGCTGGACGAAAAGCTCGAAGCTCGTGAGCATAATGAGCGCTCGATTGTTCGGCTCTTTTCGGCTCGTTCTCGTTAGTTAATGAACCAAGCTGAACAGTGTTTTTTGCTTGTTATGATTAACAAGCTTAACGATCGAGCAAACGAGTTTCGCGAGCTAACTCGTTTATCTCGATAATTTGCAATAGTTTTTTTTGCCTAAGCTACTTCAAATCAGCCCAGCTGGGCAGCCTACTTCGGCCTGCAGAACCCCGCGAGTCGCCAGGCCCAGACGCCTAGGAGATCCCCTCGTCGCCAGAACTCAGAAGACCTAGAGGCTCCAGAGTCCAGACTCTAGTCAACCACGACTCCTCACCTCCTCTTCCCGAGCCAGCCGCTAGGAACGAATGGTGCACCCAAGCGAGGGCAGTATGGCGGTGACCATCGACCTTCTGGCGTCCAGACCCCTAGTATCTCCGCCCCCGTTCACCTCTCACCTCTGCCATCTCCATTCCCCCAGTCCCGACCTCTTTCCTCCGACGTCTCTAACTCCCCCAATCCCCATCTGTGAGCCCAGTGGTAGAATGGATGGACGCCGGCGGCCATTACCTTCTGCTACTGCTGCAAGCATGGAGTCGTGGAAGAGACCGGCTGCCTCTGATTGTGCATCACGGGAGTCTCCCTCGACCGCAGCACAGCCTGCTCCTCGTCTTTGACTACAAGCACAGAAAAGGGCAAGAGTGGATGCACCAATGTCTGATGTTGATAATGCCAGATCAGGAGAGGTAATTTCCTTTTGTGCTCATGTGTTTAGATGGTTAAATCTAAACAATTCAAATCATATGAATGTGTACTCCATTAGTAGCGATGTGTGCCTACTTGTGTGAACTCTATCAGATCATATGATATGTTTTTGCCTACGTGTGTGAACAATTCAGATCAGGAGAGGTAATTTCCTTTTGTGCTCATGTGTTTAGATGGTTAAATCTGAACAATTCAGACCATGCGCATGTGTTTTGGTGCATTGTTTTTGCCTACTTGTTACAATTTAAATGCATCATAAAGTTCTAATTTTTACTTCTGTGTATTGTGTTCCAATTGCAATTTTGTTTATTGATGCATTGATGTTGATGATGCCAGATTAGGAGCGATGCAAATATTTTTCTGATTGCAATTTTGGTATAGAACTCTAGTTATAGTTTCGTACATTGAATTTTTTGCTATATTTGTACAGAACTCTAGTTACAATACAGATTAACAGAACTTCATTATTCATATTCCTAATCAATCATACAATGATGACTTGTTAATTTTGATTATCTAAATCATGGTATTTATTTTTGCATAGGCTGGTGATGTAGAGGAATGGGTCGAGGTTGATGAGGCAGATGTGTATGGCATGGATGATGATATGTCAGATCCTTCTCTAGGATTGGGTGGCAAAGAAAATGATGTAGAAGGTGAGGTCAATGACACTGAGAAAACAAAGAGAGGGAAAGGGAAAAATGCAACAATTGAAGTTGGTAATAAGGTTAAGGTGAGGAAAACTAGAGTTAAGCGTGCACCATGTTGGCAGCATTTCAAGGAGGTCAAAGCTGTATGCAAGAAGAAACCAGGGGCAGTTGTCACGAAAGCAAAATGCTTGCATTGTTGTAACTTGTTTGCTTATACTCTAGGGGGGCCAACTACTAGTCTAAATCGGCATACAGATGTTTGTGCGGTCTATCTGAACAAGAAGGGAAGACAACAACGACAAGGTACAATCAATTTGGATCCTGAAAAGCCAGGTGCATATCTTGTAGTGAATCATGAATACAATCATCCAGAAGTTGTTAAAATCATAGCAAAGATGATAATTGTGCATGAATATCCTTTTAGGATGGTAGAGCATGCTTGGTTTAATATCCTCATGAGATATATGAATGCATCATACAAGTTCATTGGTAGGAAGAAAATTAGAGCCGAATGCATGAAGGTGTATCTTTCTGAGAAAGAAATCCTTAATAAGGAACTAAGGTCTGTTGAGAGCATTAGTTTGACAAGTGATATATGGACTTCCAACCAGAATCTTTCCTACCTAGCTGTTGTTGCTCACTACATAGATGATGATTGGGTTATGCAATGTCGTGTTTTAAACTTGATAGAGTTAGACCCACCTCACTCAGGCTTTGTCATAGCTCAAGCCGTTTTTGAATGCTGCCAAGAATGGAAAATAGAAGATAAGATCATGACAATGACCATGGATAATGCTGCCCCGAATGATTCTGCTGCTAAGAAATTGATGGACAAGTTCACTGCTAGGAAATCAGCAAAATTCATACCTATGTACTTTCATGTTCGTTGTTGTGCACACATAGTAAATTTGATAGTCAACGATGGCATGGAACCATTGCATCCTTTGATATGCAAGCTTAGAGAAACTGTCAAGTACTTGAAGAAATCTCCATCACGCATGTCGAACTTCTTGTCAGATTGCAAGTCTCTCAATATTAACGTTGGTAAAGGATTATGCCTAGATGTAGCGACTAGATGGAGTTCTACATACAGAATGGTAGACACTTGCACTTTGTATAAGGAAGCTTTCAATGAGTATGCACAATCAGATTCTAACTATGAGTGGCAGCCTAATGATGAAGATTGGGTTTTATATGGCAAAATTCAACCGATCCTGATATCATTTGCTGAGGTAACTACTATACTATCAGGATCTACTTACCCCACTACCAACATTTTTTATCCATACATCATGAATGTTAAGATTGCTATAGTAGAGCAATGCTTGATAAGTTTGATAAATATTGGGATAGCACCGTTGTGCCAGAAAACAAAAATCGGAAAGATAAAAAAGGTAAAGAATAGTGTTATTGTGATTGCCATGATTCTTGATCCTAGATTTAAGATGAAACTTGTGGACTATTGTTTCAAGAAAATGTATGGTAAAGAGAAGGGCAGTATTGAGGTGGAAGATATCAAAACAGAGTTCTTTGATCTGTATGCCACATATGAGATGGAAAATCGTCAAAATGAGAATTCTAACATCAATGAGCAAAGTTCAACTTCAAGTAGGCAAGCATCTACATCTATGACCACATTGTCGAGTTGGTTTCAATCCTTCCTCGAGGAGACAAATTCTGAGCCATGCAAATCTGAATTGACTAGTTATCTTGAAGACAAGACTCATCCCATTAATGATCCAAATTTCACATTACTTGACTGGTGGAGGTTGAATGGTCATAGATATCCTATTGTGGCAAAAATGGCAAAGACGTTCTTGACTGTACCAACTACTAGTGTCTCATCAGAGTTGACATTCTCTACAGGAGGTAGAGTTCTCAATGACTACCGTAGTTCTCTAACCCCAAGCATGGTTGAGGCACTTGTTTGTGCTTCTAGCTTCATCAAAGGATCAAAAGAAAACCACATTAGGTCTACAATCATAGTGGTAATATATAGTTGTTGTTTCTTGTCTATTACTTATAAGCTTTGACATACTATTTCTAAATTGACCGTCTAACTGAAATTGCATTTCCCTTTGTAGGAAGATGACATTGATGATGATGTTGAGTTCATTCCGTTTCCTGAATCTATGGTGGAAAGCAACTAACAGGTTGGTGCTTGGCTACTCATTTAGACTTGCAATTTTTATTTTGCAACTTTATTTTCTTTCTCTTGTACTGTTTATAGTGCAATGCCTCTTTTGTCAATTAAACCATCTCCTATCTAAGTTCTACTACACTACTATAAGTGAAACCTGAAAGTTTACTTTCTTTGTTTGACAATTTGCATGTAGGAAAAGGAAAACTCTGCAAGTTCATGAAGGCCCAGGCAGCAAGGTGGAAGGGCTCCTGGACCATTCTTTTACTAGTGGATGTAGCATTTTGCTACTCCTGGACCATTCTTTTACTGTTGGCTGTAGCATGTTGCTACTATCTTAAAAGTTTAAGTTATGCAAGGTGATAGGTGCACCAGACTTGTTGGTGTTTGCCGCTCTGTATTAGTGTTGCTACTTTGTGCTATTAGTGCTGCTACGTACTAGTCTTGCTCCCATTTTGACTTGAACGCCCTTCTTTCAATTCATTCTATTGTGAAATTGTGATGGAACCCTTCTGTGTGGGGTTTGGCACTTTGGCTATAGCTTGCTATTATTTTTAAAATTCAAATGATACCTTAACGTCTATGTTTAATTTATGCCATTGTGAATTTTTGATGGGATCATGGGATTCTTTTGTGTAATATATGCCATTGTGATTTGTGAATTTATAGTGGGAACATGGGATTCTTCTATATTCTTTATTACCTTAACGAGCACTCGTGAACGTTCGCGAGAATAATGAGCTCATAACGAACCGAGCCGAATAGAGATTTTAGTTCGTTAATATTAACGAGCTTAACGATAACGAGCTTAATGATAACGAGCCGAACGAGCCGAGCAGCTCGTTAATCCAGCCCTACCTACACTAGTAGAAAAAGGGCCTTTAGTCCCGGTTCATAAGGGCCTTTAATCCCGGGTACTAAAGCCTCCCCCTTTAGTCCCGGTTCTTACTGGAACCGGGACTAAAGGCCCTCCACGTGGCCGCTGCCTGGAGGTCCACCTTTAGTCCCGGTTGGTAACACCGGGTACTAAGGGCCTTTAGTCCCGGGTACTAAAGCCTCCCCTTTAGTCCCGGTTCTTACTGGAACCGGGACTAAAGGCCCTCCACGTGGCATCTGCCTAGAGGTCCGCCTTTAGTCCCGGTTGGTAACACCAACCGGTACTAAAGGAAATTTTATGATTTTTTCGAAAAAAAATTTGAATTTTTTTTGAATTTCAAATTTCTGAATTATTTTAATCTCTAATCTCTAATCACCCCTCATCACTGCTCAATTTAACCTTTAATCTCTAATCACCCCTCATCATTCCAAATCATCTAACTTCCCAAATGGTCACCCATCCTGTCACTACTCCAGCCTGAGCATGCTTAACTTCCGGGTTCTATTCTCCCTCGTTTCCAAGTCTGCACTTGTTGTTTTCCTGACAATAGTAAGATGTCAATCCTATTAACCCTCAGGAATTTAGCTTGAGCATGAAGTCACACATTTCACTGTTTGAGTTTGAAACTATTGTTCTAAAAATCAATAATTATTTAGTAACACTACTATTTCTTGAATAAGTAGTTTGGCCACAGTTTGACCCTAGTTTGACCATAGTTTGACCATAGTTTGACCAGATTTGACCAAAATTCAAAAAACTGAAATAATTATTTAGTAACACTAATATTTCTTGAATAAGTAGTTTGAGCATTGTTTGACCACAGTTTGACCATAGTTGACCAAAATTCAAAAAGCCTGAAATAATTATTTAGTAACACTAATACTTCTTGAATAAGTAGTTTGACCATAGTTTGACAAGATTTAACAAAAATAAAAAAAAACTTTGAGCATAACTTTTTTTCCTTTAAGAATTTGAGGATTCTAAAAATTTGCAAACAGGCCATAGGCTGTCAAAATTAGAAGCGGATTTTCGTTCTGAACATTTTGATATATTATACGTTTTTTTCCGACATCGTATGCAAAAGTTATAGCCGTTTTACATTTTCCCTACATTTTTTGCAAAACATGTCCAAATTTAAGTTTTTAAATTTCCCTAACTAGTAGATGTAGTAGTATAACTACCTCTCGAAGGATTTTATTTTTTGACGTTTTTATCATTTTCTTTTGAAAATGGGACCTTTAGTCCCGGTTTGAGACACAAACCGGGACTAAAGGGCATTGCACCCTTTAGTCCCGGTTTGTGTCTAAAACCGGGACTAAAGGTCTAATCTTTAGTCCCGGGTTGAGACACAAACCGGGACTAAAGGGCATCGCACCCTTTAGTCCCGGTTCGTGCCACAAACCGGGACTAAAGGGCTCAGGTGAACCGAGACTAATTCCTTAGCCGCATGAACCGGGACCAATGCTCACATTAGTCTCGGTTCGTGACTGAACCGGGACTAATGGGCTGACCCGGCCTGGACCTTTGCCCCCTTTTCTACTAGTGCTACGGGTCCATAGCCATTAGCTAGATGGCTTCTTCTCTCTTTTTGGATCTCAATACATTGTTCTCCCCCTCTCTTGTGGAGAACTATTCGATGTAATCTTCTTTCTGCGGTGTGTTTGTTGAGACCGATGAATTGTGGGTTTATGATCAAGTCTATCTATGAATAATATTTGAATCTTCTTTGAATTATTTTATGTATGATTGGTTATCTTTGCAAGTCTCTTCGAATTATCAATTTGGTTTGGCCTACTAGATTGATCTTTCTTGCAATGGGAGAAGTGCTTAGCTTTGGGTTCAATCTTGCGGTGTCCTTTCCCAGTGATAGTAGGGGTAGCAAGGCACGTATTGTATTGTTGCCATCAAGGATAACAAGATGGGGTTGTCATCATATTGCATGAGTCTATCCCTCTACATCATGTCATCTTGCTTAAGGCGTTACTCTGTTTTTAACTTAATACTCTAGATGCATGCTGGATAGCGGTCGATGAGTGGAGTAATAGTAGTAGATGCAGGCAGGAGTCGGTCTACTTGTCTCGGACGTGATGTCTATATACATGATCATACCTAGATATTCTCATAACTGTGCTCAATTCTGTCAATTGCTCAACAGTAATTTGTTCACACACCGTAGAATACTTATGCTCTCGAGAGAAGCCACTAGTGAAACCTATGGCCCCCGGGTCTACCTTCATCATATTAATCTCCTACTACTTAGTTATTTCCTTTGCTTTTTTACTTTGCCTTTATTTTACTTTGCATCTTTATCACAAAAATACCAAAAATATTATCTTATCATATCTATCAGATCTCACTCTCATAAGTGGCCGTGTAGGGATTGACAACCCCTATTCGCGTTGGTTGCGAGGATTTATTTGTTTTGTGCAGGTATGAGGGACTCGCGCGTAGCCTCCTACTGGATTGATACCTTGGTTCTCAAAAACTGAGGAATACTTACACTACTTTGTTGCATCATCCTTTCCTCTTCGGGGAAAACCAACGCAGTGCTCAAGAGGTAGCAAACACTCCTCCTAAATGGATAAGCAAGGAAAAGAACATGATCATGGCAAAACAAGATGATGGAATGAACAGAGCAACATCACAATGCCTCCGGAATAAATGAAAGAATTGAATGAAAAGAACGGAGAGAAAACAACATGTTCTACCTCAAATCAATTTGAGAGAGCATCCTTAAAAGAAAGATTGAACGGAGTTATTGAAGAATCAACAATCAAATGATATACTCCTCATGGGCTTATGGAAAACATCCCAAAACCAATGAGGTGACAACCTGCCACTAAAGGAAAACAATTGATTGGTTGAGATCACCAATAGATGAAAAACTTCTTTCGCCGAGAGGATAGGAGAAAACTTGGATCATTGATAGACACCACAATTAGCAACATTCCTTAGGGAAGGCTTTAAGTGAAATCTATACCAAGATAACACCAATGAAGAAATTGTTGGGTTGAAAAGATCTTGTGAACGAATTGAAAATGATGGTTTTAAAATATCTCATTCCTGACAACTTGTGAATCATGTAGCATGAACTCAAATTGTCTAGAATGACATAATGCCACCTCAAAAGATAAGGTAGAAAGAATTGCACCAGGTCACCAGGTCAGGTTTGGAAGCTTAAACTACACGGCCGATATCCGCGGAGACTTGATCTTCGATGGATTCGAGCCCCTGCCTTGTGCGCTGCACGGTCACGATGAGTACGATCTAGCTCTACCATCAGACAGTGTTCAAGAAATCGCACCGACAGCCGCTCCGACCCTAAATTCCGAGCCAGTTGTGCCATCCATGGGCGGGTGGATAGACCCCGTCATGGAGGTCGTATCCTTTGTGGCGATCGAGCCAAATATAGACCTTGCCCTTCACGAGAGCCGTGTTGCCAAACTACCAGATCCTTCTCCGGCCACAGACTCTGAACCGCCTGCGCCCGTTCCTATCGAATCCGATTGGGCACCGATCATGGAGTTTACCTCTGTGGATATTTTTCAGCACTCGCCCTTTGGCGACATACTAAACTCATTAAGGTCTCTCTCCTTGTCAGGAGAGTCCTGGACGAACTACGTCCGGCAGGATTGGGATGCGGATGACGAAGAAATTCGCTGCCCACCCACCACCCACTTAGTAGCCACTGTCGATGACTTAACCGGCATGCTCGACTTCGACTCCGAAGACATTGACGGTATGGACGACGATGCAGGAGGCGAGGAGGAACCACTGCCCACAGGGCACTGGACAGCCACCTCATCATACGATATATACATGGTGGACACACCCAAAGAAGGCAATGACGACGAGACAATGGAGGATGACCCCTCCAAAAAGCAACCCAAGCGTCGGCGTCAGCGGCGCCGCTCTAAGTCCCGCCAAGGAAAAAGTGGTGATACCGGCACCAGAGATAATAGCACTCCGGACAGTGCCGAAGACAACAACAATCCCCTCCAGCAAGATTTAGAGTAGGAGGATGAAGGAGCCAGCCCTCCTGAGAGAGCGGCAGATGGAGAGGCAGAGGATGATAATTACATGCCTCCCTCCGAAAACGAGGCAAGCCTCGACGATGACGAATTCGTCGTGCCAAAGGATCCCGTCGAACAAGAGCGCTTCAAGCGCCGGCTTATAGCCACGGCAAATAGCCTTAAGAAAAAGCATCGGTAGCTTCAAGCTGATCAAGATTTGCTAGCTGACAGATGGACTGAAGTCCTGGTGGCCGAGGAATATAAACTCGAACGCCCCACCAAGAGTTACCCAAAGTGCAGGTTGCTACCCCGACTGGAGGAGGAAGCATCGAAACCTACATCCCCGGCGTATGACGCGGCTGATCGGTCACCTCGTGGCCGCGAGAGAGAGGCATTCCAGCCAAAAGCTCAGCCCGCACCCCGACGCCATTCAAATAAAAAGGTCTGAGGAAATACTTCAGACCTGCAAGACACATTGGTGGACAAAGCAAAAACATGCAAGATCGATCTACGGATCACGAGGGCGTGCCACTATGCGAGACGATAATCGTCACACCGGATACAGTAAAAGTAAGTCCGGTCGGGCCGAACACAGTGGGCAAGACTCATTTGAGCTGCGTTGCGACATAGCCAAGTACAGAGGCGCCGCACACCCCCTATGCTTCACAGATGAAGTAATGGATCATCAAATCCCAGAGGGTTTCAAACCCATAAATATAGAATCATACGACAACAAAATAGATCCTGCGGTATGGATCGAGGATTTCCTCCTTCATATCCACATGGCCCGCAGTGATGATCTACATGCCATTAAATACCTCCATTGGCTGTTTAGAGGATTTGGAAGCCGCATTCCTCGGCAACTTCCAGGGCACTTACGTACGACCCCCAGATGCCGATGACTTGAGCCACATAATTCAGCAGCTAGAGGAATCGGCCAGGCAATTCTGGACACGGTTCCCAACAAACAAAAATCAAATCATTGACTGTACGGATGCAGAGGCCCTAGCAGCTTTTAAGCACAACATCCGCGACGAGTGGCTCGCTCGGCACCTTGGCCAGGAAAAGCCGAAATCTATGGCAGCCCTCACGACACTCATGACCCGCTTTTGTGCGGGAGAAGACAGCTGGCTGGCTCACAGCAATAACATATCAAAGAACCATGGTACTTTGGATACCAAGGATGGCAATGGCAGGTCACGTCGCAACAAACATAAGCACCGCATTAACAGCGACAATACCGAGGATACGGCAGTCAATGCCGAATTCAAAGGCTCTAAACCCGGTCAGCGGAAAAAGCCATTCCAAAGAAGCACTCCGGGCCCGTCCAGTTTGGACCGTATACTCGATCACTCGTGCCAAATACACGGCACCCCAGACAAGCCAGCCAACCACACCAACAGGGATTGTTCGGTGTTCAAGCAGGCCGGGAAGATAAATGCCGAAAACGAAGATAAGGGGTCACATAGCGATGATGAGTAGGAGCCCCGGCAGCCGAACACCGAAGGACAGAAGAGGTTCCCCCCACAAGTGCGGACGGTGAACATGATATACGCAACCCACATCCCCAAGAGGGAGCGGAAGCGTGTGCTCAGGGACGTATATGCGTTGGAGCCAGTCACCCCAAAGTTCAACCCATGGTCTTCCTGCCCGATCACCTTCGACTGCAGGGACCACCCCAGTAGTATCCGTCATGGCGGATTCACCGCATTGGTCTTAGACCCAATCATTGACGGATTTCACCTCACTCGAGTCCTTATGGATGGCGGCAGCAGCCTGAACTTGCTTTATCAGGACATAGTGCGCAAAATGGGTATAGACCCCTCAAGGATCAAACCCACTAAAACGACCTTTAAAGGTGTCATACCAGGTGTAGAGGCCCATTGCACAGCCTCAGTAACACTGGAAGTGGTCTCCGGATCTCCGCATAACTTTTGAAGCGAAGAGTTAATCTTCGACATAGTCCCGTTCCGCAGTGGCTACCATGCACTGCTCGGGCGAACCACATTTGCGAGATTCAATGCGGTACCGCATTATGCATATCTCAAGCTCAAGATGTCAGGACCTCGGTGGGTCATCACAGTCAATGGAAACATAGAGCACTCTCACCGCACGGAGGAGCACACTGCGGCCCACGCAGCAGAAGCGCAAAGCAGCCTCTTAAGGCAATCCACTAGTTCGGCGATTAAGGACCCGGACACCTTCAAGCGCACCTGGAGTAATCGGCAACAGGACCGCCTGGCACGTTCCGAGCTCGCATAGTAATGCGGCCCCCACCCCGGTCCCAGCCAAACGGTGAAAGCCGTGCCACGCGTACATAATTACGCATTAAAAATACCATCGGCACAGGCGGGGAGGGGGCATGACTGCGGCACGCTCCAAGTCGCGGCTTAAACCGCACTAGGGGCTTCCCGCTTTGTTATTTTTATCTTTCAGGACTTTATCGCTGGAAACACTGTCTGGCAGCATGATTGCCGAACACATGATGCAGCAACCAAGGATGCAGAAAGCTACGTCACACCACGAAACTCCCAGGTGGATTATTATAACGAGTGAAATATTTGCTTTAATACTATTCCTCAGCTTGCCCATGGAAGGGACATGTCAAATAGTCCTACTTTTTGCTTATCGCACTACTTGTATCATTCTACTTTAACGCACCTTTTTGAATAAACAATGCATAGCATTAAGACTATTATTGCATTCTTCCTTTCTATATATATATATATATGTTCATTCATGACATCTAACACTCGTACACTCTGGTACGTCCAATACGCTAGGGGCTTAAGCATACCCCATAATACGGTGTGAGAAGTCCAAACAATTTCGACAGTGCGGCACCCCGAACTTATAGCATTATATGCATCAACTCCGAATCATTTCTTGGGTCAATAGTTGGGTTTACCCGGCTCCCATGTTTTGGTACCTTACGTTCCGCTATATCAGCTAAGGTAGCACTAGGAGAACTACTGCGATTGTGCCCCGGTTCTGCTAGGCTAAGCACCTTAGTAGAGAAAGCTAAAACTGACTGTCATGACAAGGCAAGAGACTGGTCGCTGTTCGAGAGGTTTCAAGTCCCTAAAGACTTATGCCGCTTAGAGCGAGGAATCGTCCCTGTCCGACTTAAGGCGTGTATCGCGCCCCAAATTCGGCCTTCCGAATACTAGGGGCTTCGCCAAAATTTAAAATTATAGAATTCTATGGCTAAGTGAGAGTGATAACGCATTATAGACCGATTGCCTTGTTTGTTGTGCTGAGCACCTCCCTCGAAGGACCCAACAATGGGAACAAGAGTGCTCAAGTTTATCCCGAACACCCCAGCACTCGTGGCGTGGGGGCAGAAGCCGACGACTAGCCATCTCTTAGATTTGATAAACAGCCGAACAAAAGGTAATATTTTAAATTCAAACAAGCGTTGCATAGCGCATATGAACAAGTTTTCATAATACAGGATTACACGAGCAAGTTTACTCAAATATTACATCTTTCGCACACTCGTCCGCTACAAGACAGGCAACCTTCAGGACATCCTCGTAATACATCTCGGGGTGGCGATGCTCCTTGCCCTGCGGCGGCCCTTCCTTCACCAGCTTCACGGCGTCCATCTTGGCCCAGTGCACCTTCGCATGGGCGAAAGCCCAGCATGCACCTACGATGCAGACGGACTGCTTGATGACTTCCAACCGTGGGCAGGCATTCACAAGCCGCCTCACCAGGCCGAAGTAGTTGTTGCGAAGGGCATCACCAGGCCACATCCGGACTATAAAGCCCTTCATGGCATGTTCGGCCGCCTTGTGCAGCTCGACCAGTTGCTTCAGCAGGTCTCTCAGAGGCATCGGGTGTTCGGTCTCAGTATACTGAGACCAGAACAGCTTCTCCATTGAGCTTCCCTCCTCGGCCTGGTAAAACTGTGCGGCATCCGACACGCTGCGGGGCAAATCTACGAATTCTCCTGGAGAGCTCCAGATTCGGGTAAGTAACAAGTAATTTACTTTCACATGCTTGCTTTGCATATAGAATGCCTCACCCTCCGCTATCTTCTTCATCGCATCAATCTCCTGGAGAGCCATTTGGGCTTCAGCCTTGGCACTTTTGCACTCTCAAGGGCCGCGGCAAGCTCGGACTCTCGCGTCTTCAAGTCAAGCTCCAACGCCTCATGCTTCATCACGAGAGCGTGGATATCTTGTTGCACCTCGCCCACTCGTGCCTCATGTTTTTCCCGCTCAGTGCGCTCCTGGGCCGCTTTGTTTTCGGCCTCGGATATCGCTTGCTTCAGGGTCGCCACCTTGGTTGTGGCCCTTGGCAAATTTACGATGATCCTGTCATTTTGCAATCGCATTCTTTTTATATATATCCATAGACTAGGTACTACTTACCTTTGTTCTCCTTGAGCTGCCTCTCGGCAAGGCAGAGCTCTTTCTTGGACCCTTCGAGGTCCTGCTGCAGTGCGGCGACATCCGCAGTCAGTGCGGCAGAGGCCAGCACCGAAGCCTGCATACGCATATAGACATACTTATATTAGACTCCTGCGATATTGTTTGATCCTCTATTCGGCTTTTCTTTGTGAACACTGAACAGAACATCATGGGCTACTGTCTATGCGGTAATATTTTTCCTATATTTCAAATACTTACCTCAAAGCCTGTTAGAAGGCTGGCACATGCTTCAGTCAGTCCGCTCTTGGCGGACTGAACCTTCTGGATCACCGCACTCATAATAGTACGGTGCTCTTCGTTGATGGAAGCGCTGCGAAGCGCTCCTAGCAGATTGTCCGGTGCCCCTAAATGGGCAGGGGTCACCGGCACAGGCGTCTTGCCCCTTTTAGAAGGAGGCCGCTTGCTCGAGTCCGGAACCACTGGAGGTTCCGGCGCGGTGTTCGGCTGAGGGCCAAACTCGGGGCCCTCGGGAGCCTTACTTCCTCTGCTCCTGGCGTCTGGAAGGTCGCCTTGAGGCGCCTCCGGGGTTGTCTCCCCTCGACCCGGTGCCTCTTGAGACAATACCTTGGCATTATCCGTAGGGCAAGGGGAGGTGGCGGTCGGAAGTGGATCGCTATCCATGTCCGACGAGTCCAAGGAGCCGCACGACGAAGATGCGTCGATACGGGCTTGGGGCGGTCTGCATAATCATATTCGGCGTTAGGAGAAGCAGTGCAACAAAGGTATGCTATGAGTAACTCTGGTATCCGAATACTTACGACTTCGCCAGGGGCTTGGTCCTGAGCAGCCACTCGTCTTCGCCTTCGGCGGTGGTGGTGGAGTAGTCTGGAAGGAGGGACCTCCCCTTGTTGGACCCTTCGCCCCCCCCCCCCCCCCCCCCCCGCGGTCGGGCCGGCCTTCCTTTTCTTGTCTCCACCGACTGAAGGGGCAGCATCTTCTTCTTCCTCCTCATCTTCGGGGGAGGAGTGCGTCGCGGAGTTATCACACGATGAGTCCAATAACACCTGGCATCGGGAACTCTTTCGGGTTCCCTTGGCCTTCTTGGTCTTCTCCGGCACCTTGTAAGGAGCCGGAGTCAGCATCTCCGTCAGGAGAGCGTCCGCAGTGTCTTCGGGCAGAGGGGCCAGACAGTTAATCTGCCCCAATGTCTCCACCCAGTCCTGTCAAAGGCATGGAGCTCGGACCCCGCACATGGGGAAATAAATATCCTACCAGATGTATAGAACCCACCGAATGTGCTAGGCGGTTCGTGCTTAGCCCGCGGTCCTCGGTGAGAGAGGGAGGGACCTCGGCGCCCTTGAACAGCACCCTCCAGACGTCCTTGTGCGTCGTGTCAAAGAGCTCGCTCAGAGTCTGGTGCTTGGCCAGGTCGAACTCCCACAAGTTGAAATACCGTTGTTTACACGGGAGGATCTGGCGGATGAGCATGACTTGGACTATGTTGACAAGCTTGAGCTTCTTGCTTGCCATATTCCGGATACATTTCTGGAGTCCGTCCAGCTCCACCGATGAACCCCAGGATAGGCCCTTCTCTTTCCAGGAGGTGAGCCGTGTGGGGATTCCGAATCGAAACTCGGGGGCCACCACCCAGTTGGTGTCGCGCGGCTCGGTGATGTAGAACCACACCGATTGCCACCCCTTTATGGTCTCCATGAAGGAGCCTTCAAGCCATGTAACATTGGGCATCTTGCCCACCATGGCTCCGCTGCATTCCGCTTGTTGGCCTCCCACCACCTTCAGCTTGATATTGAAGGTATTTAACCACAGGCCGAAGTGGGGCCGGATGCGGAGGAAAGCCTCACACACGACGATGAACGCCAAAATGTTGAGGGTGAAGTTCGGGGCCAGATCATTGAAGTCCAGCCCGTAGTAGAACATGAGACCACGGACGAATGGATGGAGGGGAAACCCTAGTCCGCGGAGGAAGTGGTGGAGGAAAACTACCCTCTCGTGAGGTTCCGAGGTAGGAATGATCTGCCCCGCAGCGGGCAGCCGATGCGCGATATTCACGGCTAAGTATCCGGCTCCGCGCAGCTACTTGATGTGTCCGTCCGTAATGGAGGAAGCCATCCATTTGCCTCCCGCTCCAGATATGTTTGGATAAGGTTGAGGGGAAGCATGTGGACTTGGGCGTTGGAGCTCGAGTGTGCAAGAATGGATGAGCAAGGAGGAAGAAGGCGTGGGTAGAAAAAGGTTAAACCTTGTCCCCTTATAAAGGCAGCCGAAACTATGCGGCCCCACTAGCCTGGTAAAACTCACATATCCCCCAAGCGCCGTAATTGGTGGTGCGGTTGGGTTACCCACGCCCGTATTGATGAGAATCCCGTAATAAGGGGGACACGATAACTGCATTGTCAAGACGTGTCAAGAAACTGCCTCGCGTTATGTGCGGGGCTGGTTAAAGAAAAACAGTTCGAATAATCACCGAGCCATGGCATGATGTCATGTTGCCAAAACGTGTCAGCACATTAGATTTGTGGAAATATTATTCTCTCTACGGTGGTATGTGGAACTTATTTTGCAAGGTCGGACACTATCCTTGTATTCAAATTTTTCTATGGTGTATTCAGAGGAGGAACCCGCCTTGCAATGCCGAAGATAACACTGCGCGCCGGACTCATCATCATTGAAGCTTGGTTTAGGGGCTATTGAGGGAGTCCTGTATTAGGGGGTCTCCGGATAGCCGGACTATATCCTTTGGACGGGCTGTTGGACTATGAAGATACAAGATTGAAGACTTCGTCTCGTGTCCGGATGGGACTCTACTTGGCGTGGAAGGCAAGCTAGGTAGTATGGATATGGATATCTCCTCCTTTGTAACCGACCTTGTGTAACCCTAGCCCCCTCCGGTGTCTATATAAACCGGAGGGTTTTAGTCCGTAGGAAAATATACAACCATACCATAGGCTAGCTTCTAGGGTTTAGCATCTCCGATCTCGTGGTAGATCAACTCTTGTAATACTCATATCATCAAGAATAAATCAAGCAGGACGTAGGGCTTCACCTCCATCAAGAGGGCCCGAACCTGGGTAAAACATCATGTCCCCTGCCTCCTGTTACCATCCGCCTTAGACACACAGTTCGGGACCCCCTACCCGAGATCCGCCGGTTTTGACACTGACAGTAATCCTGTTCTAGAGGTCATGTTACTTGATCATGACGAACCTACGAACTATGAGGAAGCGATAAGGAGCCCCTATTCCGCAAAATGGCTAGAGGCCATGAAATTTGAGACGGGATCCGTGTATGAGAATAAAGTGTGGACTTTGGTTGACTTGCCCGATGATCGGCAGGCCGTAGAGAAAAAATGGATCTTCAAGAAGAAGACTGACGCTGACGGTAATGTTACTGTCTACAAAGCTCGAAGTTGGAATATATGCTTTGATAGTGTGATCAAAGCATATGGTTTTATACAGACTTTTGGAGAAGCCTGTATTTACAAGAAAGTGAGTGGGAGCTCTGTACCATTTATGATATTATATGTAGATGACATATTGATGATCAGAAATGATACTGAATTTCTGAATAGCATAAAAGGATATTTGAATAAGAATTTGTCAATGAAAGACCTCAGTGAAGCTGCTTATATATTGGGCATCAAGATCTATAGAGATAGATCAAGGCGCTTAATTGGACTTTCACAAAGCACATACCATGATAAAGTTTTGAAGAAGTTCAAAATGGATCAGGCAAAGAAAGGGCTCTTGCCTGTGTTACAAGGTGTGAAGTTGAGTCAAAATCAATGCCCGGCCACTTCAGAAGATAGAGGGAAAATGAAAGTCATTCCCTATGCTTCAGCCATAGGTTCTATCATGTAAGCAATGCTATGTACCAGACCTGATGTGTGCCTTGCTATTAGTTTAGCAGGGAGGTACCAAAGTAATCCACAAGTGGATCACTGGATAGCGGTCAAAACATCCTGAAATACCTGAGAAGGACTAAGGATATGTTTCTCGTTCATGGAGGTGACAAAGCGCTCGTCATAAACAGTTACGTCGATGCAAGCTTTGACATTGATCTGGATGACTCTAAGTCACAAACTGGATACACATTTTTATTAAATGGTGGAGCTGTCAGTTGGTGCAGTTCCAAGAAGAGCATCGTGGAGGGATCTACGTGTGAAGCGGAGTACATAGCTGCTTCGGAAGCAGCAAATGAATGAGTCTGGATGAAGGAATTCATATCCGATCTAGGTGTCATACCTAGTGCATCGGGTCCAATGAAAATCTTTTGTGACAATACTGGTGCAATTGCCTTGGCAAAGTAATCCATATTTCACAAGAGAAGTAAGCACATCAAGAGACGCTTCAATTCCATACGCAATCAAGTCAAGGAGGGAGACATAGAGATTTGCAAGATACATACGGATCTAAATGTTGCAGACCCGTTAACTAAGCCTCTCTCATGAGCAAAACATGATCAACACCAAGACTCCATGGGTGTGAAGGAAATATGCCCTAGAGGCAATTATAAAGTTATTATTTATTTCCTTATATCATGATAAATGTTTATTATTCATGCTAGAATTGTATTAACCGGAAACATGATACATGTGTGAATACATAGACAAACAGAGTGTGACTAGTATGTCTCTACTTGACTAGCTCGTTGATCAAAGATGGTTATGTTTCCAAACCATAGACATGAGTTGTCATTTGATTAATGGGATCACATCATTAGGAGAATGATGTGATTGACTTGACCCATTCCGTTAGCATAGCACTTGACCGTTTAGTTTGTTGCTATTGCTTTCTTCATGACTTATACATGTTCCTATGACTATGAGATAATGCAACTCCCGTTTACCGGAGGAACACTTTGTGTGCCACCAAACGTCACAACGTAACTGGGTGATTATAAAGGTGCTCTGCAGGTGTCTCTGAAGGTACTTGTTGGGTTGGCGTATTTCGAGATTAGGAATTGCCACTCCGATTGTCGGAGAGGTATCTCTGGGCCCTCTCGGTAATGCACATCACATAAGCCTTGCAAGCATTGCAACTAATAAGTTAGTTGCGGGATGATGTATTACGGAACGAGTAAAGAGACTTGCCGGTAACGAGATTGAACTAGGTATTGAGATACCGACGATCAAATCTCAGGCAAGTAACATACCGATGACAAAGGGAACAACTTTTGTTGTTACGCGGTCTGACCGATAAAAGATCTTCGTAGAATGTGTGGGAGCCAATATGAGCATCCAGGTTTCGCTATTGGTTATTAAACCGGAGACGTGTCTCGGTCATGTCTACATTGTTCTCGAACCCGTAGAGTCCGCACGCTTAACGTTACGATGACAGTTTCATTATGAGTTTATATATTCTGATGTACCGAAGGTTTTTTGGAGTCCCGGATATGATCACGGACATGACAAGGAGTCTCGAAATGGTCGAGACATAAAGATCGATATATTGTACGGCTATATTCGGACACCGGAAGTGTTTCGGGTGATTTCAGAGAAAACTGGAGTGCCGGAAGGGTTACCGGAACCCCCCGGGGAAGTATTGGGCCTTAGTGGGCCTAAGGGGGGGGAGAGAGGGCTCCAGCCCAGGAGGTGGCACGCCCCCTCCCATGGGGAGTCTAAATTGGACTAGGGGAGGGGGGCGCGGCCCCTTTTTCCCTCTCCCTCTCCCTCTCTTTCCTTCCCCCTTCCCTCTTCGTAGTTGGACTAGGAAAGGGGAGTCCTACTCCTACTAGGAGGAGGACTCCCCCCTCCTTGGCGTGCCTCAAGGGCCGGCCGGCCTCCCCCTTGCTCCTTTATATACAGGGGCACGGGGGCACCTCTAAACACACAAGTTGATCTTCGTGATCGTTCTCTTAGCCATGTGCGGTGCCCCCCTCCACCATAATCCTCGATAATATTGTAGCGGTGCTTAGGCGAAGCCCTGCGATGGTAGAACATCAACATCATCACCACACCGTTGTGCTGACGGAACTCTTCCCCGACACTTTGCTGGATCGGAGTCCGGGGATCGTCAGCGAGCTGAACGTGTGCTAGAACTCGGAGGTGCCGTAGTTTCTGTGCTTGATCGGTCGGGCCGTGAAGACGTACGACTACATCAACCGCGTTGTGCTAACACTTTCGCTTCTGTTCTAGAAGGGTACGTAGACAACACTCTCCCCTCTCGTTGCTATGCATCACCATGATCTTGCGTGTGCGTAGGATTTTTTTTGAAATTACTACGTTCCCCACCAGTGGCATCAGAGCCTAGGTTTTATGCGTTGATGTTGTGCACGAGTGTGTCAGTTTCTCCAACTTTAGTTGAACCAAGTGTCGCTATGCCCGGTCCTTGCGAAGGTTTCAACAACACCAACTTGACAAACTATCGTTGTGGTTTTGATGCATAGGTAAGAACGGTTCTTGCTAAGCCCAGAGCAGCCACGTAAAACTTGCAACAACAAAGTAGAGGACGTCTAACTTGCTTTTGCAGGGCATGTTGTGATGTGATATGGTCAAGACATGATGCTAAATTTTATTGTATCAGATGATCATGTTTTGTAACCGAGTTATCGACAACTGGCAGGAGCCATATGGTTGTCGCTTTATTGTATGCAATGCAATTGCACTGTAATGCTTTACTTTATCACTAAGCGGCAGCGATAGTCGTTGAAGCATAAGATTGGCGAGACGACAACGATGCTACGATGGTGATCAAGGTGTCACGCCAGTGACGATGGTGATCATGATGGTGTTTCGAAGATGGAGATCACAAGCACAAGATGATGATGGCCATATCATATCACTTATATTGATTGCATGTGATGTTTATCTTTTATGCATCTTATTTTGCTTTGATTGACGGTAGCATTATAAGATGATCCCTCACTAAATTATCAAAGTATAAGTGTTCTCCCTGAGTATGCACCGTTGCAAAAGTTCTTCGTGTTGAGACACCACGTGATGGTCGGGTGTGATAGGCTCTACGTTCAAATACAACGGGTGCAAAACAGTTGCACACGCGGAATACTCAGGTTAAACTTGACGAGCCTAGCATATAACAGATATGGCCTCGGAACACGGAGACCGAAAGGTCGAGCGTGAATCATATAGTAGATATGATCAACATAGTGATGTTCACCATTGAAACTACTCCATCTCACGTGATGATCGGACATGGTTTAGTTGATTTGGATCACGTGATCACATAGAGGATTAGAGGAATGTCTATCTAAGTGGGAGTTCTTAAGTAAAATGATTAATTGAACTTTAATTTATCAAGAACTTAGTCCTGGTAGTATTAGCATATCTATGTTGTAGATCAATAGCTCGCGTTTAGCTCCCCTGTTTTATATTTGATATGTTCCTAGAGAAAACTAAGTTGAAAGATGTTAGTGGCAATTATGCGGATTGGATCCGTGATCTAAGTTTTATCCTCATTGCTGCACAGAAGAATTATGTCTTTGATGCACCGCTAGGTGACAAACCTATTGCATGAGCAGATGCAGATGTTATGAACATTTGTCTAGCTCAATATGATGACTACTTGATAGTTTAGTGCACCATGCTTAAACGGCTTAGAATCGGGACTTCAAAGACGTTTTGAACGTCATGGACCATATGAGATGTTCTAGGAGTTGAAGTTAATATTTCAAGAAAATACCTGAGTTGAGAGATATGAAGTCTCCAACAAGTTCTATAGCTAAAAGATGGAGGAGAATAGCTCAAGCAGTGAGCATGTGCTCAGATTGTCTGGGTACTACAATCGCTTGAATCAAGTGGGAGTTAATCTTCCAGATAAAATAGTGATTGACAAAATTCTCTAGTCACCATCACCAATTTAGTAGAACTTCATGATGAACTATAATATGCAGGGGGTAACGGAAATGATTCCAAGCTCTTCGTGATGCTGAAATCAACGAAGGTAGAAATCAAGAAAAGCATCAAGTGTTGATGGTAAAAAAACCACTAGTTTCAAATAAAGGGCAAAGGGAAGAAAGGGGAACTTCAAGAAGAACGGCAAGCAAGTTGCTGCTGAAGTGAAGAAGCCCAAGTCTGGTCCTAAGCCTGAGACTAAGTGCTTCTACTGCAAAGGGACTGGTCACTGGAAGCGGAACTGCCCCAAGTATTTGGCGGATAAGAAGGATGGCAAAGTGAACAAAGGTATATTAGATATACAGATTATTGATGTGTATTTTACTAGTGTTCGTAGCAACCCCTCGGTATTTGATACTGGTTTAGTTGCTAAGAGTAGTAACTCAAAACGGGAGTTGTAGAATGAACATAGACTAGTTAAGGGTGAAGTGACGATGTGTGTTGGAAGTGGTTCCAAGATTGATATGATCATCATCGCACACTCCCTATACTTTCGGGATTAGTGTTGAACCTAAGTAAGTGTTATTTGGTGTTTGCGTTGAGCATGAATATGATTTGATCATGTTTATTACAATACGGTTATTCATTTAAGTAAGAGAATAAATTGTTGTTCTGTTTACATGAATAAAACCTTATATGGTTACAAACCCAATGAAAATGGTTCGTTGGATCTCGATCGTGGTGATACACATATTCATAATATTGAAACCAAAAGATGCAAAGTTAATAATGATAGTGCAACTTATTTGTGGCACTGCCGTTTAGGTTATATTGGTGTAAAGCGCATGAAGAAAATCCATGCTGATGGGCTTTTGGAATCACTTGATTATGAATCAGTTGATGCTTGCGAACCATGCCTCATGGGCAAGATGACTAAGACTCCGTTCTCCCGAACAATGGAGCGAGCAACAGATTTGTTGGAAATCATACATACTGATGTATGTGGTCCGATGAATATTGAGGCTCGCGGCAGGTATCATTATTTTCTAATCTTCACAAATGATTTGAGCAGGTATGAGTATATCTACTTGATGAAACACAAGTCTGAAACATTTGAAAAGCTCAAAGAATTTCAGAGTGAAGTGGAGAATCATCGTAACAAAAATGAAAGTTTCTACGATATGACCGCAGAAGTAAAATATTTGAGTTACTAGTTTGGCCTTCAGTTAAAAACAATATGAAATAGTTTCACTACTCACGCCACCTGGAACACCATAGTGTAATGGTGTGTCTGAACGTCATAACCGTACTTTATTAGATATGGTGCGATCTATGATGTCTCTTACCGATCTACCACTATCGTTTTGGGGTTATACATTAGAGACAGCTGCATTCACGTTAAATAGGGCACCATCTAAATCCATTGAGACGACACCGTATGAACTATGGTTTGGCAAGAAACCTAAGCTGTCGTTTCTTAAAGTTTGAGGTTGCAATGCTTATGTGAAAAAGTTTCAACCTGATAAGCTCAAACACAAATCATAGAAGTGCGTCTTCATAGGATACCCAAAAGAAAATGTTGGGTACACCTTCTATCACAGATCCGAAGGCAAGATATTTGTTGCTTTGAATGGATCCTTTCTAGAGAAGGAGTTTCTCTCGAAAGAAGTGAGTGGGAGGAAAGTAGAACTTGATGAGGTAACTGTACCTGCTCCCTTATTAGAAAGTAGTTCATCACAGAAATTTGTTCCTGTGACTACTACACCAATTAGTGAGGAAGCTAATGATGATGATCACGTAACATCAGATCAAGTTACTACCGAACCTCATAGGTAAACCAGAGTGAGATCCACACCAGAGTGGTACGGTAATCCTGTTCTGCAGGTCATGTTACTTGACCATGACGAGCCTACGAATTATGAGGAAGCGATGATGAGCCCAGATTCTGCGAAATGGCTTGAGTCCATGAAATCTGAGATGAGATCCATGTATGAGAACAAAGTATGGACTTTGATTGACTTGCCCAATGATCGGCAAGCCATTGAGATTAAATGGATCTTCAAGAGGAAGACGGACACTGATAGTAGTGTTACTATCTAAACAGCTAGAATTGTCGCAAAAAGGTTTTCGAAAAGTTCAAGGTGTTGATTACGATGAGAGTTTCTCACTCGTATCTATGCTTAAGTCTGTCCGAATCATGTTAGCAATTGCCGCATTTTATGAAATCTGGCAAATGGATAAACAAAACTGCATTCCTTAATGGATTTATTAAATAAGAGTTGTATATGATGCAACTAGAAAGTTTTGTCAATCCTAAAGGTACTAACAAAATATGAAAGCTCCAACGATCCATCTATGGACTAGTGCAAGCATCTCGGAGTTGGAATATATGCTTTGATAAGTTGATCAAAGCATATAGTTTTATACAGACTTGCGGTCAAGCCTGTATTTACAAGAAAGTGAGTGGGAGCACTACAACATTTCTGATAAGTATATGTGAAAGACATATTGTTGATCGGAGATAATGTAGAATTATTCCGCAAAGCATAAAGGAATGTTTGAAAGGAGTTTTTCAAAGAAAGACCTCGGTGAAGCTGCTTATATATTGAGCATCAAGATCTATAGAGATAAATCAAGACGCTTGATAAGTTTTTCAATGAGTACATACCTTGACAAGATTTTGAAGTAGTTTAAAATGGAACAGTCAAAGAAGGAGTTCTTGCCTGTGTTACAAAGGTATGAAGTTGAGTAAGACTCAAAACCCGACCACGGCAGAAGATAGAGAGAGAATGAAAGTCATTCCCTATGCCTCAGCCATAGGTTATATAAAGTATGCCATGTTGTGTACCAGACCTATTATATACCCTGCCCTGAGTTTGGCAAGGGAGTACAATAGTGATCTAGAGTAGATCACTGGACATTGGTCAAAATAATCCTTAGTGGAATAAGGATATGTTTCTCGATTATGGAGGTGATAAAAGGTTCGTCGTAAGGGGTTACGTCGATGCAAGTTTTGACACTGATCCAGATGACTCTAAGTCTCAATCTGGATACATATTGAAAGTGGGAGCAATTAGCTAGAGTAGCTCCATGCAGAGCATTGTTGACATAGAAATTTGAAAAATACTTACGGATCTAAATGTGGCAGACCCGTTGACTAAACTTCTCTCACAAGGAAAACATGATCACACCTCAGTACTCTTTGGGTGTTAATCACATAGCGATGTGAACTAGATTATTGACTCTAGTAAACACTTTGGGTGTTGGTCACGTGTCGATGTGAACTATGGGTGTTAATCACATGGTGATGTGAACTATTGATGTTAAATCACATGGTGATGTGAACTAGATTATTGACTCTAGTGCAAGTGGGAGACTGAAGGAAATATGCCCTAGAGGCAATAATAAAGTTATTATTTATTTCCTTATATCATGATAAATGTTTATTATTCATGCTAGAATTGTATTAACCGGAAACATAATACATGTGTGAATACATAGAGAAACAGAGTGTCACTTGTATGCCGATCAAGGATGGTTATGTTTCCTAACCATAGACATGAGTTGTCATTTGATTAAAGGGATCACAAAATTAGGAGAATGATGTGATTGACTTAACCCATTCCGTTAGCATAGCACTTGATTGTTTAGTTTCTTACTATTGCTTTCTTCATGACTTATACATGTTCCTATGACAATGAGATAATGCAACTCCCGTTTATCGGAGGAACACTTTGTGTGCCACCAAACATCACAACGTAACTGGGTGATTATAAAGGTGCTCTATAGGTGTCTCTGATGGTACTTGTTGGGTTCGCGTATTTCGAGATTAGGATTTATCACTCCCATTGTCGGAGAGGTATCTCTGGGCCCTCTCAATAATGCACATCACATAAGCCTTGCTAGCATTGCAACTAATAAGTTAGTTGCGGGATGATCTATTATGGAACGAGTAAAGAGACTTGCCGGTAACGAGATTGAACTAGGTATTGAGATACCGACAATCAAATCTCAGGGAAGTAACATACTAATGACAAAGGGAACAACGTATGCTGTTATGCGGTCTGACCGATAAAAGATCTTCCTAGAATATGTGGGAGCCAATATGAGCATCCAGGTTCTGCTATTGGTTATTGACCGGAGACATGTCTCGGTCATGTCCACATTGTTCTCGAACCCGTAGGGTCCGCACGCTTAACGTTACGATGACAGTTTCATTATGAGTTTATATATTTTGATGTATCTAAGGTTGTTCGGAGTCCCAGATATGATCACGAACATTACGACGAGTCTCGAAATGGTCGAGACATAAAGATCGATATATTGGACGTCTATATTCGGACACCAGAAGTGTTTCATGTGATTTCGGAGAAAACCGGAGTGCCGGAAGGGTTACCGAAACCCCCCGGGGAAGTATTGGGCCTTAGTGGGCTTGAGGGGAGAGAGAGGACTGCAGCCTAGGAGGTAGCGCGCCCCCTCCCATGGGGAGTCCGAATTGGAATAAGGGAGGGGGCGCGGCCCCTCTTTCCCTCTCCCTTCCCTCTTCCTAGTTGGACTAGGAAAGGGGAGTCCTGCTCCTTTATATACAGGGGCAGGGGGCACCTCTAAACACACAAGTTGATCTTCGTGATCGTTCTCTTAGCCGTGTGCGGTGCCCCCCTCCACCATAATCCTCGATAATATTGTAGCGGTGCTTAGGTGAAGCCCTGCGATGGTAGAACATCAAGATCGTCACCACGCCGTCGTGCTGACGGAACTCTTCCCCGACACTTTGCTGCATCGGAGTCCGGGGATCGTCATCGAGATGAACGTGTGCTAGAACTCGGAGGTGCCGTAGTTTCGGTGCTTGATCGGTCGGGCCGTGAAGACGTACGACTACATCAACCGCGTTGTGCTAACGCTTTCGCTTCAGGTCTATAGGGTACGTAGACAAAACTCTCCCCTCTCGTTGCTATGCATCACCATGATCTTGCGTGTGCATAGGATTTTTTTTTGAAATTACTACGTTCCCCAACAAGGTGTTAGTTTCATTACAATGTAATCTAGATTTTTGACTCTAGTGCAAGTGGGAGACTGAAAGAAATATGCCCTAGAGGCAATAAAAAAGTTGTTATTTATATTTCCTTATATCATGATAAATGTTTATTATTCATGCTAGAATTGTATTAACCGAAAACTTAGTACATGTGTGAATACCTAGACAAACAGAGTGTCATTAGTATGCCTCTACTTGACTAGCTCCTTGAATCAATGATGGTTATGTTTCCTAACTATAGACACGAGTTGTCATTTGATTAATGGGATCACATCATTAGAGAATGATGTGATTGACTTGACCCATCCGTTAGCTTAGCATGATGATCGTTTACTTTGTTGCTATTGCTTTCTCAATAACTTATACATGTTCCTATGACTATGAGATCATGCAACTCCTGAATACCGGAGGAACACTTAGTGTGCTATCAATCATCACAACATAACTGGGTGACTATAAATATGCTCTACAGGTGTCTCCGATGGTGTTTGTTGAGTTGGCATAGATCGAGATTAGGATTTCTCACTCCGATTATCGGAGAGGTATCTCTGGGCCCTCTCGGTAATGCACATCACTATAAGCCTTGCAAACAATGCGACTAATGAGTTAGTTACGGGATGATGCATTACGGAGCGAGTAAAGAGACTTGCCGGTAACGATAATGAACTAGGTGTTGAGATACTGACAATCGAATCTCGGGCAAGTAATATATCGATGACAAAGGGAACAACGTATATCGTTACGCGGTTTGACCGATAAAGATCTTCATAGAATATGTGGGAGCCAATATGAACATCCAGGTTCTACTATTGGTTATTGACCAGAGACGTGTCTCGGTCATGTCTACATAGTTCTTGAACCCATAGGGTCCGTGCGCTTAACGTTTGGTGACAATCGGTGTTATGAGTTTATGAGTTTTGATGAACCGAAGATAGTTCGGAGTCCCGGATATGATCATGGACATGACGAGGAGTCTCGAAATGGTCGAGACATGAATATTGATATATTGCATGAATACATTCGGACACCGGATGAGTTTCGGGGGTCAATGGATCATTATCAGAGTTGTGGGGGGTTATCAGTAACCCAGGTGGGAACTAATGGGCCACATGGCCCTTAGTGGAGAGAGAGGGCCGGCCAAGTTAGGGTCACGCCCCCTCCCCTCTAGTATGAATTGGACTAGGGAAGGGGGGCGGTGGCCCCCTTTCCTTCTCTTCTCTCCCTCTTATTCCTTGCGCCTTCCTCCTCCTAGTAGGAATAGGAAAGGGGAGTCCTACTCCTACTAGGAGGAGGACTCCTCCTCTCCTTGGCATGCCCCAAGGGTCGGCCAGCCTCCCCCTTTCTCCTTTATATATGGGGGCAGGGGGCACCCTAGAACACACAAGTTGATCATTGATCCCTTAGCCGTGTGGTGCCCCCCTCCACCATAATCCACCTCGGTCATATCATCACAGTGCTTAGGCGAAGCCCTGCGATGGTAGCTTCATCATCACTGTCATCACACCATCGTGCTGACGAAGCTCTCCCTCGACACTCAGCTGGATCAAGAGTTTGTGGGACGTCACCGAGCCGAACATGTGCAGATCGCGGAGGTGCCTTACTTTCGGTACTAGGATCGGTCGGATTGTGAAGACGTACGACTACATCAACCGCATTGTCATAACGCTTCCGCAAATAGTCTACGAGGATACGTGGACAACACTCTTCCCCTCTCGTTGCTATGCATCACCATGTTAGATCTTGCGTATGCGTATGAACTTTTTTGAAATTACTGCGTTACACAACAAGTTCACTGATGAGCTCGCTACGGCGGAAACGGCGGCGTTGAAATCCGTTGACGGCGATGGAAACCAACAGGGGAGGTCGCTGGCGATGAGGAGACGATCCGGAGACCTGAGGCAGCAGAGAAGGACATGTGTGCGATGAAGAGTTTTGGAGAGATTTCCAAAATTCAACCCGTCGATATATATATCCTGACACTATTGGTGTGACCGAGTGGAACAACTAAGTGGCACCGAGATGAAGAATCGCAAGCGATTACTGCAACTCGGTGTGACCGAAAAGTTCTAATCGGTTGCACCGAGATTGAAAACCTAGATCAACTCAGTGAACTCAGTGTGACCGAAGTGGATGGATCGGTCGGGCCGAAATGCACAAAGAGGGTTTGGAAGTTTAAGTCTATGACGAATCGGGAATTCCGAGGGCTCCTCACACGGAGTGTTCGAATCTGACTTGATCAAACTTTTTGATGTAGCATGAATAGAGTTTGAGATGAGAAAATCATAGATAACTGGAGGAGGTTCTTAGGCATTCTTTTCCATCCGTTTGGCAAAAGAAAAAGAGCCAAACAATCAAAGCAACAAATGGATTTCCTCGAATGAGTAAAATATGCAACCAACATGCTCACACAATAGAATGGCAAATGAAATATGTGGCAAAGCATGCACAAACACTCTAGCATCGATCAAGCAATTGGCGATGACTAGGTCATATATATATGAGTATATTGACTTAGGGGTCAAATGAGAACGTTTGATCATAGGTAATACTCATCGTTTAAGCACAAGTGGGGTTACCACTTTTACATAAAGCATTGCTGTGTTCACACTATTATAGTTGCTTTAGCTCAATTCTTAGAGTAAAGCTCCCCCTAGATGTGACATCCCTCCCTAAGAGGGATGAACTAACCTTGGGTTTTGTTGATGATGAATTCATGTAGTTTTTGAAGATCTGGATGCTCAAAGTTGATGTAGATCATTTGGAGAAATCCATTGGAGTGAGTTGCACTTTCAATACCTACACGGGTTAGTCCCACAAGGAACAAACAAAGATATCCATGGACATAGAATGAAGTTCATACATGATGATGTCCATGAAAGCATTAGGTTACCTTGTCCCTTGTCTTACAAACAAGAGGGTTTGTGACTCCTTGAACTAGTGCAAGATGTGGAACTTGTTTGCACTTGTCCTCGCCAAAAGGATATGAGTGAAGTATGTTGGCGGAGTCACCCACAAGAACTCTCTAGTTCTTCTTCTTTGGGATCCACATCATCTTGATGTGAATCCTTGGAGTTGTAGTCGTACTTGATGAAGTAGAACTTCATGTAGTCTTGGGAACCCACTTGACCAAGGCCTTGGGAGCTTCTTCAAATGCATAAATCTCCTCTTCAAGCTTGTCCTTGCCTTTTTGCTTGTGGTCTTGTGGTGGAAGATCATCTTGATCTTGTGTCCCCTTGAAATAAGTAGGATCATACTACCCCTATTGAGGAAAAAACTTCGTCTTGGGGTATTGATCTTCTTCCCACTCAACTCCATTGGCATTGAACTTTCATTCAAAACCAACACCTTGATTCTTCCGGTGCCTTCCTTGCTTGTGTACAATTTCCTCAAATTGCTTACTCCCGGCAAGGCTCTTGTAAACACCTTTCTCTATAATTCCCTTCAATAAGATATTTTCATGCTCAAGTGTGACTTTGCTAAGAGAATCATTAGTGGAATCAAGAGAACTACTAGAAGAAACAATATTTGTTTTAACATGATTATTGTTACTACTAGAGGAAGAATCTTTCTTACTCTTGTTGCTAGTTTTTACTTGTGGCATGTAAGTAGACAAGAGTAAACGCTTGGCAATGTAAGAAGAACTTTTCTTGTGAAGATCATCATTGATTGCTTTTAAGAACCCATGCTCTTGCTCAAGGTTGAGCTTTTCAAAGTGTAGCTTCTAATGAGTCTTTAAAAGTTCTCGATGATCTTCCAAGGTAGTTTCATGAGGTAACTTAGGAGTGTTTAGTTATTTAGTTAGAGCTCAATCTCCTTCTTATCATCATTATTCTTTTTATCCTGATTAGCATGATTAATAGGAATTCCATCATAGTTTTTATCACTAGAGTTGTCAATAAGTAAATCATCATCACCTAGCAAATCATCTTCATCACTACTAAAATCAACATACTCGGGGTGTGATACCTTTGGGCCTTTAGCCATGAAGCACCTTCCAATTCCTTCATTTGGTGAGTCAAATATGTCGTAGGAGTTGGTTGGCACAAGTGCTAGACCGGCAACACCTTCATCTTGAGTATATTCGGAGTCAGAGTGATAACTTCTCTCGGAGTGATTGTCGGAGTCGGAACCAGATACCCATTCACCAACATGAGCTTGATGTCTTCGTTTTGTGTAGATCCTTGATGACTTGTCCTACCTTTCCGAATCCTTGCTTCTCTGAGATTTTCTTCGTTCATAACTATCATCTCTACTCCTTCTCTCTCTTGGAGGTGATTCTTCTCTTCTACTTCTCCTTTTGGGCGAATCTTCTCTTCTTTTGTAGGGGGCGTACACTCATTTGAGTAGTGTCCGGGTCTTCCACAATTATAGCAATTTCGCTCACGACTAGAAGATCTTTTATCATTGTAGGACCTTGACTTGCAACTTCTTTCTTTGCTTCTACTCTTATAGAACTTGTTTAAATTCTTCACCATTAAGATCAATTCTTCATTGAAGGCTTGTTTCTCACTTTATGATGTAGGAGAATCACATGAGGCTTTGTAAGAACCACTAGACTTGTTGCGAAGCTCTTCTTTATCCTTGAGTGACATCTCATGAGCAACAATTCTTCCAATCACTTCCGTTGGCTTGAGATCTTTGTAATTGGGCATAATTTGGATCAATGTGCACACTGTATCATATTTTCTATCCAAGTCTCTTAGGATCTTCTTGATGATGAATCTATCGGTCATCTCTTCACTTCCTAAGCCGGCAATCTCATTTGTGATGAGAGCAAGCCTAGAGTACATTTCAGCGACACCTTCACCATCCTTCATTTTGAACTTGACAAGTTGACTTTGAAGCAGATCCAACTTGGATTCCTTCACGGAGTCGGTACCATCGTGCATATCAGTCAAAGTATCCCAAATTTCCTTTGCATTCTCAAGACGGTTGATTTTGTTGAATTCTCCGGGGCACAATCCGTTGAAGAGGATATTGCAAGCTTGAGCGTTGTATTGCAGCATATTCAATTCTTCCGCGCTAGCTTCACGGTTCGGTTCTCTCCCATAAAATAATTCACCTTGCAAGCCAATACACACAATAGCCCAAACGGCGGAGTTATGTCCAATAATATGCATTTTCATCTTATGATCCCAACTAGCAAAATTAGTACCATCGAAGTAAGGACCTCTACGGTGGTAATTTCCCTCGCTAGACGCCGTACTCTCCTAGGTTGTGAAACCAAGGCTATGATCACCAAAGCAATGGAAATCAAGACAAATGGGGACCAAAGCTCTGATACCACTTGTTGGATCAAAAGTATGTCTACAGGGGGGGGGGTGATTAGACTACTTGACCAAATAAAAATCTAGCCTTTTCCCAATTTTAAGTCTTGGCAGATTTTAGCAACTTAGCACAAGTCAAGCAATCAACCTACACATGCAAGTCTAAAGAGTATAGAAGCGGAATGTAAAACATTGCACGTGAAGGTAAAGAGAGGAGTTTGGAGGGAGCAAATGCAATGTAGACATGGAGATTTTTGGCGTGGTTCCGATAGGTGGTGCTATCGTACATCCAGGTTCATGGAGACTTCAACCCACAAAGGGTAACCCTCCGTGGACCCACGCAGCTGTTGCCCTTTGTGGGTTGAAGTCTCCATGAACCTGGATGTACGATAGCACCACCTATCGGAACCATGCCAAAAATCTCCGTGTCTACATTGCGTTTGCTCCCTCCAAACTCCTCTCTTTACCTTCACGTGCAATGTTTTACATTCCGCTTCTATACTCTTTAGACTTGCATGTGTAGGTTGATTGCTTAACTTGTGCTAAGTTGCTAAAATCTGCCAAGACTTAAAATTGGGAAAAGGCTAGATTTTTATTTGGTCAAGTAGTCTAATCACCCCCTAGACATACTTTTGATCCAACAAGTGGTATCACAGCTTTGGTCTCCATTTGTCTTGATTTCCATTGCTCTGGTGATCATAGCCTTGGTTTCACAACCTAGGAGAGTATGGCGTCTAGCGAGGGAAATTACCACCGTAGAGGTCCTTACTTCGATGGTAGTAATTTTGCTAGTTGGAAGCATAAGATGAAAATGCATATTATTGGACATAACCCTGCTGTTTGGGCTATTGTGTGTATTGGCTTGCAAGGGGAATTCTTTTATGGGAGAGAACCGAACCGTGAAGCTAGCGCGGAAGAATTGAATATGCTGCAATACAACGCTCAAGCTTGCGATATCCTCTTCAACGGATTGTGCCTCGGAGAATTCAACAAAATCAACCGTCTTGAGAATGCAAAGGAAATTTGGGATAATTTGACTGATATGCACGAAGGTACCGACTCCGCGAAGGAATCCAAGTTGGATGTGCTTCAAAGTCAACTTGTCAAGTTCAAAATGAAGGATGGTGAAGGTGTCACTGAAATGTACTCTAGGCTTGCTCTCATCACAAATGAGATTGCCGGCTTAGGAAGTGAAGAGATGACCGATAGATTCATCTTCAAGAAGATCCCAAGAGACTTGGATGGAAAATATGATACCGTGTGCACATTGATCCAAATTATGCCCAATTACAAAGATCTCAAGCCAACGGAAGTGATTGGAAGAATTGTTGCTCATGAGATGTCACTCAAGGATAAAGAAGAGCTTCACAACAAGTCTAGTGGTGCTTACAAAGCCTCATGTGATGCTCCTACATCATAAAGTGAGAAACAAGACTTCAATGAAGAATTGATCTTAATGGTGAAGAATTTCAACAAGTTCTATAAGAGTAGAAGCAAAGAAAGAAGTTGCAAGTCAAGGTCCTACAATGACAAAAGATCTTCTAGTCGTGAGCAAAATTGCTATAATTGTGGAAGACCCGGACACTACTCAAATGAGTGTACGCCCCCTACAAAAGAAGAGAAGATTCGCCCAAAAGGAGAAGTAGAAGAGAAGAATCACCTCCAAGAGAGAGAAGGAGTAGAGATGATCGTTATGAACGTAGAAAATCTTGGGGAAGCAAGGATTCGGAAAGGGAGGACAAGTCATCAAGGATCTACACAAAACGAAGACATCAAGCTCATGTTGGTGAATGGGTATCTGGTTCCGACTCCGACAATCACTCCGAGAGAAGTTATCACTCTGACTCCGAATATACTCAAGATGAAGGTTTTGCCGGTCTAGCACTTGTGCCAACCAACTCCTACGACATATTTGACTCACCAAATGAAGGAATTGGAAGGTGCTTCATGACTAAAGGCCCAAAGGTATCACACCCCGAGTATGTTGATTTCAGTAGTGATGAAGATGATTTGCTAGGTGATGATGATTTACTTATTGACAACTCTAGTGATGAAAACTATGATGGAATTGCTATTAATCATGCTAATCAGGATAAAAAGAATAATGATGATAAGAAGGAGATTGAGCTCTAACTAAATAACTAAACACTCTTAAGTTACCTCATGAAACTACCTTGGAAGATCATCGAGAACTTTTAAAGACTCATTAGATGCTATGCTTTGAAAAGCTCAACCTTGAGCAAGAGCATGGGTTCTTAAAAGCAATCAATGATGATCTTCGCAAGAAAAGTTCTTCTTACATTGCCAAGCGTTTACTCTTGTCTACTTACATGCCACAAGTAAAAACTAGCAACAAGAGTAAGAAAGATTCTTCCTCTAGTAGTAACAATAATCATGTTAAATCCAATATTGTTTCTTCTAGTAGTTCTCTTGATTCCACTAATGATTCTCTTAGCGAAGTCACACTTGAGCATGAAAATATCTTATTTAAGGGAATTATAGAGAAAGGTGTTTATAAGAGCCTTGCCGGGAGTAAGCAATTTGAGGAAATTGTACACAAGCAAGGAAGGCACCGGAAGAATCAAGGTGTTGGTTTTGAATGAAAGTTCAATGCCAATGGAGTTGAGTGGGAAGAAGATCAATACCCCAAGACAAAGTTTTTTCCTCAATAGGGGAAGTATGATCCTACTTATTTCAAGGGGACACGAGATCAAGATGATCTTCCACCACAAGACCACAAGCAAAAAGGCAAGGACAAGCTTGAAGAGGAGATTTATGCATTTGAAGAAGCTCCCAAGGCCTTGGTCAAGTGGGTTCCCAAGACTACATGAAGTTCTACTTCATCAAGTACGACTACAACTCTAAGGATTCCCATCAAGATGATGTGGATCCCAAAGAAGAAGAACTAGAGAGTTCTTGAGGGTGACTCCGCCAACATACTTCACTTATATCCTTTTGGCGAGGACAAGTGCAAACAACTTCCACATCTTGCACTAGTTCAAGGAGTCACAAACCCTCTTGTTTGTAAGACAAGGGACAAGGTAACCTAATGCTTTCATGGACATCATCATGTATGAACTTCATTCTATGTCCATGGATATCTTTGTTTGTTCCTTGTGGGACTAACCCGTGTAGGTATTGAAAGAACAACTCACTCCAATGGATTGCTCCAAATGATCTACATCAACTTTGAGCATCCACATCTTCAACAACTACATGAAGTCATCATCAACAAAACCCAAGGTTAGTTCATGCCTCTTAGGGAGGGATGTCACATCTAGGGGGAGCTTTACTCTAAGAATTGAGCTAAAGCAACTATAATGGTGTGAACACAACAATGCTTTATGTAAAAGTGGTAACCCCACTTGTGCTTAAACGATGAGTATTACCTATGATCAAATGTTCTCATTTGACCCCTAAGTCAATATACTCATATATATATGACCTAGTCATCGCCAATTGCTTGATAGATGCTAGAGTGTTTGTGCATGCTTTGCCACATATTTCATTTGCCATTCTATTGTGTGAGCATGTTGGTTGCATATTTTACTCATTCGAGGACATCCATTTGTTGCTTTGATTGTTTGGCTCCTTTTCTTTTGCCAAACGGATGGAAAAGAATGCCTAAGAACCTACTCTAGTTATCTATGATTTTCTCATCTCAAACTCTATTCATGCTACATCAAAAAGTTTGAACAAGTCAGATTCGAACACTCCGTGTGAGGAGCCCTCGGAGTTCCCGATTCGTCATAGACTTAAACTTCCAAACCCTCTTTGTGCATTTCGGCCTGACCGATCCATCCACTTCGCTCACACCGAGTTCACTGAGTTGATCTAGGTTTTCAATCTCGGTGCAACCGATTAGAACTTTTCGGTCACACCGAGTTGCAGTAATCGGTTGCGATTCTGCATCTCGGTGCCACTTAGTTGTTCCACTCGGTCACACCGATAGTGTCAGGATATATATATCGACGGGTTGAATTTAAAATCTCTCCAAAACTCTTCATCGCACGCATGTCCTTCTCTATCGTCTCGGGTCTCCGGATCGTCTCCTCATCGCCAGCGACCTCCCGCTGCTGGTTTCCATCGCCGTCAACGGATTTCAACCCCGACGTTGCCGCCGTAGCGAGCTCATCGCTGAACTTGTTGTGTAACGCAGTAATTTCAAAAAAGTTCATACGCATACGCAAGATCTAACATGGTGATGCATAGCAACAAGAGGGGAAGAGTGTTGTCCACATATCCTCGTAGACTATATGCGGAAGCGTTATGACAACGCGGTTGATGTAGTCGTACGTCTTCAGAATCCGACCGATCCTAGTACCGAAAGTACGGCACCTCCGCGATCTGCACACGTTCGGCTCGGTGACGTCCCACAAACTCTTAATCCAGCTGAGAGTCGAGGGAGAGCTTCGTCAGCACGAAGGTGTGATGACAGTGATGATGAAGCTACCATCGCAGGGCTTCGCCTAAGCACTATGATGATATGACCGAGGTGGATTATGGTGGAGGGGGGCACCACACACAGCTAAGGGATCAATGATCAACTTGTGTGTTCTAGGGTGCCCCCGGCCCCCGTATATAAAGCAGAAAGGGGGAGGCTGGCCGACCCTTGGGGCACGCCAAGGAGAGGAGGAGTCCTCCTCCTAGTAGGAGTAGGACTCCCCTTTCCTAGTTCTACTAGGAGGAGGAAGGGGCAAGGAACAAGAGGGAGAGAAGAGAAGGAAAGGGGGCCACCGCCCCCCTTCTCTAGTCCAATTCATACTAGAGGGGAGGGGGCGCGACCCTAACTTGGCCGGCCCTCTCTCTCCACTAAGGGCCATGTGGGCCATTAGTTCCCAACGGGGTTACTGATAACCCCCTGGCACTCCGATAATGATCCATTGACCCCCAAAACTCATCCGGTGTCCGAATGTATTCATCCAATATATCAATATTCATGTCTCGACCATTTCGAGACTCCTCGTCATGTCCTTGATCATATCCGGGACTCCGAACTATCTTCGGTTCATCAAAACACATAAACTCATAATACCGATCGTCACCAAACGTTAAGCGCACAGACCCTATGGGTTCGAGAACTATGTAGACATGAACGAGACACGTCTCCGGTCAATAACCAATAGTGGAACCTGGATGATCATATTGGCTCCCACATATTCTATGAAGATCTTTATCGGTCAAACCGCATAACAATATACGTTGTTCCCTTTGTCATCGTTATGTTACTTGCCCGAGATTCGATTGTCAGTATCTCAGCACCTAGTTCATTATCGTTACCGGCAAGTCTCTTTACTCGTTCCGTAATGCATCATCCCGTAACTAACTCATTAGTCACATTGCTTGCAAGGCTTATAGTGATGTGCATTACTGAGAGGGCCCAGAGATACCTCTCCGATAATCAGAGTGACAAATCCTAATCTCGATCTATGCCAACTCAACAAACACCATCGGAGACACCTGTAGAGCATCTTTATAGTCACCCAGTTACGTTGTGACGATTGATAGCACACTAAGTGTTCCTCCGGTATTCAGGAGTTGCATGATCTAATAGTCATAGGAACATGTATAAGTTATTGAGAAAGTAATAGCAACAAACTAAACGATCATCGTGCTAAGCTAACGGATGGGTCAAGTCAATCACATCATTCTCTAATGATGTGATCCTGTTAATCAAATGACAATTCATGTCTATAGTTAGGAAACATAACCATCATTGATTCAAGGAGCTAGTCAAGTAGAGGCATAATAATGACACTCTGTTTATCTATGTATTCACACATGTACTAAGTTTTCGGTTAATACAATTCTAGCATGAATAATAAACATTTATCATGATACAAGGAAATATAAATAACAACTTTATTATTGCCTCTAGGGCATACTTCTTTCAGTCTCCCACTTGCACTGGAGTCAAAAATCTAGATTACATTGTAATGAAACTAACACCCTGTTGGGGAACGTAGTAATTTCAAAAAAAATTCCTACGCACATGCAAGGTCATGGTGATGCATAGCAACGAGAGGGGAGAGTGTTGTCTACGTACCCTGTAGACCTGAAGCGGAAGCGTTAGCACAACGCGGTTGATGTAGTCGTACGTCTTCATGGCCCGACCGATCAAGCACCGAAACTACGACACCTCCGAGTTCTAGCACACGTTCATCTTGATGACGATCCCCAGACTCCGATCCAGCAAAGTGTCGGGGAAGAGTTCCATCAGCACGACGGCGTGGTGACGATCTTGATGTTCTACCGTCACAGGGCTTCGCCTAAGCACCGCTACAATATTATCGAGGATTATGGTGGTGGGGGGGGGGGCACCGCACACGGCTAAGAGAACGATCACGAAGATCAACTTGTGTGTTTAGAGGTGCCCCCCTGCCCCTGTATATAAAGGAGCAAGGGGGGAGGCCGGTCGGCCCTTGAGGCGCGCCAAGGAGGGGGGATCCCTCCTCCTAGTAGGAGTAGGACTCCCCTTTCCTAGTCCAACTAGGAAGAAGGAAGGGGGAAGGAAAGAGAGGGAGAGGGAGAGGGAAAGAGGGGCCGCGCCCCCTCCCCTAGTCCAATTCGGACTCCCCATGGGAGGGGGCGCGCTAACTCCTGCGCTGCAGCCCTCTCTCTCCCCTCAAGCCCACTAAGGCCCAATACTTCCCCGGGGGGTCCCGGTAACCCTTCCGCCACTCCGGTTTTCTCCAAAATCACCCGAAACACTTCCGGTGTCCGAATATAGCCGTCCAATATATCGATCTTTATGTCTTGACCATTTCGAGACTCCTCGTCATGTCCGTGATCATATCCGGGACTCCGAACAACCTTCGATACAACAAAATATATAAACTCATAATGAAATTGTCATCGTAACGTTAAGCATGCGGACCCTACAGGTTCGAGAACAATGTAGACATGACCGAGACACGTCTCCGGTCAATAACCAATACCGGAACCTAGATGCTCATATTGGCTCCCACATATTCTACGAAGATCTTTTATCAGTCAGACCGCATAACAACACACGTTTTTCCCTTTGTCATCAGTATGTTACTTGCCCGAGATTTGATCGTCGGTATCTCAATACCTAGTTCAATCTCGTTACCGGCAAGTCTCTTTACTCGTTCCGTAATACATCATCCCGCAACTAACTTATTAGTTGCAATGCTAGCAAGGCTTATGTGATGTGCATTACTGAGAGGGCCTAGAGATACCTCTCCGACAATCGGAGTGATAAATCCTAATCTCGAAATACGCCAACCCAACAAGTACCATCAGAGACACCTGTAGAGCACCTTTATAATCACCCAGTTACGTTGTGATGTTTGGTGTCACACAAAGTGTTCCTCTGGTAAATGGGAGTTGCATTATCTCATAGTCATAGGAACATGTATATGTGATGAAGAAAGCAGTAGCAACAAACTAAACGATCAAGTGCTATGCTAACGGAATGGGTCAAGTCAATCACATCATTCTCCTAATGATGTGATCCCATTAATCAAATGACAACTCATGTCTATGGTTTGGAAACATAACCATCTTTGATCAACGAGCTAGTCAAGTAGAGGCATACTAGTCACACTCTGTTTGTCTATGTATTCACACATGTATTATGTTTCCGGTTAATACAATTCTAGCATGAATAATAAACATTTATCATGATATAAGGAAATAAATAATAACTTTATTATTGCCTCTAGGGCATATTTCCTTCAGTCTCCCACTTGCACTAGAGTCAATAATCTAGTTCACATCACCATGTGATTTAACATCAAAAGTTCACATCACCATGTGATTAACACCCATAGTTCACATCGACATGTGACCAACACCCAAAGTGTTTACTAGAGTCAATAATCTAGTTCACATTGCTATGTGATTAACACCCAAAGAGTACTGAGGTGTGATCATGTTTTGCTTGCGAGAGAAGTTTAGTCAACATGTCTGCCACATTCAGATCCGTGAGTATTTTGCAAATTTCTATGTCAACAATGCTCTGCATGGAGCTACTCTAGCTAATTGCTCCCACTTTCAATATGTATCCAGATTGAGACTTAGAGTCATCTGGATCAGTGTCAAAACTTGCATCGACGTAACCCTTTACGACAAACCTTTTATCACCTCCATAATCGAGAAATATATCCTTATTCCACTAAGGATAATTTTGACCAATGTCCAATGATCTACTCCTAGATCACTATTGTACTCCCTTGCCAAACTCAGGGCAGGGTATACAATAGGTCTGGTACACAGCATGGTATACTTTATAGAACCTATGGCTGAGGCATAGGGAATGACTTTCATTCTCTCTCTATCTTCTGTTGTGGTCGGGTTTTGAGTCTTACTCAACTTCACACCTTTGTAACACAGGCAAGAACTCCTTCTTTGATTGTTCCATTTTAAACCACTTCAAATCTTGTCAAGGTATGTACTCATTGAAAAACTTATCAAGCGTCTTGATCTATCTCTATAGATCTTGATGCTCAATATGTAAGTAGCTTCACCGAGGTATTTCTTTGAAAAACTCCTTTCAAACATTCCTTTATGCTTTGCAGAATAATTTTACATTATCTCCGATCAACAATATGTCTTTCACATATACTTATCAGAAATGTTGTAGTGCTCCCACTCACTTTCTTGTAAATACAGGCTTGACCGCAAGTCTGTATAAAACTATATGCTTTGATCAACTTATCAAAGCGTATATTCCAACTCCGAGATGCTTGCACTAGTCCATAGATGGATCACTGGAGCTTAAATATTTTGTTAGTACCTTTAGGATTGACAAAACTTTCTTGTTGCATCATATACAACTCTTCTTTAATAAATCCATTAAGGAATGCAGTTTTGTTTATCCATTTGCCAGATTTCATAAAATGTGGCAATTTCTAACATGATTCGGACAGACATAAAGCATAGATACGAGTGAGAAACTCTCATCATAATCAACACCTGGAACTTTTCAAAAATCTTTTTGCGACAATTCTAGCTTTTTAGATAGTAACACTACTATTAGCGTCCGTCTTCCTCTTGAATATCCATTTAATCTCAATGGCTTGCCGATCATTGGGCAAGTCAATCAAAGTCCATACTTTGTTCTCACACATGGATCTCATCTCAGATTTCATGGCCTCAAGCCATTTCGCGGAATCTGGGCTCATCATCGCTTCCTCATAGTTTGTAGGCTCGTCATGGTCAAGTAACATGACCTGCAGAACAGGATTACCGTACCACTCTGGTGCGGATCTCACTCTAGTTTACCTACGAGGTTCGGTAGTAACTTGATCTGAAGTTACATGATCATCATCATTAGCTTCCTCGCTAATTGGTGTTGTAGTCATAGGAACAGATTTCTGTGATGAACTACTTTCCAATAAGGGAGCAGGTACATTTACCTCATCAAGTTCTACTTTCCTCCCACTCACTTCTTTCGAGAGAAACTCCTTCTCTAGAAAGGATCCATTCAAAGCAACAAATATCTTGCCTTCGGATCTGTGATAGAAGGTGTACCCAACATTTTCTTTTGGGTATCCTATGAAGACGCACTTCTCCGATTTGGGTTTGAGCTTATCAGGTTGAAACTTTTTCACATAAGCATTGCAACCTCAAACTTTAAGAAACGACAGCTTAGGTTTCTTGCCAAACCATAGTTCATACGGTGTCGTCTCAACGGATTTAGATGGTGCCCTATTTAACGTGAATGCAGCTGTCTCTAATGTATAACCCCAAAACGATAGTGGTAGATCGGTAAGAGACATCATAGATTGCACCATATCTAATAAAGTACGGCTATGACGTTCAGACACACTATTACACTGTGGTGTTCCAGGTGGCGTGAGTAGTGAAACTATTTCATATTGTTTTTAACTGAAGGCCAAACTCATAACTCAAATATTTTACTTCTGCAGTCATATCGTAGAAACTTTCATGTTTGTTACGATAATTCTCCACTTCACTCTGAAATTCTTTGTGCTTTTCAAATGTTTCAGACTTGTGTTTCATCAAGTAGATATACTCATACATGGTCAAATCATCTGTGAAGATCAGAAAATAATGATACCTGCCGCGAGCCTCAATATTCATCGGACCACATACATCAGTATGTATGATTTCCAACAAATCTATTGCTCGCTCCATTGTTCAGGAGAACGGAGTCTTAGTCATCTTGCCCATGAGGCATGGTTCGCAAGCATCAACTGATTCATAATCAAGTGATTCCAAAATCCCATCAGCATGGATTTTCTTCATGCGCTTTACAGCAATATGACCTAAACGGCAGTACCACAAATAAGTTGCACTATCATTATTAACTTTGCATCTTTTGGTTTCAATATTATGAATATGTGTCTCACTATGATCGAGATCCAACGAACCATTTTCATTGGGTTTGTAACCATATAAGGTTTTATTCATGTAAACAGAACAACAATTTATTCTCTTAAATGAATAACCGTATTGCAATAAACATGATCAAATCATATTCATGCTCAACGCAAACACCAAATAACACTTATTTAGGTTCAACACTAATCCCGAAAGTATAGGGAGTGTGCGATGATGATCATATCAATCTTGGAACCACTTCCAACACACATCGTCACTTCACCCTTAACTAGTCTATGTTCATTCTGCAACTCCCGTTTTGAGTTACTACTCTTAGCAACTAAACCAGTATCAAATACCGAGGGGTTGCTACGAACACTAGTAAAATACACATCAATAATCTGTATATCAAATATACCTTTGTTCACTTTGCCATCCTTCTTATCCGCCAAATACTTGGGGCAGTTTCGCTTCCAGTGACCAATCCCTTTGCAGTAGAAGCACTTAGTCTTAGGCTTAGGACCAGACTTGGGCTTCTTCACTTGAGCAGCAACTTGCTTGCCGTTCTTCTTGAAATTCCCCTTCTTCCCTTTGCCCTTTATTTGAAACTAGTGGTTTTGTTTACCACCAAAACTTGATGCTTTTCTTGATTTCTACCTTCGTTGATTTCAGCATCACAAAGAGCTTGGAATCGTTTCCGTTACCCCTTGCATATTATAGTTCATCACGAAGTTCTACTAACTTGGTGATGGTGACTAGAGAATTTTGTCAATCACTATTTTATCTGGAAGATTAACTCCCACTTGATTCAAGCGATTGTAGTACCCAGACAATCTGAGCACATGCTCACTGCTTGAGCTATTCTCCTCCATCTTTTAGCTATAGAACTTGTTCGAGACTTCATATCTCTCAACTCGGGTATTTTCTTGAAATATTAACTTCAACTCCTAGAACATCTCATATGGTCCATGACGTTCAAAACGTCTTTGAAGTCCCGATTCTAAGTCGTTTAAGCATGGTGCACTAAACTATCAAGTAGTCATCATATTGAGCTAGACAAATGTTCATAACATCTGCATCTAGTCCTGCAATAGGTTTGTCACCTAGCGGTGCATCAAAGACATAATTCTTCTGTGCAGCAATGAGGATAAACCTCAGATCATGGATCCAATCCGCATAATTGCTACTAACATCGTCTTTCAACTTAGTTTTCTCTAGGAACATATCAAAAATAAAACAGGGGAGCTAAACGCGAGCTATTGATCTACAACATAGATATGCTAATACTCCCAGGACTAAGTTCATGACAAATTAAAGTTCAATTAATAATATTACTTAAGAACTCCCACTTAGATAGACATTCCTCTAATCCTCTAAGTGATCACGTGATCCAAATCAACTAAACCATGTCCGATCATCACGTGAGATGGAGTAGTTTCAATGGTGAACATCACTATGTTGATCATATCTACTATATGATTCACGCTCAACCTTTTGGTCTCCGTGTTCCGAGGCCATATCTGTTATATGCTAGGCTCGTCAAGTTTAACCTGAGTATTCCGCGTGTGCAACTGTTTTGCACCCGTTGTATTTGAACGTAGAGCCTATCACACCCGACCATCACGTGGTGTCTCAGCACGAAGAACTTTTGCAATGGTGCATACTCAGGGAGAACACTTATACTTTGATAATTTAGTGAGGGATCATCTTATAATGCTACCGTCAATCAAAGCAAGATAAGATGCATAAAAGATAAACATCACATGCAATCAATATAAGTGATATGATATGGCCATCATCATCTTGTGCTTGTGATCTCCATCTTCGAAACACCATCATGATCACCATCGTCACCGGTGCGACACCTTTATCACCATCGTAGCATCGTTGTCGTCTCGCCAGTCTTATGCTTAGTGATAAAGTAAAGCATTACAGTGCAATTGCATTGCATACAATAAAGCGACAACCATATGGCTCCTGCTAGTTGCCGATAACTCGGTTACAAAACATGATCTTCTCATACAATAAAATTTAGTATCATGTCTTGACCATATCACATCACAACATGCCCTGCAAAAGCAAGTTAGACGTCCTCTACTTTGTTGTTGCAAGTTTTACGTGGCTGCTCTGGGCTTAGCAAGAACCGTTCTTACCTATGCATCAAAACCACAACGATAGTTTGTCAAGTTGGTGTTGTTTAAACCTTCGCAAGGACCGGGCGTAGCGACACTTGGTTCAACTAAAGTTGGAGAAACTGACACCCGCCAGCCACCTGTGTGCAAAGCATGTTGGTAGAACCAGTCTCGCATAAGCGTACGCGTAATGTCAGTCCGGGCCGCTTCATCCAACAATACCGCCGAACCAAAGTATGACATGCTGGTAAGCAGTATGACTTATATTGCCCACAACTCACTTGTGTTCTACTCGAGCACAACATCAACGCATAAAACCTAGGCTCTGATGCCACTGTTGGGGAACGTAGTAATTTGAAAAAAAAATCCTAGGAACACGCAAGATCATGGTGATGCATAGCAACGAGTGGGGAGAGTGTTGTCTACGTACCCTCGTAGAACGGAAGCAGAAGTGTTAGCACAACGCGGTTGATGTAGTCGTACGTCTTCACGGCCCGACCGATCAAGCGCCAAAACTACGACACCTCCGAGTTCTAGCACACATTCAGCTCGATGACGATCCCTGGACTCCGATCCAGCAAAGTGTCGGGGAAGAGTTCCGTCAGCATGACGGCGTGGTGACGATCTTGATGTTCTACGGTCGCAGGGCATCACCTAAGCACCGCTACAATATTATCGAGGATTATGGTGGAGGGGGGCACCGCACACGGCTAAGAGAACGATCACGAAGATCAACTTGTGTGTTTAGAGGTGCCCCTGTGCCCCTGTATATAAAGGAGCAAGGGGGAGGCCGGGCGGCCCTTGAGGCATGCCAAGGAGGGGGGAGTCCTCCTCCTAGTAGGAGTAGGACTCCCCTTTCCTAGTCCAACTAGGAAGAGGGAAGGGGGAAGGAAAGAGAGGGAGAGGGAGAGGGAAAAAGGGGCCGCGCCCCCCTCCCCTAGTCCAATTCGGACTCCCCATGAGAGGGGGCGCGCCGCCTCCTGGGCTGCAGCCCTCTCTCTCCCCCTCAGGCCCACTAAGGCCCAATACTTCCCCGGGGGGTTCCGGTAACCCTTCCGGCACTCTAGTTTTCTCTGAAATCACCCGAAACACTTCCGGTGTCCGAATATAGCCGTCCAATATATCGATCTTTATGTCTCGACCATTTCGAGACTCCTCGTCATGTCCGTGATCATATCTGGGACTCCGAAAAACCTTCGGTACATCAAAATATATAAACTCATAATGAAACTGTCATCATAACGTTAAGTGTGTGGACCCTACGGGTTCGAGAACAATGTAGACATGACCGAGACACGTCTTCGGTCAATAACCAATAGCGGAACCTGGATGCTCATATTGGCTCCCACATATTCTATGAAGATCTTTTATCGGTCAGACTGCATAACAACATATGCTGTTCCCTTTGTCATCGGTATGTTACTTGCCTGAGATTTGATCGTCGGTATCTCAATACCTAGTTCAATCTCGTTACCGGCAAGTCTCTTTACTCGATCCGAAATACATTATCCCGCAACTAACTTATTAGTTTCAATGCTTGCAAGGCTTATGTGATGTGGATTACCGAGAGGGCCCAGAGATTCCCCTCCGACAATCGGAGTGACAAATCCTAATCTCGAAATACGCCAACCCAACAAGTACCTTCAGAGACACCTGTAGTGCACCTTTATAATCACCCAGTTACGTTGTGACGTTTGGTGGCACACAAAGTGTTCCTCCGGTAAACGGGAGTTGCATTATCTCATAGTCATAGGAACATGTATAAGTCATGAAGAAAGCAATAGCGACAAACTAAACGATCAAGTGCTATGCTAATGGAATGGGTCAAGTCAATCACATCATTCTCCTAATGATGTGATCCCATTAATCAAATGACAACTCATGTCTATGGTTTGGAAACATAACCATCTTTGATCAACGAGCTAGTCAAGTAGAGGCATACTAGTCACACTCTGTTTGTCTATGTATTCACACATGTATTATGTTTCCGGTTAATACATTTCTAGCATGAATAATAAACATTTATCATGATATAAGGAAATAAATAATAACTTTATAATTGCCTCTAGGGCATATTTCCTTCACACCCATCGAGTCTTGGTGTTGATCATGTTTTGCTCATGAGAGAGGCTTAGTTAACGGGTCTGCAACATTCAGATCCGTATGTATCTTGCAAATCTCTATGTCTCCCTCCTTGACTTGATCGCGTATGGAATTGAAGCGTCTCTTGATGTGCTTAGTTCTCTTTTGAAATCTGGATTCCTTTGACAAGGCAATTGCACCAGTATTGTCACAAAAGATTTTCATTGGACCCGATGCACTAGGTATGACACCTAGATCGGATATGAATTCCTTCATCCAGACTCATTCATTTGCTGCTTCCGAAGCAGCTATGTACCCTGCTTCACACGTAGATCCCTCCACGATGCTCTGCTTGGAACTGCACCAACTGACAGCTCCACCATTTAATAAAAATGTGTATCTAGTTTGTGACTTAGAGTCATCCAGATCAATGTCAAAGCTTGCATCGACGTAACCGTTTATGACGAGCTCTTTGTCACCTCCATGAACGATAAACATATACTTAGTCCTTCTCAGGTATTTCAGGATGTTTTGACCGCTATCCAGTGATCCACTTGTGGATTACTTTGGTACCTCCCTGCTAAACTAATAGCAAGGCACACATCAGGTCTGGTACATAGCATTGCTTACATGATAGAACCTATGGCTGAAGCAAAGGGAATGACTTTCATTTTCTCTCTACCTTCTTAAGTGGCCGGGCATTGATTTTGACTCAACTTCACACCTTGTAACATAGGCAAGAACCCTTTCTTTGCCTGATCCATTTTGAACTTCTTCAAAACTTTATCAAGGTATGTGCTTTGTGAAAGTCCAATTAAGCGCCTTGATCTATCTCTATAGATCTTGTTGCCCAATATATAAGCAGCTTCACTGAGGTCTTTCATTGACAAATTCTTATTCAAGTATCCTTTTATGCTATTCAGAAATTCAGTATCATTTCTGATCATCAATATGTCATCTACATATAATATCATAAATGGTACAGAGCTCCCACACACCTTCTTGTAAATACAGGCTTCTCCAAAAGTCTGTATAAAACCATATGCTTTGATCACACTATCAAAGCATCTATTCCAACTGCGAGAGGCTTGCACCAGTCCATAAATGGATCGCTGGAGCTTGCATACTTTGTTATCACCTTTTGGATCGACAAAACCTTCTGGTTGCATCATATACAACTCTTCTTTAAGATATCCATTGGTGAATGCAATTTTGACATCCAATTCGCCAGATTTCATAATCATAAAATGCGGTAATTGCTAACATGATTATGACGGACTTAAGCATCGCTACGGATGAGAAGGTCTCAGCATAGTCAACTCCTTGAACTTGTCGAAAACCTTTTGCAACAAGTCGAGCTTTGTAGATAGTAACATTACCGTCAGCGTCAGTCTTCTTCTTGAAGATCCATTTATTCTCTAAGGCCTGCCGATCATCGGGCAAGTCAACCAAAGTCCACACTTTGTTCTCATACATGGATCCCATCTCAAATTTCATGGCCTCTAGCCATTTTGCGGAATAGGGGCTCCTCATCGCTTCCTCATAGTTCGTAGGTTCGTCATGATCAAGTAACATGACCTCCGGAACAGGATGACTGTCGGTGTCAAAACCGGCGGATCTCGGGTAGGGGGTCCCGAACTATGTGTCTAAGGCGGATGGTAACAGGAGGCAGGGGACATGATGTTTTACCCTGGTTCAGGCCCTCTTGATGGAGGTGAAACCCTACGTCCTGCTTGATTTATTCTTGATGATATGAGTATTACAAGAGTTGATCTACCACGAGAACGGAGATGCTAAACCCTAGAAGCTAGCCTATGGTATGGTTGTATGTTGTCCTACGGACTAAAACCCTCCGGTTTATATAGACACCAGAGGGGGCTAGGGTTACACAAGGTCGGTTACAAAGGAGGAGATATCCATATCCGTGCTGCCTAGCTTGCCTTCCACGCCAAGTAGAGTCCCATCCAGACATGAGACGAAGTCTTCAATCTTGTGTCTTCATAGTCCAACAGCCCGTCCAAAGAATATAGTCCGGCTGTCCGGAGACCCCCTATTCCAGGACTCCCTCAGTAGCCCCTGAACCAAGCTTCAATGATGATGAGTCCGGCGCGCAGTGTTGTCTTTGGCATTGCAAGGCGGGTTCCTCCTCTGAATACACCACGGAAAAATTTGAATACAAGGATAGTGCCCGACCCTGCAAAATAAGTTCCACATACCACCGTAGAGAGAATAATATTTCCACAAATCTAATGTGCTGACACGTTTTGGCAACATGACATCATGCCATGGCCCGGTGATTATTCGAACTGTTTTTCTTTAACCAGCCCCGCACATAACGCGAGGCAGTTTCATGACACATCTTGACAACGCAGAGATCGTGTCCCCCTTATTACGGGATTCTCATCAATACGGGCGTGGGTAACCCAACCGCGCCACCAATTAGGGCGCTTGGGGGATATGCGAGTTTTACCAGGCTAGTGGGGGCGCATAGTTTCAGCTGCCCTTATAAGGGGACAAGGTTTAACCTTTTTCTACCCACGCCTTCTTCCTCCTTGCTCATCCATTCTTGTGCACTGGAGCTCCAATGCCCAAGTCCACATGCTTCCCCTCAACCTTCTCCAAACATGTCCGGAGCGGGAGGCAAATGGATGGCTTCCTCCGTTACGGAGGGACACATCAAGTAGCTGCGCGGAGCCGGATACTTAGCCACGAATATCACGCATCGGCTGCCCGCTGCGGGGCAGATCATTCCTACCTCGGAACCTCACGAGAGGGTAGTTTTCCTCCACCACTTCCTCCACGGACTGGGGTTTCCCCTCCATCCATTCGTCCGTGGTCTCATGTTCTACTACGGGCTGGACTTCCATGATCTGGCCCCGAACTTCATCCGCAACATTTTGGCGTTCATCGTCGTGTGTGAGGCTTTCCTCCGCATCCGGCCCCACTTCGGCCTGTGGTTAAAGACCTTCAAATCAAGCCGAAGGTGGTGGGAGGCCAACAAGCGGAATGCAGCGGAGCCATGGTGGGCAAGATGCCCAATGTTACATGGCTTGAAGGCTCCTTCACCGAGCCGCGCGACACCAACTGGGTGGTGGCCCCCGAGTTTCGATCCGGAATGCCCACGCGGCTCACCTCCTGGAAAGAGAAGGGCCCATCCTGGGGTTCATCGGTGGAGCTAGACGGACTCAAGAAATGTATCCGGAATATGGCAAGCAAGAAGCTCAAGCTTGTCAACATAGTCCAGGTCATGCTCATCCGCCGGATCCACCCGTGTCAACAATGGGATTTCAACTTGTGGGAGTTCGACCCAGCCAAGCACCAGACTCTGAGCGAGCTCTTTGACACGACGCACAAGGACGTCTGGAGGGTGCTGTTCAAGGGCGCCGAGGTCCCTCCCTCTCTCACCGAGGACCGCGGGCTAAGCACGAAGCGCCTAGCGCATTCGGTGAGTTCTATACATCCGGTAGGATATTTATTTCCCCTAGCTTAACCATGTGCGGGGTCCGAGCTCCATGCCTTTGATAGGACTGGGTGGAGACGTCGGGGCAGATTAACTGTCTGGCCCTTCTGCCCGAAGACACTACGGGCGCTCTCCTGACGGAGATGCTGACTCCGGCTCCTTACAAGGTGCCGGAGAATACCAAGAAGGCCAAGGGAACCCGAAAGAGTTCCCGACGCCAGGTGTTATCGGACTCATCGTTCGATAACTCCGCAATGCACTCCTCCCTCGAAGACGAGGAGGAAGATGAAGATGTTGCCCCTTCATTCGGGGAGACATGAAAAGGAAGGCCGCCCTGACCGCGGGGGGGGGGGGCGAAGGGTCCAACAAGGGGAGGACCCTCCTTCCGGAGTACTCCACCACTGCCGCCGAAGGCGAAGACGAGTGGCTGCTCAGGCCCAAGCCCCTGGCGAAGTCGTAAGTATTCGGATACCAAAGTAACTCATAGCATACCTTTGTCGCATTTCTTCTCCTTACGCCGAATATGATTATGCAGACTGCCCCAAGCCCGTATCGACGCATCTTCGTCGTGCGGCTCCTTGGACTCGTCGGACATGGATAGCGATCCACTTCCAACCGCCACCTCCCCTTGCCCTTTGTACAATGCCGAGGTATTGTCTCAAGAGGCACTGGGTCGAGGGGAGACAATCTTGGAGGCGCCTCAAGGCGACCTTCCGGACTCCAGGAGCAAAGGGAGTAAGGCTCCCGAGGGCCCCGAGTTTGGCCCTCAGCCGAACACCGCGCCGGAACCTCCAGTGGTTCCGGACTCTGGCAAGCGGCCTCCTTCTAAAAGGGGCAAGACGCCTGTGCCGGTGACCCCTACCCATCCAGGGGCACCGGAAAATCTGCTGGGAGTGCTTCACAGCGCTTCCATCAATGAAGAGCACCGTACTATTATGAGTGCGGTGATCCAGAAGGTTCAGTCCGCCAAGAGCGGACTGACTGAAGCCTGTGCCGGCCTTCCAACAGGCTTTGAGGTAAGTATTTGAAATATAGGAAAAATATTACCGCATAGACAATAGCCCATGATGTTCTGTTCGGTGTTCACAAAGAAAAGCCGATTAGAGGATCAAACAATATCGCAGGAGTCTAATATAAGTATGTCTATATGCGTATGCAGGCTTCACTGCTGGCCTCTACCGCACTGACTGCGGAGGTCGCCGCACTGAAGCAGGACCTCGAAGGGTCAAAGAAAGAGCTCTGCCTTGCCAAGAGGCAGCTCAAGGAGAACAAAGGTAAGTAGTACCTAGTCTATGGATATATATAAAAAGAATGCGATTGCAAAATGACAGGATCATCGTAAATTTGCCAGGGGCCATGACCAAGGTGGCGACCCTGAAGCAAGCGCTATCCGAGGCCGAAAACAAAGCGGCCCAGGAGCGCACCGAGCGGGAAAAACAAGAGGCACGGGCGGGCAAGGTGCAGCAAGAGCTCCACGCTCTCGTGACGAAGCACGAGGCGTTGGAGCTTGACTTGACGACGCGAGAGTCCGAGCTTGCCGCGGCCCTTGAGAGTGCAAAGAGTGCCAAGGCTGAAGCCCAAATGGCTCTCCAGGAGATTGATGCGATGAAGAAGATAGCGAAGGGTGAGGCATTATATATGCAAAGCAAGCATGTGAAAGTAAATTACTTGTTACTTACCTGAATCCGGAGCTCTCCAGGAGCATTTGCAGATTTTTCCCGCAGCGTGTCGGATGCCGCACAGTTTTACCAGGCCAAGGAGGGGAGCTCAACGGAGAAGCTGTTCTGGTCTCAGTATACTGAGACCGAACACCCGAGGCCTCTGAGAGACCTGCTAAAGCAACTGGTCGAGCTGCACAAGGCGGCCGAACATGCCATGAAGGGCTTTATAGTCTAGATGTGGCATGGTGACGCCCTTCCCAACAACTACTTCGGCCTGGTGAGGCGGCTTGTGAATGCCTGCCCATGGTTGGAAGTCATCAAGCGGTCCATCTGCATCGAAGGTGCACACCGGGCTTTCGCCCGTGCGAAGGTGCACTGGGCCAAGATGGACACCGTGAAGCTGGTGAAGGAAGGACCGCCGCAGGGCAAGGAGCATCGCCACCTCGAGATGTATTACGAGGATGTCCTGAAGGGTGCCCATCTTGTAGCGGACGAGTGTGCGAAAGATGTAATATTTGAGTAAACTTGCTCGTGTAATCCTGTATTATGAAAACTTGTTCATATGCGCTATGCAACGCTTGTTTGAATTTAAAATATTACCTTATGTTCGGCTGTTTATCAAATCTGAGAGATGGCTAGTCGTCGGCTTCTGCCCCCATGCCACGAGTGCTCGGGTGTTCGGGATAAACCTGAGCACTCTTGTTCCCATTGTTGGGTCCTTCGAGGGAGGTGCTCAGCACAACAAACAAGGCAATCGGTCTATAATGCGTTATCACTCTCACTTAGCCATAGAATTCTATATTTTAAATTTCGGCGAAGCCCCGAGCATTCGGAAGGCCTAATTTGGGGCGCGATACACTCCTTAAGCTGGACAGGGCCGACTCCTCGCTCTAAGCGGCATAAGTCTTTAGGGACTTGAAACCTCTCAAACAGCGACCAGTCTCTCGCCTTGTCATGACAGTCAGTTTTAGCTTTCTCTACTGAGGTGCTTAGCCTAGCAGAACCGGGGCACAATCGCAGTAGTTCTCCCAGTGCTACCTCAGCCGATATAGCGGAACGTAAGGTACCAAAACATGGGAGCCGGGCAAACCCAACTATTGACCCAAGACATGATTCGGAGTTGATGCATATAATGCTATAAGTTCGGGGTGCCGCACTGTCGAAAGTGTTCGGACTTCTCAGGCCGTATTATGGGGTATGCTTAAGCCCCTAGCTTATTGGACGTACCAGAGTGTACGGGTGTTAGATGTCATGAATGAACATATATATATAGAAAGGAAGAATGCAATAATAGTCTTAATGCTATGCATTGTTTATTCCAAAGGGTGCGTTAAAGCAGAATGATACAAGTAGTGCGATAAGCAAAAAGTAGGACTATTTGACATGTCCCTTCCAAGGGCAAGCTGAGGAATAGTATTAAAGCAAATATTTCACTCGTTATCGTAATCCACCTGGGAGTTTCGTGGTGTGACGTAGCTTTTTGCCTCCTTGGTTGCTGCATCATGTGTTCGGCAATCATGCTGCCGGACAGTGTTTCCAGAGATTAAAGTCCTGAAAGAGAAAAATAACAAAGCGGGAAGCCCCTAGTGCGGTCTAAGCCGCGACTTGGAGCGTGCCGCAGTCGTGCCGCCCTCCCCGCCTATGCCAATGGTATTTTTAATGCGTAATTATGTACGCGTGGCACGGCTTTCGCCGTTTGGCTGGGACCGGGGTGGGGGCCGCATTGCTATGCGAGCTCGGAACGTGCCAGGCGGTCCTATTGCCGATTACTCCGGGCACGCTTGAAGGTGTCCGGGTCCTTAATCGCCGAACTAGTGGATTGCCTTAAGAGGCTGCTTTGCGCTTCTGCTGCGAGGGCCGCAGTGTGCTCCTCCGTGTGGAGAGAGTGCTCTATGTTTCCATTGACTGTGATGACCCACCGAGATCTTGGCATCTTGAGCTTGAGATATGCATAATGTGGTACCGCATTGAATCTCGCAAATGTGGTTCGCCCGAGCAGTGCATGGTAGCCACTGCGGAACGGGACTATGTCGAAGATTAACTCTTCGCTTCAAAAGTTACCGGAGATCCAGAGACCACTTCCAGTGTTACTGAGGCTGTGCAATGGGCCTCTACACCTGGTATGACGCCTTTAAAGGTCGTTTTAGTGGGTTTGATCCTTGAGGGGTCTATACCCATTTTGCGCACTGTGTCCTGATAAAGCAGGTTCAGGCTGCTACCACCATCCATAAGGACTCGAGTGAGGTGAAATCCATCAATGATTGGGTCTAAGACCAATACGGCGAATCCGCCATGACGGATACTAGTGGGGTGGTCCCTGCAGTCGAAGGTGATCGGGCAGGAAGACCATGGGTTGAACTTTGGGGCGACTGGCTCCAACGCCTATACGTCCCTGAGAACACGCTTCCGCTCCCTCTTAGGGATGTGGGTTGCGTATATCATGTTCACCGTCCGCACTTGTGGGGGGAACCTCTTCTGTCCTCCGGTGTTCGGCTGCCGGGGCTCCTACTCGTCATCGCTATGTGACCCTTTATCTTTGTTTTCGGCATTTATCTTCCCGGCCTGCTTGAACACCCAACAATCCCTGTTGGTGTGGTTGGCTGGCTTGTCTGGGGTGCCGTGTATTTGGCACGAGCGATCAAGTATACGGTCCAAATTGGACGGGCCCGGAGTGCTTCTTTTGAATGGCTTTTTCTGCTGACTGAGTTTAGAGCCTTTGAATTCGGCATTGACTGTCGTATCCTAGGTATTGTCGCTATTAATGCGGTGCTTATGTTTGTTGTGACGTGACCTTCCATTGCCATCCTTGGTATCCGAAGTACCATGGTTGTTTGATATGTTGTTGCTGTGAGCCAGCCAGCTGTCTTCTCCCGCACAAAAGCTGGTCATGAGTGTCGTGAGGGCTGCCATAGATTTCGGCTTTTCCTGGCCAAGGTGCCGGGCGAGCCACTCGTCGCGGATGTTGTGCTTAAAAGCTGCTAGGGCCTCTACATCTGGACAGTCAATGATTTGATTTTTCTTTTTAGGAACCGTGTCCAGAATTGCCTGGCCGATTCCTCTGGCTGCTGAATTATGTGGCTCAAGTCATCGGCATCTGGGGGTCGCACGTAAGTTCCCTGGAAGTTGTCGAGGAATGCGGCTTCCAGATCCTCTCAACAGCCAATGGACTCTGCTAGCAAGCTATTGAGCCAATGCTGAGCTGGTCCTTTGAGCTTGAGTGGGAGGTATTTAATGGCATGTAGATCATCACCGCGGGCCATGTGGATATGAAGGAGGAATCCTCGATCCATACCGCAGGATCTGTTGTGCCGTCGTATGATTCTATATTTACGGGTTTGAAACCCTCTGGGATTTGATGATCCATTACTTCATCTGTGAAGCATAGGGGGTGTGCGGCGCCTCTGTACTAGGCTATGTCGCGACACAGCTCGAATGAGTCTTGCCCGCTGTGTTCGGCCCGACCGGACTTACTTTTACTGTATTCGGTGTGACGATTATTGTCTTGCATAGTGGCATGCCCTCGTGATCCGTAGATCGATCTTGCATGTTTGTGCTTTGTCCACCAATACGTCTCACAGGTCTGGCGTATTTCCCCATACCTTTTTATTTGAATGGCGTCGGGGTGCGGGCTGAGCTTTTGGCTGGAATGCCTCTCTATCGCGGCCACGAGGTGACCGATCAGCTGCGTCATATGCCGGGGATGTAGGTTTCGGTGCTTCCTCCTCTAGTCGGGGTAGCAACCTGCATTTTGGGTAACTCTTGGAGGGGCATTCGAGTTTATATTCCTCGGTCGCCAGGACTTCAGTCCATCTGTCAGCTAGCAAATCTTGATCAGCTTGAAGCTGCCGATGTTTTTTCTTAAGGCTATTTGCCGTGGCTATAAGCCGGTGCTTGAAGCGCTCTTGTTCGACGGGATCCTCTGGCACGACGAATTCATCATCGTCGAGGCTTGCCTCGTTTTCAGACAGAGGCATGTATTTATCATCCTCCGCCTCTCCATCTGCCGCTCTCTCAGGAGGGCTGGCTCCTTCATCCTCCTGCTCTAAATCTTGCTGGAGGGGATTGTTGTTGTCTTCGGCACTGTCCGGAGTGCTATTATCTCCGGTGCCGGTATCACCACTTTTTCCTTGGCGGGACATAGAGCGGCGCCAGTGACGTCGGCGCTTGGGTTGCTTTTTGGAGGGGTCATCCTCCGTTGTCTCGTCGCCATTGCCTTCTTTGGGTGTGTCCACCATGTATATATCGTATGATGAGGTGGCTGTCCAGTGCCCTGAGGGCAGTGGTTCCTCTTCGCCTCCTGCATCGTCGTCCATACCGTCGATGTCTTCGGAGTCGAAGTCGAGCATGCCAGTTAAGTCATCGACAGTGGCTACTAAGTGGGTGGTGGGTGGGCGGCGAATTTCTTCGTCATCCGCATCCCAATCCTGCTGGACGTAGTTCGTCCAGGACTCTCCTGACAAGGAGAGAGGCCTTAATGAGTTTAGTATGTCGCCAAAGGGCGAGTGCTGAAAAATATCCACAGAGGTAAACTCCATGATTGATGCCCAATCGGATTCGATAGGAACGGGCGCAGGCGGTTCGGAGTCTGTGGCCGGAGAAGGATCCGGCAGTTTGGCAACACGGCTCTCGTGAAGGGCAAGGTCTATATTTTGCTCGATCGCCACAAAGGATACGGCCTCCGTGACGGGGTCTATCCACCCGTCCATGGATGGCACAATTGGCTCGGAATTGAGGGTCGGAGCGGCTGCCGGTGCGATTTCTTGAACACTATCTGATGGTAGAGCTAGATTGTACTCATCGTGACCGTGCGGCGCACAAGGCAGGGGCTCGAATCCGTCGAAGATCAAGTCTCCACGGATATCCGCCGTGTAGTTTAAGCTTCCAAACCTGACCTGGTGACCTGGTGCAATTCTTTCTACCTTATCTTTTGAGGTGGCATTATGTCATTCTAGACAATTTGAGTTCATGCTACATGATTCACAAGTTGTCAGGAATGAGATATTTTAAAACCATCATTTTCAATTCGTTCACAAGATCTTTTCAACCCAACAATTTCTTCATTGGTGGTATCTTGGTATAGATTTCACTTAAAGCCTTCCCTAAGGAATGTTACTAATTGTGGTGTCTATCAATGATCCAAGTTTTCTCCTATCCTCTCAGCGAAAGAAGTTTTTCATCTATTGGTGATCTTGTTGGAAATATGCCCTAGAGGCAATAATAAATAAGTTATTATTATATTTCCTTGTTCATGATAATCGTTTATTATCCATGCTATAATTGTATTGATAGGAAACTCAGATACATGTGTGGATACATAGACAACACCATGTCCCTAGTAAGCCTCTAGTTGACTAGCTCGTTGATCAATAGATGGTCATGGTTTCCTGACCATGGACATTGGATGTCGTTGATAACGGGATCACATCATTAGGAGAATGATGTGATGGACAAGACCCAATCCTAAGCATAGCACTAGATCGTGTAGTTCGTATGCTAAAGCTTTTCTAATGTCAAGTATCATTTCCTTAGACCATGAGATTGTGCCACTCCTGGATACCGTAGGAATACTTTGGGTGTGCCAAACGTCACAACGTAACTGGGTGGCTATAAAGGTACAGTACGGGTATCTCCGAAAGTGTCTGTTGGGTTGGCACGAATCGAAACTGGGATTTGTCACTCCGTGTGACGGAGAGGTATCTCTGGGCCCACTCGGTAGGACATCATCATAATATGCACAATGTGATCAAGGAGTTGATCACGGGATGATGTGTTATAGAACGAGTAAACATACTTGCCGGTAACGAGATTGAACAAGGTATCGGGATACCGACGATCGAATCTCGGGAAAGTACCGTACCGATGGACAAAGGGAATTGTATACGGGATTGATTAAGTCCTTGACATCGTGGTTCATCCGATGAGATCATTGTGGAACATGTGGTAGCCAACATGGGTATCCAGATCCCGCTGTTGGTTATTGACCGGAGAACGTCTCGGTCATGTCTGCATGTCTCCCGAACCCGTAGGGTCTACACACTTAAGGTTCGATGACGCTAGGGTTATAAAGGAAGTTTTTATGTGGTTACCGAATGTTGTTTGGAGTCCCGGATAAGATCCCGGACGTCACGAGGAGTTCCGGCATGGTCCGGAGGTAAAGATTTATATATAGGAAGTCCTGTTTTGGTCACCAGAAAGGTTTTGGGGTTTATCGGTAATGTACCGGGACCACCGGGAGGGTCCCGGGGGTCCACCAAGTGGGGCCACCAACCCCGGAGGCTTGCGTGGGCTAAGTGTGGGAGGAGACCAGCCCCAGGTGGGCTGGTGCGCCCCCCCACAAGGGCCCAAGGCACATGGGAGAGTGGGATGGGGCAAACCCTAGGTCCAGATGGGCCTTAAGGCCCACCCTAGGGGGCGCATCCCCTCCTCCCCCTCTTGGCCACCCCCCCTTTCCCATCTAGGACTGCCGCCCCTCCTAGGGGTGGGAACCCTAGAGGGGGCGCACCCTCCTCCCTCTCCCCTATATATAGTGAGGCCTAGGGGCTGCCCATAACACGTGATTTGATCTCTCCCTGTTGGTGCAGCCCTCCCTCTCTTTCTCCTCATATCCCGTGGTGCTTGGTGAAGCCCTGCAGGATTGCCACGCTCCTCCACCACCACCACGCCATTGTGTTGCTGCTGGATGGAGTCTTCCTCAAGCTCTCCCTCTGTCCTTCCTGGATCAAGGCGTGGGAGACGTCACCGGGCTGTACGTGTGTTGAACGCGGAGGTGCCGTCCGTTCGGCACTTGGTCATCGATGATTTGGATCACGACGAGTACGACTCCATCAACCCCGTTCACTTGAACGCTTCCGCTTAGCGATCTACAAGGGTATGTAGATGCACTCTCCTTCCCCTCGTTGCTAGTCTCTCCATAGATAGATCTTGGTGACACGTAGGAAAATTTTGAATTTCTGCTATGTTCCCCAACAGTGGCATCATGAGCTAGGTCTATTGCGTAGATTCTATGCACGAGTAGAAGACAAAGTAGTTGTGGGCGTTGATTTTGTTCAATATGCTTACCGTTACTAGTCCAATCTTGTTTCGACGGCATCGTGGGATGAAGCGGCCCGGACCAACCTTACACGTACGCTTACGTGAGACCGGTTCCATCGACTGACATGCGCTAGTTGCATAAGGTGGCTGGCGGGTGTCTGTCTCTCCCACTTTAGTCGGATCGGATTCGATGAAAAGGGTCCTTATGAAGGGTAAATAGCAATTGGCATATCATGTTGTGGTCTTTGCGTAGGTAAGAAACGTTCTTGCTAGAAACCCATAGCAGCCACGTAAAACATGCAAACAACAATTAGAGGACGTCTAACTTGTTTTTGCAGGGTATGCTATGTGATGTGATATGGCCAAAAGGATGTGATGAATGATATATGTGATGTATGATATTGATTATGTTCTTGTAATAGGAATCACGACTTGCATGTCGATGAGTATGACAACCGGCAGGAGCCATAGGAGTTGTCTTAATTTATTTATGACATGCGTGTCAACATAAACGTCATGTAATTACTTTACTTTATTGCTAACCGTTAGCTGTAGTAGTAGAAGTAATAGATGACGTGACAACTTCAAGAAGACACGATGATGGAGATCATGATTATGGAGATCATGGTGTCATGCCGGTGACGATGATGATCATGGAGCCCCGAAGATGGAGATCAAAAGGAGCAAAGTGATGATGGCCATATCATGTCACCTTTTGATTGCATGTGATGTTTATCATGTTTTTGCATCTTGTTTACTTAGAACGACGGTAGTAAATAAGATGATCCCTCATAAACAATTTCAAGAATGTGTTCTCCCCTAACTGTGCACCGTTGCTAAAGTTCGTCGTTTCGAAGCACCACGTGATGATCGGGTGTGATAGATCCTTACGTTCACATACAACGGGTGTAAGACAGTTTTACACATGCAAAACACTTAGGGTTAACTTGACGAGCCTAGCATGTACAGACATGGCCTCGGAACACAAGAGACCAAAAGGTCGAGCATGAATCGTATGGTAGATACGATCAACATGAAGATGTTCACCGATGATGACTAGTCCGTCTCACGTGATGATCGGACACGGCCTAGTTGACTCGGATCATGTAATCACTTAGATAACTAGAGGGATGTCTATCTGAGTGGGAGTTCATAAGATGAACTTAATTATCCTGAACATAGTCGAAAGGTCTTCGCAAATTATGTCGTAGCATGCGCTTTAGTTCTACTTTTTAGATATGTTCCTAGAGAAAAATTAGTTGAAAGTTGCGAGTAGCAATTATGCGGACGAGGTCCGTAAACTGAGGATAGTCCTCATTTTCTTCATAGAAGGCTTATGTCCTTAATGCACCGCTCAGTGTGCTGAACCTCGAACGTCGTCTGTGGATGTTGCAAACATCTGACATACACGTTTTGATAACTACGTGATAGTTCAGTTAAACGGTTTAGAGTTGAGGCATCGAAGACGTTTTAAAACGTCGCGAAACATATGAGATGTTTTGAGGGCTGAAATTGGGATTTCAGGCTCGTGCCCACGTCAAGAGGTATAAGACCTCCGACGATTTTCTTAACCTACAAACTAAGGGAGAAAAGCTCAATTGTTGAGCTTGTGCTCAGATTGTCTGAGTACAACAATCATTTGAATCGAGTGGGAGTTGATCTTCCAGATGAAATAGTGATAGTTCTCCGAAGTCATTACCACCAAGCTGCTAGAGCTTCGTGATGAACTATAATATATCAGGGACATATATGATGATCCTTGAGATATTCACGATGTTTGACACCACAAAAGTAGAAATCAAGAAGGAGCATCAATTGTTGATGGTTGGTGAAACCACTAGTTTCAAGAAGGGCAAGGGCAAGAAGGGATACTTAATGAAGCGGCAAATCAGCTGCTGCTCTAATGAAGAAACCCAATGTTGAACCCCAACCCGAGACTAAGTGCTTCTGTAATAGGGGGAACAACCACTAGAGCAGAATTACCCTAGATACTTGGTAGATGAGAAGGCTGTCGATGGAAGTACATTGGATATACATTATGTTAATGTGTACTTTACTAGTACTCCTACTAGCACCAGGGTATTAGATACCGGTTCGGTTGCTAAGTGTTAGTAACTCGAAATAAAAGCTACGGAATAAAAGGAGACTAGCTTAAAGTGAGCTGACGATATGTGTTGGAAGTGTTTCCAATGTTGATATGATCAAGCATCGCACGCTCCCTCTACCATCGAGATTGGTGTTAAACCTAAATAATTGTTATTTTGTGTTTGCATTGAGCATAGACATGATTGGATTATGTCTATCGGAATACGGTTATTCATTTAAAGAGAATAATAGTTACTCTGTTTATTTGAATAATACCTTCAATGATCTTACGCCTAAAATGAATGGTTTATTGAATCTCGATCGTAGTGATACACATTTTCATGCCAAAAGATATAGGATAATAATGATAGTACCACCTACTTGTGGCACTGCCATTTAAGTCATATCTGTATAAAATGCATGAAGAAGCTCCATGTTGATGGATCTTTGGACTCACTCATTTTTGAAAGGATTGAGACATGCGAACCATGCTTGTTGGTAGATATGCATGAAGAAACTCTATACAGATGGATCATTTGGACTTACTTGATTTCTGAATCACTTGAGACGTGCAAATCATACCACATGGGCAAGATGACTGAAAGCCTCGTTTTTAGTAAAATGGAACCAGAAAGCAACTTGTTGGAAGTAATACATTTTGATGTGTGCAGTCCAATGAGTGCTGAGGCGTGTAGTGGATATCGTTATGTTCTTACTTCACAGATGATTTGAGTAGATGTTGAGTATATTTACTTGATAAATCACGAGTCTGAATTATTGAAAAGTTCAAGTAATTTTAGGGTGAAGTTGAAAGATCGTCGTGATAAGAGGATAAAATATCTATGATATGATCATAGAGATGAATATCTGAATTACAAGTTTGGCACAGAATTAAGACATTATGGAAATTGTTTCACAACTGATACAGCTTGGAACACCATAGTGTGATGGTGTGTCCGAACATCATAACTGCACCCTATTGGATATGATGCATACCATGATGTCTCTTATCAAATTACCATGATAGTTTATGGGTTAGGCATTAGAGACAACCACATTCACTTTAAATAAGGCACCACGTAATTCCGATGAGATGACACCGTATGGTTTAGAGAAACCTAAGCTGTCATTTCTTAAAAGTTTGGGGCTGCGACGCTTATGTGAAAAAGTTTTAGGCTGATAAGCTCGAACCCAAAGCGGATAAATGCATCTTCGTAGAACACCCAAAACAGTTGGGTATACCTACTGTCTCAGATCCGAAAGAAATAAGGGATTGTTTCTAGAATCGGGTCCTTTCTCGAGGAAAAGTTTCTCTCGAAAGAATTGAGTGGGAGGATGGTGGAGACTTGATGAGGTTATTGAACCGTCTCTTCAACTAGTGCGTGGCAGGGCACAGGAAGTTGTTCCTATGGCACCTACACCAATTTAAGTGGAAGCTTATGATAGTGATCATGAAACTTCAGATCAAGTCACTACCAAACCTCGTGGGATGACAAGGATGCGTGCTACTTCAGAGTGGCATGTAATCCTGTCTTGGAAGTCATGTTGCTAGACAACAATGAACCTACGAGCTATGAAGAAGCGATTGTGGGCCTGGATTCCGATAAATGGCTCGAGGCCATATAATCCGAGAGAGGATCCATATATGAAAACAAAGTGTAGACTTTGGAAGAACTACTTGATGGTCGTAAGGCTGTTAGGTACATATGGATTTTAAAAGGAAGGCGGACAATGATGGTAAGTATCACCATTAAGAAAGCTCGACTTGTCATTAAGATGTTTTCCGACAAGTTCAAGGAGTTGACTACGATGAGACTTTCTGACCCATAGCGATGCTAAGAGTCTGTTGGAATTATGTTAGTGATTACTGCGTTATTTATGAAATCTTGCAGATAGGATGTCAAAACATTGTTGTCTCAACGAGGAAAGGTTGTATGTGATACAACCGGAAGGTTTTGTTAATCCTAAAAGATGTTGATAAGTATGCAAAGCTCCAGCAATCCTTCTAAGGACTGGAGTAAGCATCTCGGAGTTGGAATGTATGCTTTGATGAGATGATCAAAGATTTTGGGTGTATACAAAGTGTATGAGAAACTTGTATTTCCAAAGAAGTGAGTGGGAGCACTATAGAATTTCTGATGAGTATATGTTGTTGATCAGAAATGATGTAGAATTTCTGGAAAGCATACAGAGTTATTTGAAAAGTGTTTTTCAATGGAAAACCTGGATCAAGCTACTTGAACATTGAGCATCAAGATCTATAAGGATAGATCAAAACGCTTAATGGTACTTTCAAATGAGCACATACCTTGACATGATCTTGTAGGTGTTCAAGATGGATCAGTCAAAGAAGGAGTTCTTGCCTGAGTTGTAAGGTATGAAGTTAAGACTTAAAGCTCGACCACGGCAGAATAGAGAGAAAGGACGAAGGTCGTCCCTTATGCTTAAGACATAGGCTCTACAGTATGCTATGCTGTGTACCGCACCTGAAGTGTGCCTTGCCATGAGTCAGTCAAGGGGTACAACAGTGATCCAAGAATGGATCACAGGAGAGCGGTCAAAGTTATCCTTAGTGACTAGTGGACTAAGGAATTTTCTCGATCATGGAGGTGGTAAAAGAGTTCGTCGTAAAGGATTACGCCGATGCAAACTTTGACACTAATCCAGATTATTCTGAGTAGTAAACTGGATTCGTATAGTAGAACAGTTATTTGGAATAGCTCCAAATAGAGTGTGGTAGCTGCATCTAGGAGATAACATAGAGATTTGTAAAGCACACACGGATCTGAAAGGTTCAGACCCGTTGACTAAAACCTCTCTCACAAGCAACATGATCAAACCTAGAACTCATTGAGTGTTAATCACTTAGTGATGTGAACTAGACTACTGACTCTAGTAAACTCTTGGGTGTTAGTCACATGGCGATGTGACCTGTGAGTGTTAATCACATGGCAATGTGAACTAGATTATTGACTCTAGTGCAAGTGGGAGACTGTTGGAAATATGCCCTAGAGGAAATAATAAATAAGTTATTATTATATTTCCTTGTTCATGATAATCGTTTATTATCCATGCTATAATTGTATTGATAGGAAACTCAGATACATGTGTGGATACAAAGACAACACCATGTCCCTAGTAAGCCTCTAGTTGACTAGCTCGTTGATCAATAGATGGTCACGGTTTCCTGACCATGGAAATTGGATGTCGTTGATAACGGGATCACATCATTAGGAGAATGATGCGATGGACAAGACCCAATCCTAAGCATAGCACTAGATCGTGTAGTTCGTATGCTAAAGCTTTTCTAATGTCAAGTATCATTTCCTTAGACCATGAGATTGTGCAACTCCCGGATACCGTAGGAATACTTTGGGTGTCCCAAACGTCACAACGTAACTAGGTGGCTATAAAGGTACACTAAGGGTATCTCCAAAAGTGTTTGTTGGGTTGGCACGAATCGAGACTGGGATTTGTCACTCCGTGTGACGGAGAGGTATCTCTGGGCCCACTCGGTAGGACATCATCATAATGTGCACAATGTGATCAAGGAGTTGATCACGGGATGATGTGTTACGGAACGAGTAAAGAGACTTGCCGGTAACGAGATTGAACAAGGTATCGGGATACCGACGATCGAATCTCGGGCAAGTATCCTACCAATAGACAAAGGGAATTGTATACGGGATTGATTAAGTCCTTGACATCGTGGTTCATCCGATGAGATCATCGTGGAACATGTGGGAGCCAACATGGGTATCCAGATCCCGCTGTTGGTTATTGACCGAAGAACATCTCGGTCATGTATGCATGTCTCCCGAACCCGTAGGGTCTACACACTTAAGGTTCGATGACGATAGGGTTATAAAGGAAGTTTGTATGTGGTTACCGAATGTTGTTCGGAGTCTCGGATGAGATCCCGGACGTCACGAGGATTTCCGGAATGGTCCGGAGGTAAAGATTTATATATAGGAAGTCCTGTTTTGGTCACCGGAAAGGTTTCGGGGTTTATCGGTAATGTACCAGGACCACGGGAGGGTCCCGGGGGTCCACCAAGTGGGGCCACCAACCCCGGAGGCTTTCGTGGGCTAAGTGTGGGAGGAGACCAGCCCCGGGTGGGCTGGTGCGCCCCCCCACAAGGGCCCAAGGGACATGGGAGAGTGGGAGGGGGCAAACCCTAGGTCCAGATGGGCCTTAAGGCCCACCCTAGGGGGCGCCTCCCCTCCTCCCCCTCTTGGCCGCCCCCCTTTCCCATCTAGGGCTGCCGCCCCTCCTAGGGGTGGGAACCCTAGAGGGAGCGCACCCTCCTCCCTCTCCCCTATATATAGTGAGGCCTAGGGGCTGCCCATAACACGCGATTTGATCTCTCCCTGTTGGTGCAGCCCTCCCTCTCTTTCTCCTCATATCCCGTGGTGCTTGGCGAAGCCCTGCAGGATTGCCACGCTCCTCCACCACCACCATGTCGTTGTGCTGCTGCTGGATGGAGTCTTCCTCAACCCCTCCCTCTCTCCTTGCTGGATCAAGGCGTGGGAGACGTCACCGGGCTGTACGTGTGTTGAACGCGGAGGTGCCGTCCGTTCGGCACTTGGTCATCGGTGATTTTGATCACGACGAGTATGACTCCATCAACCCCGTTCACTTGAACACTTCCGCTTAGCGATCTACTAGGGTATGTAGATGCACTCTCCTTCCCCTCATTGCTAGTCTCTCCATAGATAGATCTTGGTGACACGTAGGAAAATTTTGAATTTCTGCTACGTTCCCCAACAGATCTCAACCAATCAATTGTTTTCCTTTAGTGGCAGGTTGTCACCTCATTGGTTTTGGGATGTTTTCCGTAAGCCCATGAGGAGTATATCATTTGATTGTTGATTCTTCAACAACTCCGTTCAATCTTTCTTTTAAGGATGCTCTCTCAAATTGATTTGAGGAAGAACATGTTGTTTTCTCTCCGTTCTTTTCATTCAATTCTTTCATTTATTCCAGAGGCATTGTGACGTTGCTCTGTTCGTTCCATCATCTTGTTTTGCCAAGATCATGTTCTTTTCCTTGCTTATCCATTTAGCAGGAGTGTTTGCTACCTCTTGAGCACTGCGTTGGTTTTCCCCGAAGAGGAAAGGATGATGCAGCAAAGTAGTGTAAGTATTTCCCTCAGTTTTTGAGAACCAAGGTATCAATCCAGTAGGAGGCTACGCGCGAGTCCCTCGTACCTGCACAAAACAAATAAATCCTCGCAACCAACGCGAATAGGGGTTGTCAATCCCTACACAGCCACTTACGAGAGTGAGATCTGATAGATATGATAAGATAATATTTTTGTATTTTTGTGATAAAGATGCAAAGTAAAATAAAGGAAAAGTAAAAAAGCAAAGGAAATAACTAAGTAGTAGGAGATTAATATGATGAAGATAGACCCGGGGGCCATAGGTTTCACTAGTGGCTTCTCTCGAGAGCATAAGTAATCTACGGTGTGTGAACAAATTACTGTTGAGCAATTGACAGAATTGAGCACAGTTATGAGAATATCTAGGTATGATCATGTATATAGACATCACGTCCGAGACAAAGTAGACCGACTCCTGCCTACATCTACTACTATTACTCCACTCATTGACCGCTATCCAGCATGCATCTAGAGTATTAAGTTAAAAACAGAGTAACGCCTTAAGCAAGATGACATGGTGTAGAGGGATAGACTCATGCAATATGATGAAAACCCCATCTTGTTATCCTCGATGGCAACAATACAATATGTGCCTTGCTGCCCCTACTATCACTAGGAAAGGACACCGCAAGATTGAACCCAAAGCTAAGCACTTCTCCCATTGCAAGAAAGATCAATCTAGTAGGCCAAACCAAATTGATAATTCGAAGAGACTTGCAAAGATAACCAATCATACATAAAATAATTCAGAGAAGATTCAAATATTATTCATAGATAGACTTGATCATAAACCCACAATTCATCGGTCTCAACAAACACACCGCAGAAAGAAGATTACATCGAATAGTTCTCCACAAGAGAGGGGGAGAACAATGTATTGAGATCCAAAAAGAGAGAAGAAGCCATCTAGCTAATAACTATGGACCCGTAGCACTAGTAGAAAAGGGGGCAAAGGTCCAGGCCGGGTCAGCCCATTAGTCCCGGTTCATTCACGAACCGGGACTAATGTGAGCATTGGTCCCGGTTCATGCGGCTAAGGCATTAGTCTCGGTTCACCTGAGCCCTTTAGTCCCGGTTTGTGGCACGAACCGGGACTAAAGGGTGCGATGCCCTTTAGTCCCGGTTTGTGCCTCAACCCGGGACTAAAGATTAGACCTTTAGTCCCGGGTTTAGACACAAACCAGGACTAAAGGGTGCAATGCCCTTTAGTCCCGGTTTGTGTCTCAAACCGGGACTAAAGGTCCCATTTTCAAAAGAAAATGATAAAAACGTCAAAAAATAAAATCCTTCGAGAGGTAGTTATATTACTACATCTACTAGTTAGGAAAATTTAAAAACGTAAATTTGGACATGTTTTGCAAAAAATGTAGAGAAAATGTAAAGCGGCTATAACTTTTGCATACGATGTCGGAAAAAAACGTATAATATATCAAAATGTTCAGAACGAAAATCCGCTTCTAATTTTGACAGCCTATGGCCTGTTTGAAAATTTTTAGAATCCTCAAATTCTTAAAGGAAAAAAGTTATGCTCAAATTTCAGTTTTTTATTTTTGTTAAATCTGGTCAAACTATGGTCAAACTACTTATTCAAGAAGTATTAGTGTTACTATATAATTATTCAAGAATATTAGTGTTACTAAATAATTATTTCAGGCTTTTTGAATTTTGGTCAACTATGGTCAAACTGTGGTCAAACAATGCTCAAACTACTTATTCAAGAAATATTAGTGTTACTAAATAATTATTTCAGTTTTTTGAATTTTGGTCAAATCTGGTCAAACTATGGTCAAACTAGGGTCAAACTGTGGTCAAACTACTTATTTAAGAAATAGTAGTGTTACTAAATAATTATTGATTTTTAGAACAATAGTTTCAAACTCAAACAGTGAAATGTGTGACTTCATGCTCAAGCTAAACTCCTGAGGGTTAATAGGATTGACATCTTACTATTGTCAGGAAAACAACAAGTGCAGACTTGGAAATGAGGGAGAATAGAACCCGGAAGTTAAGCGTGCTCAGGCTAGAGTAGTGAGAGAATGGGTGACCGTTTGGGAAGTTAGATGATTTGGAATGATGAGGGGTGATTAGAGATTAAAGGTTAAATTGAGCAGTGATGAGGGGTGATTAGAGATTAGAGGTTAAAATAATTTAGAAATTTGAAGTTAAAAAAAAATTCAAATTTTTTTTTCAAAAAAAATCATAAAATTTCCTTTAGTACCGGTTGGTGTTACCAACCGGGACTAAAGGTGGACCTCCATGCAGCGGCCACGTGGAGGGCCTTTAGTGCCGGTTCCAGTAAGAACCGGGACTAAAGGGGGAGGCTTTAGTACCCGGGACTAAAGGCCCTTATGAACCGGGACTAAAGGCCCTTTTTCTACTAGTGTAGGTAGGGCTGGATTAACGAGCTGCTCCGCTCGTTCGGCTCATTATCATTAAGCTCGTTATCGTTAAGGTCGTTATCAATAAGCTCGTTAATATTAACGAACTAAAATCTCTGTTCGGCTCGGTTCATTATGAGCTCGTTATGCTCGCGAACGTTCACGAGTGCTCGTTAAGGTAATAAAGAATATAGAAGAATCACATGTTCCCACTAAAAATTCACAAATCACAATGGCATATATTACACAAAAGAAACCCATGATCCCATCAAAAATTCACAATGGCATAAATTAAACATAGACGTTAAGGTATCATTTGAATTTTAAAAATAATAGCAAGCTACAGCCAAAGTGCCAAACCCCACACAGAAGGGTTCCATCACAATTTCACAAGAGCATGAATTAAAAGAAGGGCGTTCAAGTCAAAATGGGAGCAAGACTAGTACGTAGCAGCACTAATAGCACAAAGTAGCAACACTAATACGCAGCGGCAAACACCAACAAGTCTGGTGCACCTATCACCTTGCATAATTTAAACTTTTAAGATAGTAGCAACATGCTACAGCCAGCAGTAAAAGAACGGTCCAGGAGTAGCAAAACGCTACATCCACTAGTAAAAGAATGGTCCAGGAGCCCTTCCACCTTGCTGCCTGGGCCTTCATGAACTTGCAGAGTTTTCCTTTTCCTATATGCAAATTGTCAAACAAAGAAAGTAAACTTTCAGGTTTCACTTATAGTAGTGTAGTAGAACTTAGATAGGAGAAGGTTTAATTGACAAAAGAGGCATTGCACTATAAATAGTACAAGAGAAAGAAAATAAAGTTGCAAAATAAAAATTGCAAGTCTAAATGAGTAGCCAAGCACCAACCTGTTAGTTGCTTTCCACCATAGATTCAGGAAATGGAATGAACTCAACATCATCATCAATGTCATCTTCCTACAAAGGGAAATGCAATTTGAGTTAGAAGGTCAATTTAGAAATAGTATGTCAAAGCTTATAAGTAATAGACAAGAAACAACAACTATATATTACCACTATGATTGTAGACCTAATGTGGTTTTCTTTTGATCCTTTGATGAAGCTAGAAGCACAAACAAGTGCCTCAACCATGCTTGGGGTTAGAGAACTACGGTAGTCATCGAGAAGTCTACCTCCTGTAGGGAATGTCGACTCTGATGAGACACTAGTAGTTGGTACAGTCAAGAACTTCTTTGCCATTTTTTCCACAATAGGATATCTATGACCATTCAACCTGCACCAGTCAAGTAATGTGAAATTTGGATCATTAATGGGATGAGTCTTGTCTTCAAGATAACTAGTCAATTCAGATTTGCATGGCTCAGAATTTGTCTCCTCGAGGAAGGATTGAAACCAACTCGACAATGTGGTCATATATGTAGATGCTTGCCTACTTGAAGTTGAACTTTGCTCATTGATGTTAGAATTCTCATTTTGACGATTTTCCATCTCATATGTGGCATACAGATCAAAGAACTCTGTTTTGATATCTTCCACATCAATACTTCCCTTCTCTTTACCATACATTTTCTTGAAACAATAGTCCACAAGTTTCATCTTAAATCTAGGATCAAGAATCATGGCAATCACCATAACACTATTCTTTACCTTTTTTTATCTTTCCGATTTTTGTTTTCTGGCACAACAGTGCTATCCCAATATTTATCAAACTTATCAAGCATTGCTTCCCCCATCATTTTCAAATTGCCATCTCCAGAGAAAGCATGCTCTACTATAGCAATCTTAACATTCATGATGTATGGATAAAAAATGTTGGTAGTGGGGTAAGTAGATCCTGATAGTATAGTAGTTACCTCAGCAAATGATTTCAGGATCGGTTGAATTTTGCCATATAACACCCAATCTTCATCGTTAGGCTGCCACTCATAGTTAGAATCTGATTGTGCATACTCATTGAAAGCTTCTTTATACAAAGTGCAAGTGTTTACCATTCTGTATGTAGAACTCCATCTAGTCACTACATCTAGGCATAATCCTTTACCAACCTTAATATTGAGAGACTTGCAATCTGACAAGAAGTTCGACATGCGTGATGGAGATTTATTCAAGTACTTGACAGTTTCTCTAAGCTTGCATATCAAAGGTTGCAATGGTTCCATGCCACCGTTGACTATCAAATTTACTATGTGTGCACAACAACGAACATGAAAGTACTTAGGTATGAATTCTGCTGATTTCCTAGCAATGAACTTGTGCATCAATTTCTTAGCAGCAGAGCCATTCGGGGCAGCATTATTCATGGTCATTGTCATGATCTTATCTTCTATTTTCCATTCTTGGCAGCATTCAAAAATGGCTTGAGCTATGACAAAGCCTGAGTGAGGTGGGTCTAACTCTATCAAGTTTAAAACACGACATTGCATAACCCAATCATCATCTATGTAGTGAGCAACAACAACTAGGTAGGAAAGATTCTGGTTGGAAGTCCATATATCACTTGTCAAACTAATGCTCTCAACAGACCTTAGTTCCTTCTTAAGGATTTCTTTCTCAGAAAGATACACCTTCATGCATTCGGCTCTAATTTTCTTCCTACCAATGAACTTGTATGATGCATTCATATATCTCATGAGGATATTAAACCAAGCATGCTCTACCATCCTAAAAGGATATTCATGCACAATTATCATCTTTGCTATGATTTTAACAACTTCTGGATGATTGTATTCATGATTCACTACAAGAGATGCACCTAGCTTTTCAGGATCCAAATTGATTGTACCTTGTCGTTGTTGTCTTCCCTTCTTGTTTAGATAGACCGCACAAACATCTGTATGCTGATTTAGACTAGTAGTTGGCCCCCTTGGAGTATAAGCAAACAAGTTACAACAATGCAAGCATTTTGCCTTCGTGACAACTTCCCCTGGTTTCTTCTTGCATACAGCTTTGACCTCCTTGAAATGCTGCCAACATGGTGCACGCTTAACTCTAGTTTTCCTCACCTTAACCTTATTACCAACTTCAATTGTTGCATTTTTCCCTTTCCCTCTCTTTGTTTTCTCAGTGTCATTGACCTCACCTTCTACATCATTTTCTTTGCAACCCAATCCTAGAGAAGGATTTGACATATCATCATCCATGTCATACGCATCTTCCTCATCAACCTCGACCCATTCCTCTACATCACCAGCCTATGCAAAAATAAATACCATGATTTAGATAATCAAAATTAACAAGTCATCATTGCATGATTGATTAGGAATATGAATAATGAAGTTCTGTTAATCAGTATTGTAACTAGACTTCTGTACAAATATAGCAAAAAATTCAATGTATGAAACTGTAACTAGAGTTCTATACCAAAATTGCAATCAGAAAAATATTTGCATCGCTCCTAATCTGGCATCATCAACATCAGTGCATCAATAAACCAAATTGCAATTGGAACACAGTACATAGAAGTAAAAATTAGTACTTTATGATGCATTTAAATTGTAACAAGTAGGCAAAAACAATGCACCAAAACACATGCGCATGGTCTGAATTGTTCATATTTAACCATCTAAACACATGAGCACAAAAGGAAATTACCTCTCCTGATCTGAATTGTTCACACACGTAGGCAAACACATATCATATGATCTGATGGAGTTCACACAAGTAGGCACACATCGCTACTAATGGAGTACACATTCATATGATTTGAATTGTTTAGATTTAACCATCTAAACACATGAGCACAAAAGGAAATTACCTCCCCTGATCTGGCATTATCAACATCAGACATTGGTGCATCCACTCTTGCCCTTTTTTGTGCTTATGGTCAAAGACGAGGAGCAGGCTGTGCTGCGGTGGAGGGAGACTCCCGTGACGCACAATCAGAGGCAGCCGGTCTCTTTTCGCGACTCCATGCTTGCAGCTGTAGCAGAAGGTGATGGCCGCCGGCGTCCATCCATTCTACCACTAGGCTCACAGATTGGGATTGGGGGAGTTAGAGACGTCGGAGGAAAGAGGTCGGGACTGGGGGAATGGAGATGGCAGAGGTGAGAGGTGAACGGGGGCGGAGATACCAGGGGTCTGGACGCCGGAAGGTCGATGGTCGCCGCCATACTGCCCTCGCTTGGGTGCACCGTTCGTTCCTGGCGGCTGGCTCGGGAAGAGGAGGAGAGGAGTCATGGTTGACTGGAGTGTGGACTCTGGAGCCTCTAGGTCTTCTGAGTTCTGGCAACGGGGGGATCTCCTGGGCGTCTGGGCCTGGCAACTCGCGGGGGGCTGCGGGCCGAAGTAGGCCGCCCAGCTGGGCTGATTTGAAGTAGCTTAGGCAAAAAAAACTATTGCAAATTATCGAGCTAAACGAGTTAGCTCGCGAAACTCGTTTGCTCGATCGTTAAGCTTGTTAATCTTAACAAGCAAAAAACACTGTTCAGCTTGGTTCATTAACTAACGAGAACTAGCCGAAACGAGCTGAACAATCGAGCGCTCATTATGCTCACGAGCTTCGAGCTTTTCGTCCAGCCCTAAGTGTAGGTCCGAGGTGAACTACTCATACTTCATCGGAGAGGCTATGGTGTTGATGTATAAGCCCTCCGTGATCGATGCCCCCTCCGGTGGAGCTCCGGAACAAGCCCCAAGATGGGATCTCATGGATACAGAAAGTTGCGGCGGTGGAATTAGAGTTTTGGCTCGTATCTGATCATTTGGGGGTACGTAGGTATATATAGGAGGAAGGAGTACGTCGGTGGAGCAACAGGGGGGCCACGAGGGTGGAGGGCACGCCTGGGGGGTAGGCGCGCCCCCATACCTCGTGGCCTCCTCTTTTTTGTCTTGACGTATGGTCCAAGTCTCTCGAGTCTTGTTCGTTGAGAAAATCACGTTCCCAAAGGTTTCATTCCGTTTGGACTCTGTTTGATATTCCTTTTCTTCGAAACCCTAAAATAGGCAAAAAAAACAGCAATTCTGGGCTGGGCCTCCGGTTAATAGGTTAGTCCCAAAAATAATATAAAAGTGGATAATAATTAAAGCCCAATAATGTCCAAAACAGTAGATAATATAGCATGGAGCAATCAAAAATTATGGATACATTGGAGACGTATCAAGCATCCCCAAGCTTAATTCCTGCTCGTCCACGAGTAGGTAAATGATAAAAACAGAATTTTTGATGCGGAGTGCTACTTGACATAATTTTAATGTAATTCTTCTTAATTGTGGTATGAATATTCAGATCTGAAAGATTCAAGACAAAAGTTCATATTGACATAAAAATAATAAAACTTCAAGCATACTAACAAAGCAATTTTTTCTTCTCAAAATAACATGGCTAAAGAAAGTTATCCCTACAAAATCATATAGTCTGGCTATGCTCCATCTTCACCACACAAAATATTTAAATCATGCACAACCCCGATGACAAGCCAAGCAATTGTTTCATACTTTTGACATTCTCAAAACTTTTTCAATTTTCATGCAATACATGAGCGTGAGCCATGGACATAGCACTATAGGTGGAATAGAATGGTGGTTGTGGAGAAGACAAAAAGGGGAAGATAGTCTCACATCAACTAGGTGTATCAACGGGATATGGATATGCCCATCAATAGATATCAATGTGAGCGAGTAGGGATTGCCATGCAACGGATGCACTAGAGCTATAAGTATATGAAAGCTCAAAAAGAAACTAAGTGGGTGTGCATCCAACTTGCTTGCTCATGAAGACCTAGGGCATTTTGAGGAAGCCCATCATTGGAATATGCAAGCCAAGTTCTATAATGAAAAATTCCCACTAGCATATGAAAGTGATAACATGAGAGATTCTCTACTATGAATATCATGGTGCTACTTTGAAGCACAAGTGTGGTAAAAGGATAGTAACATTGTCCCTTCTCTCTTTTTCTCATTTTTTATTTTTTTTATTTGGGCCTTTTCTCTTTTTTATGGCCTCTTTTCTTTCTTTTTTTATTTTTCGCCCGGAGTCTCATCCCGACTTGTGGAAGAATCATAGTCTCCATCATCCTTTCCTCACTAGGACAATGCTCTAATGATGATCATCACACTTTTATTTTTCTTACAACTCAAGAATTACAACTCGATACTTAGAGCAAAATATAACTCTATATGAATGCCTCCGGCGGTCTACCGGGATATGCAATGAATCAAGAGTGACACGTATGAAAGAATTATGAATGGTGGCTTTGCCACGAATACGATGTCAACTACATGATCATGCTAAGCAATATGACAATGATGGAGTGTGTCATAATAAACGGAACGGTGGAATGTTGCATGGCAATATATCTCAGAATGGCTATGGAAATTCCATAATAGGTAGGTATGGTGGCTGTTTTGAGAAAGGTATATGGTGGGTGTATGATACCGGCGAAAGGTGCGCGGTATTAGAGAGGCTAGCAAAGGTGGAAGGGTGAGAGTAGTGCGTATAATCCATGGACACAACATTAGTCATAAAGAACTCATATACTTATTGCAAAAATCTACAAGTTATCAAAGCAAAGTATTACGCGCATGCTCCTAGGGGGATAGATTGGTAGGAAAATACCATCGCTCGTCCCCGACCGCCACTCATAAGGAAGACAATCAATAAATAAATCATGCTTTGACTTCATCACATAACAGTTCACCACACGTGCATGCTACGGGAATCACAAACTTTAACACAAGTATTTCTCAAATTCACAACTACTCAACTAGCACAACTTCAATATCACTACCTCCATATCACAAAACAGTCATCAAGCATCAAACTTCTCTTAGTATTCAACACACTCATATGAGAATTTTATTATTAATCTTTGTATATCCAGCTTATTAGGATTATTTAAGAAAATTACCATGCTATTTAAGACTCTCAAAATAATCTAAGTGAAGCATGAGATATCAATAGTTTCTATAAAACAAATCCACCACCGTGCTCTAAAAGATATAAGTGAAGCACTAGAGCAAAACTATATAACTCAAAAGATATAAGTGAAGCACATAGATTATTCTAATAATTTCTGAATCATGTGTGTATCTCTCAAAATTTGTGTACAGCAAGGATTATTGTGGTAAACTAACAAATAAAGACTCAAATTATACAAGACGCTCCAAGAAAAACACATATCATGTGGTGAATAAAAATATAGCTCCAAGTAAAGTTACCGATAGAAGTAGACGAAAGAGGGGATGCCTTCCGGGGCATCCCCAAGCTTTGGATTTTAGGTGTCCTTAGATTATCTTGGGTCTGCCATGGGAATCCCCAAGCTTTGTCTCTTGCCACTCCTTGTTCCATAACCCATCAAATCTTTACCCAAAACTTGAAAACTTCACAACACAAAACTCAAAGTAGAAAATCTCGTGAGCTCCGTTAGCGAAAGAGAACAAAAGACCACTTCAAGGTACTGTAATGAACTCATTATTTATTTATATTTGTGTTAAACCTACTGTATTCCAACTTTTCTATGGTTTATAAACTATTTTACTAGCCATATATTCATCAAAATAAGCAAACAACACACGAAAAACAGAATCTGTCAAAAACAGAACAGTCTGTAGTAATCTGTAGCTAGCGCAAGATCTGGAGCCCCAAAAATTCTAAAATAAATTTCTGGACGTGAGGAATTTCTCTATTAATCATCTGAAAAAATAATTAACTAAATAACACTTTCCAAATAAAAATGGAAGCAGTTCTCGTGAGCGCTAAAGTTTCTGTTTTTTACAGCAGGATTAACAAGACTTTCTCCAAGTCTTCCCAACGGTTCTACTTGGCACAAACACTAAGTAAACACAAAAAACACAACCAAAACAGAGGCTAGAAAATTATTTATTACTAAACAGGAGCAAAAAGCAAAGAATAAAAAATAAAATTGGGCTTCCTCCCAACAAGCGCTATCGTTTAACGCCCCTAGCTAGGCATAAAAAACAAGGATAGATCTAGGTATTGCCATCTTTGGTAGGCAATCCATAAGTGGATCTCATAATAGATTCATAAGGTAATTTAATTTTCTTTATAGGAAATTCTTCCATGCCTTTCCTTAATGGAAATTGGAATCTAATATTTCCTTCCTTCATATCAATAATTGCACCAATCGTTTTAAGGAAAGGTCTACCAAGAATAATATGACATGAAGGATTGCAATCTATATCAAGAACGATAAAATCTACGGGCACATAATTCCTATTTGCAACAATAAGAAAATCATTAATTCTTCCCATCGGTTTCTTAATAGTGGAATCTGCAAGGTGCAAGTTTAGAGAGCAATCATCAAAATCACGGAAACCTAACAAATCACACAAAGTCTTTGGAATCGTGGAAACACTAGCACCCAAATCACACAAAGCATAGCATTCATGATCTTTAATTTTAACTTTAATAGTAGGTTCCCACTCATCATAAAGTTTTCTAGGGATAGAAACCAACTCAAGTTTCTCTTTATCAGATTGCATCAAAGCATCAACGATATGTTTAGTAAAAGCTTTATTTTGGCTATAAGCATAAGGATAATTTAGCACGGATTGCAACCAGGAAATACAATCTATCAAAGAGCAGCTATTATAATTAAATTACTTGAAATCCAAAATAGTAGGTTCATTAACATCTAGAGTTTTGATCTCTTCAATCCCACTTTTATCAAATTTAGCATCAAGATCTAAAAACTCCGAATTTTTGGAACGCCTTCTAGGTAAAGGTGGATCATATTAAGTTCCATCATTATCAAGATTCATATTGAAAAACAAAGATTTAATAGGGGAGACATCAATAACTTTTAGATCTTCATCTTTATTATAATGGTAACTAGAAGAACACGCTTTTATAAAGGAATCTTTCTCAGCACGCATCCTAGCAGTTCTTTCTTTGCACTCATCAATGGAAATTCTCATGGCTTTGAGAGACTCATTGATATCACGCTTAGGTGGAATAGATCTAAGTTTCAAAGAATCAATATCAAGAGAAATTCTATCAATGTTCCTAGCCAACTCATCAATCTTAAGCAATTTTTCTTCAATCAAAGCATTGAAATTCTTTTGCAAAGTAATAAATTCTTTAATATTAGATTCAAAATCAGAGGGCATCTTATTATAATTTCCATAAGAATTGTTGTAGGAATTACCATAATTATTAGAGGAATTACTAGGATAAGGCCTAGGATTAAAGTTTCCTCTATACGCGTTGTTACCAAAATTGTTCCTACCAACAAAACTCACATCCATAGATTCATTATTATTCTCAATCAAATTAGACAAAGGAATATCATTAGGATCATAAGAAACACTTTGATTAACAAATAATTTCATAAGTTCATCCATCTTTCCACTCAAAACATTAATTTCTTCTATCGCATGCACTTTCTTATTAGTAGATCTTTCAGTGTGCCATTGAGAATAATTAACCGTAATATTATCTAGGAGTTTAGTAGCTTATCCTAAAGTGATTTCCATAAAAATGCCTCCCACGGCCGAATCTAAAAGATTTCTAGAAGCAAAATTCAATCCGACATAATTTTTTTGTATAATCATCCACAAATTCAAACCATGAGTAGGGCAATTACGTATCATTAATTTCATCCTCTCCCAAGCTTGTGCAACATGTTCATGATCAAGTTGCTTAAAATTCATAATATCGTTTCTAAGAGAGATGATTTTAGTGGGAGGAAAATACTTAGAGATAAAAGCATCTTTGCACTTATTCCACGAATCAATATTATTTTTAGGCAAAGACGAAAAGCAAGCTTTAGCACGATTTCTAAGCGAAAAAGGAAATAGCTTCAATTTAACAATATTGTTATCCACATCTTTCTTATTTTGCATATCACACAAATCAACGAAGCTATTTAGATGGGTAGCGGCATCTTCACTAGGAAGGGCGTAAAACGGATCTTTCATGACAAGATTCAGCAAGGCAGCATTAATTTCACAAGATTCAGCATCGGTAAGAGGAGCAATCGGAGTGCTAATAAAATCATTGTTGTTGGTATTGGTAAAGTCACACAATTTAGTGTTATCTTGATCCATTGTGACAAGCAAGCAATCCAACACACAAGCAAACAAGAAACGGGCAAAAAGAGGCAAATAGAGAAAGAGAGGAAGGATAGAGAGAGAGAGAGAGGGCGAATAAAACGGCAAGGGTGAAGTGGGGAAGAGGAAAACGAGAGGCAAATGGCAAATAATGTAAAGCGGGAGATAAGGGTTTGTGATGGGTACTTGGTATGTTTGAATTTTGCGTCGACCTCCCCGGCAACGGCGCCAGAAATCCTTCTTGCTACCTCTTGAGCACTTGCGTTGGTTCTCCCTTGAAGAGGAAAGGGTGGTGCAGCAAAGTAGCGTAAGTATTTCCCTCAGTTTTTGAGAACCAGGGTATCAATCCACTAGGAGGCTACGTGCAAGTCCCTCGCACCTACACAAAACAAATAAATCCTCGCAACCAACACGATAAGGGGTTGTCAATCCCTACACGGTCACTTACGAGAGTGAGATCTGATAGATATGATAAGATAATATTTTTGGTATTTTTATGATAAAGATGGAGAGTAAAATAAAAGGCAATGAAAATAACTAAGTATTGGAAGATTAATATGATGAAGATAGACCCGGGGGCCATAGGTTTCACTAGTGGCTTATCTCAAGAGCATAGATATTTTACGGTGGGTGAACAAATTACTATTGAGCAATTGATAGAATTGAGCATAGTTCTGAGAATATCTAGGTATGATCATGTATATAGGCATCACGTCCATCACAAGTAGACAGACTCCTGCCTGCATCTACTACTATTACTCCACACATCGACCGCTATCTAGCATGCATCTAGAGTATTAAGTTCATAAGAACAGAGTAACGCCTTAAGAAATATGACATGATGTAGAGGGATAAATTCATGCAATATGATAAAAAAAACCATCTTGTTATCCTCGATGGTAACAATACAATATGTGCCTTGCTGCCCCTACTGTCACTGGGAAAGGACACCGCAAGATTAAACCCATAGCTAAACACTTCTCCCATTACAAGAAAGATCAATCTAGTAGGCCAAACCAAACAGATAATTCGAAGAGACATGCAAAGATAACCAATCACACATAAAAGAATTCAGAGAAGATTCAAATATTGTTCATAGATAAACTTGATCATAAACCCACAATTCATCGGTCTAAACAAACACACCGCAAAAGAAGATTACATCGAATAGATATCCACAAGAGAGGGGGAGAACTTTGTATTGAGATCCAAAAAGAGAGAAGAAGCCATCTAGCTAATAACTATGGACCCGTAGGTCTGAGGTAAACTACTCACACTTCATCAGAGAGGCTATGGTGTTGATGTAGAAGCCCCCCGTGATCGATGCCCCCTCCGATGGAGCTTCGGAACAGGTCCCAAGATGGGATCTCATGGATACAGAAAGTTACGGCGGTGGAATTAGGATTTTGGATCCGTATCTGATCGTTTGGAGGTACGTAGGTATATATATATATATATATATATATATATATATATATATATATATATATATATATAGGAGGAAGAAGTACGTCGGTGTAGCAACAGGGGGCCCACGAGGGTGGAGGGCGCGCCTAGGGGCGTAGGCGCGGCCCCTACCATGTGGCCTCCCTGTTGGTTGCTTGACATATGGTCCAAGTCTCCTGGATCTTGTTCGGTGAGAAAATCACGTTCCCGAAGGTTTCATTCCGTTTGGACTCCGTTTGATATTCTTTTTCTTCGAACCCCTAAAATAGGATAAAAAACAGCAATTCTGGGCTGAGCCTCCAGTTAGTAGGTTAGTCCCAAAAATAATATAAAAGTGTATAATAAAGCCCAATAATGTCCAAAACAGTAGATAATATAGCATGGAGCAATCAAAAATTATAGATACGTTGGAAACGTATCATTGCCTGCTGTTGCCTCTGTTGGTAACGAGCAGTAGCGGCTCGCTCATCCCGAGCATTGACCGTGCCTCCAGCTCATCGGTAGCAAGGCCCACCCTGCGCCAGGAGGGCCCAGCCTCCTCCGCGGCCTACCCGCAACCGCCTCTGCCAGCCCCCCACCCAATAGGCCAGATTCGGCCCATGGGTGAGCTGCCCCCTAGCGCCTGCCACTCTTTTGGCCCGTAGCGAGTTTTGGCCTAGTTCCTATTTTTTCTGATCCGTGAATTTAGCTAATTATCCAGAGAACACCTGTTTTACAGAAAAGTCCCTAGTCTTCATGCATATAATTACTCATGAACCGTGCATCGGTTTAAAATGTTTTAAATATGTAAAATGCTTAGAATTTTGTCTACTTTCATAATATGCCACTTTCATCTATGTTTAAAAATGTTTAAAATGTTGTTTGGTTAAATTTGCTCAAATAGTTTGTTCAAATGATTTATTTCATAACTAAATAACCGTAGCTCTGAATTTAATAATCTTTATATGTAAATGGGGTAGAAAATGCATAGTTTAACATGGTGCATTTTATTTTCCTGTTTAACAACATTAAAATATTTGTTTAGGCAGAACAATACCATAACCAAAATTTGCGCATGGGGATTTTCCGGATTTGTTGTTTGTTATACCCGGCTCCATTTAAATTGCCTAGATAGGTAGTTTTATTATGCTTCACCTCTTACCCTGTTTAACAACATTTAATATTGTTGGGTACATAAATGCGAGAGAACTAAACAACCTGAATGTGGTGTTCGTCAATATGCAACCCGTTGCATATTGCACTCCAATTAATTTGTAGTGTTGTATGTTGCACGTTGCCATTCCATGAATCATTAAACCGGACATGCATCATGCCATGTCTATGTGATGGTTGTTTACGATGATGTTTGCTTCTTTCCGGTTGCGCTTCTTGATAGTTCCAGTAATGTTGCGATTGTGAGGATCTGTTTGACTACGTTGGTTCGTCTTCTCCATGGATTCGGTCTTCTTCCTAGCGGGATTTCAGGCAAGATGACTATCACCTTGGATCTCACTACTATCGTTGCTATGCTAGTTGTCTCGATGCTATCGCTATGTCGTGCTACCTACCACTTGTTTATCAAGCCTCCCAAATTGCCATGATAGCCTCTACCCTTTTAACCCTTCCTAGCAAACCGTTGTTTGGCTATGTTACCGCTTTGCTCAGCCCCTCTTATAGCGTTGCTAGTTGCAGGTGAAGTTGCAAGTTGTTCCATGTTGGGACATGGATATCATGGATATCTTGGGATATCACAATATCTCTCATCTAATTAATGCATCTATATACTTGGTAAAGGGTGGAAGGCTTGGACTTTTGCCTGGTGTTTTGTTCCACCCATGCCGCCCTAGTTTCCATCATACCCGGGTTATGTTCCTTGATTTTGCACCCCTAACACGATGAGGGTTTATGGGCCCCTCTTGATAGTTCTCTTTGAATAAAACTCCTCTAGCAAGGCCCAACCTTGGTTTTACCATTTGCCTTTTTACAACTAAAACTTGCATAGGGACTTTTCCGGACCCCGTGGACTTAACTAACCCCCCCCCCCCCCCGGGGGCCAGTGCTCCTCATGAGTGTTGGTGCAAACCTGTCAACCGCCGGTGGTCACCAGGGGCAACTCTAGATTGGCCTACCGGAAGTTTCGACAATCCGATCGTGGCCTGAGACGAGGTACACAAGGCTACTATCAGGGTGTTGGCACGTCAGGAGGTCCTGCTGGAGTAGTTTTACCATTGTCAAAATATCTTGTGCACCGGGATTCCGAATCTGGTCGGAGGGTCCCGCAATGGCGGATCGTGAGATTGTCATGGGCTAACTTGGGACACCCCTACAGGGTTTAAACTTTCAAGAGCCGTGCCCGCGGTTATGTGGCAGATGGGAATTTATTAATATCCGGTTGTAGAGGACTTGAAGTAAACTCAATTAAAATACACAAACCGCGTGCGTAACCGTGATTGTCTCATTTAGGGGAAGTTCGAGAGGAGAACATGGTTGGGTTATATTTGAACGTAAGTAGTTCATGATCACTTATTGACCATTACTAATTGGCGACGTTTGCCTAGTTTCTCATCTTACTCTTGTACCCGTGAGTTAGCCACCATACATTGCTTAGTTTCTGCTGCAACCTGACCACTTATCCTTTCCATACACATCAAGCTTTGCTAGTCTTGATACCCATGGTAATAGGATTGGTGAGTCCTCATGGCTCACATATTACTACAAGAACAGTTGCAGGTATAGGTAATGGCGATGATTCGATGCGAGTGGGATGCTTGCTTGATTTTGGAGTTCTTCTTCTTCTTTGATCAAGGGATAGGTTCTGGGTCGGGGGAGCCTGGGCTAGCAGGGTTGATGTCATTCTTCTTTTTCATTTGATTTCATCCATGTCGGATCCTGCTCTTTTGTATGATGGTTGCTATGTATTGATGTATTGCTGTATGAATGTTGTAACTTGTGGCGAGTTTAAGCCTTTATCTTGTATTCTAATCTATCCAGTAAATGGTATGTTGTAATGATATCCACCTTGCTATGCGCTCGAAATGCGGTTGTGTCCCAATCATGAGTTCATCTCATGATTGGTATAGAATCGCATCTTGGGTGTTACAAAGACATATATCATGTGTTCTCATCTCTGAATATTCAATCCGACAAGACAAAACTTCAAAGGGTGAAGACTCAATTCACCACAACAAGAGTATAGGGGGGAGAAACATCATATGATCCGACTATATTAACAAAGCCCATGATATAGAACACGAGAGAGAGAGATTAAACACATAGCTACAGGTACGAACCATGAGCCCCGAGGGTGGACTACTCCCTCCTCATCGTGGTGGCCGCCGGGATGATGAAGATGGCCACCGAAGATGATTCCCCCCTCCGGCAGGGTGCCGGAACGGGTCTAGATTGGTTTTCAGTGGCTACGGAGCCCTGCGGCGACGAAACTTCTGATCTAGGTTAACCCCGAAGGCTTTTAAAATATTTGGGAATTTATAGTGCAAAGACGAGGTGCGGGAGGCCACCGAGGTGGGCACAACCCACCTGGGTGCACCAGGGGGCCCTGGCGCGCCCTAGTGGGTTGTGCCCCCTCGGGGCACCCCCAGGTGCAGCACTGGCCCATTGGGTTCCTTCTGGTACAAAAAAATCTCCGTAAAGTTTTGTTGCATTTGGACTCTGTTTGATATTGATTTCCTGCGAAGTAAAAACAAGCAAAAAACAGCAACTGGCACTGGGCACTGGGTCAATAGGTTAGTCCCAAAAAATGATATAAAGTTTCTATAAAATGATTGTAAAACACCCAAGAATGATAAAATAAGGGCATGAATACTTAATAAATTATGGATACGTTGGAGACGTATCAGCATCCCCAAGCATAATTCCTACTCGTCCTCGAGTAGGTAAATGATAAAAGAAATAATTTATGAAGTGTGAATGCTAGCAAAGTGCAAAAGTTTGATCACTCTTCCTAGCATCATAACAAGAATTCTTTCTTATGAAACTTCTCATGTTATAGTGGTAACCAATTCACATGTTAAGGTTCAAACAATGAATTCTCTTGAAACTCAATAACCTATGTTCTTAGTCATCAAGCAATTGCAATTCAACTTATTCAACAGAGTTTAAATAAGAGCTCCACATACTCAACCATCATATAGTCTTCAATGATTGCTAACACTCACCTTGTACACATGAGCAAATCATTTCAACTGGACACATAGAAAGATAGGGGCTTATTGTTTTGCCTCCCAACGTATTCACCTCAAGGGTGATGTCAACAATAATAACTCATGCTACCCATATTCAACTGGACATATATGCCTAGATATTTCCTCACCACATGTTGCTTGCCAAAAGAGAAAATAAAAAGAAATAGAGAGGAATACTTTGACTCTTTGCATAAAAGTAAATACTGAAAAGTAAGAGATAGGCCCTTCGTAGAGGGAAGTGGAGGTTTCCATGCACTTATTTGTTTGTATGCTCAACCCCTTAGTGAAAAATAATGCCACATTATATTGCCCCTTATGATAGCAATCTTTATTATGCAGTCCGTCGCTTTTTTTACTTTGCCATCACAAGTTCGTACAACGCTCAATTTTCTCTTACACTAAATGATCTTACACTTTTAGAAGCAATTTTTATTTCCTTATTGCACGGATGACAACTTACTTGAAGGATCTTGCTCAATCCTTAGGTAGGTATGGTGTACTCTTGAAAATAAGATTTGGGTTTAAGGGTTTTTGGATGCACAAGTAGTATCTCTACTTGGTGCGGAATTTTTGGCTAGCAAAGATGAGGGGCAAGCACCACATGTATAAGGATCTATGACAATCTAACTTCTATGTGAATATGAACAAACATAAACCATTACGTTGTCTTCCTTGTCCAACGTCAATAATTTTGGCATATAATATTTTGATGGGGGCTCACAATCACAAAAGATTTCCATGATAGTGTATTTATATGTGAAAGTTCTCTTCCTTATACTAATTATTCGTGAATTGCTTGTATGACCAATATTGTGATTGTCAAGCCTCAAAAGATTTCACTTTCTAAACCCAATGTGAAGCTACCACTAGGCATGATATGATTTCAACTTCATGACATTAAATTTATTCAACAATTTACTCATAGGATATAAGTGAAGCACAAGAGTAAATGACATATGAAAGAGCTTCGTTGACGGGATGTGAATACCGCTTACTCACCCTCTCTGGCAACTATTTGATGACTCTATTTTATTTAAAAACTTTCAGATCTAAGTATTTTATTAAAACATCAAGCAAAAAAAATAAAATGAAATTCCAACAATAGCACAACTCATGTGAAGAAGCAAAAACTTTGGCTCAACTGATACTAACCGATAATTGTTGAAGAAGAAAAGTGGGATGCCTACCGGGGCATCCCCAAGCTTAGATGCTTGAGACTTCTTGAAATATTATCTTGGGATCCCTTGGGCATCCCCAAGCTTGAGCTTTCGTGCCTCCTTAATTCTTCTCATATCACGGTTTTCCTAAATCTCGAAAGCTTCATCCACATAAAACTCAACAAGAACTCGTGAGATAAGTTAGTATAAACCAATGCAAAAACCTTATCATTCTCTACTGTAGCAAATCATAAAATTATTATTCAACATTTCATACTAAATGCCTCTACATATTTAATACTCCTATCCACAAATAGAATCATTAAACAAGCAAACATAGGCAAACAATGCAACCATAATAGCAATCTACCAAAACAGTACAGTTTGTAAAGAATGCAAGAGTATCAATACTTATTCAACTCAAAACATTATGAAAATTTACCACACTGTAAAAATTTATCAGAGCTCATTTTTCAAAAAGTGTCTACATTTTATCACATTCTGAATTTTCTAGGGAATTTTTTCGACAACAGTAAACTTTCTATTTTCTAACAGCAACATGTATACTTGCAAAATAAGCATGGTAAAGGCTATACTTGACATTTTTACTGAACTTAAAGATGCAAAACATTATTATGAATAACAGCAAGAAAATCAAAGCAAAATAAATTGACGCTCCAAGTAAAACACATATCATGTGAAGAATGAAAACATAGCTCCAAGTGAGGTTACCGATAATGTTGGAGACGAAAGACGGGATGCCTTCCAGGGCATCCCCAAGCTTAGTTGCTTGGATATTTCTTGGATATTAACTTGGGGTGCCTTGGGAATCCCCAAGCTTGGGGTCTTGTCACTCCTTATTATCCTCATATCGACATCTCACCCAAAACATGAAAGCTTCAATCACAAAAAACTTAACGGAACTTCGTGAGATAGGTTAGTATGGTAAAGAGCAAACCATTCCACTTTTGGTACTGTCAAAGACAAGATTCATAATTGTTCTCACACAATGCCTACTGTAGAATATCATTTCCAAAGTTTATATTGAGCAATATAAGCCATGGAAACTAGAAAACAAGGAAATTATGCATTTAAAATGGAATCTATCAAAAACAGAACATTCTGTAGTAATCTGTACTCAAACCATAATTCTACTCCAACAAAAATTCTGAAAAATTAGGACCGCGTGGGCAATTTGTATATTAATCTTATGCAAAAAGAATCAACTCAATAGCACTCTTATGTTAAGAACTAGAATTATTTTCGTGAGTGCAAAAGTTTCTATTTTTCAGCATGATCAAATCAACTATCACCGTAAAGTCATCCCAAAGGTCTTACTTGGCACTTTATTGAAATAAAAGCTACAAAACATGATTACTACATTATCATAATCATGTGAACACACAAAAACAGTAGGTAAAAGTGTTGGGTTGTCTCCCAACAAGCGCTTTTCTTTTATGCCTTTTAAGCTAGGCATGATGATTTCAATGATGCTCGCATAAAAGATAAGAATTGAAACATGAAGAGAGCATCATGAAGCATATGACTAGCACATTTAGGTGTAACCCACTTCCTATGCATTGGGATTTTGTGAGCAAACAAGTTATGGGAACAACAATCAACTAGCATAGGAAAGCAAAACAAGTATAACTTCAAAACAATCAACACATAGAGAAGAAACTTGATATTATTGAGATATGTAAGGGCATAAGTTCCTTTCTCATAATAATTTTCAGAGGCATCATGAATGAATTCAACAATATAACCATCACATACAACACTATTTTCATGATGCACAAGCATAGAAGATTTATCACTCTTTATGGCATACATGTCATCATAATAATCATCATAGATAGCAACTTCATTGTCATTATATCTGAGAACGGGTTTTGTTTAACCGGGTGATTTGGGTGGGTTTTCTACATGGGTTTGTTTAGTTCGGGTAATATTGGGTGGAGTCTGACTACAGTTTAGTTTGGTTTAGTTTACTGTAGGAAGTAATTGGGTTTGGGTGGGTATAGGCTGAAACAATTCCAGTTGAAAACAGTTTTGACCCGTGGTTAACTATCAGTGTGTGAGATTGGTTTGTAAGCATAGTTTATCCCGGTGTGGATTGCCGCTACAACTCGCGTCCATCGTGAGGCTCAACATGCTGATGGGAGGAAGTTACGGGGTCACCTCGGCCAAGCCGGGCGCGCTCGCCCATGAGGATGGGACTTCACTCCGGCACTCGCCGCCCTGCAGACCACCGTGTTCCCAGGCCGCGGGTCTGCATCAGCATGTCCGTCCACCATGCCGCCTGCGATGACGCCTCTACCACTCTCTTCGTCCAGACCTGGGCCGCCGCATGCCGCCTCGGGGATGCCCTCGATAGTGCCGATCCTTCCCATGCCGTGCTGCTGCCACCGCCGCCCGTCCTTGACTGCTCCCTCATCACCGCCCCCGACAACCTGCTCGGCAAGACACTCGCCGGGATGAGCCGCCTCGCGTCCGGCCCTCCGCCTATGCGTCCGCCAGCGAGCATGGGTCTCCGCATCTGTCTCCGGTGATCGCGTTCTCCCCCTTGACGCGCCGTCAGATCGGCAGGATCAAGGACGCGGCGGTGGCCGCACCGAGGACTTTGCGCTTATCGTTCATGGCAGTGTCGGCACAGGCATGGGTGTGCCTGCTGCGGAGCCGGTCCCTGTGTGTTGAAGGCGCAGCGCGCAGCCACATGTTGTTCTCGATGGAGTGCCGGTCGAGGCTGGCGCCGCCACTCCTGTGTCCCATATCACCGAGCTCCTCAACAACAGAGCATCTGACTGACATCGCTCGTGTCTGTGTATCTGGTGACGACGAGTTGGCTTGTTGTTCTAAATTTGACGTGTCTATCCTGTATGCTTTACCAGTCGTGTTCGTGTGTGTAGTAATTCACAAGCTGACCACAGCCTAGCGCTCAACCCATTTGAGCGAACAGTTTTAACCAATTTCAGTTGATGGTTCCAACCCACAGGTTGCCATTCGGTTTGGTTTAGTTTGGGTGCAAAGATGAGATAGGTTTGGTTTCAGTTGGGCTGAGGAAAATGTCAAACAGTTTAGTCGAGGTCGGTCTGCCATGTTTATTTCTTCAGGTTTGGTCCAGATATGGTTTAGTTTTTAAACCATTCTCAGGATTAATTGTCATAATCAATTGAAACCTCTTCCAAAGTAGTGTATGTATCACTAAATAAAGTCATGACCTCTCCGAATCCACTTTCATCGATATTGTAATAAGATTCAACACCCTCCAAAATAGTGGGATCACTACTACCTAGAGTTGACACTCTTCCAAACCCACTTTCATCAATGTAATCATCATAAATATGAGGCATGCTATCATCATAATAAATTTTCTTATCGAAAGTAGAACGAATCAAAGGATCATATTCATTAAGCAAAGCATCCCCAAGATTAGGACAAGCATTATTTCCAGCAAATAAATCTTCAAACATAGAATCCCCAAGGTTGTGGCTTGGCATATCATAATCATAATCACTCTCACCATTAATAATATGAATAGCACCAATGGTATAACAATTGCTATCATCATAATTTCTCAAGTTGGTGCCAAAAATATTTCCAACATTATAAGAAGTATCGTTATCTCCCCAATCATAATCATCACAACAAGCAATAGGCATAACAAAATCATCATCCATATCATCATTCTCCATCAACATATTTGATTTACTTTCATGAGGCACGATGGTGATGGGAGAAACATTATTTAGGAGAGATACCTTTTTACCTATATTCTTTCTTCTTTTCTTCTTCACAACACCATGTGTGGGTTTAATTAATTCTTTCAAGCTTCTTGTTGAAGAGATTGATTGGATAGGAAGCTCCTCCTCGTTACCCGATTCATCATAATAAACACTAGGAGGGTATTGGGAAATATTTTCCCTTTCATTAGTACTCTCTTCATATTCTATTTGTTTTCTTGTCTTTAGATAGTTGGCAATATAAGGATTCTCAATGAAATTTACCGTACAAAACATATAATTTCCTCTAGATCAAAATCAAGAAATCTCTCAGGGTTTGGAAAACCCTTAGTTATATGTTTCATTTCTTCATACCCCAAAACAAGACTAAGCTCTTTATGATGCTCAAGGGAAATGAAGTTATCACAATTTTTGGACACGATTTGATCATGAAAGAATTTGCATTGGAGATTTAAATGACCACATTCATTGCAAAGTTCACAAGGATGGCGAAAAAAATAACATCTCTCTTGCAATGTTTTCATTTCTAAATATTTATGCTTCTTACAAAATCTATCTTCCCTTTTTGGTGTGCAAATGCATTCCCGATTCACTCCACAAAAATTGACATGCTTATAAGAAACATTTTTGTCATGACTTGTGCAATCATCATTAGCATTTTGAATATTCAAAGAATTTATACTAATAACATTGCAATCATGCGCATTCAAATATTTTGTGCCAAACATTTTATTGACTTCTTATTCTAACAATTGAGCACAACTTCTCGAACCATCCTTTTCAAGAAAGATATTATAAAGATGATCAATAATATGATGCAACCTAAATTCCATTTTTTTAGTTTTCTTTTATAAACCAAACTAGTGATAAAACAAGAAACGAAAAGATTCAGTTGCAAGATCTAAAGATATACAATCAAAAACTCACCTCCCCCACAACGGCGCCAGAAAACAGCTTGATGTCTACTACGCAACTTCATTCTTGTAGACACGTGTTGGGCCTCGAAGCGCAAAGTTTTGTAGGATAGTAGCAATTTTCCCTCAAGTCGATGACTTAAGGTTTATCAATCCATGAGAGGTGTAGGATGAAGATGGTCTGTCTCAAATGACCCTGCAACAAAATACAAGAAATCTCTTGTGTCCCCAGCACACCCAATACATTGGCAAATTGTATAGGTGCACTAGTTCGGCGAAGAGACGGTGATAAAAGTGCAATACGAATGGTAGAGATATATTTTTATAATCTGAATAAATAAAAAGGAAAGGTAGCAAATAGTAAACGGGCACAAAAACGATATTTCAATGCTTAAAAAAGGATTAGGGTCCATACTTTCACTAGTGCAATCCCTCAACAGTACTAACATAGTTGGATCATATGATTGTCCCTCAAAGTGTTGGTTGTGCCCTCCTCAGGGGGTCCTAGCGCGCCCTGGTGGGTTGTGCCCCCCTCGGGGCACCCCCCAGGTGCAGCTCTAGCCCATTGGGTTCCTTCTGGTCCAAACAAATCTTCATAAAGTTTTGTTGTGTTTGGACTCCATTTGATATAGATTTCCTGCGATGTAAAAAACAAGCAAAAAACAACAACTGGCACTGGGTCAATAAGTTAGTCCCAAAAAAATGATATAAAGGTTCTATAAAATGATTGTAAAACACCCAAGAATGATAAAATAACAGCATGAATACTTCATAAATTATAGATACGTTGGAGACGTATCAATCTCGGTCTCATCGCGATGGGATTGCAAACTCTCTGTTTCCCTTCGTAACATTTCGGTCTAACCGAGATGAGCGATAGGTCCCACCAAGTTCGCAATGCAAACTATCTGTTTCCCTTTCGTAACGATTCAGTCTCACCGAAATGAGCGATTCGGTCTCACCGAGTTTGCCTGACCAACTCTCTGTTTGCCTATTACACAAATCGGTCCTACCGAGATTATGTGATCGGTCTCACCGAGATTATGTTATGCCCTAACCCTAATGAAATCGGTCTTACCGAGTTGACATGTCGGTCGCACAGAAAATCCTAACGTTCACATTTTGAACTAAATCGGTCTGACCGAGTTTCATGATTCGGTCTCACCGAGTTTGGTAAATTATGTGTAAGGGTTAGATTTTGTGTGGAGGCTATATATACCCCTCCACCCATACTTCATTCATGGAGAGAGCCATCAGAACATGCCTACACTTTCAGCATAAATTTTCTGAGAGAGAACCACCTACTAATGTGTTGAGAGTTGAGACCAAGATATTCCATTCCAATCACAAGAATCTTGATCTCTAGCTTTCCCCAAGTTGATTTCCACTCAAATCATCTCTCCACCAAATACAAATCTTCTTTCCACCAAATACAAATCTATGAGAGAGAGTTGAGTGTTGGGGAGACTATCATTTGAAGTACAAGAGCAAGGAGTTTATCATCAACACACCATCTATTACCTTTTGGAGAGTGGTGTCTCCTAGTTTGGTTATGTGTCACTTGGGAGCCTCCGACAAGATTGTGAAGTTGAACCAAGGAGTTTCTATGGGTAAGGAGATCGCCTACTTCATGAAGATCTACCCTAATGAGGCAAGTCCTTCATGGGCGATGGCCATGGTGGGAAAGACAAGGTTGCTTCTTTGTGGACCCTTTGTGGGTGGAGCCCTCCGTGGACTCTCGCAGTCGTTACTCTTTATGGGTTGAAGTCTCTATCGACGTGGATGTACGATTGCACCACCTATCGGAACCATGCCAAAAATCTCTCTGTCTACATTGCGTTTGCTCCCTCCAAATTCCTCCCCTTAGCTTCATGTGCAATGTTTTACATTCCGATGCTATACTCTTTAGACTTGCATGTGTAGGTTGATTGCTTGACTTGTGCTAAGTTGCTAAAATCTGCCAAGACTTAAAATTGGGAAAATGCTAGATTTTTTTGGTCAAGTAGTCTAATAACCCCCCCCCCCCTAGACATATTTTTGATCCTACACCTACTGTATGGGTATGGTGGCTTACTCTGATGTTGATTGGGCTGGCTGCCCCGACACACATCGCTCTACTTCTGACTACTGCGTCTACCTCAATTCTCGTGGTCGTCCAACCGGTAACCTACAGTATCGCACTCTAGCGCGAAGGCCGAGTACCGAGCTATGGCTAACGCAGTCGCCGAGTGCACCTGGCTTCGACAGCTTCTTCAGGAGTTTCATCACGACATCTCACATGCCACGGTTGTCTACTGTGACAACGTCTACGCGGTGAATCTTTCCGCCAACCCCGTTCATCATCGCCGAATGAAGCACATCGAGCTTGACATTCATTTTGTGCGCGAACAATTAGCCCTTGGACGCATTCGGGTTCTTCATGTTCCGACCTCACCACAGTTCGCCGTTGTGATGACTAAGGGACATCCTACTTCCACCTTCGAGCAGTTTCGTTCCAGTCTCTGTGTCTCTGATGACGCTTCGACTGCGAACGGGGGGAGGGGGGTTGAATATATTTCTGCATGTATATTGTGTCATAGGCTCACCTCCTAGTCTTCCTGTATAGTTGAGGTTGTGGCCACGTCTAAACCTAGTGCACCCGATCAATGCATTGTGAGTTGCACAGTCTAAACCTAGTCTTCCGCACAAGGGATTGAGTAAGTTCTACTTGGAGGAGGGGCCTCCCTCCCTTGTGGCGGAGCGTGCACCAAGCGGTGGGCCCCACCCCCTCAACCCTAGCAACAATAGACAGACCTTACATCATCGCGATCTCTAAGTAAGGGTGGACGACTGCGGGGCTAGTCATCTACTCTTCCCGTATGAAGAGTAAGCTAGAGGGAAGGGTATGATACGCACGGCGCTCGTCTTGTGCACGGCGCAGGTGGGGAATGGATAAATAGTGGAGGATGATGATAGTCACTGTATGACTGACTGGATTCTAAACATGGTGTTAAGTTGAGTTGAAAAGTGGACTTATCTCTTTTCGTTCGGGTAAAGATGACTTGCTATCCTTACAAGTCAGGGTATGTTCACAGCACACAGTGACATAAGAAAACACTGCTGCCAGACATGCGTTTACGTAGCATGCATGTAGGTGCGCCATATTCTTTGGACAAGACATAATTTACTAGGTAACATTGACGATAATATATCACACACTAAGAATCACAACTAAGAATCAACAACTAGGTGGATAATATAGTGCGTCGTAGCATGCATGCAGTGCAGTTACAAGTACATCAACTAAGAATCAACGAACACTAGTTGGGGGCGTAGCACTTCTTCCTGATCTCTCCCTCGGCCCCGGTGAGCACGCCCACGTCGCCCATCTTGATCATGGACGCACTGAAGTCCTTAAAGAACTCGTCGTCGAACTTGCCGGTGGCGATGCGCTGGACGTAGTCCATGGTGATGTTGTCGAAGAGGAGCGCCGCGTCGGAGCGGAAGAGGCCCCTACGCTTGGCGACCTGGCGGTAGTAGCTGGTGTCGAAGGTCTTGAAGCTCCCGGGGTCCATCTCAGACAGCATAGCGCGGTCATCAACGCTCTTGCACTTGAGCCTCAGCTTGTCAGCGTACTCGCTGTCCAGAGACTGGTCGACGTGACCATAGGCACCGTTCTCGCCGGTGGTGTTGTAGAGCCGGTCGGCGAAAGATGGGCAGTGCGCCGTGCCGAGCGTGTGGGCGCCCGAGAGGACAACGAGATCCTTGATGTCGAGGCCCTTGGAGGCGAAGATCTTGGCGAGTAGAAGGACGTTGCCGGAGGCCGGGGGCAGCTCGTTACTGGCCTCCGTGGCGCTGGACATCCTGCCGTCTCGCCTTCCCAGCGCCACCGGCCAGAAAGGGCCCTTAGCCAACACGACAGCGTCGCGGGACATGAGGGTGAGCACGTCGGCGCAGGAGATGATGCCCGGGCATGCGACCTCGAGCTTGGCCTTCACCCGCTCGACGGAGCCAAACCCTCGCAGGCTCTTGTTCGGCTTGGCGTCCTTCTCCGCCACGTTGTCGTCCGTGGATTCAAGCAGGACAGAGGCGTCACAACCCTGCAAGTTCGTGGTGCATGCATGTTCCTTAGTATTACTTCGTGTGCATAATGTAGGCTTGTTATACGTGAGACAGGACAATGTCCTCAACGACGACTTACCCTGACGAAGCAGTCATGGAAATGGAGGCGGAGAAGCGGGCCGGCGAGGCTGGGCGCGGCGGCGATGATCTTGGCCATCTCCTGGCGGACGATCTTCTCGGCGTCCGGGCATGTCTTGCTGTAGAAGCCGATCTCCAGCTGAGCCACCCCTGCCGAGCTAGCTGCGAGAACCAGCAGGGCCAGAGGGAGCAGTAAAGACCTGATCGCCATAGACCTTAGCTCATTACCCGATAGACTTAATATGAGGCTGCAGACAAGAATGTTTTGGCACTAATAGTTGAGTGATCTCTGTCCTTGATAGTCCCTGTACTCATAGATGGCCGGTTACGTAGCTTGAGTGGATGGTGTCAGCGTGACAACCTGGTTGCTGCGTATGCACGCATGTGCTAACTTCCACCTCCATACAACCGCCTCAATTATCAAACGTACGCAACCGCGCGCGGCTAAGCAAACCAGTCAAATAATGTATAGCAAAAATAGATGGCGCGGACGCCAGTTCATGACCAGTGTGTCGTCCATGGTAACATGCCATCAATCTATCATCTGTCTCTTCTCCGGAAGGGAACGCAATGATCTGATTAGGTTAATGATTGCACCAAGAGAATAACTTGACATGTATTTGGCCAATCATTTGCGCAGGCTGTAGTGTTTTTGATGAGGCTGCCCTATCTTGCATTGTGCGAAGTAAAGATCTCAGTCGTGCTGTGATCTCTGTTGTGTTGAATCCAAGTGTCCGACTATGCCTCCGGACCAAATATTAAAGAACGCCATTAACAGCTAACGTTTTTTTAGAAAAATCACCCCGAGCAAATGAGTGCTCTCTACAAGAGGCTCGTTTGAGCCAATGGCGCCATCGGGGAGTGTTCCCTAAAAAACCACTCCCCGCAACAACAACAAAAAAAACTACTCCCCGCAAACGCTCAGGAATTGTCAATACTATGAAAGATACATTTGCCATGGCCCACGTACTCTCCCACGTCCCTTCTCTGGGGATGTAGAGCGCGCTCCCGCTGCCGCCCCCATTACCCTCCTCTCCCTCCCTCCTCCCTCGTCGCCGCCAGAGGACGTTGCCGGGCAAAGCCTGGCCACTGTCGACGGCGGCAGGGCATTTCGCCTTCTCGAGCAGGGCCTCCGCCACAGGGTGGCGCGACTGGGCTAGGACACCGTGATGGCGAGGATCACGGTGGTGCGGTAGCAGATCCCCATGCCGGCGGTGCTCGGGACCGACGACGCATAGTTGGCTTCGAGGTGGTGGATCGTGCAGGTGAGGGGGCGACGGCGGATCGGAATCCGCCTAGATCTAGCGTCCGTCTTCAGTCGACGGTGTGGGCTCAGGCCCGGCCCTAAGGGTGCAGGGGGCGGCCGCCTGCCCTGCTACGTGCTTTGCTTTAGCCCATGTACGCACTAGGCAAGTCCTTCGTAGCAGTTTAGCGCGTACTTTGTTTTCGCGGAAGGACCACCTTCTCGACTCCAGCCTGCTAGGTGCTAGCTACTATGGACAAAGCTACACCTACAGACGTTTTCTACAGGAGTTTACTTATGGGATGAGTTGTGAAGAAGTGATTGGAAATCAAAAGGAGAAAGGATCACCATTGAAAATCAAGAGAGGAGAGGATTTATGAGAAGTTGAGTTCGAAGGTGTAACCTGTAGATGTTGTCCGTAAGTGTAGCATTTTTGGTACTACCTCCGTCTAGGTGAATAAGTCATTCGCGTAGTTCTAGGTCATCGATTTAAGCAATTAAATATGTGTTATATGTCATGAAAATTATATCACTAGATTTCTACACGGATCTACTTTCTAAATATATATTTTTTATCACGTATAATATATATTTAGATAGTTAAATCGTCGACCTAAAACTACATGAATGACTTATTCACTGAAACGAAGGTAGTACTACTACTCATGGATGGCTGCAACGTTTCAGTTAATTAATCCCCGAAAACAGCGCAAAGTTAACCATCATAAATAGATTCCCGTAAAAAAATCGAACCATCGTAGAATTCTCATCCTACACACCCTCACAGATCGCCGTTGTTCCCCGGCCGCCGACTGCCCGTCGATCTGAACGCGATGCGGCTGCACAGCGCCATGTTGCCCTCGACCAGCGGCCACTCACGGAAACCCCGGGGCTTCTTGCTGTACACCTGTACGAATCAGATCCCAGGCCTCGCCAGATCCCCGCCAGAGTGTGTCCACAAATGTATCACCTCTTCTGATTTCTGAGTCTTCCACGTGCTATTCTCTCTTCCAGCGATTATGCACCAGGCTATACACACTAGGAGACATTGGACCCAAACGTCTGCAGCCACGAAGAGTCGACGATGCATCGATGTAAAGGGACATGTCGAACACTTTAATCTATTGAGAGAGGTAAGAGATCACACTGATTTGGGGATTTATTTTTCTTTCGTACCAACACCAAATTAGCCAATCCAATTTAATTAACTAGGGTTAATTATGCTTTTGTCCTCAATGATGTTCATGTGCTCAGTTTTGCCCTTAGTTTTGTGCTTAGTTTTGCTCCTAGTCCATGCACAGCTACTATGACGAGGCCAAACGGCCAGATTTTAGTCCATTCCGTCCTTCGGCGTTAGTGCTTATGGGTCTGGAGCTTACACGTGGGACAGCGTGGACGTGGGCCCGGAGCTGACATGTGGGACCGTGCAACAAAATCCCCAAATCAATCCTAGGGTTCTAGCCGGCCAACTCGACGCCCACCCTGTCCTGTTCGTCGGCCGGCCGTCCTACACCGGCGCCACCTGCGCCGCCACCAGCTACGCTGCTGCGGCCGTCCTGCTCCACTGCTACCTTCTCCGCCAGCCACCTTCCTGCGACGCCACGGGTAGGGCGGCCTCCTTCCGTGCGCCCGGCCGAAGCGCTGATAGGTGGGGGGCTGGTGGAACTGTTTGAAGTAGGAGGGTGAACCCTAGGTCAAAATGGCGAGCAACAGCGACCCGGAGTATTTGGCGAGGCAGGCATCGGGCCGGAGATCCGCCGTGTCTATGACTGGGTTCCCGAGGGGTAAGTCATGCCTCCAGTTTAGATTAAGCTTAGTTGTGCATTTGAAGAGCCGATTCGAGTTGGTTTGCCCGGTTAGTGTGCTGATTGCGTCTTTATTTTTCGTCGGTTAGGATGGAGTTGCAGTTTACTTTCTTGGTGCACATTAGAAGGGGCCGGTACATGTTGAATGCAAACGACGAAGACCCGTCCCGTGCAGCGAAGCCCTGTTAGTAAGACCCCCCGCAATAATGGGTAATAGAAAAATATTGTTCCAAATACTCCTCTGGGCGCATATAGTAGCATTGTGATTCCGAATCTTTTTTATTTATGAATATGAACAGAAAAAATTCATTGTATTGTTGGGTCGGAGCGGAATAAGAAGAAATTCCAAGGAGGTTTCGATTATCTGTTGCCAGTGGCTTGTAATTGGAGTTTTAGACAATTTGGGGAGGTAATTTGTAGCCAATATCCTTGGGGTTTGCTTGACGAAGTGGAATACAAATACTATGATGGGGAAAAGAAATGGGTGATAGTTAGTAATGATGAAGAGCAGGCTACCATGTTTGCTAGGCATAAGGAGAAAGAGAATTTTCATGTGAAGCTGCAAATTGATGTGCTTGAGCAGCCATTTGGACCTAGGATGGCGGGTGGAACATCTCGGGGAGAACCAAGTATTCGTAATGGCAGCTCTAGCCAGAACAATTCAGTTAGTGCATGCGACGTGGTGGCTCGACAAGCGAGAGCACCAGCAGTAGGGTCCCCCTTGAAGTGGAGCCTGATGACTATAATTCTAGGGTTGATGAAGAGAAGCTATATTCCGATGTTATTCAGAATTTACGACGGGCACCTTTGGCTGAAAACCAAGATGAGTCTCATAATGCAGTCCATGTGGATGGTGACGCGGTGGGTGAGGAGGAAGACCTTGCAGCTGTTGAATGGACCCTTTGAACCCTCATATGGAAGAAGGTACCATTTTTGCATCCATGACTGAGTGTAGAAATGCACTTGTGACATACTTCATCAAGGTAGAATGCACTTTCAAAGTTGACAAGAGCGATCAAGTACGTTACATAGTGCATTGTCCGACTGAGGGTTGTCCATGGAGGATGCTCACATCTAAAATGCGAAATAGCACGAATGTTCAGGTCAAAGTGAACCCTTTTAAGCACACATGCCAGGAATCAACCCTTAGGAAGGATACAATCAGTAGAGCCAAGTCAAGATGGGTGACAGAAGAAGTAAAGAAGTGGGTGAAAAACTCCCAGCAAGTGGGTCCAAAGGAATTGCAGAAGAATATCAAAGAAAAATTCAAGATAGATTTACCATACATGAGTTTCTTCAATGGTAAACAACATGCTATGGATTCTATCTATGGTAACTGAAAGAAAAGTTTTCAATTATTGTATTCATTCAAAGGTGAAGTGGAGAGGACCAACCCAGGTAGTATTGTAGGTATTGACACCACACCATGGAGTACACATTCAGGGGAGTGACAAAGATCAAGGAATGCTTTAGGAGGGTTTTTCTGCTTTGAGGCTTGTCGCTGGGGTTTTTGGCCGGCTACGGGCCTTATTTGGCTATTGATGCTACTTTTCTCACAGGGAGGTTTAAAGGACAGTTAGTAGTAGCTTGTGCAGTTGATGCGCACAGTTTTGTATTTCTAGTTGCGTACTGTGTGCTGAAGACAGAGTTTGAGAAGAGCTGGACTTGGTTTTTGCATAATCTGCGCCGGGCTATTGCACATCCCAATGGGTTGGTCATTCATATAGATGCCTGCAAAGGTTTAGAAGTGGTCGTGGACAATGTGTTCCCTGGAGCAGAGCATAGGGAATGCATGCATCACCTTGCTGCAAATTTTGTGAAGAAATTCAAAGGAAAGGTGTATACCGACAATTTATGGTTAGCATCTTTGACTTGTAGTGTGAAGAAGCACACCTACCACTTGAGGCAGGTATACATGAATTTCAAAGTGAAAGAATACTTGGAAACACACCACTCCAAGTTATGTGCCAGAAGCCAATTTAGTGAACTGAGCAAAGTTGACTATGTGCACAATAATTGCAAGATAGGATCAAGAACACTCATATATTGATGAAAATATAATAGGTTCAGATCTGAAATCATGGGACTTGGGCCCTAGTGACAAGCATTAAGCATAGCAAAGTCATAGCAACATCAATCTCAGAACATAGTGGACACTAGGGATCAAACCCTAACAAAACTAACTCGATTACATGATAGAGCTCATCCAACCCATCACCGTCCAACAAGCGTACGATGGAATTACTCATGCACGGCGGTGAGCATCATAAAATTGGTGATGGAGGATGGTTGATGATGACGATGGCGATGGATTCCCCTCTCCGGAGCCGCGAACGAACTCCGGATCAGCCCTCCTGAGAGGTTTTAGGGCTTGGTGGCGGCTCCGTATCATAAAACGCGATGATTTCTTCTCTTTGATTTTTTTCTCCCCGAAACTCAATATATGGAGTTGGAGTTGGAGTCGGAGAGGCAACCGGGGGCCCACGAGGTAGGGGGCGCCCCCCCACCCTCGTGGAGAGGTGGTGGGCCCCCTTTCCTTCATCTTTTGCATGTATTTTTCTTATTTTCTGAAAAGTGGCTCTGTGAAGTTTCAGGTCATTCCGAGAACGTTTGTTTCTGCACATAAATAACACCATGGTAATTCTGCTGAAGACAGCGTTAGTCCGGTTTAGTTCCATTCAAATCAAGCAAGTTAGAGTCCAAAACAAGGGCAATAGTGTTTGGAAAAGTAGATACGACGAAGCGTATCAACTCCCCCAAGCTTAAACCTTTGCTTGTCCTCAAGCAATTCAGTTGATAAACTGAAAGTAATAAAGAATTTTTTTACAAACTCTGTTTGCTCTTGTTGTTGTAAATATGTAAAGCCAGCATTCAAGTTTTCAGCAAAGATTATAACTAACCACATTCACAATAACACTTAGGTCTCAAGTTTACTCATATCAATGGCATAATCAACTAGCGAGCAATAATAATAAATCTCGGATGACAACACTTTCTCAAAACAATCATAATATGATATAACAAGATGGTATCTCGCTAGCCCTTTCTGAGACCGCAAAACATAAATGCAGAGCACCTTTAAAGACCAAGGACTGACTAGACATTGTAATTCATGGTAAAGGAGATCCAGTCAAGTCATACTCAATGTAAACTAACAGTAATGAATGAAAATGACAGCAGTGCTCTGCAACTAGTGCTTTTTAATAAGAGGATGACGACTCAGCATAAAAGTAAATAGATAGGCCCTTCGCAGAGGGAAGCAGGGATTTGTAGAGCTGCCAGAGCTCGGTTTTGGAACAGAGGTGAATAATATTTTGAGCGGTATACTTTCATTGTCAACATAACAACCAAGATATGGCGATATCTTCCATGCTACACACATTATAGACGGTTCCCAAACAGAATGCTAAAGTTTATACTCCCCCTTCCACCAACAAGCATCAATACATGGCTTGCTCGAAACAACAAGTGCCTCCAACTAACAAGTGTCCCAGGGGGAGTTTTGTTTGCCATTATTTTGATTTAGTTTGCATAAAGCATGGGACTGGGCATCCCGGTGACCAGCCAATTATCTCGTGAGTGAGGAGCGGAGTCCACTCCTCTTGAGAATAACCCGCCTAACATGGACGATACAGGCAGCCCTAGTTGATACATGAGCTATTCGAGCATACAAAACAGGATATTTATTTGAAGGTTTAGAGTTTGGCACATACAAATTTACTTGGAACGGCAGGTAGATACCATCTATAGGTCGGTATAGTGGACTCATGTGGAATAACTTTGGGGTTTAAGGAGTTTGGATGCACAAGCAGTATTCCTTCTTAGTACAGGTGAAGGCTAGCAAAAGACTGGGAAGCGACCAGCTAGAGAGCGACAACAGTCATGAACATGCATTAAAACTAATCAACACCGAATGCAAGCATGAGTAGGATATAATCCACCATGAACATAAATATCGTGAAGGCTATGTTGATTTTGTTTCAACTACATGCGTGAACATGTCCCAAGTCAACTCGCTTAAATCATTCAGAGGAGGATACCACCCTATCATACCACATGATAACCATTTTAATAGCATGTTGGCACGCAAGGTAAACCATTATAACTCATAGCTAATCAAGCATGGCACAAGAAACTATGATCTCTAATTGTCATTGCAAACATATTTATTCATAATAGGCTGAATAAGGAACGATGAACTTATCATATTTACAAAACAAAAGAGGTCGAGTTCATACCAGCTTTTCTTATCTCAGCTAGTCCATCATATAACATCATAATTGCCTTTCACTTGCACGATCGAATGATGTTAATAATAATAATAGTGCACGTGCATTGGACTAAGCTAGAATCTGCAAGCATTCAATAAACAGGAGAAGACAAGGCAATATGGGCTCTTTTGTCAGATCAACAATAATGCATATAAGAGCCACTTCAGCAATTTAATTATGGTCTTCTCCTATCGACCCCCAAAGAAAAGAAAAGAAATAAAACTATTTACACGGGAAAGCTCCCAACAAGCAAAAGAAGAACAGGAAATCTTTTTGGGTTTTCTTTTTAATTACTACTACAAGCATGTAAAGTAAATTAATTAAAAGCTACAACTAATTTTTGTTTGTTTTTCTTAAGGTTTATTAAACACACAAGAAGAAAGCATAAGAAAGGAAAATAAACTAGCATGGATGATACAATGAAAAAGTATGAGCACCGACATCTAGCAATGAGTGTATGAACATAAATATAATGTCGGTGGGAAATACGTACTCCCCCAAGCTTAGGCTTTTGTCCTAAGTTGGTTTATGGCCATGGCTGGCCTGGCGGATATCCGTAATAATAGTTGGGGTCGTACTGAGAAGAAGAAGAGGAAGACTCCGATTGCCACTGGCTGACAATCATCTCCGGATCCCACTGGTAATTAGAATGTCGTGAAGGATCAATTTGTGGTTCTGGCTCAGGCTCCTCAGCTGGTGCAGGGTTCCGGTAGGCGGAATAGCCTTCAACGGAACAAGGTACGTGCCTATAGATAAATCAAACAAAGAAGGAGGAGGCATGATAATAGTCTCCGTATGGTGTTTATTAAAGACCAATTGATATTTAAGCTCTCCTTCCCTAGTCTTAACAATAAAATCATGTGCCACCATACTTTTATAATCTAGATAAACACGAGGAAACACCTTTTTTCCTTCTCATAATGCCTAACAGGTAAGTTAAAATGTGCAGCTAGGCGTGAAGCATAGATGCCTCCAAATATGGCAATAATGCCACCCATACTAACAGAGCTATCACCATATAAACCGTGGAGCAAAATAATAATATCGGGGATACTAAGATTTCCACAGTTTTCGTGACCAATTAAGCAACGACTAGCAAATAATGCAAAATAACGTAAAACAGGAAAATGTATGCTACTGATTCGTGCATCGGAAACCTTCCTTGTTTCCCCTACAGTGATAGTATCAATGAACCCCACCACATCATCGTGATGTGGTTGTTCTATATTGCCCTCAAAAGGGACTAAACAAACCGAACAAAAATCATAAAGTGACATCTCTTTATGCTCATCATATAAATGAAACTCCACCGTAGGTGGTGAGCTCCTAGAATGGAAATGAAAGTTTTGCACAAAGGTATTTATGAGTAAGAGATACTGATCGCATTGGTCGTGGAGGAAAGTGGTAAGGCCTGCATTCTTAGCCATCTCATGAAAATCTTCATAAATCCCGGCTGCTCTCAAGAAATCATCGGAAGGCCATTCACACGCCCGAATCTCCGCGGTGTGAGGCAGATTATACTTTGGCTTTGGTGCCTTTTCCTTCGAGCTTTGGCTCGATGAGCCCCTCAAAATTCTCCTCATCATTTTCTGAAAAATTCTGAAATTTTTAGTAACTTCAAAATAAAAGTAAAACAAACTCAATAATATTGATAGCAACTACTCCTACAAGTGCCTAGAGCCTATATCATGCATCAAAACTACTTGGAACCATATAAATTTGACATGCAAGCTCAAGAACAGGGTCACCTAAGCAACAAAAATTTGCAATGAATAAAGCACTAGAACAAAAACTAATTGGACCGATGGAGGAGTCACATACCAAGGAACAATCTCCCCAAGCAGTTTTGTGAGAGGTTTGTGAGAGGTGCTTTAGCAAGGAGATCGAAAATGGCAGCAAAGTGAGCTAGAACTCGTGCTTGAGCTGGATATTCGTGTTTGTGGGAGGAAGATGAAGTGTGTGGGTGCAGGAATAAGTGGAGGAGGGCCACCGTGGGCCCACGAGGCAGGGGGCGTGCCGAGGGGGTAGGGCGCGCCCTCCACGCTCATGGGCAGGTGGCTGCCCCCCTGCTGTGTTCTAAGTACCGATTCTCAAATATTCTAGAAAAAATCATATTTAAATTTCAGGGCATTTGGAGAACTTTTATTTTCGAGGTATTTTTACATTGCACGGATAATCAGATAACAGAGAGAAAAATATTTTTTTAGTTTATTTAATATAAATAATAGAAAGTAAAAGTGTGGTACAGAAGGTTGTGCCTTCTAGTTTCATCCATCTCATGATCATGAAAAGGAATCCACTGACAAGGTTGATCAAGTCTTGTTAACGAACTCATTCTGAATAACATGCAACCGGAGACATTTTGAATAACACTACGTTACCTCAACGGGGATATGCACATCCCCAATAATAAGAATATCATATTTCTTCTTGATAGTAGGAAGAGGAAATTCAAAATCTCCAAATATAATCGATGGAATTTTTCCAATAGAATTGATATTGTGAACTTGAGGTTGTTTCCTCGGAAAGTGTACCGTATGCTCATTACCATTAACATGAAAAGTGACATTGCCTTTAGTGCAATCAATAATAGCCCCTGCAGTATTCAAAAAGGGTCTTCCAAGAATAATAGACATAATATCGTCCTCAGGAATATCAAGAATAACAAAGTCTGTTAAAACAGTAATGTTTGCAACTACAACAGGCACATCCTCACAAATATCGGCAGGTATAGCAGTTGATTGATCAGCCATTTGCAAAGATATTTTAGTAGGTGTCAACTTATTCAAATCAAGTCTACGATATAAAGAGAGAGGCATAACACTAACACCGGCTCCAAGATCACATAAAGCAGTTTTAACATAGTTTCTTTTAATGGAGCATGGTACAGTGGGTACTCCTGGATCTCCAAGTTTCTTTGGTATTCCACCCTTAAAAGTATAATTAGTAAGCATGGTGGAAATTTCAGCTTTCGGTATCTTTCTTTTATTTGTGATAATATCTTTCACGTACTTAGCATAAGGATTAGTTTTGAGCATATCAGTTAATCGCATTCGCAAAAAGATAGGTCTAATCATTTCAACAAAGCGCTCAAAATCCTCATCATCCTTTTTCTTGGATGGTTTGCGAGGAAAAGGCATGGGTTTCTAAACCCAAGTTTCTCTTTCTTTACCATGTTTCCTATCAACAAAGTATTTTTATCATAACGTTGATTCTTTGATTGTGGGTTATCAAGATCAACAACACGTTCAATTTCGATGTCATTATCGTTACTAGGTTGAGCATCATTATGAACATTATTATTAACATTGTCACTAGTTTTAGGTTCATTACTAGATTGAGTTTCAGCATCAGAAATAGAAATATCATTTGGATGCTCACGTGTTTCAGCAATAGGATCACTACAAGCATGCAAAGTCTTATCATTTTTCTTTTTCTTCTTTTTAGAAAAAATAGGTACATCTATGTTATTTCTCTGAGAATCTTGCTCAATTCTCTTAGGGTGGCTTTCAGGATACAAAGGTTCCTGAGTCATTCTACCAGTTCTAGTAGCCACTCTAACAGCATTATCATTATCTTAACTATTCAATTCATTGAGAAAATCATTTTGAGCTTTAAGTACTTGTTCTACTTGAGTGGTAACCATAGAAGCATGTTTACTAATAAGTTTAAGTTCACCTTTAACATTAGCCATATAATCACCCAAGTGTTCAAGCATATTTGAATTGTATTTCAATTGTCTACCAAAATAAGCATTAAAATCTTCTTGCTTAGCCATAAATTTATCAAACTCATCTAAGCATGGGCTAGCAAATTTAGTAATTGGGATTTCAGCTTTATCATATCTATAGAGAGAATTTACCTTTACTACATGTGTCGGGTTATCAAGACCATGAGTTTCTTCAATAGGTAAAGGATTAAGATTATATGTTTCTTCAACAGGCAGTAAATTAAGACCATGTATTTCTTCAATAGGACGTAAATTCTTAACATCTTAAGCTTTAATACCTTTTTCTTTCATAGATTTCTTTGCCTCTTGCATATCTTCAGGACAAAGAAATAGAATACCCCTCTTCTTCGGAGTTGGTTTAGGAATAGGCTCAGGAATTGGCTCCGGAGGCATCCAATTATTTTCATTTGTCAACATATTATTCAATAATTTCAGCTTCATCCGGTGTTCTTGACCTGAAAAACCAGCACAACTATCCAGGTAATCTCTGGAGGCATCGGTTGGTCTATTATGAAAGATATCATGTATTTCATTTTTCTTAAGAGGATGATCAGGCAAAGCATTTAGTAATTGGAGAAGCCTCCCCCAAGCTTGTGGGAGACACTCTTCTTCAATTTGCACAAAATTATATATATCCCTTAAAGCAGCTTGTTTCTTATGAGCAGGGAAATATTTAGCAGAGAAGTAATAAATCATATCCTGGGAACTACGCACACAACCAGGATCAAGAGAATTAAACCATATCTTAGCATCACCCTTTAATGAGAACGGAAATATTTTAAGGATATAAAAGTAACGAGTTCTCTCATCTTTAGTAAACAGGGTAGTTATATCATTTAATTTAGTAAGATGTGTCACAACAGTTTCAGATTCATAACCATGAAAATAATCAGATTCAACCAAAGTAATTATATCAGGATCAACAGAGAATTCATAATCCTTATCAGTAACAAAGATAGGTGAAGTAGCAAAAGCAGGGTCAGATTTCATTCTAGCATATACAGATTGCTTACTACATTTAGCTAATAACCTTTTGAGTTCATTTCTATTTTTGCAAGCTAAAATAGCTAAAGAAGCTTCTTGATAAAAAACATAACCCTTAGGAATAACAAGTGATTCTTCATCATCACTTTCATCAGTATCATCATATTCAATATTTTCAATTTCCCTAGCCCTAGCAAGTTGTTCATCAAGAAAGTCACTAAGTGGCACAGTAGTATCAGGCATAGAGGTAGTTTCATCATAAGTATCATGCATAGTAGAAGTGGCATCATCAATAACATGCGACATATCAGAACGAATAGCAGAAGCAGCTGTAGGTGTCGCAAACTTACTCATAACAGAAGGTGAATCAAGTGCAGAGCTAGATGGCAGTTCCTTACCTCCCCTCGTAGTTGAGGGATAGATCTTGGTTTTTGGATCTCTCAAGTTCTTCATAATGATAAGAAGATATATATCCCAAGTGACTCAAAGAATAGAGCTATGCTCCCCGGCAACGGCGCCAGAAAATAGTCTTGATAATCCACAAGTATAGGGGATCGCAACAGTTTTTGAGGGTAGAGTATTCAACCCAAATTTACTGATTCGACACAAGGGGAGCCAAAGAATACTCGCCAGTATTAGCAGCTGAGTTGTCAATTCAACCACACCTGGAAACTTATTACCTGCAACAAAGTATTTAGTAGCAAAGTAATATGATAGTAGTGGTAACAGTAGTAAAAGAAATGTTTTTGGTATTTTGTAGTGATGATAGCAATGGCAACGAAAAATTAAATAAGCGAAGAACAATATATGAAAAGCTCGTAGGCAATGGATCGGTGATGGAGAATTATGCCGGATGCGGTTCATCATGTAACAGTCATAACCTAGGGTGACACAGAACTAGCTCTAGTTCATTGCTATAATGTAGGCATGTATTCCGAATATAGTCATACATGCTTATGGAAAAGAACTTGCATGGCATCTTTTGTCCTACCATCCCGTGGCAGCGGGGTCCTAACGGAAACTAAGGGATATTAAGGCCTCCTTCTAATAGAGAACCGGAACAAAGCATTAACACATAGTGAATACATGAACTCCTCAAACTACGGTCATCACCGGTAAGTATCCCGATTATTCTCACTTTAGGGTTAACGGATCATAACACATAATAGGTGACTATAGACTTGCAAGATAGGATCAAGAACACTCATATATTGATGAAAACATAATAGGTTCAGATCTGAAATCATGGCACTCGGGCCCTAGTGATAAGCATTAAGCATAGCAAAGTCATAGCAACATCAATCTCAGAACATAGTGGACACTAGGGATCAAACCCTAACAAAACTAACTCGATTACATGATAGATCTCATCTAACCCATCACCGTCCAGCAAGCCTACGATGGAATTACTCACGCACGGCGGTGAGCATCATGAAATTGGTGATGGAGGATGGTTGATGATGACGATGGCGACGGATTCCCCTCTCCGAAGCCCCGAACGGACTCCAGATCAGCCCTCCCGAGAGGTTTTAGGGCTTGGCGGCGGCTCCGTATCATAAAACGCGATGATTTCTTCTCTGTGATTTTTTTCTCCCCGAAACTCAATATATGGAGTTGGAGTTGGAGTCGGGGAGGCAATATGGGGCCCACGAGGTAGGGGGCATGCCCCCACCCTCGTGGAGAGGTGGTGGGCCCCCGGTCCTTCATCTTTTGCAGGTATTTTTCTTATTTTCTTAAAAGTGGCTCCGTGAAGTTTCAGGTCATTCCAAGAACGTTTCTTTCTGCACATAAATAACACCATGGTAATTCTGCCGAAAATAGCGTTAGTCCGGGTTAGTTCCATTCAAATCATGCAAGTTAGAGTCCAAAACAAGGGCAAAAGTGTTTGGAAAAGTAGATATGATGAAGACGTATCACATATCACTAAGCATTTTTGAGCTAGCAAGCCATTAAGCAACACCTCATCCCCTTTTAATAGTATTGGCTTTTCCTATGGACTCAATGTGATGTTGGATCACTAAAATGAAAATGTAGAGTCTTGAGGTTGAGCCAATATGTGTCCTTAGCATTTTGAGGGGTCCACATTCCTAATCCATGCGATGCCAATCATTGAATTTTCTGAAATGATCATCTTGAAATAGCATTAGTTCAATGAGCTATATGTTGTTAGGAATTAACAAAACCACCCACGGTTAGTTGCACTTTCAGGAGGACGCCGTGAGGGTGAGTCCAAGGGACATTGTACCACGGATATAGCAGAGAATCCATTTCACAAGTGTCCAATGGAAGCCAAGAGAGGCGTCCATATGGAGGCACACCTGCTGGAAAACATACTGCATGTCTGGTCGGGTGAGCATCATATACTGGAGAGCACCAACAATAGACCTGTAGAATGGGGCGTCCTCCATAGGCGATCCCTCGAGAGCAGAGACCTTAGCATTCGTGTCAACGAGAGTAGCGACATGATGACAATTGAGCATACCGACACACTCAAGGAGCTCATGCGTATACTTCTGCTGATGAAGGAAGAATTCGTCGGGTCGCCGAACGACCTCAATGCCAAGGAAGTACTGTAGAGCACCCAAATCCTTGATAGAAAACTCGTTATGCAGCCGGAGAGTGATCTGCTGAAGAAGGGCTATGGAGGAGGCTGTCAGGATGATGTTGTCGACATAGACCAGCAAGTAAGCAGTCATGTTGCCATGGTGATAGACAAACAATGAGGCATCCGAGCAAGTGACACAAAAGCCCAGTGTCTGAAGAAAACAAGCGATACGCTAGTACAAGGTGCGAGGAGCTTGCTTGAGGCCGTAAAGAGACCAAGAAAGCTAGCACATATGGCCAGGATGAGTAGCGTCGACGAAACCAGTGGGTTGCTCATAGTAAACCTGCTCCGCAAGGTGACCATGAAGAAAAGCGTTGGAGACGTCCATCTGATGAACCTGCCAGGCACAGGAGACCGCCAGCTGGAGAACAGTGTGGATCGTGCCCTGTTTGACAACCGATGCAAACGTCTCGGTGGAGTCGACACCAGTGCACTACCGAAAACCACGGACCACCCAGCGAGCCTTATAGCGCTCAAGAGTTCCATACGAGTGGGTCTTGTGACGAAATACCTACTTGCCGCTAATGACATTGGCACGAAGAGGCCAGGGAACTAGTGTCCAACTATGGTTCCGTTGGAGAGCATCGAACTCTTCCTGAATCACAGTAAGCCAATGAGGATCACGGAGGGCTGCCTAGGCAGATGCTGGTATCGGTGACGGCTCGGCAGTGGAGGCAGTGAGGAGGTACTCGTCGCTGGAGTACCGCAGACTTGATCGATGGAAGCCCGTCCTGGCCTGTGTGAGAGGGCGAGACGGCGGATCCAAAACCGCGACAGTCATAGGCGGTGATGGCAAGCTAGCCGTGATGCAGGCCGAGAGGCGGCCCCACCTGGGACGGCGCCTGAGGCCGAGGGGTTGTCCGCGCCTGAGATGGCGACCCAGGGGGTAGCTGGGCCCGAGACCGAGGAAGTCCGTGACGAAGGGGATGGTGAAGGGGCCGATGACGAGGCGGCCAAGGCCGGCGGCGAACTGACTGAGGCTGGCGGCGAGGCGGCCGACACCGGGGCGCCTGATGGAGTCGGCAATGAGGGTGCGGGGGACTTTGAGCGTGTCGAGGGGGCGCGGCCTGGCGTGGCCTGAGGTAGAAGGCGCAGCTCATCCCACGACACGACGAGTGCTAAAGCCCGGGGGCGGTCCGAGGACCGAGCGAGGTCGTCCACTAGACGGTGTCACTAGAGGGCCGCCGGTGGCCGCGGCGAGGTGACAGCGGAGGGTACCGGCTGAAAAAGAAACACCTTCTCATCAAAGTAAACATGTGGTGAGGTGAACATGCGATGTGAGACGGGATCGTAGCAGCGGTAGCCTTTGGTGTTAGGTGGGTAGCCTAGGAAGATTGATATGTCTCTATCGTATCTACTTTTCCAAACACTTTTGCCCTTGTTTTGGACTCTAACTTGCATGATTTGAATGGAACTAACCCGGACTGACGCTGTTTTCAGCAGAATTACCATGGTGTTATTTATGTACAGAAACAAAATTTCTCGGAATGACCTGAAACTTCACGGAACAACTTTTTGGAAATAATAAAAAATCCTTGCAAAAGATGAAGGCCAGGGGGCCCACCATCTGTCCACGAGGGTGGGGGCCATGCCTGCCCCCCTAGGGCACGCCCCCTCCCTCGTAGGCCCCCTGGAGCTCCTCCGACCTCAACTCCAACTCTATATATTTGGTTTTGGGGAGAAAAAAATTAAAGAGAAGAATTCAACGCATTTTACAATACGGAGCCACCGCCAAGCCCTAAAACCTCTCGGGAGGGCTGATCTGGAGTTTGTTCGGGGCTCCGGAGAGGGGAATCCGTCGCCATCATCATCATCAACCATCCTCCATCACCAATTTCATGATGCTCACTGCCGTGCGTGATTAATTCCATCGTAGGCTTGCTGGATGGTGATGGGTTAGATCGGATCTATCATGTAATCGAGTTAGTTTTGTTAGGGTTTGATCCCTAGTATCCACTATGTTCTGAGATTGATGTTGCTATGACTTTGCTATGCTTAATGCTTGTCACTGGGGCCCGAGTGCCATGATTTCAGATCTGAACCTATTATTTTTTCATCAATATATGAGAGTTCTTGATCCTATCTTGCAAGTCTATAGTAACCTATTATGTGTTATGATCCGTTAACCCCGAAGTGACAATAATCAGGATACTTACCGGTGATGACCGTAGTTTGAGGACTTCATGTATTCACTATGTGTTAATGCTTTGTTCCGGTACTCTACTAAAAGGAGGCCTTAATATCCCTTAGTTTCTGTTAGGACCCCACTGCCACGGGAGGGTAGGACAAAAGATGTCATGCAAGTTCTTTTCCATAAGCATGTATGACTATATTCGGAATACATGTGTACATTACATTGATGAACTGGAGCTAGTTCTGTGTCACCCTAGGTTATGATTGTTACATGATGAACCGCATCCGGCATAATTCCCCATCACCGATCCATTGCCTACGAGCTTTTCATATACTGTTCTTCTCTTATTTACTTTTCTGTTGCTATTGCTATCATCACTACAAAATACCAAAAACATTACTTTTGCTACCGTTACCACTATTATCATATTACTTTGCTACTAAATACTTTGCTGCAGATATTAAGTTTCCAGGTGTGGTTGCATTGAAAACTCATCTGCTAATACTTGAGAATATTCTTTGGCTCCCCTTGTGTCGAATCAATAAATTTGGGTTGAATACTCTACCCTCGAAAACTGTTGCGATCCCCTATACTTGTGGGTTATCAAGACTATTTTCTGGCGCCGTTGCCGGGGAGCATAGCTCTATTCTTGGAGTCACTTGGGATTTACATCTGCATTTCATTATGAAGAACTTGAAAGATCCAAGAACTAAGATTTATCCCTCAACTACGAGGGGAGGTAAGGAACTGCCATCTAGCTCTGCACTTGATTCACCTTCTATTTTGAGTAAGCTTGCGACAACTAAACCTGCTTCTGCTATTCGTTCTGATATGTCGCATGTTATTGATGATGCCGCTTCTGCTATACATGATACTTATGATGAAACTAGTTCTATGCTTGATACTACTGTGCCACTTGGTGAATTTCTTGATGAACAACTTGCTAGGGGTAGAGAGAATGAAAATATTGAATCTGATATTATTGATGAAAGTGATGATGAAGACTCACCTGTTATTCCTGAGGGTTATGTTTTTGATAAAGAAGCTTCATTAGCTATTTTAGCTTGCAAAGATAGATACGAGCTCAAGAGGTTATTAGCTAAATGGAAGCAGCAATCTCTTAATGCTAGAATGAAACCTGGCCCTGCTTTTGCTACTTCACCTATCTTTGTTACTGATAAGGATTATGAATTCTCAGTTGATCCTGATATAATTACTTTGGTTGAATCTGATCCTTTTCATGGCTATGAATCTGAAACTGTTGTGGCACATCTTACTAAATTAAATGATATAGCCACCCTGTTCACTACTGATGAGAGAACTCGTTACTTTTATATCCTTAAAATATTTCTGTTCTCATTAAAGGGTGATGCTAAGATATGGTTTAATTCTCTTGATCCTGGTTGTGTGCGTAGTCCCCAGGATATGATTTATTACTTCTTTGCTAAATATTTCCCTGCTCATAAGAAACAAGCTGCTTTAAAGGATATATATAATTTTGTGCAAATTGAAGAAGAGAGTCTCCCACAAGCTTGGGGGAGGCTTCTCAAGTTACTTAATGCTTTGCCTCTTAAGAAAAATGAAATACTTGATATCTTTTATAATGGACTAACCGATGCCTCCAGAGATTACCTGGATAGTTGTGCTGGTTCTGTTTTTAGGGAAAGAACGCTGGATGAATTTGAAATTCTATTGAATAATATGTTGACAAATGAAAATAATTGGACACTTCCTGAGCCAGCTCCGGAGCCAATTCCTGAGCCTATTCCTAAACCAACTCTGAAGAAGAGGGGTATTCTATTTCTCAGTCCTGAAGATATGCAAGAGGCAAAGAAATCTATGAAAGAAAAAGGTATTAAAGCTGAAGATGTTAAGAATTTACCTCCTATTGAAGAAATACATGGTCTTAATTTACCGCCTTTTGAAGAAACATATGATCTTAATCCTTTACCTATTGAAGAAACTCATGGTCTTGATAACCCGACACAGGTAGTAAAGGTAAATTCTCTCTATAGATATGATAAAGCTGAAATCCCATTTACTAAGTTTGCTAGCCCATGCTTAGATGGGTTTGATAAATTTCTGGTTAAGCAAGAAGATTTTAATGCTTATTTTGGTAGACAACTGAAATACAATTCAAATATGCTTGAACACTTGGGTGATTATATGGCTAATGTCAAAGGTGAACTTAAACTTATTAGTAAACATGCTTCTATGGTTACCACTCAAGTAGAACAAGTACTTAAAGCTCAAAATGATTTGCTCAATGAATTGAATAGTAAGGATAATGATAATGTTGTTAGAGTTATGACTAGAGGTGCTAGAATGACTCAGGAACCTTTGTATCCTGAAGGCCACCCTAAGAGAATTGAGCAAGATTCTCAGAGAAATAATGTGGATGCACCTAGTCCTTCTAAAAGGAAGAAAAATAAAAATGATAGGACTTTGCATGCTTCTAGTGAACCTATTATTGAAACACCTGAGAATCCAAATGATATTTCTATTTATGATGCTGAAACACAATCTAGTAATGAACCTGAAACTAGTGATAATGTTAATGATAATGTTCATGATGATGCTCAACCTAGTAATGATAATGATGTAGAAATTGAACCTGTTGTTGATCTTGATAACCCACAATCAAAGAATCAACATTATGATAAGAAAGACTTTGTTGCTAGGAAACACAGTAAAGAAAGAGAACCATGGGTTCAGAAACCTATGCCTTTTCCTCCCAAACCATCCAAGAAAAAGGATGATGACACTACAAGAATCAGCTACTTTGCCGTCTGCCACGGCGGACGGCAAAAGGCTCCGGCAACGTAGGCTCCGGTAAACAGTTTCTTTGCCGTCTGCTACTAACGGCAAAGTCTTTGCCGTCTACGGCGGACGGCAAAGAGAGCGCGGCAGACGACAAAGAAAGCGGACGGCAATAACTGCGCTGTCAGTCCGTTAAGTGGCTAACGGCAGGCCTTTGCCGTCCGCCGCTGACGCCAAACTTTGGAAGGCCTTTGCCGTCCGCCGTGTGATGTCAGCTGACGTCACTACATGGCAGGCCTTTGCCGTCCGCCTCTGACGGCAAACTTTGGAAGGCCTTTGTCGTCTGCCACTGTAGGCAAACTGACCAAATTGGTCAGCCTCCCAGGAAGCACAGCTGCCTACCACGTGGCCTCTTTGCCGTCCGCTGCTGATGGCAAAGAGCCCTTTGCCGTCGGTGGCTGACGGCAAAGAGCCTGTATATTGTCTCTTTTTTTCTGTTTTTTCTTAATCCAACAATTTTCATAGCAAATATATCACATATTTAACAGCAAACATATCCAGCACACATATGACATATCCAGCACATAATTCCATATACATATATATAACATAGCAAAGTTTCATCAACATATGTAGCAAGTTCCATCCATACACATTGTTCCATATACATATTACATAGCAAAGTTTCATCAACATAGCAAGTTCTATCATAGCAAGCTAGATACAATGCAAAGTTTTAACAAAGAAAAAGCAAGCACTCCATCCTAGCAAGCTAGCTTCCATGAAGTGAGTGAAATCTGCAAAATGGTAAATATGAAGTTAGAAATTGGTGAATAGAACAAGAAGAAGACTATAACAAGAAGTATATGTCATTTATGACCTAACTTAGGTGGAATGGATCATTTATGAGCTAACTTAGGTGGAATGGATCATTTATGAGCTAACTAAGTTGAAATGGGTTGTTTATGAGCTAACTTAGTTGGAATGTATCATTTATGAGCTGACATAGTTGAAATGGGTCGTTTATGAGCTAACTAAGGTGAAGGGCATCATTTTTGAGCTAACTAAGGTGAAATGGATCGTTTTTGAGCTAACTAAGGTGAACTGAATCGTTTTTGAGCTAACTAAGGTAAAATGGATCGTTTTTGAGCTAACTTAGTTGAAATGGGTCATTTATGAGCTAACTAAGGTGAAATGCCACGTTTTTGAACTAACTAAGGTGAAATGGATCGTTTTTGAGCTAACTAAGGTGAAAAGGATTGTTTTTGAGCAAACTTAGATGAAATGGATCATTTAAGAGCTAATTTAGGTGAAATGGATCGTTTTTGAGCTAACTAAGGTGAAATGGATCGTTTTTGAGCAAACTTAGGTGAAATGGATCATTTAAGAGCTAATTTAGGTGAAATGGATCGTTTTGAGCAAACTTAGGTGAAATGGATCATTTAAGAGCTAATTTAGGTGAAATGGATCGTTTTTAGCTAACTTAGGTGAAATGGATCGTTTAGGAGCTACTCTAGGTAAATTGGGTCATTTTAGAGCTAACTTGGATAAACTGGATCATTTATAAGCTAACCTAGGTAAGATGTGTCATTTTGGAGCTAACTTAGGTAAAATGGATCGTCTATGAGCTAACTAAGCTAATTATGCAATTTTTGACATAAGTAAGCTAAGTACAGATCATTTTAGAGCTAACTTAGGTAAAATGGATGGTTTTGGAGGTCAGTAAGCTTATTAAGTCATTTTGGAGGAGAAGAAGCTAAGTCTAGGTCATTATGGTAAGCATTGGAGGAAATAAAGCTAAGTCTAGGTCTTTATGCATGTGTTAAGCAAAACACTAGATAAACTTACCAAGATCCAGGAGGTGTAGGAGCGGGGTGGCTCGTGTCGGTAGCTGGAGAAGGATCGTGCAATGCTTGTCTGGAGTTACGCTGCACCAAAGATCATTTCCAATGTCTTGTTAGGATGATGACACTCAAATGTTAAGACTAGCAAGTAATGTCCATTCAAATAAAACTCACCGTGGTCCCAGGAGCAATCACTGGCATCGGTGGAGCGGTCTGACCTGTCTTCTCACACACAGACTGCACATTTGGTTTTGACGACTCAGTCATACTAGTTAGTAATGAGACAAACACTACATGAATGTTTTGGCTAATCTGCAGAAGAAACTTACCACAAGGAGCTCGTACATGGCCCTTGCCTGCATGTCATTCCGTGCCCTCTCCTCCTCCATCATCTTTGTCGTCCTCTCCTCCAACTCCCGCTACCTCTCCGCCGCTTCCGCCAGAAGTTTCTCCGTTCTATCTCTCTCACTCTGTATAGCAGCCTGCAACACCACTCACATGACCATTTGTAATCATTGATGGAAGCGCACACAATGTAATGGAGAAAGATAACTGAGTACGAATCACTAACCTTGATGGCGAGTTGCACTGGCCGTTCACGAGGCCTTATCTCAGGAGGGGAGCTCGACTGGCGCGCCTTGATCTCCGGGAGAGTGCTAGGACAACGGATAAGTCCATCTCCAATGGCTATGGAGCCATGGGACCTCCCGCCACCAGATATCATCAACAGCTCTGGATCAATGGGACCCTGGCTCGGGTTAAAGTCCTCCCCTTTCCTCGCCTTCCCCTCATCTCTATATCTCACGAGCTTGTTGTGGGAGGAGATGTTGGTGAAGTTGTTTGCATCATCGAGGTCAGACTGAGAGAAAGCCTTGACTTTCCTGAAAGAGGTAGTGTGGGCCATGGCATACAGGTCGTACACCTCTGGCACCTTATGCGCCTTATTGTAGCATGCCTGAAAGAGAGAAACAATGAAAATTAGTAATTAAAGGGATCAAGCTAGCATGATGAATGAATTGCATGAATCATGAAGCAAACCACATACCCACTTGCGCCCGAACTGATATAAGTTGGAGCTGCCTTGATGGTGTGGCACACCTTCCATTTGGGCACGTTTGTCCTTGGCCTCCTTGTGGAGGGCTAGCCATCGTTGTGAGCACCACTCATCGACCAACACCTCCCAACAATCCATCCGATCCGCACACCATCTCGGAGGCGCCTAAGTTGGCAAATAGAAACTTGAGCGCTACGGCTAAGAATTACTAAATGAAGGAACTTAAGTAGAGAAGGCCTTAAGAATTACCTTCATATACTGCTCCTTACTCAGGAACTTATCGCGGCACGCCGGCTTGGTCTTCTTGATACCACGCAAGGCGTAGTAGTCTCGAACAGCCTGCACCCGAGCCTCGTGCCGTAAGTTCTGGAGTAGGCGCTTGCAGACATTCTCGATAACATGTGCCGCGTCCTCCTCGTATCCCTCCTCACACCTGTAGAATGTCTGCAATCAAATGAGACAATGTTGATTAGTACAATTAATAAATAGCTAGTTGAAGATTTTTAAATGTGTAAAGGAGAAATTACCCAGAACTTTCTGATCACCATGTCTGCCCTCGTGTCGCACACGACACCGTCGATAATCTCATTTGGCGGGGCCGGGGCAGCCACGTAGTGCTCCCAGCTCAATCCAAGCTCTGGAAGCCGACCCTCACCAGGCAACGTGACAAACCCCGGGAAGTTTTGCCGGCAAAGAACTCCAAGGACGGAGTTGGACCGGCGGACACTATGATGGTGGTCCCAACCCCTGCAGCATGACAAGGCCAACGCATTAGTTATTTGAAAAAACGTGAATGCACAAGGTACAAAAATATTAAATGCACTTACGTACCTCTCCCCATCAGGGAAAATCAACCACCTCTGCTCGCGGGTCACCGGCACGGACGGGGGCCGTGTAGCACCACGCTGGTAGACGGTGCCCCCCTCCTCCTCAAGATCAGTCGGCTCCCCGCCATCATCAGCATGGCCACTCGGCTCCTCGGGCTGATCCGGCCAGGTACCCCATCCGGACGTGTGCTCCTCCGGGGTCACGTGGGCCGAACTCTCGTGGGCCGAAGACCTGTGGACCGGAGGCTCGTGGACCGGAGTCCGTGTAGCCTCCTCCTCGGACGAGTCCACCCTAGCAGTCACGTGCTCGGGTGAAACGGCTGGGGGTGGTAGCGAGGAAGGCACCGTAGCAGTCACCCTACCTCCTCTCCCACGACCACGTGCCCCACCTCCTCTCTTCCTACCTCGTCCCCTGCTGGGCACTGCGGTCGACGAAGAAGGGCCCGGCGGTGTGGCCATACTGTCCAGCAACGCTCGGCGGAGAGGTGTGTCTGGAATGGAAGACCTCAGACCACGCTCCCGACCAGCGCCCACCATCTTTCAACACCTTCCATGACAAACAGTAAACGAAATTAGTACAACATAAAAAAGACCGACATGAATAATAATATGTGTATCACTTAAGTGTATCATCATCAAGTACAACATAAAAAAATGTAATACCTGACACTACTAATAATCTCGATCAGTATCATCAATAAATGCATAATCATCATCATCACTATAATAAATGACGGGCTCATAGGGTTCATTGGCATCAACATGTGCAAGGCCACCTTGACGTAATCGGTCAAGCATTGACAGGTCATCCGCAGCAGTAACCTCTTCTTGTTCCGGCTCTTCTTGTTCCTCCTCTGGGGTGATGTCGGATTCATTGGCGCTGTCTACTTCAATGTTTTGGGGTGAAGTATAGCGGTTCTTGATACGCTTTTTGGAAAGACATGTCTCTTGGAAGAATTCTCCTTCATATGTGTCTGGGTTAATGTGAGGTTCATAATCCTCTTCCTTTGGGGGAGAAAGTCTAGCACGTGGCGGCACTTCATAAACGACATCCCAACCTTTCAGATTTGGATTAGTTTGGCAGGCCCACGGTAGATAGAATACTTGGGTCGCCTGTTGAGCCATAATATAGACATCAGGAACATCTAAATGAGTGCTTTGGTTGATTTCAACTAGCCCTACATGTTCATGAGTCCTTCTAGTCTCCTTCGGCTGAAACCAATAACATTTGAAGACTACGACATTCGGTGGGTTTTCACCATAGAACAGAAGTTCATAAATTGCTTCAACTCTCCCATAATACTCGGTACCTCCTTCGCCGATAGCAGATACACAACAATTTGTTGACTTTCGGCCCGCCATAGATAGCTCTTTGCCATAGGTACGAAAGCGATACCCGTTGATGTCGTACTTGTCAAATGAACGGACCTTATAGTCAAAACCATTAGCGACTTGTCTCAATTCGGCGTCCATAGACTCTGAATTAGCCTATAGGTTTAATATGAAAGGATTGTTGCATTATGCACAAATTAGTGAATGAAATGAAATTGTCTAATAGAAATTACCGTTTGTTTGAACCAAGAGATGAAACCGGGATAGCCACCTCCTTGCTTTGCGAGAAGCTCATACTCTTCGACGGAATCCTTTTGGATCTCCGCTCCATATGAGAATATGGTGACGTATCGACTGTATGACATATCCAGAAATAAGAGTAGTTCAAAGGAAATAGAAGTTGCGAAACAATGTACCGAGAACTTACTCGATGTACGGCCGCACTTCTATCAGGTTGTTGAAGATATACAACGAAATGGTCCGCCATTCTTCGTTATCCAAAGATACTGGATGTGAAACACTAGCTGGTGCGAGATTCCCTTTGAATAGGCTGAGGTTGGATCCACCCTTTTTAGGCTCGTCAGCATTGTACCGAGGCTTCGGATTATGCAAATGACGATTTTTGGCTTCGTAGTGCGCTGTTACGAAGTTTGTCGCCTCCTCTGTAATGAATGCCTCAGCCATCGATGCTTCAATTCTACGTTTATTTTTACATTTTTCTCGAAGCGTCTTCTGCATCCTCTTAGTTGGGTAGCACCAATGATTTTGCACGGGCCCCCCCAATCTTGGCTCGATCGGGAGATGCAAAATCAAATGCTGCATTGGATTAAAGAAGCCCGGTGGAAAGATCTTCTCTAACTTGCAGATCAACTCCGGCGCCAACTCTTCCATTTCTTCTAGCACGCCAGGCGATAGTTCTTTCGCACAAAGAACATGGAAGAAATAGCTAAGTTCTGCCAGTACTAGCCATTCATCCTCAGGGATGAAGCCACGCAACATCACCGGCATTACCCGCTCAATCCATATGTGCCAATCATGACTCCTGAGACCAAATATCTTCAGTTTATCAAGATTTGCTCCCCTCTTTAGATTCGCTGCATACCCATCGGGGAACATCAACTGCTGTTGCACCCACAAGAGAATTTCCCTCATAGCTGGCCTTCCAAGATTGAACCATGCCTTTGGCTTCGTCCAGTTCTGCTTTCCTTTCGGTTCTTTCATGTTTTGTAACGGCCTATCACATAGCGCCTCCAGATCGACTCTAGCCTTAGTATTATCCTTTGACTTCCCATCTATGCCGAACAATGTACCAAAAAGTGCCTCAGCGATATTCTTCTCAGTGTGCATCACGTCGATGTTGTGTGGGCAAAGGAGGTCTTTGAAGTAAGGCAGATCCCATAAGCATGTTTTGTGAGTCCACGCGTGCTTAGTATTATACCCCTTGAAGTACCCTGGACATTGTGGATCTGGCTCGAGAGCGTTTAACTGATCCAGGGTCTGTTGGCCTGTCAATGCAGGTGGTGCAGAGTTTTTGACAACTCTACCCCTGATGAAGTTCTTCTTGTCTTTCCTGAACTTATGGCGAGGATCCAGGAACTGTCTATGCATGTCGAAGCAAGAAAACTTGCCACCGGCCTGAAGCCAACGAAACTCAAGAGCTCCCTTGCATGTGGGGCACGGGAACCTTCCATGCACACACCAGCCAACGAATAGCGCATACGCCGGCAAGTCATGCGTCGAGTACATGTACCAGACACGCATTATGAAGTTCCGTTTGCTAAAGGCGTCGTATGTCCTGAACCCATTATTCCAGGCTTCTTGCAATTCGTCCTTAAGTGGTTGCATGTACACATTCATATTTTTGCCCGGATAGTTGGGTCCTGGAATTATCAACGTCAGGAAAATGTTCTTTCTTTGCATAATCTGTCCGGGGGGGAGATTGAGTGGAAAGACAAATACGGGCCAACAACTGTATTGGGTTGCCGTCATACCAAACACACTGAACCCATCCGCGCTGATGCCGACTCGACGATGCCTCGGATCTGCCGCTTTGTCAGCATGTAATTCATCAAACTTTTTCCACGCAACACCATCCGATGTGTGTACCATCATCAGATTCCCATCTGCATCTAGTTCGGTTCTTTTGCCTGTTTTGTGCCTTGTCATCTGTCTGGCCGTCTCTTCGACCATGAAAAGACGTTGAAGTCTTGGTACGATTGGCATATACCGAAGAACACTAACGGGGATTTTGGTCTATGTCTTCTCACCCATACCGTTGTCTACCACAATATACCTGGAAGACTTGCAAATGGGACAATAGTTCAAGTCCGCATAGTCAAGCCTAAATAAGGCACATCCTTTCTCACAGGCATGTATCTTCTCACAGGGCATCTTTAGTGCACGGAGGATTTTGTCCGACTGGTACAGGTTTGCAGGCATTACATGGCCTTTGGGTAGAAAGCGTCCAAATACTGTCATAATTGCGTCATAGCATTCTCTGCCCAAGTTGAACTGAGCCTTCAGAGCCATTACTTGTGAGATGGCATCCAACTTACAAAGCTCAGTGTGCTCGTGGAGCGGACGTTTCAAAGACTCCAACATTTCATTGAAGGCCTTTGCAGATTCCTCCATCTCCTCGTCCGAATCCCGAGCATCATCATAGCCTTGCACCATGTTTTCCATCCCGGTACCATGCTCGTCGGTGCGACGACTATCCACCTCAGCTTGGTCACGTTGGGCAGACTCACCATGAAATGTCCACACCGTATAATCGGGCGTAAAACCACTCTTCTGCAGGTGTTTGCCCATTTCAGCCTCTGTCTTCTTTTCCCAATTGCCGCACCGGAAACAGGGGCACCAGGTTTTCTTTTGGCCATTTGCAAATGCGGCTTGCACAAACCCCTTAGTTTTTGTGAACCATTCAGCGCTCCATTTGTTCTGACCAGTGTGACCGGTATACATCCAAGCACGGTCACTCATGTTGACTTTCAGAGCTACTGGACACACAACAATTATATATGTAATTCACCATGTATATATTCATCAGTTGATCTACTTTGTCAATTTTATTACGTCCATGCAACCTACACTCTAATAGGTAATGATAGGTCCTAATCCCACCCGTGTATGTGTAGATTGGGTTCATTTTCCCATGCTATGCTCCGGATCCGACGCAAAATTTCGGCAGCACCTCCCCGCTGTTCTCCCGATACACGTCTCTGCAATAAACAGAGAGGATGTGTACCCGGAGAACAACAGGGGAGGCACTGACGAAATTTATGCGTCAGATCCGGAGCAAAGCATATGGGAAAACGAACCCAATCTACACATACTCGGGCTGTCCATGGATAGCGTTGGACAATTCGAAAGAATCAAGGTTATAAATATGAAAATGCATGCATATTTATAACTATGACGCTTTCGAACGGGAGACACATATTGGTTACGCATACTGATGATTCAAGACACATATATAGCTAGCTATCAAGTTTCATCGGAATAGATCTAATAATTAATGGGGGAGGAGGACTTCTCATTTGTGCTCACCCACGAACGAAGGGGCAGAGCTCGTCAAACGCACGACGAGGTCGTCAAACACCAAACCTCGCAGCGATGAAACAACGGCACATTTAAAACTACACGATCAACACAATTATATATGATGTTTTTCATAACAAAATTGAAAAATATATGACCTAACTAATAATTCACAAATATATGACCCCGTCGGCCTCTAGAAGGCCAAAGAACACCTTTTCGGGAGGTGTCGAGGGTCGGGGTGTCCTGTCGATGTCGGGGTGCCGTGTCGGGGTCGGGGTGTGGTGTCGGGGTCAGGGGGTCAGAGGGTCGGTTGTCGGGGTGTGGTGTCGGGGTCGGGGTGTGGTGTCGGGGTTGGGGGGTCAGGGGGTCGGGTGTCGGGGGGTCGGGTGTCGGGGTATCGTGTCGGGGTCGGGGTGTGGTGTCAGGGTGTCGGGGGTCGGGGGTCGAGGTCGGGGTGTCGGGCCGGGGTGTCGGGGTGGCGTGTCGGGGTCGGGGTGTCGGAGGTCGGGGTCGGGGTGTCGGGGGTCGGGGTGTCGGGCCGGGGTGTCGGGGTGGCGTGTTGGGATCGGGGTCGGGGTGTCGGGGGTCGGGGTCGGGGTCGGGTTGTCGGGCCTGGGTGTCGGGGTGGCGTGTCGGGATCGGGGTCGGGGTGTCGGGGGTCGGGGTCGGGGTCGGGGTCAGGTTGTCGGGCCGGGGTGTCGGGGTGTCGGGGGTCGGGGTGTCGGGGTCAGTGGTCGGGGTGTTTCCTTCTATCCTTCTTCTTCTTTCCTTCTCTTCTTCTTCTTTTTTCTTCTTCTTTCCTTTCTTCTTCTTCTTCTTCTTCTTCTTCTATCCTTCTTCTTCTTTCCTTTCTTCTTCTTCTTCTTCTTCTTCTTCTTCTTCTTCTTCTTCTTCTTCTTCTTCTTTCCTTTCTCCTTCTTTCCTTTCTTCTTCTTCTTCTTCTTTTTTCATCTTTTTTCTACTTCTTTTACTTCTTTTCTTTTCTTCTATTCTTCTTCTTCTACTTCTTCTACTTCTTTTCTTCTTCTTCTTTTTCATCTTTTTTCTACTTCTTTTCTTTTCTTCTTTTTCATCTTTTTTCCACTTCTTCTTCTTTTCTTCTACATATTCTTTTTTCTAACACTAACACTAAATTTTCTTCTTTTCTAACACTAAATCTAACACTAACACTAACACTAACAATTAAACAAGAATTAAACAGCAAAAAAAAAGAAAAAGAAAAAAAACTCACCGGAGCAGGGGGCGACGCTGGCGCCGGGGTGGTGGGTGGGTGGGGGGCGGCGGGGCTCCGGGGCAGTGGGATGGCTGGGCGGCGGGGGCGGGGGTGGCGCTGGGTGGGAGGGGCGGGGGCGGGAGGGGCGGGGGCAGCGTCGGGCGGCGGGACGGTGGGGCGGTGGCGGGTGGGGGAGGGGTGGGAGCGGCGGCGGCGGGTGCGGCGAGGGCGGGGGCGGCGCCGGGCGGCGGGGGCGGGGGCGGCGCCGGGCGGCGGGGGCAGGGGCGGCGCCGGGTGGGACGGGCGGGGGCGGGAGGGGCGGGGGCAGCGTCGGGCGGCGGGACGGTGGCGGGTGGGGAAGGGGGTGGGAGCGGCGGCGGCGCCGGACGGCGATGGGCGGTGGCGGGTGCGGCGAGGGCGGGGGCGGCGCCGGGCGGCTGGGGCGGGGGCGGGGCCGGAGGAGGTCGAGGGAGAGAGATGAGTAACGGGCGGGGGAGGGGGCTCAGCCGTTAGTTAGGTTAGTTAGGGTAGCCTTTGTCGTCCGCCTTCCTTTGCCGTCCGCTTTTCTTCATATTTGCCATCTGCGGCGGACGGCAAAGCGAGGGGACGTTAAGTATTTTTTAACCAGCTCCTCAGTGGGCCCCCCCTCCCTCTTTGCCGTCAGCTAGCGGACGGCAAAGAGCTGGCTGATGGCAAAGGCTTTCTTTGCCATCAGCCAGTTCTTTGCCGTCTGCTTTCGGGTAGCTGATGGCAAAGAGCTTCTTTGTAGTCCGCTAGCAGACGGCAAAGAGCTGGAAGATGGCAAAGTAGCTGATTCCAGTAGTGTGAGGATTTTGAGCGCTTTGCTGAAATGATTAGACCTATCTTTTTGCGTATGCGATTAACTGATATGCTTAAAATGAATCCTTATGCTAAGTATATTAAAGATATTGTTACAAATAAGAGAAAGATATCGGAAGCTGAAATTTCCACTATGCTTGCTAATTATACTTTTAAGGGTGGGATACCAAAGAAACTTGGAGATCCCGGTGTACCAACTATACCATGCTCCATTAAAAGAAGCTATGTTAAAACTGCTTTATGTGATCTTGGAGGTGGTGTTAGTGTTATGCCTCTCTCTTTATATCGTATTCTTGATTTGAATAAGTTGACACCTACTGAAATATCTTTGCAAATGGCTGATAAATCAACTGCTATAACTGTCAGTATTTGTGAGGATGTGCCTGTTGTAGTTGCAAACATTACTATTTTAATGGACATTGTTATTCTTGATATTCCTGAGGACGATAGTATGTCTATTATTCTTGGAAGACCCTTTTTGAATACTACAGGGGCTGTTATTGATTTCACTAAAGGCAATGTCCCTTTTCATGTTAATGGTAATGAGCATACGGTTCACTTTCCGAGGAAACAACCTCAAGTTCATAGTAGCAACTCTATTGGAAAAATCCCATCGATTATATTTGTAGGTTTTGAATTTCCTCTTCCTACTGTCAAGAAGAAATATGATATTCTTATTACTGGGGATGTGCATATCCCTGTTGAGGTAGCATAGTGTTATTTGAAATTTCTCCGGTTCCATGTTATTTGGAACGAGTTCGTTAACAAGACTTGATCAACCTTGTTAGTGGGTTCCTTTTGATGAGCATGAGATGGATGAAACTAGAAGGCACGACCTTCTGTACACTCCTTTTACTTTCTGTTATTTATATTAAATAAAATAAAAATAGTATTCTTCTGTCTGTTATATGATTATCCGTGCAATATAAAAATACCTCAAAAATAAAAGTTCTCCAAAAGCCCTGAAATTTAAATATGTCGGTGTACTAAAGTAGGGCTACCTTAGTACCCCGAACTTGTGCACGGGCAGTCGCAGCGACCCGCGGCAAGGCTTGCCGAGCGACCGCCAAGACCCTCCATGGTTCCTCCGGAGCCATTCAAGAACAAAGTATCCAAGAGCAAAACAAGGCCCCGGCAAGAGGAGCTTGCCGGGAAAAGAACAAGGACCCGGCAAGAGGAGCTTGCCGGGAAGGAGACGGGACCCCGGCAACAGGAGCTTGCCGGGAAGACAGGCAAAGCATCTCAAGAGACTCACTGCGGCGCATCGCGCGCCCCGACAAGACCCGGTGAGCGGCAAGCTCCCGGACGCGACAAGACAACACCCGCGGCAAGGCACTTGCCGCGGCAAGCCACTACCCCGCAGCCCGCGCTCCAGCTCACCCACCAACGTGTCGCCCTGGGACCATTCCTGGCGTACGTGGCGGGAGGCTGTGCAACCGGGGGCATGCGGTGGCAAGCACATGCTGACAAGGAACCGTCGTGGCAAACGGTGGCGTTCCTAGCGGTCCCTCTCTGGGCCATCGAGGTGACACAGACGGGCATTTAATGCCCTTGTCCCCTGTCGTCAGAGTTAGGTAGGATGCGACATGTAGGCGGTGGAGCCAACTACCACCCCTTTTACATTTTTACCCTCACCTCTGTTGCCACGTGCCGGTGACCCCTTAGGCATATAAAAGGAGGCCCATGCGCAATAGAGAGGGGGGGGGGACAGCCATTCTCACGCTCGGTCTTGCCATCTGCTTGAGTGTACTGTAGCACTCGCCGCTCCCGAGCAAGAACTCAATACAACCACCAAAGCAGGAGTAGGGTTTTATGCATCCGTGTGGCCCGAACCTGGGTAAATCGATCGTCTCGCTCGTGTGTTTCCCCTCGATCCGCTCTTTGTGCATCCACCGCCCCCTGCCGAACCAAAAGGGGCTCGGTCCGCCGGTCCCCATGGGTGTGCGAGGGATCAGACACCCCCGACATCTTTGGCGCGCCAGGTAGGGGGTGCGTCGAGGTTGTGCGAACCTGATTCGGCGTTCGCACGAGCCGCATCTTCATCGTCTTCATCAACATGCCGCCGAAGAAGATGATTTCGGAGGCAGCTGCTCCGTCTGCGCCGAGCCCGCCGTCACCAGAGCGGACGGCTGGTGGAACGGGCGCTGGCGGAAGAACGGGCGCCGACGGGGAGACTCGTGGTGCTGCCGGGTCCAAGGACCAGGCTGCGCCGCACGTCGGCGGCGCGGTCGCCTCCCACAACGACCGCCCGCACTCCAAGACCTCGGTGTCCGTGCACGCACCGCGCCCATCCCAGGAGGCGTGGAGCCCGGAGTGCTCGGGATCAGCATGCGCGCCAACATGCCAGCGCGAGCGTGGCGCGGTTGCTCGGACGAGATGTTGCTCCTTCTAACACAGTTAGAAGTCCGAGCATATCTCGTTCCCCGCACCGTTTGCCGCCGCCGCCCCGGCAGAGGCTTTGGCGTGAAGCTGCTGGTGGGTCTTTGGTCAATCAGATTGACGCCAAATCGAGCCACCGGCCAGACACCCTTCGCTCTAGTCTATAGAGCGGAGGCAGTTATCCCCACGGAACTCGTATACGGGTCACCTCAAGTGCTCGCTTGTGATGAGCTTGAGCAAGAGCAGCTGTGGCAAGATGACGCGCTGCTCCTTGGGGAGGATCGTCTTCAGGCTGCTATGCGAGCCGCTCGCTACCAGCAGACTTTGCGCCGCTATCATAGCCGCAAGGTTAATGCCAGAAGTTTCGAGGAAGGCGACCTTGTCTCTTTGGCGTGATCAGCCCGCCAAGGTTTCCGACAAGTTGACACCGAAGTGGGAAGGCCCTTACCGGGTGAAGCGAGTCACCAGGCTTGGCGCAGCCCGCCTTGGGACCGAAGATTGCGTACCAGTGAGCAACTCCTGGAATATTGCGCGTCTTCGCAAGCTTTACCCGTGAGGCGCGGTTGTCGGACCCTGTCCGACAACCACCCATTTGTGCAAAGTCTTGCTGCTGTGGCATGTGATCCTTTGTACAAAGCCGGGCGCAGACCCCGTGCATGAAGATTATGTGCTCAGCACATACCCCCGGGAAAGCAAACAACAGAGAAAGATAAGTGCCAAAGTTTGAGCAATCAGACTTCCTTTAAGTTTTTAAGTTATTTTCCTTGAACGCCCGTGCTTTGTATGGGAAACCTGGGCGCAGAGGAGCCGACTCGTAGCTAGTTGCGCCTTTACTGTTGTTTCGAGCCCTGCTCAACAACTTAAGTGAGCTGCAGCTAGCTCCGCGACAAGGTTTCTTGACGGTCGCAGCATCGCCCGCAGATCGCTGACGTTTCGCACTCAGCACTCGCGCCAAGCGTGCCAGCGCCGGCAAGTTCCCTATATGCGTAGGGTAAAAACATACAAAGGAAGGAGTCAAGTAAAGGAAATAACATAGCAATTAAATTTATAGAGTTATCTTCCCTCTTGCGATCGTCCGTTGTATGGAAAACCTGTGCGCGGAGGAACCAACTCGTACCTAGTCGCGCCCTTACTATTGTTTCGAGTCCGCTCAACAACTTAAGTGAGCTGCGACTAGCTCTGCGACAAGGTTTCTTGTCGGTTGCGGCACCGCTGGCAGGGAACCAACTCGTAGCTGGTTGCCTTACTGTTGTTTCGAGTCCGCTCAACGACTTAAGTAAGCTGCGACTAGCTCCGCGACGAGGTTTCTTGTCGGTTGCAGTTCCGCTGCTGATGTTCCGCACTCAGCGCTCGTGGCAAGGTGCCCGCACCGGCAAGTTCCCTAAAAGCGTAGGGTAAAAACATACAAGGGGAGGAAGCAAGTAAAGGAAATAACATAGCAATTATTAGCCAAGGATAAGAGTATATTACAGAATAACTTGTCGCAGCTCTAACAGACTGTTTTTCGTAATATGATTGACAGTGACAAGGAAAGAAGAAGATAAATGGCCTAGTCTACGCGGTCGCCTTCGACCCTCCTGATGCCGCTCACCTTGTCCACGATAGGTGCGACAAGGGCCTTGAGCTCCTCCTGGTCAGCATCTGGCGGCAGGCTTCGGAGGACGTTGTTGAGGCGGAGGCCTGGGTTGCGGAAGGCCACCTTCATCAGCACCTTCTGGAGAGCTCCCGCGCAGATCTTGCGCGACTCGTCGGCAAGCTGCTTTGGGAACTGCTCCCGGATTCGCCGGAGCGCCGTCGCCAAGCCTTTGAAGAACAGAGTGAGCTTGTCGCTGGGTTGGAGGTTCACGTCGGAGGAGTATGCGAGATCCACCATCCCCAACTGCGCCAGCTCTTTGTCGACATCCGCGGCGACGTCCACCAGAGCCTCCGTCCAGCGCTCCATGTCCTCCGCCAAAGTCTTCTGGGTGGCGGCGGCATTCGCCAACAGCACCTTGCCGGCCTTGACCGCCTCCTTCAGGGCCGTCTCCTGTTCCTTGGTGCCGTCCAGAGATCTGGTCAGGGCCGCCATCTTCCCTTCGAGATCGGCGTTGGAGTTCTTGGTGGCGTCCTGCTCCTTGCCCTTCTCGGCGAAAAGGGTCTGCAACTCCGAATAGTTGTTGGCGTCCCTCTCACGCTCAAGCTTGAGCGCGGCAAGCTCGTCGCCGCTCGCCTTGAGGTCCGCCTCCAGCTGCGTCACCTTCAGCTCCAGCTCAGCCTTGGCGGCCTCGGCAGCTGCGGCGGCGTCTATGGCCTGCTTGACGGCTCCGCAAACTGCCCGCTCGCGCGCGGCAAGTTCCTCCTCGTGACCATCGAGGCCGACCTTCCGCTGCGCCAAGTCACCCTCCTGTGCAGACAACTTCTCCGCGGCAAGGCGCTGGCGCTCTTCGACGTCCTCCTTCTCGAGAAGGAAGGCTTGCTGCGCCTCGGCAAGTTCCTCCCGCTCCCTTGCCAGGGAACGGAGAGCTTCTTGGTGGGCGCCCCGGAGCTCTTCTGCGCGCTTCTCGATGTCGGCGCCAGCCTTTGCCACGAGCGCTTCACGGGACTCCAGCTTGGCCTGCCGGGTCCGGTAGAGCGCCACTAGCTTCCGCAGCAGGCGCTCCTCTTTAGGATCGCCGCTGCTACTGCTTGGCGCGTCAACCAGCTTCAGCCCGGCAGAGGCAAGCACCTCTCCGTCCAGCATCTCCCCCTCGATCGGCGCCCTGGAGCTTAACGCCCAGGGGAGGCTGATGAAGATGTTCTCGCCGGCCTTCAGGTAGATGCTGGGCTGGTGCTCTCCGGAGCCTACCGCAGCGGCAGCAGCGGAAGAGTCGGTGGTTGGGGCAGCACCTGGCGCTCCTGTGGCCTCCGGGTCGTCAGTACGATCGCCAGACTCCCCGCCCGCTTCCGCGGCGGCAGCCCTGGCAGCCTCCTCGCCGGCGTCGGCTGCTTCCTCGGCGGCGACCTCCGTCTCCATCGGCTCTGCAGCAGATGGACCTGACGGCCGGAAGAGGGCAGAAGATTCAAGCAAAATTCGAACAAAATCCAAGAGGAAGAACAAGAAGTCGAAGAAGCAAGGGGAGTTTGGAAGCAAGGGGGTTACCTGTGCCAGGGCCGGTCTCTGTGGTCTCCATCGCCGGAGGATCGCTGGGGCGGTCCCTTGCCGGAGATCCTTGCCGGGCCGGGGGCTCCTCCCTTGCCGGAGTCTCCACCCTCGCTGAGGGCTCCTCTCTTGCCGGAGTCCCTTCCCTTGCCGGGGGATCCTCCCTTGTCGGAGCCTCCTCCCATGCCGGAGTCGCCTCCCTTGCCGGGGACCTTTCCCCCGCCGGAGGACTCTGCCTTGGCGCTTCAGGGGCGGTCTCCGGGCCCCCCTGGTGAGGCTGCTCCGCTCTTGCGCACGTCAACAAACAAGCATCAGCACAGCAAAGATCTTCGTGCGCGCCCAATAGCGGGAAGTGAACAAGACGCTTAAGCTGGGGGCTGCTCTGAAGATCAGCCGCCGGGTCCGACGGGTTCGTCTCAGGCACGTCCCCTGTTGAAGCAGTGGGTTCGTCCTCGATGACGATCACCGGCACCTTGGCCCTCTTTGCCGCTCTCTGCGCCAGAGTACTGAAAAGGAAGAGATGCAGAGGAAGGCAAGTAAGAAACAAGACAAGACAAAAGCAGCGGAAATCAAAGAATTACAAGTACAATGAGAAGAACTTACTCCTCCTCTTCTTCCTCGTTGGAGCTAAACGCGGAGAAGTCGAAGTCCGACCCACGGCTGGCGCGGGAAGGAGGAGGGGTAGGCTCCCTTGGTCGATTGGCGGGAGCAGAGGCGGCAGCCCGGGAAGACCCCGCTCCAGTCGAAGCAGCGGCATGGGGCGCTCCCACGGCAACAGTGCTTGCCGCAGTGGAGCGCGTCATGCGGCGCGGCGACTGCTGGGCATCCTGCCGCCTCGCTACATCCGCGGCCTTGCGGAGACGCCTTCTTGGTGGAGACGGAGGCGCAGCCGGCGGCGGGCTGTCGGAAGACGAAGTGGAGGAAGAGTCGATCTCCAGCGAGTCACTTGTGTTCCCGGCAGGCTCGCTCGGCTCGGCGCTGCCCCCGGCAAGATCTTCCTTGCCGGCAAGTTCCTCTTGCCGGGCGAGCTCTTTCTTGCCGATGAACTTGTCTCGCTCGGCACGAGTTTTTGCCTCTTCTCCCGCTGCTTCCTCCAAGGTAAACCCAAAGTCGCCTGCCGCTGCGGCCGCCGCTGCCTCTTCCAACCTGGAGGCTATGCGCGCCAGCTCCGCCTCGGTGGTGTCGCGGATGAGGCCATCCTTCTCATCGGCGTGGATCGGCACTTCCACCAAGTCGTCAAAGAACTGCTGCATGACCTCGTCGGAGGGCTCTTGCCAAGTCGGCTCGATTCCGTGCGAGTTGCACAACGGCATCATCGCCCGGATGCGGTCAAGCGCAGAGTTGTTGCACGAAGGGACGACGCCCTGTGGCAGCCTGAAGACTTCGGGGTGATCTGGATCATATTTGAAGAGCTCCTGCAGCATGCTGGTGTGCTCGAGGACAGTGAAGTTATAGTTGAGGCCTGGGCGCAGCCTCATAATGTCCGCCGCATTATTGAACTCCCAGGCAGGCCTTCCCCGTTCCTGTAGAGGGGCAATGCGGTGGCGAAGAAAGTCTGCGCCAACAGCACCTATAGTGAGTCCGGCAAGCCTAAGGCGCTAGATCCTGGTGACGGCAATCCTCAGCTTGCTTTCTTCCGGGGCCAAGTCGCTCCAGTCATTGCCACGCACCGCTGCTGCTTGGCGCCGGACGGTGAATGACTATGGGCTCTCCTTGATAATCCAGCACCAATCTGCTCTCCACTCCTCCCACTTGCCGCGGAACTCCCCCTCTAGATAAGATTCCTTCTTGCCGGCTCTGGAGACCCAGGCGATTCTGCCGGACAGAGTCTCTCCTCTCTCTACTCGAGGGATAAAGAAATGGCGGAAGAGAGCTACACTAGGGTGGACTCCGACAAAGTTTTCGCAAAGATGTGCGAAAACTGCCATGGTGAGGACGGCGTTGGGGGTGAAGTCAAGGAGGTAGAAGCCATATGTGTTCATAATATCGCAGAAGAACTCAGAAAAGGGTGGGCAGAGCCCGCAGTAGAAGAACACATCAAAGAAAGGGTACCCGTCAGGAGCCTTCGTGTGGGCTTCAGCCGGGAGCACCCTGGTCCGCGGGTGAGCTCGCGTCTCCGCCGACCAGAACAGGTAATACCGCTCCTGCAACGCCTTCGCCTCGGTCGACTTTGCTGCTTTCCCCTTGTCGCCCTTCGGAGCCATGGCGAAGGTGGTGGAGGAGGCCGACGGTGGAGGTGGTGCAGGTGGCAATGGGGGAGAAGGGTGCTGCTCTCTTGTTGCTCTGAGGAGTTGGGGAGCGGCGGAAGTTTTGAGATTGGAAGCAGCAACGGGCGGACGGCGCCGTACCCCTGTTTCCCCTGCTTATAAAGAGGGAGGGGAGGGGGGCGGACGTTTCGCCGTCACGAATAAACAACTACCCATGATTCCGCCCACCACGCCTCCACGCCTCCCTCTGTTTACGGGGAGGGGCATGCCAGCCGTCCCCTTTTACCGCGACGTGACGCATGCGCGTGGGGGCGCAGCCCCGCGCACGCCGCCCACGTCACGCACGGCGCTGCGTTCGACGCGTGCCGTTTGGGGAGGGCGCGGTGGGTGCGGAGTGGGTTATGGCATGACCCAGGCCGCGCGTGCCCGTGCACTGTTTTGGGCCTGGCCCAACAGCGCTCCGCACCGTGTATGGCCCAGGCCCGGGGGCTCCTGTCGGTGTACTAAAGTAGGGGTACCTTAGTACCCCGAACTTGTGCACGGGCAGTCGCAGCGACCCGCGGCAAGCCTTGCCGGGCGACCGCCAAGACCCTCCATGGTTCCTCCGGAGCCATTCAAGAACAAAGTATCCAAGAGCAAAACAAGGCCCCGGCAAGAGGAGCTTGCCGGGAAAAGAACAAGGCCCTGGCAAGAGGAGCTTGCCGGGAAGGAGATGGGACCCCGGCAAGAGGAGCTTGCCGGGAAGACAGCAAAAACATCTCGAGAGACTCACTGCGGCGCACCGCGTGCCCCGACAAGACCCGGTGAGCGGCAAGCTCCCGGACGCGACAAGACAACACCCGCGGCAAGGCACTTGCCGTGGCAAGCCACTACCCCGCAACCCGCGCTCCAGCTCACCCACCAACGTGTCGCCCTGGGACCATTCCTGGCATACGTGGCGGGAGGCTATGCAACCGGGGGCATGCGGTGGCAAGCAGACACTGACAAGGAACCGTCGTGGCAAACGGTGGCGTTCCTAGCGGTCCCTCTCTGGGCCGTCGAGGTGACACAGACGGGCATTTAATGCCCCTGTCCCCTGCCGTTAGAGTTAGGTAGGATGCGACATGTAGGCGGTGGAGCCAACTACCACCCCTTTTACATTTTTACCCTCACCTCTGTTGCCACGTGTCGGTGACCCCTTAGGCATATAAAAGGAGGCCCATGCGCAACAGAGAGGGGGGGGGGGGGGACAACCATTCTCATGCTCGGTCTTGCCAGCTGCTTGAGTGTACTGTAGCACTCGCCGCTCTCGAGGAAGAACTCAATACAACCACCAACGCATGAGTAGGGTTTTACGCATCCGTGCAGCCCGAACCTGGGTAAATCGATCGTCTCGCTCGTGTGTTTCGCCTCGATCCGCTCTTTGTGCATCCACCGCCCCCTGCCGAACCAAAAGGGGCTCGGTCCGCCGGTCCCCATAGGTGTGCGAGGGATCAGACACCCCTGACAAAATATGATTTTTTCTGGAATATTTGAGAATATTTGGCACCGAGAACACAGCAGGGGGGGGGGGTCATCCACCTGGCCACGAGGGTGGAGGGCATGCCCTACCCCCCTGGGTGCGCTCCCCTGCCTCGTGGGCCCACGGTGACCCTCCTCCACTTATCCTTTCACCCACACACTCCTTCTTCCTCCCCCAAACACGAATATCCAGCTCAAACCCGAGTCCAAGCTCATTTTGCTGCCATTTTCGATCTCCTTGCTCAAAGCACCTCTCACAAAACTTCTTGGGGAGATTGTTCCTTGGTATGTGACTCCTCCATTGGTCCAATTAGTTTTTGTTCTAGTGCTTTATTCATTGCAATTTTTTGCTGCTTAGGTGACCCTGTTCTTGAGTGTAACACCCCGGATATAACTTTTGCCGTTTTCGGCTTTAAGTTATTTTATTTTCTCGGGTTCGGGTCTTTGTCTCCGTGTGTTGTTATCGTTGTCATGCATCTCATATCATGTCATCATGTGCATTGCATTTGCATCCATGTTCATCTCATGCATCCGAGCATTTTCCCCGTTGTCCGTCTTGCATTCCGGCGCTTCGTTCTCCTCCGGTGGTCAATTCTACCTTTCTTTCGTGTGTGGGGATTAAACATTTCCGGATTGGATTGAGACTTGCCAAGCGGCCTTGGTTTACTACCGGTAGACCGCCTGTCAAGTTTCGTGCCATTTGGACTTCGTTTGATACTCCAACGGTTAACCGAGGGACCGAAAAGGCCTCGTGTGTGTTGCAGCCCAACACCCCTTCAATTTGTCCCAAAACCCACCTAACTCTGCTCCATCACCTAGAGCGTTCGATCACGATCGCGTGGCCGAAAACCGCACCTCATTTGGACTCTCCTACCTCCCTCTATGCCTATAAATAGAAACCCCCCCCCCCCCCCGAAATTCGGATCTCTCTCCCTCTCCGAAACTCTAAAACCACCCCGCCACCGACGGACGTGTCCGGAGCGGACCGGACAACGTCCGCTCCACCGCGCGTGCCCACTCCCACGCTACCACGTGGCCTTCTCCGCCGCCAGCCGCCGCCGCGGCCCGGGAGCCCGCACCCGGCCCCGAGGCCCATCTCCCGGGCGCCCGCGCGCCGCCGCCTCTCCCGAAGCCGGCCGCCGCCCTTGCCTCCCCGCGCCGGCCACCGCCGCCAACTCCGACCGCCGGCAAGCCTCGCCGCGCCGGCGAGCTCGTCGCCCGGCGACCCGCCGCCTCGCCCGCCTCCCTGCCGCCTCGGCCGGGCTCGCCTCGCCCTGAGCCGGCCCCCTTCTTCCCCTCCTCCGGCCAACCCCGGCGAACCTCGAACAGCGCGCCTCCGGTGAACAGTGTTCGGTGCCCAGATCCAGATCCGTGAACAGTGAAACCCTAGAGGTTGATTTTTTTACTAAGTCCCGGATATTTTCTAGTCCAAGTGCTCATGTTCATGACCCCGTAACTTTCCATCCGTAGATCCGATTCATGCATATAGCTTATCAAAATGTTCGTCTCAGAGAGTACATCATTTCATTCCATTGCATCATTTTTCATTTGAGTTCATCTTGATGCCCGAAATGCTGTTAGAAGTGGGCTACTTGAGTTAATTGTCAGATCTGCTACTCCATCTTAGACATTTGTCATTTTTGCCATGATTATTGTGTGCATGATATGCCCATGAGTTCTACATATGTTTTGTTAAGGGTTTTGTCATCTTTCAAGAGGTGCAACCCATATATTTTTGTGATGTGTGTGGTGACTAGTGCAAGCTTGCGAAGTGAGGCACTTGGTAATTCTGTTTTCAGGGACTTAGCAATTCCACTAAGTGCTTGAGCTGTTTAGTTCATGATGCCATATGTTCATGTTGTTTCCTAGTGATTCGTGCCTCTCTTGAGGATGATCAGTAAGATTGTTTTGTTAATCTTGTAGTGCTCTATCCATCCACGTCTTTGTTTGCATATATGGAGCACCCTAGCTTAAGTCAATCGAGCTCTAATTTTGCTACTTTGTGAATCTGGGCAGATTGTCATCTTGTTTGCAATTTTGCGGGTGATGTTGTAGTTGATCCGTGCATGCTATGCCATTGTTCTTGCCATGTCTATCTTGCATTTTGTGTATTCTTAATGGGTGTATGCTTAGCTTATCATGACTTGCACCTTAGTGAGTGCATCGAGCTCGTAAACACGCCTACTTGAGTTATGATTTCAGCATGTCCCAGTTTTCACTAAGTCTCAAAACTGATTATGTTTTTGCTATGTTCACATGCTTGCAAATGTATTTTGTGATCCCTTTTGGCTCAAGGTCACTAAGGGACTTTTGTTAAGCTCTTTGAGTAGCTCCATT